>JAPQWS010000120.1:1415625-2811250 GCA_028651295.1 Catharanthus roseus
GACTTGATGGCTTCTGTAATCCATTAATTTTGGCACTTGATGTCATTAAATAGCTAAGAAAAAGTTAATAAAGATGATAATTATTGGTGAATACTGGGGCTCTGGTTGTTATCCTCCTGATACAGCCATTTATACTAATCAAAACTAAGCAATTAGGCACATGGGCCTGTACTTAATCTTCAAGAATGCAGCTAATAGCCTCCTTGTTACCATCCAGAATATCTGTATATGCACATAAGCTTATCCTCTGTTGATCTATGGTCCCATAATGAAAACATGGATTACTGCTTAAGTTGTGAACGTCATTCAGCAAAATCACAGTATCTGACGGAATTTTATATTTCCTCAAAGATTAAAGGGAAAATCCCTCATGTTTTTTCAAGCTTTCTTCTCTTCCTTTCTTCAAATGCTTCACAATCTCTAATTTATTATATCCTTCTTATTTATAGAGCACCAGCCACGATAACTTAAATGCCCCTAAAATCAATTCCTGCCATAACATTGGGTTATCTAGCCCAGCTTTAGGAAACAGGATCTGGTAGGAAACCAGTTATCAGCACAAGAGGAGCTCAAAATTTGTTTTGGATTGTTATCAAACTTTGCCCCGTATGACTTTATTTTGCTGATATACAATAGGCTAAACTGCTGGTTAGAGATTGGTCCAGAGATGAAACAGAGTTTTTGTATTTATTCCTTCTTTTGCTCTTAGTTTATTTATGTTTAGAAGATAGACTACTATCTGATTCCTTTAAAAGGTTTTCAGGTGAGACATGCTTGGTTCAGTTACTGAGAGCTGTTGTCATTCCTTATATATTAATAGGAGCTTTGCCCGATAATTTAGTGTACTGCTTGTATCTAGGCAACTTCCACCCAACCCTCTCCTTCTTGGGTGAAACTTCAGTACATATTAGTTTATGATTGCTCTTTCACCTCATCACCATGACCTTTTGTTTTGGAATTACTTTCTTCAAATGGAAAGAACTAATAATTGTTATAATTCCTGCAGTTGTCAGCCATACGCCAGGAGCTTGAAGAAGCCAAGCAAGCTGTGATCGAATCTGAGAAAAAGCTCAAATTCAAAGAAGAAACAGCAGCTGCTGCCATGGGCGCAAGAGATGCAGCAGAGAAATCATTAAAATTGGCTGATTTGAGGGCAACAAGGCTGAGGGAGAGAGTTGAAGAACTCACTCGTCAGATTGAAGAGCTCGAGTCTAGGAGGGAGACCTCAAGATCAGGTCTATCAAGGCCTAGATATATTTGTTGGCCTTGGCAATGGCTTGGCTTAGATTTCGTAGGCTTCCAGCGCCCTATCACGCAACAAGAGGGTACAAACGAAATGGAACTCTCCGAACCCTTACTCTAATTCTTTCCTTCTCCCTTTTTTCCCTCTCTCTCTTGTGTATTTATTGTAATCTTAGAAAATCTCAGTTCTTTAAACAATGATAGAAATATAGTTGTAGATTTGATTCTTCAGAGGGATTATTTTCTCACTTTTACACGGCACCGAAGAGGTTTAAGACCAAAGTAAATGGTTAATTGAGTGGTTTTTTTTGCTCCCAAGTTTCTCAATGTTGTTTGCTAATATTATTCTTGATTTGTATAGGCTTTTTGTGAACAATCTCATAGTAAATGGACCAAGCAAACACAATAATTTGTATTGAATTGGGGCTGTAAATTTCTATTAAAGGTGGCCAATATGTTCATCTTTTTTTGGGCAAGATTTGTGGCAAAGGATTGGCTTAGCTAAGTGCAGCTTTTGAAAAGTTTCTAGCAGATTTTGATATAAGTATTCATTAATTGGTTATAGTCCCTTCCTTGTGTATAAAAAATATGTTAAATAATAGGAGATTTAATTATGGATAGAAGAATATTTTAGGTAAGATTGGATATAATTTTTTAAAACATAAATTATATTTTAAGATGTTTTAAAAAAGAAATGTAAATATTTAGAACAATTAATAATAAGAGATGAGGACCCATAAAAAAAATTAATAATAAGAGATGAGGAATAAATAATCTTTCAAAAGAAAAATATATGAGGAATAATTATGCTGGCCTATTATAAAATATTTTATAAACATAAAGGTAACCGTTTCTGACTCTTGAGCAACTCATAGAGTCGATTTGGTAATAAAAATAAACACCTTAAGTTTTCATTATTAGTCTTTGAAAATATTTTATTTATTAATCATAATTATTATTTTTATTTTATTTATCGTTGTACGGATTTCAAAAAAATAATGAAAAATAAAGAGAATAATAAAGCATATTACCTGCTACAGTACTTGAATCCTTTTACGATTAGTAATTTAGTTCAATCCTTTTTTATTAGGAAATTTAGTTGAATCCATAAAGGATTTAAATTTTGCTTTTCTTTTATCTATATATAGAATAGCCACACTAGAAGCGTGGATAACAAAAAAAGAAGAAGTCCTTGGCGCAAAATTAAGGAAGCGGTGGCAATCATTAGATGATCTACTCAAAGAATTTCTTTTTTTCTTTCTCTCGTAGAATAATTATTCGGGTAAGTTTTAGAATTAAATAGTTCACGCTAATTTTAGATGATTTATGTCAAAGAATTGAACAGGTCATGTTAATGGTTAGATATTTTATGTCATGCATTAAATATAGTATATTTCGAAGTTTTATTTAAATTATTATTATATAGATTTGTGGTGAATTAAAGGTTATAAGTCATCTTTTTCATTAGCTTTTACTAATTTTTATTTAATTTATTAATTTAATTAATTTAAGAAGATAATAATAGATGAAAAAAAAAAAAGAAAAAGCAAAAGGGAATATTACAAGTCATAACTCAACAGGACAAACCATAGTTAACAAGAAGAATCAGAAGATGTCAACATAATTACTCAGCTAAAAATTAAAGGTCAAGATGAATCCTCTTTTATTGATCTTACGTTATAAAATATCTCAACGGATGAAGGTCCACCAGAATTGATACTCCTCAATCTCAGAGCAGTGTGACCCCTTAACCAGGGTTAGGGTTTCAAACCCAACAGCCTTTCTTCTTCACTGTTCTTCGCTCTCTCTCATGTGCAGGGGAATTTGATCTGTGGAAAAATGCAGTTTATGTCTGAACAAGCTCATTCTCAGATGGATCGACGTCCTACTAAACGTCCTAGATTAGCTTGGGAAATTTCTCATACTCCAAAGGTGATCTTTTTCTTGAAAATTCTTTAGATGTATTGATTGATTTTTTTTTTTCTGTTCTTTTTGGGTTTAATTTCATCATAATATGCAGAAAAAGAGGTTAATGAAATAGTTTTTTTTTTATTTATTGGTCCAAAGTTCTTAGATTGACTTCTTGATCTACATGATTAATATTGGTATGAATTTGTCTTTTTGTTTTATTCTTAGTGGTTATGAACTGTGGTTATAATGTGAATATAACTTTTAGCTTTATAATTTGTGTAGATGATTTGATTTATGTTCTACTTGTGACCATTTAATTTCTTAGTCTTTTATTTGTAAAGTGAGTCTTATGGTTTTCTTGTACTTGAGAACTTTAGAAGATACATGCATTTTATAAATACAAATTGGGTAATATATTCAACTACTATTTGGGTAAATGTTATTTGTAATTGCAAATGTTAATTTCTAGTTGAGGAAGAAATTTTGCTTATATTATGTTTCTGTGGGATATGAATGAATGGCTGTGTGTAGGCCCAGTCAGGAATATATTATGGGCAAGAAGTTGGCAATTTTTCAAGCTTTGGACATCCAAGGTTACCTATAGACTATGATAATCTATATCCAAAGGCACTGCCTCAAAGAGGATCTCCCCCATGGCGAGATGATGACAAAGATGGGCATTACACATTTGAGCTTGGAGAGAATTTAACTACTCGCTGTAATTACTGTTTGTTTTCTTTTTCACATTTAGGCATATTTACTTTTCTTATCCTATGGTTTGTTTCTGTAAGTAAGGCTCATATTTTATGCCTATTGGGGATTATGATGCTAATATGCCTCTTTGAATCAGTTCGAAAGGTTATGCATCTTAAAAGACATTCTCTTTCACCCTCCTATTAATGCATGCATTATGCAAAAGTGATGCTTGCATTGTCAAGGCTTGCTTCCGTTTATTTCAGTGTGTAGCTCCTTGATGTCTTATTCTTTAATTATTCTTGCAGACAAGATTCTAAGGAAGATCGGAGAAGGTAAGTCTTAAGGCTATCAATTTTGTCTAATATCCTCTGAATAAGATCCTTATATACTAAAGCCTGCAATTCTGCCTCTTTGGAACTGTGTGTTATAGGTACCTTTGGTCAAGTTTTGGAATGTTGGGATAGAGAAACCAAGGCAATGGTTGCCATTAAAATTGTCCGAAGCATAAAAAAGTATCGTGATGCTGCAATGATAGAGATTGATGTGCTCCAGTTGCTCGGAAGATATGACAGAACTGGAAGCCGGTAAGTGTAATCTCTTCATTCTCGTTACCTCTTCGATTTTCTTTTGGTTGCTTTTCATTCACATAAAGATGATCTTTGCTTTTCAGTTGTGTCCAATTACGGAACTGGTTTGACTATCGTAACCATATTTGTTTAGTAAGTATTGCTGAACAGTAACACAATTTCCTAAATTTATCAATTTTAATGGGGGTCATGCCTTGTGAACGTATTTAATTGGTTTTAACAGGTGTTTGAGAAGCTTGGACCAAGCTTATTCGATTTCCTACGCAAAAACAATTATCGGTCATTTCCAGTTGATCTAGTCCGTGAGATTGGGAGACAACTATTGGAATGTGTAGCATGTGTGTAGTATACTTCTGCAGTTTCTCTTATTCATTACTAAAACCTGATGCCTTCTTTTTCAGTAGGAGTGTTCAAATCCTTTGCCTTCTATAGCTCTTAAACTTTTAGTAGTTTCCTTATCGTGTTTTCCATCACTCTTTGCTTCCATTATTCTTGAAGCTCTCATTTGCTCACTGCTCATTTTTTCTTAGGTCTTAAGCTCCATTATTTTATGTCTCTAGACAATTCTTTGAGTTTGTGACACTATAATCATTTATAACTTTTTATCTCTTTTTGCTGCAGTTATGCATGATATGCGTCTCATCCACACTGATTTGAAGCCGGAGAACATACTTTTTGTTTCTCCGGAGTACATAAAAGTACCCGATTACAAGGTATATTTCTTTCTTTAAATTTCTAAAGTAGATTTTGGGCACACTGCATTTTGCATCATCCAGCGTGCATTTTCTATCCTTTATGCTTCTTCAATTTTTATTTTTTTATTTATTTTTACGCTTCCCTGTCCGAAAGTTCAATTTGAATTTAGTATTTGCAGGTCACACCATGGACAACCAGAGATGGATCTGTATATAAGAGGTTGCCCAAGTCAAGTGCTATCAAAGTCATTGACTTTGGTAGCACAGCATACGAGCGTCAGGATCATAACTATATTGTCTCCACCAGACACTATCGTGCACCTGAGGTTATTCTTGGTATGACGGATGTCCTCTTGCTCCGAATTTTTATGCCTATGGTTTTGCAGTAATTTTCCTCCTATTGTGTAATCACCAAGTGAAAGAGCTTCTGTTGTCTTTCAGGACTAGGATGGAGTTACCCTTGTGATATATGGAGTGTTGGTTGTATCTTGGTTGAACTCTGCTCGGTATCTTCGATTACTTGAGTAGTACTTAGACCTGCGGGTCAAATAGTTGAAAGTTGACTTAGGAAAGCTTATAGAGGAAAATTTGTTATCACGTCATTTTCTGATGGTGTAACAGGGTGAAGCCTTGTTTCAAACACATGAAAATTTAGAGCACCTAGCCATGATGGAGAGGGTACTGGGTCCTCTGCCACCGAACATGTTAAAAAGAGCAGAGTGAGTGCTGAATTTACATATGTTTAGAAATCTCATATGTTTGTTATGACTTGCTAAGTCCATATTAAAGCTTGCATTCAACTGATGTAGCCGACATGCTGAGAAATATGTTAGACGTGGTAGATTGGACTGGCCTGAAGGTGCAACCTCCCGGGAAAGCATTAAATCTGTCATGAAGCTACCGCGTCTTCAGGTGAATTTATATATGCCATTGACATGTGGAATGGGATGCTTTCTATTTGAAATTTTCCTTATGAACCTTCTGGTTATTGCAGAATCTTGTAATGCAGCATGTCGATCATTCAGCTGGGGATCTAATTGACCTCCTTCAAGGGCTCCTCAAATATGACCCTTCATCGAGAATTAATGCTCGTGAGGCCCTCAGGCATCCCTTCTTTACAAGAGACCAATACCGGAGGTCTTAAAGAGCTAGATGATCATCATTGACTACAACGGTAGCCCTAATACATCCCTTCTTTTTGGCCATAATATATACATGTCGTGATCTACATGTGCCAATAGCAGAGTGAGTTTTGCTGCCAGAATCTTCAAGAATGTAAATAAGCCAATTAGGAAGAACTTCCATCTCTTCCGAGTTTGTGATAAGACCCCTTATTATATGATTGTAGTTTCTGTACAAGCTCTTTCTTATGTTCATTTATTTTCATCAAAAGGAAAAGGTGATAAGAATAGAATCCTTTCTGTAGCATATGTTGGATCGGTTTTACAATTTACTACATAATAGTATTAGTACTTCTGTGTCATTTTCTCCTGTTTCAGTGCTTATGAACTTCAATTTTTACGCTGTTTTTAAGGTCTCTCATCCAAAATCCAATGTCCACTTTCCTGCACAAAATAGTAAACATAACACTCTTCTACCGGGGACTTATACCTTAAAAATTATCAGCTTTGCTAATTATTCTTTAAATTACACCAAAGGGTAATACAAAAAAGTTCAAATGGCCTTAGGACTAAGTTCTTGGCACAAAAAAATCAGCCTTGCTGATATACTAGGCTCTAGAAGGAAAACAGATCCTTTCTTGTGCAGGGCAGCTTCAAGAATGTATTATCCTATGATTCATGCTAACGCTTTGTTACACATTTTTTGGCAATCATGACTCCTGATGGAGGGCCGGTCACTGTTATAGTGCAGTGGCTGTACAACCAATAGGAATAGCGTAAGAAACCACCCAAGTTAGACCTTGCCCTGAAATAGCCCTTTATCTCAAACTTCACTCTTCCGTTGTCCATTTGCCGCTTGAGTTCTTGGCTATGGCGAGAGGTAAGTGGAACTTGGCTTGTGATCATATGAACATCTTGAAATCTTGATTGTCTTCTTGCTGCTGTGAAAGGTTCAATATATCTTGTAGCTATAAATGCACGTTCATGGTAAAGTTCCATTACTACAGAATTGAAGTCCACATTTACTTTCTTGTTTGGATTTGTGAAGTTTCCAAGAATGGTGAAATCTGCATTTAGAAGATATCCCATGTCAAGGTAGGCTGCATTTAGTGTTGCACTTGAAATATCGAACTTTGGGAGCCGAGGATGAAAGACTAGATAGATTATCAAGACTGATAAACCTCCTACAATGATTATGATCCAGAATAGTGTACAAAGTGCAGCAATTAGCCAAGTTATTGGCCTTGTTTTTCTTCTTGATCCTGTGATTCTCAGGTTGGAGCGCTGATGATGAGGGTGACCATCTTGGCTTCGAGGATGATGTCTTCCCGGCTGCTGCTGTTGCTGGACAGGGTGAAAATCTTGGCCGGGATGATGTTTTCCCAGCTGCTGCTGCTGATGCTGTTGTTGTTGCTGAGGCCGGACATTTTCACTGTGGTGAAGTATTCCCGGCTGCAGCTGTGGTTGTTGTCCTTCTTCACTAGGATAGTGAGGCCTCGGATGCAATAAGGCCTCAGGTGGTGGCTGGTAATGGTGCATTTCTCTAGGCGGCACATAAGGTATTGGAGGTACTGGATGAGGCTGATGAGTATTACTACTGACATTTGCTGGTGGCAATGAAGGATATAGAGGTGGTGGTGGTTGTTTAACTGGCCGGGCATTGGCCTTTTTTGGCTTTCGACTTGTAGGCCGTGGATGTGGTGGTGGTGATGATACTGGTGGTGAGAGAGGCGGTGTTAGAGGTGGCGTAACAAAATGAGGGTTGTTTTCGCGTGGTTGATGCATGAGACTTGTGGAAAATGAAACTAGGAGGAGAGAAGGAGAAAGAAAGAGGCTCAGAAGTTTCTTGCTCTGAGCCTTAGGGGGTGGTGTTTGGGTTCAAGAATGGAGAGGGGGGCTAGTTCTAGAGGTAGGATTGATGGAAAGGCAAAGAATCAAGCATTTGGTTAAGCATGGAAGGCAAGTAACCTCATTGATGCTTGCTTTTAGAATTTTGTATAGATACTAAATTCTTAGATATAGAAATTGCACTTCCATGGTATCTGGTTTAGAGCTAATACTTCCCCTTTCAAAGAAAAGAAATAATGCTAAGACTCCTACGCGCTTAGAAGGTCAAAAGGTTCATATCTTATTTATGGCATCACGAAACCTTATGGCCTGATCCTGATATGTGAGTAAGAGTCAGACTTTTTAGACAGATCGAGTCTTGATCTTGATATGTGAGTAAGAGTCAGACTTTTTAGACAGATCGAGTCAGACTTTTTAGACAGATCGAGTCTTGATCTTGATATGTGAGTAAGAGTCAGAGTATTACATACAATCGACCATGAGTGCTTACCAAAATTGTATCACCAAGGAATATTTATTCTTAACCACTTTCAATGTTTAAACCTATACAGAAGTTGTTTTCATTTCCCAATCTTTGTGTTAATTGTAACTTTTTTCCTCCTTTTTCTTCAATGAGATTACATCTTCACCCCTTTTCTGAAAAAAAAAAAATGGTTACAATGGCTATAACTGCAAAAAATTCCTCTGGTCTCTGAAGGACATGAACAGCAACAAATGGTCACAAATTAAGTGCTGCTGCATAAGTGTTTTATTTCTAATAGAGGCTTCTCTCTCTGAAGGCCTGTTGCAGCTTATTTCTCAAAGATAATTGCATTATAATTGCTTGTTCAGTATCTCAAAACGCGGATTTCCTTGGCGTACCACAGCATGAAGTCTTTGGTAAAAGGAATCTGCAGCATAGGATAGATCTCTTTGCATCTTAGTGGAATCATTCTTGTTTCTGCACTAGTTAGAAGACTGCAGACAAGAACAGCTTGATGAATTCCACTCATCGATCTCTTTGGATTTGGAAATACTGCCATCGTAGCTGCAATTTAAGTTTAACCAGATAGCGTCAGCAAGAAATTTCACATTTTTTCCCCCCAAAAGTTCATAAAATGCTAATGTAAATGACAAACTTTATTATAGAATTGAACAAAAAGAAAGAAAGAAAGAACATGTTATGAACCTGAATTTTTCTCCATTAAAGACAGCAGAGGACATGAGATGAGATGAATGCTCCTCTGAACAACACCAATATATGTTTACAGAAGCTGTTGGACAAGTTGAAAATTTGTTAACAGAAGCCATGGATGGGTAAGCTTAGAAATCAATGAACCAAAAATTTTTCCTGAAATCTGGTGTTGATTTGTCCATTCACAAGTAAAGAAGGGGATGCATATGTAATTAAATTAAATACATACAAGAGTTCAAGAAATATACATCAAAACATATCTTCCTTGACACATCCACAAAGATATCTACTAAATAACAACATAATCATCTCATTATGAACTAGACTGGAACAGAAGCAATGTCACAAACCAAATCATGTTTTCGAAGTCTACAACTGACACTAGGCTGTGCACTAATAAGATTAACTATTAAATCTCACCAAAGGCAGCGCATATACAATTATACCATTTAAGGGTACATAATTAAGGTAAAAAACTATGGCATTTCAGATATTATGATTTACTTAGTTTGTTCGTACCATTTAATCGGCAATTTTCACCTATAATCAGGCTTTTACAAAACTGCCACTTCCTACTTTTTTTGTTTTTTAAAATTTAAACAGTAATTACAACTCAAATTTTATTTCTAAAAAAATGACAACACAGCCTAAATAACAACTGCCTACTACAATATTAGGGAATAAGCTTAGCTACGCAATAGGCATAGATTTGCCAAACATGCAACCCAATCAATATGATAGCATATCTATTGCAAAAGTTGAGCAAAAACAATTATGATGAAGCTGCCTGTCTCAGTGGTCCAAATTTGTATTTAAACCTTGTTTTCCAGCGAGCTTCGATAGTCTAGGCTTCCAATGCTGTAAATCATGGCTTAAGAGCTAAGCTATGCCATAAAGTGGTAAATGAACCAGGCAACTAGTTCAACTTTTGCTACATCTAATATGATTAAAATATCTGAAAATAGCATACAGGTCACTAATTTGACTTATCCAAAGAGTATGAGAACAAGTAATGGAATCCAAACCTTTGTTCTTTCTGCAGTTTCGCCAGAAGATCAAGGAGCTGCTGCCTAGGTGAAATGTCTTTTCAAAGCAATAGAACAACTCAACCTAGAATATGACATCAGAAGTTTTAGATTGGCTGAAGAAAATGTACATCATTTACAAATTAATAAAGCGAAGCATGAGAAAACCATTCATTGGAACTGTCATTAGTTCCTTCCCACATGGTACCTAATTGGAATTATATTATACCAAGAGCTCCTGCTCTCCCATCTGTTTGGAATCCAAAACCTAACACCCAGGTGTTTCAGGGGGAAAAATTCTTACTTTTTAAGTGTTGTAGTAGTAATTATTTGAAGTTAATTAACATTCCAGTGGTCTTTGAATTCAGGATTGCCAGAAAGCAAAGTAAATACAGACGCCAAAGCACAAACAAAACAGCAGGAGGGTATGAAGAGTCTCATGATATTTTGAGATACCAACCGTTTCTGATTTTGATGCAAGCTTCCTCATTTGACTGGATAGCATTTATCAAAGTATTGGATAAATCACAATCAAGAGTAAAACCCTTCTCCATCATCTGATCCCAGACAGCACACGCCATGGTTATCTTCTTTTCCTGTATGAGACCTCCAATAATCACTTTGAAAGTCACCTCATCTGGATGCAAACCTCTAGTTTGCATATCCTTGAATAAATGCATGGCTCCCTCAACTCTAGAAGCTCGGCAGAAACCACTAATAAGAGCATTATAACAAACAACATCAGGGGCAATTCCCTGTTCCAGCATATCATGGAACATGCTCTGCGCCATTCCTATAGAACCAGTCTTGCAAAGATGGTCAATGAGAGTAGTAAGCAATACACGATCGGGTGTAAGACCCATCTTACTCATCTGATCAAGGAGCATTTTGGCTGACGTAGCGTTCCCTTCCCTAAGAAAGGCTTCAATTAGAATGGTAAAAGTTACAACATCAGGAAATATTCCCTTCTTCCCCATCTCCTCTAATAGCCCATATGCCTTCCTAGAGCTGCGGGCCTTGCAGAGCGATTTAATGATAGTGTTATAACTCACAACATCAACCAACCCTTTAGCTTCCATCTTACTCACCATCAACTTGTAAGCTTTATCTACTCTATTTGCTTTGCAGAGACCCTTAATAAGCTGATTGTAGCTAAAAGTGTCAGGCACCATTCCACTCTTCTCCATGTTCTCCATTAACTTTTCAGCCTCATTCAACAAAAGCTCATTACAACAGAAGTTCAGCAACACATTATACGTAACCAAGTCTGGCTCACATCCATTTCTCCTCATAAACGTCTTAATTGCTTGCGCTTTATCAATCCTACCAGCTAGACAAAAACCATGAATAAGTGTGTTGTATATTTCAGTACTGAATTTAACTCTATCTTTCAAATGTCCTAATGTAAGCTCATAAGCCAAATCAACCTTGCCATTCTCACACAAACCTAAAACAAGTGCTCTACAAGCCTTATTATCTATAGCATTACCTTTCTTAATCAGAGTATGCCATAATTCAACGGCCTTATCAAACCACTTAACCATCAGTAACCCATTAATAACTATGGTATAACTCACCACATCAGGCTCCCTTCCCTTCTCTCCCATAATTCTCAAAACCCGCAAAGCTAAATCAACCAAATTTTCACTACACAAAAGATTCAAATAAATGTTATAAGCCCAAATGTCAGGAACTGCTCCAATCCTATCCATGTCATCAAAAAGCCTATCAATGAGCTCAAAGTTCTTAACTTTACACAATCCAGAAATGAACCTTGAATAAGTAAATGAATTTAAAGAGAACCCTTTTGGTAACATAGCATAATAATACTGCTCTGCTAAGTCGAACCTCATATTTGAAATCAATACACCAATGAATCTGTTATAATCAATGCTGAAAACTCTGCAATCCGATTGAGTCATTTCATCAAACACTTGGATTGCCTGTTCTATTTGGCCGGTTCTCACACACTGTGCTATGCACGCTCGGTAAATGAGCCGATGTTTACCGAGAGCTTTGTACATATTACAAATGGGACTCTCAGAAACGAATGCATAGCATCGATTTCCCAACTAAAACCCTGAATAGAACTTGAAAAAGTTTGAATTTGCATAAATTCTGGTACCTTTGCAGGTGCTTCACATTCAGTATTCCAATAAGGTTGTAAGAATCTCGCGCCAAATCATAAACATTATTCATACATTGATAAGCACCCGTTGAGGTGGAGAAAGACGTAACCTGGTTTCGGCTATGGAGGCGAGTCGACTGAGAGAGAGAAGAGAAGAAGAAGAAGAAGACAGTGACTTGGAGGCCCAAAACCAAGTCCGCGCTCAAAACGCTAAGAGTCCTGCTTTTAAAAATTGGGTCTTTTTTCGAATTAGAGCCCAAATTATTCATCAGGCCGTAAATGGGCCCATTTTTTTGGGCTAGAGATAGGAGAATGAATTTACCTTATCATCCTTGGATTTTTTTTATTTAAATTGAGAAAAAATATGCTTGAAGAAATTATTTAAAATTTAATAAAATAATTTTATAATTAAAATTATTCTTTTCACAAAAAAAAATATTTTCAATTTTTTAATTGAAAAAAGATAAAATATATTTCATCAATCTCAACCCAAATTGATAAGCCCAATGCATTGTGGCTCAAGAGATGAATTGGGCCCAATCAAGGCAAGGCAAGGCAGGATGACCGGATAAAATTGAAAGAATCTCACATGAAAAATAAACACGACATAACTAAAAATTAAAATTATAAAAATTAAATTCCTTATATGTTTAATGAATATGATTCCTTAACAAACTACAATTTTTTTTATTAATATTAAAATAAAGTTTCCTTTCCTTTTCCACCAAAAAAACAAAATAAAGAATACCCTTTTGTAAGAGAATTTTATCCACTTTTGACTAATTTGCATTCATAAGTCTATTATATGAATTGACAACACTATCTCATTAGTTTCTAGTAATGAACCGATATTTTTTAATACACTTTTTCTATATCGTATTTCTTTTATATTAATTTTTAATAAAATACGTAACAAAATATCTGTAGAACCTTTTTTAAACGCTATTCAAGAATAGAAAATAGTGTCTTAAAGATCCCTCCAGTACAGAAGGAACCAAACCAGATGTGTACATACTTTTTGAGCGCTTCACTCAATCAGCAAAGCCTACTATAAATTTGATAATTTTTACTTCAACGATCATAGTAACAACATCTTCTTAACAAGAGGAGGGCGTTTATCATCAAGGAACCGTCTTCACGAACCACAAAAGATCAAAGAGTACACTTATACTCCGATTATATCCTCATATATATATATATATATATATATATAGATGACATTGGCATCAAGTGCAAAAAGGAGACTATGCAATGGTTTCTTTCTTTGTATTTGATCGGCCACCTTCCTTGACTAAACACTCTTATGCCCACGACATGCATTATATTTATATCTATCATTCTAGAAATTAAATAGTATAATTTAATAATGAATAACTATATACATATATACCAAAATAATCTAATTATTATTATAATAATAAATATAATAAAGATATATATTTATACTTCTTACTCTAGTAAAAAAAATCTTTATTAATGAAGTTATACAATAATAAAAACATTATTATTTCATCCTATTACAATTAAAAATGACTTTAACTTCTAACTAAAAATACTTAAATTTTTTTTATAAAAAAAATAAAACGGCTCTAATTAGTTGCCATTGAAATCCAACGTATATAATTGGGAGGCATTAGGTAGTAATAGTAGGTAGGAATGGGGAGAGCCAGCATTCTTTTTTTTATTTTGAATGTATAAATATATATATATAAGGAAATAATTCATAAATATTACAAAGAATAAAAATTTTATGAATTAAGTTATTATTTTAACATAATTAGGGGGTCAAGTTCATGTATAAATAAAATAGAATTTATTATTTTGGGGGAGGGGTAAGATCTCTCAAATCTAAGTCTTGATATTTTCAAATTATTTTTTTAGTATATGTATGGGAAATATTTTTTTTTTTTATATATACGAGGTTCAAATATTTGACTAAATTCCAACCCTTGGATTCATAAGAATATAATAGAGGAGAGGTTAGATTACGTCCATTTTGCATTTGACAGTCAAAATTATTTTTTGTGTGAAGATATTTATTTATTTTTTTAAAAGAAGAGTCAAACAATTATTCTTGGTCTTTTTTCGCTTTAATTATTTTGATGGGTAGGCATAGCTCACAATTTTAGACTAATTTTATTTTTTTACAACAAATTCTTTATTCTTTTATTTTTAATTTTAATGTGTCATTTTTTAAATATAAATATGGTATTTAATCTTTCGAATTGGTATTTATATATGTATATAACCAAAATAACTAAAATCATCTTCATGCAAGTAAAAAATTTAAGTTTATGCCAACCAATCAAGGGTTTTTTATTTTCTTAAAAAATAAGAAAATTAATAAACATATTATTTAACAAAATTCATTTTTATATGTATAAACAACATATAATTTGCTCAAAAAATCAGAAAAAAAATATAGAAAATGTTCTGAACTATTTATATTTAGTTCAGTTAATTATGCTTCAAATTTTTACCTCTAAATTAAAATTAATTATATATTGGTATTTATATTATTGACTTTTGAAATTCGACCACTTTTATCAAGTAATTGATACATACTTAGAGCATATTATATATTTTTAGATAAAATTATTTATTTACATCTTCTTTAGAGCACGTAAACGTGTTGATTATTTGACCAAAATAATCGAATTTTAGACCTCCTAAATCATCTTGTGCTACATGTGACTCGGTCAAGGGATGGTAACTAAATTATCAATCAACGAACAGAGAACGTTTGCTATGGAACAGAAACTTAATCAGCAAGCAAAGTATATCAAAGCTAAGGAAAAAAAGAAAAAAATAAAAATTAAAAAAATTAGTTTTCGAGAACACAGATTCTATCTATTTAATAATATAAATAACGGTTTACATATAATTAAGAAATAAATTATATCTTAAATAATTTAAGTACGTAATTGTCTAAACATAAATTGATAGCAATTTTTTATTTTTTATTTTTGTCATTTTATCGAAAAGAAAAAAAAAAAGATAAAAGAGTATACATCACGTGATGACATGGCAATTTGACCGATTCTGTTTCAGTCAATAAAACGCCACCCTGTCATTTTCAATATATTTGTTTGCTTTCATTTCATGCTTGGCTCCTCCTTCACTTCTTCATCATCTTCCCCTTCTTCTTCATTCAAATGCTTCCCTTTGAATGCTCCTCAATAGAAAAAATTAAATAGAGAAAAAAATTGGTTCCTTTTCAGTACGCTACTGTTCTTTCTCCGAATTTCTCAGTCAATTCAAAGTATTTACAGTCAATTTTTAATGCTTTTTTTTTTTTTTGGATGTTTAAATGATCAAATGTCGTCTGCTCCAATTTCTCAAATACCAACAACCCACTCTTTCAAGTAAGTCTTAATCAAATTAATAACGCGAATTTTTTTTTTTCGGTGGGGGGCTAATTTTCTATTGAGATAGTCCTTGATTTTGAATTGAATTTTCTGTGCACTTTTTCTCTCTGTTCTTGTTATGGGTTTCGTGAATCTGTTGTCTAATTTGATGACTTACTGATGACTGTTTGTTTTTTCTATTATTAGTGGTTGTTTTACTGGGTCGTATTTGTGTTTGATTTCTTCTTTACTTTCTCTTTCGTGGGCTTGGCTTTGTTGAGCTAAGAAAGAGCAGAGAGAGACAGAGAGAGAGCGAGAAGTGGTCAAGGGTTTTAGTTTAGATGAGGAAAAAAGTGTAAAAAGCTGCAATTTTTGAATGGTTGTTAAATGTTTGAAGTTTCAGCTGTTTTCTGTGACTTTTCCTCGAGGTTTCTTTCTATTTGGTTAACTTGATTTTTTAAAAAATAAAAAAATTCCAGCTAAAGATTTGATCTTTTTTGGTCTTGCTGGTTCTGAAATTTCTCTTTCATTGGAGCTCTGAAGTTTCTGTTCTGCTAAATTTTGCATTTCTTTTCTCTTCATTTTTAAAATTTTTTTTTTTGGGGAAGTTTTAGGAGAGTCAAAGTACTGGATGAAAACTTGATGTGTTTGAGTGTGATTTCCAGGAACAATCCTAGGCTACTTCTGATAGTTTCTGTGGCGTTGTAGAGAGTTCATATGAGATGTTGGGAGAAGAGGGAAAGAATAGGCCACCTTTGGGGAATCGAAAAACTTACTCACGTTCTGTTTCCTGGACCGGAGGGTCACCTACACAGTCGAGTTCTAGTAGTGCTAGACCACAATGGAACAGTAAAGCAAGAGCTTGTTTGCCACCCCTTCAACCTCTTTCAATCGCCAGACCAAACGTTGAGGAGTGGCCAAAGCCTGGGTCAGATGATCTTGGCATATGGGCGAATCCTGCTACTCCTGGCCCTAGGCCACCTAGACCAATCACTACATGTGATGATTCACGGCGAGTGAAACCTTTGAAGGAATTTGAATTTCAGAAAGACAAGCTAGCATTTTTCAATAAGGAATGTTCAAGGATTGTAGATCACATATATCTAGGAAGTGACACTGTTGCAAAGAATCGTGAGGTTCTCCGTCAGAATGGGATTACCCATGTACTGAATTGTGTTGGGTTTCTTTGTGCTGAATATTTCAAGAATGATTTGGTTTATAAGACTCTCTGGCTGCAGGACAGCCCATCTGAAGATATAACAAGTATCCTTTATGATGTTTTTGATTACTTTGAAGATGTCCGGGAACAAGGTGGGCGAGTATTTGTTCATTGTTGCCAGGGGGTTTCGCGATCAACATCGTTGGTCATTGCATATCTTATGTGGAAAGAGGGGCAGAGCTTTGAAGATGCATTTCAGTACGTTAAGGCTGCAAGAGGAGTTACAAACCCAAATATGGGTTTTGCTTGCCAACTGTTGCAGTGTCAGAAGCGGGTGCACGCACTGCCTGCAAGCCCTAGTTCTGTTCTAAGGATGTATCGATTGGCTCCTCATTCACCATATGATCCTCTGCATTTGGTACCAAAAATGATTAGTGAACCTGGTGCAAAAGGGCTTGACTCTCGTGGAGCATTCATAGTTCATGTGCCTTCAGCTATATACGTCTGGATTGGCAAGTACTGCATGTCGGTTATGTTGGAGACAGCCAGGGCAGCTGCCTATCAAGTTATCCGATATGAAAGAGCACAAGGTCCAATTTTAATTATCAAGGAAGAGGAAGAGCCAGCTGAATTCTGGTATGCCCTTGGGATAGAGGGCAAAGTGGAGACCGATGAGGATTCTGATGGGGTTACCCTTGGTCAAACTGCAGTTTATCCACTTGGTGATGGGAGGAAGGTTTGCAATTATGATTTAGACTACGAAATTTTTCACAAAGCACTTGCTGGTGGAGTTGTTCCTCCCTTTCCATTATCAGAAACTGGCTCAGAGACTTGCCTTCCTGCCCGTATAAATGGGTGGAGCAGATTGAGGCGAAAATTTGCCAGTGGAATCATGAAAGAATTTATCACGTCGTCCAAATTGAGTTGCACTAGTACCGAAACGAGTCAGCAGCAGGGCAATGCCAATGGATCAGAAGATGCTGATCCTTTTTCACCTTCAAGTCCTCCGTGTAATTCACCAGTTTCATATGCACCTAGCAGCCCAAATTGGATGAAAGATACTTGTAAAGGAGAGGATCTAACTGATCATACATTGTCTCGAAGCCCTTCTTTCGGTTCTTTGGACTCTTTTCCCACTTCTTACGTTACTAAAGCAAAATCAAATACTACATCTCCATCACTTTCCCCATCAACCTCTGAGTACTCTAGTTCATTTACCTTCTCACCATCCTCTTCTAATTGGTCTGATGTGTCACATCTGTCGGCTCAGCCTTCACCTTCTGGGCTTGAATCGAAAGGCTTGAATGCTACTAAAGATGAATCCTTAGAGGAAAGTGCACCTTTACTCCATGAAGGAACTTCCCCTTCAGCAGAAGACACATTTTCTACATCTCATACTTCGTGGGGACCAAGTACTTGCTTGCCATGTAGAGGCAGGTCCCCCTCTCTAGCAGAACGAAGAGGGAATATTCCACCTCCTAGGATGATGTTACCTTCAGTAGATGATGATTCCCAAGTTTCAGTTAGCTTGTTGAGATCATGGTCATTTTCTATTCCTGACCTAGAAGACGAACTCATGAAAGAAATTGACTACAATGAACTTTCTGGAGAAAGATCTTTTGATAAGAGTAGAGAAGAGATAATGGTAGATGCTGATATGTTAGTGACCGAGGATGGTGTCCCTTGCTCAACCCACAACTATGTTCTTTATCAGTGGCCTTCTATGGAGAAAGTTGAGATGCCCTGTGGTATCCTTGATTCAAGGTCTACATATATCATATTTGTTCCTCACAAGAATTCGGGATCAGATAGTGCTGATATCTTGTATGTGTGGGTTGGGCGTTACGTGTCAAGCAAGGGAAATTTGTTGATTAGTGACAATGGCACAATCGAGGATGGGTGCATCCAATGGGAGACTATCGGGCGCAATTTCATTAATCAGAATGGATTAGCTACAAGCTCTCTGGTTCAGGTATTTGTTCCACAAGCTCTCTATGCTTAAATGACAATCTGCAGAAACTACCCTCTTTATACCTTTAAAGGCTAAGGATTTTTACATGAACTTTACCCTCTAAACTTTCAGTGTGATTAATCATAAACAAACTATCACTGCCAAAGCTATGGATATGGTTTTCTTTAGCTACATTGTATGAGAAAATCATATTATTCCATATGACAATGCAAAAGTCTCAAAACAACTTAGGAATATAGATTATTGGACCTGACCGACTAAAATGGATGCCATATGCTTCCCTAATTCTTGAGTTTATGATGTTGTTAAAGTCCCTTTCATGAACGCAGTCTGTAAACTTTGAGCCTTGGTCTCTCCATTCTCTTTCTTTATTGAATTGTCGGATTATTTATGTTGTTTTACCATTTACAGGTGGTTAGAGAAGGTGAAGAACCAGAGCAGCTTCTCATGCATCTTCCTGTATTCTCATTCCAGAAAGTATTAGATACGGGAGTCAAGTAGGCCAATAAAGGTGCCAAATATCCTTATGTCCCCCTGATTCTTCAGCCTTTGGCTGTGTCAACAAAGACCTGTGACAGGTATCTGCGTCTTTTAGCCGACATTGAAGGCCGGACAGTTCTCAAGGATCTGTTGCATGTTTTCTGCGTTAATTGGCATGCCAGGTAGAAAAGTTCCAAATTCTGCTTGCGCGATGCAGATCAGACGGCCTCTAAGATCAACAGCCGCTGTATAGAGGAATAAGCAGTACATAAGCACCGAATAAATGAACCTCAATACTGTTCTAACCTTGCTTATTTAGCATTCATTACATTCAGCACCAAAGGTGTTGTTCTCTTGTTGCCTCTTTCCCCAACTTCTGCCTTTGAAATACATTCTATAGGAACATGGATTCAAATACATTGTATTTATGTACATAATTGTATAAGAATTCTCCTTCATTTTTGGAACACATTGTATGAATCTGTTTGGTCTGCACAAAGTAATGGCTACCTTTACAAAGGCATTGCCCATTCCCTTTGTGGCTCCTGGGACTTTCCGAGAGCCATCCATCCTAGTACTATTCTCGTCTAAGAACAACATTACCAAGGCATTGTCCATTCCCTTCGTGGATATTAGGACCTTCTGGGGGACCATCCATCCTGGTACAATTCTTGTTGAGGAACATTCCATGACTGTTGCAAGTATTATGATAATTCATAAGGCAACAGAAAGCAATCTAGACATCACTGAAAGTAGAGCAACAGATGCAAGTAATAAGAAGCAAAATGCTGTTGTTGATTCATTTGCTTAGAAAAGGAAAGAAAATTTAACAGCTGCTATGCACATAGGAGTTCACCCAGTTGGTGTGACTCTGAACAACAAAGGCCTTAGGTTACAAAAGCAGACACCGCGATGAAACTTATATTACATAATCTGAGAATGCTGAAAGATAAGTAGAAGCTCGTTTTAACAAACCAACTCTCTTCGCACTGGGAGAGGTCATACACACTACCTTCCTCCGTAAAGAATATATCAGCGATTCCTCAACTTGTTTTTCGACCTCAAAAGAGCCATTGTTGGACCCATGGCACTGCCTTTCAGGGCTCTATAGGACCATGTGCTACTAACAGGCTTAGGCTTGCCCCATGAACTCTCCTGAGAAAGTTCGGCCTTCTTGGCACTTAGTGCCTCATTCAATTGTTCCCAGAGATCATCTCCGTTTTCTACATGTAAACGACTAATCATCATCATTGCTGATATGGAAGACAACATTCTCATTAATTCTTCTATTTGGTAACTAGTAAAAAAAATGTAGCAAATACCTTTTCCAGCGGCATTTTTCTGGTTAACATGAGTTACTTCTCCATTTCCTAGATATAGTAAACAATAAGATCAACAATGTATGATACAGAAGCAGAAAAATACAGGTATTTAATGAAAGAAAAGTAATGTGATTTTAGAACTCAGTCAATACTCGGTAAATATTGAAATAGAATCAAGAATACAGACCTGGGACAGAGGCCTGTATTTGCTTATCCTTGCTGACAGGTGTCCCACATAAAGCAGCATTCGCCATGGGAGTAAGACCTCCATTGGTGGATCCACCGCCTTCTGTATCTCTTGGACCTCCATCAGCATCTTTTACAACACGAACATCAGCAAGAGTTGCAAAGTCTATCTGCATGATGCATATGATTTTAAGTGTAAGAAAAGAAGCATCAAGGAGAAAACCACCCATTCTAGGCTGGGAAATCGATGAGAACATGGAAATCAACCACAGGCAGAGAAAATAACTGCTTCACAGCTTGATTACCTCCAAAGATCCATCTTCCTTGTATGGAGAAGTGTCAGGTTGCAGATCAGAACCATCTTCATCCGACTTACCAAAACTAATTGGAAATCCCGCGACTGGCGTCAGTAATAGTTTACGAGATTTAGGATTACACCATGATACATGCCCAACCTACAAACAAGGCACATCAAAAGTCTGTTCTAATGCCTATGTTGAGGAAATAGTCATTCAAAATACTTGTCAATCATACCCGGAATGAGGAAAGCTCTGGGGTCCAGGATGATGACAACTCAAGTAAACGATATCCAAGGACATCACCTTCCTGCAAAGGAAGAAAATGATAAAAATAATGCCACATGAGAGAGCAAACAGGAGGCAGAATGCAAATAAATTTTGACAAAAAGCTAATCAATTGTAAAAGCTCCAAGGTGTAACACATACAAGTTTGGAAAACCAATAACATTGTACGTCAAATAGGACCACCAAGTCACATTTCTGAAGCAAATATTTAACATGAATGTTATTGTATGTAGGCTAATTAGAATGTGAAGGACAAGTCCTAAGACAGATAGCATCAACAGGATAAAATTAACAGAACCTAATAAATATTTAAACAGCGATCAGTACAACCAGAAACTAACCTTCGGCAAACAGGAAAGGGAAGGAAGCTTATCAAAATCAATTGGATGGTCCAACTTTATTTCTTTTAAGGAACTTGATATATTAGAATGCACTCCGTTCACAACTTTATTATCATTTCTCTCAGTAGATTTCTCAGTGCCCCACTTTTGGCCCTTCCTCTTGCTGGTAGTTCCATTCCATTGGAAAGACTCCTGAAGAACAGTGTACGTTAAAAGCAAAAACATAAATTACTGAAGGAAGAAAATAGTAAAGATAAATCTGGTTTGCATCGCACAGCAATTAGTAATCAGACAATCACGGTGCTTCCCTATCATCACCATTCTTGATTCACTTATCCGAAAAAGTAATCCTCCTAAATGTACAAGATAAAAGCATGTACCAAAACTGAAACAATCACACTAAGAAAAAATGTCATTGGAAATTTCTTTAGAGGTCCTCATTTTGATCTGCCATGAATCCAAAAATTGAAAGAATGAAAGAAACCAGAACAAAAACTTTGATTCTAAAGTACCCTCCGAGCTGACAATAATTGAGTCCAGTAAACCACCGCATGATGAGGAATTTTTATCATTTTAAAAAGCTAAATAGCATTTTGAAACATTTTACCATTAGTTCCATGTCACACATTTGTAAAATAGTTGCCTATTGGGAAGAGTTTACACAGAACTGCATTTAAATTTGAAACAAATACAATCACAGAGAATACGCTTACCCCTGATACTTGATTCTCTCTTGCAGCTTGGTCTGCATTCAAAAGAAAAACATTTACATGTTAAAAACGTTATAATTTTGAATTCTCTAACAGCATCATACCCTAATGCCATCAGGTTATAAACCTTCACCTCTCACAAGAGAGAAGAAGGCTTGTCCCAATTCCTATTATAAGCATAACAAATATTCACTGACATTCCCATTTATTAATAGCACTCACAACCACACCAATAGATAGCTCATTAATAGTTTTCATTTCTCCAAGAATGTGATTAATAATGCCAAGTAACAGAAAAGAATGTTATCAGGTCCACATGACAGGAAAGCTTGTACCTTTATATGACTAAAATAGCTAACAAATCTATGGAACTTCCCTGTCCACATACTGGAATTCTAAAAGAGTTACAGAACTTCAACCCCATAAATCTGCGTTTTATGTATCTGAATTATCGTAGCCAAAACAAACAGAATAAGGCATGCTAAATGACAAAAGAAACAAATGTAGCTAACTTTCTTCCATCCTATCAACAAGCAAAGAGAGCTGAGAATCAATTCCACCTTCAAATGGTGCATTTAAATAAATATACATTCGCTGCTAAATAGACATACATGGTTACATGCACAAGCAATAACGGGAATGCAAAATATGCACCCGAAACCAGGAAAAAAGGAATAGTTTATCTTACCTCCCTCCCGAGGCTCAAAGCGGATATGTCCTGGCCTTATTACAACCGGAACAACTTCGTCCTCCATGTTATTCTTCTGGTTTGGTTGTTCACTTGTGGTGGCATTTTGGGTCTCAACATCTTTTCCTTTATCATCAGATTTATCATTTCCAGACCAAGATTTCCAATGTAGCTGCATATCAGATATTACATGTGAAAAACAAGTGTATTTGGGGTATAGAAAGAGGAGCTGTTCTGTAAAGATAAACTCACTAGTCCCTTGGGTTCACTGGGATCTTCTTCACTGTAAGCTTTGAAAGGTTTCTGCTTCCAATTGTTGTGCTTCTTTCTCTCATTTCTAGCTGATGCTGATTTTTTTCTCCAGTTTTCCTGCAACATTCAGAATATCAGGTGTCAGCAGACCCAACAGTGGAAAGTCAACTGAGGAATGCTAAGTATACATTTAGCTACTCACGAGTCCTTTAGGCGGGGTAGCTTCAGCTTGTTTCTGTATTTTTGCCATCTCACGTATCCATTGCCTCTTTATTTTTTTCCGTCGAGCACTTCTGCTAGGGCCCTGGGAAAAAGGATTTCAAAATATCAGATTTTAAGATTGGCAGTTGGAAGTAACATAATGAACAGCAGTTTCTGAAGATATATGTCTGTCGAAATATCACTAGTATTTTTAGGTAATCTAATCTACGAGCCGGTATAACTTTCTTTCTTTCACTTTATTTCTTGTTTATTTTTTTATTATTATTGTGTGTGTGTGTGTGTGTGGGGGGGAAGGAAGTTCTGTGCATATGAAACTAAACATAAAAAATTCCAGCTGTATTCCATGTCTACAAATTAACTCCAATAGACCTTTCGAGTTCTCTCAGATGCTTCCAGAGATTTATCCTCATCCTTTTTCATTTGATCAGTACTGCAAAGCATTATCACATAGTGGTCAGCAAGGTACAAAAAGTTGAAATAACAAATGCACTCAATTAAACATCAACAAAATTTATGAGATTGGAAAGTTAAACAATATCCTCCGAAAGGAGGATGAGAATGCAGGCAGAGAGTGCCTATTGCCAAAACACACAAATCTAAGAAAGGAGGTGGAATTATGTTATGTTCTTAGTATCATAGTACCCAGCATGGGTTTAGTCAACAAGTAGAAACCTCATTATGTACAACTCCAAAGCAATGCGAGATCTACACAGACAAACTGACCAAAAACATTATGAGAGGCACCAGGAAAAAAAAAGAAACATATATACAGTTCAAGTTATTTTGAGATACCAATTAAAATTGGGAGGTTAAAAAAGAGAAGGGGCGCGGGGTGGGTGGGTGGGGGGAGGAGGGAGGATGAGAACATATGACAGCACCCAACACAAAGATGATAATTTTATATGAGACATACTCTGTTTCACTTGGCGAAGGGTTCATATCTTTGTCATTTAATTTGACAGTTTTCTTATCACTACTCCCATCTTTTCTCTTCTTCAGATTGGACAAATCCGTTTGCTCGTGAAGAGTCACCTTCTTAGCATGGTCAAAGTCTTGCTGAGCATTCTCAGCCTGCTTCCCTGAAACATCATTCTGAATACTTTCCTGAATCTTCTGTTTCTTCTTCCTTTGAATCAACCATGGAAAGAAAAAGAAACAAAAATATAATTAGTCAGACTTCTGACTGAAACAATCAGCATAAGCTACATAACTAGAACAAGGAGATGCAAGGTAATTACTTTGACTCCTGTAGTTTTTCTGGTGCTTTTCTTTTCTTTGAAGTTGCTTCAACACCTGATGCTTTTTCCAGATGTAAACTACATTCTAATCTTTCTTCGTCATCCTCCGCTTCGGACTCATCTACAGACTTCTCTTCTTCATCCTCCTCTTCCAATTCATCTTCAGGTTCATCACTCTGATAGCCCCCAGTTTCCTGCTCAAACTCCTCATTTGCCAAAAGCAGAGCTCCATTATTTATGGGCTGCTTGTCCAGGATGTGCAATTCTTCAACTACATTGATCTCATTATCCCCGTCAAGAGACAGCGCGAGCTGCTTCTTCCTCACACTATCGCAACAAACAGGTATAAAAGAAACACAGGTCATCTCTGTTCTTACTCACTGATTTATGGGAAGTGAAATATTTTATCAGCAAAAGAGATTAACAAGGAGAGTGGGACCTCATCCGAACATCCTAACCTTATTATATCTTTATCCTTCAAAATGCTAGTTGATTCAAAAGGGGGCAATACAAAGTCATCCACCTGCAAGAAACTTATCCAGTGAGCAAATTTACCAACAACTACAATTAATATTTATTGCAAAAATTCAATAAATTTCTGTACTAAAAGTTCCTCAAAATTCCCTGACTTCAGTAACAAAATGGTGCAATCTTATTGTCCAAACTAGTAAAATTAGGTTCAGCAAGTCCAGATTCACCCATTTGGGACAATTAAAGAACCCCAAATAATCTCTTTCTTAATTGAAGAAACACTGAATGCACAAAAGAAACAAAAATCAAAACCCAAAAAAGAAAGCAAAAGAATTAAACTTGACGAACCAGCTGCATTGTCAGATCAACAAAAAATTTAGGCAATAACAAAGAGAGAAAAGGAACAAAGACTTCTCATTTTTATAATTGCAAGCATGTCAAACAGTAATTTCGTGGGTTTTCTCTAGAGCTGCTTATGAGTAAAGTATACATACACATAAAATGAGGCCATGAGGACAGCACTGATGAAGTTGGAAAGCTTGAAGAATATAGGCAGTGAAGTCGGCGATTGTTTTGTGATGAGGTTTAAGGAGAAGCCAACATCGCTTAAACCCTTCAGATTTCTGGGATTTGCTCAAAATGGCTTCTTTGTCTTTGAATATCAATCGAACCCTTCTGCTCTCCTCCATCATCCATGCAAAGACCCCTCTTTCTCTCTCTAAACTTCTTCCCTCTTTTTCTATGTATCTATATGGTCTTATGGAGGAGTCTCCCTCGTCTACTGTGTCTCTGCTGCAGCTGCTTCGTGCTTCGCTATTGAAAAGCTTTTCACTCGCTCCCACTCCACTGTAGTCTGTAAACCTCTAGGCTCAAGCCCGGGTTTTTATTAGGGAAAAAAAAATACAGTCCTTATATTAAGCCCAATATGACATAGTTTTAATCAAGATGTTGTTAAAACTCAATACCCATTAATGTTTTGAGTTCTTTTCATTAAGATGTTGTTAAAATTCAATACCCATTAATGTGTTGAGTTCTTTTTATTAAGGCATTAAACTTAATATTAGTTTAAAATTCAAGATGTTAAAACTCAATACCGGTTAATAATAGTTTATATATTTCAAACTCAACACGCACTACAAAATCTTTTTTATATATCGTATTTTGATATATCGATGCACTACATAATATTTTGTATATATTGTATTTACATAAGTTTTAATAGTCGATGACCTCTCACTTAGTATATAAATAAAGATATCTAAGAAAAGGAAAATGTGTAATTAGATCACACCCCACATCTATGGTAAGTTAGAGCACAAAGCTTTTTTGCATAAGGGGCAAGAGGAGGTATAAAAAATGGTTAAGTGGGCACGTGTTTAGATAAGGATACATTCTTCAAGCTAAGCTAGTCATGCTTGGAGCTATGATGTGATTTTAATCAACTTCTCTACAGGAATCAACCATGAATTGATTCTTCAAGAAAATCAAAATCTGAACAGATTTTTTAAACAAGAACAAAACATTCCAATCAAAATGGATGGCCGAGAATGATAACACCAGACACATTATGCAGAAAGAAGAAAGGAACCATTTGCCGGCTTTTGGTTGTTTACAGAAATGTTCTTCTGAAAATTGCTAACTAGTTCTTACAGGAACCTTTCTTCAATCTATAAACAACACAGTTGGATGACAATGAAATATCACGCACACATAAGACTTTCACTTCTCTCTGCTCAATGTTTTGATGAACAATGGAAATGAGCTTTTGACGGATCTAGATAAAGTAATACAGTAGAGGATGGCTGCTGTCTTTGATCCAACGAAACAACTGCTTGACAGACTTGATTTATAAGCCCCTGAAAGCAAACAAAATTGTCAGAAAATGCATGATCAGAGTAGAGAAATCCAGCGACTTTTTAATTGAGAACAAGAGAGTACAAAAAGGGATGGCATGATGAATGTGTGTTATCTTGCTCGAATAATGCTCCCATTACTCCGTTATTGAATGAACGGAAGTTGTAGAGATAATGGTTGATCCATTTCCAGTTCATGCAATATGTGTCTCACACACAACAAATATCGTAAGACTACAAATATGATTATGTTATGTTTGTTTACATGGATAATCCTCTAGAATGTGATCAACTGTAAACGCAAAATTGAAAAAATTTAATAGGCATCACAGCGGAGAAGTTGTAACAAAGATATTTTGCCACTATGTAGAAAGCTAAGACATCGGCAGTTGGTACTAAATGAGCAAATGACTAATTATAGCCATAAATTGCAGAACATCACATATTGTCAACTAGACGAATTGAGAGATCAGGCACGATACAGTGGCAAAATCAGAAAAAATAATAGGAAGCAGACTTTTTAAGATTCAAGAATCAATGAAAAAAGGCAAAAAAAATTCAGCAATTCCATGGATTCCAACTAAATCAATAAAATGGAGACGAAAAGGAAACTAAGAATAGTTCCAGTCATGGATATCATATTCTTATTAGGATGAATTTTAGTTTCTGACAAAAGTTAAGGCCAAGGAAGGCAAGGTGCAGAATGCCCCAAAACAAATGACCATTGTGCATATGCATCTTTGTTTTCAGAAGCAATGTGAAACATCATATTAAGGCACATTCATGATCCTTATTTTTCTCTCCTTTGTTGAAGAGAACTATGCTCACTGAATAGATTAGTGAAAATGTTAACAACTTAAGAAATGAGTTCGAGATATCTATACAGAAAAGGTTCCTGCAGCCAATTCTTAGAGTCTTGGAGACTAGAGCTCTTCTTTATGGGATTGTCATACTCAATCATAAAATTAATTCCCACTTGCTCGGGAAACAAGAATCCAATCATTTCACTACCTCTGGTGTCCACAAATTTGGCAGCCAAGATTAAAACAATATCCGACTACATGCATATGAACGGACAAGCAAGAAAAATTCCACAGAAATATGCAGGAGAACTCATAGACCATGATTCAGCTCATTTGAGTAGTTCTTAGCATTAAAGGCCCTTAAGCCATTATCACTATTCTCTATTCTGGGATAAAACTCCTCAAGATTAGTCATAACATAATAAAACTGAACCTAACATTGACACTTCCCTAAACAAACTATATTTAAGTATCCCAATAGCTTATGGAAATATTTTTGCTGATAGTAAAGCTACAATCTGGACTTCTTACAGTTATTCATTAGAAGTTTGAAATAGAGACCATTGAGTAGTAAAGTAGTTAGCTTGTTCACATTTTTCCATCCATTTATGTGAATTTTGTCACAATCTTGAAGGAATATGCAATGGGCATTTCAGAAATCCAAGATAAAACCTTTTTCCTATAATCTATACTCATAAAACTGCAAAATTATACATAAAAATATCGCCACTACACTAGGGACGAGTAAAGTTCAGATTTTTAAACAACATTATTTACCTGACTTTCTTGAGAAGAACTGATTTGAGCTTGCGAGAGAAATCCTGGGATTGAATTCTACGCTGTAGTGATTTGCGAGCAAGAACTCGCTTCTCCGAGTTCTTGATGTGATGGGTCTGCTCTCGCTTTATCATCCGTTCAATCCCACTGGATACCATTATTCTCTGCATCAGTGACAAAGCTCGCTCCAAATTGCCGTTCCGCACCTGTACTCTAATCCCTCGCCATTGCTGGAGCTCACAGCAAAGTGGGTTCATACTTGTACCCGGCCGATCGAAAATCGTAGAGAAACGCCTCGCCATTGGGTTCATCATTTCTAGGGTTCTTCTTGCTTCAGGGATTTTGACAAGATTGCCGCAAGAATACGGAGTTCTTTTATTGATTTTTTTTTTCTTTTGCCTTCTCGGCGGATCAACAAATTACTCTTTTCAGTTCAGTCCCCTCCTCTTTCGTCCTTTTCACTTGAGACCGGGTCGGGTTTAAGCAAAGAGTCTGAGACTATAAACGGATTCAGACAAATGCACAGCAGCCCTTGTATCAGACAGACCTTATAATGAAATATAGATTCAGATCCAAATTCACCCGATATAAAATTTATGGATTCAAACTGATTTTTATGGGTCTTCATGTAGAGTTCGGGTATATCTGTATCTGTCTATCATTTATTATAACGGGTATATGTTGATTAACTAGTTTAAGTATCATCATACCCATTTAATAGAAGTTATGCTGGTATAGGTACAGGTCTAATATCACATATATAAATTTTGAACCTCACCCGTTGTAAACGGATAAAGACTCAGTCATGTATGGGTAAGACCATCCCGTTTACAGCTCTAACTGAGACCTTTTTCTTCCTTTTTCTTTTTTTTTTTTGTGGAAAATGGATTATTTAGTCTCTAAACCTTGATACGATATGATATTTAAAGTTTAATTTTTTTACCTTTTGGTCTCTAAATAATTTACAATAATCCAATAAAATCTTTTTATCGTATCACATGAATTACTCATTTGTGATAATTTAAAACATAAAACATATATTTATAAGTCATGTTATTAAAATAAAACACAATAATTTTGAGAGAGATAACAATTCTTATTATATATTGTGGGAGATAAATAATTTTTATTATATATATATTTGACAAAGTTATGAATATTATATATATGGAGTAAGGGTTTAATCTATGATAAATATGTAATAAATTAATTTGTAAGGATATAATAGACTTTTTAATATCATTTATGTCTCAATCTTTTCGTTTTTTGAGGAGTTAATTTGCTGACGTGGAACGGAAATTCTCTCCCTTCTACTTTTACGTTACAACCAAACGACGTAAAATATTTACTGTCTTTATTTACATTCCTTCATATACTCTTCCTTGATTTCTTCCCAACTAAATTAAAAATTAAATGTCTAATTTGTAATAAAGTTATAACAAAAGTTACATTAAAAAAAACTAATTTTTTACCAGAGGAAGAGCAATAAATAATAATAAAAAAAAAAGCCATGTTAACGTGTGTGGTGACGTATTTCCTTCGAAATCAGCTTATGGTTGCAAAGGTAGGTATTGTAGTCTTTTATTTATCCAATAAAAAAAATAGTGTAGTTTAATTCGATTTATCTTTTGAATTTATTAAATTATGTTATATTATTTTAAAATATTTTTTATAATTAAAAACATAATCAATAAAAATAGTAATACGATTTACTATAAGTAAATGAGTCTCGATAGGCGAAATCATAAATTTTATCCATAATAAAATTTTCTTTTTTGCACGTAAAGCTTTTAAATTTAAATTCGTGAATGCTAATTAAGTTATCTTACATAAACATCTAGTGTAATTTTTTTTAATGAAAATTAAATGATTGATAGGAAAATAATCTTATCGAATTATCATAAATTATTTAGTACCAAGAACTATTATGATAGAAAATAAAATTTTAATATAGTTTAAATTCTTCGAACCCAAATATATTTTTTTCGTTTTTAAAATTAACTAAAAAATACTAACCATTTTATGTAAAATTCTATTATGCATAAAAGTTCATATCCATATTCGTGAACTATATAGGTCCTGTCTATATAGTATATATAATGGAATGTGATTTAATAAAAGGTATTATTCCCGTTAAAATGTAAATCGTTTTAAATTTTGCATAGGAATTAAGAATTAAGAAATTAATAAATTTTTTTACGTAATAAATAAAAATTTTCCTATTTTCGTTGTACCAATCATTTACTGACCGTTCTTTTGGCGCCTTCTCTTTTGTTGAGTGGAATCATTTCCCTCAAAATTATATATATATATATATATACTACTATAGGGAAGCAGCCCTGCAAATCCGATCCTCAGCCATCTCTCTCTCTCTCTCTCTCTCTCTCTGTATGTTTGGATTTGGTCCGCTCTTCAAGGATCTTGATTTTACTTATTCAGCTTGCTCAGTGAAATTCATCACTAGCATTTCTATTTCATCTATTCTTCTTGTTTCAATTATTCTTTTCTTTTATCAAGATTTATTACTATGTTGCAATTCTGCAGCGTTAATCTACCCAATTCTCCCTCTCCAACGCCGTTTCTCTCAAAAAAACTTGCATCTATAGGTTTTAATCATAGCCCGGCAGCTGTTCGATTAAATTCCCCAAAAGGGTATTATAAAGAACAAATCTTTCGTACAAATGCCAAATGTATTCATAGCTCGAATAAATGGGAGAATTCGAATCGGCCGAGTGAAAGGCCGATTCAATCTTTGAATGTGACGGAAAAAGTTCACTGCTTGGCTTCTGAATTTAGGTCTTTACCTGAGCCAATTGACAGAGTCAAAAGATTGTTGCACTATGCAACTCTGCTTCCTCCATTTGATGAATCAGCTCGTGTTCAAGAAAACAAAGTAACGGGCTGTACAACGATGGTATGGTTAGATGCAAAGATGGATAATAATAGGTTAATGAGGTTTAAAGTTGATAGTGATTCTGAGATAACAAAAGGGTTTTCTTCTTGTTTGATTTGGTTATTTGATGGTGCAATCCCAGAGGAGATTTTGAGTGTTAAAAATGATGATTTGTTAGAAATGAATGTTGGTTTTCCTAGTAGAAGTAATTCAAGGGTGAATACTTGGAATAATATTTTGTTCACTATGCAAAAAAGGACTCAAAATCTTATAGAGGAGAAGAACAGAGAGCTGCCCTTGAATGATTTTCCTCCTTTGTTCATTAGGCCTGATGATCCCATGAATGCCAATGGAAGTTGCAAGGAAGCACAGGTTTGTATTTTATCTTTCTACTCATTTTGGCTTCTTCTCATTTTTAATGTGCCATTTGTGTATTAAAGTTAGTAGTATAATGCTTATGTGACTCCATTTCTTGAACAAAGAAGCTATTTTTAGCATAGACATAACAAAACTTTTAACTTTGATGGCAGATAATCTATTTTAAAGAAATATTTTAAAATGTTAAGATGGATGAACTTGATAAAATTATGTCCAAAAATCTAAAAGATAGATATCTTTAGATACTTTTAGGTAAAAAAATGCAAATTGTGCTCTTTTTCTATTCATTTCCTACCAACTTGACATATTTAATTCCTTGATTTATTGTGTACATGTGATCATCTAAGATTAGGTAAAGTTAAAGAGGTTTATGGAAGAAAAGGTAAGAAGACTAAAAAAGTTGAGTATAAGCAAGAAATACTTGAAGTAGACAATAGAGTTTGAGTATCCAACTTGAAGATGCTTGGACATGACAGGTTATTTTTCCACAGAATCAAACATGCAATCGTTGTTGAAATAATAAGATCTCCTCTAAGGACACTCCATCTGATACTTATTTGTGGAAGTCAAGCAAGGCACAGTGCTGTCCATATCAAGAACCTCACAGTCTTTGTGATAAACCTCTGTTATATGCTGCTGATCAAATATCCTGCCATGAGGTTTGCCTCTAGTCCAATGTTTTTTACTGTTTGAACTCGTTTTCATTTTGAGAAAGAAAAAGTTGGTTGGATTGCTAGAGGAACTGTTGAATCTAGTGTGTAAAAGGTCGAAAAAATGCTTTTGAGAATTTCACATGGCTAATTATGAGTAAATATTACTCCCTATACAGCTTGTGCATAGCGTGAAGTTTGCAGGAGGATTGCGGAAGCTTGATAAAGAGTAATATTTGGTTACAAACTAGCTATGTGTTATTCTCAACAGAATTACGGATTCTTTTAACAGTTTCTTGAAGTTATGTTTTGTTATTATGGTCATGTGAAATGCTTCTTGTGGTTTACTGTGGGTTTTTATGGTGCTTGCAGCCTTCTTGGAATGGGTTGATGAATATTGCATAAGCCACAGTTTCTGGCTGTTTTCTTCAGTCAATTTTGCAAATTTTGAGCTTCCTTGAACACACACTCCTCAAGTAAGTTCCCAAAAGCATTTCAATGGTAAATTCTGAGGCCTGGTTTAAAGGGATTTTTTCAAGATCATATTTTTTTTTTGAATTTCTTCATTTCTTGATCAGAAATGGCCATTGAAATTCACAGGCTGAAGAAATTACCCATATGCTGCAGCAGTCTCAAGGTCAAGGATGGAATTACAAAGATGAATTCATACCAGGGTAGAATTGGTGATTGATCAAGAACAAACATAAGGCCTTAATCTTGGTGTGAAATTTTACCAAAAGGCACCCATTTATTCATTTGTATATAAAGATTGGAAATCAACATTATTCACTCTGATTTCTTTTTCCCAAAATTGATTAATTTTGGGTTTTTTTTAAATACACAATTGATAATTTTGGTCGATGAACAGATATAATTTTGTATAAATATGTGCAAAAACTAACACTCAAGATCGTCAGCAAAAATATTATATTATAGCTTAGTGAATCGATTTAAACTAATAAAATAATATATTTTTGTTGGCAGTGAGTAAATATTTGATTCAGAGTAAGCGTATAAGCTGAAGTCAAAGTTGACGCGATTAGATCGACGTTGAAGGAGATATTATAAGTTACGTCATTTTTAATTATTAGAAAAGACACTTTTCCTATATCTTTTGGTAATAGCTGATAGCTACCTTAGGATTTAGATAGAAAGAATGTTACATATGATATTATAAATGAATTGAGTTGAATTAAAATGTAAATTAGTTTTAAAATTTAAAGATTCGCAATTAGAAATCAGTGAAAATTGTTATAAAATTACCTCTTTTGTGAAAAATATTTTCCATTTAAATATTTAAAGTTTAAATTAAAACTTGTAGTGTCTCTAAATGGAGATTTTTTTTTAATTAGGTAAGTTTAAAATAGAATCATTTTAATTACTTCCTAAAAGATAAAATTCATGCAATGAGGAAATTATTAATAACTCGAACTTGTGAATATTACTATATAAAACTATTTTTTATTTATTGAATTAAAAGAATATTGCACTAATTATTTTTTCCTATTTAGGTTAAAAGAATAATAACTCTTTTTTCCCAGTGCTTTTTATTAAATGGAGTATTTTGGGGAAAAAAAAAAAAGAAGAAATTCATAATTATAAAAAAAAAAAAATCGGCAGTGATATTTCCAGCTCTCCACCACCCCACGACCCTTCGTTTAGGAACCACTAATATACTCCCACGTCATCAAAAGATGGGCCAGGCCCTCAGCATCTTCTCCTGACGTGGCCCCCACAAACAAAATAAAAAAAATAATTATAAAAATAACGTAGCTGACGTTTGCACGTTGCTATTAGACACATACCACTTTATGCCGATTGGGAAAAATCCACCAAATTTCACTACCACCACCACCACCACCACCGCAAAGGCAGAACCCTCCTCCCGTCATTAACCCGTTTTGTATGCCAATCGGAGCTCCGGCTCCATAATCGGAGCCCCAGCTCATCACTTTTTCTCTCTATATCTCTATAATAGCGTAAGATTGTATTTACATCGGGAAATAAAGGTTTCTGATTTTATAGATCTTGTCCATATCAATTCTCTTTGAAAATGTCGAAATCGCCATGGGGAAATATCGGCGCTTGGGCCGCCGAAGCCGAACGAGCCGAGCAAGAAGAGCGTGAAGAAGCCGCTAAAGCGGCCGCTGAAGCTGCTGCTGCAAGAGCTTCCGCTCCGCCGTCGTCCGCCGGAGGCGGAGGAGGAGGTGGAGGTGGAGACTCGCAGAACTTTCCTAGTCTGAGGGATTCCGTCAGCACTGCCAAACAGTCTAAGAAGAAAACCAAGATGAGCTTACAAGAGTTCACGATGCAAGGTAGCAGCAGCTTTGGGAGTGCCCCCAGTCACCGCTTAACCCCAGAGGAAATGCTCCGTCTTCCTACCGGACCTAAGGAGCGTGCCCCTGGAGATGAAATGCAGTATGGTAGTCGTCTTGGTGGTGGATTTTCCAATTACGGGACCCGAGCTGGAGGGCCCCCGCCAAGTCGGATCCGTGACCGGGACGGTGATGGGGGTGATGGTTCTTGGGGAGGGTCTCGAAGATCTTATGGTGGATTTGAAGATGATCGCCGGAGGGGCCCTCCATCGAGTAGGGGTCCGGAATATGATCAGACCTCGAGAGCTGATGAAGTTGATAATTGGGCAACAATGAAGAAAGCTCTACCCTCACTTAATTCAGGCTCAGGTGGGCCGGGTCGTCCCAACCGTTATGCTTCATTAGGTGGTGGCAGTGGAGGGGCGTCTAGGGCTGATGAAGTTGACAATTGGGCCACTACCAAGAAACCCATTCCCCCTCCAGCTGCTAGATCTTCGAGTTTTGGATCAGGTTTTCGAGATTCCAGGCCTGAGCCTGAAAGATGGACTCGTGATGGGAATCAGGAAAGGCAGAGATTGGTGCTGGACCTGCCAGAAGGTGAAGGAGCAGTCAAGGTGAATAAGCCGAATCCATTTGGGGCAGCTAGGCCACGTGAGGAAGTATTGGCTGAGAAAGGACTGGACTGGAAGAAATTGGATTCAGAAATTGAAGCAAAGAAGGTTGTTAGTAGGCCTGGCAGCTCCCATTCCAGTAGGCCTGGTAGCTCACAGTCATCTAGGTCAGAAAGTCAAGCATTGCAAGTAGCAGTGGAAGGTGCAGTGAAGCCAAGGCCAAAGGTGAATCCTTTTGGGGATGCTAAGCCTAGGGAGGTTTTACTTGAGGAGAAAGGTCTGGATTGGCGGAAGATTGATTTAGACTTGGAGCATCGAAGTGTTGAAAGGTGAGTATTTTGTCTTCTTTTCAGCATTAGTTAGAAATTTTCAGTTCAATTATTCTATTGATTAATGTGGATTTTTGAAATTACTAGAGCTAGTGTTTCCCATGCCTTTCTATTAGGACATTAATTAGAATTCTTCCTTTATTAGATTAGGAGCTGTGCTTTTTCTATTTTGTGAATTGCAGTTCTACATTTCATCTTGATAAATAGTGTGTGTCTGAAGGATTATGTGGGGATGATGGAATTTTATCTAACATTGAAATGCTAAGTCTGATACTAGACCTATATTCGTGTATATTGCTAGTTTACGTTTGTTTATTACGGATTAGCTTCTGAAAAATCTAGTGTAAATTTGGTAGTAATAAATACTAGTGCTAAAGTATATAATCCAGAATGCCTTCTTAAAAGAACAGCATATTATCACAAATTGTTATCAAGTGGCTTATCCAAGTTACATGGTCAGGTCAGTTTACAGGTCACCTATTCTCATTGAGTGAGATCCCTTTTAAACATACGATATTCGGGTGCAATATACTGTAGGCGATGATGTCCTTCTATAAGGTACATTTGTTTTGTTTTCCCTGCCATTGCTTAGTGATTAACCAAAATCCTACTTGCCATATTTTCTTTGATTCTTTGATTGAAATTATGGCTAAAGTAGTTCTCGTCACATATTTCTCTTTGGAAAACTTGTGAATCATGGTCTTCAGGAACATAATCTAGTCTCGAGCTCTTAGATCAGCTTACACAGCGATACATACATTCTTCTTTCTGTTGTAGATCTGGAAATCAAGAATTCCATGCATTAACGGAACATAAACCTTTCGTAAGTTTAGCATGAGTTTCCCATCGGAAGGTTATTATATTTTCTTTTTCCAGCAGTTGGTTGTGGGGTTTATTTTTTACATTTTCCCTTTGGGCCAGGGAAAGTACTAACCGTACACAATTTTAACTGTGGCAGAGTTTAGTTTGTCCAATCTATGCACATCAAAATCTACATGAATTTGACTTGAACCTCCTTGTTAGGTAGTTATTCTTTAACACTTTCAATTTACATGAGTAATAATTGTCTTATTTGGCAGTTCTTCTCGCTTTTATTTTAGTTAACATGGGAATGAATTTTGAATACGTGTATGCTTTAATTGTTAGTGGTTGTGGATCTTGTGCTATCTATATAAAATAAAAGTTATTATTGCAATGAAAATGATGTAACAAAAGTTAATATAAAAATACATTTTAAGAGCTTTTAGGATAGTCTGCTAGGTACTTTTACTTTTTCATATTATGGGGTCAACCGAAATAGCAATGCTTGCGGTATTGATGGGCTTTTCCTTGTATTGTACTTTTCCAAGCAAATGAAAAGTGTCCTTCAAGTTGCATCCGGAGTGGTAGCACTAGTAACAGATGACATTGTAGATTTAAGATGAGCAGAAATAACTGTGGATGACATATCTTCTTGGCTTTCTTTCTTTCTGAGGTGGTGTCCTAGGAATTTGATTTGGTATCACATTGAGCTAGGAGATAAGATTTCAATAAAATTTTAAGGCCTTTTTACCTAGGAAAATTCTCAAGTGGAGTTGGTCTTTGTGGACCACAAGCTTTAGATAGTTTGCATAACTGCGTTGCAAATATTTCTTTCTAGGTAGGTATGACTATATAGAGCTTGTGGTTTACAAAGACCAGGTTCACCTAAGAATTTCCCTTTTAGATATTGGTCCTCATTGGAACTCAAAATCACACAGAATGGAGCCTGAAGCTTGGTAGGTTTAGCAAGTTTTGAATAGAACAGCGCAAGATTTGTGTACCTGGATTTTCAAGTATAAGAGTAATGAGAGAATGATCCATATGGGACTCTAGTTGTCAAGTCAGCAGTTAACACGTCTGGAGAGAGTTTATTTGGGGTCTAGAGGGAGAGTTAGAGATTTATCCCCGGAAGCATGAAAATGGTAGGAGCCTCTTTGGATTGAATGTAGAAAAATAGTGACCATCATGCATTCCTCTATGTCGAGGCTCTCAACCAACCAGTGATATTCACAATGGATTGCATCTTGTATGCCAAACAGAGCAGCCACAGTTGGCCATACTAAAAGCCCAGCCAACAAGTGCCTGCTCAACTTGGATGCATTTGGTCACCCAGGTCTTTTATGCTTGCGTCAACCCTCGTGATTTCCTTTTTATAAATTTTGATAGGTCTTTCTGCTGTTAGACCAAAATTTGTAGTTCCATGTCCAGCCCTGAGTAAATTGTCAACAAAGTCATTCGGTAGCCATGTGAGAGATAGGTCTACTACCTACAAATCAATGATTGAAGCCATAGAAGATCGATCAGTTTACGGGCACTTAGAAGGTGGGGGGGGGGGGGGGCACAGATATATGGGGGCCCCTCCCCCGTCATGTTTGAGGAAAAAATATTTGCTACTATGATATTATGGATGATTACATATATTAATGTGCATAAATATATTTTTGGCCCCTCCACATTGACAAGCATATTTTACTCATATTTCTCTCTCTCTCTCTCTCTCTCTCTCTCTCTCTTGGTGGAAAAAAGCCTGTACTCCCTCCCGTTAGAAATATAATTGTTCTTAGAGAGAGAATGGAAGATGAAACTATGAATTATGCATTTTAAGAAGTACCCATTTCAATATCCTAGAACGATAAGTCTTCTACTATTTTCGCATATATTAAGAAAGTTAATGAAAGTAATAAATTTTAACTAGATTCCTTTTTTATATCCTTCATTAATAGTAAAGCCTTTTATGTTTTTCGTTTTGGAATTTTACAAATCTGGGCATGAAATTATTAGCATGTAGTGGCTGTGTGAGTTTAATTAATGTTTTTGGAAAGTGGATATGTTTAATAATTAAAATGTATATCAACGAGGTTAATGCACATAAATTAACAAGTTAAGTACCTTTTATAAGAGGAAACAAGTATATAATTTGGGACAGAAAAAAGGAAAGCGGGCATATCTTTATGTGGAGGGAGTATTTATTATCTAATTTTCAACTTTGCTGATCTCTTAATTTCATTTCTCTCTCTCCCTCCTTATTTCTTAAGGGAATAAAATGTACTTTACCTCAAAAGTTACATGGTTTAAAGATCCTTAGTTTTATGTATATGTCTTCATACTGAGAATGGAAAGTAGTACTCATTGTATATCCTGTACTGTTCTAAAGATAAAGCCATTGAATTGGTATGTATAACTAAGAAGGGTGGTAAGCTTTTAAAAAATGGATCTCTACGTGTGTTAAAAGCATTGTATAAGAAGGTTCTCTCCTGTGATAATGGTGGAGTAGAAATGAAATCATATTGGTTCAGTATTGCTGTAGAAATGAAATCATATTGGTTCAGTATTGGAGAAGCAAAATATGGAACTCATAGAACTCCATTAAATGCAATTCCATTGTTCGGATGCAAGTTTTCATGCCCTCCCTGGTGTGAATAATATTTGGATTGTGTATTTAATTTGTTACTTGCAGTTTTGATATTTATAATAATACGGGACATTACTTTGTATTTGAGCCATGAGCAGATCTTCACATAGAATACAAATGAATATTGGATGGTCTGATATTGTTGCACTGAAATATACTTTGGTTAATCAAAAGGCTTAATTCATTAATACGGATATAAAGGTAAAAGGGGAAGAATATACATACATCTTTTTGTGGCCTCTGAATGTGGAGTTATTTTTTTCAGGCCTGAGACAGAGGAAGAAAAGAAATTGAAAGAAGATATAAAACTTCTTAAAAATGAAATGCTGCAAAAACCTGTTGAAGAACAGTCAAGTTTAAATGATGAAATACTTCAGAAGGAGAGGGACTTGGATTTGCTTGTGCGTGAGTTGGACGACAAAGTTCGTTTTGGTCAGAAGGGTACTGAAAGACCAAGTTCTGGAGGAGGCAGGTTTGCTGGGCTTCAGGAGAGACCCCCGTCTCAGGCTGGGACATATGAAGAGCCCACCAGAGGTGGTGAATTCAGGGAGAGGCCTCGTTCACGTGGCACTGGAGATGCATGGTCAAGACCAATGGATGACAGAAGAGCATATCAAGGCGGTAGGGGCAGAGGATTTTTGAGCAGTAGAGATATGGACAGGTAGTAATGCTCTCATTTCTCTCTGCTGCTCTTCATGTTCTTTCTATATATAGTTTTTCTCTGTCACTTATTCACTTCTCTTCGCTAGGTGGATAATTCTTATCCTCTCGTGATTTATGTGATCCTCAGCTTCGAATAATATGATTGATACATTTAGTTTTGCATTACGACCCTGGAATTCGTTATTTCCCAGCAAAGACAGAAACACGAAGAACTTTTTATTGTGAAACATTACAGTTTTTAGTCTGGATTCAATTTGGAAGCTACTGATATCCAAATCTGTTGTTTGAAGTTTCCCCAAGTCCTATTCAACGAGTTCTTTTGGATAAACACTGTTCATCATGCCGTGTGGTCATGTTTTTTTGCAGGTCAACATCAAGGGATAGATGGTGAAGCTAACTTGCTATGGATCCTCTCAGTCCTCTTACCAATTCTCTTTTGCCTCTGCCTTCTGACTGCTTAGAACAGAATAATATTCTTTCCATCTTTTTAGTTATATTCTTCTGGTTAATTTTGCCGTGAGGGAAGGTGCTAAAAAATTGTCAAGTATTGGCACCTGCAAACGTTATTAAAATTATCAATCAACTGTTGCATCTGTGTAAAAAAAAAAAAAAAACTCTGTTCCTTTCCCCTCTTTTTTCCTTTATAGACTTTGGAGGGAGGAATGTTTTTGTTCAGTTCTTTTTGAATACCATTGTAACGCGGACGCAGCCTCCTTTACTCCCAGTTTTTGTTTAGTTAAGAAAACTCCCTATTTTGTTATGGATTTCTGTTGGAGATTGTTTGAATCTTGTAAAAGTTTTGCCATTGCTTAATTCAAAAGAGGGGGAAATTGCTGCTAAGATTTGTGTACAAATGTGTGCAGTGTGCCCTGCTTGTTGCTCCCCTCCAAACTGCTTTATTTGTAGTGGTTTTTCAACTTTGGTTATGTGGTTGGGGAAGTAATAGAATGAATGGTTAATGATTGTGTATGCATGGGCATGTTTAGTGGTCTTATTTTTTGATCTCAACAAGAAATATTTGGAGTAAATTCCTACACTTTTTAGGATGTATTATACTCAAATTAATCTCATTTGAATCGAGTAAGATTTGAATCGAGTAAGATTGATTATACTAAGAGTTCTATATCGTCTTGTGGTTTTATTTGCTTTGTTTAAGCAGCAAAAGTAAGGGTGTAAATGAAGCGATTCGAGCTTCAGTATTTTTTCTACTCAACTCAAGTACGATCGAATTTGAATTCGAATTTAATTTTTTTTAAAGAGATATTATATATAATAATTAAAATAAAGTAAAACGAATTATAGTCTGACTCGATAAACTCAACAAGCAATGAGATTTGAACTTGACTTGTTTGCATACCGAGCCGGCTTTAGCCGAGCTGCTTACAAAGCTTGAGAATAAAAGCCCAAAAAAAAGAATAATAAGTTAAGCGACTCCACTGGGGATCGAACCCAGAATCTCTGGTTCCGTAGACCAGCGCCTTATCCATTGGGCCATGGAGTCCTTATTGTTGGCAGGCTAAGTTAAGATTTATTTAACATATTATAAAAATAAGGCAATATTTAGCAAATTTTTTCTATTACCCTCCCATTAATAATAAGTTTCAATATCTTTTAATTCTTCTAACGTTGGAATTAGTAAAAATAATAAATAATGAGGAGAGAAAAGTTTGAAAGGGGGTATTTTAGTCCACCCAAAAAAATCTAAAATTTCGTATATGTTTAAATATGTGTGATGTCCAAAATGTGACAAATAAAAAAAAAAATTAGAAGTATTATTTAAAGGAATTTACTGATATTAACTAACTTTATCAATTTTTTTTATATGAGAGATGTTAACTAACGTTATCCCCAAAATAATTCCTTAATTAACAATTTAATGATCTTCCCTCACGAAAAATTGATGCATTAGACAAAAGTAATAAGGTACTAATTCAGCAGTATTGACAAAGAATATCAAAGATAAATAGTTATTGGATAAAAATGAGTAAATAAAAAATATAAAAAGAAATGCACACAGAATAAACAGTTATTAGACTAAAATGAGTAATGAAAAATATATATAGGACGAAGTCAAATAGAATAAATAGTAATAGAACCAAATTTTGCCGATTAGTCGAATTAAAAATATCCCTTTTGTAAGGTGGTCAATCATCCACATTTTCCTTTTTAGGGTTCTTTAGGAATAATAATATATGCCTTAGGATAGGGGTAGTACCATTTGCTTTACTACAAGCTTTTGGCAAATCAATGGCCATGAAAATGGCTATGATAAGCTTTACCCATTAGAAAAACTTTTACCATAAGAAGAAGAAGGCTGGCTTTTTGTATAAATTTAGAAGAGCGAAGGGATCCAAAGATGTTAAGCTATTATTCACAACTTCACCACCATTTTCCTAATTTTAAAAGGTTTTTTTTGTAATTTTCAAGAAAATATTTGATAAATCTATATTTCGGTTCGTGAAATGTGATACTCAGATATTTTTAGATGTCGGAACATTATTCATGTTTATTATAATAAAATAAAGTTAACATATAATATATATAAAGTTTTTTTTGACTGATAAGAGATGAATCATCCCAGCCGAAGCTATTATAAGGAGCTCACTTCTCCCATAATATGCATGATGTTATTTAGGATATAATGTTCTCTATCTTTTAATTTATGTAATATACTGTTCTCCACTGTTTATTATATATACTTTTAGTTTAAAAAAGTTATCTTTTGAAAAACTATTTTAGGGGTTCTTTCCAGGACTGTTTATACTTATTGATATTATTATTTACTTCCTTTTTTTTTACTTGTCACATTTTGGACATCACTGTTTAAGAAAATACGAAACCTTGGATGTTTTTTTGTGTAGACTAGAATGCCCTTCATAGTTTTTCTTTCTCCTCGTTATTGTTTCTACTGGTTTCCATATTAGAAGAATAAAATGATGTTAGAATTTGTTATTAATCGGAAGATATTATAGGAAAAAGTTAATAAATGTTTCCTTTGAACCACAATATGACAAGTAAAAAAAAAAAAATACAGAATTCCCATAATATGACAAGTAAAAAAAATCGTTGAAAATATATTAATTTTTTTAAAATAATTTTTTATAAATATTTTTTTCAACGGTTTAAAAAAAAAATTATAAACAATGAAGAAAAAATCTATATAACTTCTACCTTATAGTGGTAGACCTTTAAATAAATTTATGAATGTTAGCCTAAGGAAAAATATTCAAGAAATAGTAGTATGGTAAATCTATAATAGAAGTAGGGATTTTTTTCTTGATTTTCGATGGAATCACCCTGAAAAATATTCAGTAAATAGTAAAAATTTTATTTGCTATGACATGTTTTTTTTACCTATTATAATTCAGACTCATTATTTCTAAATTACAAAAAAAAAAAAAAAAAAAACCTAAAGGATAAAAGGATAAGTTATAACAAAATTATTAATAGATAAAAATTTTATTACAACCAAAATTCATCTCTCTCTCTCTCTCTCTCTATATATATATATATATATAGATAGTATACATATATGTGAACTCGAATCCTCATTATTGTCTGAGTAAAGAGAAAAAAAGAGTTTATTAATTTTTATTTTATCGGCAGAAAAATTATAATGGCGGTTTTCCCAAGCCAAAAATATGGTTTTATTCTTAATATTATTATTGTTTTATCAATTTTAGTGAGTGTTGTTTTATCATCATCAGCAGCAGGAGATAAGGCGGAGAAGAAGAAGAAGCATTGTGATTTTCCGGCGGTTTTTAATTTTGGAGATTCGAATTCAGACACAGGCGGTCTTTCTGCGGCGTTTGGACAAGCAGGTCCTCCTCACGGCGAGTCTTTCTTCCATCGTCCGGCAGGACGGTACTGTGATGGTCGTCTCATTATTGATTTTATCGGTAAGCTTAATTTATTTCCCATTATACCCCTTCTTTCAATATAATTCATGTCCCGACTTATCTAATTCATAACAAAATTATTTTTAGATTCAGAAAATACTCTGCATTACTTCAATAGAGATTAAAGGTTTTGAAAATAAGACAATTTTTTAAATTATATTACTCGTTTTAAAGTTTCATAAATGAGAAAGAAATAGACAGTGAAAGTAAAATAAATGAATACAAATACTTATTGAAAGTTATAAAAATTCTTATTTTTTTTATCATCTTTAATGGACTAAAACTCCTTATATTTTCGACCGGAGGTAGTATTACTTATTGAGTTATATAACATCTCTTCTAACACTTATTGTGTTATTTTTTACATTTAAATTCTAGGTAAAAAAATAAATATAAATCGTAATAATAAACTTTTAAAGATGAATTATTTTTTGATATATAAATCGTAATAATTATATATATATATATATTTTGAAAGTAAAAATATTTATACTGTTGAGTTAAGTACTATACCTTACCACTAAAAATTAATTATTATTTGAAAATGTCATAAAAATATTATAGGATTGTTGGATGATATTTTTGTATGGTCATATGAAAAGTATATATATATATATATATATTTATTGAGAAGATTGAGTAACTTTTTGTTCTTTTATCTACTTGCGAAACTAATATATTTATTAAAAAAATTAAATGGTTAGAAAAAGAAAAAAATATCTATAAAGTGAAAAAAATTGTAAATATATTGGGGATGGCCGCCACCTTTACGTGTCACTCCTTGGTTATTATTAGCATGCAATAACAAATAAAGGCGGAAGCGGATAAAATGGCTAACAACAATATCTTTGTTAGCATTTTTTGACGTATTTTTTTTAAGATTTTCAAAATAAAAAAAAAGTGTTATACATAATTAATATTACATGGTCCAGAAATTCGAATTATATGGATGATGATTCTGTATTTTTCTCGCTAATGTGATCGAAAGATTGCAAGAAAAGCTTTGCAATCACGTCTTATTGTGTGTTTGTTTTTCTTACTAATTTTAGTATTTTTTTAATATAATTTCTTTTTTATAAAAGATACGTGCAAAAAATTTAAAAAAATAAAATTCCGTCCCTCACTTTCTCTCTCTAACCCAACTCTCTCTCCCTTTTCTCTATGAAATTCAAGAACTTCAAATTTGATTACCCCCAAAAACTAAAAAAAAAAAAAAAAAAAAAAAAAAAAAAAAAGAAATTTGATTACCCGAAATTGTGAGAGGCCAAAATTCTTCAAAAATTTTGTAGTATTTCCCAAGTTCGACCTGTTGTGTTTTTTTAATTTTTAAACTGATGAAATTGTAAATAAACGAATATAGAACAATGTACTAACTTTTCTTTCAAGTTCCAATGGTCAGATTTGAGTAGATTTAAATTTAAAATTTTTAAATTTGTAGAGAAAAGGAAAGACAGTCGGGTATAAAAAAAAGGTGAAGGAGAATTTTTTTTTTAAAATTTTTTTTCGCATATCCGTTTATATTTTACCTTTACTGTATATAATTTTATTTTAATCGTTCTACTTTGGCCTTTTACAAACCCGAAAAATATATGCGTTTTTGTAACATTTTCATATTAATGGATAATCTTTTTATTTCCGGAAAAACAAAAAAAAGAAAAACCCATAGAGATGGGTCATAGCATGGGTGTGGGGGTTGTTGCATCTTCGAGGTTTTCTTTGTTTGATTGTGGCATGCTTACTATTTCAATTTCAATCATATCATATTGTCTTGTTCATGTCCATCCATTTCTGAGAAAAATCTGCCATTGATTTCTTATTTGGGTCCACAGTAAAGAAATTCATCTTCTTTTCCTTTCTTTTTTATGTTTTCTTGATTTAATTTTACGAATTAGTGAGATTAATTCAAACTAAATTGTTCTAATAAAGTTTAATTCATGATTATCTGATATTGAGATGAGTTAGTCTCTAGCATATTTTAATTCTTCGTTATAGGGCTTGTTCTCTCTCTATTGCTTCTGTTTTTTTAAGCATTTTAAAAAACATATTTTCAAAAAAACATTTAATTTTAATATCATGGAAAGTAGAAGTAATTTAAAAAGCATTTATAGAGTACCTTCTAAAAAATAATTTATTTTAACTTATAATCAGATTGATAAGTAATCGAGAGTAACTTATAGTTTAAAATAAATTAAAATCTGCTCATTTTAAATAATGTAGAATAATGACATAATATTCTCATATTTAGAGTGAGTTCTCTAGTTTTTCATTTTGCTAATAGAAAAATATTATGTAATTAGACAGAGTTTAATTTTTGCATATAGAAAATATTTCACTTAAAATTAGAAACAGAATGAAAATAGTGAAAATTTTTTATACGGGTTGTGTAAAAAACAGATTATTTGTGAAAAAAATGTAGAAATATAAATTAATTCTAGATTTTAAATCTAATTCAAAAGGGCGTTTAATTTCAATGTTTCAGCTCAGAGTTTGGGACTACCTTATCTAAGTGCATTCTTGGATGCATTGGGTACAAACTTCACAACTGGAGCCAATTTTGCTACTGCTGGATCAACAATTAGACCACAAAATACCACCTTACATGAAGCTGGTGGTTTCAGTCCTTTTTCTTTAAATGTACAACATTATCAATTTAATGATTTTTATCGTAGATCTCAATTTATTCGAAGCCAAATAGGTAACTAATTCTCTCTCGTTAATTAATTTTTTTAAAAGTTGTAAATGTTTTATCGTTAATATTTTGGATTGATTTTTTCAGGTGGTGTCTACGAAAGTTTATTACCAAGATTTGAAGATTTTTCACGTGCTTTATATACATTTGATATTGGTCAAAATGATTTAACTTCCGGATATTTTCAAAACATGACGATTGATCAAGTTAAAGATTATGTTCCTGAAGTGCTGGATCAATTCATAACCGTTATTAAGGTGAACCCTTCTTGATGTCATGTATTTTAGAAATTATTCTTTTCATATTTTATATATATATATAAAGTTGAGAAAACGATGAAATATTATAACTATACACGTTTGTTAGTTATATATGTCTTAATTTTTTAAAATATATTTCATTCCTAAATTATTTATTAGATATTATTTATATTTTTATACTTTTAGTGCATATCTGTTTACATCTGTTTCCGTGTATATGTGAATTTTTTAATAGAAATAATCAATGCTAAAATTTATCTTAAGAACTTTTAAGGTACGGTAAGTAATTTGATGACATTTTTAATTAAAATTTTTATTTATTTTATGAAGGGGATATATAATGAACAAGGAGGAAGATCATTTTGGATACATAATACAGGTCCAGTTGGTTGTCTAGCTTACATAATGGATAAGTTTCCGGTCACTGCTGCACAAGTTGATAAAGCAGGATGTACAACTCCCCATAACGATGTGGCTCAATTTTTCAACCGGAAACTTAAAGAAGCAGTAGCCCAGCTCCGGGATGACCTACCGGAGGCAGCAATTACCTATGTTGATATTTACTCTCTTAAGTATGATCTCATTAGCCATGCCAAAAAATACGGTATGAATTCGTTTCACACCCTCTCTTTTATATTGTGATATCCGGTTATATGGTTATATCCGTTTAATATGTACACACTCTCTCTTTTATATTGTGATATCTGGTTATATCCGTTTCGTCTAATATGTACACACTCTCTCTTTTATATTGTGATATTCAGTTATATCCGTTTCGTCTAATATGTACGAAGGATATAAGGATATATACAAAACATATATAAGGATATAAGGATATATATAAGATATATATATATATATATATAAAAGGATATAAGGATATATATATATAAGACTAGAAATTTAAGAAATTCTTGAAATAGAAGCATAATACAATGAAACTAATTAAAGAGTTTTACTAAAATTATTTTCAATGGATCACAATTTATGAATCGTTGCTTTATAAGTCTACAGAATATAATAAAATCAATTAAAGTTTTCTTTCAGTCGTGCTTTTAAGTTTATGGACACGCAACGTAACATATAATTAGAAAAGAAAAATTTTAAAAATTCTAATAATAGAAACAGATTACAATAAAATTAATTAAAATTATTCTTTTTCGAATGAGATAAGACTGTTAATTTGTCATTTTCTCGCAATTCAACTTTTAGCCCATATTTGTCATTTTATGTAACTAAAATGGACCATAAATTTGGAATATTGGCAGGTTTTAAGCACCCATTAAGAGCTTGTTGTGGACATGGAGGAAAATACAACTACAATGTGAATATTGGTTGTGGAGGAAAAAAGATGGTAAAAGGCAAGGAAATATTGCTTGGAAAAGCATGCAAAGAGCCATTAAAAGCAGTGAATTGGGATGGAATACATTATACAGAAGCTGCTAATAAATGGGTTTTTGATAGAATTGTAGATGGTTCATATTCTCACCCTCCAATTCCATTGAAAATGGCTTGCCATAGGCACTAAAAAAATGCTTGAAAATAAAAGATTTACTCGTTGGAAAAAATGTATTCTATTTTCTTGGGTTCATATGGAGTGAATATAGGAAGTTCCCTTTGAGTTTGGATTATGGTTTTGGATGGTTTCAAAATTTATAAAGTCATCTTCTTTTTAATATAAGAGAATAATCGGCAAAAATTACATTATAATGAGTCCTACATCTAGGAGATTAAGAATACTTCAACACTTACCACTCGGCAAGGCCTCAAAGGCATAAAATTATATTCTTTGTTAAAATCATAATATTCTTCATGACTTTCTTTTCTTGCTCTCTACAAGAATATAGCTAATTTAAAAAAATTCTCATATTTCAAAAGGAAAATTTAAAAATCACAATTATTAATATATAATTTATGAAAATATAAAAACTGAGAGAAATTAGTTAAAAATAATTATTAACTATTTTATGATACATTTGGAAAGAAGATGGGATTCAAACCCAATATTGTTATGATAGACTCCGTATTATTCTATATAATCTAAATGACTTCTCTTCTCACTTCCGTTCTTCCTTCTCCTTCAATGCCGGAGGTTAACTATAGGGCAGGAATGCTTTTATTTGGATTACTTTCTCGATTAGCAAAAAGATTATCTTTATTAGATTAGCACATTGAATAGTCGCCAAATAAGCTGAATCTTACTACTATAGTAGGATTACTTTCGCTATCCTCCCTTTGTCCCTTAACTGCTGAGAGCAAGCATTGTATCTTCGAATAATCACTTCGCTTTTAACGAATGCAACAAAAAAGTTGCTTTTACAAACTTGGTATATCACTAATGCTGGAAAAACAATTTACTTTTACAAACAATTTATTTTTTATGAAATTCAGAAAAAAATGCACATTTTTTACCAAGTAAATTTTTTATAAGTTTAAATATGATATCTAATTTACAACTTTTTTCTAGGATAATCTAATTTAAAACAAAGTATTAGTAAAAGAATGTATTTATTTATATTTAAGTAATGAGAGAAAAGAATCAATCTTATTATTTTTTAAAATCTACTTGACAAAGTCTACCTTATTTTTTTATTTTTATTTTTTGGACTAACAGAAAGTCAACTACCCTAAACAGAGAATGAGAAAGTCAAATAAAGACTTGAGATTCCTTTCTTTCTTCTTTCTTCTCTTTAGAAACCAAAGGGTAGCCCTATGGAAACAGCTTGTACCTTTTTGACCTAGACAACTATTCCTCTTCTCCATCTAGTTGCTTCGAAATGTAGTTTACATTTCAAATCGTTTGATTGAGTAAATCATCTGTACAGCCGGTTAACTAGTTTTGTTCGTCTCGGTATTAATCATTTGAACTATCTTTTTCTTTCTAATTATTTGATTAGCTCGTAAAATGTATTTTTAAAGTGTTAATAAGTATATTACAAAATTTTCAACTTAAGAAGTATATTAAGTTTTGGCAAGTAATAATTTTATTATTTTAAATATAAATCTCATATTATTAACCAAAATTAAAATCTAATTTAAAACTTTTTTTTCTATGAAAATTTATTTATTTACATTCAAAAGAAAAAGAGAAAAGAAATCAGTCTTATGTATTTCTTGATTTACTTGACTAAGTCATGTCTTAATCCAACCAAAAAAAACAAAAAATAGACGGTCATGCTTATTTTTTTTAAAATCCAACCAAAAAAACAAAAAATAAAAAGACAAAGTCATGCTTATTTTTTAAAAATTTTTTGTTTGATCAAATCCTCCCAGTTCAAGAAATTTAAACCTTTAACATCTAAAATTTTCTATTTTCTTTACATAAATCCCGTGTTGATCCACAATATTAATATTGTAGATCTAAGTTGATAGATCAAGTTGATCAAGTAGACGTAGCATCACCCATAATTTTATTACAACCAAAATTCAGCTCTCTCTCTCTCTCTTTCTCTATATATATATATATGTGCATGTCCGAACTAGAATTCTCATTACTTAGGATTCAGCATTGTAATTGAAAAAAGTTCTTGTCTGAGCAAAGAGAAAATAGTCTTACAATGGCAGTTTTCCAAAGCCAAAAATATTATGGTTTTGTTCTTAAAATTGTTATTGTTTTATCAATTTTATTAGTTGGCGTTTTATCATCATCATCAGTAGATGCTAAAGAACAGCATTGTCATTTTCCGGCGGTTTTCAATTTTGGGGATTCGAATTCGGACACAGGTGGTCTCTGTGCAGCGTTTGGACAAGTAGGTTCTCCTCACGGCGACACTTTCTTCAAACGCCCCGTCGGCCGCTTCTGTGATGGCCGTCTTGTTATTGATTTCATCGGTACGTTTTTTTAATTATTATATTTTAGACATCATATTATTTCATAAACTAGAATGCTGTTCAAATTTTTTTTTCTCTCGTCGTGATTATTTCTACTAATTTTCATATTAAAAGAATAAAAAGATGTTGGAATTTGTTATTAATATAAGGGTATGATAGAAAATAAAATTCATGAAATATTATTTTAGAATCACAATGTAATAAATAAAAAAAGTATCACGAGAATTAATAGGATGTGACAAGTAAAAAAATAAAGAGATCATAATCCACCTAGTTTCGATCATAAAAAGGTTAATTATAAACTAGAACTAGTAAACTTTTATGTTATAGAGATATTATAGAGGCTTGAGAACGTGTTTCATGAGTCTGAAAAATATTCGCAACTCATTATTTAATAATTATTTTCGTTGTATCAAAATAGGTATTTTAAAAATATCACATGACTAACTAAAATACAAATACAAAACATTACATATAAAAAAACAAAATCGATCTTACATTAACATTCTAAATTAGTCCTTTTAATTTCATTTTTTTTAAGCTTTTCCTTTCCCATTTTTTCTATGAAAAAATTAATAATTTTTTCATTTAATTTCCACATTTCAGCTGAGAGTTTAGGAATACCTCATTTGAGTGCTTTCTTGGATTCAATGGGAGCCAATTTCAGCCATGGAGCCAATTTTGCTACTGCTGGATCAACAACTATACCACAGAATACAACCTTGCATGAACCTGGTGGTTTTAGTCCTTTTTCTTTTAATGTCCAATATAGCCAATTTAATGATTTCTACCAAAGGTCTCAACTTATTCGCAACAAACCAGGTACATAAAATTAATTAATTGTCTCTCTTCTTTAATTAATTCTCAAAAAAAAAAAAAAGAAGTTGCATATTTTTTATAATTAATTTGGAGTTGATTGATTTTTCTCAGGTGGTGTTCATGGAAATTTGTTACCAAAGGTGGAATATTTTTCGCGTGCTATATATACAATTGATATCGGTCAAAATGATTTAACTTCTGGATATTATCAAAACATGGCAATTGATCAAGTTAAAGTTGAGTACGTTCCTGCCTTGCTGACACAATTCAAAAATATTGTTAAGGTATGGTGAGATCTTTTAATGTCATAAAATATGGAAACGGTTCATTTCATACCTCTATCTCATATGAAATAAATGTGATAAGATTGAATTATACTAACAAGGCTAGTGTTTATAAACACGGCAATTCATTAACATGAGCCCATTTCAATAGGTTATAAACAAGAGAGTACGATATGGCTTTAACTGATTGTTCAAATTGCTCATGAACATGAGAGTCGGAACATAAAATAGCAAGAAATATTTTAACTGTCCTCACTAATAATTACTAAATAATGAACCCTAAATACTACCAAACCCAAAACTGAATTGATAAAGTGATGAACATAACATTGTTTTATGTATTTTATTGCAGGGGATATATAATGTTCAAGGAGGAAGATCATTTTGGATACACAGTACAGGTCCCCATGGTTGCCTACCTTATATGCTGGAATTGTTTCCAGTGAATGCAACACAAATGGATAAAGTAGGATGTGCGATTCCTTATAACCATGTTGCTCAATTTTTCAACCAAAAACTTAAAGAAACCGTTGTCCAACTTCGAAAGGAACTTCCAGAGGCTATCATTGTTTATGTTGATATGTACTCTCTTAAGTATGATCTCATTAGAAATGCCAAGAAATATGGTAAGGATTCATTTCAAGTTCTCTCTCTCTCTCTCTCTTTCTCTCTCTCTTATATTTGATACTCGTTTCATATAAGATAAGATCAGATATAAATGTTTTAATGAGTATGAATGATATAATGAACCCTAATTTTGGAATATTGGCAGGTTTTAAAAACCCTTTCAGAGTTTGCTGTGGTTATGGAGGAAAATACAACTACAGTCCCAATAATTTTTGTGGAGCAAAACAGATTGTTGATGGCAAGGAAATAATGCTAGCAAAAGCATGCAAAGAACCATCAAAAGTTGTGAATTGGGATGGAGCACATTATACAGAAGCTGCTAATAAATGGATTTTTGAAAGAATTATAGATGGTTCATATTCTGATCCTCCAATGCCATTGAATATGGCTTGCCATAGGCACTGAAAATTGCTTATAATAAAAGATTTATTAATTGGAAATTAGGGGATTTTTTTATTAGTCTATTTGTTCTTGGGTTCATATGGGAGTGAAAAATATAGGAAGCTCCCTTTGAGCTCTTTTATGATAAAAATTTCTTTTTATTTGATTTATGATTTTGTAGTTTTGGATGGTTTCGAAATTTATAAAGTCATATTCTTTTCTTGCTCTCATATATGTCACGAACTTTAATTTTATTCTTTTCTAATCATCAACTATCTTTTTTTTTTTTTTTTAATAGCCATGATCTATTTTTAATAAATTGATAAAAAGAAATAAATAAATAAAAGTTTGTGGCATAAACAGAAAAATAAAAATAATTCATGAATAAAAAAAATTAAAATAGCTCATGGTTATTTATAACTAATTAATTTCTCTATAAATAAATAGCTATGTAACAGTTTCGGGAAAATTTATTGAAGAAATTACTGTAAAATTGTATGTTATTGTAAAGAACAATAAACTAATTAAATAAATTCTGAAAAATTTACCTAATTAAACTGAGAGAGAGAGAGAGAGAGAGAGAGAGAGAGAGAGAGAGAGAGAGAGAGAGAGAGAGAGAGAGAGAGAGAGAGAGAGAGAGAGAGAGAGAGAGAGAGAGAGAGAGAGAGAGAGAGAATGTTGTTTTTAATTTTTTTTTCCTGGGAGAATATATAGAGTTGAACTTAATTTTTTTTTTCCTGGGAGAGTTGACCATCAATTGAGTCCCTGTTAGTATTATACGTCATAAGGATATGCTATACATATATTTTATGAGATATTCTCAACATAGTTATATGATTTTCTTTTTCTTTTACATAGTTTTTTTACAATTTGTTTGATCAAAACTATTATCTTTTTTTCATTATTTTTGTATTTAAAATGCATACAAAGTAATTGTGTATTTGTGATTTAATAACTCGATTCACATATATTTAAGAGTTTATTTTATTTCACAAGAAATAGTGTTCTTCTTTATGAAACTTAAAAAGTTAAACAAATAGCAGCACAACATTTCTTGTAATAAAAAATTAAAAGTCTCATTTGATATTAAAATTTAAATTATTTAACCTTTGAATATTAAACATTAAAATCCTATACTCTTAAAAAAAAAAAATACTCTCTCAAGAAACCATAATTAACTATATACTATATACTAAAAATTCATTTAGAACATTTAAATCCTAAAACAAGTAACCAATTTAAAAAATATATATACCTATTTACTTATATGGGAATGGAAATAAAAGAAACGAAAAAAAAGAAAAAGAAAATCATTAACCTGAAGTTTACTTTCTCTTCTCCCCTTCTCTTTTTTTTTTTTTTGAAATCCCTATATGAAAATGTCAAGTATTTAAAATTTTAAAATAAATACACTAGGAATTAAAAATAAAATCCACTTAAAGGCACTTATAAACCTTAATAATAAAACCTCAATTTAATAAAATTTTATTCCTATTCCTAAATATCCCCAAAATACCACTAAGTGTCAAAAACACTATATTCCACAAATACAGATCAAAACTCTATTTTCATTATATCCGTAATTTTAAAATCATGCTAGGTGCTTATGGGATAGAGCGTTTTTTTTTCTTAATATTTACAATGAAAAAGATACAATAAGGACTAGCATATATATATATATATTTTTGTATTTAAACAACTCGAAAAACATTAAGAATCGTTTTGAACAATTTTTTAGAGAAATTTCTTTCGAACCTACATTTTGCAAAAAATGTGATGATTAGCACACGAATTAGGACTTTAATGTAAGTGATATTGTTAGGTATATTTATACAACTTGAAAAATATTAAGAATCATTTTGAGCAATTTTTTGGAGAAATTTTTTTCGGACTTAAATTTTATAAAAAACGTGATGATTAGCACACAAATACGGAAAGTGATACTTCGTTTGGTATATTTATAGAACATGAAAAACATTCAGAATCGTTTTGCGCAATTTTTTGGAGAACTTTATTTCGGACCTAAATTTTATAAAAAACGTGATGATAAGTATACGAATTCAGACTTTAATGGGATTGTTATAGTTCGTTTTTTTTGTATTCATACAACTTAAAAAACATTCATAATCGTTTTGATCAAGTTTTTGGAGAAATTTTTTTCGGACCAAAATTTTGTAAAAAACGTGATGATTAACACACAAATCGGGCTTTAAAAGAAATGTGAAACTTCGTTTTGTGTATTTATACAACTTAAAAAACATTCACAATTGTTTTGAACAATTTTGTAGAGAATTTTTTTCGGATATAAATTTTGTAAAAAACGTGATGATTAGCTCACGAATTCGGGCGTTAATGGGAATGTGAACTTTTTTTGGCGTATCAATACAACATGAAAAACATTTAGAATCGGTTTGAGCAATTTGTTTTAGAACTTTTTTTAGACCTAAATATTGTAAAAAAAAATAATGATTAGTACACGAATTCGAGCTTTAATGGAAATGTGATAGTTTGTTTTGTGTATTTATACAACATGAAAAACATTCAGAATCATTTTGAGTAATTTTTTAAAGAATTTTTCTTCAGACCTAAGTTTTATAAAAAACGTGATTATTAGCACACAGATTCGGGTTTTAATGGAAATGTGATGCTTCCTTTTGTGTATTTATACAACATAAAAAACATTCAGAATCGTTTTGAGCAAGTTTTTAGAGTTTTTTTTTTTACCTAAATTTTGTAAAAAACGTGATAATTAGCCAATGAATTCGAGCATTAATGGGAATGTGAAACTTTGCCTGGTGTATTAATACAACATGAAAAACATTCAGAATCGTTTTGAGCATTTTTTGTAGAACTTTTTTTCGAACCTAAATTTAAAAAAAACGTGATGATTAACACATGAATTCGGGCTTCAATAGGAAAGTGATACTTCATTTTGTATATTTATACAACATCACAAACATTTAGAATCGTTTTAAGCATTTTTTTTGGAGAAACTTTTTTCAGACCTAAATTTTATAAAAAATGTGATGATAAGCATACAAATTCGGGCTTTAATGGGAATGTTATACTTCGTTTTTTGTATTTATACAACTTGAAAAATATTAAGAATCGTTTTTAGGAATTTTTTAGAAAATATTTTTTCGGACCTAAATTTTGTAAAAAATGTGATGATTAGTATACGAATTCGGGCTTTAATTGGAGTGATAATGTGTTAGGTATATTTATACAATTTGAAAAATATTCAGAATCGTTTTGAGCAATTGTTTGGAGAACATTTTTTCAAACCTAAATTTTATAAAAACATGATGATTAGCACACGAATTTGGGCTTTAACGGGAATGTGATTTCGTTTTGTGTATTTATACGGCATGAAAAATATTCAGAATCGTTTTGAGCAAATTTCTAGAGATTTTTTTGACCTAAACTTTGTAAAAAACGTGATGATTAGCTAACGAATTCGAGCATTAATGAGAATGTGAAACTTTGCCTGGTGTATTAATACAACATGAAAAACATTTAGCATCGTTTTGAGCATTTTTTGTAGAACTTTTTTTGGACCTAAATTTAAAAAAAAAAACGTGATGATTAGCACAAATATTTGGGCTTTAATAGGAAAGTGATACTTCATTTGGTATATTTATAACACATGAAAAATAGTCAGAATCGTTTTGAGCAATTTTTCGGAGAATTTTTTTAGGACTTAAATTTTGTAAAAAAGGTGATAATTAGCTCACGAATTTGGCGTTAATGGGAAAATTATACTTCTTTTTTGTATTTATACAACTTGAAAAACATAAAGAATCATTTTGAGCAATTTTTTGGAGTATTTTTTTTGGACTTAAATTTTGCAAAAAACGTGACGAATAGCACACGAATTCAGGCTTTAATGGGAGTGATACTGTGTTGGCTGTACTTATACAATATGAAAAATATTCAGAATCGTTTTGGAGAACTTTTTTTCGAACCTAAATTTTATAGAAAACGTGATGATTATTAGAACACGAATTCGGGCTTTAATAGGATTATTCTACTTCCTTTTTTGTATTTATACAACTTAAAAAAAACATTCAGAATCGTTTTGAGCAAGTTTTTGGAGAAATTTTTTTGGGACCTAAATTTTATAAAAAATGTGATAATAAGCACACGAATTCGGGTTTTAATGGGAATTTTATACTTCGTTTTTTTATTTATACAACTAAGAAATTATTCAGAATCGTTTTGAGCAAGTTTTTGGAGAGATTTTTTCCGGACGAAAATTTTGTAAAAAACGTGATGATTTGCACACAATTTGGAGCTTTAATGGGATTGATACACTGTGTTAGGTATATTTATATAATATGAAAAACATTCAGAATCGTTGTGAGCAATTTTTTTGGATAACTTTTTTTGGACCTAAATTTTATAAAAAAATGTGATGATAAACACACGAATTCGGCATTAATGGAAATGTGAAAATTTTTCTGGTGTATGAAAACATAATGAAAAACATTCAGAATCGTTTTGAGCAGTTTTTCAGGGAATTTTTTTCCAGACCTAAATTTTGTAGAAAACGTGATGGTTAGTACATGAATTCAGGCATTAATGGGAATGTAAAAATTAGTCTTGTGCTTTAAAACAACATAAAAAACATTCAGAGCCGTTTTGAGCAATTTTATAGGAATTTTTTTCCGGACCTAAATTTTGTAAAAAACGTGATGATTAGTACATGAATTTGGGCATTAATTGGAATGTGAAAATTTGTCTTGTGTATTAAAACAACATAAAAAACTTCAGATTCGTTTTGAGCAGTTTTTCAGAGAATTTTTTTCAGGACCTAAATTTTGTAAAAAAACGTGATGATTAGTACACGAATTCGGGCATTAAATGGAATGAGAAAATTTCTCTGGTGTATTAAAACAACATAAAAACATTCAGACTCCTTTTGAACAGTTTTTTAGAGAATTTTTTTCGGAACTAAATTTTGTAAAAAACGTGATGGTTAGTACACGAATTCGGGCATTAATGAAAATGTGAAAATTTGTCTGGTGTATTAAAACATAATAAAAAACATTCAGAATCGTTTTGAGCAGTTTTTCAGAGAATTTTTTTCCGGACCTAAATTTTGTAAAAAACGTGATGGTTAATACACGAATTCTGGCATTAATGGGAATGTAAAAATTAGTCTTGTGCTCTAAAACAACATAAAAAACATTCAGAGTCGTTTTGAGCAATTTTATAGAAAATTTTTTTCCGGACCTAAATTTTGTAAAAAACGTGATGATTAGTACACGAAGTTGGGCATTGATTAAAATGTGAAAATTTGTCTTGTGTATTAAAACAACATAAAAAACATTCAGATTCGTTTTGAGAAGTTTTTTAGAGAATTTTTTTCCGGACCTAAATTTTGTAAAAAACGTGATGATTAGTACACGAATTCGGGCATTAATTGGAATGTGAAAATTTGTCTACTGTATTAAAACAACATAAAAAACATTCAGACTCGTTTTGAACAGTTTTTTAGAGAATTTTCTTCCGGACCTAAATTTTGTAAAAAACGTGATGTTTAGTACACGAATTCTTGCATTAATGGAAATGTGAAAATTTGTCTGGTGTATTAAAACAACATAAAAAAATTCAGAATCGTTTTGAGCTGTGTTTCAGAGAATTTTTTTCTGGACCTAAATTTTGTAAAAAACGTGATGGTTATTACACGAATTCAGGCATTAATGGGAATGTAAAAATTAGTCTTGTGCTTTAAAACAACATAAAAAACATTCAGAGTCGTTTTGAGCAATTTTATAGAAAATTTTTTTCCGGACCTAAATTTTGTAAAAAACGTGATGATTAGTACACGAATTTGGGCATTGATTGGAATGTGAAAATTCGTCTTGTGTATTAAAACAACATAAAAAACATTCAGATTCGTTTTGAGAAGTTTTTTAGAGAATTTTTTTCCGGACCTAAATTTTGTAAAAAACGTGATGATCAGTACACGAATTCGGGCATTAATTTGAATGTGAAAATTTGTCTAGTGTATTAAAACAACATAAAAAATATTCAGACTCGTTTTGAGTAGTTGTTTAGAAAATTTTTTTGCAGACCTCAATTTTGTAAAACACGTGATGGTTAGTACACGAGTTCGGGCATTAATGGAAATGTGAAAATTTGTCTAGTGTATTAAAACATAACAAAAGACATCCAGAATCGTTTTGAGCAGTTTTTCAGAGAATTTTTTTCCGGACCTAAATTTTGTAAAAAACGTAATGATTAGTACACGAATTTGGGCATTAAGTGGAATGGGGAAATTTGTCTGGTGTACTAAAACAACATAAAAAACATTCAGACTCGTTTTGAACAGTTTTTTAGAGAATTTTTTTCTGGACCTAAATTTTGTAAAAAACGTGATGTTTAGTACACGACTTCTGGCAATAATGGAAATGTGAAAATTTGCCTGGTGTATTAAAACAACATAAAAAAATTCAGAATCGTTTTGAGCTGTGTTTCAAAGAATTTTTTTCCGGACCTAAATTTTGTAAAAAACGTGATGGTTATTACACGAATTCAGGCATTAATGGGAATGTAAAAATTAGTCTTGTGCTCTAAAACAACATAAAAAATATTCAGAGTCTTTTTGAGCAGTTTTTTAGAGAATTTTTTTCCGGACCTAAATTTTGTAAAAAACGTGATGATTAGTACACGAATTCGGGCATTAATTGGAATGGGAAAATTTGTTTGATTGTATTAAAATAACATAAAAAACATTCAGAATCGTTTTGAAAAGTTTTTTAGAGAATTTTTTTCAGGATCTAAATTTCGTAAAAAAACATGATGATTAGTACAAGATTCGGGCATTAAATGGAATGGAAAAATTTGTCTGGTGTACTAAAACAACATAAAAAACATTCAGACTCGTTTTGAACAGTTTTTTAGAGAATTTTTTTCGGGTCCTAAATTTTGTAAAAAACGTGATGTTTAGTACACGAATTCTGGCATTAATGGAAATGTGAAAATTTGTCTGGTGTATTAAAACAACATAAAAAAATTCAGAATCGTTTTGAGCTGTGTTTCAGAGAATTTTTTTCCGGACCTAAATTTTGTAAAAAACGTGATGGTTATTACACGAATTCAGGCATTAATGGGAATTTAAAAATTAGTCTTGTGCTTTAAAACAAAATAAAAAACATTCAGAATCGTTTTGAGAATTTTTTTAGGGAATTTTTTTCTGGACTTCAATTTTGTAAAAAACGTGATGATTAGTAAACGAATTTGGGCATTAATTGGAATGTGAAAATTTGTCTGGTGTATTAATACAACACAAAAAACATTCAGAGTCGTTTTGAGAAGTTTTTTTAGAAAAATTTTTTCTGGACCTAAATTTTGTAAAAAACGTGATGTTAGTACGCGAATTCGGGCATTAAATGGAATGTGAAAATTTGTCTAGTGTATTAAAACAACATAAATAACATTCAGACTCGTTTTGAACAGTTTTTCAAGGAATTTTTTTCTGGACCTAAATTTTGCAAAAAACGTGATGATTAGTACACGAATTTGGGCATTAATTGGAATGTGAAAATTTCTCTGGTGTATTAAAATAACATATAAAACATTCAGACTCGTTTTGAGAAGTTTTTTAGAGAATTTTTTTCCGGACCTAAATTTTGTAAAAAACATGATGATTAGTACACGAATTCGGGCATTAATTGGAATGTGAAAATTTGTCTACTGTATTAAAACAACATAAAAAACATTCAGACTCGTTTTGAATAGTTGTTTAGAAAAATTTTTTGCCGACCTAAATTTTGTAAAACACGTGATGGTTAGTACATGAGTTCGGGCATTAATGGAAATGTGAAAATTTGTCTGGTGTATTAAAACAAAATAAAAGACATTCAGAATCGTTTTGAGCAGTTTTTCAGAGAATTTTTTTCCTGACCTAAATTTTGTAAAAAACGTGATGGTTAGTACACGAATTCAGGCATTAATGGGAATGTGAAAATTACTCATGTGCTTTAAAACAACATATAAAACATTCAGAATCGTTTTGAGCAGTTTTTCAGAGAATTTTTTTCTGGACCTAAATTTTGCAAAAAACGTGATGATTAGTACACGAATTCGGGCATTAATTGGAAAGGGAAAATTAGTCTGATTGTATTAAAACAACATAAAAAACATTCAGAATCGTTTTGAGAAGTTTTTTAGAGAATTTTTTTCAGGACCTAAATTTTGTAAAAAACGTGATGGTAAGTACGCGAATTCGGGCATTAATGGAAATGTGAAAATTTTGTCTGGTGTATTAAAACATAATAAAAAATATTCAGTATCGTTTTGAGCTGTTTTTTAGAGAATTTTTTTCCGGACCTAAATTTTGTAAAAAACGTGATGGTTAGTACACGAATTCAGGCATTAAATGGAATGGGAAAATTTGTCTGATTGTATTAAAACAACATAAAAAATATTCAAACTCGTTTTGAACAGTTTTTTAGAAATTTTTTTCCAGACCTATATTTTGAAAAAAACGTTATGGTTAGTACACGAATTCAGGCATTAATGGAAATGTGAAAATTTTTCTGGTGTATTAAAACATAATAAAAAACATTCAGTATCGTTTTGAGCTGTTTTCCAGAAAATTTTTTTCCGGACCTAAATTTTGTAAAAATCGTGGTGGTTAGTACACGAATTCAGGCATTAATGGGAATGTAAAAATTAGTCTTGTGCTTTAAAAGAACATAAAAAACATTCAGAGTCGTTTTGAGCAATTTTATAGAAAATTTTTTTCCAGACCTAAATTTTGTAAAAAACGTGATGCGCGAATTTGGGCATTGATTGGAATGTGAAAATTTGTCTGGTGTATTAAAACAACATAAAAAACATTCAGATTCGTTTTGAGAAGTTTTTTAGAGAATTTTTTTCCGGACCTAAATTTTGTAAAAAACGTGATGTTTAATACACGAATTCTGGCATTAATGGAAATGTGAAAATTTGTCTGGTGTACTAAAACAACATAAAAAAATTCAGAATCGTTTTGAGCTGTGTTTCAGAGAATTTTTTCCGGACCTAAATTTTGTAAAAAACGTGATGGTAAGTACGCGAATTCGGGCATTAATGGAAATGTTAAAATTTTTCTGGTGTATTAAAACATAATAAAAAACATTCAGTATCGTTTTGAGCTGTTTTTTAAAGAATTTTTTTCCGGACCTAAATTTTGTAAAAAACGTGATGGTACACGAATTCAGGCATTACTGGAAATGTGAAAATTTGTCTGGTGTATTAAAACATAATAAAAAACATTCAGAGTCGTTTTGAGCAGTTTTTCAGGGAATTTTTTTCCGGACCTAAATTTGAGAAAACCGTGATGGTAAGTACACGAATTCAGGCATTAATGGAAATGTGAAAATTTGTCTGGTGTATTAAAACATAATAAAAAAACATTCAGTATCGTTTTGAGCTGTTTTTCAGAAAATTTTTTTCAGGACCTAAATTTTGTAAAAAAACGTGATGATTAGTACACGAATTCGGGCATTAAATGGAATGGTAAAATTTGTCTGGTGTATTGAAACAACATAAAAAACATTCAGAGTCGTTTTGAGCATTTTTTTAGAGAATTTTTTTCTGGACCTAAATTTTCTAAAAAACGTGATGATTAGTACACGAATTCGTGCATTAATTGGAATGGGGAAATTTGTCTGATTGTATTAAAACAACATAAAAAACATTCAGAATCGTTTTGAAAAGTTTTTTTGAGAATTTTTTTCAGGATCTAAATTTTGTAAAAAAACGTGATGATTAGTACAAGAATTCGGGCATTAAATGGAATGAGAAAATTTGTCTGGTGTACTAAAACTACATAAAAAATATTCAGACTCGTTTTGAACAGTTTTTTAGAGAATTTTTTTCCGAACCTAAATTTTGTAAAAAACGTAATGTTTAGTATTCGAATTCTGGCATTAATGGAAATGTGAAAATTTGTCTGGTGTATTAAAACATAATAAAAAACATTCAGAATCGTTTTGAGCTGTGTTTCAGAGAATGTTTTTCCGGACCTAAATTTTGTAAAAAACGTGATGGTTAGTACACGAATTTGGGCATTAATTGGAATGTGAAAATTTGTCTGGTGTATTAAAATAATATATAAAACATTCAGACTCGTTTTGAACAGTTTTTTAGAGAATTTTTTTCCGGATCTAAATTTTATAAAAAACGTGATGGTTAGTACACGAATTCGGGCAATAATTGAAATGTGAGAATTTGTCTGGTGTATTAAAACAACATAAAAAACATTCAGAGTCGTTTTGAGAAGTTTTTTAGGCAGTTTTTTTCCGGACCTAAATTTTGTAAAAAACGTGATGATTAGTACACGAATTCGGGCATTAATTGGAATAGGAAAATTTGTCTGATTGTATTAAAACAACATAAAAAACAATCAGAATCTTTTTGAAAAGTTTTTTAGAGAATTTTTTTCAGGATCTAAATTTTGTAAAAAAACGTGATGATTAGTACAAGAATTCGGGCATTAAATGGAATGGGAAAATTTGTCTCGTGTACTAAAACAACATAAAAAACATTCAGACTCGTTTTGAACAGTTTTTTAGAGAATTTTTTTCCGGACCTAAATTTTGTAAAAAACGTGATGTTTAGTACACGAGTTCGGGCATTAATTGGAATAGGAAAATTTGTCTGACTGAATTAAAACAACATAAAAAACAATCAGAATCGTTTTGAAAAGTTTTTTAGAGAATTTTTTTCAGGATCTAAATTTTGTAAAAAAACGTGATGATTTGTACACGAATTGGGGCATTAAATGGAATGGGAAAATTTGTCTAGTGTATTAAAACAACATAAAAAACATTTACATTCGTTTTGAGAAGTTTTTTAGAGAATTTTTTTCCGAACCTAAATTTTGTAAAAAACGTGATGATTAGTACACGAATTCGGGCATTAATTGGAAAGGGAAAATTAGTCTGATTGTATTAAAACAACGAAAAAAACATTCAGAATCGTTTTGAGAAGTTTTTTAGAGAATTTTTTTCAGGACCTAAATTTTGTAAAAATACGTGATGATTAGTACACGAATTCGGGCATTAAATGGAATGGGAAAATTTGTCTGGTGTATTAAAACAACATAAAAAACATTCAAATTCGTTTTGAGAAGTTTTTTAGAGAATTTTTTTCCGGACCTAAATTTTGTAAAAAACGTGATGGTTAGTACACGAGTTCGGGCATTAATGGAAATCTGAAAATTTGTCTGGTGTATTAGAACAGAATAAAAGACATCCAGAATCGTTTTGAGCAGTTTTTCAGAGAATTTTTTTCCGGACCTAAATTTTGTAAAAAACGTGATGATTAGTACACGAATTTGGGCATTAAATGGAATGGGAAAATTTGTCTGGTGTATTAAAACAACGTAAAAAATATTCAGACTCGTCTTGAACAGTTTTTTAGAAATTTTTTTCCAGACCTAAATTTTGAAAAAAACGTTATGGTTAGTACACGAATTCAGGCATTAATGGAAATGTGAAAATTTGTCTGGTGTATGAAAACATAATAAAAAACATTTAGAATCGTTTTGAGCAGCTTTTCAGAGAATTTTTTCCCGACCTAAATTTTGTAAAAAACGTTATGGTTACTACACGAATTCAGGCATTAATGAGAATGTAAAAATTAGTCTTGTGCTTTAAAACAACATAAAAAACATTCAGAGTCGTTTTGAGCAATTTTATAGAAAATTTTTTTCTGGACCTAAATTTTGTAAAAAACGTGATGATTAGTACACGAATTTGGGCATTGATTGGAATGTGAAAATTCGTCTTGAGTATTAAAACAACATAAAAAACATTTAGATTCGTTTTGAGAAGTTTTTTAGAGAATTTTTTTCCGGACCTAAATTTTGTAGAAAATGTGATGATTAGTACTCGAATTCGGGCATTAATTGGAATGTGAAAATTTGTCTAGTGTATTAAAACACCATAAAAAACATTCAGACTCGTTTTGAATAGTTGTTTAGAAAATTTTTTTGCCGACCTAAATTTTTTAAAACACGTGATGGTTAGTACACGAGTTCGGGCATTACTGGAAATGTGAAAATTTGTCTGGTGTATTAAAACATAATAAAAGACATTCAGAATCGTTTTGAGCAGTTTTTCGGAGAATTTTTTTCCGGACCTAAATTTTGTAAAAAACATGATGGTAACGTACACGAATTCAGGCATTAATGGGAATGTAAAAATTAGTCTTGTGCTATAAAACAACATAAAAAATATTCAGAATCGTTTTGAGAAGTTTTTTAGAGAATTTTTTTCAGGACCTAAATTTTGTAAAAACACGTGATGATTAGTACACGAATTCGGGAATTAAATGGAATGGGAAAATTTGTCTGGTGTATTAAAACAACATAAAAAACATTCAGAGTCGTTTTCACCAGTTTTTTAGAGAATTTTTTTCCGGACCTAAATTTTGTAAAAACACGTGAGTATTAGTACACAAATTCGGGCACTAATTAGAATGGGAAAATTTGTCTGATTGTACTAAAACAACATAAAAAACATTCAGAATCGTTTTGAGAAGTTTTTTAGAGAATTTTTTTCAGGACCTAAATTTTGTAAAAAAACGTGATGATTAGTACACGAATTCAGGCATTAAATGGAATGGTTAAATTAGTCTGGTGTATTGAAACAACATAAAATACATTCAGGTCCTTTTTAGCAGTTTTTTAGAGAATTTTTTTCGGGACCTAAATTTTGTAAAACACGTGATGATTAGTACAAGAATTCGGGCATTAAATGGAATGGGAAAATTTGTCTGGTGTACTAAAACAACATAAAAAACATTCAGACTCGTTTTGAACAGTTTTTTAGAGAATTTTTTTTCCGGACCAAAATTTTGAAAAAAACGTGATGTTTAGTACATGAATTCTGGCATTAATGGAAATGTGAAAATTTGTCTGGTGTTTTAAAACATAATAAAAAACATTCAGAATCGTTTTGAGCTGTGTTTCAGAGAATTTTTTTCCAGACCTAAATTTTGCAAAAAACGTGATGGTTATTACACGAATTCAGGCATTAATGAGAATTTAAAAATTAGTCTTGAACTTAAAAACAACATAAAAGACATTCAGAATCATTTTGAGAAGTTTTTTAGGGAATTTATTTCCGGACCTAAATTTTTTAAAAAACGTGATGATTAGTACACGAATTCAGGCATTAATGGGAATGTAAAAATTAGTCTTGTTCTCTAAAACAACATAAAAAACATTCAGACTCGTTTTGACCAATTTTATAGAAAATTTTATTTGGACCTAAATTTTGTAAAAAACGTGATGATTAGTACACGAATTTGGGCATTGATTGGAATGTGAAATTTTGTCTAGTGTATTAAAACAACATAAAAAACATTCAGACTCGTTTTGAATAGTTGTTTAGAAAATTTTTTTGCCGACCTAAATTTTGTAAAACACGTGATGGTTAGTACACGAGTTCGGGCATTAATGGAAATGTGAAAATTTGTCTGGATTATTAAACATAATAAAAGACATCCAAAATCGTTTTGAGCTGTTTTTCAAAGAATTTTTTTACGGACGTAAATTTTGTAAAAAACGTGATTATTAGTACACGAATTCTGGCATTAATGGAAATGTGAAAATTTGTCTGGTGCATTAAAACATAATAAAAAACATTCAGAATCGTTTTGAGCTGTGTTTCAGAGAATTTTTTTCCGGACCTAAATTTTGTAAAAAACGTGATGGTTATTACACGAATTCAGGCATTAATGGGATTTTAAAAATTAGTCTTGTGCTTTAAAACAACATAAAAAACATTCAGAATCGTTTTGGAAATTTTTTTAGAGAATTTTTTTCTGGACTTAAATTTTGTAAAAAACGTGATGCTTAGTAAACGAATTCGGGCATTAATTGGAATGTGAAAATTTGTCTAGTGTATTAAAACAACATAAAAAACATTCAGATTCGTTTTGAGAGGTTTTTTAGAGAATTTTTTTCCGGACCTAAATTTTGTAAAAAACGTGATGATTAGTACACGAATTCGGGCATTAATTGGAATGTGAAATTTTGTCTAGTGTATTAAAACAACATAAAAAACATTCAGACTCGTTTTGAATAGTTGTTTAGAAAATTTTTTTGCCGACCTAAATTTTGTAAAACACGTGATGGTTAGTACACGAGTTCGGGCATTAATGGAAATGTGAAAATTTGTCTGGATTATTAAACATAATAAAAGACATCCAAAATCGTTTTGAGCTGTTTTTCAAAGAATTTTTTTACGGACGTAAATTTTGTAAAAAACGTGATTATTAGTACACGAATTCTGGCATTAATGGAAATGTGAAAATTTGTCTGGTGCATTAAAACATAATAAAAAACATTCAGAATCGTTTTGAGCTGTGTTTCAGAGAATTTTTTTCCGGACCTAAATTTTGTAAAAAACGTGATGGTTATTAATTCAACACAAAAAACATTCATAGTCCTTTTGAGAAGTTTTTTAGAAAAATTTTTTCTGGACCTAAATTTTGTAAAAAACGTGATGTACATGAATTCGGCCATTAAATGGAATGGGAAAATTTGTCTAGTGTATTAAAACAACATAAAAAACATTTAGACTCGTTTTGAACAGTTTTTTAGAGAATTTTTTTCCGAACCTAAATTTTGTAAAAAATGTGATGGTTAGTACATTAATTCAGGTATTAATGGAAATGTGAAAATTTGTCTGGCGTATTAAAACATAATAAAAAACATTCAGAATTTTTTTGAGCAGTTTTTCAAGGAATTTTTTTCTGGACCTAAATTTTGTAAAAAACGTGATGATTAGTACACGAATTCGGGCATTAATTGGAATGGAAAAATTTGTCTGATTGTATTAAAATAACATAAAAAACATTCAGAATCGTTTTGAAAAGTTTTTTAGAGAATTTTTTTCAGGATCTAAATTTTGTAAAAAAATGTGATGATTAGTACAAGATTCGGGCATTAAATGGAATGGGAAAATTTGTCTGGTGTACTAAAACAGCATAAAAAATATTCGGACTCGTTTTGAACAGTTTTTTAGAGAATTTTTTTCCGGACCAAAATTTTGTAAAAAACGTGATGTTTAGTACACGAATTCTTGCATTAATGGAAATGTGAAAATTTGTCTGGTGTATTAAAACAACATAAAAAAATTCAGAATCGTTTTGAGCTGTGTTTCAGAGAATTTTTTTCCGGACCTAAATTTTGTAAAAAACGTGATGATTAGTACACGAATTCGGGCATTAATTGGAAAGGGAAAATTAGTCTGATTGTATTAAAACAACATAAAAAACATTCAGAATCGTTTTGAGAAGTTTTTTAGAGAATTTTTTTCAGGACCTAAATTTTGTGAAAAACGTGATGGTAAGTACGCGAATTCGGGCATTAATGGAAATGTTAAAATTTTGTCTGGTGTATTAAAACATAATAAAAAACATTCAGTATCGTTTTGAGCTGTTTTTTAGAGAATTTTTTTTGGGACCTAAATTTTGTAAAAAACGTGATGGTTAGTACACGAATTCAGGCATTACTGGAAATGTGAAAATTTGTCTGGTGTATTAAAACATAAAAAAAATCATTCAGAGTCGTTTTGAGCAGTTTTTCAGAGAATTTTTTTCCGGACCTAAATTTGAGAAAAACGTGATGGTAAGTACACGAATTCAGGCATTAATGGAAATGTGAAAATTCATCTGGTGTATTAAAACATAACAAAAAACATTCAGTATCGTTTTGAGCTGTTTTTCAGAAAAATTTTTTCCGGACCTAAATTTTGTAAAAATCGTGATGGTACACGAATTCAGGCATTAATGGGAATGTAAAAATTATTCTTGTGCTTTAAAACAACATAAAAAATATTTAGAATCGTTTTGAGAAGTTTTTTAGAGAATTTTTTTCAGGACCTAAATTTTGTAAAAAAACGTGATGATTAGTACACGAATTCGGGCATTAAATGGAATGGGAAAATTTGTCTGGTGTATTAAAACAACATAAAAAACATTCAGAGTCGTTTTCACCAGTTTTTTAGAGAATTTTTTTCCGGACCTAAATTTTGTAAAAAACGTGATGATTAGTACAAGAATTCGTGCATTAATTGGAATGGGGAAATTTGTCTGTTTGTATTAAAACAACATAAAAAACATTCAGAATCATTTTAAAAAGTTTTTTAGAGAATTTTTTTCAGGATCTAAATTTTGTAAAAAAACGTGATGATTAGTACACGAATTCGGGCATTAAATGGAATGGGAAAATTTGTCTGGTGTACTAAAACTACATAAAAAACATTCAGACTCGTTTTGAACAGTTTTTTAGAGAATTTTTTTCCGGACCTAAATTTTGTAAAAACGTAATGTTTAGTACTCGAATTCCGGCATTAATGGAAATGTGAAAATTTTTCTGGCGTATTAAAACTTAATAAAAAACATTCAGAATCGTTTTGAGCTGTGTTTCAGAGAATTTTTTTCCGGACCTAAATTTTGTAAAAAACGTGATGGTTAGTACACGAATTTGGGCATTAATTGGAATGTGAAAATTTGTCTGGTGTATTAAAATAATATATAAAACATTCAGACTCGTTTTGAACAGTTTTTTTAGAGAATTTTTTTCCGGACCTAAATTTTATAAAAAACGTGATGGTTAGTACACGAATTCGGGCAATAATTGAAATGTGAGAATTTGTCTGGTGTATTAAAACAACATAAAAAACATTTAGAGTCGTTTTGAGAAGTTTTGTAGATAATTTTTTTCAGGACCTAAATTTTGTAAAAAAACGTGATGATTAGTACACGAATTCGGGCATTAAATGGAATGATAAAATTTGTCTGGTGTATTGAAACAACATAAAAAAACATTCAGAGTCGTGTTGAGCATTTTTTTAGAGAATTTTTTTCCGGACCTAAATTTTGTAAAAAAACGTGATGATTAGTACACGAATTCGGGCATTAAATGGAATGGGAAAATTTGTCTGGTGTGTTAAAACAACTTAAAAAACATTCAGAGTCGTTTTGGGCAATTTTTTAGAGAATTTTTTTCCGGACCTAAATTTTGTAAAAAACGTGATGATTAGTACACGAATTCGGGCATTAATTTTAAAGGGAAAATTAGTCTGATTGTATTAAAACAACATAAAAAACATTCAGAATCGTTTTGAGAAGTTTTTTAGAGAATTTTTTTCAGGACCTAAATTTTGTAAAAAATGTGATGGTAAGTACACGAATTCGGGCATTAATGGAAATGTGAAATTTTGTCTGGTGTATTAAAACATAATAAAAAACATTCAGTATCGTTTTGAGCTATTTTTCAGAGAATTTTTTTCCGGACCTAAATTTTGTAAAAAACGTGATGGTTACTACACGAATTCAGGCATTACTGGAAATGTGAAAATTTGTCTGGTGTATTAAAACATAGTAAAAAATATTCAGAATCGTTTTGAGCAGTTTTTCAGAGAGTTTTTTTCCGGACCTAAATTTGAAAAAAACGTGATGGGTACACGAATTCAGGCATTAATGGAAATGTGAAAATTTGTCTGGTGTATTAAAACATAATAAAAAACATTCAGAATTGTTTTGAGCAGTTTTTTAAGGAATTTTTTTCTGGACCTAAATTTTGTAAAAAAGTGATGATTAGTACACGAATTTGGGCATTAATTGGAATGTGAAAATTTGTCTGGTGTATTAAATAATATATAAAAATTCAGACTCGTTTTGAACAGTTTTTTAGAGAATTTTTTTCCGGACCTAAATTTTCTAAAAAACGTGATGGTTAGTACACGAATTCGGGCAATAATTGAAATGTGAGAATTTGTCTTGTATATTAAAACCACATAAAAAACATTCAGAGTCGTTTTGAGTAGTTTTTTAGGCAATTTTTTTCCGGACATAAATTTTGTAAAAAACGTGATGACTAGTACACGAATTCGGGCATTAATTGGAATAGGAAAAATTAGTCTTGTGCTCTAAAACAACATAAAAAACATTCAGACTCGTTTTGAGCTATATTATAGAAAATTTTTTCCGGACCTAAATTTTGTAAAAAACGTGATGATTAGTACACGAATTTGGGCATTGATTGGAATGTGAAAATTTGTTTGGTGTATTAAAACAACATAAAAAACATTCAGATTCGTTTTGAGAGGTTTTTTAGAGAATTTTTTTCCGGACCTAAATTTTGTAAAAAACGTGATGATTAGTACACGAATTCGGGCATTAATTGGAATGTGAAAATTTGTCTAGTGAATTAAAACAACATAAAAAACATTCAGACTTGTTTTGAATAGTTGTTTAGAAAATTTTTTTGCCGACCTAAATTTTGTAAAACACGTGATTGTTAGTACACGAGTTCGGGCATTAATGGAAATGTGAAAATTTGTCTGGTGTATTGAAACATAATAAAAGACATCCAAAATCGTTTTGAGCTGTTTTTCAGAGAATTTTTTTCCGGACCTAAATTTTGTAAAAAACGTGGTGGTTGGTACACGAATTCAGGCATTAATGGGAATGTAAAAATTAGTCTTGTGCTTTAAAAAAACATAAAAAACATTCAGAATCGTTTTGAGAGTTTTTTAGGGAATTTGTTTCCGGACCTAAATTTTTTAAAAAACGTGATGATTAGTACACGAATTCAGGCATTAATGGGAATGTAAAAATTAGTCTTGTGCTCTAAAACAACATAAAACACATTCAGACTCGTTTTGAACAATTTTATAGAAAATTTTTTTCCGGACCTAAATTTTGTGGAAAACGTGATGATTAGAACACGAATTTGGGCATTGATTAGAATGTGAAAATTTATCTGGTGTATTAAAACAACATAAAAAACATTCAGATTCGTTTTGAGAAGTTTTGTAGAGAATTTTTTTTTTGGACCTAAATTTTGTAAAAAACGTGATGGTTAGTACACGAATTCATGCATTAATGGAAATGTGAAAATTTGTCGGGTGTAATAAAACATAATAAAAAACATTCAGAACCGTTTCGACAAGTTTTTTAGAGAATTTTTTTCTGGACCTAAATTTTGCAAAAAAGTGATGATTAGTACACGAATTTGGGCATTAATTGGAATGTGAAAATTTGTCTGGAGTATTAAAATAATATATAAAACATTCAGACTCGTTTTGAACAGTTTTTTAGAGACTTTTTTTCCGAACCTAAATTTTGTAAATAACGTGATGGTTAGTACACGAATTCGGGCAATAATTGAAATGTGAGATTTTGTCTGGTGTATTAAAACAACGTAAAAAACATTCAGAGTCGTTTTGAGCAGTTTTTTAGGCAATTTTTTTCCGGACCTAAATTTTGTAAAAAATGTGATGGTTATTACAATAATTCGGGCATTAATTGGAATAGGAAAATTTGTCTGATTGTATTAAAACAACATAAAAAACGTTCAGAATCGTTTTGAGAAGTTCTTTAGAGAATTTGTTTCCGGACCTAAATTTTTTAAAAAAACGTGATGATTAGTACACGAATTCGGGCATTAAATGGAATGGAAAAATTTGTCTGGTGTGTTAAAACAACATAAAAAACATTCAGAGTCGTTTTGCGCAATTTTTTAGAGAATTTTTTTCCGGACCTAAATTTTGTAAAAAACGTGATGATTAGTACACGAATTCGGGCATTAATTGGAAAGGGAAAATTAGTCTGATTGTATTAAAACAACATGAAAAACATTCGGAATCGTTTTGAGAAGTTTTTTAGAGAATTTTTTTCAGGACCTAAATTTTGTAAAAAACGTGATGGTAAGTACACGAATTCGGGCATTAATGGAAATGTGAAAATTTGCTCTGGTGTATTAAAACATAATAAAAACATACAGTATCGTTTTGAGCTATTTTTCAGAGAATTTTTTCCGGACCTAAATTTTGTAAAAAACGTGATGGTTAGTACACGAACTCTGGCATTACTGGAAATGTGAAAATTTGTCTGGTGTATTAAAACATAATAAAAAACATTCAGAATCGTTTTGAGCGGTTTTTCAGAGAATTTTTTTCCGGACCTAAATTTTAGAAAAACGTGATAGTAAGTACACGAATTCGGGCATTAATGGAAATGTGAAAATTTGTCTGGTGTATTAAAACATAATGAAAAACATTCAGTATCGTTTTGAGCTGTTTTTCAGAAAATTTTTTTCCGGACCTAAATTTTGTAAAAAACGTGATGGTTAGTACACGAATTCAGGCATTAATGGGAATGTAAAAATTAGTCTTGCGCTTTAAAACAACATAAAAGACATTCAGAATCGTTTTGAGAAGTTTTTTAGGGAATTTGTTTCCGGACCTAAATTTTTTAGAAAACGTGATGAATAGTACACGAATTCAGGCATTAATGGGAATGTAAAAATTAGTCTTGTGCGTTAAAAAAACATAAAAAAACATTCAGAATCGTTTTGAGAAGTTTTTTAGGGAATTTGTTTCCGAACCTAAATTTTTTAAAAAACGTGATGATTAGTACACGAATTCAGGCATTAATGGGAATGTAAAAATTCGTCTTGTGCTCTAAAACAACATAAAAAACATTCAGACTCGTTTTGAACAATTTTATAGAAAATTTTTCTCCGGACCTAACTTTTGTGAAAAACGTGATGATTAGTACACGAATTTGGGCATTGATTGGAATGTGAAAATTTGTCTGGTGTATTAAAACAGCAAAAAAAAATTCAGATTCGTTTTGAGAAGTTTTGTAGAGAATTTTTTTCCGGACCTAAATTTTGTAAAAAACGTGATGGTTAGTACACGAGTTCGGGCATTAATGGAAATCTGAAAATTTGTCTGGTGTGTTAGAACATAATAAAAGACATCCAGAATCGTTTTGAGCAGTTTTTCAGAGAATTTTTTTCCGGACCTAAATTTGTAAAGAACGTGATGATTAGTACACGAATTTGGGCATTAAATGGAATGGGAAAAATTTTCTGGTGTATTAAAAAAAATAAAAAATATTCAGACTCGTTTTGAACAGTTTTTTAGAAATTTTTTTCAGACCTAAATTTTGAAAAAAACTTTATGGTTTGTACATGAATTCAAGCATTAATGGAAATGTGAAAATTTCTCTGGTGTATTAAAATATAATAAAAAACATTCAGAATCGTTTTGAGCAGCTTCTCAGAGAATTTTTTTCCGGACCTAAATTTTGTAAAAAACGTGGTGGTTATTACACGAATTCAGGCATTAATGGGAATGTAAAAATTATTCTTGTGCTTTAAAACAACATAAAAAACATTCAGAGTCGTTTTGAGCAATTTTATAGAAAATTTTTTTCCGGACCTAAATTTTGTAAAAAACGTGATGATATTAGTACACGAATTCGGCCATTAAATGGAATGGGAAAATTTGTCTAGTGTATTAAAACAAAATAAAAAACATTCAGAGTCGTTTTGAGCAGTTTTTTAGAGAATTTTTTTCCGGACCTAAATTTTGTAAAAAACGTGATGATTAGTACACGAATTCGAGTATTAATTGGAATGGGAAATTTTGTCTGATTGTATTAAAACAACATAAAAAACCATTCAGAATCGTTTTGAAAAGTTTTTTAGGGAATTTTTTTCAGGATCTAAATTTTTTAAAAAAACGTGATGATTAGTACAAGAAATCGGGCATTAAATGGAATGGAAAAATTTCTCTGGTGTACTAAAACAACATAAAAAACATTCAGACTCGTTTTGACCAGTTTTTTGGAGAATTTTTTTCCGGACCTAAATTTTGTAAAAAACGTGATGTTTAGTACACGAGTTCGGGCATTAATGGAAATCTGAAAATTTGTCTGGTGTATTAGAACATAATAAAACACATCCAGAATCGTTTTGAGCTGTGTTTCAGAGAATTTTTTTCCAGACCTAAATTTTGTAAAAAACGTGATGGTTATTACACGAATTCAGGCATTAATGGGAATTTAAAAATTAGTCTTGTGCTTTAAAATAACATAAAAAACATTCAGAATCGTTTTGAGAATTTTTTTAGAAATTTTTTTCCGGACATAAATTTTGTAAAAAACGTGATGACTAGTACACGAATTCGGGCATTAATTGGAATAGGAAAAATTAGTCTTGTGCTCTAAAACAACATAAAAAACATTCAGACTCGTTTTGAGCTATTTTATAGAAATTTTTTTCTGGACCTAAATTTTGTAAAAAAGTGATGATTAGTACACGAATTCGGGCATTAAATGGAATGGGAAAATTTGTCTAGTGTATTAAAACAACATAAAAAACATTCAGACTCGTTTTGAACAGTTTTTTAGAGAATTTTTTTCCGAACCTAAATTTTGTAAAAAATGTGATGGTTAGTACACGAATTAAGGCATTAATGGAAGTGTGAAAATTTGTCTGGTGTATTGAAACATAATAAAAAACATTCAGAATCGTTTCGAGCCATTTTTCAGAGAATTTTTTTCTGGACCTAAATTTTGTAAAAAAGTGATGATTAGTACACGAATTTGGGCATTAATTGGAATGTGAAAATTTGTCTGGTGTATTAAAATAACCTATAAAACATTCAGACTCGTTTTGAACAGTTTTTTAGAGAATTTTTTTCCGGACCTAAATTTTATAAAAAATGTGATGGTTAGTACACGAATTCGGGCAATAATTTATATGTGAGAATTTGTCTGGTGTATTAAAACAACATAAAAAACATTCAGAGTCGTTTTGAGCAGTTTTTTTCCGGACCTAAATTTTGTAAAAAACGTGATGACTAGTACACGAATTCGGGCATTAATTGGAATAGGAAAATTTGTCTGATTGTATTAAAACAACATAAAAAACATTCAGAATTGTTTTGAGAAGTTTTCTAGATAATTTTTTTCAGGACCTAAATTTTGTAAAAAAACGTGATAATTAATACACGAATTCGGGCATTAAATGGATGGGAAAATTTGTCTAGTGTATTAAAACAACATAAAAAACATTTAGATTCGTTTTGAGAAGTTTTTTAGAGAATTTTTTTCCGGACCTAAATTTTGTAAAAAACGTGATGATTATTACTCGAATTCGGGCATTAATTGGAATGTGAAAATTTGTCTAGTGTATTAAAACAACGTAAAGAACATTCAGACTTGTTTTGAATAGTTGTTTAGAAAATTTTTTTGCCGACCTAAATTTTTTAAAACACGTGATAGTTGGTACACGAGTTCGGGCATTACTGGAAATGTGAAAATTTGTCTGGTGTATTAAAACATAATAAAAGACATTCAGAATCGTTTTCAGCAGTTTTTCGGAGAATTTTTTTTCGGACCTAAATTTTGTAAAAAACGTGATGGTTAGTACAAGAATTCAGGCATTAATGGGAATGTAAAAATTAGTCTTGTGCTTTAAAGCAACATAAAAAATATTCAGAATCGTTTTGAGAAGTTTTTTAGAGAATTTTTTTCAGGACCTAAATTTTGTAAAAATACGTGATGATTATTACACGAATTCGGGCATTAAATGGAATGGGAAATTTTGTCTGGTGTATTAAAATAACATAAAAAACATTCACAGTCGTTTTCAGCAGTTTTTAGAGAATTTTTTTCCGGACCTAAATTTTGTAAAAAAACGTGATGTACACAAATTCGGGCACTAATTAGAATGGGAAAATTTGTCTGATTGTACTAAAACAACATAAAAAACATTCAGAATTGTTTTGAGAAGTTTTTTAGAGAATTTTTTTCAGGACCTAAATTTTGCCGAAAACGTGATGGTAAGTACACGAATTCAGGCATTAATGGAAATGTGAAAAATTTGTCTGATGTATTAAAACATAATAAAAAACATTCAGTGTCGTTTTGAGCTGTTTTTCAGAGAATTTTTTTTCGGACCTAAATTTTTTAAAAAACGTGATGGTTAGTACACGAATTCAGGCATTACTGGAAATGTGAAAATTTGTCTGGTGTATTAAAACATAATAAAAAACATTCAGAATCGTTTTGAGCAGTTTTTCAGAGAATTTTTTTCCGGACCTAAATTTGAAAAAAAACATGATGTTAATTCGGGCATTAATGGAAATGTGAAAATTTGTCTGGTGTATTAAAACATAATAAAAAACATTCATTATCGTTTTGAGCTGTTTTTCAGAGAATTTTTTTCCGGACCTAAATTTTGTAAAAAACGTGATGGTTATAGTATACGAATTCAGGCATTGATGGGAATGTAAAAATTAGTCTTGTGCACTAAAACAACATAAAAAACATTCAGACTCGTTTTGAGCAATTTTATAGAAAATTTTATTTCGACTTAAATTTTGTAAAAAACGTGATGATTAGTAAACGAATTCGGGCATTAATTGGAATGTGAAAATTTGTTTGGTGTATTAATACAACACAAAAAACATTCAGAGTCCTTTTGAGAAGTTTTTTAGAGAATTTTTTCCAGGACCTAAATTTTGTAAAAAACGTGATGGTAAGTACACGAATTCGGGCATTAATGGAAATGTGAAAATTTTGTCTGGTGTATTAAAACATAATAAAAAACATTCAGTATCGTTTTGAGCTATTTTTTAGAGAATTTTTTTCCGGACCTAAATTTTGTAAAAAACGTGATGGTTAGTACACGAATTCAGGCATTACTGGAAATGTGAAAATTTGTCTGGTGTATTAAAACATAATAAAAAACATTCAGAATCGTTTTGAGCAGTTTTTCAGAGAATTTTTTTCCGGACCTAAATTTGAAAAAAACGTGATGGTAAGTACACGAATTCGGCCATTAATGGAAATGTGAAAATTAGTCTTGTGCTTTAAAACAACTTAAAAAATATTCAGAATCGTTTTGAGAAGTTTTTTAGAGAATTTTTTTCCGAACCTAAATATTGTAAAAAACGTGATGATATGTACAAAAATTCGGGCATTAATTGGAATGTGAAAATTTGTCTGGTGTATTAAAACAACATAAAAAACATTCAGAATCGTTTTGAGAAATTTTTTAGAGAATTTTTTTCTGGACCTAAATTTTGTAAAAAACGTGATGATTAGTACACGAATTTGGGCATTAATTGGAATGTGAAAATTTGTTTGGTGTATTAAAACAAAATAAAAAACATTCAGACTCGTTTTGAACGATTTTTTAGAGAATTTTTTTCCTGACCTAAATTTTGTAAAAAACGTGATGGGATTGTTATACTTTGTTTTTTGTAATTATACAAGTTAAAAAACATTCAGAATCTTTTTAAGTAAGTTTTTGTAGAAATTATTTTCGCACCTAAATTTTATAAAAAACGTGATGATAAGCACACGAATTCGAGCTTTGATGGGATTGTTATACTTCTTTTTTTGTATCTATAAAACTTAAAAAATATTCAGAATCATTTTGAGCAAGTTTTTTGGAGAAATTTTTTACGGACTAAAATTTTGTAAAAAAGTGATGATTATTAGCATACGAATTTGAGCTTTAATGGGAGTGATACTGTGTTAGGTATATTTATACAATATTAAAAATATTCAGAATTGTTTTGAGCAATTTTTTTGGATAACTTTTTCTCGGACCTAAGTTTTATAAGAAATGTGATGATTAGCACACGAATTCGGGCTTTAATAGGAAATTGATACTTCGTTTTGTGTATTTATAAAACATGAAAAATATTCAGAATCGTATTAAGTAATTTTTTTGTGAATTTTTTTTCCGGACCTAAATTTTGTAAAAAAACGTGATAATGTTCACGCATTCGGGCATTAAACTTTGCATAGTGTATTAATACAACATGAAAAACATTCAGAATCGTTTTAAGCAATTTTTTGGAGAACTTTTCTGCAGATCTAAATTTTGTAAAAAACGTGATGATTAGCACATAAATTCGGACTTTAATGGAAAAGTGATACTTCGTTTGATATATTTATACAAAATGAAAAACATTCAGAATCGTTTTAAGCAGATTTTTTGGAGAATTTTTTTTTAAACCTAAATATTTTAAAGAAAAACATGATGATTAGCACACAAATTCGGCCTTTAATGGGAAAGTGATACTTCGTTTGATATATTTATACAAAATGAAAAACATTTAGAATCGTTTTGAACAGATTTTTTGGAGAATTTTTTTTAAACCTAAATTTTATAAAAAACGTGATGATTAGCACAAGAATTCGGCTTTAATGGGAGTGTGATACTTCTTTTCGTGTATTTATACAACATGAAAAAAACATTCAGAATCATTTTGAGTAATTTTTTAGAGAACTATTTTTCGGACGTAAGCTTTATAAAAAATGTGGCGATAAACACATGAGTTCGGGCTTTAATGGGAATGTGATACTTCGTTTTGTGTATTTATACAAAATAAAAAACATTAAGAATCATTTTGAGCAATTTTTTGGAGAACTTTTCTTCGGACCTAAATTTTATAAAAAACGTGATGATTAGCACACGAATTCGGACTTTAATGGGAAAGTGATACTTCGCTTGGTATATTTATACAATATGAAAAGCATTTAGAATCGTTTTGATCAATTTTTAGAGAACTTTTTTTCAGACCTAAAATTTATAAAATACGTGATTATAAGCACATGAATTTGGGCTTTAATAGGAACGTGATGCTTCATTTTTTGTGTGTATACAATATGAAAAACATTCAGAATCGTTTTGAGCAATATTTTTTAGAGAATTTTTTTTCGGACCTAAATTTTGTAAAAATATGATTATTAGCATATGGATTTGGGCTTTAATGGGTATGTGATACTTCGTTTTGTGTATTTATGCAATATGAGAAACATTCATAATCGTTTTGAGCAATTTTTTGGAGAATTTTTTTTTTTACCTAAATTTTGTAAAAAACATGATGATTAGCTCACGAATTCGGGCATTACTGGGAATGTGAAACTTTGTCTGGTGTATTAATACAACATGAAAAATATTCAGAATCATTTTGAGCAATTTTTTGGAGAACTTTTTTTGGACCTAAATTTTATAAAAAACATGATGATTATAGCTCACAAATTTGAGCTTTAATGAGAATGTGATTATACGTTTTATGTATTTATAGGACATGAAAAACATTAAAAATCGTTTTGTGAAATTTTTTAGAGAATTTTTTTCGAATCTAAATTTTATAAAAAACGTGACGATAAGTACACGAGTTCGGACTCTAATGGGAATGTGATAATACGTTTTGTGTATTTATAAGACATAAAAAACATTAAGAATCATTTTATGCAATTTTTTAGATAATTTTCTTCGGACCTAAATTTTATAAAAAACGTGATGATTAGCACACGTATTCAGGCTTTTAGGGTAATGTGATACTTCTTTTTGTGCATTTATACAACTTAAAAAACATTCACAATTATTTTGAGCAATTTTCTGGAGAACTTTTTTTGGGACCTAAATTTTATAAAAAAACGTGACGATAAGCACATGAGTTCAGGCTTTAATGGGAATGTGATACTTCGTCTTGTGTATTTATCCAGTATGAAAAACATTAAGAATGGTTTTTTGAGTAATTTTTTGGAGAATTTTTCTTCACACATATGTCTATATGAAAAACCTGATATACTATTTGGAGGGGCCAAATTATGCATATACTTTCAGAAAAATAATACTATAGTTATATGTAGGTTATACTCTTTTAAAGAAAAAGATAAAGGAATATTTTTCTTCTCAACCTTAATTAGTAATTATAGCTAAACTTTATAAGATCTCAACTTGGGTTGTTATTTAGTTTCAATTTTTTGTGTTCTTTCATAAAAGTTAAATTAGTTTTGAAGAATATTATAGAGTCGATTTTTAATACAAATAAACACCTTAAGTTTTAATTATTAGCCTTTGAAAATATTTTATTTATTTATTTATTAGTCATAATTATTATATTTAATTTATTTTATTTATCTTTGTGCAGATTTCTAAAAAAACAAAAGAATGGAAAATAAAGATTCCATATTTAATTTGGTAAAGGGAAGCTGCAGTACTTGAATCCTTTAAGGATTAGGATTAGAACTTTAGTAGAATCCTTTAAGGATTAGGATTTTGCTTCTCTTTTGTCTATATATAGAAGAGCAATAGCAGCAGAAAATAAAAGCAGCAGTAGAATAATTTCAGAAGAAGCAGAAATCCAGCAGCTGAAGTAATTTCCAGCAGAAAAATTCCAGCAAGCTTCTAATTAAAAGAAAGCCATGATTTTCTCAAATAAATTGGTTATTTCTTTCCCTTTAGCCTTGAACTAAATTTATTTTTAGAATCTTGATGAAACCCTAACCATGTGACTTTGGTTTATTTTATTTTTGGGAGATTTATTTTATTATTTATGTGATTGCATATCTTGGGATGCTATTGGTTTGATGCAATTAATTCTTTGTGATTGTTCTTGTAGAATAATTATTTGGGTTAATTGATATTTTTATCCATGCTTAATTCTTGTAGTTTTGGGTATGAGAGATATATGATTTTTGCAAGTATATTGTGGGTTTTAGAATTGAATAGTTCATGCTAATTTTAGATGATTTATGTCATAGGAATGAATAAGTCATGTTAATGGTTAGATGGATTATGTCACGCATTTAAGCACAATATATTTCTCTAGTGAATCGAAGCTTGTAGCCTAGATCACCACATGAATGTTTAATCTTTTCTCCTAAATAAAATTAAATCATTGTTATATAGGTTAGTGGTGGATTCAAGGTTCTAAATCATCTCTTTGGTTAAGCTCTCGTTATTTTAGTTATTTTATTTATTAGGTTTATTTAATTTTAGTAATAATATTTAGATAATAAACTTTTATTCTTTTTTTAGAATTAATTTAGAAAGATAATAATTTAAGTAGTTAAGCCTTTCTCTAGGGTTCGATACCCTAATACTTTCGTTGGTCGGGATTTTTATAACTAAGTTTTAAACTCAATACTTGCAAGTGCACAAGATCAATGTAATACGGAAGTATTAGGGTATCGAACCACAGAGAAAGGCTTAACTACCTAAATTATTATCTTCCTAAATTAAGTTTATAAAAAGAAGAATCAAATTTTGTTATCTAAGAATTATTACTAAAATAATTAAAACTAATGAATAAAATAATTAAATTAAAGATAACAGGAGCTTAACCAAAGAAGATGATTTAGAACCTTGAATCCACCACTAACCTATATAACAATGATTTAATTCTATTTAGGAGAAAAGATTAAACATTTATGTTGTGATCTAGGCTACAGGCTTCGATTCACTAAAGAAATATATTGTGTTTAAATGCATGACATAATCCATCTAACCATTAGCATGACTTATTCATTCCTATGACATAAATCATCTAAAATTAGCATGAACTATTCAATTCTAAAACCCACAATATACTTGCGAAAATTACATATGTCTCATACTCAAGACTACAAGAATCAAAGCATGGATAAAAATATCAATTAACCCAAATAATTATTCTACAAGAATAATCAGAAAGAATTAATTGCATCAAACCAAGAAATATCCCAAGATATGTAATCACATAAATAAAATAATAAATCTCCCAAAATAAAATAAATTAAAGTCACATGGCTAGGGTTTCATCAAGATTGTAAAAATAAATTTAGTTCATGGCTAAAAGGAAAGAAGGAACCAATTTCTTGAAGTAGATCATGGCTTTCTTCTTCTCCAATTGAAAAGTCGCCGCAGCTCTTCTCCTTTTTTTTCTTGATCTTCCTCTTCCCACCTTTCTTGTGTGGCTGTTCTATATATAGACAAAAGAGAAGCAAAATCCTAATTCTTAAAGGATTCTACTAAAGTTCTAATCCTAATCCTTAAAGGATTCAAATACTGTTCCCTTTACCAAATTGAATATGGAATCTTTATTTTCCATTCTTTTTTTAGAAATCTGCACAAAGATAAATGAAATAAATTAAATATAATAATTATGACTAATAAATAAATAAAATATTTTCAAAGACTAATAATTAAAACTTAAGGTGTTTATTTGTATTAAAAATCGACTCTATCAGAATACGAGATTCACAGTAAAAAAATTAAAGAAAAAATATTCAAACTAAGTTTTAACCTAAGTAGATCCAATCTCTACAATTTGTACTATAAAACTAAAATACATATACATACATATTTTCTAGCAAAGTAAAATATATATATATAACCCTTGTCCGTACAAAACTCCGCCACTAGTATTAATCTTTAACTACAATTAATTATTAGTTTGGACAAAAATTAGTATTTTGGTTTGAAAATTTTTAAATCGTAAACTAAATAAAATTTCAATTAAGAGGGGAACATTCAAATTAATTATCCATAATGAAAAAAAATCGAACAAAAAAATAATAATTTTTGTTTGGTAAGTTCAATTATTTAGCTTTTTTCAAATAATGCACACTCCTAATTTTATTAGTGTCATCAAATAGTAAAATCGTTTTTTATAACTAAAATAGTTATTTTTATTAATAATATTACTTTAACTCACATTAAAAAAATATTGAAATGGAATAAAAATGAAGGTACTTGAATTAGGTTTTAGATTAATTATTTCCTCTCATAAAACACTTATATTTTTACAAACAATTTATCTTTTACGAAACTTAAAAAAAAAAAACCTTATTTAGGAAGTAGATTTTTTTTTTATAAGTTAAATATAAATCTCATATTATTAATCAGAAAGTCAAAATCTAATTTATAACCTTTTTCCTAGAATAATCTTATTTAAAACAAAGTGTTAGTAAAGAAATTATTTATTTACATTTAAAAAAAAAAAGAGAAAAGAAATATATTTCTTTATGTACTTGGCAAATTCACCTTATTTCTATTAAAAATTTTTATAAAGAGAAAGTCAAATACCCCTCCAAAAAAAAAAAGTGAAACTAGTTGACATTTATTTTTTAATTTTTTCAGTTAAATGAACTTGGACCAGGCGGCTCTAGTGGTGGCTGAATTAATTTTGTGAGGAGTTGTTTTTTTTTTAATTTATAATTTTTTTTTATAAATATTGTGAGGAAGTGTTAATTAAGTTTTTTTTTTTTTTTAAAAGAGATATAGGATGATGAATCTATAATAGAAGCAGGGATTTTCTCTGGATTTTCGATAGGATCAACCTGAAAATATTCCTCTAGAAAATACTAAAATTTTTATTGGCTAGAATATGTTCATTTTTTGACCTATTATAATAGTAAAATTTATTTAGCAAAAAAAAGAAAAAATATTATAATTGTGAACTTTAAATAGTTTAAATTAAAAAATCTCCGAAGTTAGAGGTTGATCGATATCATAATTATTCAATTTTTTTTGAAGAATTATAATCTTAATTGATAATTTTAATTTGATTTAATATTTCTAAAACTTTTCTCTCCCTTGAAATGTATTTCTCTATATCCAACTAATAATAATTTTCAAAGAAAATATTTAACAATAAATGAATGTAGAAATTTTGTAGACTTTTCTTATAAAATAAGTTCAGACTCAAGAAAAAGATAATTTTTTTATTTTTTAAAGCAATTTCAAGTAAATCTTCAGCTAAATAATAAACACAAGTAAATGTTCTTCGACAAATTTATCTATGTTAGTTTTGGTTTTTGGTTATAATTTTATCTTTTTTTGTCATTAATTAATTTACGAGCAATTTTTCTATTTTTTAGATGATTTTTCAACATATTTGACTAGGTGTTAACAGTTTATACTCGATTATATTAAAATAATATAGCGTAAAAATAGGCCAAAAAAAGTAATATACCTTGGAGATAAATTATTAATGACAAACAAATATGCAGGAAATTGTCTAAGAGTACAAAAAATGTTACCAGTTGAGAATTAAAAAAAAAAAAGAAATTAGTTATAAATAAACATGAACTATTTTAATTTTTTTATTTATAACTATGAACTTTTATTTTATTTTTCTCATCATAAACTATTTTTATTTTTTTATTTATAATCATGAACTTTTTATTTCTCTTATTTCTAACCATGAAATATTTTATTCTTTTGAAAATAGCCATGAAATATTTTTGACCTCTCAAATATAGCTATAAATTCATGGCTATATTTGAAAGGTCGAAAATAGTTCATGACTATTTTCTAAAGAACGAAAATAACTCATGTTTAAAAAACAGATAAATAAAAGTTTATGGTTATAATCCAAATTCGAGGGTCAAAGAGTTTTATAAAACGTTCTAAGGCGCTCTGGTGGGATCTTCACGGACAGAAACCCGTTGTTTGAATGAAGTAAAGTAAAAAACCAAAATGTGCTTCTCCGTGGGTATCTGGTAACCATCGCACGAATCGTATAGTTGTACGATTTCATCCACGAAAAAAAAGGTCCTATTTCGACTTCCCCAGAGCCTCCGGTAGCACAGCCGAGTCAAACCAACTCGCATACGAGCTCCCGGGGGTTCATTCATCTGACTGTAAGCTATACAATAGTTCATGATTAGAAAAAAATAAAATAAAAGTTCATGATTATAAAACAAAAAAATAAAAATAATTCATGGTTACTTATAATGAATTTTTTCAAGATAAAAATAATAATTAAAGACGAGATTTGAGAGAAATTAATATGTTGAAGATGAAAAATAACATTTTCACTAATTAAACATTTTGTTTTTTGGTAATAATAGCTTGCTAATTGTCACCTGCGCAAGAGATTTGAGACTCATTATTCAAATTATATCCATGGCTGACCTTGTCGCAGCCATGGTTTACCAAAACAAGAAAACACCATGGCTGACCTTGTCTGAAGGCCTTTGAAACTTCCAACTAAGAAGAAATTGACTTTTATGCCGAAATGGACATAGCTCAATTGGTTTGGAAAGAAAAATCAAGGTTCAAATCTTGACAGCAGAGGGACTGACTTCTAATTTACATAATCGTTAAGTCACTATAATTTACATTCTCCACTTAAACATGTTACAGTTTGCTGGTCCAATAAACTCACTTTGTATATTTAACTTCAACTTGCATAGAAATAATCTATCTATGGCAATGCTGCATTTGAGTGGGCACGGAGGAGCAGGTGGCTGGTGGGTGGGATTAGAAAACTTGTAATTAGTACACTTTTATGCGTGAGGCTTCGTTGTAGCTTCTTGGATATTTATACTCGGAAGAATGATGTTTTTGGGATCAATATTGAGTCAATTATAATAACTTAATAAGAATAAAGTTGGAAAAATAATATTTTTTCTATCCTTACTGGTAGGACTTTTACGCTAAAATGAATCTTCAAATCCTTAACGTTGATCCTTTTATTACTATTCATTTATACAAATACTCTGAATCTCTTAAAAAGAATTGAGTTTTGCATGCATCTTTTTTTTATTTTGAGAGAATATGCGAGTCCTATATAAAACTAAAAATCAGAGGACAAGAGGTGTGTGGTTTAATGACAGGACTCCCAAGAAAATGATTTAATATCGCATGTTAGGCTGATATTGCTGTTAAGGGACCTTGTATCCGGCACATGATTTTCTGTATCAGTTCGTGTACCACTCTATATAGCCCTCAATCAATGGATGACTCTTTCCAAAACACGTAAATTTAATTCTTATCCCCCTTGAGCCTAATTTTCATTTGACACTAATATGGGGAAGAGAAAATCAATGTTTTCAATAAATTTACGTAAATCCCCTCTTGTTCTACAATATTAGTGTTGCATCATGTTGATAAATCAAGTTGATCAAGTGGATTTAGCATTACCCAATATTTTATTACGACCAAATCAAAATTCATCTCTCTCTCTCTCTCTATATATATCTATATATATACACGTTTATGAAGTAGAATTCTCATTTCTTAGATTCAGCATTGTAATTGAAAATAGTTCTTACAATGGCGATTTTCCAAACCCAAAAGCATTCTGGTTTTGTTCTTGAAAAAATTGTTATTGTTTTATCAATTTTAGTATTAGGTGTTTTATCATCATCATCACCACCAGTTGAGGAGATGAAGCAATGTAGTTTTCCGGCGGTTTTTAATTTTGGAGATTCAAATTCGGACACGGGCGGCCTTTGTGCAGCATTTGGACAGGTCGGTCCTCCTCACGGCGAAACTTTCTTCAAACGCCCCGTCGGCCGCTTCTGTGATGGCCGCCTCGTTATTGATTTTATAGGTAAATTAATAATTTAATTTTTTCCCTATTATTTGATACATAATAAAACTATTTTCAAATTTAATGTCTCTTCATAGAAGGTTTTATAAAACTCAAAAGTATTTTTTTTTAGTTATAAAAGCTATTTATAAGTTATTTCATGGCCAAATAACTTTTTACTTTTGGAATTGTTGATATTTAGTCATTAATTTCAAAAAATAACCTAATATTTAAACAAAGTTTTCTTTCTCTTTTTTTTTTTTTTATAAATATTCTTTAGATATTAATTGAATTATTAAATATCAATATCAATATTTTACAGTTATAATAAAATTTTAGAAAAATTAGTTGTAAATAACCAAAAACTATTTTAGCTTTTCTATACATAACCATAAACTTTTATTTTATCTTTTTCTAACTATAAATTATCTTTGTTCCTCTGAAAATAGTTATGAACTTTTATTTTATATTTTCTAACCATGAATTATTTTTGAACTCTCAAATATAGCCATCAATTCATGGATATATTTAAAAATTCAAAAATAGTTTATGACTATTTTTATTTTTAGAATAACAAAAATAGTTCATGGTTAGAAAAAGATAAAATAATAATTTATATTTATAAATAGAAAAGTAAAAAATAGTTCACGATTGCTTTTAGCTAATTTCTCAAAATTTTATTTTTCTTATTAAAACAAATGAAATAATATATATCCTTAATATAAACATTTGTCAACTAAGCTATTAGAGAGGCTTTTGGTCATAAGAAAATCAAACTTTTTTCTTCAAAGATTTGAGGATAAGGATAACTTTATGTTCTTCATTTATGGATATTTTTTTCTCTAATAATTGAAAACTCCAATAATTTCAAAGATATCATGATGCTTTTGCTTTGAACATGCTTTATAAGTCTTAAATTGCTCAAAACTTATTATTAATAATCATTTTCGTCATATCAAAATAAATATCTCAAACGTCCCATATAAAAAACTAAATTTATGATCTTATATTAAAATTCCGAACTCCTTTTTCTTTTCTTTTAGACTATTAATTTTCATTTAATTTCCATATTTCAGCTGAGAAATTGGGACTCCCTTATCTAAGTGCTTTCTTGGATGCATTGGGCACAAACTTCACAAATGGAGCCAATTTTGCTACTGCTGGATCAACAGCTTTACCTCAAAATACAACCTTACAAGAACCTGGTGGCTTTAGTCCTTTTTCTTTTAATGTACAATATAAGCAATTTAATGATCTCTACCGAAGGTCTCAACTTATTCGTATTAGAAGAGGTATATATTTAATTAATTAATTTCTAAAAAAAAAAATTGCAAATTTCTTATAATTAATTTTGATTTGATTTGATTTTTTTTCAGGTGGTGTTTATAAAAATTTATTACCAAAGCGTGAAGTTTTTCCACAGGCTTTATATACAATTGATATTGGTCAAAATGATTTAACTTCTGGATATTACCAAAACATGACGATTGACCAAGTTAAAGCTGAGTTAGTTCCTGAATTGGTGAGACAATTCAAAAATATTATTAAGGTATGATGTTATCGTATATGAAATAAACATGTCAAATCATACATAGAATTTAGAATATTAATCTTTAGACATGATAGTCGAGATCATGAGTTTGAATTTTGATTGGTACTAACAGTTTTTGATATTAATTAGTTATGAATACGACGGTGTTTATCTCTATAACTTTTAAAACTATAATTGCCTTCCGATATTGCTATTCTGACAAAACTAGTACTTAACAAATACCAAATAATAATAGATCGTAAATAACATAACATTGTTATTATGTATTTAATTGCAGGGAATATATAATTATCAAGGAGGAAGATCATTTTGGGTACATGGTACAGGTCCTCATGGTTGTCTACCTTATATGCTGGAACTGTTTCCAGTGAATGCAACACAAATGGATAACGTAGGATGTGCAATTCCTTATAACAATGTTGCTCAATTTTTCAACCAAAAACTCAAAGAAACCATTGTCCAACTTCGAAACGAACTTCCAGATGCTGCCCTTATTTATGTTGATATTTACTCACTTAAGTATGATCTCATTAGCAATGCCACCAAATACGGTACGGATTCGTTTCACATTTTCTCTCTTACACTCTTTTATATTGTAATATTTGTCTCGTATGAGATATATACAATAAGTATGAGTAATATAAGACTATATATGTTTAATAAGCATGAATAATATAAAACGTAAACTTAAATATATTAATAATTAATCGTGCTTTCTAAGCTATAGATACAAGTATGATATATAACTAAGAAAAAGAGAAGTTCCCGTAATACAATAAAATTAATTAAAATTATTGTTCAGTGCATCATGAACGATTTGTATGAATCACGCTTTTAAACTTATGGATACAAGACATATTTATAGAAAGAGAAGTTCAAGAAATTCTTAAAAAAGTAGAAATAGAATACAATAAAACCTTTCTTTTTTTTTTTTTTTCTTTTTTCTTTGGCCAGGTATGAGATGAGAGTAGCTAATTTATCATTTTCTTGCACTTTAACTCTTTAGCCCATTTAAAAGTCTTTAAAAAATAGGGACAAAATGTAATGAAAGAAAACAAGATTTATCTTGACAATACTATTTAATTTATGTAATTTTTCTAGTGATTTATATAACTAAAAATTGACCCTAATTTTGGAATATTGGCAGGTTTTAAAAACCCTTTCAGAGTTTGCTGTGGTTATGGAGGAAAATACAACTACAGTCCCAATAATTACTGTGGAACAATACAGATTGTTGATGGCAAGGAAATAATGCTAGCAAAATCATGCAAAGACCCATCAAAAGTTGTGAGTTGGGATGGAGCACATTATACAGAAGCTGCTAATAAATGGATTTTTAATAGAGTTGTAGATGGTTCATATTCTCACCCTCCAATTCCATTGAATATGGCTTGCCAATATAAACATTTCTTTGTTGATAATAAAAATTTTATTAGTTTGAAAGAGAATGATGATGGGAATTGGCTAAGAGGCTTGTGGAATTGGCTGCCTTTAGATGGAATCTGAAAATTGTTAATGTTTTAGTTAGTTGTTAATATTTTTATGTAGCGTTGTTACTTCTGATTGTATTCTTTGTCGAACTTGTTACCTTAATAAAATTTGATTATTTTTTCTTAAGAAAAAAAAAGGAAGAAAAGAAGCTCTTTTGAGTTCTTTTTTTATATAATTTTCTCTTTATTTGGAATATGATTTTGGAGTATTGGATGGTTTTGTTATTATTATTATTATTATTATTATTATTATTATTATTATTATAATTATTTGGCTAAAAAAGTCAAATTCTTTGTTAAAGACTTAAAGTAGCATAAGGATACATATTAATTGTGCTGTCGTCTTCTTTGTGACTTTCTTTTCTTGCAAGTCTCAACTATTAATATATAATTGATGAAAATATAAAACTTAATTGTATGAGATATATCATATAAATAAACAGGCTACAACAAACTTATATTGTTGCACTTAATTATACTCGGAGAGAGAGAGAGAGAGAGAGAGAGAGAGAGAGAGAGAGAGAGAGAGAGAGAGAGAGAGAGAGAGAGAGAGAGAGAGAGAGAGAGAGAGAGTTGTTTTTTTAAAAATAATTGAGGTGAATAATTATATTCTAATTTAGAGGTAAATGGAAGTCCAAAATTGTTTTTTGAGGTAAGTGGAAGTCCATAATTTGAACTTATGAGAATAACAAAATTAAACCCTATAGAATATTTTACAGAATTTTTATAATAATATATTCTACATAATTTTAATAATAATAATTAAATAATATTATTATTATGTATCTTTTTCAAATATCATAAAAACAATTAGGGGTAGGGTTATAATTTGTGCTTCCAATCATCTTTGTTATATTATTAGCATTTGAGAAGCTAATATCATCTATAAAAATTTCAAATTATAAGAAATAAGATTTAAATTAAATATTTAGTACTTAAAAAGTAGACATAATATATAAAATGAATATGTTGGCCGTTATATCTTCTTCGTAATGGTGTAGTTTTCTCTTTCATATGAAAAATATTTATTTTTATTTGTCACGTTAAATGAGAGGAAAAAATAATATAATTGTTTCTTTTTTAGTGCTAAGAAAACCATAAAATATAACAAAGACTATAATCTTTATAAATCCCTATAGATTCTGCTACATAAAATCATAACTGAATTTAAATCATAACAAAAAAACAGTATAAAATTTGATGAGCAGTTTCTACAAACGTATACATCTCTTCACTATATATATCTCACATGCATAACATCAAAAACATCAACTCTCTCTCTCTCTCTCTCTCTCTCTCTCTCTCTCTCTCTCTCTCTCTCTCTCTCTCTGAGCTTCTTGTGATGGCATTCCATACACAAAAAATTGTCTTTCTTTTTTCCTTCTTATTAGTTATAATAGTGAGTTTACTCCAAGTTGCATTAGCAGAAGATAGTGCTGCTTGTGAGTTTCCGGCCATTTTCAACTTTGGAGATTCGAATTCTGACACCGGTGGTTGGTCCGCAGCTTTCGGCCAGGCCGGACCACCACATGGGGAGTCATTCTTCCAGCGCCCTGCCGGACGTTACTGTGATGGCCGCCTTGTTATTGATTTCATTGGTAAAACATTATTATTTTTCTTTATCATATAACAAATTTAAGAAAAATTGACTATGAATGTACATTCGTGGAGTATATATTCATAGATAATTTTCTTAAATTAAATTTTATGGCTTCAAAAATGTCAAAAGAACCACCTCTTAATTTTCTTGTTTATCCCTTTTTTTTCCTTCTTTTTTGCATAGTCTTTCAAAAAGTTCATATTTTTTTGACTTAAAAACAAAGTTTGAGTAGCTTTTTGTCTTGCATGCAATAAACATAGTTAGCTTTTGCTGATGAAATGCCAACATTCCCAAGGAAAAAAAAAGAGCAAGATGATCACATTTTTCTTTCCTTGAAAAATCCCTTTTTATTCCTCCTTCTTCGCTTTTCTCATTTCTTTATTCCCACCTCATCTTGAAAAGGGAAACTCGGTGACTTGCTTTGTGAGAAAATGCACTGTAAATGTTTCTGAAATGCATTGTGAATGCTTAGTAAATGGAAAAAATAAAACTCATGATATTCTATAGACAGATAACTTTATAGATAATTTTAGTGACTTATATAAAGTTCAAGAACAATATGTAATAATACATTTCGAATGAATCATCTAGGGAAAAGAGAGCATTTGGAATTAAAATGTACGAATTGATATTCTTTCTTGATACAATGTTTCAGCTGAGAGTTTTGGAATACCATATTTGAGTGCATTCTTGGATTCAATGGGAGCCAATTTCAGCCATGGAGCCAATTTTGCCACAGCTGGTTCAACAATTAGACCAACAGATGGAGTTAGTCCTTTTGCTTTGAATGTACAACATTATCAATTTGATGATTTTTTCCGCAGGTCTCAATTCTTTAGAAGCCAAGGTAATTGATTAATTAGTCTTTTAATTATTCACTTAGAAAATGTTTGATCACTTTTAATTAATTAATTTGATGATGAATTTTGCAGATGATAGTAATTTCTTTGGGGCATTAGTACCAAAGACTGAACATTTTTCTAATGCTTTATATACATTTGATATTGGTCAAAACGATTTGACTGCTGGATACTCTCATCAAATGACTGTTGATCAAGTTAAAGAGTTTGTTCCTGAAGTTTTAGCTCAATTCAAAACTATTATTAAGGTGAATTTATACTTTTCCATCCCTTGGATTTTAGAAATTATGATAAATGATTCTCTATCTTAGCATTCTTGTTGGCAAGAATTGGTTTAGTAGTACATTGTATTCAAAACTCTCTTTTGATATGAGCCCGAAACATGTAATTATACCCATGTAGCTATTAATCCGTAGCCTAGAATGTGCACTGATGTTCAAAGCTCTCTTTTGATATTAGCCCCTGAAAAATTGAATGCATGCAACAATTGTTCATAACATTTTTGTTGTGATTTGTAGGGATTTTATGCTTATGAAGGGGGAAGATCATTTTGGATCCATAATACTGGTCCAGTTGGTTGTTTACCTTATATTATGGATCATTTCTCTGTCACAGCTCCACAAGTTGATAAAGCAGGATGTGCAACTCCCTTTAATGAAGTTGCTCAATATTTCAACCACAAACTTAAACAAGTAGTTTACCAACTCAGAGAAGAACTCCCTGATGCTGCCCTCACTTATGTTGATATTTACTCTATCAAATATGATTTCTTTAGCAATCCCCATAAATACGGTAAGTAATAGAACCAAATCTTTAACTTTGAGGACTACTTTTGGTCCCCTCTTTAAGTTTTTTGAGAATACAAATCAACTAAAATGATCCCTTTTTCCATGAGTTCAAGGGACTATTTTGGTTGCATATGTATTCTTTGGTGACTAGTTTAACTTTAGAGACTAAAATGACCATTTCTTTCAAGAACTTGTATATATTGAGATGGGCTCGTTTTGAAATGGCAGGTTTTGAGAACCCTTTAATAACTTGTTGTGGACATGGAGGAAAATACAACTATAATATGAATATTGGGTGTGGACAAACAATGATGGTGGATGGAAAAGAAGTGGTGATAGGAAAAGCATGCGAAGATCCATCAAAAGCAGTAACATGGGATGGTGTACATTATACACAAGCTGCTAACAAGAAGATCTTTGAATTGATTGCTGATGGTTCTTATTCTGACCCTCCAATTCCCCTCAAAAGGGCTTGCCATAGGCAGTGAAAGTGATCAAGATTTAAGGGATATGATGATTGATGACAAGATTTGTTTCTCTTTCTAGTGTTCTTGTTAATAATGTTGTTTCATTTCTAGTTGGATTAGTTCTCTAGATTTGCTTTTAGAATTTAGATGTGAAGTTGTAATTATGTCTTGGTACTTTGCAAATAAGATAAAAGGAAAAAAAAACTATTTTCGTTCTTCTAAGTTAAAAGTTCAATCTTGACTCATTATATTGTTTTTAGTTATTCTCAATTGCTTATTATACATATCTCTTATCCCGTCTACAACTAAGACTAATCCAAAGTCTTGGATGCCATACAATCTTAGTCGGAATAGCTAATAGCTAGTCAAAGCGGAAACTGCAGGAATTGAAACGGCTAGAGAATGAGAAGTTTAAAGTCATGGAGAAATGAGTTTGAAACGGCTGCTGATGAAGTGATTATTTTTTCCTCAGCAAAAAACCAAAACAAGAAAATCTTAAACCACACTTTAACAGTAGTACTATGGGAAAGGCAAATCCAATCATTGTCTTGGCCAGATTATTGCTGAATCTTGGGATCTTGTTGGCCTCTCTCAGCAGCCTTTTGGCACTGTTGGATCAAGAATCAGACACCAGAACAATCACCAACCTTAATCTCCACAATGAGGACAGAATGCAAAAAAAAATCTCTAGAAAAACATCAGAAGTCATTATTTAAAGAAAATTCAAAATCCAAAGTGAATTAATTCACTATTTTTTCATCATTTAGATTCAGAAGAATACAGAACTATAGATAAATTGAAACTCTTCTGTTGTAAAAAGGAAGCTTTATTCCTTTATTAGGCATTCTTGAAAAGGCAAAACCCAATCAAGATTGGACTCTTTTTTTTTGTTTTTTCTTTTCACTTTTGCATTTTCTATAAAAAGGGTATCTTGTATTTGTTTCCTATTGCTGCAGCTGAGATTCTCATGGATCCTAACAACTTAAGGTTTCTTCTGATCTCATTTTTCCTAGCAGTATTCTTGAGTCAAGAAGTTCTTTCTGGAACAACTCCTCAAAACCACTGCAATTTCCCAGCAATATTCAACTTTGGGGACTCAAATTCTGATACTGGTGGCCTCTCAGCAGCATTTGGCCAGGCACCTTATCCCAATGGGGAGACATTTTTTCAAACACCTTCTGGTCGGTATTGTGATGGACGCCTCATTATTGATTTTATAGGTAAAAGGTTCTTACCATTACCCCATTTTCTGCATTAAAGACGAAATCTTGATATAAATTTAGCCAAAAAAGGTGTGTTCTTGATTTTGAATGTCTAAAAAGTTTAGAACTTTTTTTGGTTTTCAGCTGAAAGGTTGGATTTGCCTTACTTGAGGGCTTTTCTTGATTCTGTTGGTTCAAACTTTAGCCATGGAGTTAATTTTGCCACTGCTGGTTCAACAATCAGGCCACAAAACACAACCATGGCTCAAAGTGGATATAGCCCTGTTTCACTTGATGTCCAATTCCTCCAATTTTCAGATTTTCATACAAGATCTCAAATTGTTCGAAAACAAGGTATTTGATTGTTTTCTTGAATACCTATGGGAGGTGCTGGGTATCCAGGGGTTTCCCTGAACTTTTCCCGGGGCCATGAGGAGGATTTGATTGTTTATGAATGCTAACAATATTGTTTTCCTAATATCAGATTGAATGGCTAAGAATTTAGAAACCAATGTCAGCTCTCTATGATGATTTCTTGCTAAATTTGTGTGTACAGGAGGGGTGTTTGAACAATTATTGCCAAAGGAAACTGATTTTTCTGGGGCATTATATGTATTTGACATTGGCCAAAATGATCTTACTTCTGGTTACAAACTTAACATGACAACTGAACAAGTCAAGGCATATGTTCCCGATCTATTAGGCCAACTGTCCAATACTATAAAGGCGAGAAACATAACTCGAAAATTCAATTCCTTTTACTTGTAATCATGCTATAGTTTTGTTTCTTGTGATCATAAGAAGTTATGGTACTGCAGTTTGTGTATGCACAAGGTGGTAGGTCATTTTGGATTCATAACACTGGACCTGTGGGTTGCCTTCCATATGTTATGGACCGGTTTCCAATTACAGCAGCTCAGGTTGATGAGTATGGATGTGCCAGTCCATTCAATGAGGTTGCCGAATATTTCAATCTTCGGTTAAAAGAAGCTGTTATTGAACTCAGAAAGGTTCTTCCATTGGCTGCAATCACTTATGTTGACATTTACACGGTGAAATATTCCTTGATCTCTCATGCAAAGAAGCTAGGTAACAACTTATATCAGTAACAAGTACTACTAATGACTATGGACATATTCCTTGTTTCTGATTTGTGTGTTAAATTGGAATGGCAGGATTTGAGAATCCGTTTTTAGCTTGTTGTGGTCATGGCGGAAAATTCAATTACAATAGATTCATCAAATGTGGGAGCAAGAAGATCGTGAATGGGAAAGAGATAGTAATTGCCAAGTCGTGTAAAGATCCATCTTCTAGGATTAACTGGGACGGAACTCACTTCACTGAGGCAGCTAATAAGTGGATCTTTGAACATATTGTTGATGGCTCTTTTTCAGATCCTCCTGTTCCATTACATTCTGCCTGCCGTAGGATGGATTCTTAGTAACTTTAACTTTTGGATATTCATGCAAAGAAATGTTAGAAATTGTCATCATTATTCAGTTTTTCTATACTATTTGCTCTCGGTGCTAGGAATCGAATAAGAATGCAAACTGAAGTACAAGAAACACATGTTTTATACGCGTATGACTAATATTTGGATTAGTGATCTTTCCTCATGAACTGTTACAATTGTGAATTTCCACCGAAGCCTAATGAAAAGAAATGTTAGTTAAATTTACTTTTTAAAGAACTTTAGATCGATTATCATTACAGTAATGTCATCTAAACTACCCCTAGCTACTGCAAGATTCACGAGCTCCTTACAAGCAGCAACGAGAACACAAGAAGCTGGTTTTCTGTCAAAGCAGCAATGATTCTCTTGGTCTGATGAATACTTCATTTTCATCTTCACTTGGTTGGTTAATGAAATCCGGGGAACCTTGGATGGAGGACTTCCATTTTCACTACCAAAGTTATCTTCAATTGTCTTCCGGCTCTCTTTGGTGCTTCTTAACTTATGTAATTGAACTGTTGTCCTTTTCGACTTTGATGATGAAGGGCTTTTTACCACCAAAACTCTTCGCAACTTTGGTGACGGGCTGATAGTTATGCTGCTATACTCATCATCAGTATTCTCTTTTGGCTTTGGTTCTAAAGATTGTGCTTTCTCTTCACCATGACATGCTCGGGATATGATTTCTGCAGCTTCCTCATCGCCAACCTGCAGAAACTCCAGAAATGTAACCACACAAGTAATGTGCATTGTTCTTTTAAACGATTTGTGGTTGGCAAACTAAAGGATCAAACTTTTCCTCACAATATTGCATACAATTGTTGGTACAAATTGTCACACAGAAAGGTTTTTACCTCATCCCAAAGTCCATCGGATGCTAAAACAAGAAATTCCATATCTTGGCTCAAACTTATGATCTTCGTATCAGGCTCAGCTGGAACCCAATCCTTTAAATGTGCATCTCCAATGCTTCGAGAAACAGCAAGTATCCCATGAACTCTCCAAGCTCCGCGATGGTACTGCACATATCCTCCCTGGATAATATATTTTAGAGAATCAACATTAGCTACTGACCTACAAATATTACAAATATGAAGTAAAATACCTTATCTTCGATTCTTCTACGCTCATCTTCTTGCCCTGCCCTGTGGTCTTTTGTGAGAGCATCTGCCTTCCCGCCCCTACATAATACTGCTCTGCAATCTCCCACATTCGAAACCACAATCTCATTGTCCTCAATCAAAGCGGTGACACAACAGGCACCGCTACCAAATCCCTAATAAAATTCCAGCCAAATGCATGAAAATGTGCATTTTAGAAGAAAACAACCTTTCAAGTTGTAAGCATTGTTTGTTAATTGGAAAGGAATTGAGTTGAATTTTCTTAGCTCACATCCAAGTTCAAAATTGAAGCTAAAGGGCTAATGCACTAATAGTCTTTGTAGCTTATGAATTATTCTAAAAGACCTTGAGGATTTTCTCTATCTACAGTCACAGCAGCTTTAATGGACTTCACCTTGCAGAAGTAAATAGTCAGACAAAAGAATTGTATTTAACAAACCTAGATCACCACTGCTGACATAAAAGAGTATTTTAATACTTAAAACACTAGAAAGATTCAAACTTTCAAATGCAGATATGTTGAAGGAAGAGAAACTCCCAGAGTAATAGAAAAGCTCTACACCAGAACTGATCATTAAATTATTATTTAAAAAGCAAAACAGAAACCCCAAAATTTCAAGATTACCTGCTTCAAGAAATCTTGATCAGTTTTGATATAACCAGCCTTAATGGCTTCCTCCTTTGATGCATTTTCAGAAGAATTCTTCATCATTTGGAAAATGTTTTTGTGTAAATTCTCTGCTACAAACTCAGCTGCCTTGCTTCCTCCATGTCCATCATATACTCCAAAAAACCCCTGCACCAAGAATTCATTAGCATTCTTCCCAATTGCCCCATTTTTTCTAAAATAATTGAAGAAAACAGCAAGACAAATCAATTAAAATGTGCTATACCTTTTTACTATGGGAACAAGAAACAATCTTGTGGGAATCTTCCATGAACTTTTTCTTGCCTTTAAGAGAAAAAACACCAACTCCAGAATCACTGAAGCAAAAAGAGTCCTCTTTCTCAAGGGGGGCACATTCTTTAGAACTCAATTCTTTCTCCACAACAATTTCCCGCAAGACATTTGGGATCTCGAGCTTAGGAGGCCTTTTTCTTTTCAATGAACAAGAACCAATCGGACCCTTCACAGTCTCTGCTGCAGTACAATTTTCAACTGAACCAAAATCATTGGAAGAAGATAAAGATTGCATCTTTGTACTTGAAATGTGGATTTCTATGGATCTTGAAATGTGGGTTGGCTCTGTTTTTTCATCATTGGCCATTGTGGGTTCAGGATGAAAGAAAGACTCAACAAATCAAAATAAAGCCAATAAAAGAAAGATTCCAAGTCCCCCCAACGGCTATAAAAACTGTGCTCGACAAGTGAGTGTGGGATTTCTTGTGGAAGTAGAAGTAGGGATGAAAAAAAAAAAAATGAAAAATCTGTAGAGAGAGAGGAGATGGTCAAAGTGAAATTGCGAGGCAGTTAAGGTTTTGAGGAAGTCAAAGGTAAAAATGGATTTGATGTTTGTCTCTGAGCCGTTAAAGAGTAAAGGATAAAGGGTCAAAAGTTTGAAAGTTTACCATTTTGGGTTCTTTGTTCTTGAGGCAGTTAAAAAAAAGGCTTTGCTGTAACTCTCAAAAAAGAATTTCCCAAAATGGAAAGATTACCCTTTCAAAGAGCCATTCCTCGTGGATTGCCAAGGGAGGTGTTAATGGAATTGTGATTTGAAGTTTTTTACATTTTGTAAATTTAAGGTCTATTATTTTTATTGTTATTCATGTTATTTAACTCTTTTTAATGGCTATAAATATTAAAAACAGGAATTTTTAAGATTTTTATGCAAAAATTATTATATAAGCACTTATAATTTATTTATATAAATGTAGAAATAAATATACTACTACCTTAATAGAGTGAAACAAAAATGATATAAGCTAGTTTCTCTTTCCTTTGAGTGTGCCAACCCAAGAGCAAATGAGAGCCTCTGCAATTTATGGGGTTGGAATGGAGCCCCATGTTTCCAATCACCTTTAACCACGTCATCTACATGTCCCATTCCTCAATTTCCCACCAAGATCCATGGAGGAGGACTTCAGTCCTCAGAGGTCTTCACTCTTCAGTGTAGGACTGTGAAGTCCCAAAAATAGTCCAAAGAAGAAGAAGAAATCAAGAAAATGATCCTCTCTGCAATCCCTTCCCAGACGTCTCTCTCTTTAAACTTCCATTACCAAACCAATTGTTATCTACTTTTCTCCCCAACCAAAACCCACCATAATTGTACCCTTTGCAGAGCCTCTTCAGCTGCCCAGAGACCTCTCACGTCCTCTTCTTCAACCCTTTTGCGTCCCGTGAGCAGTACCAGCTCAAACGGTAGTAATGATGATTCTGATAGTGGAGAGGATATGGTCCCGTCGGCATCGGCTGTGGCAGCGATTATCAGGAAAGTATCGACTTCGCCGGTGGATTTCGTGCAGAGAATCGAAAAGGGAAGCTGTAAGAACAAGGGGGTTGGTGATAATGGTGGAGGATTGGTCCTTCCTAGTTCTGATTTTCAAAGACTTTGTCTTGAACAATTAGACCTTTTTCGTCGCATTATCCATCCAGATGCCCGTTTATCTGTAAGTTTGATTTTGCCATTGTTCTTGTGATGATTTTAGATTGAATTTATTGAACCCTTTTGTTAGCTGCAAAATCCTATTATAGATTCCTCAGCTGATTTTGATCAGTTAAATTAACCTAAAGTTCTAGTGAATGAAATCAAGAATCTGATTAGTGGCAAATTATATGATATCTGTGCTTGCATTGTTCTCCAATTAACAAAGGTGTTCTTAGTAGCAATAGGCTGTGAAGGTTGTAGAAATGACTCAAATATTCAATTTAAGGCAATATATTTTGTATTTCAGTGTTCAGATCATTGTTTGTTGCTCTAGCATTTGCTGAAACTTGCCAAGGAACTTGCAGGTTTATGTAAGACCAGCAGGTAGCTATGTCATGGATCAACTGGAGTTGCGGCGGATTACCTTTTATCCAAATGTTGATGTGGCTGATATAGTAATTTTGGTGGGTAACTTCAGCATACAAGCAGGCCTAAGAGCTGCAGAAGCTGCTCTTTCAAGTCGAGCGGTATGATAACTGGTTTTCTGAGTTTTATTTTCTCAAGTGAGCTTTTGAATTTTGTTTTTTCATAATCATTTGGTTTCTGATGGATGCTGCTTTTAATCTAGGCAGAACATTTTCCTGATCTTCGAGCTCTGGTTTTTCCCATGGTAAAACACCCATTCGTTGTGGGATTTTTAGTTGCTGAGTTTCCACAAATGGTATTGGGAGAAGAATCATGGTCATCTTCTGAGATATCATCATACTTTTTGCCCCCTAGTACTGAGTCAGAACTGACGAAACTACAGAGGGCTAAGGCCACATCAACAGAGTCCTTCATCTTCACTGCTGATCAGAGATTGAATGCTATAAATATTTCTCGCACACTTGCAATGGCATATGTGATGGATCAGGTAACTTTCCTGCACACTAAATTGCTGTAGCATTCAAGAATATGAAACGAAACATGTCTGTATAATCTTTAACATCTAATAGTGTTGGCAGAACATTGAAGGAAATGGTCGGTAAGTATATGAAAGAACAGAGGAGTTATCCTGTAATATCATCACACAAGGATATTTGACTGTGATATGTGCATACCATATTGCATGTTTGTCTTTTTTAGTTCTTTTCTTTCTTCAAATCCTTTTTGGCTGGGATCCTGGGAGTAGTCTTGTTAATTGGAAATATGTTGTGGGCGTTGTCTTAACATCTCTTGATCACCAATTTCTTATGATTTTAGAACAAAGAAGGCATGTAAACATAGTTTCTTGTTGCAATGCTAGTTTTTGTGTACATTAATTTAGCAGATCGCTTTCTCGTTTAAATATATCAGCAATGACTTATCCCACTTTTTGAAAATCTTGTAGTATAGAGATATTTCTAACTATTATGCTCATACTTGTTCTGTGAATTGTTCGTCTTTATTCTTGTATCAAAATTAACTTCTTGTTTTTCATTGTTCACTTCAGAAAGCCATGTTGGTCCAGCAATCATCCTGGCAACATAATGTCAGAATGAGTAGCTTAGTTGAACAAGTAAGATATTTATGCTGTCTTTTTAATTACTATGTCCAATGTACTTCCAAACTCTTACCCAAATCATCTTTCATTTTCAGATTCGAGGTTCTCTTACTAGCATTCGGACTTTGAGTAAAATGCTATCGGTTCAGACAAGAAGAAGCGAGGTATGTATATTCCCCAATTGACTATGTATTAGTTGATGATCCTTTGCTTTTATTTATATATAATGTGATCCTAACAACTTTGTGGGAAATGGCAGATTGCACATGACATGGTTCAAGACATTATTGTGCAAGGCGATCATATGAGAGATACTCTTCAACAACTCCAGGATGCTGTATACCTTACAAAGGTTTTCCCCTTATCTTTCTCTTTCTTGATCATCGAAGTGGGAGTTGTGAACGATTGAGACAGAAAGATGTTGTCTTTTCTACCTTGTCTCTCCCTCTGCCTGTATGCATACATTAAATTTTATCACGAATCCAACATCTTAAAGAAAACTGCCCTTGCTGTTGAACTGGATTAACTACTTTGTGTTGATGTTAACACCACAAGTACCATTTTATCTCACTAATCGATATTTGTTACTTTGTAGGCTAACATAATTCAGTCTAATGGAGGAAAATATAAGACGATAAATGAACAAAACCATTTTCATCCTGATCCAGTGAGGAGCCAAATTTCAAATGATTTGTCACCCGGAACTTCAATCAGTCCAATTCAAGAGCCTTATAACGCTTTTTCTCTTACTTCACCATCCTCCGATTCAGAAATACCCATGCCACCACTTGCCCTTGCACCTTTACAACAGCACGACATCAGGTTGGCTACTTTGTTGCACAAAGCTTTTACCTTTCAGGATTTCTCTTGTACGCTATCTTCTTTATCAGTTAAATAAAGCATTTCTCTAATTTTGTGTTTTTTCGTTAAAAGACCATGCAACATATCTGACATTCTGACCGACATGGTTGGGGCTTTGGAACCTCTTGCTCAAAAGCAACAAAGGAGAGTGCAACTAAGTGAACTTTCAAGACCCTTGCAAGTTGCAGTCGAAGAGCCTTCCCTGCGGCAGGCATTGAGCAATTTAATCGAAGGTGCTCTATTGCGTACACAAGTTGGAGGGAAGGTTGAAATCGTATCCACAGGAGCTCCTGCAGGCGGAGCTCTAGTGATAATTGATGATGATGGACCTGACATGCACTATATGGTACCAAATCCTTGCCTAGCCTATTTATTACATTGTTAAATTATAAAGATCTTTCCTTTATGGATCAAAATTGCCTGTTCTCTCTTGCAACCTTTTTTCGTCAAGATATTTGTTTCTTGTTTCTAGATGATAAACAAACAAATCTTGATTGAAAAAGAAAAACGTAACGCCATTGTATTTTTAACTTGATCTCAAGCTAATGCAGTTTCTCTGTTCATTTGCTTTCAGACACAGATGCATTCCCTTACACCGTTTGGGGTTGATCTATTTGGTGAAGACAAGGTTGAGGACAATATGACATGGAACTTCATTGCAGGATTGACAGTTGCTCGAGAGATATTGGAGGGTTACGGATGTGTTGTACGAGTCATCTCTCCAAGGACCTCAGATTTAGCCGTTGGAACAGGTGGCACCCGGATAGAGCTATGGCTTCCATTTTCCGGCTCGCCTAATACCAATGAATTCAATCATAGCATATAGAAATAGGATCAAACATGTTCAAGATTCTTATCAAGGATTAGTAAAAACAGACCATGGATCTCCACAAGTTCATATAAACAAGTTGTGAATTCGTTTGCTGCTAATGCTACAAATACTGTACATATTAACCCCCCCCCCACCCCCCCCCCAAACCCCATTGTATTAGCTGCATTTGCAGTATTGAAAATGTGTATGTAACAAAAATAAACATCAATTTTGTATGCAATATTTTAGCAGTGTGGTTTTGCATGATTGGCTTTGTGGGTTGAAGTTTGGTGCTTCAAAAAACAGGACATATGCTTAATCTTCTTTGTTTACTGCTGCCTCATCAGCCCATGAGATTTGTTGCTTCTTTCTAGCTTTATCCCATTAGCAAAACATGGGCATAAGCACCTCTCTCTACATCCCAAATCTAACAGCTAAACATAAAAATATATATTAATATATCGTTTATATTTTAATTGGTGTAAAAATTAAAAAAAAGGGTCAAAATAAAAAATATTAGTCATTGCACAAAAAGGAGTGATTGGCGCCAAGACCATGCAGTAATGTCTCCTCTTCAGGGCCAACTCTTGGCGCCATTAGCTTTGTACCTGTGTCAACTGATGGCGCCAACCAACTGATGATTTTTTTTTTTTTTTTTTTTGGCAAAGAATAGCAATTCTTTTGTTTGGTTTTTTAAATTATTTATATTATTAAATTAATTATTTTTTATATATTTTATATCATTATGTTAATTTTTAAACATTAATATATATATACACACATTATAATATGAAATTAACTAACAAATTAACATAATAATATAAAATAATTAAAATTAATAATAAATAAAATTTAAAAAAATACCAAAAATTTGAAAATACACTTAGCGGGATACCCCTACTTGTGTCAGGACGTAACTCAAGTTACATATAGTATTTTTTTTAATTTTTTGTGTATTTTTTGTAATTTTATCTCAAAATTAATCGTATCGTATAGATAATATGTAAAATTATTCATTTTTAACTTTAAAATTTTTTAACTTTAAAAAAATTACGATATTTTTTAGAGAAAATGTGCTTTGAAAAAAAAATATTTTTCACACATAAATTTTATATTTTAACGCGTAAATTATCGCTACTGTAAGTGATTATAAAGATATAATTAGATTAGAAAGATTAGAGATGGATGGATGCATCTCATCTAAACATTTCCAAACATTATGTGGATGGATTTTGGGCCAATCCCAAACCAAACGCGTTAAAACAATCTTATCAGCTGATTTCGAGTCAAAGCAATTTAGGCAATTTGGACCCTCCTCCCACTTAGTACCAAAAGGCGAAATCTCTCGTCTACAAGACTCCCATCAGACTACTCGACGCCCAAATGGAAGATGTAAATCATGGTGACTCAGCGGCTGTGCAAACTGGAGGTCAGACACTGATACTCACAAAGAACCGCCCCACATTGGAAGACCCTCCCTCTCGCTTGTTTGCATTGCGACTTCAAACCACTCATAACAAAATTAGCAAATTAATTACTCCCATGAACTGACCGCGCCTAAAATTGTTGAAATTTCTTGTCAATTTTCACGAAATGTTCTTATTAATCCTAGTTAAAAGGGTTTTAGCCACTAAAAGTCATAAAAGAAATAAACTTCCCGAAGAACATCTTTGAATTACAAAGTAAGACAAAAGAAGTAAAGAAAACAAGTATGTGTTCTTCGTCTTCTTCTCTTTCGTAGTTGTCTTTGAGAGTTGGAAAATCAGACAATTGCTTAATGAAAAATGAATGCCCTGATGGCTAAAAACTAGCAAATATAAATAGCCTAATCCTAGGAACGGTCTTTTGAATGTCCAGCGCCGGTCTTTCTCTGTCTTGATTTTCTTTGCCAAGTGTTCAAAGTCTAGCGCTGGTCTTTCTCTGGAACACTTTTCTTCATAATATGTTTCTTCATAATATGTCCAAAGTTCTGCACCTGTCTTCTATATGTCCAGTGTCAGTCTTACTCTTTAGTCTTGATGCATTATTTTGCTCTTTTTGTAAAATGTTTGTTATGCCCCTGTAGTTAACACATCACAAAAAATGAGTTTCAACTTCCATATTAGGCCGAAATATGTGCATATCTATACAAAATCACGCATAAAAACTTTGAAAAAATATAGATAAATCTACAATTTATCACTATGTGACAAATTTAAATAAAGAAAAACCTACAATAAACAAAAAAATTATACGAGAATTAAAAAAATATATATTAGATTCCAATAGTATAAAAGAGTAATTTTTATCATTTTTTAAAAACATAATCTTAAATTGTCGTGAATCATTATAATTATTATAAACATTTATAATATATATATATTAGTTACAATAACCTCAAACAAAAACACACATTTCACATTAAAAATCAATCCAAGTTGAGGCTTGGAAAGTTCCAAAATGGAGTGGAGGAGAATACACCAAAGAGTAGACCATTGACCCATTCAAATTCTGGTTCATAGGTTTCAATTCCATGATGGCTTCCCCACAAAGTGAAGTATGGATGAATCCAACACGGTTTCCTTTTATGGTACACGGAACGGAGGGATGAACTAACTAGCCATTGGAACAACCTTTGCTTGTATCAAACTTGGCCATAACAACGTTTGATGGTCTTGGCCGTTGCTTGTTTTCTTGCTTTCCTTGATGCTTCCTTGGTGGTGCAATCCATCTTCGCCTCTAGGCAAATAGCGGAGCCAGAAATGTGAAGAGGGATCAAGTTTTTATTAGAATTTGGCATTGGGTCTAACTCATATCAAAAGATACCTTAAGAGAGGAGGAATGCCTAAGTCTTTTTATAAGAAATAGCATAACTTACCCCAAAAAGTACCTCAAGTGGAAGAGGATTGGCTCTGATACCATATTAGAATTTGAACTTGGATCTAACTCACTCCACAAGGTACATCAAGAGGAGAGGACTGCCAAGTCTTTTTATAATAAATAATTATTTTCTTTAATTAGTCGATGTGAGATTCTCAACAATTTTATACTATACGGTATCGTATCGTTAGTGTATTATATTTGTGTTTTTTAATGATATAGTTTTACTCAAGGACTTTGAGTTAAAAAAACAAACCTTATATGTCCCTTTTATCGCCTCCGGTGAAAAATTCATTAGTGAAAAAATAATTTCACTTATTTCCCTAAACAAAATATAACGGCCTATAAAGTATTTGTATGCTTTATACTGCTTTTTTTTTTTTTCACCTCAAGACATCATCAAAGTACACCTTATTTAGAAAATTTTCAGCCGGATAGGGGGTTGGCGGTTCCTCTACTACCTCTAGAGGTTATTCCGATAATTTGTAACATCTTCTATAATTTTCTATCTATAATATTTCTTTTTTGTTTTTGTTAACATTTCTAATATTGTATTGTATTAATAAAATTTATCAAATAAACTATAAACCTTAAAGTCTTCTAATAAAACTTAAACTAAAAGAGAAAAAATAAATCATAAAAATAGTATCATAAAAAAAATATTACAAGAAATGTTAAAATACTATGAAGAGTATTATAAAAAAAAAAAAAAAAATGTTTGACCCCCCTTATTTAAAATCTTCTACAAGTGAGAGATTTTAAGTTCGAATCACTTAGATAAAAATTTAATGCCTCTCATATTGGTAACCAACTTTTGTTCATCACCAACGTCAAGCTTTTCAACTAATTATTTAGGTTTGACTATAAAAAACAAAACAAAAAAAAAAAAAGAAAAGAAAACAAGAAAAGAAAAAGAAAAAGAAAATTATCACACCCTACATATATATATATATATATGTTTCAACAAGCACACAAAATGATTAGTTTATTTCATTTTAAACAAAAATATGACTTAAATTGACTCATTTAGTATTATCCTAAAAAATTAAAACAAGAGCAAAGAAAATTTGTTTTAACACATACTTTTATTTTCTTTTCTTTTTATAGGAAATAGAATAATTAAACATATAATTTATATCTCCTTGTAAAAAGCGCACTAAAAATATACCCGCACATTTTTTAGCTAAGCATACTATTTCACCAACATTTAGATGGAAATGAATCCTTTTGTAATATCTCCAACCGTTCAAACTAATTTAATTTAATTTCCGCCTCTTCTTAAAAAATAACTTTATAATTTTTCATGTTATAAATAATACTCTTGACTAATTGAGTTGAAAGAAAAAAATATTACATAAAATGTATCGTATTTTATTTAACAATATATATATCATATTTTTGTCCTCAACTAGTTCATAAATAGGTAGCATTTAGAATTCTTTTGTAATATCACATATGGATAATGTGTTTTTTAAAATGTATAAAGAAAGTAAAAAAATATTAACTCAAAAGCAAAACCTATGACATATGTTATCGACTTTGAGATAGAATATTCATTTTAATATTTAGTTTGAAATAGAATGTATATAATATATATATATATATATATATAAACTAAGTAAAAAATTGAATACAAACAAGAGGTAACAGCCAGCAGCAACTATCCAAAGTGGGAATTTTTTTTTTTTTTAATAACTCGATATCTAAGAATCAATCGATTACTTTATGAGAAATAAAAAAAATCTCAAACAACAACACAGAATTACATATAATATTAAATTATTTTTTAAATTATTCGAATTTAATAGCTTCACTTGACAAAATATTTTATGTTTAATTAAAATGGAGATTTTTTAATTAAAGAAAAAGAAGCAAAATTGATAATTTCAAGAAACCAATTGACATTAACCATATGGTTTTCGAACAACCTTAAACTGCCGGCCATTTTCTTCAAAGCATATTATTTGTCTCTCTGTCACTAATTTCTTGGACTTCTCATCTTTTTCTTTCTTTTTTTTTTAAAAAACAAATGAATTAAATTTAAAACTATCATTAAATTCTCCATTTATCTTTTCTCTTGTATATGTATCTAGATATTAATTGAATGGCATACATTCGCTCTCTGGAATATAAGTTATTTCGAACTTGCAAATAAAAGTTTGTAATAATATTAAAAATAATGTAAATTATCGTAATAATGTAAATAATGCAAATAAAAGTTTGTAATAAAATTATCGTCGATTTTTAATAAATAAGGGGAAAGATAGTAACTTATTTTTAATAAATAAAATAAAAAGACGAATATAACTTTATTTAATATAAGAGGTGACACATTAATGGTAAAGATTACAACCCATCGAGGGAGAGAATAATAGAAGACTAACATTGCTAAAAGGCCACGTTTCTTACCATTTAAAAAATGTTTCATGTACAAGATGAATATAAATTCATCACATATTTGCTCCTTTTATGTAAAAGAGATATATTTAATATGTAATGTAAATATAAATAAAATATAGCGTGTTCATATAATAAAATAATATTACAAAATCTTTTTTTTTGCACAATTTAAAATGTTTTGATCAAAATATTGTGTGTCTCATGCAAGTTATTAGATTAGTAAATTAATATGGAAAATCTAAAGATTTTGAAAAAAGATAATTTATATAATGCACTTAAATGTCGAGCAGCTATTTGAAATAATGGAGAAGGGATTTCGCCTTTGGAATAAAAAAAAAAAAAAAAAGAAAATTATGAATCTAAAGTAATTGGCCCATACAACTTTGCTAGATGAGGACATTTCACTTTCATAGCCCTCTCCACTCACCATAATAAAGGTTTTTTTGTTCTTTTTAGTTTTAAATTTTTTAAAAATTTATTTTTTGTGAGAATAAAATTCAAAAATAATAAATAGTGGATTTTCAAGATAAAATTCAATTCAATTAGATCCCAAATCATACTATTAATTATCTCATTAAAAAAATTAATAATAATGGGACCAAATGGTAAAGAAATTCCACACCAAGTAGAACTCTACCCTCAACCAAACTATAGAAGAATGTCAATTAGATTTATTTTTCTTTTTTTAAAAAATAAAAATTCCAAATTTTAAGAGTTTTTTTCTGTTAAATTTTTAATAATTGAAATTAGCAGAAAAAGAAAAGAAAACAAAAACAAAAAACAAATTCTAATTTCTAAGAACTCTGTTCTTCTCCGACTTTTCCCTCTCTGTTTTCTGTTTCCTTCTTTTTCTCCCTCAGCACAATCTTTGTGCTCTTAAAAGTTCACGATTTTTTTCTTCTTTTAACTTGAAAAAAAAAATTCTTTCTTCAGTTTCAGATTCTTTTATTCTTCATTCATATTGATTCTTTTTGCTTAGTTATTCAAGCAGTGGTATAGCAGAACCCACGTTTTTTTCCTCGAGAATTTTCACTGATACTTAAGTTTTCTTGTGATTTCCAAGCTTATATTTCATTTTCTTCGCCAGATCGTTTCTGGGTTTTCCTTCTGATCTTAAGGTATGAACTTTTACTGTGGGAAATTTTATATTTTCGTTTCTGTTTTACGTTTTTTGCTGTATTATGTAGTTGGGCTGCATTAAATGTGGCTTCTGAATTGTTTTTGGTCTGAAAGAGGGAAATATGAGCAGAAAGTAAGTTAATTGGCTCGAATTACGATCAAAACAAAGCGGATGAGAAAGATAATTAATGGGCTAGTTGTATTTTTCAGCTAACTTTTGTAGGATTTTAAGGGCTCTATGAGGTTAAATTTTAGGCTTTTATCTTTAAACTTACGCAAGAAATGTATATTAATATTGAATTTAAGCTGGAGTTTTTTGAAGAGGGGGAGTCTATATAATAATATAGGCTAGGCTGATTATGGGGTTTGGTTAAATTTGACTCTCACATGGTGGCTTCTTGTTTTTGGAGATATATCAAGTTGTGGGATTAAATTGAATGGTGCCTGCTACGTTTGGTGATTTCATTGTCAAAGGTAGCACATGGTCTATTGCTTGCGTACTACTAGTGATTTTGTTCAGTTACTTATAGAAGGCGTTGCTAGATGACCTCAAATTGGTGTTCTTTTGATTTAATTGGTCAAAGTATGTGCCTTTCTTGGAGCAATTTTTTTTTTAAGTCAATAGCTTTAGATTTAGATTTTTCTGGGTTGATCAAAAGCTGCAGTTAGTATCACGGAATAGTACAGTATATAGCTCCTTTGTTGCTGATTTTAGGTCATTCAGGAATTGGTTGACACCCGAACTTTCTGCGAATTTGGAACTGTTTATCAGTGATTTTTCTTTGATTTTTGTCGTTTTAAGAGAAAAATATAACAGGTGAGAAGAGGATATTGGTGCAATCTGTCCTGCCAAGTTGCAGAGCAGCTGCTAGTTTCTTTAGTTTTTTAGTGTATGTTTCTGGGATCGCCTCTTTCTGGGGTCTCCTAATTCTTCATTTGAACATAAATGCATTCAGGTTTCTTTTGAGTAGTGGCTGCTCAAAGCTTCTAGAAGGATTGGTGGAGGCAATTATATTTGCTTAACTATGGATTCAGAGGCATTATATACAAAGGGACATTTTGCACGCAGGTTTGTATTGGCATTGGTTTTGTGGTTGAACTTAGCCAAGTCATGTTTAGGGAAGAACTACTTATGTTACTTGTGTTTCAATCTCACAGTGCCAATGTCAAGAAGCCAAATGGAACCATGAAGATCTTTGTTGCGATATTTGTGGGATCTGTGTTTGGATTCTTAGTGGGAGTCTCATCTCCAACACTTTCATTAACCAAGGTGAATATGCTTGTACATTTCTAGAAAAAAATAAAAAGAAAAAAAAACCCCTGAGACTGTGCCCAAATTGGATTGAGGCTATTTGGTTACCATTAATAGTTATTCCCATTCTGCTTGGCAGCTAAACATCAAATCCAGTTTTGTTTGTGATATTTCCAATTTTGGGAACAAAGCCACGCAAGAGATTGCAGATGCCAGGCCTTCACTCATTGACAGTAGAAAAAACTCTAGCGAAATTCGAAATACAACTGGTCCCATCAAGGTACTGCTCTTATTCCTAGACTTTGCATATAATTAAAAAGTGAAAAGTAATTGTTTGTTGCTAATTTCATGGGAGATTATTTATGTTAGTTTCTTGTTTCTCCGTAACATTTAAGTATCTTGAGAAGATGATTCACAAGTGTTCATATTTGATATTAGAGTGCAAGACTAATTCTGCAAACTAACATCATAAAACCAGGATTTCATATGCGTTGTTTAACCCTTTCCTAATGATCTGATGCAGATTTGGGCTCCCTCAAACCCAAGAGGTGCAGAAAGATTACCTCCAGATATTGTTGCAAATGAGTCTGACTTTTTTCCCCGCAGACTGTGGGGTAAACCCAGCGAAGTGAGTGTTTGTTTTCAGAACTATGCTTATAAATATATATATATATATATATCTTAGTGAGAATGACTTGATATTAGTTACATTTTGAATATTCGTCAACTGGTTGAGAAGCAATGTATTACCATTATTTCTTTTGTTAATGCAATCATTTACACTAGTTCTCTATCCAATACGGTTGGCATCTGCAGGACTTAGCTAGCACGCCGAAGTATCTAGTGACTTTTACTGTTGGTCAAAATCAGAAGGCAAATATTGATGCTGCTGTGAAAAAGGTATGTCTCTCTCTTCTCTTGCTTCTGTCTTGCATTCACTTAACCATTTCTCTCCCTAACAATATCTGTTTGTACAGTTTTCTGAGAATTTCACAATACTTCTTTTCCATTATGATAACCGAGTTACTGAATGGGATGAGTTTGAGTGGTCAAAGCGAGCTATTCATGTGAGCGCTGAAAAACAGACAAAATGGTAGGTGAAGCCTGGTAAATTAATGTTTTATCTCTTTATTTGGCTAATTTTTTAAACTAGGCTTATGTCTGAACTCCATGAACTTTTTCTTGAAGGTGGTATGCCAAGAGGTTTCTGCATCCAGATATTATTGCACCATATGAGTATATATTTATTTGGGATGAGGACCTCGGGGTCGAACATTTTGATGCTGAAGAGTAAGCACTTACACAAATTCATTTTGTTGTGAATAGGCTTATTGCTTGTCCTAATTAGTCTATCTTGTTTCTCTAGGTACATAAGACTTGTGAAGAAGCATGGGCTAGAAATCTCTCAGCCTGGTTTGGAACCTAACCGAGCTTTAACATGGCAGATGACAAAGAGAAGAGGTGATAGTGAAGTGCACAAGTAAGAAAAACGAAGCATCTGTTTAGCGTCCCAGTGGAATTTATACTTCGACCAGTGAAAAGGTTGATGCTGTTTTATGACCATTCTTTGTTTTCTTCGTCTTTGATTAGAGAAACAGAGGAGAAGCCTGGTTGGTGCCCTGATCCCCATCGACCTCCCTGTGCAGCGTATGCATTCTTCTCCCCTTTTTAAATTGCGTATCTCTTCTTACTCGTTTAAACATGCACAAACTTACAAATTTTGCCTCTTCCAACTGCAGATTCGTGGAGATCATGGCCCCCGTCTTTTCTCGAGATGCATGGAGGTGTGTGTGGCATTTGATACAGGTATAGGATTCTTTTTGCATAATTATCATTATTTTCAATTGTTGAAGTCAGATTAGATTATGCAGCAGGGTTACTGCTTTCACATTAGAGTGCATATTTCTTTTGTTAGCCGTTCTTCTGCTGACTCTACTTCTTACTACCTAATCGTGGCAAATTGTAGAATGACCTTGTCCATGGCTGGGGGTTGGACTTTGCTCTCCAGAAATGTGTTGAGGTTAGAGCTACTCCTCGACAAAATCTCTCCTTTTTTCATTTCCCTGCGCAATTATCTAGTCTATCCAATATTGAGAATGCTTCGTCTTTTCCCTTTTAGCCACCTCATGAGAAAATTGGAGTTGTGGATGCCCAATGGGTTGTTCATCAATCTATTCCATCACTTGGGAATCAGGTTCGTCTCTCCCTCTCTCTCTTTCTTTCCAGTTCAGATTGACCGCTCTGGCATGGACTAATTGTTGTTTTTCTATCCTCTTTCTCCAGGGACAAGCAGAGAATGGCAAAGCTCCATGGCAAGGGGTATGTATGAAATACCGTGAAACTAAACTGAAAATTTCTTTCACCTAATTATCGCGCTTTTGAACCCCTCAAACACCGTGTTTTTTTATCTTTTTTTTCATCATCATCATCATCATCAATCTAATTGTCCTTGTTGATGGTAATTACAGGTAAGAGAGAGATGCAGAAGAGAATGGACAATGTTTCAAGAAAGAGTGGCAAAAGCAGAGAAAGCTTATTACAAGGAACTGGGACTTGATCCTGCTAATATCACTAGTCACTAGTTTTAACAGATAGTCTCACATGTATATTGATAATCTTTTTTCTTGCAGAAAGATTTCTTTAGTTCATAAATACATATTTATTATGTAGATAGAATTTTTTGCTTATATAGAAAATAAATAATATTTCTAATCGAAATTATGTGTAAAATTTTAAATATATGTGATTTAAAATCACATTTGGAGGAGTCTTTGGAGGATATAGTGACAATTGCTAATATAAAATCAATTTTGAATAATATTTGTCAAAGACTTGTAAATTATATTTTTAGTCTAGTTATAAATTGTGTTAAATTATGTTGAATAATCACGAATGATTCAATAATTTGACGATTGCATTGCAAATTTACCTTGCAACCTTTTCAATGTAGCTTTTATTGTACAAAGTCTTGAATTACTGTGATTTTCATTTGGATTACGCCTTTTTTTAATATGTGTATGCAAAGGTGACACTTATCATTGTTCTAAATATTAGCTAGAAATAGAAAAGGGAGTTTCGTTTTCAGGGCCTAACTTCGTAGGCAGATTCCACAAAGTGCAAACAACAATTTTCAATTACTTACGGAAAAACCTCCAATCAAATCAGTGAAGTGATGCAAAGGCTAAAAATCAAGAAACTTCTCTATAAGCCGTAAGGTCCCTACAACTTCCACACGTTGTCCTATGATTGGGTACCTCAAAAGTTACCTACGTACACGTGTCCTTGTTCTTACACAAATACCCCACTCTACTCCTTTAATCAATCACCTTCTCCCATCTCACCAACCTTACACGTGTTTCATGACTTGGCACCTTCTTTCACCAGATCCCATCCCATATTTATTGGCTACCTCTCAAAGTTTGGTTCTTTAGTTTGGGATTTTTCATTTTCCTCTGCGGCGCTGCCGTCTGCCCTTCTTCTTCCCTGTTTTTACCTTTTCAAGAATTCGGCTCATCTTCAATAAAAATCCGTTCTTGGGATTTTGTTTTTTGGCTTTAGAAAGGGAAGGTTAGAGATGGGTCTTTATTGCTTTCCTAGTCCAAGAGAAGGAGTTCTGCCTTTGCTGCTGATAAACACTGTCGTTTCAGTGGCTTTATTGAAGAATTTGGTGAGATCTTTGTTTCTATTGATGGGAGCTAGAGGGAATTCTTCAAATTCTGAGGAAGATTCTTCAATTGAAAATCTTGAAAGTTCAAGGGCAAGAAGGGTTTCAATTACTCGGTATGGTTCATTATGTAAGAACAGATGTAACATTGCTAGGACAAAGGAAGGCAGCTCAGGTTGTTGTTCTTGCAGTGGAAGTGGAAATGGAAATGGTCCTATTTGGCCTACAACGTTAATGGAATGTTGTGTTTGTCTTTCTGGGTTTGAAGCTGACCAGGAGGTTAGTGAATTGTCGTGTAAGCATTTCTTCCATAAGGGTTGTTTGGAGAAATGGTTTGATAATCAACACAGTACTTGCCCTCTTTGTCGTTCTGTTCTGTAAAGTAAAAAGCAGCAGATAGAGTTTGTGTAAAGTTCATAGCTTTGAGTTGAATGAGAAGAGTTTTCTTGACTCCAAAAGTTTCAATTTTTATTTCCTTTTTAGGTCAATCCTGTTTACAAGATAATGTAGTTTAGCTTCTTTTGAAATCAAATCGTCTCTGAAAATATGAGTTGTAAGGTGTACTAGAATTGTGCAAAGATCAATGATATATGGTTCCCTGATTACTGCCAGTTTTATGTGTTTTTCCTACTGTATTTTTTTGCCTGTTCTTTTGCTTGCTTTGGTGGCCATATTGATGGGAAGAAGAAGAATACTTTTGTGCAAAGTTATCAGTTTATGCTCAATGATAAATTTATATCTTTTTGTCTCAGTTGCTTCTTGCACTGCCTTTAAGCTCATTGAATCAGGAATAAGTTTCTGCTTTTGCTCCTTTTTATGGTTTGGAAAATTCGAAGGTGATGCATTAAACGAAACCTCCTTTGGCTTTCATTCATTAGATTTTAGATTCTGAAGAGAAGAGAAAATCAAAAGTTATGAACTTTGCCTATATTAATATTCAGGTTCACCGGTATCTAGAAGAATTGCGAGTTTGTCGTATTCTTTCTGATATTCAGTTGCTAAAAATTTCAAGAATATTCACTTCAAGTTTGCCACTCAAAGGATGATGAGATCCCTTTGTTTGAATTAAACAAATGCATTCTGTTATGTAGCTTTTGATGATGCCAAAGGTTGCTCTCATTCATTTGTCTTTACCGTCAAAAGGAAAAAGATGATGAATTTGAGCACTTTCCATTTGCCGTAAAAAGAAGAGTTTATATACTATATTTGTATATATTAACACATGATAATTTAGAGTACATTTCTTTGTTAGGAGAACAAGAAAGACTTTTGAGTTGAAGTAACCTGAAAAGGAAAGAAAGGTTGTATTGGATAATTACTCCATCAATTTGACAATCTTTAAAGAAAATGTTCTCATCAGCATTGGACATTAGGTAGCCAAGAGGACAAGGAAAATAAAACAATTTTGCAGTCTACCTGAGAAAAATTGTGTAAAAGCTTTTCCAAAAACGTCATGCTATGTTTGATAATCCAGAAGAACATGAAAATATGCTGATTTTGGAGAAAGATTTGAAAGAATCTTCTCAGCATTAACTGTTAAGAGAAATTCCTTTATTGAATTCGTTGTCGCTTTCAATAAGAACAGCACACAATAGATATATATGTATACATTAAGAAAAATAGGACAATACAATACTGTTTGGCTAGTTTATCCTCCTGGAATAGTGATGATCATCGGCAAAAGGATGTTTATTTCTTTGTTTTATTGGCCATGGGAAGCAATGGATGAATCCCATATCAGCCTGAACTCCAGGTTCTATTGTATAGTCTGAGGTTGAACTTTTGGTGCTCAGATTGAATGAAGTCCTCTGCTTCAGTGTTGATGTCTTCTTTATATACGAATTCTCTAGGATTGCGTTCCCCCGTGTACTCATGTGCATGCCCATGATGATGAGTAGCAATTCTGGGATTTTCTGTTTCAGGCCTAAAGGCTTCTTTATATAAGAATTCTCCCGGATTGTGTTCCCTCGTGTACTCATTGCTGTTCTCTCTGGTGTACTTGTGTGTATGCCGATTATGATGAGTAGCAATTCTGGAATTTTCTGTTTCAGGGCTGAAAGCCTGTAAATCATCAGATGTGAAAAAAGTGGTACCATTTGGGCGACCATCTTTAATAAGCTGATACTCAGATGCCCAGGGTAGCTCGCTGGGATCATGATGAAAATGACCCTCATGATGCCAGTGCATCATCTTGTTCTTCATTTTCTCCGATATAGGAATTAATTAATCAAGAAAAAGGAAAGGAAGGAAGAATCAATCACAAAGAATTCTTGGTGCTATTGTGGTATTGAAGGAGGAGTTAAGCCTGCATTTTATAGCGGTAATTTCTCATAGAAATGGTGAAATGATAAGGTAGAATCTGATGCTTCCTTTTTCTACTTTGAATTTCCTGCTTTAGACCAGCTTCTCTCATAGGAGTTTCAGAAAATTCAAAAGTTGTAAAGATGGATGAAAAACAAGATTCTCTATTTCCCCTGCGGCGCAGGAATACTTTGTGTTTCTTTGAATCTTCAAAAGCAGCAACCGAGTGAACCTGATTCGCAAATCCCACTTGGAACGCTTCCTGGTGCAAGTTGAAAGGAAGAAGGTACCTATCTTGAATGTCAGCATCAAACTAAGACGTCCAGACTGCAGAACAAGTTTGTAAGTTTGTTTTCGCCTAATATAGGTTTGATACAACTCTCTAGTTAGATAGCAATAAGGGCATTTAATGAAACCTTAGCTGCTGCGCTTGTGACTGCCTGTTTTTTCAGACCTAAGAGGATATATTGAATTAATTCTATGCTAATTTCGAATTTTACCTTGTGATTAACTTGTCGGTTTAATTGCAGCTTTTCCCCTTCCTAGTAGAGTTTAAGCACTCAAAAGAAAGAGATAGTATTAATCACAAGGTAAAGCTCGAAATTAGTTTGTTCTGCTGTCAATTTTGGAATTAAAAGACATCCTGTAACAGCATTTGCACTATGCTGCAAATGAAAAAGAGAAATCCGAGGGAAACATAGATGGATTTACGAGCACTTTTTATCTTACAGAAGATGATAATGGAAGTTCTTGTGATCATGATCATGTAGAAGATTCGGTTAGAGGAGATTACTCAAGATGTTTCAATATCTGCCTACTTAAGAAGATTTTTTAAGGTTATTGAGACATTCCTGCAGAAAAAGGAGAACCATTTTGCCTTACTGGTTGGGGATCTATGGGAGAGAGTTAAAACTACTTAGCTGATCACTTTTTTGCTTCAAGATTTCTGGTAAAAACCTGCTATATGATGATCACTTTCTGGCATTAACTTCAATTTTACTGTTTCAAGATTCTGCGTAAATTGTATCTTTGTACTACATATAATTTTAGTTTCCTACTTTCTTTTTGTGCCTATGAAGCGCGATAGCACCTGCAGCCAATTGCTTGACAACCGGTATTCTGCCAAAATGGATATTCTAAGGTATTGAAATTCATTGTACTTATCCCATGTAGGACGCGTATTACACAATATTATTCATATTCATGCTTATGGAATAAAAGGTACATTTTCCAGTAGCCAGAGGACATATTAAGACTGTTATTCAGAGAGGCCTGCTGCTGTAGCAGTCTAGCAGAGCCTCTTTACAGTTATAGATAATGCAGAGAAAAAGCAGCAAATGAACAACAACATCTTCAATCTTTAAAGCCCCTTAGACATCCACTCTGCATCTTTTGCAGCAAAGTTGGCGTTGTGGTTGTGATGCTGCTCATAGAACGGTGGGAAACGATTGCGACCCTCGTTCTTATGGAACTCATCATGATGTTCATAGCTTGATTCATATTTTCGAGGTCCCATACGCATATAGGAAGATTCATGATGATGATTTTCATTACCACCATTTGAAGCACCACCATAGTACTTATTATTACCATGTGATAAAGGCTTAGGATAACCATGGCTTGCAAGGCCAGTTCCAAAACCCCCCTGGAACTTGCCATAAGAGCCATGGCCATGGCCGTGGCCGTGCGGGTATCCATGAGGACCATGACTACTATGATCATGGCCGCCACCATAGTAACTCTGGTGCTGCTGTTTGCCATAGGCACTTTCTTGATGAGCAAAGCCCTGATCAGGGCCAACTACAAAGTGTTGGATTGGTTGAGAAGTGGAAATATTAGGCCTTGCCATTTGAATATTTGACCCACTCTCATAATAGTCATCTTCTGAAAAATGATCGCCTTTGTATTCAAATTCATTCTTGGTGTAGTAATCATGGGCTTGGGAAAAACCCGGTTTCTTGAAACCACCATGGGGAGCATAGAATTCAGCTTGGAGAACCATTTGATCTTTCTGTATGAGATTTTCTGAGCAAGTCTGTATTGCTTGCTGCTTAGCTACTTGGTTTCTTGCATTGCAATGTCATTTATAAAGTTGGTTTTGGATTCTAATTTGATAAGAAAGCATCTCATTCCCATTCTGGAAAATTGCAAATCTTGAAATCCAGCCACAGTTAGGGATGGGTAAAAAGGTGATTGATAAGGTTCTATTCCCACCCAACTTGCAAGGAATCTTTAGGTTCATACTTTAGGGCCCTTAGAAGGCCTACCTGAATGGTATCCCATACTTGGGATATAATTTGCGGCTAAAATGTTAACAATCAAGAAACGACAAAAGGAATCGAACAACTTAGACAGTTACCATTAAAGTTATAAGTTTGATTCATATATTTTCATATGTAAGGTTATATTCAAAAAGTTCTAAGTTAAAACTCTTTTCGAGTAAAGATTGAACTCTTTGCAAATGCATATTAAAAAAGCTCTAAACTAAGTTGCCCACAGTCCACATTAGTTTTAACAAAAAGTAGAAATGCGAAGAGAGGATGGCCGAGAATGGAGAGAGGGTGCACCATTTACAAAATGATCAGCATTCAAGACCATCTATGACATCCCTAACCATATGATCAGACTGATTCGAGAGAGATCAAAGGACACAAGATCCTCAAACAGTAACACAAGACTAACATGCGATATTAGAAGTACCTAAATGAGGAGATTGGGCCATTAAATCACACACCTCTTGTCAATTGCATAGAGTTTTTGGACATAAAAATAAGTTGCAGAAATGGTCTTTCTGATCATCTCTGTTTCTGACAAAAACAACTACTATGATAGATTAATCTAAGAAAATGTTTTTAAAAAAATGTAGTTGAATGATTAAGCAGCATGTTCTGTTTAGTCAATGATTCTCCTCTCCTGGTGAGGATATCAAGACATGCCACCGTTACAACATTAAAATAGTACCAATGGCATCAGATGCTTTTGTTCCTTCATTCCCTGTTTAATTGTCCAATAATAACCTCATAGGAACATCTGTTCCCCTTAAGCAACTATCAAGCTGGCAGGGACAAGAACCTTATTCAAGCCAAAGAATTAAGAAAATAGGTCCGCATCCGATATCCCGGCGATACCCATGTGCAAAGTCCAAAACTTTTTAACGCCACATACATGGCTCATCAAGAAGGGTTGAGCCATTCTTGCAACGTTAAAAAGATTTTAACATGACGCTACATATATGACTACTAAGACTCAGCATGAATAGGACCATCCTGCACAGTTTAAAACTTTTTAACATAACGCCACATACATGATTAATCAAGAGTCGAGACAAGCAGTGCCCGCCTGCAGAGTCCATAACCCTTTTAACATGGCACCACATACTTAAGCAGAAACTGAAAACCAGAGACTCCTGTTTTAACAGTGTGGACAGAAGCATTCAAATACATAAAAACTCATATAGCACAAGTGTTCCCAAAGTTCAATCTATGGCAAGCTGAAACTAACAAGAACAGGGATAAGAGAGTAAAGCTATCAGAAAGTAAGTAAAAACATCATCATCACTCAAAGAAAGATATATAGGAATAAATTAGTCTGAAATCAAAATTTCCTAACATCAGGAAAGCCCAAAATGGAGAGTATCTGGGCAAAATATTAGGGTGTCATATCATAGTGATACAAAGTGATACACAAACAAGCCCCTCAACAAAAAAGGCTGCTCCACCACACCAGATTCCCCTCATTGTAAAATGGATATACTCCATTCTGCATGAGAATTGAACTCTTTTAAGAAAGTTTTATGTACAAAAATCTCAGGTAGAGGAATCTAAAAGAGTTCCCATCAACTTCCCCAAATATTTTTCTTAAAGAATGATGTAAATTCTGCCAGGCATTGTAACAATGACTTACTTCGGTCATGATTGCTCTCTAAAAACCTCCATGACCACTTAGCTGCACCTGAAAACTTTACAAGATGACTGTTGAGCAATCCATTTCAATCAGCCACTTTCCCTCATGCAATTTCCAGGCAATAGAAATTTATACTTGTCAGCATTTTCCAAAAGGTAAGCCGGCAGATGTACAGCTGAATAAGAACGGGGTATGGGTCCCATTTTACCAATAATCTCCTTGAAAGTATACTCTTCTGGAAGCATGTCAAATAGATCAGCCCCATTGCAGATAACTCGCTGCACTCTTTTAGGGTTCAGGAAATGTGAGAATCGCACCCTGTCAAAGTGGCTGTAAGCCCTCATCTTGAATATGAATTCACTGATGTGGCGGAAGCAAAAGCTACAATGCCAACCTGCATCAGCCAGGATTTCATCAGATTGTCGATAGTGTGCATAAGTTGTCTTCCCAGATACATATCTGTGGATAGATGCTCTCCAGCTATTATTATCAACAAGAAACTCAAATGAGTATAGATAATTCTTCAACCGCAGGTGAAGGATTTGGGGTACTTCATCACACCATCTCAAAAGATTAATGGTATGGCTGCTTGGTATTTCATCAACGTCTGACATTATTAACAAGTCATCATCTTGAATGCCAGCTCTTTTAAGAAGATAATCTAATGCCAACCGCTGATATGCCTCCTCAATGAACGGGTTTTCTCCTTTCCTAAACCTTCCTGGAATTTGCCCATAAGTTAATCGAGACTCGATAAATTTAAACTGATCACGATGTTTCTGAAAGACAAGATCCTTCGGCAATCCTGTGAACGTTGAATTTGACTCGAGTAGAACAAACTCTGTTATATAAGGGTATAACTCCTTCCATCGTATGGTAAGAATGTCCACCTCATTACTGAAGAGAACCGCATCAAAGACACGCCTTGGGTATTCACGAATTCCCCAACCATGAAGTTTACATAAATTCTCCATTGATACATTTTCATGGTAGTAGTGTGGGATTTCATTGAAAGGCTTAGGTGGCGATTCCCAAAGAGGCCGCAAAAAGTAAGAGATCTTCTGACCGTGCACGTATATGACAAAGACACATGTCGGGACTAAAATGAATAAGAAGATAATGGCCTTTAAGTCCAAACCACGGAGAATGCATTTTAGTCTTGACATACTTAAAGGTCGTCCCGAGTCCTGCCGAGAAAGAGAAAAGAACATCAGAATTGAGCTCAGAATATAAACTAGAAATTATCTGCGTACATTAAAGGCTACATATTAATTGCAAAAGAGACGCTAAACATGGAGCATTCTTGTGACAATGAATGATTATAACCCCTGGTAAAATATCTTTTCCTGAATGGCTCAAATCTCATAAACAAAAGATTTCCTCAATCAAGAAGATGCTTTTTAAAATTTGCCAGATAAAAAGTATAGCAAAATCCACCGAAACAAAAACATCTTTTACATCAGCATAACAAAACAAGCATGTCAATGAGTTTTATATGAGGAAGCAGGTGCTGAGAGAATTTTCAATTCAACCATAATTTTGCTCATCATCCATTTTCTGCAAATACTTAATGGAGGTTTAACGCCAATTTCATCTTCAAACAAAAGTATAATACATTGTTTAAAAAATTCTTATACATACTTTATTGATAGTTCAAACAAAGAAGCCGAAAAAAATAATTAAAAGATAAAGAAACCTTGCTAACCAAAAAGATCTAAAGAAGAAAAAAAGGTAAGGGAAGAGAAAAGTTTGAATCTTTAAGCTTAGGTCACAAATGGCTCTTCCCCAACGAATCTCAAATAAAATAAGGAAAAACTAAAACCATACCTGCAACAAATTATTCCTGTTCCTAAGAAAGCTACACACTTTTCTCATAAGAAGCAAGAAAAATCTGATGCATTTTTTTTCTGATTACAAAACAAAAATTGCCAAACCCAGAAACCACAATTCAAGAACTGCCCAAAAGCAAACCCAACAATGCCATCTGGAGATAACCCATTTTCTGCTATCAAAATAGAAACTTCAAGGCAATTTAATACATCAATTTGGAAACCCACCAGCAGCAAATCACAAAAGAAGCAGTTGAAGAAACTAAAATGAAAAGTAGAACAAGAACAATAATAATGAAATTAAGAGGGCAAGCTTTATACCTCGTCACAAGGCTCTCCACAAATATCATCTGTCTTCTTAGAACAATAATGAGATCCCCCTTCTGCAACCGTACAAACTTTCTCCCAAAATCTTGAGAAATTCCACATATTTCTCCCTTTCTCTCTCTCTTCTATCCCTTCGATATATGCGGTTTATACAGATAACCCAATAATTTTATCACCAAAAATTTAAGCTTTCTTACAAACCAGATCAAACCCAAAATAATGCAACCCACCAAAAATAGGAAAGAGATCTTCAAACCCTTTTACAAATATTTAGCACCCTAAAGTCACAAAACAGAAAAAAGGGCTCCTAAATTTTCTCCAATCACGACGCCCCAACAAATTTCTCCACCAAAAAAACTTAAAATCAAGCAAAATCCAGCCACCAAATAGGCCAAATTCTCGATTCCTAATCCTAATTTCAACACCCCAATAAATGAAAGAATTCTGAAATGGAAAAAAAAGAACAATTAAAAACGAGGAAAAAGGAACAAAACAAAAAAGCTGTATGGTGTGGTGTGGTGTTGTGTTGTGTTGTGTTGGAGCCTCTCTGTAGAAATGGGTGGCAGTTGTAAAGATTTCAAGGAAGCCGTTTCTCTTGTCTTCTACCCCACTTCCCCTTCCCCCTTCTACTTAGCCCTCCCCTGCATTTATATTTTTTGAATGTGGGCAACATTTTATTTCCCGATGACCGAATTGCCCTCCATTTTCTTTATTCAATTAGAAACAACATCAAAAGGTTATTTTCGTCTTTTCATTTAATGCCGATATTGGGCCGGGCAATGTACGCCTTATACGCGTCCATTGACTGTCTCTAAGGCTAAGCAAACCCATTATGTCGTGTGTGCCGTGGCCTTATTCGTTAAAAGTTTTGTGAGACGTGGTTGAATATTATAATTTTAAGATTTTTTTAATGTTTCTTTTTTGTCTTAATTAATCAAGATTTTTGAATCTCATCTATAATAGTATTAACTATAAACATCTTTTAAATTATTAAAATATTGCGTATTAATAGATTATATAACTCGTATAATAAAAATATCAATTGATTATCCAGTCACAAACAGAAATAAAATTATCGTAGATATTGATTCTTATAATCTGTGTTCCTATACAAATAAACCTGGTTAATTTGTTCTTTTTCTTGCACGCTAAGAATTTTTGTGAATTTAGGTCTTGGAGGATCTAGCTACAGGAGAATGAGAAAAGAAAAACTTTCATCTCTTTTTCGCCCGACTCTTTAGCCAGTTATAAGAATACTAGTTTTGAAAATGAGTTTTATCCTTCTTCGACCTTTACTATTCATCGTGAAAGCGAAAAACTAATGTGTTCTTGATGCCGAAAGAGTCCTTGAGATGATCTCTAGTTCGTACGAAGCGAAGATAATTGGATCTGTCCATGAATTTTTTTTTTTTTTCTTTTGTTGCATTGTAAAGATATATTTAACATATAAATTATTTTAGCGCGTAAGTATTCCATGTAATAAATTTGCGAATCTTATTACTATTTTTATTTTTAAATTATATTTACTACTCTCTCCATTCTATAAAAATAGTCCTGATTTCTTTTTTCTTTTTTCCCAAATTATGATCCCTGCTTCCATTTATATATACTAGATTAACAATTAATTTCCTTATATACACTTCATTATTTTATATCTTAATCACTACAAATCTCCACTTCCCAAAAAATATTAAAAATTACACAATTTTAATAACTTTATAACTATATCTGTATAGTTTCAAGACAAAAAATTGAATTCTGTTAATTTTAAAGAAAGGTAAAAACAAGAAATGAAAAAAAAAATTTATTAGTATAACTCATTTTTAATCTGTTTTGTTGAGGCGGAGAGAGTATATGGTTATTATTTCACATCCACATACACTTAATCAAAATTAAACAATAGGAAAGGAAGGTTGATGAATTTGAAAGGTACTACTTTTGGTCGGAAATATAAGTCTTTTTAGTCAAAATTGTATGGATAAAATTATAAATCCTTTTATATATATTTATTATATAAATTTTCAATTATATCTTCTTTAATTCATTTATTATTTTTCCTTCCTCTTTTTCTTTCTCCCAGACTTGTATTCTTGACCGAATATATCTGTATTTCCAATACTATTACCGTTGGGATTGAAATGATTTGAAATGTTAATCCCAAAAGAAAAAAATAAAAATGATTTGAAAGGTTAGTGACACGTGTCACGTGGTGTTTCATGAAATGGTTGTATTAAGAAATATCGAAATAAAGCCTTTGGTTAGATCGATCCACTTGTGATTTGGAGGTTTATTTGGAGGTGAACAAATTAATGTACTTGTTAACTAATTTAATATATAGTTTCACCAAATACTAATTTTTATTTTTCAATAAATCTAAATCAGTTCAGATCGTATCTAATATTTTCTGTAATATTTCTCATAATATTTTTAATTTAATATATACTAAATAAAAAATAAACCAGATACTTTTAAGTGATTCAAACCAATCTTTTATTTTGGAGCAGTAAATCCAAACTAATCGCTATCTATAATGAAAAAAAATTTATTACATATTGTATTGTTTTTATAATATAATAGAACGTAATAAATAAATAAAAAAACCTATTTAGCAAAAAAAAAAAAAAAAAAACAATGGAGGAAGCATTGATTTTGGTTTCTCCAATGTATGACGTCTCTATTTCATAGAATTTTATAGACAATTATTTATGAGTAAGCTCTAATAATTAGATATAAATACAATTATAATTCAAAACATAGAAGGGAAAGAGAATAATTCTGTAAGTTGTCAGGATAAGTAAACACATTATAAATATTTAAAACGTCAAGTATCTAAATCTTTTTCATAATACTTTAAAACATCTCAAATCCTAAATAAAAATGTCAAGGAATTTTCGCCCTATCTGGGCGAAAGTGTGTCTGATTTTTTTTTTTAAAAAATTCAATCGATTTCTTACTTCAAAGCCAACATTTTCTTGCAAAGATTCTTTAAAAGGATCTATATTTTCTTCTAATTTCGTTTTAGTGTTCAAAGTTGGAGTCTTTTTTAAAGAGATGTTAGAGAAAAAGTTTGTAGAAAGAGAAAGTGAAATGTTTATAATGAAATATTTTCGAATTATCCTTATAGATTTTCGAGTTATTTTTATCAGCCCTATATAAATATATAATTTGAATAAGAATATTTCTTAAAAAGTATTATAAAATACAAAAGGGGGGCAGAGACTAGGTAGAGAGTATCCTCAATCAGAGGGCAGCAAAGACTAAAGAGCACATGGTCTAATTATTGACATTTTCATCCTCAATTGGTGTTTTTTTTTCAATTTTTTTTCCTTTTTGTGTATGGTTAGGTCTTAGTCCATTTATCCATTTGCTTTTAACGTGTATGGTTTTTTGCGTGTTCTATTTGGTGAAAATTTGGTGCCGATTCTCAATTTAGATTTTAGACACAAAAGAACTCTTCAATTGTGGACTCATTCTTTTGATTATTTTTTGAAGCAAAAAAATGGATGTTTTGCAAGAATATACTCTAAAAGCTCAAATATTCTTTGCATTATAGACCACAAAATATTTTTCTTATTTTTGTTTTTCAATACTGAAAATCCTTTAATCTTGTAATTTATTTAAGATATCGAGAATTTTTTTAATTGGATAGTACTATTTGATTCAAGTTGAATTAAACTTTGTAACACGAGGTAAAAGAGCTATATTATCCTCTATGTTACCTTAAATTTCGTAAAAGTATTTTGCAACAGGTTTTATTTTATATTGAATTTTTCAAGACTTCTAAGTAACAGATAATCAATTAAATATAAGATATTTTGAGTAAAGTGCATATTTTTTTAAATATTTTTTTGTGTTATTTTCCTTACTGAAAAAATGTTACAGAAAATATTAATAGTACTACAGTTAATATAGATACTTCATCAGTTTTTTTTGTACTTGTCACATTTTTATCAATTCTCCGTGTTTTTTTTATTTGATTATACCCTTCCATCAAAACAAATTCAAACATCTTTGAAGTCTTCTCACATGAAAACTTGTAGACAATATAACGATGAGAGATAAAGTTCAAGGGCAGTCTAGTCTACAAACAAAACATTTACTCCCTCCATCCTACAAAACTGGTCATATTTTAATTTTTACAGAGATTAAGAAAATTAGTTAGAATAGTAAATTTTGTTTATACCCTTCCTTATATTAAACGAATTTGACTTGTTTTTTCTTTAAACTTGCATAAAGTTATTAGGATAGTATGTATTTTATTAATTCTTCTTGAAAAGTGGAGATTTTTATTAGTTAAGATATAGAATAATGAGGGGTATACAGGGATACATTATTTGAGACGAAAGTAAAAGAAAACTAGGATCATCTTTGTAAGACGGAAGGAGTATAAAATTTTATTTTTCTTAAAGAGTACTCTCTCCGGTAAAAATTATAAGGAGTTTTAGACCCATTGAAGATGATCAAGAATATAAGGGTTTTTATAACTTTCAATAAGAATTTATTGAATTTTTTTTTCATATTTACCCATCTTTCTATTAATTTATTTTACTCTCACTATCTATCTCTTTCCTCATTCATGAAGGGTAGAGGGTATTGTAGTAAAAAATTTATTTTATTTATGCAAATGTCTAAAATCCTTTATATTTATATATTTATGACCGACGGGAGTATAATATTTAAAATTGACAATTAAAAAAAATGGAGGCAGTAATAATAAAAGGGTAATACTATCTCCTGTCGGAAATATAAATCCTTTTAGCTAAAATTGAATAGTCAAAATTATAAGTCTTTTTATACATTTCAATGTGTATTTATTGTCTAATTTTCAATTTTACCTTCTTTAATTCATTTATAATCTCGTCTTTCTCTCTCCTTATTTATTGTAAGAAAAAAGATATCATACATGAAAAATGTATCGTTTTCTTAATCTTTAATTCGTGTGCAAAGTTTAAAAGGACTTATATTTTTTACCGAAGATAGTATTATGAATGCCTGGAGTGGACGAAGAGGTCAACAATGTGGCAGTAAGAATTGAATGGCATGTTAAATTGTTCAACTATAAGTCCCAAAACCAAAGACCAAAGACCAAAGTTTACAAGAATCAAAGCTATTATATGACTGTTGGGTGAACTGCATTCCATCTGTTGGCTAACCATAGATTCACTTTAAATGCCCACATTAATTTGAACAACTAATAAGAAACATATATCTAAAAAAATGACTTTTGTGTATAAATATATCGCAGTTAAAATGAATATTTCAAGAATGACCATGAGCGGGACTTAAATTTAGGATCAGACTAGAGGTACAAGATTTTAGAGATGTCTCCTATTCCGTACAGTCTAGCATCTAGTTCTCAAACGTTCTACTGGTAATTATGGATACAAACATATCACACTAATCTCATGTAGGATAGAAATGTTATGTTCGCATTCGCTTTAAGAACTTATAAGCGTTCTCATCAGGGGTCCCAAAGTTCGCTCAGTATTAGACTCATAGGATTTCAAGATTCTAACTAGTAATCATACTTTGATACCATAATGTCATAATCACTACCCACAGGCTTTAGAGCATGAATTCATGGCCCTGTCGGTACCCATGACTCTTTAATTTTTAGTAACTATTCTCCCTATGTCAAAGTGAACATGAATACTTGAACGCATGCTTAATTATATTCCATACAAACACATCATATTTATCTCACGTGAATAGAGGTGTTACACAATATTTTATTCCTTTGCTCCAATTGTTTCCTTCTACATATATAGTTGACATTTTGGAGAAGCTTTTAATACATTCTTTAATTAAATTGCGTAATTTATATTAACGCTATTGGATTAAAGAGAAATAATAAGTTTAGACGCACTAATTATATATAATTTTATGTATCGTAACGAGATGTATTAAAAGATGCATAATCTTTTCTTGCCCTAAATACAAATACGATTAAAAAAGTACTAATTGCCCTTTTTTTGTTAAATGGATGTAAATCGCAACAAGTTCATGAACTTAACAAAAGTGACAATTTTCTTTCATTACACACAAAATAACAAAGCAGCAAAAATTGCCTAAAACGAAAATTCAAGAACTTGGGACACTAAACTTCTACTACTTCCTTAACCTAATTCTCGAGTACAATAAGGTTATTATTAGCCTGTCCAATGGACGGTAGAAACAAGAATCTTTGTTGTTTTTTACTAACCATTTTCCAACTTGGCTCTTACCATAATTTCAAGTGCATTAATGCTGCCTATCTCCAAATGGCCTTATTTCTCTCTCAAAGATTCAATGACTTCAAGATAAGTCTTACAAAAATAGATAACCAAAAGCTACTACTCCCTCATTTGTTTCTTACTCCTTCCCTTAAAAAATATTGAGGATAGTTAAAAATATAAAAGTTTTTACAATGTTTAATAAGTATTTACTGATTTTTCTTAATCTATACCCATATATCTTTCCTTATTTAGATGAAGATTAGAGAAGGTATTTTAGTTAGAAAAAAATTGTATTATTTTTATAACCCTTAATATGTGCGTAAAGCTCTAAAACCCCTCACATTTATGAACGTAGGAGGGAGTACTCTTTAAGAAAATACAGAATTTTCAATACTTATAAAATGCCCGTGAGACTTTGTCTAAGTGGCAAGAGTTAAGACCTTATAATTAAAAGGTTCGAAATTCAACTCCAACATTGTAGAGATTGTTGCTACCCATATAAGGTTTATTTCGGTTCTTAGTAAGCTATCTCTTGTACCAAAAGAAAATATATCCATAAACTAAAATATCTTCAAATTATTCTATTATCCTCATTATTACATCTACCGATAACAGGATTAGAATTTATCTTTTTATGAAATGGTATAACGGGCAAGAGTTTATAACTATCATATACAGATATTTCGAAAATGTGAGATTAAAATCAAATGATGAAAAGAATTTTTTGGACAAGGTTTGAAGCATTCAACCAACATATATTGAAGAATAGTCTATGCACTTTCGACTTTAGTCTCCTCCACTTAAAAGTATATATATATATATATATATACACTCTTCAAGACGAACAAGTCTATGTTCTTCTCCTTTGTTCATTTCTTATTGATTTCCTTCATCATGTTTGCTTATTAACTTCAGTCAACTCCTTCATCTTCCCCTCCCTAGTCCCCCCCTCCTCTCCCCTCCCCTCCCCCACAAGAGCCCTTATCTCTCTCTAGGCAATGGTTTTTAATATGTATTCAAGATCCAACAAGAATGTTTCTTTGCTTTTTATTATTCATCTCAAGCAAAAACAAATTGATCAAGTTGCAGACTAAATGACTTGCTTGGTTGGCTCCATTTTGATTGTCAATTGCCTTTAACAAGTTGACTTCAAACATATATAAATAAACAGTAAGATGAAAATAAACCGTATAAGATGTATTCGTTTAAACATTCATAGTCGTTAGTTTTTAAGATATCTGATATGCGTGTATGATATATAAGTATAAATTTAAATATGGCGATCTGCGATATTTATTTTGACATAATTACTAAAAGGAGTTGCTACATGATGCCTAGCATTTTCATTTTGGAAAAAATTATATGATTAATGAGTTATGTATAAATTAAGAGGACAATCCCTCGTCATCATTAGACCATCATGATGATCATGATAATGATAATTATCAAGAATAAGGGAATATGATATGGAGACAGATAATATATATACATATATATATTAGACTTAGGAGCAATGTGACTTGAGTCAATGCAAAATTATTCTTGATTTTTTAATATGTAAAATTATAATTATAATTACTCACTCCCTTTACCAAATAAATTCTTGGAACTTTGCCAACCTGTTCCACTGCAATTTCTATTTATCTCCGTTAATATCGGAAACAAAAACTTAGTTTAATGCAATTAATAATATATGTCACGTTTGTTTCATTTTTTTTTTTCTTGTCACATCTCGAATATCACATTATATTAAGAAAATATATGTTTTAATTATGCTGAGTATATTATTTTTACAAACTTTATGTGAAATTTATTTTTTTAGATTATTAAATATTACATTGTAAAAATAATGTGATAAGTAAAAGATGGATAGAAACTATATAAGATTCAACAAGTTATAATCAAATATGGGATAAAAACAAATAAATGAAGATAATAAATTCGATGAATCCAAAATGGTTGTTTGAGCTATATTATTTGATCCATGGAGTCATTTTTTATGTGTTTTTGTAGTTTCTGTTGACCCTTATTACTGCAAAATTTTCAAAGGAGATGCTTCTGAGTTTCCAAGTAATTGCATATTTGTGGATTTTTTGATTTGTAATCTTGTTAAAAAGGAGACTTTGAGAAGTACGAATTCAAAAGTGAAAATACTAGATATGTTATAGTTTGGGTTGCTTATAAAAGATAGGGAAAAAAATGACAAATAATAATCTCTATTAAAATTAATGGGATTATACATTAATCGTTCAAGTTTAAAAGGAATTTATTTATTGTTTAACTGGCAATTTAAGTAACACTTTCCTTTATACTCAAAGTTGGATATCTGAATATAAAATTATGTAAGAAATATATATTTATGATACGATATTAGAGTAATTCGAACTTAAAACCTTTCACTTAATATATCATATAGAGAATCTTAAATGAAGACATCAAGTTATTGGACCACACGCCTGTTGTGAGAGCCAATGAAGATATGGAAGAAGTGCTCAAGATCATATTCTTGATCCTATATGTGCAACATCAAATTGGGTGGCAGGGCAGCAAAACATGGACTGTTCTTTTGGAATTTCTTCTCTTAAAGAAAGATGTTGTTCAATGAGTAGTTATCATGGGCTCCCCCCACTTTCCCCCACTTTTTTCCCCTAAATGCCTTCAACTTTTTTTTTTCAAATTCGAGAATCATCAATTAATTCAGAAGAAATCGATACAAGACTTATAAACAGCTGTACGAAGTTTGTATCAGCATTAAATCGCTTCTTGTAAATGACTTAAACTCAAAATCTCTCATTTAACATGGAGGAATTGAAGTAAAAAAACTCGCACCATTAAACTACACCCCTCTTATCTAAATGCCTAGAACTTACATAATTCACTAATGGTTCATCTCAACTACTATTATGTCTCCCATTGAAAAAACAAAAACAAAAAAAGGGAAAAGAAAATTGTATGATAAAGGGGTACAAGTTTCAAAATCTTTACAAATTAGTAGTAAAAAATAATTTCTTCATCTTGGGGAAAAAAACAACAATAAGACTTAAGAGGCAAGACTCTAAAATTGGTTTTTGTGGAAAATAGAGGGTCCTCTTTTGGAGATAGTGCTATATATGGCTTTCCACAAACAAACCACGTGATAAAACTTTCTTCCTCCTCTCATTTTCTTTCTTGCTAATAAAAGATATTTATATATTTAAAGAAACTAAAAGAAAAAAAAAAAAAAGAAAGCAAAAGATTCACTCCCCTCTCCCCTCAATGGATAATCATCAACTTCATAGCCGTTGGTGTTCCTTTTAGCTTTTCCCTTCTTTTGAGTAAAATCAAATGTTTCTTTACTGATATGCAGAGATCAGATGGTACAAAATTCTAAACAGTAATATAAAATTAGAATATAATAAATATTCTCTTATTGTAAATGGTATTAATTATATGATACAAGAGATTACAGGATTTTGAATTGTAATTCTTAATGCATTTCTATCATAAGTTTTTTTTAGTTATTCGACCAATATAATATTTAGTATCCTTTTGTATATAATTTCATTTCGAAAAAGTTCAAAAAACACCCGATCAAGTATTTTTCATTCAAGATTTATACATTTTCGCAACTAGAATTAAGTCCTTTTGTAAAAAATTTCATATTGAATAGTTAATGAAAGATAAATTCGAACAATCTTACTTTCTTGCCGTGCCTTTTTTTAGGTGAGTAAGATCCAAACTCAAGAATTTAACATCCTTCTTCAAAAAAGAAAAGAAAAGAATCTCAATGTGGGAGTAGTTACTTGTGCGCACTAGTGTCTGGCCTTCAGTTTGCAGAGCCGTTAAATCACCATGATTTACATCCTCCACATGGACATGGAACAGTTTGGTGAGAATCTTGTGAGCGAGGGATTTCGCCATTTGACCAGGAGACAAGAAAATAATCTAATTCAAGAATGTTGATACCAATTTTCAATTTATCCAAACTTTGTAACTTGGGTACTCAAGCTGGGCCTTTTGATAGTCAAAATTGCTAGAATCTCAGCCCCCAATAAAAATTTTATGGGCCTTTTGATCTTGGGTTTCTTCTTCTAATATCCAATTTATTCAAGACTCAAGAGTGGTGAACTGAAAAGCCCAATAGAGCAAGTGTTGACTTATATATATTGGGCTTGTAGAAGAGAAAATTACATTGGGTCATTATTCAGAATGAATCCATGGGCTCAATAAATGAGGCCATCTTGATCAATTGTTTACATAGTTTTATGATTGGGCTTTTTCAAACTTTTCTAGTAGTTCTATCCAACTCAGGAATACTCGATTCGAATGAAGAGTAGTATAAGTGAGATGAGAGAGTTTTTCTGTCCTTACAGTTATCTTTGTAATTCTACCAGACTCAAATGGAGATTAGTATGAATATAATATGGCTTAGAAAGCAAAGTGCTTTCTGTATGTATAAACCTGCTTAAAATATCTCATCCGCCCATCAAACGCAACTAGCCATTGACTTCAGTCGATAGTAATGAATCCATCGACATGGAGTGTCCTAATTGACCTATAGCGCGAGGGGATCCAGTGCTCGCTGTAGAAGAGGGATGCTACTCCTCTTTATCTTTCCTTCGTTTTCTTCTAGCTTCATAAGGACTTTTAAGATCCTTGATTGCACGAGGCGAGTGGGTTCCAAGTAAAAAAAGAGTACCAGAAAGAATGATTAATAAAAAAAAAAAGGAATCGCAAACCCCTCAAAAGAATGGATTTACCAGAATGAGAATCGTTCTAAGGATTAGGGGACAACAACTAATATTATAAAACATATTCGACTTCAAATCAAACAAAAAATAAAAACGTCCCTCAAAATAATGTGTCATTGTATGCGATATATAAGGATAGTTGTTGGCTCTCAATATTTATGAACGTACAATTTTTTCACTTAATTTGCATATATTTTTCTTTCAAGTACCACCTTTAACATTTTCATCCCTTTTTTCTCACTTTTTAAAATTAAAGATCTGATTCTGTTTGTATTATTATAAATATATAACATTTGCAACAATTTCACCCCACCAAAGGCTCTTTTATACTTTTCAAATTTTCAATATTTAAACGTTTAGTTACCCATGATAAAAAAATACAAATATTTTTCACAATAAATTTATTGTTTATTAACAAACTTTAGTCCTAAAAAATACAAAATTGATCTCAAATGGCATATATCTATGGGGCAATGCACGTGTGTGGGATCTTTGGAAGAAGTGAAAGGGAATGATTTTTTGGTGACTTGGTGAATGTTCCCTTACCAACAAGCCATTTTTGACAGATGCTTGCTTTGGTTTGGTTTATACCAAGTAACTTACAAACATACACGTGCCCTCAAGCTTTTCTGTCTTTCTTCTCCTGAAATATTTTACTGAGCGGTTGAAAGTTCAAATCCTTCTTATAATACAAGTTCCGTAAGATATCATAGTCCGTCGAACATTAAAGAACATCGGTTGATTCTGACACCAAATGATAAGAAAGGAGCTCATATACTTCACCTCAAAAACTAGCTCAAACGGGAAAGATTTGAGCCTATTTTATAAATAAGTTCAGATGTTCTTCTTAATTTAACTTTGAACTTAATTCACTTAAGAGTTACATCAAAAGGAAAAAAATGCTAACCAACGTAAGATTCTCAATAAATACCTTATTAAATACGGGACACTCCTGAGTCCTATCCTTTTAAGTCTTTCTTAATGTCCACAAAAAAACAATAAATTTAATTGGACATGTATGTTAATGGTGGCTGACAATGTCTCCCACTTTTATGGTCACAAGAAATCTTTTTTTTTTTTTTTTTTGGGTGTCAAATGGAGCCCAAGATTTCTGTTAAACTTTCATTTCTTGTTTGCTCTTTTAATCCTTTGCATGAGAATAAATCAGGCTTTGGATTTGTATGTTTGTGGTCATCTTTCTACTCTTTTGGCCCTTGTAGCTAGCTAGTTGGCAAAAGCTATTACTAGTACATTGTTTTCCCTACCATTTGGTAACTCATTTAATGATCAAATTAAAACTTGACATGAAACATGAACAATTATTCATCTTCAATGTTTTGTAGCTTTCTTATGGACCTATAGTTGATAACAAACAAGTTAAAGATTGTCGGGAATAGATTTGAAATGGTCAACTTCTTAGTAGTTTTTCTGACTCGTAAGTTCAGAAAAGTAACATTAACTGTTTAATAATTATTCTAATACAATGATAAATATATTTGAATTCGTACTCTTTTTATACATGTACTCTTTAAATTCATCAGACTTATCTTATGTATGATAGAGTATCGGAATTAAGTTTGCTAGTGCAAACATAAGGTTTGCAAAGGTTGTAGAAGTAGAAAGGAAGAGGGACACTAAGAGAGAGAGAGAGAGAGAGAGAGAGAGAGAGAGGTTACTTACCATGAGGGCTTGTTTGTGGGGGGTGTCATGTGGTAGGGTAAAGAAGCCATTAATTACAACACCTGCATGCAGAAAACTGTGGTCCTTTTTCATTACATTTCTAACCACAAAGCCATTTTTCTTACAAGTATAGAGAGACCATCAAAGTTATCACTATGCTCAGCAACACTTTTTAAGATTACAGTTGCAACAACAATCTATATATATATATATATATGTTCATATCTGGTGGGACCAGTCCATCTCATTTATTTAAGCTCGGTTAGTAAGTTCATTATATAAAAAGAAAAAACTTTTTTAAGAGTCAAATCTAATTACATTATCATTGAACCTGACCTCACAAAGATGAAGTTAGAGGGTCAGGAATGTTCAATTCCTACTTTCTACATCGATTAAGGCACTTTGATGCTTATACTTGATATTGCACGGACAATAATCAAGAGGAGAGAGATCTTTTTATCCTTAGAGGGCGAGTTGAAACCCTGTTTACGTTCGATAATTGAGTCAGTAAAGAAAAGTAAATTTAGCAAAATAACAGTAAGTAAAGAGAACATTATAAAGTATATATGGGTAATATCATTTATAGAGGGTTCCATCACCAGTCTCGACCCGAATACTCGCGAACTCCTTCATTACTTCCTCGGCCCCAAACAATAGCTATCCGAAAGTTATAAGGCATTATGTTGTAAGTATATAATTAATTATTTGTATCACCAACTAATTCGGAAGAGATCAAAAGACGCGAGCCCCAAATAACAGCAGAAGATTGATATCCATCATTAAACCCCTTCCTGAGTGACTCGAACTCAGGATATCTATCACTTAATAAACTATGTGAATACCTAAATGAACCAGATCGCATCATTTACTTACGCGCCTCTTGTCAAATATATGATTAATTATTTAGAGATCTATAAACCTTGAAAAAGACCTAATTTGCATATAATAAATATTGGCTTTTTCTTATATCAATGTGATGGTATTATGCCAATTGCCACCCCCTAACATGAACTATATATTATATCCATTGGCCATACAACTTTTTCTTTAAAATTTTTTTTTTTCATGTAGAATAAAAATTCCTTTTTGGTACCCATAATTGAATTTGGATGAAGATTATGTATACATTCATGATTATGATTATCCCTCCAGTATGAATACCTAGAGAAACTATATATATATATATTGGGGTGCATGGGAATTGAAAAGAGAATCTGGTGCCGCCGGCATTCATCAAAATTTTCATGATCATCATCATCATCGGACATTTATCGCTGTCATCAGTTCATTATATACCTCTCTTATTTCTAATCTAATCTGGAAACCTCTCATACTTTGGAACCCATCTTATTACCTTTTAATTCGAAAATTATATATGAAATGGGTAAGCGAATTCCGAATATATGAAAAGAAAGATTCATCTTGAAATTTTTTGTAAACTTTGTTAACATAAAAGAAATATACACACTGTTCTTTTTTCCTTTCTTTTTTTGAGAAAATAGAAATTTTTTATTAGTATGAATTTGTATTGAATTTTATAAATAAACGATGGAGAATTAATGAGAGGAATGAATAGTAAATATTTTGAAATTAAAGAGGACAAATTAAAGGAAGAAAAAATCAAGAAAGTAATGATTATGAATGAATTTTTCAAGTAAAAAAGCAGCATGCCACTAAGAGACACGTCTGCTTCTTAAAAAGATACCAAAAGGGTTTTTCAAGATTAAACTTATCTTAGATAATAACCAGTGCAATATTATATATATATAGCTTTTTCTAGCTTTAAGAATTCGTCTCCCAACTTTAATAAAGATGATATGATATTCATAATTATTAAAACTCAAGTCAAATTCATATATATTTCTTTTTTTTTTTGTTGGGAGATGCTTCCCTTTTTTTTAAAACGTTTAAAACAAGAAATATATATATAAATCAATTAAGCATTATAAAATATTTATAAAAGAATTTTTTTTGTTTGAACAGAAAAAAATTCAAAATATTTTTTATATGAAATTACTATTTTACTATAATAATAAAGATTATTCGTCTTCCAAAAATTATTGAATTGAATAATAAAACACAATTTAAAATTTTCACTTTATTCTCATCTTTAAAATTTTTAAAATAAAACTTTATTAAACTAATCTTATGGACAATTTTTTCCATCAATATTACAACTATTATAATTAACATAAGTAAAAATTTATGGCAAAAAACACGATTAATAACATTCTATAATAATTAGAGTCTTGTGAAATTTCTATTCTTACCATTCAAAATTTACGAGTTATATTATCTAAAAATCTAGAACTTAACTAATGATATTTTATTCATAATAGACGTTGTTATGTCATTTTTTTTTATTATATCAAACAAAAATAGGAAAAAAAATATCTCTAAATACTTGAAAATGAAGTGTTAGATATTAATATATATTAATATGGACGAGTAGTAGCATAACCTGTTGCCTATTGGGACTATGAAAATCGATGATTCCTAAATATCGCCATTTTCAATTAATGTTTCAATTGCTCTTCAACAAAAGTCATAACCTTAAAAAAAGATATCCGACAAAAAGAAAATAGAATAATTAATATATAGATAAAGTAGGACAATTGTCGTCTAACGATAAAACATTCTTCTCATAAGTATTTTTAAAATTTTAATTTATATCATATTTTTAACTTTGTGTTACGTAAATCTCTCATATATATTGATCCAGAAATCTCGAACAGTAACTAAAAAATATAAAGGTAAAAGTTGGACCTAAGAAATTCAGAATTAATTGTCTGATGACTTTACAAGGCCGACATCAAAGATAAAAGATGAAGAAAGCTTAAGGATTATGATTAATTGAAACATGTTCTTAAAAATTACAAATAAAAATAAGATATAGTTTGAAAGTAACTTAATTAGTTAGTTAAAAGCGTTCTTTATCGGACTATAAATTTTAAGTGTTTAATTTATATCCTCGTCTAATATAAAAAAAAATATAGAATACACTACTTGTCATATGTATACCTTAAGAGATAAATTATTTCATGGATATTTTGGACAATTCATAACATTTAAAAAAGAATTAGATGGCATCTTCATTAATTAGACGTTTAATTGTCAAAATTTAATATCTAATTGTAAATAACGTTCCAGATCTTCTGTCTAATTCTTAATTTGATAACCTACTAAATAAAAGATACACGCTAAAAAGAAAATATAAATCTTAAAGAAAAATATTTTACAAAAAAAAAAATGAGACTGATAACATCATAGGATGTGACAGACGATTCTAAGGTCATTATAGGAAATTGAACTTTCTAATTCAGTTTTTACAAACTTGAATAAGGTCTCATCGATGATGGAAATTAAACTTAAAATTTATGTAAGATGTACTTCTAATTAATTGAGGTATCCGATTATATCACTATATTTGAAGAAAATAATAAGTTAAATTCCACAAATTAACAAAAAATATTTGTGAAGATTAAGGATTTAATGAGATTATCCTAGAACTATCTAGTCCAGAGTTATTATGATTAATCTCGTACTAATTATTTTTTAAAATTTTTTTTAAAAAAAATGTCATATCAAAATAAAACGGTGATTAACCATGCGATGCACGCGAAGCTTTTGAACAATAATGGGAAGAGTGGGTAAACTTAGGAAGAAGAAATTAATTTCATTAATTACTTATAATAATTTAATTACCAACCATTCTTTTTTTTTTTTTATCGTGTTTGAAATTTTTCGAGTAATCTAAAAGAAGATATACATAAATCAACGGTAACATAAGACTGAAAATACAATATAAAATTTCTTCCGAAATAATTTAAATTCAGAATTTCTTACCTTAAACCAGTCTCTTAATTAATTATATTAAACAACCACATATGTAAATTTCAAGCCTTTTCATGCTTTTAATTGATTTGATTAATTCACAGTAACTTTAATTAAAAGACCCCACAGCCATTTCTTGTCTTCTTAACACCTTATCATGTGGCCCAAAATAAATGAAAATGACTATTCTACCCAATAGTTTTTTTTTTCCTCCCACTTTTTCTTTTTGTTCTTATTTTGGCCGTATAGACACAAAAAAATTTTAATTTCAAAAGGTTTAACTTGAAATTTTTTTGGTAGGAAACAAAAGAAAAGGATTTATGAAAGTGAAAGGAATTTGAAAAAGAAACTCCCTAGTGTGTATATATATATATTAATTAATATACTATCTCTCACATTTTTTATGTGTTAATGTGAATTTTTTACTTAAAAAAAGTGAATTTTTAAATACAAATAATTAATAATAAAGTATTCCATTTTGTAAATCACATGGGAAAATAACAAGCATTTGTAATTAAAACCCTAAAAATGATACTTCCAAGTTTCAAGAAAGAATGTCCATACATTCTCTTATTTATTTTGTATAGAAAAATAATAACTTTCATTTATTGTACAAATTGAAAGAATATTATTCGATAATTAAAGAGTTATCTGAAAAAAAAATTCAAAATATTTATTTGAGTTCATACTATATATATAGTACAATTAATTGAATAGTCCATATAGGAAACATTATATGTATTTCTTTTAATACTTCTTATATTATAGGTACTCAAATATTTAGAATTTACACACTTAACTAGTAAAATTAAACTCTAATATGTAAAATGTTGGCAAAAAATTTAACTGTTTATATTCGAAACTAAAATTTAATTAAAATTTTTAACATGACATTCAGGTTTCTAGTGAATCAAAATGGGAATATATATATATACACATATTTGAGGGACAACATTTGATATTTAAAGGTACATAAATCTTAGATTTATTAATTCGAATTTAATTTACGAAATATTTTCAAATTTTGACTATTATTTGGTGATCATATGAGAAATATATATGGTGCGGGGAATTAGTCATTTAGTTGGATTAAACTCTAACACATAAAATGTTCCCAAAATCTAACTGTTTATATTCGAAACTAAAATTTAATTAAAATTTTTAACATGACATTAAGGGTTTCTAGAGAATCAAAATAGGAATATATATATATATTTGAAGAACAATGTTTTGATATTTAAAGGTACATAAATCTCTATTAATTCGAATTTAATTTAATACCTTCAAAATTTAACTCTTATTTAGTTGGAGGGATTAGTCATTTAGTTGGATTAAACTCTAACATATAAAATGTTCGTTAAGATGGAAATATTATATATACGTACATATTCATATGTAGTTGAGGGACGACTTTTGGTATTTAAAAGTACAGAAATTTTTATTAATTCAAATTTAATTTACGAAATGCCTTCAAAAATTGAGTCTAAGATGGAGATGTTGCGAAATGATGAAGAAGAAAGGGAGACAAAGATACCCTACAAGGGCCAAAAGCAGCGTGAAGAAAGAAAAACTGTTACCAAAGTGGGGTTTTTATTACAAAAAATACAGTGGAGATATGGATGGATGAATGGAAAAAAGAAAAGGACATTTGCATGGTCAATTTAGCAGTTCATTTGGGAATTGAAGAAAAAAAATATGTGAATGAATGTTATGTTATGTTAGGATTCCATCACACAAAAAACAGCGTGCAATTGCAGAAGAAGTTGTTGTATCTGTATAATATATCACATCTGCTTCTCTGCTCTGCTCTGCTCTGCTTGGCTATGGCGTGGCATGGTGGTGGTGGGGATGGGGGATGGGGATGGCGATGGGGATGAGGTGGCCTTTTGATTTTGCATGTGTGCATGCGCTAATACGTACAAATTCTCAGGACCTTAAGATACCAGTGTGTGTATTTTTAATTTAAATTTTGATAATTAAGTATTTAATTAGGTTTTGTTAATAAAATAAGTTTTTAATTTTTAACTATCAAGTACTTAAATCAGGATTTAATCACTATTTTTGTTAGCATAATTCTAATTTGGATATTTAATTATCAAAATTAAAAATTTGAATAGAGGTATTTTTAGAAATAAGTTTAAAAAAAACTATTTTTGATAAGTTATCTTAAGGATACTTTTTTAATCTTCCTCTGTTTATTATTTGATGTTATTAAAATTAAAAAATGGTACGATAATCTTTTTAAAGCAACTTTTTATAAGCCGCTTAAAAAAACAGAAATAATGATTTTGAGAATCCCACATCGGCCCTTATAAAGACTTGAACAATCCTTCTCTCTTGACATACTTTTTAGCGTGAGTTAGACACAAACTTAAATTCAAACATGGTATCAAAACTTATAAAAATTTGAATAGGAGTATTTTTGGAAATAAGTTAAAAAAACTATTTTTGATAAGTTATCTTAAGGATACTTTTTTAATCTTCTTCTGCTTATTATTAATGTTATTAAAATTAAGAAATGCTACGATAATCTTTTTTTAAAGTAACTTTAAAGAAAAAGACAATTTTGTAATATACGCTAAACAAAGATTAAACTCGAACTTTATCGCGTAAAATTATTAGTTTGTATCGATTAGTAAGTAGACAATTAATAAAAATGAAATCGTTATAATTAGAATGTCTTAAACATTTTCTTCCGAGTAAGAATTAGATTCTAGAGACGTAATTTAGATCGAGTCCGAAATATATAATTTCATGAATGCATCAATATAGATAGATAGCTGTGCATGGAGTCCGCATGGGCGTAGCTCAGTTGGTTTTGGGGCTGCAGAGTTGGTCCAAGAGCAAGGTTCGAATCCTGGCAGCGGCAGTGTGGGAATTTCAATCTCTCAAATGTGGGAGGTGGTTCCTTGTGCACATCAGGTCCTGGCCTCCAGTCTGCAAGACCGCTGAATCACCATGATTTACATCCTCCACCTGAACGTGATGGCAAGGGATTCGCCTTTTGGTCCAAGATAGCTGTGCATGGAAGGGAGGGCAGGGCACCGACGGAGGAGATGAGAGGAATTAATCCATCCATCGATCTTCCGCTATCTGTCATATTATAGCTGTTCAGACTTCAATCAGAATCAAATCAAAAAAAAAAAAAATTCACTCCAAAAACTAACAAATTTATTATCAAGAATGGGGCCTTCACCAACTACTTCTTTGCAATGACTGCCTACATAAATAAATTCAATTCCCTTTTTTTTTTTCATAAAGAGAAAATAATCGAAAATGCTCTAATATTTTTTGTATGATTAATTCTGATCTCAAATTATTTTCACATTAATAAATAATTGTCTATATATAATAAAATTACACAAAATGTTTAAACATTTGTCACACTTAGGTATTGAGAAGTCTCGAATCATAAAATTATATCGTATTTAGATCACTTTAATTATGTAAAAATACTTAGAGGTCATAATTAATGACTAATCAAAGTGGTCGAATCCTATAATAATACATCTTCTAGTACATTATTTTTATAATAGTTTCATTATTATAGATCGTATATAATAAAAGATAAATCATAAACTGTAACAGATAAATCTTAAAATATTTTTAAGAAAAAATGTGCTAAAAAGTGTCCTAAATGATAAAGAATGTAATAGACGATCTTGGATATAAATAAAATATTTTAATCTAGAGAGTCAGTTCCAAAAATAAATTAAGAGTATTCTTGACTTTGTTTTTTTAAATGCTACCCGCAATAATTATAAAAAAATTCTGTTAAGAATGAGAATCTCACATCGGCTAATTAAATAAAACAATTACTATTTATAAAGACTCGGACAGTCCTCTCCTCCTAAGGTACCTTTTGAGAAGAGTTAGGCCCAAGTTCAAAAGTAATAATATGGTATGAGAGCCATAATGTTGGGCCACCCACAAATGTATTCTTTTAAAAATAATTTTTAAAAATATATTAAATTAAAAATAAAACGGACCGAAATTAATATATATATATATAAATATTGGTTGTAAAAGGAGAATATACGGATTAATCCGAGTGAGTGAGAAAGAGGCGGGCCCCATAATTCACTATGGAAAAATAGTGAAGTTGGAGGGACCCACGTGTCGATTGGTAACCCCATTGGGCAGCAAGGTAACCCAGACATGGACCCCCGGTTATTACCCGTTTCGTATTGTGGCCTTTCACAAATTGGCCGGAGCGGTCTAAAAGAAATGCCCGGAGACAAACCAACCCAATTTTGCCACTCAATTATGAAGAAAATGTCAAAATTGCCCCAGTGGACCTAAAGGCTAAGGCTAAGCTTGATTGAGCCAACTCATGGTTTAACCATGGTCCATAAAGGACACTAATCGAACCGTGACATATTTGGCTCTTGGCTCATCTTGGTCTTTGGGGGACAATAATTAACCAAAAACCAAATATTGGGTCACATTGTCATGGTTAACTAAGTTCGAACTGACCGACTCATTAAGTAATCGAGTCGAATTCGAATTTTCATAAGACTAACTCGATTGCTCGTGAATTTTATAGAATCGATGTATATTTATATATGCTTTTTTATTTTTTAATAATAGTTAAATATTTCTTTTTGAGAAAATACATGTAAATAAAAATTAAACTCGAATTAATCAACATTATAATCCTCGCACTTTATTTATAAAGTCTTTATTCCTTGGTAATCAAAACTCAAAAATCTATGAATTAACCCATGTTTGACTAGCCAAGCAAACAAAAAATATCGGCTTGAGTAACGCAAACATTGGTGAGAATCCAATACCCCGAAAACCTAAGGGTTCCTTTGTAAGGTTCGTCCACAGAGGGTAAGTCAGGGCTTAAGATCAGGAGGAAAGACGTATAAGATTGTCTTTTCAAAACATTAGATTATGTACCGAGAGAGTAACATGGGAGAAAGGATATTTCTGATTTTCGGAAGTCCAACTCAGTGTCACAGCCCTTTTTTTTCATATTTCGAATACATCATTCATTATGTTAGAGTTGAACTTCAAACCTCTAATTGAAACTTAGAATATTTGAACTCTTATTGTTCAGACAGATCGAAATTATATTCTTAAAATAGAAAAACAAAATCATTTAGACTTAATTTCATTTGGAAAGTTTTAATTATGATAATAAAAAAAAGTGTAAAAATATTAATAAAATATATAAAAATTTTAGTTTAGAGATGATAATTCCAAGAATCCAATTGTTGAGGAGACAATGATTGAAGGAAGACTAAGTTTGGGGGTCACATTGCTATTGTTAGCATGCTTTGTTGGTGTTGGGAACATTTTGGTCCACAAAAACTTGAATTTTAGCTAATATTTGAGCATACATAAATTTCCCCAAATGGATTATAATTCAACAAATTTTTGGTGCCTTACCAAAATATTTAAGCACCATGGATGATCTATCATTTCAATATGTCCATATATATTAAAAAAAAACAATTAAAATTTATATTCCAATTATATCAATCATTTAACTTCAATCAATAGTATGAAGATAGCACTAATGAAACTGCATGGATGTAATTCAGTTGGTTCTGGAGGCTGTAGAGTTGTACTAATGATCAAGGTTCAAATGCTTACAGTGGCAGTGTAGAAATGTTGACTTGTGCCCACCAGTGTCTGGACTGTACTTAAGGTGAGGATTTTGTAGGCGAGAAGTTTTGCCTTTTGGTACCAAGACAGCACTAATGAAGTTGGATTTTTTTTTAGCTAATTTCTTTGAAATATTTACTTGAATTTATTGTTTATTTATTCATAGTTAAACTTCACATGGCATGACAAGTGAAATATCTTGAGTTTGAGTCATTAAGTGAGCAGTTTAATGCTACATGTCAATCTAATATTGTTGTTTGGAGACATTATGCCCTTTTATCACTTCCGAATCAGTTTGATAAATTAGGAGCTAAAAGATAATTAAATAATAAATATTATTAATTAAATTACTATTTTAACCTGTCATAATCTTTATACAGGATGTAAAACTATAGCCGTAAAGCCTTCTATGCTTTGCGGCATTGGCAGTAAAGGATGAATTCCGGAAAAACACAAAGATCCTTTCTTACAAAAAAAGGTTTGGGAAAAAAAATTAAAAATTCAGCTAACAAAATCATCTAATAATTTTTTTATACCTTTTTCTTCATTTTATAATAATTTTATTAATAAATTTTAAGTGAAAAATAAGTGATAAATTATAATTTCCTTCATTTTTAATTCTTTCATTATCTATTTGAGATATTCATACATTATCTAATATTAAATCTTCGAAAAATATTCAATTCTACGAATTTTACAAAAACTTAATCTTTTAAACTTGGCGCTCCAAATATTTAATAATTTTGCTCAAGAAATAGGGACCCTTTATATCAACCCCAAATTAATTAAGAAAAAAAAATATCAAAAGAAAGATCTCTCTATTTCAAGAATCCAATGCATAATCAAATTGACTAAACCCTTTCAACTGCCAAATTAATGCAAATTATACTAGTAGCTTTTGTATTGAACAAACTTTTCCACCCTAAAAGGCTTTTTCTCATCAAAGACTATATAGGCTGTAGACAGTTTCTCTCCCCTTTCACACACAAATATATATATATATATATTGAATGGCCAATGGCCCCTCAAACCATAAATGCTTGAAAATGCTCTCTTTTGTTAATCTAGTGAAAAAGAAGGGCAATTTTGATGATCCCAATCTATATATCAAGAACTTGAGGCCAATATGTAAGAATAGTTGGATTCTTGCAAAGACTTTAAAAGCCACCTTTGATAGTGATACAGATATCCTTATATTCTTCTTCTTTCAAGCATCTCTTCATCTTTATCTCCCCCCTTTCACAACAACTTGCTATACTTTTCAATATTCTTTAACCCAAAAATACTCTTCACTATTAGTATATACTTTTGGATGCACCCAGAAGATTATAGGGTCCCCAAAACAAACTCAAAACTTTAAAAATCATTGAGGGGTTTTCTTTTTTCTATGCCAAAGGGATCTCTAAAAATCATTGAGGGGTTCTCCTTTTTCTTTTTTATGCCAAAGGAATTGCGGTTAGAAGTCATTTTTTGCAATAGTCATAAGGTATGTCGTATTAACTAAATAGAACATGTCTTTTTGAACTTTTTTCCTTATACAATAGTAAACAAATCACACTAAACAATATATTGCATTAAACAAGTGTCAATTTTGACAATTTATAGCTAGATAGATCATGTCTCTCATATTGTTGGACTGTACTAATAGTAAGGGTTTTTCTTTTTTCTTTTACAATAGGAATCTTTCGGAGGTCTAGTACTTACTAAAGTTGTTCTATACAACACTAAACAAATAGCATGATAAGATATATCGCACTAAACAGATAATCAATTTTAACTATTCATAGCTAGATCATGCCTTTCTTGGATTATACTAACAGTAATTGCAATGCTTAGGACATGTTAATGAAAGCAGAGTTAAGGAAAGCAGAGCAGGGGTACGATGTTGAATAGTGTAGTAGTATAATAATGTTGGGGTTTGACTAAAATAATCGGGGGGGAGAGGAGAGGAACGAACAGTACTGATCATAAAATTGGTCTGGCAATGATGAGAAAGGAGGACACTAGTGGGCATTGGATAAGCACGTGGGCGTCGCCTTTCTCTCATTGCTTGCACGCTGGCATGGAGATTAGCAAGCTAAGCTCAAATCATCTAAAGAAAACCCAAATCAAATAGTAGTACTACATTTCTCTCCTGACCCTAGTCTGGAAGTTTACAGAAAAACCCATTTGCCAATTTTTTTTAGGCCAACCAAACAACCTTAATATTTAAGGTTAAGGGTCGTCTTTTTTCTATGTTTTTTAGTTTTTTTTTTTGGGTACTAGTTTGATGAAGCATATTTGGTACTTAAAATTTGAGGGTTTTTTGAGAAAGGTTTGATCTTGATGGGGGGTTTTTGGTGTGCCATCGAATGCCCTTCTGTTTGCCTGTCTATATCAAGAATGTGATTGAAGGGACATAGTTTTTAACAGCATTTTTTTTATCTTCTTGATTCTTGAGTAAATTTGATCCTTTATTTATATGGGATTGCCTGTTTTTCTTGGTTCTTGAACATCAAATGGAGAATTAAAAAAAAAAAATCCCTTCTTGTATTTTCCTTTCTCTTCTGTTTAAAGATTCTTGTTGTGTTTTTGAATAAGCAGGAATTTGTTTCCAAAGTTTGTCGGACATTAGTGATTTTTAAGGGCTCCGACAAAGTCTATTGGTTGCAGCTGGAGAAAGAACTTTCCAAAGTTAGTGGTTTGTCCTTAAAGTGTGAAGCTTTTTTCAGCAAGCATGAAAATTTTGGTTTATCTTGTAAAAAAAAACCTAATCTAACCAGAAGAAGAAGAAGAACAAGATTTCAGACATGAAGTTTATGAAATTAGGATCTCGTCCGGACACTTTCTACACTACTGAGGCTGTAAGGTAAAAAAAAAAAAAAGAATCTCATCTTTAACTTTTCTTTTCTTTCTTTTTGAAAATTTTCAGTTCTTGATGATGATCTGAGGTTTACTTAATACAGGTCAGTCTCATCAGAAGTTTCTAGTGATCTTATAGTTCAAGTAAAAGGAAGTAGATATTTGCTTCATAAGGTGAATTTCTTGATCAAACTTTTTCTGAGAAATTAAGGATGATTCTTGAAATCTTGAAAAAGTTTTTGATGATTTTGAATTGTTTGTATGTATACTGCAGTTTCCCCTGCTTTCAAAATGTTTGAGGCTGCAAAGGTTGTGTTCTGAAAGTCCTGAATCCTCACAGCATCAAATAATCCAACTTCCTGATTTTCCAGGAGGTATTGAGGCATTTGAATTGTGTGCTAAGTTCTGCTATGGAATTACCATAACTCTCAGTGCTTACAACATAGTAGCAGCTAGATGTGCAGCAGAATATCTTCAAATGACAGAGGATGTCGAAAAGGGTAACCTTATTTACAAGATTGAAGTTTTCTTCAATTCTTGCATCCTCCAAGGTTGGAGGGATTCAATTATTACATTGCAAAGTACCAAGGCATTTTCTTTGTGGTCTGAGGATCTTGGGATAACTAGCAGATGTATTGAGGCTATTGCTTCAAAAGTTATGTCCAACCCTTCAAAGGTTAGCTTATCACATAGCTATTCAAGAAGGGGTAGGGATGATATTTCTTGTAATGGCTCAGAAAGCCAAAGGCATAAACCAGTAACCAAAGGCTGGTGGGCTGAAGATTTAGCAGAATTGGGAATAGACCTTTATTGGAGAACTATGATAGCCATCAAATCTGGGGGGAAGGTACCCTCTAATCTCATAGGTGATGCATTGAGAATCTATGCTGCAAAATGGCTGCCAAACATATCAAGAAGCCGAAATCTTGATAATCAGTTGGATTCAGAGAATGAAATGGATTCGGTTAAGGAAGTCGGTTCTAAACATAGGCTGCTTCTTGAATCAATAGTCAGCCTTTTACCGGCTGAAAAAGGTGCGGTTTCTTGTGGATTCTTGTCGAAATTATTGAAGGCAGCTAACATATTAAAAGCCTCTTCTTCTTCCAAGATGGAATTGGCAAGAAGGATTGGGATTCAGTTAGAAGATGCTTCTGTTGGTGATCTTTTAATACCTTCATTATCATATTCAAGTGAAATGGTTTATGATGTTGATATAGTTATGACAATACTAGAACAGTTCATGTTACAAGGACAGAGTCCTCCAACAAGTCCTCCAAGAGTTAAGGGTGAGTTTGAAAGAAGAAGAAGATCGCGTTCTGCTGAGAATATTGATTTCGAATTTCAAGAGAGTAGAAGATCATCCTCAGCTTCACATAGTTCTAAACTCAAAGTGGCAAAGCTTGTTGATGGTTATTTGCAAGAGATAGCCCGCGATGTGAATTTACCCCTTTCGAAGTTTATAGCTGTTGCTGAATCCATTCCTGAATTCGCCCGGGTAGATCATGATGATCTATACAAAGCTATTGACATTTATCTCAAGGTATAGGTTTAATTATACATTTCTTGAAAAAGAGTTCCAGATCAAATTCCATTTCCATTTTGTCCAATTCTTGTTCTAGGCTGCTTAGGAAATGGTTAGTTAAAGTCATTGAAACAAAAAGGTAGTTCAATTAGTCAAGATTTGGCAGAAATTTGGATTTTGTCACTGTCATTGAGTAGATAAACAACTACATTGACCTTACATCAGTCCCTTTCCTAACATGATTAGTCAAGTTAGCACTGTTTGATCACTTTGGCATAACTAATCTCTTGAATATCTGCATCAATGACACGATGGATCGCTTCTAAGATTGTCACGGCTGGGAATTTCGGCCTTTGGTTGACATTTGTGACTTGTTTTAAAAATGCAGGGACATCCATCACTTAACAAGAGCGAAAGAAAGCGCCTTTGCCGGATATTAGACTGCAGAAAACTATCAATGCAAGCATGTATGCACGCTGCACAAAACGAGTTACTTCCATTAAGGGTTGTAGTTCAAGTTCTCTTTTTCGAGCAAGCCCGAGCAGCCATGGCTGGTGGACAAGTGACTGAATTGCCTAGCAACATTAAGGCACTTTTAAATGATCATCATTCATCAAGACCTGATGGAGCAGCCAGCAACAAGACAATGACACCAGCAGCAGATGATCAATGGAGTGTTTCCGGACTTAAATCGCCAAAATCAAACCTTTCAACACTAAAAATGAAGTTAGCTGAAGATGATGATTTGGATGAAAACTACACAGATGGAAAACATTCAAGAGTTAAGTCCTTCTGTATGATCCCAAATCGACCCAAAAAAATGCTCAGTAAGTTATGGTCCAACAATAAAAGTACAAATGAGAAAAATGGGTAGAGATTTTTTTTTTTTTTTTTCATTTTGGGATATGGTTTTTTCACTTGTTAACATAATATATATATATATATATCTATACTCTCTGCCATTTTCTTTCCTTTTGAAAATGCTCTTGTAATCTTTAGGAAAGTAAATCCATTGTGCATTATTGATGTATCTTATGGAAATAAAAAACACATATTCTAGAGGTTTAAAAGAGGGGTAAAGAATTCTCTCTTATATCTCTAGTGTGCAAATCCTACATCTTACATATTTCTTCTGATTAATTGAATTCTTATGCTACAATTGATATTGAGAGATTCTGTGATATCCCCTCTCACTTGGGATCCCGTTGGTACTGTTAGAACCATGAATAGCACTCTCGAACTTATGAGCATAAAGGCATTATGTCATGCAAGAGTGGGGAGCCATTGATGAAGTCCCGAGTTAAGTTTGATAAGGTGACTCACCATGAATACCACCCTCAAATCTGTGGGCATAGGCCATTTTGGCGTGGGAGCCATTGATGAAGTTCCAAGTTAAGTTTGATGGGCACTTCACTTGAGCATAAGAGGGTGTGTTTTGATGGGGCACTTCACTTTAAACGTCTATTTTTCTTAACAGAACCATCTCGTTAGAATCCAAAATCTACCAATTCATAACCAAATCATCTCCTCAGATGATGAGTTGGTTTTGTTCTTACAACACAATGCACTTCTGGAAATCTCTTGATGATATCCCAATAGATCAGATCAAGGTTGTCTCCATGTTTTGTAATATTGATCTTACAACCTTTGAGTTAATTTCTCTGTCTTTTCCTTTGGACCATAAATCTGTACCACTAAACCCACATCAGAATCATTCCCATATATTCTCATGTTTTGTCCAAATTTAATAATTTTGATCAGACAAGAAAAATCATATTGCAGATCCATTGTTGCTTATTAAAGGGTTTAGAAAATAATGAACATATGGGGAATAATCTCTAATACTTTCTTGATCAAGAAAAAAGCCCACATTGAATAATTATATGGGGCATATAACCTTATTTTAATGGGGTTAAAATGATTGCTTCATACCAAGCCAGACTTAAGTACATGAATATAGACATGATTATCACTGAGGAACACTTTTGAATTTGATGTAATTATTGATGTAATGAAGGTTAACAGACAACAAAAATTGTCATGGAAGATCCATTTCACCCGGCATGGCAGGTAAAAGAAGTTAAAGTGAGGGGAGTCGCGTGACCACACACTTCTCCTACAAATATTAAATCTTGCAAAATACACGCCGTTTGAGGTTCCCTTTTTGAAATGCAGAAAGAAGAAAAAGTGGTTTAAACTCAAAATCTCTTACCTGATAAAAAACACTTCTGTCATGAGTTACTATATTAGCACGATTGAGTTATAACATTACTATATTTAGTTCTTTAATGGTAAATGTCTAACTTTGAAAATTTCACCCCAAGTTAGGTACCTTTTGATGATAAAGTCCAATACATTATTTGGCCGCTCGCAAAAATTTAAGAAAATTTTGTTACTAATATAATAAAGTTTAAAGGGTTCGTGTTCACATTTATGAATCACATTTATAACAATGTTTTCAAAGGTTAGAAAAAAGCTTGACGTTAGGCATTTCACAGTGATATGAAGAGGATCCGAAATTTCAATATCTCAGACATTAACAGTGCGTGTACTCACCCTGCTAAATCATAAATTATAATGCAATGATTATTCAAAAATTGAAAAAAAAAAGAAAGTCAGATAACTTCAATGAGAGAATGTAAGAAGGGAGTAGGAAAAGTTTATGCCACGGGTTTTTTATTCAAATATATATTACAAATAATTAAATCAACAAAGTAGCTAGCTAAGAAACATTTTATCTATAAAAATGATAGTGTATTTTAGAGTTTAATTAAATATATATCATAAATCAGCCTCTCCATTGTATAATTTGTACCAATATTATCGGTTCGAATCTTCTATCACATTTCATGTATCATCTTATGTATAATTTCTAATTTGATATATATTTTATCAATAAAACATATCAAATAAAAGATAAATACTAAGAAAAAATATATTATAAAAAAAATAAAAATTAGTTATAAATAACTATAAACTATTTTAATTTTTCTATTATAATAATATATTTTTATTTTACTTTTTTTAACCATTAACTATTTTTTATCTTCAATTTATAGTCACAAACTTTTATTTTAACTATTTTTTTCTTTGAAAATTGTTAGAATTTGGACTTGAACCTAACTCACCCTAAAAGATATCTCAAAAGGGGGAAGAATCCACATCGGTTAATTAAAGAAAAAAATTTACTCCTTATAAAAACTTCGACCGTTCTCCCCTCTTGAGGTACTTTTGGGGTGAGTTAGGCCCAAACTCAAATTCTAACAAAAATAACCATGAATTATATTTTGACCTCTCATACACAACCTTGAAAGAAGAAAAATAATTAAAAGTTGGTAGTTATAAATAGAGAAATAAAAATAGTTTATGTTATAAACAAAAAATTAAAATAGTTTAGCATTATTTATACCTAATTTCTCTACAAAGAAACGAGACAGAAGATGATACATAAAATGTGACAGAGGATCCTGTGTATGGAGTATTAGTGTGGTTGATTAGGCAGGCTTAGATGATTGTGAGTGTGGCTCTTGCTGCTGAATTGCTGTTGTGGACTGCTCAATACTTTTGGTCCTTTGTAGGCTACTTGGGACTCTCAAATGAAGCCTACAACGAAAGGAACCAGCATGGTTTGTAGGAGAACATAGACATGATGATGCATTGTTCTTGGTTATACTCCCTTGCCTTGCAAGCCCTCCTCCTCCTCCTCCTCCTAAACTATTATTGTTTTTCAATGCCATAATTTCCACTTCTCCACCATTATTATTATTATTGATCTCCTTCTTGTTCTTGTTCTTGCTCATTTGATCACTTAATTCTCCTTCCATTTCAAAACTTTCTACAAGAAAAAAACCAAGAAAATCCCAAGTTAGTACTTGCCCTAAACATGCATTATATATATATATATATATAGAGAGAGAGAGAGAGAGAGAGAGAGAGAGAGAGAGATGAAACATAAGAGAAGAATATAGAGTTACCTTTGAAAGGGTTTGAGAAAGAAGGGAAATTATGCTAGTCTTTAAATAAAGAAGAGAAAGAAGGGAAAGGATAGAGATAAGGTTTTCTTTTTTTTAACTAAGAAAAGATGAAAAAAATTATATCAATTCTATTTTTTCAAAAAGAAATATCATGAGAAAAGTTAATGGACAAAAATCCACATATTTTAAAAATATTTTTATTCATTTTGACATTGTAAAACAGTTGATGAATAAAATATTGTACATACTAACATAAAAGATAACAAGTTTGAATTTTTAATATAATGTTGAACGTGATAACACTTTTATCTTACATAAGAAAAGTGTGATGTTTTATATGCACTCAGAATCGTTGTCTAATATATCTTCTAATACATTATTTAATACACTTCTTTTCGTATTAACTTTTAGAGTTTAGAGTTTATCTTTTATTATATAAAATTTATATTAATAAAACTAAAAGATTTATTAGATGATATATATCGTTTTATATAATATATAAGTGTGAATCTATAGTTACTCTTGTAATATATATTTTAACACAGTGAAAATGATTATCAAATAATGAATCGTAAGTATTATCAAACTATAAATTATTGTTTTTTGAGAATAAATATTAATTTAATCAATGAACGAGAATATCATATACTTTTTAAATATTTTAAAAGGATCTTTTTTCAATTTAAATCCCACGGGATTGTTAATGCTACCACAACTGCATCCCTAACTTTACAAGATGCACCCTCACCCACTGGTAATTGCCTCACATTCTCGTGAATTTAGATTTGATTATTCAACTTTTTCCTTTTTCTTTTCTGGAAATACAATCACATTCTTGACAAAATTTTCGTCCCAAAAATAATTATTCTAAAAATTTTATGAAAAAAAGTTCTGGATATTCTCCATATTAAAATAAAAAATCGACGAATAAAAAAAAATTAATCTTATTGATCGAGTTTTTCTTTTAAACATATGTATTCATATAAATTTCGAATTTGTGTACTAATCTATTACCTTTGTCTAATCAATTTTTTGTCCAAAAAAAATTAGATATTCTCCTATGTTTTTTAGTGATTCTCGTGCAAAATGTCCCCCAAATGTCATTTAAAAAAAAAAAAATAAAAAAAAAAAAGAAAGAATGATGATTTTCAACGTAGTAACTCAAGAAATGGACTGATGTTAATAAAACCCAATCATTGGGCTTTATATAATGTTTTAAAGCCCAATATCATTAGTTGGCCCAATTTCCTTTTGGGCCTCCCACGTTCACATTAGCCACTGGGCAAAAAATTCTTGATCCAAATGCTATTTGGTACCAAAGTAACTCTTCGCTCACAAGGCCCATCAGACTGCTCAACATTCAAGTGGAGGATATAAATCATGGTGATTGTCCGATGCCCAGATGTACTTATTATAATCACGTGGTCTGTATTAAGTCACATCATTATATCTTCACTTTCTGAGTGAGGATGTGCATCGGATCAATAACAAAAATTTGCAACTATTAATAAGAAAGAGTGAGGACGAGCGCATGGCAAGAATTAATATGGTGACTGGCTGGGATTGTCTAACACATTATTTCGTACACCCTCTATTACACACTTTTATAATAGTTTTGTTAATAAAAATCTTATGTAATAAAAGATAAACTCTAAACTCTAAAAGCTTTAAGTAAAAGTAACTATTAAAGAAAACGTGTACTGAAGAATGTACTAGAAGATTTAATAGATGATTATGCGTATTAATATATTTGTGATAAATGTGAAGCAGGATTTTATTTTAATAGGGTAAAAATATTATTCTGTGTTCATAAACTAAATAAATTTATAAATTTATACACAATAAATAACGTGTATTATTATTATTACATTTTTTCTATATTAGTACCTCTAATTTGCATGGGGAAAAAAGATTTTCAATAATGTATTTACCTATTTATTTACTTAGGCTTATTTAAAGCTACACTAAAGATCTACTAAGACTGACTCCCTTAATTAATTCATATAGTGATAGCATATGAATGGACTAAAAAACCCCTCATTTAAGTTGGAATTCAATTCAAGAACAAGTTGAAGCCTCTCCAAATTGGGGTAAGTTAATAAATTCTTCAGTTTTTTATTAGTCATCACATTTTAAACATCATATATATTAAGAAAGTATAAAAATTTTAATTTTTTTTATACAGATGAGAATGCCTTTGAAATTAATTTCTCTCCTTATTATATGAGTTCCAAATTAAAAAAGTTGAAATTTAGTTTATTGTAAGTTCCAAAATTAAAATATATACAATCCCACGTATATGCGATAATTATTTTAATAATTGGATATTCAAGAGTTATTGGCCAATAAAAAAGGAATCGGAGGTCAAAGCTTTTTACCAGACCTCTTGTCATGTGACAATTATTTTGATACTAAAGAAGTACTTGATCTTATTTTCTCGTCATACAACAATAACAAAAAAATAACCCGAGAATTCCCTCCCAATAAAATAGGAATTAAATTAACATTCTTATTAGCAGTGTCAACCTGCTTGAATAGACTCGGATCACTAGCTTGCGCTCAAACGATCCAATCCAGTCCGAACTAGTTTTTAATGGAACAAAAATATCACACTATATCTATACACGTACCACGGATAAATGAATTAATATGCAAAGTTTTAATTTTTATAATTTTTTTATTCACTAACAATCATTTTTAACTAAAAAATATTAAAATTTAATTTTCTTTAAAAATATTCAACTAATCATAAAATTACACTAACATCTAAATAATAACACCTAAATAATCTCTAAATTTTGAAAAAATATAAAAAATTAATAAATAAAATGTAGAACCAAACCAAGGCCTAATTCTTATATAACCATAGAAATTCCCTTGTCCCACAAAATCCCAAATCGAACTGAAAAGAGTTTCTTCTTTTTGATAAAAGTAATATAAATTCCTCCTAGTACAAAAAGTTAATAAAAAATAATATAATTTACCATAAAAAGCCGCACAAAATCTAGCTCCTCAAGATTTAAGAACTTTCTTGCATCTTCCACCAAATTTGATCAAGTTTAGGAATCATCATATATATATATATAAAAGAAAAAATACATGATAACATTAAAATGAAAAATGTTAATTAAAAATTCATTTGGGATTTAATAAAATGAAAAAAAGTAAAAATTAACTCTAAATTATAAAAAAAAACCAGGCGATTTGAAAAAAAAATTAACATTAGTAAATTTGTCCGTGTACAATATTGTTTAGGACTAAATAAAACAAAAAACATTAAAAATTAACACACGATTAATTGTAATAAAAAGTTAATCAACGTTAGTAAACTTGTCCGTCCGATGATACAATATCATCTAAAAAAGATAGATGATTAAGCATTCTGAATTTTAGCAGCAAAAGCAGCAGCACCAAGAAGATCGGGATGATACTGAAAAACATCAGCAGCCGTCAACAAATTCAAATTCTCTTGTGAATAATATCCTTCATGAAGATTTGCCGGATAATTATTATTGTTATTACATAATCCAATATTAGGCAGTGTCTGAAAATTACCACCGAAATTATTATTATTATTGAATCCAACAGGTACTCCATGATAAAAACCTCCATTTCCAATATTTTCTTCTTTCTCATGATTCATCATCATCATCTTGACGACCCTTTGTTGCTGCTGAGGTGGCATAATCAACGGTTCATCAGATTTATCAGCTTTGTTCACGGCCTTAGGTGGAAAAAACCCTTGAATTACTTCTTCTAATAATCCAGAATCCGACGGCTCTGATTGAAAGAAATCCATGCAATCAACGTTATTAGTAGTAGTAGCAGCAGCAGCAATAGTAGTAGAGACTAATCCAGTGTTAACAGTTTGATGAAAATCAGTTTTTTCTCCACCGTTCGATGAACCACCTAGAAAATTATCAAAGGCGCCATTTTTCTTGTTGGCTGAAGAAAAATAAGGTAGTGGATTTTCGATTAATGACGTCATATTATTATTATTAGAGGTAGCGGTAATTAAATCACGAAAAAAGAACGTATTATGAGGGGTAGAATTGGAATTACGAATAGCTGAGGAAGAAGAAGAAGAAGAAGAAGAAGAAGATTTTCCGACATGGCCATGGTGAAATGAAGAAAATAGGGCAGGATGATCTGAAGTAGGCGGCGGAATATGATGAGGAGGAGAATTAGGGTAAACAAAATTAGTTCTAGCTTTAGAACCACGCATTGCTCGAGCAGCACAATCATAAGCACAAGCTGCTTCTTCTGCTGTATCGAAAGTTCCAAGCCACCGCCTTTCTTTAGATTGAGGATCTCTAATTTCCGCCGCGTATCGTCCCCAAGGACGACGTCGTACGCCTCTGTATCTCATGGTTGCCCCGCCACCGCCGCCGCCGGATGAAGAACCTTCTTTTGATCTTTTCGTAGCGGTGGTGGTAGTGGTGGGGCATCTTTTAGGGGGTACTTTTGGATGATGATCCGATGATGATGAATCGGGTTGGGTGTGTGATGGGAAATAACCGAGTCTTCTCATGGCTTCTTCCATTTTTTTTCTTTTTGATTTCAAGGGAAGGGAGAAAGAATATTTGGGAGTTCACGAGGAAGAGGAATTAAGAAGCTCTGCTGTAATGAAATTTGCACCTGCTCATGAACTTGCTCGAGGTTGTATTTATAGATGAAAGAGGGTGCAATTTTTCACAATTTTTATTGAAATTATTTTTTCCCCCAAGAAAAAAGAAAAGCACAATATAATTTTCTTTTTTGATTTTTCAAAACATTCCCACGGTACCATATTCTCATCAGAAATATAAATCATTTTAGAATTGTACATAAATATTAAGAATTTTAAAAATATAATTTTTAACTATAATACATTTTCTATCCCTTTATAAATAAGAATAGAGATAGATAGTGATATGAAATAAACAAATAGAAATATGAGTAAAGATAGAAAAAATACAATAAATACTTGTTGAAAGTTATAAAAATCTTTATATTTTTTATTAAAAATATTATATAAAAAAAATATTACAAGAGATATTACAATCGCTATTACGTGGTTTAGATTTTCTATAATATATTATGTAATATTCCTTCCATAACATTCATAATATAGTAGTAATGTTTTATTAATGAAACCTATAAAATAAAGTATAAATTTTAAGAGAAAAAAATATTGATAGTAAAAAAAATATTACAAAAATTTTTACAGATAATTCTAAGCTAAATTAACTTAAGATGGTTTGTAACATATTCTATAAACTTTTAAAATTTATTTATTATTTAATAAATATTATTAATCATATATTAAGTTAAAAAGTTACATAAAAAGAGAGTTATATATAATGTTATCAATTCTAACCATTTTACGATGAGAGTGAGTTAGGAAACATAATATACTTTAAATTTATTACACTAAATAAAAAGTATAATTATTTTGTAATGCCACATATATATATATATAATTGTCTCACAATGCGAAAGATCATAGGAAATACATATATTATTCTAATCACTCAAGAGAAGAAAATTCATTTTTCAAACCCTAGATTTATTACATCTTGAAATCCTACACCTAACTATCATGACATGTTTAATTTGTGTTTGATTACATTGTTATAGATGAAAAAAAGTAACGAAACCCTAGACCTAACCATTATTTACAAGTGTAGATTTTCGTTTTATTACTGTATTATTTATATTGGACTTTTTTTTAGACATGATAAATAACTTTTTAACGGTTCGATATATTTTTAGCCACCATAAATACTTATTCATAACTACTAATTTATAACATAAGTATTTATGATAAATAATTATTCATTATTCAAAATATACAGTAAAACGAAAAAATTATTAACAACATAATAAAATACATAATGCATTTCTTTATTGAGCCCTTATTTGAAGATAGATTTCTCGTACTCATGATTGTTTAATATATCTTTTAATATAATTTTATTTTAGAGTTTACCTTTTATTCTATAGTATTTTTATTAATAAAACTTTGTCCTAAATGATGATGTAATAGACAATTCCGATCGGATTTCTGGTGTATATAACAGGTGTCTCCTTAGAGTTTAATAAAATGGTTTTATTAGAAGAATAAAGACATTAAATATGTACTCGATTTTCCAAGGGTCTATAATAAGAAGACTTTAGAAAATGGTCCCAATTTTATTAGGGTAGTAGTAATTATTCTTATAAGTGATCACTGTTTAATACACTCACAACTAGTAATATAAATGCAATTAAAGAGTTAGAATCTAAAGCTGCAGCGTCACTTTTTCAGAAAATTAAAATTCAATCCCAATTATTGTCTTAATAATAGTACTAATCTCAATTTTATAGAGAGTACTATATAGTTTATAAAATTAGTTTTTTTTTATAAATAAAATGAATATTTATAAAATTATTAGTTGGCTCTCTTCCTTTATTTTTCCCATTTCTTCACGTTTCATTTTTGTTTACCCCTTTTTTTTTTTTTTAATTGGATGAATTTTTGGCCCTTTTATATATAAATTTCTTGTCTCTATAAATACAAATACGATTTATAAAACAAGTGATTTAATTTTATATGTTCGATGATAGACTCAAAATCATTTTTTAATGTGATATTATAACAAAATTATTCCAGTATTGTATTACTCGTAAATACATTCATAGATGTAATCCTGTAAAATATTGAATCAGTATAAATGTATAAAATGTACGTTCTAAATATTAAGAACAAATAAATTTCTTGTAACCTTGAGTTAATATTTTTTAATATAACTTTTAAAAAAGTTGGATCTAAAGTTATTTTGAACCGTCTAAGAAAATTAATGTTACAAATTGAGCCAAATGTATAACAAAATTCTCGATTAATATGTTAAAAAAAAAGTTTTGGGAATCAAAATTGATTTAATTCAACAAGAACAAAATTAAAAATATAAGAGAGAAAGTACTTTTTGCCCTCCATAGATATAAATGTATTCCGTCTTAAATGACTGTTTTAGTTCCAATTGAGTCAATTAAAAGCTGTAATTGCTTTGTTTGGATTGAGTTTGTTCAAAAACTTAATAACATTTTTAATTTTAAAATCTGAGTAAATATTATTTTTAGTCCCTAACCAATTTACATGTAACTTTTTTGGTCTTTTTAAATGAATTATAAAATTTTGATCAATGATCTATGTTTTACCTCCGATTATATTAAAATAAAAATTGGTAAAAATAGAAATTCAAATAATTCAAGTAAAAAAAAAGGCATAATATTTTTTTATAGGTTCGAATTGTGAACTATCTATATATCAATTTCTAATCTAAGTAAATTTTATTAATAAAATTTATTTTAAAAAATAAAATTTTAAAATATATATTATAAAAAAATAAAAAATAATATATTGAACTATTTTAGGCACTTTGGACTCTTTTTTAACAAGCAATTACAAGTTTTAGGATATTAATATATATTGTGGAATGAAATTATATTGAAATAAACCCTAATTGGGTCGATATAGAGGCGATCTTATTTGAGGCGATGAACATGTATGTGGAGATGGAAGGATGATTTGATGGGTTAGTTTTGAGGGGAATGGAATTGATTCATCCAAAGACAATGAAGGGATTAAACAAGTGGATAGTAATTATTAGGAGACAAAAAAGTTGGAAAAAAACAGTGCTAGTAATATTGAGAGAGAGAGAGAGAGTAATTCTAATGCAGCTTTGGGAAGAGGAAGGAAGAGAGATTTATTAAATGACGGTTGGAAAAGATGGAGAGACGCCGCCGGCCAAAGCAGAGCAGAGCCGATCAGAATCAGATCATATATTATTACTAGTAAATAAAAATAAAAGGAATTTTGTTTGTTTTATTTAGAGAAAAATTAGTTATAATTTTGTAAAAACATAAAGAAATTAGCTGTATACTCGTTTCAATCGTAAATATAAAGAATTTTAAATTTATACGTAAGAATTAAGGATATTATTTTAATAATTATTAGGTTAAGTATCATTTATATCATTGGTAAATAAGTGCTGTTTATATTTTTAATAAATAAGGATAAGAAAAGATAATAAAAGTGTAATAAATAAAAGAGATGAGTTAGATAGAAAATTTATAATAAATGCTATTGAAAAGTATAAATCCTTTATATTTTTTATCATTCTTAACTCTTTTAAAAGTTCTTATATTTTTGACCAGATGTAATAGTGTGTATATATATACTAAAAAATTATTGTCATTTGTTTATTTATTGAGAATATCACATGGATTAGCTAAAGAATTAGTAATGAATCTCTATAAATTTGGCAATTTTCCCTTCTCGAAATACTTTTCGAGTGAGTTAAATATAAATACAATATTTTAACATAATATCAGAACAAGTTATGATTCGTCCTGGACGGGAAGTCATATATTGAGAATCTCAAATTGACTAATTATAAAATTAATTAAACCCTATATAAACTTAAACAATTAATCCTTAAATTAAGCTCAAACCTAGAATTTTAACACAGTTCTTACTCAAAACTTTTTATTTCAAACTTTTATATTTGTAAACTATTTACAATTTTACTACATACATGACAAATTATATTCAATGCGATAATTTTTAACATATTTTGGACATGTCCTTGCACGGAGCCTCTTATTAAATCATAGTTACACAATTAAAATTCATCAAATAACATATTTAACAAACACACGACTTCATCATCTTCCTACACATCACCTAAAATTTCCTTTTTATTATTATTCACCAATTTAAGAATTAAAATTTCCTTCCACATGAATGGTGCATGTTTAAAATATGTCAAAAGTTGAGTATAATTAGTAGATGTTAAAAATTTTTTAAAAAAATTAGATATAAATAAAAAAAATTTATAAGTATATATAACTAATTATTATTTATTTATTTATTTATTAATTTAGGTCAAGAAACAGAAGCCCTCTCTACGTGCTGGGGTCTGTACATTAGAAGGTGAAATAGTAAGGAGTATGATTCAATTTGCATTATTACTATTGTGGAAGATGAAGAATGTTTTCTTATTTAAAAAAAAAAAAAAAAAGATGAAGAATGTCTGAGGTGACTTTCTGGTCTTGTCTGTCAGTTTTTTCCCTTCTTTTTAATGCTAGCTGGGGTATTTTTTTCTAATTTGAAAAGGAAATATAAAAAAAAAAATAATCCCAACAATATGGAGCTAATAAATAAAGAAAAATATGTCATAAAGAATAAATAAACAAAAATAATAGAGATTTTTTTTTGGTATTTTAAAACTCGCATGAATATTATGACAGCTTTTTTTGCTTCTTGAGTGATTGTTTGGATGATATAATAGTTATAAGGTATTTTTTCTTGAAAAAAAGTAAGGAGTAAGGACATATTTTAATACGGATAAATTTGTATTATTTTTTATAATTTAAATATTACAAAAATTCGGAATCCTTTCTCATCTATCTAGAATGAAATGAAATATTTTTTATATTCTTGTGTTTGTGTTTGGAAAGAAATAGTAGAATGGAATGGTGATTCTTTTTCTTTGTTTAGAAAAATTATTATTTTAGGTTCAAATAGAATAAAATTATATATAATATGACCTAAATATTCTTCTAGTATAAAATGTATTTTTCATACCCTAAAATATAGTTAAAACTCCAAAAGAATTTTAAAAGTTTTATTATAGTGTAAGTATTCATATATAATATTAAAATAGTCATAAAAACTATTTTTAAAGGTCAAAAAATATAATATATAAAAATTAATTGAGCGTAACCTACGAAATATATTGAGGATATTTAATTCCACTCATTCCTGCATACCAAACTTAATTTAAGGGGTTTTAGAGGGTTAAGAATGCTAAAAAAATACCGAATTTTACAATTTTCAATTGATATTTATTACATTGTTTTTATCTATACATATCTTTTTGTTCATTTATTACACTATTATTATCTATTTTTATCCTTATTTACTAAAGATATAAAAGATATTTTAATTAAATAATTATCTTCTTTCAATGCTCGTAATTCTTATATATAAATTTAGGACTTTTATATTTTAAATCGAGGGTAATATAAAAGAGGGTAATATAAAAGATGGTACAAATACTTTTATTATATTTATCTTTTTATTCATTTATTATACTTTTATTATTTATTTTTATCATTATTTACTAAAAGTACTTTAGCTCAATAATTATCTTATTTTTAATTCTCTTAATTCTTATATACAAATTTAAAATTTTTATTTTAAATTCGAAAGTAATTTAAAAAATGGTATAAAGAGTAGTACAGATAGACACACGAATTTTTTTAAGTTAATTATATAAAGAGGAAAAAACATGCATAGATCCTACGGTTTCTGATCACTATTTTGGCATGTTAAGATATGGATGAGTTTGTAAAATGTAAAGGAAAAATCTTTGGATAAGACCACTGCGGGTATGGCTGTCGGCTAATTCTGCCATTTTTTTTGGGAATCAATCCTCTCTTCTTAAGTCTCACAGCAGCAACACAAGCACATGAATATATCTCATCTCATCTGAATCATAATTTGTAAATTCAACAAAAGTGGCTCTTACATGCTTCTCCCTCTCTCTCTCTCTCTCTCTCTCTCTCTCTCTCTCTCTCTCTCTCCTATTTTCAGTTTTTGTAAACCTTTAATATATATAATAGTGTTTTTCAAATATATTATGCTTTTTTCGGATTATCGATAATATTTTTTTTATCAATATTCAGAGATAGAGCTTAAAAAGGATATACAAGAGCTATAGTCTCTGAAAAAAAAATTGTTTATTATTTGTATATATATTTCATATTAATAATAAAAAAATGATAAGTTTAGTCCCCTTAAAATTTTTTTTATTGTTATGCAAAGGAGAAAAAAAATTTGACCTTCGAAAATTATGCTTCAAATTCTGTTTTATCAACCTTTTGTATCATTTTTAATTTAGTATATTTTATTAATAAAATCTATTAAATAAAAAATGAACTCTAAAAAACAAAAACTAAATCTTAAAAAAAAAATATTATGAAAAAGATAGTATAAAGAATGATACCGAAGAGTAATAAAAAAATATAAGGTGTATAAATAAAATAGTATTAATACAGAGATAATAAAATAATATACATATTAATTCTACGTCAAGATCTCTTAATTATTATTATATAGTATATTACATAAAGAAATAATAAATTTCGGTCACGAGCGATATAAGTGTTTGACAACTAGTTTCACACGAAAAGTTTTTAAGATTTATGCACATTTATCAAGTTTCTTTAAATCAAACTAAATCGTAATTAATTCTTATTTGAGTTAAGTAAAACTACAAGAACATCCCATTACATTCCAATAAATAATGCATTATTATCCCTTCAAAACATGAAACAATAAGTATGACGAGAGAGAGAGAGACAGAGAGAGAGAGAGAGATTAGTGCATCTCTGCATGCATGGACGACAAGAAAAGCACACGACTGAAGAGTAGTGATGAATTTAGCTAGGCTTAAAGTGGGATTTGGTTTTTTTCGATTTTTAGGAACAAAAGTATGGGAATTGCAGGCATGTAGAGCTTCAACTCTAGCTTAATTTACCCAGTTAAAAAAAAATATCAATTTGTTTGGCCCCAACAGACAACAAGGGATGGACATGGAGTGAGAGGGAGAGATACATGCATATATATATATAGATCCTATAGCTATAGATTTCAACTTTTTTCTAGTTCATAACTTTATATACTCCAAGCAAAACTCGTAAGCTTAAAAAGCTAACACAGATTCTTACTACTATATGACTTTTGCAGAATTTAGGGCAAAGCTTTTGTTCCTTGCCTCTACCTTTCTATTTATTCTTTTTCCCCTACCTATTTTTTTTTTGAAATTTAGTTTTAAATGTTTTTTTAATAATTTTAATATTCTTACATCTTTATAATTTTACACCATGGGCCTCTATTGTTGTTCATCGTTTGGAGACTATAATATTTAATATAATATAGATGTTGAAATTATTCAAATGAAAATTTGAGACTATATTGTAAGAAGTAAACTAGTTAGAAGATTAGTTTTATTGGTTTTTATCCATTTTACGAATTCATTACTAAACTTACAAGAGAAATAGTTCCTAATCTTTTTCCAAAACTCTAAATTCCAAAGCTTATTCAGAGAAAATTATATATATACCTATAAATTATTGTTATTTATTTATAATTAAAAATATTTTTCTATAACATATAACCTTCAACTATTTATAATATCAATAGTAAGATAAATTATACTCAACATGACACATTTTAGACACATACCATGTACGTAAATTCTTTATTGGAAATATATTTTGATTTTTAAAGTGCGAATTTTAATAACAGAAAATTTTTTAGGTAATGCTGATAAATATATTTATTTGTGAATATGTCCTTTTAGTTTTAACTGTATATCATGTACATAGACATATCTAAAATACTCTGAAAGCTGCTGTGTTGAGTATAATTCATTATATTTGTAAGGTTGTAAATAATGTATAGGTATAAAAATAAAAAAAGAGAAGTTTTTAAGAGTATATATATATAGATAATTTTTCCCATATTTAATATGGATATCTGTTGAGAATCTCACATCGGCTAATTAAAGATAATAATTATAATTTATAAAGACTTGGGCAGTACTCCCCTCTTGAGGTACCTTCTGGGGTGAGTTAGGCCAAAGTCTAAAAATTCTAACATGGTATAAGGTATTGAGAATCCACATCAGCTAATTAAAGATAATAATTATAAGAGATGTACATTAATTTTTCTTCCCATTTGGTAGGGGGCAAAGAAACTAGTGATCAACAGAATGTAATGGACAAATTTGTTACTGTACTGATCAAATATACCACAGTATACAACAATAATAACATCACCAATATTATCAAAAGGAGATCTTATGGAAAATGCCATGCAATAATGGCATCTATCTCTCTGTACATTCATCAACTTCTTTCATACACGTACTAATTCTCTTCTACCAAAAAAAAAATTATAAATGTTAAAATATTTTGGAGATGCCATACACAAATATTCATTACATTCGACTGTGATTTATCTTAGTGACCTACATTAGGTGAAAATTGATGCATATATACCATAGCAACAATCTCCCTCTTAATTGTCCTGCAAAATGCATATACTGTATTTAATACATACAAGCGCTTACTGTATTCGATTATAACTTACACACTTTATTGACCTTTGTCACGAGATAATTGGTGTATACCTATGGAACGTTTCCAAGCATCAAAGAGACAAGTGTGGATTTATATCAGTATTAAAAATCTATAAAGAAACCGAATTGAAATACAATACATGTATTTAAGTACTGCAAAAAATGTCAGTTTCTTCCTGATGAATTTGTCCCCCTAGGCTAAACTAACGGTGGCAGGGCAGCCAGCCTCCAAATTTTCTCTGCAAATAAAACTAGTAAAAGAAAACAAGAGTTTTGTTGCCAAAAAAACAAAACCCTAATAAGGGGGTGGGTGAAAGGGGGGGGGGTGTGTGATTAAATGCTATGGCATGCACGCCAAATGCTATTGTCCATTATACTTATAAATAAAACTGATCATTTTTGTACTTTCTTCTCAGTTTTGTCACCTCTTTTAGCTATCACTGTATTAAAGAATCGATCACACTTGACTTCATTACACCATTGGCAAAGCAAATATGATCTCTCTCTCTCTCTCTCTCTGATCATTCTTCTTGAGATTCTATGCATAACTCCAAACCAAAGAAACAAAAAGTAAGTGTACAACCATTAAACACATGTAAAAAATAATAAGATGGTTGGTGCCTTTCATCCCTCAGCCATCAATATATCACCGGACGGATCAATGCTCAAATAAAGAATATAAATTATAGTTATTCAAAAAACTCTGTACACTAGAACTCATAATATGATGCACATAAGGAATGACTTCCTATGAATCTAAATAATGTAATTGTATCTTACAATAGAGTTTGATGTCTTTATGATCATATCTAACTTGAACGGGGATTAGTTTTAATATGCTATGATTTTAAAATACCATATATAAAACCGGTCAGAATATCTCATTAATATGAAGAAAAAAAAGTAAAAAGTGCAGCAAAATGATAAGTGGGTAGATTTTTTTTTTTTTTACTTTTTTTTTTGTTAGTAGGTTGAAACTTGAGACTTGAGAAAACACACTTTATTCGTATAATTGTTTTTCTGGCTTTAAAATACATATTCCAAAATTTTTAATTCATAATCTACTAAATTATCTAATATATTAATTAAATTGCATGTGCGATAGGTAACAAATACTATTAAACTAAGAGAAATTATATAAGTTTAGACTAATTAACTGTATAATTTAATATATTATATATATTGGTGTACTGTACAATAAAATAAAACGTTTACATTTGCAGATATATATGTGTTGAGAATCCCACATCGTCTAATTAAAGAAAGTAATTACTCCTTATAAATATTTGGACAGTTTTCCCCTCTTGAAGTACCTTTTGGGTTGAATTAGTTGTTAGTCCAAATTATAACATAGTATCAGAACCATGATGTTCTGATCAAACTGGATGTGAGGGGGTGTATTGAGAATTACACATTAATTAATTAAAGAAAATTCATACTATCACGTGATTTGTGATCAAACTCCACAACCAATCATGTGCCACGTAAAGCCTTTTCTTCTTGTCATTTTTTGTAATTCGATATTCGAAGGTCATTTATTTATACAAGAGGATCATAAGGTACGGGGTTGATTTGTAATATTAAATTATTTTTTCTAAATGATTTAATATTAGATAGAGATACCTATATGAAAGGGTTGGCATTTTAGCAAAGATTTCTAATCTGGAGTTTGAAGGGGGGGAGGGAGAAGGAGCCCTTGACCTGCGTTCGAAACTAAAGCTTAGCACGATTTATAGGCTTTCCCTAGTACGAGAGGACCGAGAAGGATGGCGAGACGAGCCGTTTATCATTACGATATCTACGACCAATCGGTTAACAGCCGACCGCCTATATTTTTAATTACATCGATATCATCAGAAGTGGAGGATTTCTTCAAACAACAAGGGGCTGGGTCAACTTCATTAAAAAATAAAAACAAAACTTCTATATAAAAGAATTGTGTTACGAGACCACGTTAGTCTTGTCATTTAGTAGTAATAGTAATAGCTTAGCAACTTTGCAGGGAAAGGTAATTTAGGGACAATGAGTGCCTACAAAACACTATTGCGGCTGCCCGTGCAATGGTTGACTTCAATTTCCTTCTTGTGTTCAATTTTTTTCCAATTATTATTAAGAATAATAATGTAAAAAAAATTGTCCAAAAAGTAGATTTTATGTAGGAACCAATGGCCAATAAGAGGGAGAAGGGTTTATGGTAGAAGAAGAAGAGGAAGAAGGGGGTTAGGGTTAGGGTTGGGGTTGGGGTTTGGGGCGTGCAAATGGATCTGCCAACTTTGCCTTTGCTTTAAGACACATAGCAACTGCAAAAACATAGATGCATCATATTTTAGACCTCTTTTTACCAGTAAGTGTACCATTTCCTGATTTATTACCCTCATTTTTAGGCCACCTTCCCTTAACTCTCCCACCCTCTTAACATCTCCCTCACCATTTACTTCTATTTGATACATTCTAACTCAACTAGAATTCTGGAAGAGATTCTCTATACTTTATTTTATATTATCTGTCATGTTAAGACATGACACAATTTATCCATGGAGGGGAACAACAGCTGGAAACAGCTACTAATACTTTGTAGGCTGAGGAGCAAAAGGAGGAACACATCGGAGAAGGGCCTCGCATTTGATTAGTTAGTTGGTGAGGCAATAACTTACCAAGACAATAATAAATAGCTGATTTGGGAGGATGATCAGTCACACTGAGATTGAGACACGGCCCAGACTCTTACGGGAGGCAGAAGTGAGAATTTTTCACAATGGGCGAAAGCCGGACGGAGCAATGCCGCATGGAGATAGAAAGCCCACGGGTCGTGAACTTCTTATTATGAAAAATAAATAAAATAAATTATCTATATGAGTATTTCGTTTGAATTATTTCTAATCATATATTGTATTGTATTATTTTCATAATATTAAATAAGAGCATATATGTAAAATTTTATTTAGTATTATATTAATTTACTGAATTGAAGTAATAAATATTTTAAAATAGAAAAAGTATTTACATGCGACAATTAACACGAAACGAAATGAATACTCTTGAGGACATGAAGCATATTTTTTCTGCAAGAGTCTTCTTTTGAAACTATATTAAAGTACTCCTGAGATACACGTTAATATTATATAGAGTTTCTATCCCGAGTCTAATAAAATTCATTTTTTTCTTCATAAACAATTTAAATTTTGTAAAATTTAAATTAATAATCAAGTTCTATCTATCTAGATATATAGTGTACCCATATATGTAAAATTATAAATAAGCAAATTCTTTTCTTTCAAAAAATTTCTTGAACCTTTGCTAGAAAAGAAATACCATAAAATTCTTGAATAGTAAAGACTCTCAATTCGATTCAATTGTATTTAAACAAAGTTAAAAAAAAAAAAAGAAAAACTTTTAAATTTTATAAAAGTTGAAAATAATAAAATATGGGGAAAATTGAAAAAGGAAGGCAAGAGAAGCAGAGGAATAGATACGCCGCCGAAGGAGGGGATATGTAGGCTCAGAAAAGGGGAACGTTTCTTCCAATGCAGATCGCCAGCAAAAATGTCCCCTCATTCTCTGCCGTTGGATCCTCTCTGCAATAACTAAATCAACGGCCAATACTCTTGCTCTTTCTCTCTTTCTCATCAATTCAATGAAAAAACATCCTCTTTTTTTTTTTTGCCCATTACGATGCAAAAAATTAAACAAAAAAAGACATAATCATCACAAAACTTGTCTTTTCAACAGAATGAATTTGATGGCCTCCTCTCACCTCACTCATTTATTGATCATCATTAAATTCATTTTAAATATTTTTGATATTTTATTCTTTAATTATTTTTTAAAAATAATTAAGATCATTTTTCGACTAATTTTATGAGGTTTAAGAGGAAGACTACCACACAATTAGTTAAAAAAATAATTTTTGTTATTCAAAATTTATTAGAGAATAAAATTATTTTGAAAAATTTCAAATCGTTATAAATAATGAGTTTATTTATAATTTCTTTTCTTTAATTTGTGTTGTATGATCTAATATTAGACCAAGACTTCGAACATATACATCCTTGAGTTAGGCCTACTTCCATCCCCTGGGTTGGGCCTAGCCCGCTTAGATCATATTATTTTAATATATCTTGAAGAACATATTAGAAGAGTTATGAGATGATCTGACTCCTATTATTTAATAAGTAATAAGTAAAGTTTGATACTAATATACTTTCTATTTCACTTTCTCTTGTATTAATGTTTTTATTTATTTATTTTTTAATATATAAAATTTATTAATAAAAATATAATAGAAAAAAAGTATTGCATAAAGAATATGTTAGAAGATGTATTAAATGATCTGGCCGAGAATGAAATAAGAGTGAGGAAGGGACAACAAAGTGTTTTTGTTCACATTAAGGGTTTTCTTCAATTATTATTAATGCTAAACAAAAGCAAAGCACTTGTAGAGGGGAAGCATGAATATATACTTCAAATATATCAAATATACAAGTGTACATCCATTTCTTGTATACTGCCTTCGAACAATCGACTCTCTAACTATCAATCTCTTTCTTCATCACAAACTTCTTAATATACTGTATTTTTTTGTTCTCGGAATACATACTTTCTTCAAACTATTAATCTCTCTCTTCGTTATGAACTCCTTGACATACTGTGTTTCTTTGTTCTCAGAATATATACTTCCTTCAAACTATCAACTTCTTTCTTCATTATGAACTCTTGACGTACTGTGTTTCTTTGTTCTCGGAATACATACTCCTTTCAAACAATCGTCTCTCCAACTATCAATCTCTCTTTTCATTATGAATTCCTTTACGTACTGAGCTTCTTTATTTGCGATCTCTATAGGAGGGAATATTAATGGATTCTGATCCAAATTAAGCTCGACTAAACAATCAAGCTTATAAAATGAAGAAGGAAGAAGTTGGATTTGATTGTTACTAAGATCAAGTTGTCTTAGTTTAGTTAAGTTACCAATGGATTCAGGAATTTTTGTTAAATCTTTGAAGTTCTTGCTTAAATTCAATACTTCTAGGGTTGTTATTTTCCCAATTGAAGATGGTAGATTGTGAAGCATATTGAAATGAGCATCTAAGTATTTCAAGGATTTCATTTCTCCAATTGAAATAGGAAAAGCTCTAATCTTGTTTAGTTGAAGATAGAGTTTCTCAAGATTCATCAGTCTACCAATGTTTGTTGGCAAATACATCATGTTATTGAAACTTGCATCCAATTCCACCAATGATCTGTTCATATAAAATTCACATTATTTTCACAAAATCGGCAGTTTGAGATGGTTAAAAAATACTTCTGTTTTTTATTGCTCGTGTTTTTTACAATAGTTGAAAAAAGTGTTTATAAAAAGTTGTTTAAAATATATAACGTTTTTATTTTTAATAGTATCCATAAGTAGAGTTAATTTTGAAAAGAGCTCACAATATCTTTTTTTAAACTTTTTTTTAAAGCTGAAAGTAATTATAGTAAGTAGTTGAGAAACATTTAAAAGTAACTTATAATTTAAAATAGCCATAAAAACCATCCTGAAAGTGCTTTTCAAAACTATTTATGGATACTTTTAACTATATTAATCAGCAGAACAGATATAGTTTTGAAAAGTAACGCTAGAATATCAGTTTTTTCTAAAGTTCAAAGTAAATATAAAAAGTAAACGAGAACATTACAAAAACAGTTTATAACTTGAAATAAGTTAGAAGTATCTAATATCAAGAAACGGAAAAAACATGGCTTAAAACTTGGCTTCAAAGTGCTTTTCAAAACTATTTTTACTTATCTTTTCTTTTAAAAATGAAAATATTATATATATATATACCTGCAGCAAGCAAGTAGTCGAGAACAATTCAAAAGTAACTTATGATTTGAAATAGCTATAAAAACCATCCTGAAAGCGTTTTTCAAAACTATTTATGGATACTTTTAACTATATTAATCAGCAGAATAGATAAAGTTTTGAAAAGTAACGCTAGAATATCAGTGTTTTCTAAAGTTCAAAGTAGATATAAAAAGTAAACGAGAACATTACAAAAACAGTTTATAACTTGAAATAAGTTAGAAGCATCTAATATCAAGAAACGGAAAAAACATGGCTTAAAAACTACCTTCAAAGTGCTTTTCACAACTATTTTTACTTATCGTTGCTTTTAAAAATGAAAATATTATATATATATATATACGTGCAGCAAGCAAGTAGTCGAGAACAATTCAAAAGTGTCTTATAATTTAAAATAGCTACAAAGACCATCCTGAAGTGCTTTTCAAAACTATTTACGGATACTTTTATCTATATTAATCAGCAGAACAGATGTAGTTTTGAAAAGTAACGCCAGAATATCAGTTTTTTCTAAAGTTTAAAGTAGATATAAAAATTAAACGAGGACATTACAAAAACAGTTTATAACTTAAAATAAGTTAGAAGCATCTAATATCAAGAAACGGAAAAAACATGGCTTAAAAATTGCCTTCAAAGTGCTTTTCAAAACTATTTTTACTTATCGTTGCTTTTAAAAATGAAAATATTGTATATATATATACCTGCAGCAAGCAAGTAGTCGAGAACAATTCAAAAGTAACTCATAATTTGAAATAGCTATAAAAACTACCCTGAAAATGCTTTTCACAAACTATTTATCAATACTTTTAACTATATCAATCAGAAAAACAGATGCAATTTTGAAAAGTAACATCAGAATATCAGTTTTTTCTAAAGGTCAAAGTAGATATACAAAGTAACCGAGAACATTACAAAAAACAGTTTATAACTTAGAAATAAGTTAAAAGCATCTAATATTAAGTAAGCAACGGAAAACATGGCTTAAAACTATCTTCAAAGTACTTTTCAAAACTATTTTTGTTTATCGGTGCTTTTAAAAATGAAAAAAATATTATATATATATATAAATACCTGCAGCAAGCAATGGTTTCTGGAAGGGCATTAAGTTTATTGCTGGACACATCCAAAATCTTTAAACTTGTAAGCAAACCAATGGAATCAGGTAAGCTTTCCAATTGGTTAGATGATAAATAAAGCTCTTCTAACCTTTGTAATTCACCAATTGAATCAGGAATGCCCTATCCAAGAAATATTATAAATAAATAAAAAAAGACCAAATTTATCAAGAAATAATAGCCACAAAATTGATCAAAATTACTAATTAGAGAAATTGGTAAAGCTTTTTTTAGTAGTTTATTCCCATGATTTTTTATGAATTAAAAAAAATGGCAATTAATAAATATTATGACGGAATCACTAATTTTTCACAATAACTAGCATCTATTGCTGTTGTAAGGGTATTTTTGTCATTTCAGAAGGTTGTTGTCACTTTGAAAGATAATTTATTTTGTTTGGTAAAATATGAGATAAATCTGACCTACCTAACAATATATTCTGGATAAAATACATCTCATTTAGCATTTTGAAATGACGAAAATACCCTTACAACGACAACACATGATAGTCTCATGCAGAGAGTCACTGAGTTATGTCATTATATATTTCGTGGACATAATTTACCGATTTTTCTTACAAATTACCTCTAATTGATTATTGGACAGATTGAGAACAACCAAATGATGACGTTTTCCAATGGCTTCTGGTAAAAACTTTATTTGAAGCCCTGAAAGGTCAATTCTGTCCCTACCATTCTGGGAAGCTTCATTGATGATCTTCATAACCTTATTATCATCATCAGTTTCTTCTTCCTCGTCCTCATCATCGTTATCATCATCGTCATCATCAACGCGAGGTCTGGACCTCAGAGTTGAATCCTCTTCCTCTCCATTTTCTTTAATCTTGGCGCCCTGGAGGTCCCCCTCTAGCGCCATAGATGATGATGATCAATGGATGCATACATGCGCGTCAACGTGAAATCTCAAAAGATTTCACGTCTGTGCACAAGAGAGAGAAAGAAGAAAGAGAGAAATGTGAAAAAAAGAATGCGGAAACTGAGAAGAAATTCTTATGAAAGGAGAGATGGAAGAGTTAGGGGAGAGAGGGGGAAGGTAAATTCAGGCCATTGAAGCCATATTGTATATTTATAGTATTTGATTTTAATTATAAGCCAATAGTTTCTCTTCTTTTTCGGTTTAAAAAAATATAGCTTTTTTCCCCTTTCTCGGTTCCTGCCTTTTCTCTCACAAAAGTTAAATATAAATCGCGTTAAATTGAAAAAAAATTAGAGAATTTTTCAATGTAATTCCAGAAGTTAATACAACAAAATCACCACATTTTCAGCAAAATTTTTACCCTTCAAAGGCAATCTTCCAGAACAGTTTTCGCCTACTGTGAAATGCAAAAGAAACTCTCTTCTTCTATGTTTTACATATCTAATTAGAGTGTAGAAAACAAAAAGAGGTTCCCTACTGGACCATTGTCTGTCTCTCGCCTGTATCTTCGTGCTCAACCTACCGAATGAAAGATATGATGCGTCAAATTCAAATAAATCGATGAAATGGAATGTAGAAGACTATGAAACGCACAAAAGATATGCGTGCAGAGTAAGAGAAGAGAGAGATTCGGAATGTCTAACCTCAACAAGAACTTTAGCTTTCTTCTTGTGTTTGGCTCCAGCTTCGTCTTTCTCAAGCTTCCTTTGAGAAACGCTTGAAGATTTTCTACCTCTCTTACGAGATTTATCATCATCACCATCATCGTCATCCATTCCATCTGAATCATCAAATGTCATATCAGAGGCGGACACCACATCAAATGCGCCATTGTAGAAAATCGATGTAGAAAAAATTATATAGAATCTCCAAAATGAAAAGACACGTAGAAACCAATGAAACAACAAATGCCTTCTGTAGAAGCATCTTGGGAAGCTTTTGGTAATTATATTGCTAGCTAAAGCATGGATAAAGAAATCAACATCCAATTTCAAATCAAGATGCCATAGTAAGTATATCACTATAGTAGTTTTACCATCATCATCTGCACCAGTCTCTTCCATTGCGAAATTGCCCAAGTCTTCCATGTCGTCTTCCTCTTCAAGTTCTTCATAACCTTCAACATACTCTATCTCATGTTCCTGATCATCATATCAGTTGCACCAAAATATTTAGGAGTGAATATAAGACGCATGCGGGCTAGGAGAGAGTGAGTGAGAGTGAACAGGTAAACGAGTAAAAACAGAAAAGCTTATGTGTCTCTGACCTCTTCATCTTCACTAAGAGCCTCCAGTGACTCCATATCAAGAACTTTGTTGTACTCTTTTACAGGATAATTATATATATCACCATAAACTCCTTTCTTGAGGCGCTCAAGCAGTTCTTTCTCAATACTCTGTGGACAGACAAAAAGCATGTGTTGAGGGGGAAATTTCCTAATACAGAACTTGCCCCGATTAAAAAGAAAAGAAGCAATACAGATTGTCACAAGGGCCAAATAAATACTCATGCAAACCTTTTCCACTTGACCAGCCGTTTCAGCCTTCTCCAATCTCCGACTCTCCCTTTTCTGCTCTTTCCTAGGCATGGTCATTACTTTTTCTCTACAAGATAGAATAGAAAGGATAAATTACACATAATGAGGATACAAGACATATATCCACACAATATAACAAATGCAAAGAATTATTTAAAAAATACGCACGCTTTCTCTTCATGAAATGAAATATACAAACAAGAGAGTAAAGAAAACTGACCAAATGCAAAGAGATGATAAATGACACTCGGTGAGAAAGAAAGCATATTAGATCATTGTTATCATTAACTTTTAATCAAAAAAAGCCTTTTCCTTTCCTTTTCACAATCGAATTGAAGCATAATAGTCAAAAATGTGATTTCTTCCCAAGGATCCTTTTCACAATACAACCATCTAGCACATCAATATTTAAATAATTTTTTCTGTTCCCCACATAAAATTCTGAAAACATACTTCAATGCAGTACCGATGACAAGAATACTCCTAGAAAAAAAAGTTCACCAAAAGATTGGTTCTTCCAAGAATAAACATTCACATCCTCTACGTAAAGAATAACTTTTTCTCTGCCTATGAACCACAATCAAGTAATTTCCTAATGCTCACGAGACCTTGTACAAAGAAACTGCTGAGTCATACTTTAAAACATCACGAATTACTCACTTCTCGTGCCAAAGTAGACTAAATATTACTTCTTCCTCCAATTAAACGATGACATCAACATGACAATTATTACAATGTACCCAAAATGAGCAGTCATGGAACATCCATAAACTAAGTGTGACCAGAAAAAAAAGGAACAACGGAAAGCTATGGAAACATGAACCTTGTTTTTAAGGCTAGCTTCCTCATACGTATTCTCATCTGAGTCATTTTGGTTAACCTTTGTTTTGTTTTATGAACAAGAAACTTCGGCCAATACATCTGCGAATGAGAAAGATGGAGAGCACGTTTATGAATATAGTACCTCAAATATAAACATAAATGATGAAATCAAATGAAGAAATGTACATATAAATCTCAGATACCAAATGTTTGTCAATGATTTCAAGAGCTTTCTCATAATTTCTGGGCAATTTAACTCTTTCCCACAACTTATTTGGCATATGAGCCCTTTCTATAGTCTTCATGTACAAATAAAACACTCCTGCATAACAATAAAATGAGGAATAATAGTTACTGAATCACTTCCAAATAATGAATGCCGAGCAAACTAGGGAGTCCAATATATGAACAACTTTTTCAGATACAAAACTTCAAGTCCATGTGGTAACAGGCCCTATAAAATGCACACCCAACATGAAAGCATAGCATTGTTCTTATGATTCACATGTTCTTTTGATGTTAAATAGAACTACTTACTCAACGAGTCAATGTTAAAAATATTGCTAAAGGACGTGTAAATATGTCCCTTCTTAACATTTCAAGAACTAATAAGACCTATAAACTTAACTGCCATTAGCTATAGTAGCTCCAATGAATATGTCTTAGAAATGTCAAAAGCATCTAATGCACCTCGAGATAAGCTAACAAAATATCATCTTGAAGCTGACAGTAGTAATTTCAGTTTTGAGTATGCTCAGCAGAGCTCTAAAAGTGAAAATGCACATAAAGGACTGCAAACTTTCACATAATCACCAGAACATTATGCATATGAAAGATGGAAAAACAACAAAGTTGAGAGATTTAATAGTTCTAAACTAATATACAGTATTCAGCGAAGTAGCTGAGCTCGGATACAAAGAGAAGAGTCCAAATTCTAACTCGAGAAATCCAGAAGCAATTGATTGCAAAATAACACATAATAGGCACAGGTCCACACACTGAAAGAGCAGGGAAATGAGTAACTACCATCGTGGTCGCGAATGGTGGCGTAGCGACTATTAGCAAGAGGGCAAGAGCTCCGATTGCATATCCCAGTCACATTATACGGATTTCGACAAAATTTTCCCGTTTCAATTCTATCAAAAATTCAAAACCCACTAAATAAAAACCCAAATAACACGTGAAAACACAAATCGATCAAATGGAAATTGAACAAAAATACTTACTTGGCCATAAAACTGCAATGGTTGTGTCTAATAACTTGCCAGATGACTTCATCGTGCTGCATCTTCGAACCCTAATTGCTCAAAATCGTTCCTTTGCTAGTTTCTTCCTCTCTTACTTGATTAATTCTTTATCTTGAGTTCCCCGGAGAGAGCAGAGACGTTGGGTTTAGGGTTTTTGGCCTTCAAATTTTTGCAAGGCAAATCAATCAGGGTTTTTGCTTCACCTTCACAGTTAGTTTTAGACGTTTCCCTTATCTTTACTTTATTCACGTTAACCTCCCCCATAATTTTGTAATTATCAAAACCTCCCCTATAATTTTGATAATTAGAAAATATACCTTCAAGTCAAGAGATATTGTAAGTTGGTTACTTGATTTTCAAAACAATTTTTTTTTTGCATAGAGTAGAAAATATACCCCTAACTTTAATACGATTCACATTTTGAATTTCTTTTCTTTTTAAATAATTTTGAACATTTAAAAAAAAAATCAAAGTCAATATTCAAAATAAATTTGAGATTTTTACAAATGTTAGAAGGTGATTGTCTTGTCCATTTTTTTGTTTTGTCTCACCTGCCCTTCTACTAATAATATCAAACTTATTAACTTATCAAATAAAAAATAATTTAAAACAAATGTATTATTAAAATAATATTAAAAATCCATACCTATAACTATATTACTTTTTTCAGTTGAATTTAGAGTTATTACTTGAGCAAGAGAATTTCAAGAAAGATGACATCAGGGGAAATTCTTTGTCTCTGTTTAGGTACGGTAAGTGCGTAAAGGCTCAAGATCTCATCTCCTTTCTACCTCTAAGCTTGGTTCTCAGGGTCCTAAGTTACTTGAGAGAGGGCGAGAAATTTCGAATATCATCTAAGTCAATTCGAAAAGAAATGATTTGATTGAATTGAATTAATGCAACCTATAACTATTTATTAGAATAGTTTTTGCCAAAAGAAGGGAAAGCACTGTTTGTCTCGCTATTAGGTAAATAAATTCAGAGGCCCTTGCTATCTTAGACCAGCCTAAATGTTATAAACGATCTAAATTAATATCAATATCAAAATGCTTTGGCTCTAATCTTTCCTTTTTCATTATTTCATTACATGTTTTAGCCTTTAGCCCTAAGCTAATGACCAAAGCAAGAAAAAGAAAAGGAAACTAGAAGTAAAGTGGGGGTAGCCATGTTTGGATCAAATAGGACATAGCCTTAAAAGAGTTTTTCTTTTAATCTTTATGATGTAGAGATAACAATACCTATAGTTTTGTCCATTATATGGGATGCTATTCCTTCTCTTAGTTCAAGAAATTAGGCAATTAATGTGTATTGTATTCTATTCTCATTTGTGGATTCAATCCCCATTTTTTTTCATCATTTTATGCTGTTTTGTCTTTTTTCTTATGAGCTAATCACAAGCCACAAAACTTTGAAGGTATATACTATTTTTGTATATATCTTTTGTGGTCCATTGATTACCTCATTGGATAAGATACAAACTTTTCCACCTTCAAAAGAATCATATATGTATGCATATTCTAAGTAGTGGCCAATGTGATGGCCAGTCTGAAACCGGTTCAAATCATTTGTACCATTTTTTGTGATATTTATTTTTTGACATTTCTGAGAGATAGTGATACACTCTGAATAATTTAAATTTAGAATCTGACTCTTATTCGAATATTAAAAGGGCTTTTACTCATTGTGCTAAACTACTGAAATAGTATTATGAAACAATGGGTGAAATGAAATGAAAGTGCTAGAAGGGATCCCACATTATGCTTTAGAGTTTAGTAAATTGTAGTGCCAATAGTAGAAGGGATAAGGGAGAGATTGCTTCTTAAACTAAATGCTGCAAATGACTTCATTTGCTGATTCTTTGGGTCTTGAGTTTATCTTTTAAAGAAGGAAATTGAAGCAACAACCACAAAATGCCAACTACTTTGGGGCCCTTTTAATGAAAGAAAAGACACCATTAAGTTTTAATGGCCTTCAAAAATCAAAACCTGATTCATGAACCAGAGAGAGAGAGAGAGACAGAGAGAGAATTGACAATGTATGAAAGAATTGCATTAATATCATCTAAAGATGATTTAGTACAATCTTTGGATAAGATTAAATGAAAAGAATGAGAAAACAAAGTCAAAATGCATAGAGACAGAGACAAGGAAGCAAAAAAACAGTAGATTAATCAACAGACAAAGACTTGATATAACAAAGCTGATGTGATCAATAATATCCAAAGTCGGCTAATTAGAATACAACTAATTTGGATAAGATGAATGTTCCAATATCACATCTTCCGAATTCTAATGAGATTCGGTGCATTAATGTTGTCATCTTCCTTTCACAAACGAGAAAAATTTGCAGAAACAACTAACAGAAGAACAGCCTTTAACCGCCACAATAACAATGATGGCTACTGTTGTTTAACTCCGGCGTTTCCACTTGTGTGTTTTTAAAGAATATTTGCACTTGATGATCACTTTGTCTTCTTGAACCAAATTCCACAGTTTTTGTTGGAGAATGCAAGTGGAGACCAAATATGATGCCTACCTCAGCTGATGCAGATGACTTCCTTCCATCCCTTTCTTCCATTATCAAGAACAGCTTAATTTGATTCTGAAAAACTAAAGAGGGGATTCTTTTCTTCTTTTCCTTTCTCAACTCCAAAGCCATAGAGGCTAGGGTGGGGTAGGATAACCTTAAACCACTTTTTCTTTATCTTCAACAATTGATTCCCGATTAAAGAATACCTTCCATCCATCTCTTTTCATGACTTCATTCATATATCTCATCTGCCCTTTTTGAATGCTACTCGAGTGGACAACTTTCTTCTCAAACCCCAAACTTTAGCATCCATCTCCCTCCACATATTCAAGCAAAAAAGAAAAGGAAAAAAAAGGGGCCCCTTTCTTTTCTTTTGGCAAAAAAGAAATTCTAATAATTTGGTCCATTTCATTCACCAGCTGGCCTTGGCCCCCCACGGGACACCCAAGTCTCTCTCTCTCTCTCTCTCTCTCTCTCTCTCTCTCTCTCTCTCTCTCTCTCTCTCCCTCTCCCTTTGAATAAAATTGAAGAAATGAATATTGCAGAAAATGTATCAATCACTGGTTTCCTGTAACAGCCAGGCCCAATAATTCCAATTTGGTCTTATTTCTGCTGTAGAACCACCACTAGGAGAGAGTTCCCATAGGAATCTGGTGTTATATAAAACACAAGAGTCAATTAACTCATATCACTGCTTCATTAATCATAAGAAACAAAAATATCAGCATAGCATTCAATTAAGGCAAGACAAAGCTAGGCATAAAAAATCAGGATTTTTTTCCTGTGGTAAGAGAAAAGGTGTTATTCCATGGAACAGAAAACAGGTGGTGGGTGTTAATATCATAGAAACATTGAACTTCATGAAGTACTCAATAGATTATATAGCATAATTCATGTAAATGCACTTGAAAAAGTTTACTAAACTACCATTTGTTATCATATTTTCAAGTAAACATGTTTCTCAGCTTATCTTTTGTTATTTAGCTATGCAGATTTGCATTTTCTTTTTATAAGCAATAAGGTGGTAATACTATAGATAAGTAAGTAATTGAAACATAGAAACAAGCTTAATGTGATGATTACTGCAAGAACTATAGAAAACTTTCCTCTAAAATATGAAGGGCGTCCACACATGGAAAGATTCAGAAGGATGCACTTAAAAGCTTTACTTTGCTAGATCTGCCATCAAATTGTCCAATGAATGTAGTTCTGAGATTATATGGGTATCTAGCCTTGCAGATTTACGATAAAGACACAAGGACAGACAACAGAAAAATTTTAAGTTTGGAGATCATGATCTTTGACGCAAAAATTTTAATCATCATCATATACAAAGGAATCTTGTCACATGGGAGGTTTGGTAGAATGTTGAACCATCATAGAAGATTTCAAATCATTGATAATTGCAGCTGATATTTTGATATTTAAAATTATGTTAACATGATCAACAAGAGAAATTGAATAACGAAACTTTCACTTGTAGAGTGGAAAAAGGTGGCAAAGTTACTTACTGTTGGCATTGCCAGGGCTTTGAATTTCTTAGCTGGATATCCATGGAAGATCTTGATGAACTCTGAAAGCCACAAATTCGAGATTTCAAATTAGCAAGAGATTAATTAAGCAAGACACTAAGCTTAACCACCAGAATTCAGAAATGAACCAGAATTATGAACAATGAATAAAAAAACAAAATAAAGTATGTTCCAGACAGAATGATTCTGGATAAGGAAACGTGGCACATAAATGCATACATAATACAGATTCATGTCAGAACATCAAGAACAAGAACAAGTCACATACTGGACCAATGAAAAAACACACAGCACAATGCAATAGGAAGGAAATGTCCAAACTTTTGGTTAAAGATCATTAAAGAGCAGGATTTACGACATTAACTTTCAATCTAAAATCCAACAACTAATGGCAATCTGAAGAAGATTAGTTAATGGCTGGGTGAAAAGCATCACAAAAGCATCCTAATTAACCGCACTCACCATTACACGTTGATGATCCCAAAACGAAATTGGAGCAATATTTCCATTAATAGCCATTGCAAGGGTAAAAAAAACCAATCCCTTGTAAATGATTTACACTTGAGTCTTACATCATAGTATATATTATCTCTCTTCTGGCAGATTTTTTGCCAACATTTTTTCTGAAAATATAGGAATATTTGCATATATTAAAAGTTCCAATTTCATGTATATATATTCATTCCACTGGCGGTGATCAATTCAGTTCAATTGTCCGCTGAGTAGTGAATACAAGCCTTGTTATTGCCAATGGTTACCATTATGAATTAAGTATATATGGCTAGTATTTCCTGCAGGGCTACAGTACGCATATTGAGGAGGCTTTCCAGCAGCTTTCTGATAGCAAAGAGGATGAGGGTATTTCACGGCTGGCCTGGAGATATGATGGATGTACCTATCGGTAGTAGGTGGGGTTGGGCGCCTGGTACTGACGGTAGCAGCTGCAGAGTAAGATGATTTTGGAGATGTAGCAAAATCAGTACTAGCTGTGGAGGCAATGGAAGGAGTTGGAGAAACTTTTTTGGTGGATTTAGGCAGAGAAAGGAAAGCTCTAATCTTGAGAGCCGAGGTGGGTGAAGCAGCTCCTGCTCGATCATATTCCTCAAAGAGATTGGCAAGATCCTCATCGGAAGTGATAGATATCAGTGCATCCAAATCTTCAGTTGGCAACTGACATCTCAGACTCACTGATGTTCCACACATCTCTCCAAGCTTCACCAACAGCTCTGCCACCATAAATCATAAATTCACAAACATCAAAATCCATTCCCCCTTTTTCTCAAGCATTTCATCAAACCCATAACATACAAACACAAAACCCAAACAAACACACAAGGGTTCTTGACAGAATACTTCTTGTAACTGCAATTAACACAAACTTCAAAGATTACAAGACAACAGAAAACAAAACTCACCAGCAAAAGAAATGGAGCGATCAACGGCAAGAACACGGGTTTCTCCACCATGGTAACGGAGCTTACCATCAGGATAACGAGGAACGATTTTACCACCATAGCTACAAAGAAACTTAATGGTAGAAGGGGAAGATTTCATGTTGAGTTTATAAGAATTGATTCTCTTCTGGGTCCAAGAAAAAACGGCTGCTGATGGGTCCAGATTGGAATTCTCTCAGAATTCTTTAAGAATTGAAATCCAAGAAGAAGAAGATACTAGAAGAAAGGGAAGGAAGAGAGGATTGAAGATGCTTTGGAGTGGCTTCTTCAAGCCTATGTAAGTTACCCTCTGATACGTATTTATAGAGTTTGTGAAGGCTTGGAGGGGGGAGCGGGAAGGGGAAGGGATCGGGTGCTTAGAAACTGGAAACGAAAAGCCATGGCCGGAGAGGACCCAACGCTTGGGTCAAGCTTAGCTACATTCCCATTTCTGTGGACCCTAATACTAATTAGTTTTTCTTTTTTTTTTAAGAAAAACAAATTAATTTTTATAGCCCGTATATCTTCTTTCGGTCTCAAAATAAGAGTCTTTTTAACTCTTGACATATATATTAAACGTTTGAAAATAAAAAAAATATAATATATCCTTCATAAATACAGAGAAAAATATAAAAGAAGGGAGATAGGAGAAATAAATAAAGATAGAAAGGGAATAAAATTAGAAAAAGTATACCCGAGGAAGTATAAAAATTTCAATTTAAAATTATAATTTTGTTATAGTTTAAATGATTTCTTTCTTATAATGTTTTGCATTTTTTTATAAATTTATTATATACATATATTTTTATTTTTATTTTATGATAAATATATTTAATTTTACCTTAAAAAAAAGGCATATATTTACTTTTGTAAAAGGGGTAAAGCATGCATAAAAGTAAAAGAAATTACATAGGAAAAAAATTATTTATATATATATATATATATATGCAAAATTGCCTCACAAAAATTTGGTTATGGTTGGCAAAAATTTTTGCTTGATTTTTCCTTAAAAGAATATCACCAACATTTAGGATTTTTTTTAGTGTACCAATATATAGGATTCATATTAACACTATTAAAAATTTAAATACCTCTAAATAGTATTAAAAAGTAATCATCATATTTTCATTTGTTAAAAAAATTAAAAATGAAGTATTCTGGTTTGGTTATAATTATTTAAAGTCGATGAGATTATTGACCTATAAAAAAAAGAAAATGAAAAAAAAAGTTTTTTAACACGACCTTTTTTTTCCTTTTTTTTTAGAAAAAAAAAGATTTATATATATATATATATTTCCTCCTCCTTGAATATTGGAACCTCATAGAACGCTCATTTTTTAGAAGTTAAACCCTTGAATTTATATAGTGATATTTTAATTTTTGTTTTATTGAAGAATATGATATTTTCATTTGAAAATATGTACTAAAAACTCTTTAGAAATTATGCATAGCCTCAAATATTGACTTCTTTTTAATTTTTAATCTTTTGAAGGCCTCAAAACCTCTCCTTTGATCACCAATGGCAGCCTCTCCTTAAAAAATACAAGCTCCCTTTGGTCAAAAAATAAAAAATAATATAAATAAAATATTTTCTTTTGGTAAATATTTATTTTCCATATTACATGTATTTAATTTTGGTTGTTGAAAAACTCAACGAGCAAAGGGATGGCCATTCTGTTTATGAGCAAGGCAAAGACCTGCAATGGACTGACAACTGTGACCATATGATTGGATCTCTGCAATTTTTTAATATATATATTTCATTTTTTGCTTTTACTCTTAAAATTAGAATTTATTTTTATTTTTGAACTACTACCTAATCACAATTTGTCTCGTGAATTAACTCAGTGACCATATTATTACAAAATTAGACATAAGTAAACCGTTCAAAAGTTTTTTAGTATCTTTGTTTTAATTTATAGATTGCTTTATAACATGTTACAACCGTTAAAAAATTAATTCGATTGTCTCAATTAAATGATGAATATATTAAATTATCACTTGAGAATATATGATTAATTAAATTATATTTAAACATTTCTTAGATTGTTTAATTCCAATTCCAGTAATAATTAATGTATATAGAGAGAAGTTTTATTTCATATTATTTCAATTGACTGGATTATTCGTAACTGCATACTTACAATACAGACGTGGTGATCTTAGAGGATTTGCTATTGATCTACCTATGGCGGAATAGATAAATGTTTGAATTTTTGTGATTACTTTTTAATGGAGAAATTCTATTTGTGTATACGGGCCTTTCCCCTCCTCTTTAAAACAAACATATAGTATTCCTTTGATTCGTTTTTATTTTCATTTTAATAATAATTAAAATGATTAAAGTGTGTTGTTGACGATACATAAGATATTCAATTAGAGTTGTTCCTGTATAAGAAGCGAGATATTGTTAAAGATATTAATGAATCTAATAAAAAAAGAAGGCTATTCTATAGAATAAAAGGGTCTGAATTGCCATCATTGAGTTTGCAAACTTGAACAGACTGTCATTCATATTGAATTGATCAAGCACACTTCTAACACTTTTTCTACTCTTGGAAGAATTAACAAAGGAAAAATTTAGTAAACATGATAAAGAAATAATTAAAAATTATTTAATTTAATTTAAGAGACACTCCAATCATATATATATATAAAAGTGACAGATAAATTTAATATATATTTTTGTTTATGACTATAGCCGCGTAGGACCATTATTAGCATAATTTTGGAGATAACGATAACGATGGTGACTGTTAAGTCATTAGGCGGGTCGGGTGGGTGGCTTGCAACTTGAGTACAAATATGACGTGAATATAACAACAATTCAGCTTTCTTTGAAAAAAAAAAAATATACTACTAATTTTCCGAAATAGAAATTCTCTTAAAATTATATTTTTTAAAAGAAAAAATGATGTATTTTATTAAATAGAAAGAGAGATCAATGAAATACATAAACAAGAATGGTGAAAAATTATGTACTCATAAATATTGTTTTAATTTTTTTTATTTATAACTATTAAATTTTATTTAATTTTTTAATCTTTGTTCTTTATTTATAATTACAAATATTAATTTTATCTTTTTCTATCTATGAACTATTTTTTTTTTTTTGAAATACCAATGAACTTGTTAGAATTTGGACTTGGGCCTAACTCACCCCAAAAGGTACCTCAAGAGGGAAAGACTGCCCAATTTTTTTATAAGGAGTAGTTATTTTCTTTAATTAGCCGATGTGGGATTCTCAATGCACCCGCTCACGCCCAAGAATGAACATCTGGTGCGTGGAATTTTGCAGGATTGGACATCTGCGCGGGTGGCCCAACTCGGACAGCCCAACAACTGGCTCTGATAACATGTTAGAATTTGGACTTGGGCCTAACTCACCCCAAAAGGTACCTCAAGAGGGGAGGACTGCCCAAGTTTTTATAAGGAGTAATTATTTTTCTTTAATTAGCCGATGTGGGATTCTCAACAGAACTATTTTCAGATATTTGAGAGGTCAAAAATAGTTTATGGCTATTTTAAGAAAATAGTTTATAAAGAGAGAAAAATAAAATAAAAATTTACGGTTATAGAAAGAATTAAAATAGTTCGTGATTATTTATAATTAATTTATTATTTTCAAAATTTAGAAACAAGGTATTTTTTATTTATTATTAAAAAATGTCTTTGTTGATGAAATCAACTGCCATGCAAAATTCCAAGAAAAATGTCTTATTCCCCTAAAAAAAAAAGTTTTTTTTAAAAGAAGTCTTATTGGAGGGCTTTCTTGGGCTACCACTGGAACATGCTAATGGGCTTCCGTGGCTCCCACTTACTGGGCCCCATATTTGCATATCCCTCTTTCCCCAACTTGTTATCTTCTCATCTCTTTTTCCTTTTCCAAAGTTTTTTTCTTTTTTTTTTTTTGACAAAAATTATTAATTTAGTTCGAATATGGAGTCCTTCAAAATTTCAATAGAGATTATACGCTCTTTTTATTATTATTATTATTATTATTATTTATCTCGCACGAAGTATTCTGAGGACTCTTATTGTAAGAAGTTTTTTCCAGCACACAACATGTTCGGATAAATTCACACTCATCCACTCATTTTAGCCATTAAGTAAATGATTTTTTTTTAAACTTTTACTATTTACATATTAATAAAAATTAAAATTTCAAGAATATTAGAAAGAGTAATCAATTAGAATTAAAGAAGGTTGAAAACGATGCTTCCATGAAAAAATATTTAAATTGAAAATATATAATTTTCAACTATCATATATTAAATGTGTTTTTCAAAGAGATTTTTTTTTTAAAACGTAAAAAGAAAAAATTAACAAAAGAAATAGAAGAATTTTTAAATTTTTTTGTCGTCAGGTAGTAAAAGTTGACATCTTAACTAAAAAGTTGAGGGTTGAGGATTTTACTCATCTCTAATACATAATTTATCTTATTTTTAAAATAGGGTTTTATGTTCTTTTGAATTAAAACTTGTGTAGTAAATTATTTTATAAAAAAATTAAATATAGAATTAATTTATTCTATTTGAGAAATGAAATCATATAAGAAAAATGTCTATATCTCAAACGGGAAAAATCCTAGTGAATCCTTCATGTTTTAAACTTGTTTTATATATATATATATTCGTAGTTAATGAGGTATTGTCTAAGTTCGCCAGAGTTAAAAATTTATAATATAATTTATTGTAAGTTATGTTCCTTCCCTCGTAAAATTTTTAAAAACTTTATATGTAGCATAAAATTATGTTCATTTTATGTAAAAATGATATATTTTCCTATCATGATCCTCATAAATAAATAAAAATTAAGTTATTAAGTAAAAAAAATATTAATTTATAATTAAATGATACAATAAATTTTTGTATTTAAATTTTGATCCTTTTAAAGATTCAAGACTGACTTCGCCCTTAATGGTACTATTACCAAACAAACGATAGGTCTTAAGTGCGATTTACTCCAGTATTTCTATCGAAATATATAAATAAATAAATATAAATATAAATAAAAAACTCACATATGATCTCCCAAAGCAATAAGATGCCAAATTCACCTTAGCATTTCTTAAGAAAGAACATAACCAAAAGTTGTAATAAATTTGGTTCACTAAATTTCAAAAGATATACAAAATGGGAAATAGTTAAAAGTCGACATTTGAAAGTGGGTATTTTTTCATTTTTGAAATGGAAAATTGTTGAGTCATATCTGATGGGATTTTTCAATAAATCTTGTATGAATTACGTGTCAAGATCAACACCTTCTTCCCACATTCTTTGACTCTCATTTTGGGAACAAACTTGGTAAAATGAGAGTGACTCTCTCTCATTCATCCCATGAAACAATTACATGTGTTTGTGTTTTTGTGATGAGAAGCAATTTGCAGAGAAGAAGAAAGCTCTAGAGACCTTATGTTACGATCAATTCACTTGTCTCTAATGGTAGGTAGCATTTCATGTACGTTTCTCAACAAGTATTTATGCTTACAGGTTTATCGGTCTGATCAGACTCATATTTTCACTTATAAACTTCAATGAAAGTCAAGACAGATTTTATACTCCATTCGCAGTTGATTATGGCAAACTTCTGAATATCATCGCGAGGTATGTTATGTGTACTGTAGTTTTTAATAGGATAGAGCGACTCACTCTTGGTTATCGAAAGTCTTTTCCTATAAGCTAACCTTCTCTCTAAATTGTTTGTTCAATCTTTTAGTTAGTATTACGTACGTTCTAATTAGAAACATTCTGTTTCATACTGCTTAACTAGAAAATTCTTTTTTTCACGTTACGTCTCACATCATCTTTATTACTTTTACGAATTTGAAGATAAAAATATATTCAATTCACAAATTAAAAAACAATCCAAAGTTGAGAAGATGCTGCCTTCCTAAATACAAACCTATGTTAGACAAGGTGTTTCAAAGGAAGAAAGATGCTGCTAGGAGAAAAATATACATGGTGGGGAGAAAGAACAATTCCTGTTAGAAAAAAAAATCTGTTCTCATTTCACTATCAAGTGATTTTGATACAAACTCTCTTATCTAAAGAATTTCTTGCCGGTCTAAATTTTAAAATGACTGAAACAATATAATTTATTTCTATTGAAAAGTATTTGATATTCTCGACAATTGGTAAGATTTATTCAAACTCGCACCACATTACACTCTTAAAATCTTGTTTTTTATTTTTTGATTGAGAAATTACGTTGAAACAAAATATATATATATACTTACTGGATGGATTATAAGAGATAGGGCTCTTTATTTACAGTAACAGAAAATAAATTCAAGTCTAGTAACTGAAGTTAACTTAATAAAATAAAATAAATAAACACATTTTTTAAATCAATATATACCACAATTGTATTTAGCTTGATCAATTAAATCAATATAAAAAAATTGCAAAACACTCAACTACTTTTAGTTTTCTATATTTCTTTTATTTTCTCCAATAATAACTCTTTTCAATTTTCAACATATTCTAATAATTTCTCTCTATCATCTCCGTTAGAATTTTTAGGTTGATTGGACATCTGCGCAGGTAGCCCAACAACTGGCTCTGATACCATGTTGAAATTTTTAGATTTGTGCCTAACTCACCCCAAAAGTACCTCAAGAGGGGAGGACTGCCCAAGTTTTTATACGGAATAATTATTTTCTTTAATTAGCTGATGTGGGATTCTCAACAATCTCTAACTCAAAACTCGATTATTACGGCATGTAAAATCTAACTTTTATTAGAAAAAAAATCTTAATTTGAAATTATTTTAGTATGGGGACGCATGAAACTTTCAAAAATACTCTATAAAACCTAAATTAATCTAAAATTCTAGAGACAAGGAATTGCTCTTTCCCTTTCAAAATACTTTTTTTTTAAAAAATTTTTATTCTGTTTCATAATAAGTATCTCTTTATAATTTTCAAAGATCATTTATAATACTTTTCTAATTTTATCCTCCTATCTCTTTATTTGTTGTTCCAATCTCTTTCTTTACATATTTATGTCCCTTATATGTTTTCTTAATTTCAAAATCTTTAATATTTATGCAAAGATGTAAAACAATATTTATTTTGAAACGGAGAGAGAATAACACTCTTAGATTATATACGTTTTTTAGCATACTATTTAATATATTTCTTTTTTAATACTATTTTTTTTTTAAATTTATCTTTTATCTTATAAAATTTGTATTATATATATACGTAACTAAAAAATATATTAAACGATTCTGATTTAGAAAAATATATTTGACGATCTTAAATTATTAACTAAAGATTCTCGAACAATCTAATAAAGGCCTAACCAACCGACCAGATTGAACCTTGGGACAAATAGTTTTCTTACACAGCAAACGATCAAACGTTGCCCTAATTGTTGTTTTCATGACCGGCCAAACTAATTGTCTCACGAATAACTTTGTTACATGTAGAAGAAAGAGAGAGACAGAACAAAGGGAATTTGAGGACTATGTATATACATTAATTATATACATAAATTATATACTCGTTGTATATTTATATACATGAATAAATTTTTAATATTTAAAGATATCTCATTTTCATATTTTATATCGAAAATAGGTATGTTTATGTACGTTTATTGCACATGAATATAAAGGACTTTCTTTCTCTGAAGTGTACACACAAAGTGTGTATAATACGTTTGATTCTATCTTAAGATGTAACGGAAGGATTATTTTTAGATGAATGAAAATCAGTCAGAGATAAAGACAAAATTTATGTATATAATACGCAATGAGTATATAGTCCATGTATATTTATAACAAAATTCCCTAGAATAAAAACAGTACTCTTGTCCCGCATAGACATAGTTTAACTAGTTATAGAGTTACAGAGTTAGTAGTGGTATCAAGTGCCAATGTTTGAATCTTGTCAGTGGCAGTCTGGGATTTTTAACTTTTCCAGTTAGCAAGAACAGTCACCATGATTCTTCAACTTGGACGTCGAACAGTCTGATGAGAGTCCTAAGAGCGAGAGATTTCACATTTTGGTAACAAAACCCTACTCTTATATTATCCTATAACTAATTAATTTATCCCAAAAAAAAAATCCTATGATGATTAGATTAATGATTAATGTCGAGAATAAAAACATAAGAGAGACCAAAAAGTTTGTGGCTTTGTAATATTGGTGGTTTGGCACCCAAAAATTAGCTAAAAATGAAAGATTTCTAGGGCAAATGAACCCTACATATGGGGAAACGCATCTGGTCCTGCTCCTGTATTATGCATGAATATAATACGTGGACCCGATTAGATATTGCTCCTGCTCCTGCTCTCTCAGCTCAATGCCAGAACTCTGGAACGAAATATGGGATATATCCTGCATTACTGGGATTCATCTTATTTTAATGTTTTCTTCTTATTCTAATAGGTATGTGTGTGGTTCGATAGCGTGATCCCTTCACTTAAATAACTTTACCTAACATGACAAGTGAGAGGTTTTGAGTTTGAGATAGTTAAGGAGCAATTTAATTTGCATTGGGGACGTTTTATTTTCTAATTCTTTCAAAATTAATCAATGACTCTCGCATACAGAGTTAAAAAAACTGTTTTTCGAATATATATATTATTCCCTCCTGGGAGAGTGGGGACTTTGATCGCCGAGTAAAAATTAAATTCCATGGATGTTTCGTATGTCAAATTCGGATTAGTTACATTACGGCCGGTATACATTTGATACCAAACCCTCTTTAGGTATGTAAAGAAAATTTAATAGAAAATACAGAAGCTTAAAATTTTTTATGTGAAAGATTTAATTAATAAGAAGAAATTTATTTAGTGTTGCATTATTTGAACGATGTAATAAATAAAAAAATACGAATATTAATAAAATGTGACCGTTAAATAAAGAAAAAGAGTATATATCAAAGGAGCTGAGAGCGATCATTAATATTTGTAAAAATCTTTTATAAATATTAAAATTTTGAAGTATTTTAAACATTAATTTTCTATTCAAAAGTTAGCTCCTATAATATTTTGAAACATGTTCTTCATATAAATTTTCATTGTTTTAAAGAAAAAGATTTATTTGGACAAGCTTTTGAATCTATTTAATTCAAATTTCTCATTTTATATCTCGTATTTATTTTCACAAACAATTTTAATATTTGCAAATTAAAGTTGAAAAAAAGAAATATCAAATTCAAACCCTATTGAAATCATAATTTTTTTTTCTAGTATGAGACCAGGGAAATTCAAGGTGGATGGAATCGTAATGTAATTACAAATGCACCCCTCAAGTGTTGTTTCATTCTAAGCAAAAGAGGGGTAGATTTGGTAATTAGGAGTAGTTTGTTTAGATCTTCAAGAGTAGAATATACTCTCTGAGATTCTTAAGAAGGCCATGCTTTGGTGTGGGGGGACCTATATTATCCCCATCCATCTTATTTTGTTTGATAATGTGAAGGTATATATATATATATATATATATAGAAAATTAAGGCGAAAAAAATATAATTGTTTATTGAAAAAGAATAATAATGTCCCATCCATTGAAAAATACAAACATTGGGTTTTTTTTTTCAAGAATTTTATTTTGAATTATATAAAGAAATTTTATTTGTGAACAAAAATATGAAATACAAGTATTATCACAAACAAATTAAAGTTTCTTTGAAGTATTTACACTTTTGTGTATATATATCAATGTTATTGGAAAGAGAATATAACTAAAATTGTTTCCATTAAAGTTCGAATTCGTGTGCTAATCATGTTTTTTATAAAATTCAGATTCGAAAAAAAGTTCTCCAAAAAATTACTCAAAATGATTAAGAATGTTGTTCATGTTGTACAAATACACCAAACGAAGTATCAATTTCCCACTAAAGCTCGAATTTGTGTGCTAATCATCACGTTTTTCATAATATTTAGGGCTGAAAAAAAGTTCTTTGAAAAACTGTTCAAAACGATTTTGAATGTTTTTCATGTTGTATGAATACACAAAACGAAGTATTACATTCCTGTTAAAGCCCGAATTTGTGTGCTAATCATCACATATTTTACAAAATTTATGTTCGAAAAAAAGTTCTCTAAAAAATTGCTCAAAACGATTTTGAATGTTTTTCATGTTGTACAAATACACAAAACGAAGTATCTCTTTCTTTTTAAAGCCCGAATTCATGTGCTAATCATCACGTATTTATAAAATTTACGTTCGAAAAAAAGTTTTCCAAATAATTGCTCAAAACGATTCTGAATGTTTTTCATGTTGTATAAATAAAACAAACGAAATATCACTTTCCCATTAATGCCTGAATTCGCGTGCTAATCATCACGTTTTTTACAAAATTTAGGTACGAAAAAGAGTTCTCAAAAAAATTATTTACTCAAAACCATTCTGAATGTTTTTCATGTTGTATAAAAAAACCAGAATTATCACTTTATTTTTAAAGCCCGAATTCGTGTTCTAATTATCATGTTTTTTAAAAAATTTAAATCCCAAAAAAAGTTCTCAGAAAAATTATTCAATTCGATTCTGAATGTTTTTATGTTGTATTTATAAACCAAACGAGGTATCACTTTATTTTTTAAGCACGAATTCGTGTGCTAATAATAACTTTTTTTACAAAATTTAGGTCCCAAAAAAAGTTCTCCAAAAATTGCTCAAAATGATACTGAATGTTTTTCATGTTGTATAAATAAAAAAACAAAGAATCACTTTCCCATTAAAGCCGAATTCGTGTGCTAATCATCACGTTTTTTACAAAATTTATGTTCGAAAAAAAGTTTTCCAAAAAATTACTCAAAACGATTCTGAATATTTTTTATGTTGTATAAATAAACCAAAGGAAGTATCACTTTATTTTTAAAGCCCGAATTCGTGTGTTAATCATTACGTTTTTTACAAAATTTAAGTTCCAAAAATAGTTTTCCAAAAAATTGCTCAAAACGATTCTGAATATATTTCACGTTGTAAAAATACATAAAACAAAATATCACATTCCCATTAAAGCCCGAATTTTTTTCGTATCAGTTATGTCGTTCAACTTCTTTCGAATGGCAAAAAATGTTAAAGTATATTGATTTTCAGTATTTTGGACAAAAATTATGATGTGGATTATACATGATTAGTTCATAAAAGGATAAAATAAATATTACAGTGTCTTATTTGCTAATCAATGGTCTCATCATGTTTTGAAACGCACCTCTTCTACGTGCATAATTTTCTCTTACATTTTGTTTGTATCATTCTTTTGTCACGAGTAGCATTATGCATATTTCGTACTTTCATGAACGAATCACGAGTGTTTACATTATAATTTTTATAAAGACACCAAAAACCTCTACGTTCGACATTTTTGGCTTAAAGAAGTTTAGTGGCATAAATAGTGAAAAAAAAAACGGAGATTAATATTATGGTTATGAATATTTTATAGGTGATATGTAAAATAATGAATGGCAGCTAAGAATCCACTTTGATGCATATCCTGGTTTAAAATAATAGGAAATTATAAGAGTGTAATGCGTCATTAACAGTACAATTTATCCTTAGCATGCTAATTAAATTAATTTTGATAGAGATAAGATAATAAATATTTTATGAAGTTTGTAGATAATTGACACTATTTATTACATCATTGATATCATCATATATTATGAAAAATTCAATTATGGAACTGATTCATAAACGATGATTTGAACTCTTTAAACTATATTAATACCTTGATATGATATAAGAATTTCGTATTCTTAGTCATATATGATATATGGAGTTTATAATAGAATTTTGGGTTAGTATTAAAAAAGTACTTTGAACTTTTCTCATTATGTCTATTAAGTACCTAATCTTTGAAAATGACAATTAACGGACAATTTTGCTTTTCAGGTAAAATAAATTGAATGAAACTGATCGAAAATGAGTAACGTTTGTTATATCTTAATAAAATTTGAAAAATTAATTTTACCTTTCCATAGGAGGGGTGCTGGTCATCAAAATAGAGGGAAAAAATATAATTAAAAAAAAACTTTTTTTCCAAGACCATCAAAACATCCAACTAAATTTTTTAGGGAAAATCGATGAAAAGCGGAGATAGTTCTTCAGGGCAGCGAGGGGGGAAATGACGCTCTTAATTCTTTTGTCAAAATATTTTTTTTGCGTGCGTTTTTTGACCCGGTACTAGCCTTACTCTATTTCCTTGCTGATAGGAAATAGCGGCCGGCTCCACCCCCGCTTCGCCCAAGAAGGGCATTCTCTCATGTACCTCTATGCTATTTCTTTTTGGGAATACGCGTGGGAGCAGTGAGGAATGAATAGAAGCTTTTCAGAAGAAAAAAAAATGACATGAGGATCTTTCTTTTCCTTCCCCAAATTCTCAAAAAACTATATATCAAACCTTCATCAAACCATTATTGTAGCTAAAAAAACCCTTCTTTGCTTGCAATCAATTGTAAGAGGTAAGGGGTATTATAGGGATGAAAAAGTTCTAACTTTCAAATTTTATGAAATTGTCAAAAATATACTCGGGTATGGGGTTAATACTAAAAAATGTACCCTAAACTTTACCTGTTGCTAGAGTATATTTTGATGACCAGTTTCCCACTTATGTAAAGATAAAATTGGGTTTTCAAATTTTATTAGGACATAACAGATATTACTCATTTCTGATCTGTTTTATTCAATTTATTTTACTGAAAAAACAAAATTGTCTCTTAATTGTCATTTTCAAAGATTAAATAATTAATTGACATAATGGAAAAGTTTACGGCACTTCTTTTGGTATTAACCATAGAATTTTCTTAAAGTGTTTGGGCCGGATAGAAGTTAAGTGCCCATATCTAAGAAAGCAAGATATGGACCATGTATGGTTCGGGTAAGTTTGGCCCATATCAATCTTTCTAGAGTTAGTAATTATTGGGCCAGAATTTAGCACAGAGAATTGGTGGAAAATTAGGAGACTTTGGGCCTGCAAAACTCTCGGTAGGAACCATCGGAGATATGGGCCAGCAGGGTGCCTCATCTAGATCGTTGGCAAGACTAGTGCCGGGAATATTTTTACTCATTCCAGTCGCATGTTAGTATTTAAATTATTAGTTAGACAATTTTATTCTTATTAAAGATGATACGTGAGTGACATGTCATATAAAATAATCAAAAAATTTATTTATTGTATTTTTAACTATCATAAAAAATTATTAGGTATAAATAGCTAATAGAATAAATAATATCTTTACGTAAAAAAAGTAAATTACACAGGGTATTTTTGACTAATTTTTTTAAATTTTAATGTTGCATTCTTATGGTTCTTAATCCAAAGGGAAAAAAAATTAAGAAAAAGGGTTCAATTACTAGTCCGGACTTTTAAGTATGTTTTTAGTGTAGTTTATTTCAATTTTTAATATTATTTTATACATCTAGAATGAGCGACTTTTTGGGACAATTTCGCCTGCGCCTTTATTTTCGCGAGAAGGCTGCCCCAAAGTCCTCTATAAAACGTTTTATGCCTCTCTTTACACTTCTAGATCGCTGGAGCTATTTCCACTACTACTAGTCGAAGAAGATGTACAAACACAAAGGGTTAAAATCTATTTTTGAAAAAGATTTTCCATACGAAATTAGTTCGACCCTTTATTTCAGTCTTGTGTTCTCGATTCTTTCTAAATCCTTATAATAAGATAGTAAAAATTTCTCGCGCAGTAAAATTTTTAAAAAATAATAATAATTAATAGCATGCTAATTCTACACCTTGAAACAAACCAAAAGGCAAAATAGTGTTTTTTTTTTCTTAGTTAAATAATAGACAAAAAGTCCTCCTATTATTTTTTCTACTATTATAACTATTTCACGAATCAACATCAGCCAAAATATGTATTATTAAAAAAAAAAAAAAACTCACCAAAATATTTAGGGGAAAAAACAAATAAGTCCAAATAAAAATGCAATATTAATGTCACATCAACTTTGTTTTTTCCTTCATTAAATTCTTAAATATTATTATATCAACGTCAAGTTATCACAATTGGAACTAGATATGTTTTACATTTTCCTCGAGAAAATATTTAATTGTATTCCTTTTTTAGATAGCAATTATTTTTATTATTATTCGTTTAGTTTTTCTTCTTATCACATTCTAAAAATTTCTGTATTTTATTAAATATTATAAAAATAACTTTCAAAAAAATAAATTTTAATAATTTTTAACTTTTCTCATCTGAATACTTATAGAAATAATAATTAGGATAAAGAAAACTTAAAGAAATATTTTTATTTACTAAAAATAATTTAAAATTTTGTAATTTTTATATTACATTATATTTAAAATTTGAGAGCTAATAAAAATGGGGCCTCTCAAGAGTCACGAGTCAAGATTTTTTTTTTAAAAAAAAAAAAAGGAAAAATGGCGATTAGAAATAGTTCGAAAACGAACCTTATAACTACCGCGTAGCTCCGCCGTCGCCAATCTTGCGGCACCACCAGTCCACCACCACCATCAGCAGCTCTTCCACCGCCACTACCAATATGAAGCAACGAACATGGCCATCAAAATCCGACAGCCCCCGTTTCACAGCTCTTTCTTTTATCAGAAAGCAAAGCCGCCACCAATACCATGATTCCCCTGAATCGGAAACCTCTTTCCTCCCTAATAAACCACGCGATCAGTCTTTTCCCTCTTCATCAAAAACGGTTCTTAATAAGAACAATCAGCGAGATTTTTCCTTGTTACCTTATGATGTATTAGCTAAAATTGCTGCCAATTTTACTTTTCCTAATTTGCGTGCGGCTTCGATGGTTTGCACCGCCTGGCGAGATGCGCTCCGACCATTAAGAGAGGCTATGGTTTTTTTGAGATGGGGAAAGAGGTTTAAGCATGGGCGTGGTGGAGTAAAGCTTAATTTGAGCAAAGCTTTGGATTCATTTCTCAAAGGGGCTATGCGTGGGTCCACTCTAGCTATGGTGGATGCTGGGTTGGTTTACTGGGAAATGGGGAAAAAAGAGGAAGGTATTGTTTGGTATTTGAGGGCTGCTGAGCTTGGTGATCTTGTCGGCCAGTGTAATTTGGGAATTTCATACTTACAAGGTAATTGTAATCTTGATTGTGTTTCTTTGTTGAGTTTTGCTAATTCATTTCTTATGAGTTATGTCTAAGTATGTTTGTTGGGCAGTTGAGCTTGTGATAATTGTTGATATTAAAGTTTGGGAATTGGACTAGGTGGTAAGGAAAAATGTAAATCATGGGATGTGTTAGCTGTTCAAGTTTGTAACTGGGATTTCTTTTACTTTCTTCTCTAAAATGGGTGCTCCTAGGGAGTTACTTTTCGCACTTTTTTTCCTCACTAATTTGTCTATGTTCACCCCCTAAAAAAATCTGTCTATGTTCAGCCCCTCAAAAATCTGTCTATGTTCACTGCCCTTCTGCTTATGGTGTTATTGGTTGATGTAAATATGATATATTTGCTCAAATTAGTGGGGAAAAAGAAAATAAAGGATCGATCTTTCTTGGAAGGTCGGTTCTTCTAACTATAGTTTGACCTCAGAAGTTGGCTTATGAATATCATTACATGTTCACTTTCACTATTGGTCAGGAGCTGGAGCATGTGTAGATGACACTTTCTTTGCCTTGGCGGTTAAGTTATAGTATTTGTTTGCAAATCATCTGAAATCATAAAGGATCGGGCTGTTGCAAGATTCTCAATTTTAAGCTCATAACTGATCAGTAGATAAAAACCAGTCATGTTCTGTGTTGTTCTTGTTTTATACTGGGAGGAACCTTGTGGTTGGGGCTGCCTTGCCAGAGTGGCATAGAATCAAGAAATTGTTTCAGTTATGCCATCCAATGAAAATTGTCACTTTCTGGTTGAGCAGGAGAAATCTTACTGCAGCAGAAATTGTTGTTCCTATTTCTCTTTCATCTTTTTATGCCATTGGTATGTATGTCTCTAGTCATCCATTCCATGCTCTTAATATTTACACAACTTCATTTGTCTATGATTTCTGGTCTGCCCTGAATATTATGTGGTGGTCCAGTTTCAGTAACTTCTTCAAACACATTGAGGAAGAGGAAGAATTACATCTTACTTCTGCAGTCAATATGTTTGTATTTGTGCTGAAAGCATGAGGATTTTCCTGATGAGTAATTTTTATGTTAAGTCTAGAAATTCAACACTCAAATATGTTAATATTTCTTGCAGTTGATCCACCAAATAACAGGGAGGCTGTTAAATGGTTGCACAAGGCCTCTATTGCTGGCCATGTTCGTGCTCAGTACCAACTTGCACTTTGTCTTCATCAAGGTCGTGTAGTGGATAAAAACCTCCAGGAAGCGGTATGAACTTGTCCACTCACTTGGTATCTGCTATCTCTACTATGATTTCTCTAGCTACTACTTGTGATCGCTTTGTTTTGATGGAGTTCCTTTCTTACAGGTTCATTGGTATCTAAAAGCTGCTGAAGGTGGGTATGCTCGTGCTATGTACAATATCTCATTATGTTACTGTTATGGTGAAGGCTTAGAGAAATCTCATAGATTAGCAAGAAAATGGATGAAGCGGGCCGCTGATCGTGGTCATAGCAAAGCTCAGCTTGAGCATGGACTGCATCTATTTTCTGTACGTACTATAATACTACAAACTTTCAAAAGATAGCTCTATAATAATCCTATAAACTTCTGTAGAAAGAAGAAAAATAGTAAGAGGCGTTTTTCTCCCATACTTACTGGGTTATCTAATTAATGCTAACAGGAAGGGCAAATGATGAAGGCCATGGTCTACTTGGAGCTTGCACACCGGGCTGGTGAGACGTCTGCAGTTCATGTGAAAAATGTTATACTTCAACAACTCTCCTCAACTTCTCGCGATCAAGCTATGCATCTTGTTGCTAACTGGCGTGCCTTGCCTTCATCTCGCTAAATTATACATTACATATATGACCTTTGATTCTTGATCCCTGTTATCGTGCTTTTCTAAGGGTTCACTCAGTTTTCTTGTTGGATACTTGTTTGTTGATAGAGAAAAGAGCTGTAATATATTCTTTGATTTGGTCCTTCCTGCAATGTATTATTCAGGTTCAATGTTAACAACCATGTTTCAGCCAACTTTGAGCATATCTCCATATGAAGAACTATATAGAGTTCTTGGTTTTTGTAAATGTTGAATTATTCGCCAAAAGTATAGTGATTTTGCAAAATTTCAAAATGGATCGCATTTTAAATGCAATTCTTTACCTTGACCTTACCGTTTTGTTAAAAAATATCAAAATTAAACTCTCCCAATGCCCCTTTAGTTTTGTCATATATAAGTTTTCTTTGCCAATTTTAGGTATGCCAAATCAGATTATCTATAACATTCTCATAAGGAATAAGAAGGGATAAGAGAGCACAAGGCCCCATGAATTCAGGATTCTCACTTGGCATGCCCAATGTTGGATATCAACGGTCTGAAAAAGAGGAGGATTGTTCCCTTGATACTACGTTAAAACAAGCTTGAACTTAACTTCACGCTTAAAAATACTTCAAGACTTTAACGCCACTCTTAAAATACACACTTGAAGAGGAGGAAAATTATAACAAACAAACACAAAAGCAGAATTTCCAAGAAGCCATTGAATGAATGACTTGGAAAATTTGATAACGAGATTGACCAGACCATACCCTCAACAGCAATCATCAACTGGTCAAAGTAGATGTCATCCTTGAAGAAATATGTGGAAGAAAACACATTTTGTTAAAACAGACAAGTTCCCAATGGCCCCCCAAGGAGAACCAACCTGATTCTGCCAAAATTCCCGAAGGAGCAACCAGTTAAGAATGTTACAGAGAAAGTGTACTAGAAGAGCTTGGCTGAGGACAATTTACCATATTTCATCATAACATTGCTTTGGCGCATACAAGAAAGCATATAATCTACCTGTTTCATCTCAAATTGGCATATCAAGAATTCAAATAGATCTTCAAATCTTGTTTTTAACAGGAAGAGAGAATCAACATTAAGAGTCTACTCTGCTTCCTGGGATATTAGTGAATTCCAATCAATTTGTCTACAACATCCTATTGTTTCAACTTCAAAGACTACCATTGTCAACATACTGTTTTCACAATATTTCTTCTGCATTTGCATTTTTAAGAAGCCCTAATAGTTTAGGGACGCGAAACTCCATTAAGATGATTGAAATTCAAACAAGAAATTCGACAACTAATTTCTAGCAGAGTCGGGAGATGGGACGCAACAGAATTTTGAAGTCTGTCAACCTTCAAACATAATTTTCACATCACCAACGTAAAGCTACATGATTATCGTCAGTTTACCATGCCGTTATGAAAATATCACAAATTTATCCATTAGGAATTGGTTCTTTTCTTATCAACAGGGGGAAAACAAGAATTAGCAATCTTCGTTCTTTAAGAATATAAACATTCTGAAGTTTCTCACACCTTTAACAGCAAATAACAAAGGAATAGGAAAGGCCAAATTATGAACTTTGTAAAATAGGGCATACGTAACCAACAATCCAAGTTATGTCATCATGGCTAATGTTTGTTAATTTCATTCTATGGAGAACTTTAATGAGTCAAACCACAAGAAAAGATTGTAATAGTCATAATGAAGATTCAATTCATCATTCTCCTCAAAAAGACAACTGAAGGAAAAAAAGAAAAGAAAAACCTTTACCTACAGCTCTACAATCTTCCAATTTTGAGTACTTACAAGAAATGAATTTTATGGTGAGTATGATGGCCTTTGAACAAGAAGACCGCTATGGTAAACATTTAGATGTCCTACAGCCTTTGGTATCAGGTCTCTTAATTCAGGATGCTGAGCAACCAAAGCGCGGTCTGCACCTCCTAGAGTATTCAGTACCCATGCTTGTTCCTGAGCCTCACTGTTTCTAGCATGCAACACAAGGTAGCAGAGGAGGATCAAACCATGCAACTTTGCCCTGTCATTTCCCCTAAAAAGTTTGGTTAGAGGTGACAATCCCTTAAACTCAATGATTGTCTTTGAATGTTCAGTGCAGAGAAAGTTCTCAGGGGAAGCAAATTTCCCAAGTGCAATTGCAGCTTCTGCCGCAACATCTTGGTTCCTATGACTAAGCATCTCTACAAGAGGACCGATGACCCTTGTCTCTCTAGCAGGAAAAGTTCTTGCCAATGATCCAATTGACTTTATAGCCGGGATTTGCAAAGTTGGATCATCGCGCTCCTTAATTACCTTTAGTAACTGATCTACAACAGCCTTCGCAGCTGGAGAATTCGTCCTAAAAGCAGCCCTTCGGAGATCAGCATTTGATTCAGCAGCAGTAGTTATTTCCATTATTGCCATCAAACAATTAACTAGTAGTTCACCTTGTTCCTTCTCAACAAGCTTTGCCAAACATAGCAACCCTTTCGTCTCTGTTATCCTCCTACTATTCAATACACTTCCCCTTGCAAGCATCCACAATGCTTCGGCACAACTAATCTTTAGTCTAAGCTTCACTTCTGGATCCTCATCCTCCTTCTCCTTCTTATGATGCCCACCCTTACTACCATTTGAATTATGCATAGATAAGGTAGAACCAAATCCTTTATGCAGCTGGTTCCTCTCCATTTCTTTGTTAATTTGCACAATGGAATGAAAGCTATGCTTCGCCACTTTGAAGTTCGGCTCATCAACAAAAACATCTGTTGACAACAGTGTCACAAGTGGCTTAATAATATTTTCCCTGGCAAAATACTCCTGAGCAAGGAGAGAATGTTCCGCCATTCTAGCTACCAAATTGGCCATCTTAATTTGAACCTTCATTGGGGAATGGCCTAACACCTGAACGATAATCGGGACACCAAGTTCATTTATAATTGTGCAAACCCTCTCCCCATCATTAGCTAAATACAAAAGGGCAGTTGCAGAGGCAATTTGAACATCCACAGATGAAATCTCCTTCAATAATTTCAACAAAGGCGGAATTCCACCTTCTTCAACTATAATTTTCTTGTTTCTATCATTATCTTTGGCTAATGATGCTAATTCATTAGCAGCTTCAATTTTATCAGCAATTTGACCCATATACAAAGAAGCGATAAAAGCCCAAACCCATGAAAATATAGGATCATTACTAGCAATCGGAGGAAGAGAAAGCATAATACCTCCACCACCATCAAAGATGCTCAAGAGCCACTTCAAGTCCGCCGCAGAATTCTCTAGAAGAATCATCAGTTTCTTGAAATCAGTAGCAGAGACGATGGTCATAACACGGCGCAGAAAGCTACCCCGCCTACATTTCCTCACCAAGATTAAAGCTTTCTCAAAATTCCTCGAAACATCGGCAAAAATCCGTCTGATGGGCCTCTCATAAAGTGAACCCTGACTCGTCGAGGTGGCTATCCGAGCAGCAGACCGGAGCATTAGCCCCATATTCTCAGCTAGATTTTTGACGGATGAACACTCAGACTTGAAAGACTCCGCTTCCCTGACGGCTTCACGAATCCTTTCCGATAACAAAATCGGATAAGATAAGACCTCTTCAATTAGCTTCTCTTTCTCTTCAGAAGCCGGCGGCGGTGGCGGGGTTTTGGTTGTAGCAGTTGCCATGTCCGTTTCTTTTCTTTAACTTGGCGTAATTGATTACTGAGTCTTCTCTAACAAAGAATTTACAAGTAGTAATAACAAGGGAAGAAGAAGACTGATGAGACGACGAAGAAATTTCTTGGATTTTGACTGGCTTGGGTTTGGGAAAGTGTTAACCAATTTCGTTTCTTGAATTCCTCATCTCCTTTCCCGTGTCAATCGCATTTTCGAATGTTTTCCTGCCATTTTTTAGACCCATGTATAATAAAATAGGTTATTGCCAATTTGGTCCTTCTAGATTTTACACTTTTTCAATTTTATCTATCAAATTATATAATGATAGATTATATACGTCTTCATTTGGTTTTCTTCTCAAATTAAAAAGTTTTTCCTCTTTTTTCTATTTGTGTGCCAAATCCCTCTCACCAAAAATTTTACTTTCAAGAAACTCAAAAAAAAAAAAATCACTATTTTCTAACACACATATATATATAATAAGTTTAAAATGTTTAATCATGTCCCTCTATTTTTTTTTTAAAAAAGAATTTATTAGTATAATTATAGGATTACATATATAAGGATTTAAGAGCCGATCACGCTCAAGCTCTAAGACTAGTGACATTGATATCGGCTTAGCCACTACCGAACTCACATGTCGCCTAGCAAACCTATCAAAAGACGAGATTTTACAAGCAAGAACATTTAAAAAATATATATCAATTCTTTTTATTACTATAATATTTTTAGACTTCAACAAATTAGTTATTATTGAATAAAAAACTTAACTTATTAATTTATAATTTATTAGGGTTTAGTTTCATAAATTATATATATATATATAGAATACATGTCTCTTTCTCTATTCTCTATTCTATTCTCATTTGGACTTTGGAGTATGGAATGAGGTTTAACTAAGGAGGGATTTGGAAAGCAAAACGACTAATTTAGAGTCTATTTTTTGACAAAATTAGGTTTGGAAATCTAATAAAAACTCATTCTCAAACTTTATTTTATATATATATATTTCTCAATTACTTTAATTATTAGAAAACTCAATAAAATTTTTTTATCAACATCAAACTAGAACCAATATTTATTTATTATTTATTATTGGTAGAAGTCTTGTTCCTTCAATGGGAAATGAAAGATACTTTCTAATCTTTCTACATTGAACTCACTTCAACTTTGTCCATCAATTCCCTTCCCTTCCTCATCAAATACTCATCTTTGCTTCCATTGTAAGTACGTGCTTTCACGTTACCAACTCCCATTTTTTACTTCTTTTGAAACCGAGTAATTATACCAGCCATCTTATTACAATAAAAGATATATATTCTGTGATAGTTATTCTAAAATGTTACGATTCTATGATAATAAATTAAAGTGAGTGTTTTCTGGCGGTATTAAAGTTTCATATATAAAAATATAATATAGTTCCTATGACATGATGCACAATGAAAAACATACTTAGATGCATATATAATATAATTTTTGTGTTTAAAATATCACAAGAATCATTTTTTTTTCGAGTGCTTCAGATTAAGTTCTTGCAGATGAACATGCTTTGGGACATCGACCCTACTACATAATTGGAAAGAGAACTTCGAGCGTGATCGTCCCAGGAAGGTCTTTGTTTTTATATGCTGCTATGTGCTTTCTCGCTTGCCTATCTCTTTGCCTTTCGATTTCTTTCTTTCTAACTCAAACAGAAAATCTTTCAGCACGCTACACGATTCTTTCGTGAAGCTCTCTCAGACGTTTCCACTCTTGCCCCCTTATCAAAGCTAATACTCATCTTTGAGGGGATTTCTTTCCCTTTCTCATTGACCGATGGCTCGCCTTCAACAAGTGAAGCAACTGATACTTAATCAGGAGGGAGACAGTTTGGTTTCGTGCAACATCCTCGCAGCTGGAGGAAGTCAGTTGTCGACTAAAAAAATTACCTTCTTATTAATTAAGGATTTAGAGAAACCTAATTCATATAAGAATTAATGTGTCATTCTTTATTTTTTAATTAAAAATGTATATTTATATATGTATATATACATATACATATGTGTATATATATATAAAGAATATACAAGTGTCATAGAGTGAGGAAGGCTGCTTCCGGAACAAAATCTTTTGAACAACTCTTTTTTATTTCATTATATTTAATTCTTTATTGAAAGATGAAGGTATCTTGGGGGGTAAATCGGACATTCTAGAGAGGTATTGGGGTGGCCTATGGAATAATTGTTTAAGAGGGAAGGATGAGGTACATTTGAATAAAATAATAAAAGGAGTCTCACACTCACTTTTTTTTTAATAAATAAACTCTCACACACACCTAAGAAATATTAAAAAAAAAAAAAAAGGAGTCCACCCAACAAAATAATAATAATAAAAGAAAAAAATAGTGTCCTCCATCAAAATTCTATTAATTTTTTTTCCTCTCAAACCTATATAAGATGGGCTTTTATTCTTTCTTGAAGTCCTCTATGACATTTTCCATTGGCTCTTCATTTAAAAGGTACTTTTTTCATATTTACGTCTTATTTATTAAGTTTGAAATTTTATTTTTAGACAATTTTTTATTTGAGAAAACATTTTTGTAGAAGTTTTACTTTTAAGAATAAAGAATTTAAAGTTTTGAAGATAATTGTTCCGGATATAAATGAATAAATTGGCCTTGTTTCTTTTTTTTTTCTTGATAGCAAAATAAAAAGAATATTAGTGAATTATAATATTGGGTATTTTTGTTTGTTAATTAGTTTAGTAAATTTTACATTAAGCATTAGTGTTTTTTTTACCTAAACTATATATTATGATATTCATCTAAAGTCCATATTTTGATCAAATAACAATAATTAAAATACTACCATTACAAGTCCACAACAAATAATTTGTTCATCTTAGGAAAAAAAAAAAAAAGAATTGTTTCAGGTGCGGCTTCTCTCTCAAAAAAAAAAATAAATAAATAAAATTATGTAATTCATTTCTAGATGGAGAGGCCCAAGTTGATGTCTGGGCTTGGGCCTGAGAGAATCACCAAGAGCAACACCAAAGGTTAACAAAAGTTGCTCTACAAGTATATTTAATATATTCTCTAATATATGTTTTAATATACTTTTTTTAATAATAATTTTTTTAATTTATTTTTTATTTTATAAGACTTTTATTTATAAAATTATTATAAAACGTGTGAACTGCAAAATGTACTAAACGATCCTGATCCTAGATGTGCTGAACTTAAACAATTAAAACTAATATTTGTTAGAAAAATAAAGGAAAAAAGTTCTCTTTTTTTTTTTCAAATTTTTGAAGAATTTTTTCTTGTTCTATTAATTTATCTAAAGCAATTAATCCCAAAAAATGAACAAAATTAATGAAAAACACATAAAAAAATATTAATGTAAAGATAAAATATAAAAGAAGAGAACATATTAAAGGGCTTTATTTGAACTTCACACAAGTCTAATGAAAGATGGGAGGATAGATTTTATCCTATTGCTAATAAAGGGCTTTGACCCCACAAAATATTTGTCCCACAATAGTGGGAATAGAAAATCTTTACATTTATTAAGATATTTTTAAATGATTTTCAAATAAAAACATCTCAATATACTCAATTATAGTTTAATATATATTTTAAATATATTCTTTAGTATACCATTTTGACAAGTAATTCTTTTTAAAATTTATTTAATAAAATTTAAGAATATATATTAAATGAATCTAATTACTTTCATATATATTGCTTTATACTACTTCCGTTTCATAATATAAAGTTAAGTTTCTTTTATAAATTTTTCTTTCAAGAATATCCTATTCAATTACTGTATCACTAATATAATGAAGTCTTGAAATATGGAGCGAGGAGAGAGAAAATAAAATTTTGAAATGTGGAGTTTTTTAAAACTAATAATATAGTATTGAAGATATTTTATTAGTATAAAACACAGTAATTTAATATATTTTTACTTTGTGTTAAAAAGTAATTTAATCTTATATTATAAAGTAGAAGTAATACCATTTTATTTAACATACATAGAGTAATCTGTAAAATATTTTATAACATTTATTTATAAGAAAGAATTTGAAGTGATTGTTATGAATATATCATTAAAAAATAAATTAATTAGCAAAAAAAAAATATAAAAAATATATCAGATGATGTAAATTTTAACATAGTTTTAATACTATATAAATTTTGAGTTTGAATTTAATTAAAAAAAATTATCAAAATTTTATAAAAATTAATTTTTATTCCTAAACTAGTCACGTAAATTATAAACCGATAATGATGAGGCCAATTATATTATAGACCACATATATATATAGGAAAAAAATAAAACAAAACCAAAAAACCCATATATATCTATATATATATATATATCCACGTAGAAGAAACAAATTGAAAATGAAATAACTCCCCCTGACTCCTCTGCTCTGATCTGTCCGATCTCCCATGGAAGACCGCAACTCAAAGATACCCCTTCTTTCGCCGACACCACCAGAGTCTCAGGCCATTTCTTTTACCACCACCACCTCATCATCCTTCGTCGCCGATGCCAATGATATATTACCAATCACCGGAATCCGAGATTTCTTCAGAGAATTTGCAGTAGAATCTAGAAAATTATGGTACTTAGCTGGTCCGGCAATCTTCACTTCAATTTGCCAGTACTCATTAGGTGCCGTCACTCAAACTATAGCCGGCCATGTCGGAACTCTTGAGCTCGCCGCTGTCTCCGTCGAAAACTCTGTCATCGCCGGCTTCTCTTTGGGAATCATGGTATAGCTACCAACCTATTTTATATGTACCCTTCTTAATTACTTAAAATAAATTACTTTTATCTATTTTAAATGACTCAATCGTTTAATATCTTTTTAATACATTTTTTATAATAATTTATTTTATAAATTTAATAGATAAAAAAATAAATCCTTAATATAATTATTTTTATTAAAAAAAATACTAAAGAGCATTTTCTAAGAGAAATATAAGCAATTTGGAAGAGATACTTGTACTGTTTATCATATTTATTTTTATCTTACAAGAAAAAAGAAATAAAGTTATTTTTGAAAATTATTGTCTAAATCATTTTTAATTTATTATTATTGTTGAAAATAAAATGTTATATCAATTTTTTAAAATAAAATTTTAAAAAATACTTGTTTTAAGCTACGATTTATAATGTCTAATTTACCCTCGTATTACATCATAAAACATTTTACTAATCATATTATGTTAAGATAGACTTAAACTTTAGGAATATTTTCTTTTTAAATTCGTTTTCAAAGTTTGAATTTTATAATTTACTAAATTCTCAGTTCAGAAAATTAAAAATCTGATTCCGCTTATTATTATTATACTGTATGCATACATTAGCTTGGGATGGGAAGTGCATTAGAGACACTATGTGGACAAGCATATGGGGCAGGGCAAATCGACATGCTAGGAATATACATGCAAAGATCATGGGTAATCCTCAACACAACAGCCATTGTTCTTATGTTTTTATACATATTTGGTGAACAATTCTTAAGAACAATTGGCCAAACTGAAAATATATCAAAAGCAGCTGGAAAATTAGCAATTTGGATGATTCCTCAACTCTTTGCATATGCAATGAATTTTCCAATTGCAAAATTCTTACAAGCACAAAGCAAGATCATGGTTATGGCTTGGATTTCAGCCATTGGGTTGGTTTTGCATACTTTTTTTAGCTGGTTGTTTATGATAAAAATGGGTTGGGGACTGGCCGGCGCCGCCGTGGTTCTGAATGTTTCTTGGTGGTTCATGGTGGTTGCTCAATTGGTTTATATTTTTAGTGGAACTTGTGGAAGAGCTTGGTCTGGATTTTCATGGAGGGCTTTTCAAAATCTTTGGGGATTTGTTAGGCTTTCTCTTGCCTCTGCTGTTATGCTTTGGTTCGTTTTTTTCTTACCTCACAAACTATTTATTATCTAACCGTAATTATTAAATTTTGTAAAGGGTATAAATATAAAACTTCTTAATTATGTTTTTTATGTGATGGAATATTTATTTTTTCTCATTTTACTAATTAATTAGCTTATCTAACTTGTGGTTTTTTTTTTTTTTAATATGAATTATTAGCTTAGAAACTTGGTATTTCATGGCATTGGTACTGTTTGCTGGATATTTAAAGAACGCAGAAGTAGCTGTCGATGCTCTCTCCATTTGGTAAGTACCCTTAATTAAGTAGCCAATTTCGTTTAATACATCTTTTAATATACCCTTCAATATTAAACGATTCTGAATATTCTACTTAAAAAATATGAAAAATCAATAATCAATTTGCAAAAGAGTTGCTCTAAGAATCGGATTTGTCTTCTCAAGTATGGATAGATCAATTTATATATATATATATATAGGGGGCCCAAACTTGACGAAAATTTTGAAGGAATTTCGTGTAAATTGGCGAAATTTCTTGGAGAATTTCACTGACTTGGGTGAAATTTATTTCAGTGTTTTTTTTTTTAAAAAAAAAGCAACGGATAGAAATTCTTGGGAAAAATTTTAGAAAGTTGAAAAAAAAAGTAATTTTTTACAAAAAAAATATTAAAAATTATCTATATCTATCTTGAATTTGTGTTAAATGTGAAATATTTGAGTTTTGAATTAGAAGAATTGGGTTAGAGAGAAATTTTGATGAGAAAAAATAAATTTATAAATATTCGAGTTATATTAATTGACTCATATATATATATATATATATATAGAGAGAGAGAGAGAGAGAGAGAGAGAGAGAGAGGTATTGGGTTTTTAGTTAGGTGAAAATTAATATAGAGAAATACTATAGTTAATAAGGTAGGTAACATGACATATGATGAAACCAAATTAGATTACTCCAAGTAGTATGGGCACTATTTATTTATTTATTTATTTATTTAAGACCAAAATTTAGTTAGTCTTTATCTTTGACCAAATTTCCTAATCACTTCACTTGTCCTTTTGTCTCTACCCAATCATATGCCATCAATAATTTTTTACTAAATGAATACTGAGTTTTGATTCGTGTTTTTTAGAGAGATAAAATTTTGATCCAAGATTAAAAGATAGAAGTTGATAAGAATATTCATGATTAAGTCGATAAATAATTTAAATGTAAAACGATAATTAATTATTTAATAATTACTGAATGATAAAAGATATGTGAGATATCTTTTTATACCACTTCCTTCCGTAGTTTATATTATTTATATATTTATTTAGTTTGGTTAAGTACGTGCGAGTAAACCATTCCGTCCCTATTTAATCGATGTGACATATTTTATTATTACGTATTAAAATTTGAAATTGTTAATTACAATTATTTTATTTTATTTTTAATAATTCTATGAAAATGTTTTTCTCACCCACTTATATTTTTCAAAAGAAACTTTAATAATGAGTCCAAACCTCGTTTTTGGATACAAAAGGTCATTTTAACTTTTGCTAATGATAATTATAAATTGGTGGTCCCTCCATTTTAATTTTTAAAATAATGTGTCAAAATCAAATAAATGTTTAAATAATATTATTATGCACCACATAAGGTTCATATAATTGAAGGGAGAAGCAAAGAAATTGACCCAAAAACGTTAACACAATTTATTTTCTTTTTCTTTATTTAAGGTTGTCGGTAAATTCAAATTATAAAATTATTTGTCAAGTAAGTTTCATTTAGATTAATTAATCTCCCCAAACTAAATGGAGGAAAGAATTATTTGTTACAAATTTTTAATATTATATTAAAAGCTATTTTTCCATGTAAGTAATGATGATATATGAAAATCTTTCGTTTTTTTTACTTGTCACATTTTAGATATCATATTGTTTAAAAAAAATATAAAATTTTAGACATTTTTTTGTCTTCCCTCATTTTTTCTTACTAGTTCTATATTAGAATAATAAAAATATATTGAAATTTGTTATTAATATAAAGGTATCATAGAAAAAAATTTATTAAATACTATTACCTCTGGTTGAGAATATAAGTTATTTTGAACTTTGGACACGAATTAAGGATGAAAAAAATAATGTAATTTTTAAAATAAGATATATATTTTACTCTCAATAAATAAGGAGAGAGAAAGAAAGGGAAATACATAAATAAATTAAAGAAGATAGAGTTGGAAAATAGAACTTATACTTTTGGCTAAAATGACTTATATTTCTGAACAGATATTGTATTGTCTTGGAATTGCAAATATAAGTAAAACAAAAACGGAGAGAATAATTGCTATTTTGCTATTTTTTCACGGCATAATTATGGTTTTATTGAAAATTTTGCAGTACAAATTTATTGGGTTGGGCAGTGATGGTTGCTATGGGTTGCAATGCGGCAGTTAGCGTTAGAGTTTCAAATGAATTAGGGGCGGCTCATCCGCGGACGGCGAAGTTTACGACGGTGGTTGTTTCCGTAACGTCGTTTCTTATTGGAGTATTCCTCTCCGTTATTCTTCTCATCTTCCGACGTCAATATCCTTCCTTATTTTCTGAAAGTTACCAAGTCAAAAGGCTCGTCTACGACTTAACGCCGTTACTTGCATTTTGCATTGTCCTTAACAATATTCAACCTTCTCTTTCGGGTACGTATACAGCTTAATTTTATTCTTTTAATTTTCCGAATAAAAGATGAAACAATTATATATATACAGAATCAAATATTTAACTTTAATATCAAGAAACGAGCATTGTCCAAACTTCATCGCTAATTATGAATAAATGAGAGATTTTGAGACAACGAGAGTAAAATACCTCTTTTTCCCTTAAATAATTCTATTTTAACTTGTCAAATAAAAAGTCTCGAGTTTAAGTATTTCTTCTTAAAATTAGAGAGGTTTTCCATAACTATAACTTAAACGAGCCAAATACTCGAATAACTTTACAGTTCATATATTTCTAAACACGGTTGTACATTATCCTAACAAACGTTTTCGAGATGTATGATCGTGTAAAAATAAATAATATCGATACTACGTTGAAAATGAGTTTTAATATAACTTTATTCATAAAATATATAAAAAAAAAGAGAAGACCTAAATTAATGAGATATTAGATCAAAAAATTTATATAAATGAAAATTTTAAAAATATTTATAAATTATTTTTTTTGCAGGGGTGGCCATAGGAGCAGGGTGGCAAGCTCTAGTTGCTTATGTGAACATTGCTTGCTACTACTTATTTGGTATTCCACTTGGTCTAATCATGGGCTACAAACTTAACATGGGTGTGCGAGTAAGTTTTTGAATCGCATTTTTTTACTTATCATATTTTATTAATATTTTTTATTTATTATATCTCGAAAATAATATAACACTTAATAAATTAATAGGGAATTTGGTACGGAATGGTATTAGGAACTGTGATACAAACGCTGGCCTTGTTCTTGATCGTCTACAGAACCAATTGGAATAAAGAGGTAATTTTTATATTTTTTTACTTGTAATATTATAGATTTAAAATAATATTTTAATGAATTTTTTCTTATTTATAATATCTAAAAATAAATTCTAACGTCTTTTTATTTTTCTAATATGAAAAACAGTAAAAACAATAATAAGGAAGGAGAAAAGTTTAAAAAGTATTTTAATCTATACAATAAAAAATTATTTAAAATTTTGTATTTAACGTCTAAAATATAACTAGTAAAACGAAAACGGAGGAAATATATAATATTTAACTTTTTAATTTGTTTTTGTAATTAATTTGACGTGTATTTTATTTTTTACAGGCTTCTGTAGTAGCAAAGCGTATAAGACAATGGGGAGGGGAGGAACCAACATCATTAACATATGCTAAACAAACTTACGAGGTTGAGAAATGAAACGAATCGTAGCAAACCAAAGTCAATCCCGGTCAGGTTAGAGATTCTGGATTCAAATTATATTATCAGTTCGAGTTCAAATTCGAACAAAAATTAATAAACTCAATTGAGTTGAATCCAAACTTCAGATAATAAAAAAATATAACTTGAACTCGATTCGATTCGTTTATAACTTTATTTCTGATCGATGATATTAATTTTTTGTGTTAGAATTTTATATTTCAAGTTAAGCAAGAAGTGCACAATTTTGAGTCCATAATGTTCTTCATGAATTTAATCTTACAAGATACTCCTGATTTTTTTTTATTTAATGTTATGAAATATAATATAATATTTATTGAATTTTTTCACATTATATATTTTAATAAAAATAAATAAATTTTGGCTCTGTTTAATTATTCTAATATGAAAATTTATAGAAATAATGATGAATGAGAGATTAATTTGGAAGGCATTTTATTTATATAAGAAAAATTATTTAAAATCTTCTATTTTCTTAAAAAGTATGATGTCTAAAATAAATTGTAACATGTAAAAAAAAAAAAAGATGTTTTACTATTAAAGCTAAGTGTACAAGTCTTCGCTTGCTACACATGCACTCTACTCTTAAGAGAAAGCATTAATTTGAGCCTATCTTACTTAATCATAAATTTCGAGTTTCAACTTTTTTGAGACGTAATTATATCTTGTGGAAAAAAAATTTATTCTTATTATGATATTACAAAATTTAAATGAAAATTAATTTGAATTTGGTGAATAGAATATTTTTTGGTGTGTATCTAAACTTATTCTTTTATCTTTTAAAAGTTCAGAGTTTATCTTTTATTGTATAGAATATATATTAATAAAATTAATATAAAAAGAGCATATTAAAGACGGAATGTATTAGAAGATGTACTAAATTATAAAAATAAAATTTGGATCTAGATAATAGTAAAACAATTGAATTAAAAAAAAAAGAAAAGAAAAATGAAAACTACTCTCCTATTGATTCCATGGGCCGGTAGGCAGCCCATTTTTAAAAAGGCTTGGGCATGTGGGGCCAATTTCTTCTATTTGGGCCTAATTTTTGTACTTAGCCCAACCTACATATAAATTCCAGTCATCCTCCTCCACTATTTTTTCTCAAAATCAATGAGGAAAAAGAAAAATTATCTATTTATAACGTCTTTTTAATTATTTTTATTTTTATTTTATACATATTAAAATATAAAAAAAATGTACCTATGAGTGCTCAATTTTATAATAAAAACATTTCGAATTAACTAAATCCAATCTAGTTTCTCTTTAATTTTAAAAAATAAAAATTTTTGAGTTCAAGTCATCTTACGCATAATTTTATATTGGCTTTTCATTCTTATTCTGCAGTGATGGATGTTATATTCTTGATTTCTCTTGAATTAGTTGAAAACGCTCAAATACAAATGTTATAAAAAAAATCTAATATTCATGTCTTCACTTTCTAAGTTAAAATTATTATTATTGATTTAAAAGAAAATTAGTAATATATATGTTGTATATGTTTTCCTTAATTTCTTCATAATTCATTCTTATTATCATCAAACTTAGGTTAATTATGGGAGAATTATTAAGGTAATTTTAATTGAACCTACCCTAACACTTACATTGAATATGAATCCTAATACAAAACTCACAGGAATAGTCCTTCCTTATTTACCGCTCGCTGATTCACGTGATTGAACTTTAGAGACCTGGCCTATTTGACACAAGAAAGACTAGACTGGGCCTTTGCAAATCAAAAATTGAAGAAAAATACCTCAATCAACCACTTCTCTCTTTCTGCCATAAAAAGCTCGTGTCTTCATCCCTGCTTTACTCTTTCCTGCCCGTGTCTACCTTTAGGTCAAGTTATTTTTATCAATCCTTCCCTCACTAGATCGGTAGCTATTTCACTTGCTATGAGCTGAAGAAATTTGGACTGCCCTAATTGTTCCTATTCCTACATGACAGGACCCAATACATAATAGCATGTTATGTTCACATGTGCCACGTGGGATTGCCATCCTGCTCCAATTGGCAGGATCGTCTGTAACATACTTTATAGCGTACATTTATATACAATAATTTAGTTATAATAATTAATCTGTAAGGTATATAATTAATTAAAGTTTAATATTACAGCTTATGATTTCATGGCTGTTCATGAACAAATAAGAATACCAATGACGAGTAGCCAACAGAATGGCGGCGAGTAGGATGGCGAAGAAGTGGGAGAAAATGGTAACCACAATGACGCAAAATGTGGCAGAAATCGTGTATAGATTTCAGGAAATGTGGGCATTTTAACTATAAAAATAAAGCTTTGGATCAAGCGTTCATCAATGCCAACCAAAACTCTACTCGTATTTACTTCACTATTCATTCCACAAATGATGCATTCAGATTGGATTTCAAGATGAATATATTTTTAAAAGCACCTACAATATATTGTGGCTTATATATAAAGATATTTGATTCATTATAGAATCATTTAATAAAAGTTTAGCTATATAGTCAATGATTTGTTTTCTGGATCTAATCACGCGTTCATACGATTGATTCTTGACTGAGATTTTCATGTCCATAAACTAGGTTTTTCTTACCCCGTGTGTATATGTATATATACATTAGATGAGTGACTAACTCCTCATTCCTCTCCTCCTCACTTTTTCTTCTCTGTATCAAAGCTATGGAGGAACCTTATAAGTTTCCACTCCTGACTGACAAAGACGAAAATACCCTTTCCATCAATCATAACACCTTCCAAAAGTCCAATAGTTACTGTAATTCATTCACTTTTTGTAATGAAGAAGGTGATATTCAGGCAATCAGAGGAATCAAAGATTTCTTGAGAGAATTCTATGTTGAGACAAAGAAACTATGGTACCTTGCAGCTCCAGCCATCTTCACTTCTGTTAGTCAATACTCCATTGGAGCCATTACTCAAGTCTTTGCTGGCCATGTCGGAACTATTCAGCTAGCCGCCGTTTCTGTCGAAAATTCAGTCATTATTGGATTTGGTTTTGGAATCATGGTAAGAAAATTGTTACCTATATACATTGTGTTTATTATATATTCAATTATCCTTTACTTTTTTTTTTTCTTGACGCAGCTTGGTATGGGAAGTGCATTAGAAACTCTATGCGGACAAGCCTTTGGAGGTGGACAACTGGACATGTTAGGAGTATACATGCAAAGGTCATGGCTTATCCTGAATACAACCGCCGTTATTTTAATGTTTGTACAAATATTCGCTACCCAAATCCTTAATTTCATCGGACAAAAACCAGAAATATCAAAATGGGCTGGAATTTTCTCTATTTGGATGATACCTCAATTATTTGCATATTCATGGAATTTCCCAATTCAGAAATTCTTACAATCTCAAAGTAAGATTATGGCTATGGCGTTTATTTCGGCGGTGGCTGTAATTGGACACGCGTTCTTCAGTTGGCTTTTGATGTTGAGGTGGCATTGGGATCTTGCCGGAGCGGCGATTGTTTTGAATGCCAGTTGGTGGTTTATTGTGATTGGGCAGCTTGTTTATATTTTTAGCGGCGCCTGTGGACAAGCTTGGACTGGTTTTTCTTACAAGGCTTTTCAGAATTTGTGGGGGTTTGTTAGGTTATCTATGGCTTCTGCTGTTATGCTATGGTAAGTGCCATCTCTCTATTTCTTCGCTGTTATGATTTAATAATTTCTATTATATTTTTTAAGTTATATAAAATTTATTTACATTAAATTATCATATATTATATTTTTTTTACATTAATGTGTGTGCTGAAAAACACAGTAATTAACCAAAAAAAAACGAAAAACCTAGTTTATGGACATGAAAATTTCAGTCAAGAATCAAATTATATGAACCCTTGATTAGATCCAGATAACAAATCATTGACTATATAGCTAAACTTTTCTTAAATGATAATCAAGTATCTTTATATATAAGCCATAATTAAACTTTTAATTAATATATTGTTGTGTTTTTATAAATTATTTAAAAATATATTCACCTTGAAACCCACAATTTCCATAAATACGAGTAGAGTTTTGGTTGGCATAGGCCAGTGAATGTCATTGATGAACACATGATCCAAAGTTTTATTTTATATACTTCAAATCTCATCTACATTAAATGCAATATCGTTTTAATGTTCCAACATTTCCTCATATCTTTACACGATTTCCATAAAAATAAAATATTTAGTCGTGAGATATTGATCTAATAGTAAATAAATGAATTTCTAAATTTATCTTCAAAATTCAAACAATTTTTTTTTATATGAATCCATTGCACAGAGTAAATCGTTTTTTTATATATACTACAACTTTCAATTAAGAATATAAGTCTTTTTTAACTTTATATATGAATTAAAAATGAAAAAAATAATACAATTTTAAAGGTAGACTTTTATTTTATCCTCAATAAATAAAGAGAGAAAGGAAGATACAAAAAATGAATTAAAGAGTGTAGAATTAAAAAATAGACAATAAATACACGTTAAAATGTGTAAAATGACTTATAATTTTGACCAACCGATTTTAACTAAAAAAATTTATATTTCTAATACTAACATATTTCTTGCTGCAGCTTGGAGATTTGGTACTTTACGGCATTAGTTTTGGTTGCGGGATATTTAAAGAATGCAGAAATAGCTGTGGATGCCTTATCAATATGGTGAAATTTTCATATTTTATTTTCGAGTTTAACATTTCAAATCGTAATTTTTTTTATTTATAAGTGAATAAATAAAAATTGGCTAATAATATTGATTAGTGTTAATTTTATTTTCATGGCAGTGTGAATATATTAGGTTGGACAATAATGGTTGCATTTGGATTCAACGCCGCAATAAGGTTTGGAATACTATATTTGAATTAAATTTAAAAATACAAAACGATACACTTTTTTTTTTTTTTAAGAAATTGGCTATATATATAGTTATACATAAATTATTTATGAACTAATGCGTTATATATTATCGTAATTTTGATAGTGTAAGAGTGTCAAATGAACTGGGAGCAAGACGTCCAAGAGCTGCAAAATTTTCCGTTATTGTAGTTATCATTTTCTCTCTCTTCTTCGGCATCCTACTCGCCGCTATTCTATTTGCTACTCGTCATCGGTATCCTTATTTGTTCACCAACAGTCCTGAGGTCCGGCAAGTCGTATCTGACCTCACTCCTCTCTTGGCAATCAGTATTGTCATTAACAACGTTCAACCTTCACTTTCCGGTATTTTATATTTAAATCTTATATTATAAACAATAACATTAAACTTTAACTAATTATATATTTCGAAAATCAATCATTATAAATAATTATTGTACATAAACGTTATAAAATATGTTACAGACGATTCTGATAATTGTGGCAGGTGTGGCCATTGGAGCAGGATGGCAAGCTTATGTGGCATATGTGAACATAATATGCTATTATGTATTGGGTATTCCTTTGGGTATTGTACTAGGATTCATATTCAATGCAAGTGTTAAGGTAAGTTCAATTAAAATTACCTTAATAATTCTCCCATAATTAATCTAAGTTTGATTATAATAAGAATGAATTATGAAGAAATTAAGGAAAATATATACAACATATATACATATTACTAATTTTTTTTTATCACTAATAATAATTTCAGGGAATTTGGTTGGGAATGATATTTGGAACAATTGTTCAGACATTTGTGTTGCTTTGGATGATTTATAAAACTAATTGGGACAAAGAGGTAATACAATAAATCTTTTATAAATTATTGCAAAAAATTTTAAGATTTTTGATTTGTTACTTATTTATGGTAAACGCGATAGATTTTGAGTTTGAATTATATTTTATTAAATTTATTATTTTAAAATACAGGCTTCAATTGCGGAAGAAAGAATCAAATACTGGGGAGGAGAACAGATGGATGCAAACTAATATATAATATAAATATTTTTCGCATTTTTTCTAATGCAAAATAGTAAAATTTTTTAATTATTTTTTAACTTTTCCATTTAATTTTTTTGGCTATTGCTAGATTTCAGCGTGAAAATGTTTTGTTTTTAGTTGGAGTTTGTTTTACTTAGAAAGAGATAATTATTTGTTATTTATTGAGAAGACATGGATATTTGATTTTTTTATAATATTTATATTCGAGAGTTTTCGATAAATTGAAAAGAAATACTTTTATTATGAAATTTAATATCTTTTATATTTTAATATGTATAAAATAAAAATAAAATAATTAAAAAGAGTGGTAGTGGAGGATGCCTGGAATTTATATATGGGTTGGGCTAAGTACAAAAATAGAGCGACAATGAATTAGGCCCAATAAGAAGAAATTGGCCCACATACCCAAGCCTTTCCATAGATGGGCTGTCTACCGGCCCATGGATCAATAGCTGAGTAGTTTTATTTTTTCTTTTCTTTTTCAATTGTTTTATTATTTTCTAGATTTAATTTTTGTTTTAATAATCTAAGTATATCTTCTAATACACTTCGTCCTCTTTTTATATTAATTTTATTAGTATAAATTTTATATTAAAAAAGAATAACCTCTAAAATTTTAAAAAATAAATGAAAAAATTATTACTATCAATACAAATATGTGTTAAAATATAAAATTTTAGCAGTATGTTAAAAATTCCATATCGGCTAGTTAAAAAAAATAATTATTCCTTATAAAGACTTGGGCAGTCTTTCCCTCCTGAGATATTTTTTAGGGTGAGTTAGGCCCAAATCCAAATAAATTCTAACATGGTATCAGAGTCAGTTGTTGGGCTGTTCATGTTTGTTTTGTGTCACTATATTCATTCTTCTTGAATTAGTCGAAATAAAAATGGTCTCATGAAGCAACTAATTAATTGGTATATTTTAAGTGAGTAGATAATATATTTGAAAACAAACTAAAAGATTTTATATGATTAAGTAAATGGTTAAAACTTTAAAGTCAAATAAGTGAGTAGATAACTTGAAAAAATTAATCTAAAAAATTCAACCAATATAAATATTTATATATATAAACAGATGATCATGTCACTTGAGTGAATAATTACGCAACAATTAATATAATTTGTACGCAAGAATCAATATTATTATTATCATATCATCAACCAAATTTATCTAGAAAATCACTCTCCCAAGAATAAAAAAAGAGAAAAAGATGAAAAGTTCATTATAATTATAAGGAGTTGGATTATTACATATATATATATAAACAATTTAATTAAGAATAAATCGCTCATAAACATTTATATTTCTTATAAAATATACGATGAAATTCGGTTATTTCTTTCACGTGAAATAAATGTACACGCTAGATCCATATGTAACTGTTTTTATTGACAAAAATACTCTTTATATTAGCTGCAAACGTATTAAATTATTTAATTATGTAATAATGATTCGGTGTATATTTTCTTGTAAGAAATGACATGTTAATTATTTGTAGGACTTATATTCTTAAAAAAAAAAAAGAAAAAGGGACTTATAATATGTATGTTAATTAGAAGGAATAAACAGCGATTTGATATGATAGCTAACGGAAAATACATCATCAAAATTAGGTGATTATTAGTCCCCCCAAATCTGTTGCATCAAGTTTGACTTTTTTAAAATTCTTGTTATATTATATATGTTTCGTAAATTAAAATTTTAATTAATTATAAAAAAAATATAAGATTAAAAATTTTCATAATTCTCTATATATTCTGTATAGATATATAAGTCAGCAATATGAACCCTTTAAACCATAATAGTAATTAGTTTTCCTCTAAGACAACGAGGGAATAGCATGATAGTACATCACCCTTCTATTCAATTTGTGAGAGGTTTAAGATCGAGTCACTTTGAAATAATTTTATGCTGTATTTTCAGTCTTTAGATTAGTTAAAAAATTTGGAATATTGAATAAAAATAAACTAAAACTTTCCCTCTAAATGGAGCTACCTAGTTGTATATATACTTAGTAAGTATTTGTATATCTCATAGGTCTCCTCCAAGAAGTGGCATGGAGGAAAATCAAGAACCTCTTCTTTCCAACGACTTTAATTATTTGAAGGAATCTGAAATATTGGAAGCCAATAAATTATTAGAAAGTGGTGGTGATCTTAGCCCTATCAATGGTGTTCATGATTTGTTTAGAGAATTATACTTAGAATCAAAAAAGCTATGGTACTTAGCTGCTCCGGCTGTCTTCACTTCCCTATGCCAATACACCATTGGTGCCATCACCCAAATGTTTGCTGGCCATCTCGGCAACCTTCCTTTGGCTGCTGTTTCTGTTGAAAATGGTGTCATTGCTGCCTTTGGATTTGGCATACTGGTATGTATTTCCCAACTCCCTTTAGCCATGGTAAACGGGCCGGATTACGGAGCAAACTAAAAAGCCTGATTACGCCCTATGATCAGCTAATTCTTCTTCATCTTGCAGATGGGACTGGGAAGTGCACTAGAAACTTTATGCGGTCAAGCATACGGAGCAAACCAGTTTGGCATGTTAGGAATATACTTACAAAGATCATGGATTATACTAATCACAGCTGCCCTACCAATAATGCCATTCTTCATATTTGCCACCCCTTTATTAAAATTTCTAGGCCAAAAATCAACAATAGCTAAAGAAGCTGGAAAATTAGCATTGTGGATGATTCCACAACAATTTGCATATACTTTAATAATTCCATTATCAAAGTTTCTTCAAGCACAAAGTAAAGTTATGGAAATGGCAATTATAGCTGCTATTGCACTTTGTTTTCACTCTTTATTAAGTTGGGTTTTGATAATGAAAATGGGATTGGGACTTTTTGGTGCTGCATTGGTTTTGAATGGATCTTGGTGGTTTATGACTTTGGCTCAATTCTTGCTTGTAATTGCTGGGTTTTGTGGTGATTCTTGGTCTGGATTTTCTTGGAAAGCATTGGCTAATCTTCTTGAATTTGTCAAATTATCCATTTCTTCAGCTATTATGCTTTGGTAATAATCAAAATTTCATCACCAAACCCGAACTATTTATATTTAATCAGTCATTTTCAAAATATTTCTTAAGATACGTTATTTTTTTTTTTTGTAAGTTAATATTATAAACAACACCTCATATTTAGCTATTTTTTTCTTAAAATAAATAACAATGGATATATGATTTCATTATTTGCAGCTTGCAAATATGGTACACTATGGCACTAATTCTTGTTGCTGGATATTTAAAGAATGCTGAAGTTTCAGTAGACGCTTTATCCATTTGGTGAGTTTAATTTATCAATTTCTTTTTATATATCTTAAAATAAAAATACTCGGTATTCAGAAGTACATCATACATTACATTGCTCGATTAATTCGAACTTTTGCTTAATCTTGAAATAAATAAATAAGTTGGTGCAAGCAAAATGGTTGACAAAAGGTGTTTATGTTATTAAAAATTGATGGAAGCTAAGACTTATCCTTATTTTATTTTTTTAATGTATTTTGGAATATTATATTGCATTTCAGCTTGCTTAAAATATATGGATATTGCGATTATTGATGGATTGAAAGTCTCTAAAGAAATATTTTTTTTTTTCTGAATAAAAGAAATATAATTTTCAATTCATATATATTTTTTTTATTATTTGCAGCATGAATATATTGGGGTGGAGCAGCACCGTAGGCATGGGGTTGAATGTAGCCATAAGGTTTGGTTTAAATTAACCAGTACCTCATGTGTATAAAATACGGCTATTTACTTAAATTACATTATATATTTTTCTGAACCCATCAATTTTTTCTACTTTTAAATTAAAATCGTGTAAATAAGAAATAGTCTGTTATCATAAAATGTGAAGGAATAATTCTAAACGGACAAAAAATGTTAATTCAGGACTTTCATTCTCCTAAAATACTCATATACTATTTAGTTAAGTCGTATTTTACTCTGAATTCATTTTTTGTTTTTTCTTGTACTCTTGAATTAAAATTGTGTGTCAAAAAATGTCTTTTCAAACTTTTTCATATGGCCGACACGTGAGACTTTTTTGCCACAGTAAAAAATACTATAGAATGCAACTTTAAATAAATACTATAAATCCATTTTTGAGGAAATTTCTAATTTATATTCATTATATGAGTTATTACATTATGTAATCCATTTATTCAAATTAAAAAACATTATGTAACGCTTTTTTTTTTTTCCAAAAATGATTTTCTAACATTGGAAAATTTTTTTAATTAATTTAATTTAGTGTGAGAGTTTCAAATGAATTGGGATCAAAGCACCCAAGAGCTGCAAGATTTTCAGTAATGGTGGTAGCCATGGCTTCACTTTTATTGGGATCGTTGTTTGCCATGGCTCTACTTGTGGAGAAAAGTCGATACCCAGCATTGTTTTCTTCAAGCAATGAAGTTAAACAGCTTGTGCAACATCTCACCCCTTTGCTTTCACTCACAGTTATCTTAACATGCATCCAAAACACTCTCTCTGGTACTTTCTCTCTCTAACATTCTCTGTATCATGCTCGGGATATCAAATTTTTATTATAGTATCTTAATTGGTAAATTATGGGATAGACACGATCCGTAAGTGCGGAAATTTTGACTTCTTAGATTGTATTAAGTACATGTTATTTTTTTTATTGACATAAAGGATTTTAGACTTGTGCGTAAGAATTAAGGATATTAAAAATAAGATAATTGTTGAGTCAAAATACCCTCTATACCCTTAGTAAATAAGAAGAGATATCAATAATAAGAGTGTTGTAATAAATGAACAAAGAGAGAGTATAGATGGAAAAAACGCAATAAATGCTCATTGAAAAGTGTAAAACTCCTTATATTTTTTATCATCTTCATCAACTCTCCTAAAACCCCTTATATTTTCTGACTGGAAGTAGTATAATTTTTAATTTCATTGATAAATTCTAGTACAAAAAAAAAAAGCATAAACCTTAAAAGAAAATTACAAAGTAAAAAAGTATTATAAAAGAAATTCAAGGTCTGTAATATCTTCTATAACATTTCTCGTAATATTTTCTCTTAGAATTTAATTTTTATCGGATAAATATTAATGAAATATTATATTAATAATGTTATATAAAAAAAGTATATTACGGAACATGTTAGAGAAGATTCGAATAGTATATTATGTTATTGCCTCATAACGTTGATTCACAAAATCTTTGTTTCATGGATGGGAATTCAGGAGTGGCCATTGGAGCAGGATGGCAAAAGTTTGTAGCATATTTGAATTCTGGATGTTACTTCCTATTTGGAGTTCCCTTTGGGATCTTGTTGTGCTTCAAGTTTGACATGGGCGTTAAGGTCACTTTTTTTTCTTTATCGAAAGGCAAAATTATTCGTCTTTAAAACTTCATGAGTAATATCTTTATACATAAAATTTGTGGTGATCAGGGTATTTGGTACGGAATGGTATTGGGACTATTGCTTCAGAGCGTGGCGTTATTTTGGGTAATTTGTATCACAAACTGGAATAAAGAGGTATTTTCTCTGTTTCATATTAATTGTGATCTGTACATGTATATTAACTCTTATGAGAGTGTACAATATAATAAATAAAATAAAACTCATATATTCAATTTAACTTTAAATTAAGACAAGATAATACGAAAGGGAGGGAGTAATTAATTATATATATATTCGGAAAAATAAATCCAAGAAATACTTTTAATGTTGATTTACCATATTATTGCAGGCCTCTTCTGCAGAAGATCGACTAAAACTCTGGGGAGGATCAGATTCAAATCAATCACAACAATGAACTCTCTCTCTCTCTCTCTCTCTCTCTCTCTCTCTCTATATATATATATATATGTATAAAGGAAAAAAATACACAAGCCAGAAAAGAGAAGAGAAGCATTTTGTTTTCTTGATTATTTTTGTACAGTTTGACGATTGAATTATTAGTACAATTTCAATATATTAGTGTATAAAAAAAACTTCTAATTAATTGAACCACACTCTTATCAAAGATGGAATATTATTCAAACCCTTATTGACTAATTCAGAAGATATCTCACGTCGGCTAATTAAAGAAAATAATTACAATTTATAAACACTTGGGCAGTCCTTCCCTCTTGAGTTACTTTTTGAGGTGAGTTAGGCCCAAGCCCAAAAATTCTAATATGGTATCAGAGTCAGTTGTTGGGCCACCCGCATAGATGTACAATCCTACAAAATTCCACGCATCAGATGTCCATTTCTGGGTATATATCAGAGCCAGTTGTTGAATTTTAACACCTCAAATTAAATATTTACTTCTCAAATTATATATATACTTTTGTGGATTCTTATGGTAAAAATTTGAATTTCTTTTTCATATATTTGGATAATATTGAAAATAACTTCACTTGACTTGTTGAATAAAAGAGGTCAGATTAATATATCATTTCATAATTATTTAAAATCAATTGTTCATCTTTTTTTAAAGGAAGAATCAATTATTCATCGAATCACGTGAATTATATATAAATATATATGTTTATATTTGCTTTCTTGCGAATTAGATGTGAATCTCATGTGAGAGACTCTGACTTTTAGTTGTCTGACTATTAGTTTGATTAAGACAAAAAAATCAGTGGAAAAAAAACTATAAACATAATTAGATTCTCTCCAAATCACTTGTATTTCAAAAGTTTTAATTATTTAGTACTCCTCTCAATTTTTTTTCTCTTGTCACATTCTAAATATTACAAATTTTTATAAAAATATAAACTTTCAAATATTTTTCTTATATAAAAATTCACCTCTCATTTCATTAATATTTTTACAAGTTTATATAATAGAAAAAGTAAAAATATTAGTTAAATTTTATAAATTTCGATAATTTTCCTCTATTTGATGTACCATTTGAAGTATAATAATGAAGAAGCATACTGCTTAACATAAAATTTTATTAAAGCGCACCTTAAAAAATATTGTGTTTTTCCCGCTTAGGTCAATGATAAGATAAAGAAATGGCATTTGTTCTTCATCAAATCATATTAGACTTGTCTCGGAATTCAATTTTCTGTTTGAAAATTTAGATCAAGTATGATCTATCTATTGATAGAAAGTCCATATGAATCTATCCTCCCGATTCCTCACTAGCATCGGCTGGATGGAGAATCCTTTGCCGGCGATCAAATTCTTGGTGGGAATCAGTCGCAATCGCAATATATATGTGTCTATATATATATATATGAGAGAGAGAGAGAGAGAGAGAGAGAGAGAGAGAGAGTTAGCCATGTGAACTAGAGCATGAAGTTTTGTCAGACTAAGTCATTTACTAGACTATGATAGCTTGTTAAATTTTAAGATTTGGCCTAATTCACTCTAAAATATATCTGAAGAAAAAAGAATTCTCCAAACGTATAAATTAGATTCATTTATTCTTTAATTAGCCGATTTGGAATTCTCAACAATATAAACTTCCATAATCATTCACATCTCTTAAGATTGCTTCCACAAAGAATTGAATTTTTTTTTTACGAATAACAATAATTAGAAAAAAATTCATGAAACATCTGATTTTAGTAATCATTTAGCTAACCTTAAGCCTGCCTCAATTTGCTAATAAAACCAAAGGTGCCAACCCAATCAGTCAACATAGTCCAACTTCTTCTCCAAATGACCTTGTAAATAACTTTCATGTATACACTTTCCTATAAATATGTATGAGTTCATCAAGATTGTGTCTTAAGCCTATAAAATGGATCAGCAACAACCTCTTATTATCCCTTCATGTAATAATAATTTGACCAATAATAATAATAATATTGAAGATCATGATAATGATGATGATCTTAAGCCTATCAATGGTGTTTGTGGGTTCTTGAAAGAATTCTTCTTTGAATCATACAAGTTATGGTACCTTGCTGCTCCTGCCATTTTCAATAATGTTTGCCAATATGGCATTGGAATGATCACTTCAATGTTTGCTGGCCATTTAGGCAATCTTCAACTTGCTGCTCTTTCCATGACTACTTCTGTGGTTGCTGCCTTTGGTTATGGCATACTGGTAAACACTTTTATCATCAACTCAAACTTCAAATTTTTCTCTTTAGATTCAATATTAATTATAATCTAGCACGCTCTAACTAGATCTCCAGTACCACGACGTGAGGGACGTACATTTGCTCCAAATGTCTAGTATCAGGCGTGCGTGTCAAATATCTAGAAAACAAGAGCTAGTCACCTTTACTCTAGATGTCGGCATGAAGGGGTGCGAGGCATAAGTTCACTTATCCAGATTTCTAGTATTAAGCGTGTTATATGTTTAATAAGAGTGTGAGGTATCTTTGCTCCAAATGTAAGGGGAGTATAAAAGAAGCTGTGAAGTTACCCTTTGAGTATTCAAATCAAGTTTTTTAACTATTTTTTCATTTATCTTAATCCTTATATTTTGAATATTTTATATAAATTTTCATCTCATATGTTAAATAGGCAAAAAAATTTACGGATGCAATTTATTACGCAACATCATCTCTTTTACGAAAATAAAAACACTTTAAGATATTAACCAGATGAATAAGGTAATTAATACACAACAAGACATTCACGTCTCTACTTATTAACTGAGTTCATAACAAAATTTTTCATTTATTGTTCTATATTTAAAATTTTTGGCAGTTGGGACTAGGAAGTGCACTAGAAACTTTATGCGGCCAAGCATATGGAGCTAACCAAATTAACATGCTAGGAATATACTTACAGAGATCTTGGGTTATATTAAACGCTGCCGTTTTACCCATTTTACTCATCTTCATCTTTTCATCCCCAATCTTGAAACTTTTTGGTCAAAAACCAACAATAGCTAATGCCACAGGAAGGTTTTCTCTATACTTGATTCCACAGCAATTTGCCTATGCCTTCACTATTCCCCTATCAAAATTTCTTCAATCACAAAGTAAAGTCATTGTATTGGCCATCATAGCAGCTATTGGAATTTGTCTACATTTGTTCATTACTTGGTTGGCTATAATCAAACTGGGTTGGGGACTCACTGGGGCTGCTGTGGGCCTGAATACAACATGGTGGTTCATCACTTTGGCTCAGTTTTTTTATGTGATTTCTGGGTTTTGTGGTAGAGCTTGGTCTGGATTTTCATGGAGTGCTTTGCATAATCTTACCGACTTTGTTAGATTATCCGTCTCTTCAGCTGTTATGAACTGGTAATGAAAATAGTTCTTGACACGAATATATATACTTTGAGTATGAAAGAAAAATTTATATATTTTTTTTTATAAATATAAAACTACGTAACACGTTCTATATAATTTTTAAAAAAAACATGTTATATATATGATAGTGTTGGTATCATATACATATATATGTCTAATATGTGACACACGTTAATACAAATAAAATATATCAAACATGTTGTTTAAATATAATTGAATTATATAAAATCGAAAGTCTCATTTCTTCATTATTAAAATGAGTAAAACTTGTTTATTTTAAGGTATATTTATTTATTTATATCTATTATTAGCTTAAAATATTAAGTAAGTTAAAAAAATTATTTTTGAAAAGTTAGTTTGGTGTACTTTTTAAAAATTATTTTTGCTTATTAATATTATTAAACTTAAAAGCATTATATTATTTTTTAAAAAAACAATAATCTTTTGTAATTTGGTTGGAATATACAAATATATGAATTACGATTTCTTTTTTTTTTTTTTTGCAGCTTGGAATATTGGTATAATACAGCTCTGATCCTCATTGCTGGAGTTCTAAAGAATGCTGATGTTTCAGTTGATGCTATAACCATTTGGTGAGTTTATTCACCATAATTTTAGTTAATCATATATATTAATTTTATAAATTATATATATATATATATATCGTTGGGTTGGAATTCATAAATATTGTGGTTGGATTTGCAGCTTGATCATAGGTGGTATGAGCAGCATGATTGGTATGGGGCTCGGTATAGCCGTAAGGTAGTAATATTTTTAATATATAATTTTATTAATAAAATATATCAAATATTACAAAATAAATTTTGGAAAATAATTATTAAAACGAAATTTAATTTTGTAAAATGTGCAAAAGTAGTTAACGAAATTGATTTAACATGGCATGGGATGGGACAGCGTGAGGCTTGCAAATGAATTAGGAAAAGGGCATTCAAGAAGTGCAAAATTTTCAGTAATTGTGGCGGTTCTCACTGCAATTGTGGTGGCTTTCTTGATCTCTCTCCTCCTATTTCTTGAGAAAAGCCGATATCCCGCCATGTTTTCCGGCAGCAAAGAAATTCAAAAGGTGCTTGAAGAGCTCACTCCTTTGCTTGGACTTAGCATCATCTTAACCTGCCTTCAAGGCACCCTCTCTGGTACTCTACTCCATCTCTTCATTTTTTGTTTTCTCGAATTAATTAATTTCCATAAAGTTTCTAATGGGTTAATATCTTTTATTTTTTATATTTAGATATTCAAATTAAATTTTTATATTTGTTGAAAACTTTTAAGTACTACATACATTTCAAGTTACGAGGGGTAAGTAATTAAGGATAGTAGCACGAATCTTTTTGAGTTTTTATGAACGTTTTGTTTATTACCTGTGTTATTTTAAAATTTTAAAATTATTTTTTAAAACTTACTAAGGATGTGCTTTCAAATATATTTTTACTTATATATTAGTTTGGGAATAGTTAAGTTTTTTCATAAGTTTTATAAAATGAAAATTGTTTATGAAAAAAGACCCAAATAAAAAGGAAAATGTTATAGTAAAATTTAAAACAAAATTTTTTAAAATTTTGATTTTATTCTATACATATTTTAAAAAGACTAATAATAAAAAAACCACCAAAAACCTCGTATAAAATGGCATGCTTAAGTGAAAAATCAAGTAAAAGCATTCATAAATTTTAGGTTGATAATCGTAATTAAAAGTATCTCAATTATTTAGAAAACTATTTCTCATGCCATAAGTATTGGATTTGATTCTTATAAAAGGACTCGGATTTTCTGTACCACTTTATAATTTGATATATTTTATTTATAACGTTTAATAAATAAAAAATAAATTTTAAAGAAAAAATAAATCGTAATATATAATAAATATGATATATAAAATGATACACAAAGTGATAAATGATGCAGGAGTAGTGACCGGAGCAGGGTGGCAAAAGTTTATTGCTCTATTAAATTCGTTAGCCTACTTGATTTTTGGGGTTCCCGTTGGAGTTCTCCTCGGCTTCAAGTTTCATATGGGCGTTAAGGTCACCTTATTTTGTCACTTATTTATTTATTTGAAATTCTTTTTTCTATAATTTCGTAAAAATTAAATTATTTTTTACAATTTAAAAAAAAATCCTACTAAATATTCCTTGATATGATGTTAATTAACAGGGTCTTTTTTACGGAATGCTATTGGGAACAGGCCTTCAAACTCTAGCAGTGTTTTTGGTAATTTGTTTCACTAATTGGAAGAAAGAGGTAATTAATTATTACAAAGTAAATTTAAAAATATTTTTACAATATTATCTCTAATTTTTCCATAAAAAAACAAATAAATAATTTATTTTATATTGGTTTTACATGTATATGGCAGGCCTCTTATGCAGAAAAGAGATTGAAGATGTGGGGAGGAGAATCACTTGTAGAGAATGATGATTAAGAAAAATTAAACCTCTAAAAAGAATAATTGTAAAAATGAAATAAATAATTATTTTCTTGATATAGAGTTCCCGGCCAACAAGAGAGGTAAAGCCTTTTTAATACGCAACAGAAGCACTTGAAGTACTAAACGGAGACCTTCATATTGTTCGATCATATGCTTTTTGAGCAGGTTTTAGATCAAAATCAAAGAAGTTTGAAAGTGCTTTTCTTCCTTGTCTTGTGCGAGCTATGACTACAATATTTTGAGCTCTCATTCTTGAATAATTCAAAATAGAACTAGCTAGTGTACACTGAGGATACTATAAATGGTATGTACTAGAGAGTGTATTAGAGAATGTAGATCGTCCAGTGTAGCCATTTGTTATTAGACTATTACTTCTTAATGTTAAAATTCAAAATACAAAAATTTGATTTATCAATATCTTTCATGCTTTATAATTTAATTTATATTGATTTGAGAATTAAGATAAAAAATATATTATTTATATAAAATGAGTATAATTTTTAACGTTATATGTAAAGAATAAAAAGCCAATATCTTATTTCATTATTTATATTGTTCTCTTGTAAATTAGACAAAAATGCTTGGATATTCTTGTGTGTGTCTGACTTTTAGCTGAGTTTGACTTTTAGTTTATAGAAAAAGAAAGGAGAAAAACTCCAAAAAAAATTAAATAAAAACATCCATCTCATAATTATTTAATATATTTTTATACACTTCTTAATATATTTTATTTAATAGACGATTTTGAGTGAAAGTTTTGCGAAAAGACAGAAAAGAAACAAATGGACAAATATTTAATTTTTATGTTTTGTTATTATCTTTAAAAAAATCACTTTTAGCAAGTTTTTCATTAAAAAAATTGATATTTAATTATTAGTATTGTTAAAGAATGAGCTCGTGTCAAACTGCCCACCAAAACATATTTTAAGAGAGAAATAATGTTCAAATTTACAAGAAATTTATTCGTTTATTAACTAATCAATGTCTGATTCTCAAAACGTGTAAGTTTTTAAAAAATAAAAAGAACAAAAAACATGTCTCAACCTAAGTGCCTATATATTCCTTCTTTTAAAAAATGACAAGCTTCACTTATAATGACTTGTATTTCAACAATTTTTTTTTTAAAAAAAAATTTCCACCTTAATTTGAAACTATTTAAAGAGGTAAGTAAACCCCTTAGCATTTTATTTTATTGTGTACTTTTGTGATTTATATATAAATTTTCTTTTCTTTTCTTGAGGATGGAAAATCAGCAACCTCTTATTATCTCAAGGGCTGCTGCTGATGAAGAGTTTGATAATTTGAATAATATTATTATTCCTCAAGTAAATAATAATAATAATAATAATGAAGTTGGTGGTGATATTAAGCCCATCAATGGAGTTTGTGATTTCTTTAAAGAATTCTATTATGAATCAAAGAAGTTATGGTACTTAGCTGCTCCAGCCATCTTCAATGGCGTTTGCCAATATGGAATTGGTACTATTACTTCAATATTTGCCGGCCATATTGGTAGCCTTCAACTTGCTGCTCTCTCCATGACCACTGCTGTTGTTGCTGCCTTTGGATTTGGCATTCTGGTAAGGATAAAACCCTTTATATTTATTAATATCGGAGGAGGGAGTAATTTGTGAAAGACAATCAATCGACTAGTTTATTTATTATAATTTTGTTATATATCTTTCTTATTTCATTAACGCCCGTTCTGGTAACTTCTCATACGATATGATTAATCGAGAAAAAAGAATATGTTCATGTTAAATATAGAGTAGTAATAAGCAAAAGGAAGAAATCTGAAATGTTATTGATAATTAATTGACACATAAGTTACAATCATAACTTTTTCGATGTGGGAGATGGTTCTTTGTGTGCACTGGGTCCTGGATCTCTAGTTTGTAGAACCGTTAAGTCACCATGATTCACATCTTCCATTTGAACGTCAAACAGTCTGACGAAAATAGGGATTAATTTTAGTAACTCCTACAAGGATGAATTAAACAACTAGCACTATTCCTGTCAATCGAGTACTCTATCAGTTGTGTCTCTCGAAACAAACAACTCACATAATCGATTATATGATATTCATATACGGTCCATATTAAAATTTTCACAACTATGAAAGCATACTGAACGAACTGAACACAAAATTTTTAACGTGAAAGAAAATATATTTCTTTTCTATCACTAAATTACTATCTTGCAACGAGTTTTTCTGCTAAAAAATCTCTATTTTTTCTTGCAGACAGGATTGGGAAGTGCGCTAGAAACGCTTTGCGGCCAAGCCTACGGAGCAAACCAAATTGGCATGTTAGGAATATACTTACAAAGATCGTGGGTTATATTAAACGCCGCCGTTCTCCCTATACTACTTTTCTTCATCTTTGCATCCCCATTGTTAAAACTTCTTGGCCAAAAACCAAAAATAGCTGAAGCCACAGGAAAATTTGCTCTATGGATGATTCCACAGCAATTTGCCTATGCTTTCACTATCCCTTTATCGAAATTTCTTCAATCACAAAGTAGAGTTATTGTATTGGCAGCCATTGCTGGAATTGCAGTTTCTTTACATTTGTTTACTACTTGGTTGACTATAGTGAAGTTGGGATGGGGACTCACTGGGGCTGCTGTGGGCCTGAATACAACATGGTGGTTCATCACTTTGGCTCAGTTTTTCTACGTGATTTCTGGGTTTTGTGGTAGAGCTTGGTCTGGATTTTCATGGAGTGCTTTGCATAATCTTACTGAGTTTGTTAAGTTATCGGTCTCTTCAGCTATTATGAACTGGTAAATATGAATATCTCGGACAATATTCTGGATCTCTTACGTAGATAATGACTTCATGTATTGACAACATAAGATAGTTTAAGTGACGCTTAGGATCATGAGTACTTCTATTATTAAAAATTTGATGAAAGTAACTTCTAAAATACCTTTAATGGAGAGAAGAACTTCGAGAATTTAAATTAAAAGATCCTCAAAGTTAAAAGTTTATTAATAAATATCATAATTATTAACTTATTCGACAATTTGAATGATTTTTTTTTTTTTGCTGCAGCTTGGAATATTGGTATAATACAGCTATTACACTAGTTGCTGGACTTCTAAAAGATGCAGCTGATTCAGTAGATGCTATTACCATTTGGTGAGTTTTTCTTTCATTTTCTTAAAAAACATAATACAAAAAATATGACAAGTAAAAAAAAACAACTTGAAATCAAAATCCCGTTTGTATTTGCAGCTTGATGATTGGAGGCCTGTGCAGCATGATAGGAATGGGGCTCGGTGTAGCCATAAGGTTGGTGCTCTAAACTTTGTACTGTTGTTTGAAAGCCTTGTGCCATCTGATTCTCGATACCAAAAAAACGACTTCTAACTATGTAAATCTTGGCTCAGTGTGAGAGTTGCAAATGAATTGGGACTAAGGCATCCAAGAGCTGCAAGATTATCAGTAATTGTTGCATTGGTGACTGCACTTTTTATTGGCCTCTTGATCTCAATCATTCTATTTATTGAGAGAAGTAGATATCCAGCTTTGTTTTCCAGTAGCCCAGAAATTCAAAAGCTTGTGGAACAGCTTACGCCTTCACTCGGGCTTTGCATCGTCTTAACCTGCCTTCAAGGACCCCTCTATGGTACGTTAAGATTGTCTATAACATCTTCTACTGAGAATATATGCTTTTGAACGAGTTGATGATGCAGGAATAGTAACGGGAGCAGGGTGGCAAAAGTTCATCGCGCTCCTAAATTCGCTAGCTTACTTGATCTTTGGCATTCCATTAGGAGTTCTCATGTGCTTCAAGTTTCATATGGGCGTCAAGGTAAATTCAGATCCTCTGTAAAATCTTGTGTAATATTCAAATGTTACAAACGACCCTGAGTGCGTGCTTTTTTTGTGTACAAATAAAACCTCTTATCTAAATATGGTGGGCAGAAAACCATATAGATTTATATTAATTACTGGATACTATTGTTATGAACAGGGGCTTTATTATGGGATGGTAATTGGAATAGCCCTTCAAACCATGGCAGTGTTGTTGGTGATTTGTTTCACAAACTGGAAAAAAGAGGCAAGTACAAATTAATTTTAGTTACAGTATTTGCCCTAATTTCGACCCCGGAAAATTCATATAATATATATATATATGGCAGGCATCTTCAGCAGAAGAGAGACTGAGGCTATGGGGAGGAGAACCCATAGTAGAGGATGTTGAAGAAAAAGAAAGCTTCTAGTTAAGGAACTAAGTTAAATTTTCCAGCAGAGAGTAAGTACTCTGGCAAAAACAGAGAGAATAAGAGCTCTCATCCTGTAAAATAGAGCAGCAAATAATTTTATTTTCTAGAATAATTTTCGTATCAGTCACTAAGTAAAATCAATGTATATAGCAACAAATGACTTACTCTATATAAGCAATGGTTGATATTGATACACAAACTGATCCAATCTAAGATGTTAATGCAGTAGAATAGTGGTTTGTAATCCTCTTATATCATCCCAAGTGATTCCGGGAAATGTTACAGACTGATCCCAATTAACAAAGACAAACACAAGTTTTAACCAAGAAAGTCATTCCTAAAAGTCGGACAAAGGATCAAACCATTACCAACCTTTACTACTTTTCCTACATTTTGTTTCATCAAGCAAATATAGGATGGATTTCCTTCCAAAGATTTCTATCAGAGCTCCTAGCTTCCCAAATGACTAGCATTCGGCATCCTTATCAAGATCACCTAAAAGGCAAGGCAGTGCTTTAACTCAACTAAGCAACTCTAATTTGAAGCTGAATGAAGATGTCAAAGTCTATGTCAAGTTGAGATGTATTTGCAATACTAAAGATAACTGTAAGATGGAACCTATTGGCAATGTCATGACCTTTCGACATTAAAATGTTCATTCCTAGCTGCCTAAATACCCATTCAACAAATCAAAAACACCAAAGAAATGGTCAAATGGATTTGAAATCATCATTCATTAGGTAAAAAAATCCCTTATCAAACACATACAAGTAGGAAAATATAAATATGATGAATTCATTAATACTCAAAAGGGATTACTAAAATGTCTAACAAATCATCCACTTTAAGGGTAAATCAAGAGTAACTATAATAAACCAAAGCAAAGAAAATCAAGAAAAAACCTAAGCAGTGAGTAAAACAGCACCACCAGCCTCCTTAATTTTCTTCTCAGCGGTCTTAGAAATAAGCTTAGCTTTAACAACAACAGGTTGATTTTCAGGAAGAACGCCCTTACCCAAAACCTTGAAGTATCCAAATTGAGTAACGTCAATCACAGGAGCATTATCCTTTGTGGCCTTTTCTTTGACATCCTGAGGAACCATCGACCAGAGCTTGTCGACGTTAACAATCGGGCAATAGAATTTGTTCCTAAGCTTGTGGAAGTACCTCATACCAACTTTTCCAAAATACCCAGGATGGTATTTGTCGAAGAGGATTCTGTGGTGATGCATACCTCCAGCATTACCTCTTCCTCCGGGATGCTTTCGGTGTTTTCCGATACGCCCGTGGCCGGCGCTGACATGGCCTCTCTTCTTCCTGTTCTTCTTGAACCTGGTCGTCATGGCGGATTTCTGCTAGGGTTATTCGAGATAGCGGCAGAGGAGAAGGTGGAAATGGGACGCTAGGGTTCTGTTGTGTTATGTAATGGGGATAAAAGGGTTGGGGGAGGAAGTTAGTTTACAGATTTGGGCTTGGGCTTTTCGTATTGGACTTGGAGAATAGGGGTAGAATAGGAATATCGGGTGAGATTGATGATATGAATATGGGCTCAATGGGTTTTAGTTCCTAATTTGGCCCATATAAGATTTTTATAGTTCAAAACCTTTTTGTGAAGTCAATTCAACTTGCTCAAGCGAACCATGTGGCATTCCTCACGTTGATTACTTCTATCTAACATAACGGTTAATATTGTACGTCAGTAATGTTTTTTTGTTTGAGAGATTTTAACTAATTTCAGAAGCTTTCAAAACTCCTTCTGGATGCGATAATCCAAGCTGCAGCTTTACAAGTCTGCTCGGAACCACTAGAGCAAGTAAGGGAATCTACAGTGAATGAACTTAAAGAACTGCAGATTTTGATCGGATTGTATACACCTTTGTTTTGTGTCTGGCTATGTATATGGATTTCCTTTTTTTGGGGAAAGAGAGAGGGAAGAAGCTGCAGCGGCTGCGACATCGCATTGTAAAAATAGAGAACCACCCGGTCGATTCCAATGATGGGGGTGCGTTCCTTCTTGTGCTAAACTATCTCGTACTAACGCCAATCCGCTACACAGGATTATTTAATTCTGTTTGAGAATGGCTTTAACCCAGGGAACATAGCGCTGAATTAACTCTGGACTTATATTCTATTCTTCTTGTTCGAATGTATCACCTAATAAATTGAAAGAGTTCTATCCCTCAAAGGCAGCAAGTTCGGGTTCAAGGATGAGGAATGAAAGGAAACACTTCCGCTATTTGAAGAAAAGGAATTCTGGAAACGGAAGCAATAGTAAAGAAAGCTACTAGCGAGAAAAGGAAGAGTTGGAGATAGACCAGCAAGTAAAGTATAAAGGAAAAACAGATATGAAAACAGAAATCTTTGAGTAAAAGGTGAGTATCGTATATTTCATGTATATGATAAGTCAATAACTCTCGGATGCAGGATTATAAAAATAAAACTTACTGAAGTAAGAAAATTCTATTATAAAATTATAACCAATGCATTCTACATACCAAAATAAGAATGATAGACTAAGAGTGTAAACGAGGCAAGCTACTCGTGAGACTAAGAGTGTAAAGATGTTCTTACCTAGCATTGGTAGAACTCTCTTCATTTTACATGAACATGTAATGTAGTATTCCTCTAAAACACTGAGATAAAATTGTACAATAAATTTATCTTTAAAGTGAAAAAAAAATATACTACAATAGAAAGCAAACTATACTTGGTGAAAAGAATACTAGAGAGATAAACCACTATACATATAAAATCAAGTGGAATTCCATTCCATTCCATTCCATCCCTGCATGTTGCTCTATGCACATAAACCAGACAAGATCCTCCCTTTCCATCCAGCCCTAGCTCTCGTCGTCTTTGGTTTCACAAGCGCCCTATCTATTTCTGAATAAAGAGTGCAGCTCCAACAAGTCCGATCCAGAGAGTTAAAGCTATCCAAAATGTTTGGCTCTTTTCCAAACCGACTGGTGGTTTCCAGACCAGAAAGTCCCCCAAGAAGTCTCTGGAGGAGGGAACTTGATTAGTGGTAGAGACACTTCTGTCTTTGTTTTTGTCAGTCCATGTTGCTGCATAGCTATAAAATTTAGAGTTGCAAGTAATCAGTAACCAACTATTATGAATTGACCGTATTTGCAAGAATTGTATACAGCAAAATGTACATAAACTAAATCTGAGTAAATATGGAAAGAAACGGAGGGAGATGACCAACTGAATTAATAGAATAAGCACATATGGACATTTATTGTCCCCCTCCCCGCCCCCCCCCAACACACAAAATATACATATATATATAGATATTATATCAACTAGTGATAGTATTGCAAAATCTAATATCACTTGCAAGATTAAGTATCACCAGGAAGTATGTAGCAGTTTGACGTATTTGAGTGGAGCATAGAATGTGTAACAGGCAAACATGACTTTCCGTAAATAAGACAAACATATAAAGATACTGCCTCAGTGATAGACTGTTTCTAACAAAAGAAAGTGATATGCAGGACTAACCTGTCATAGCTAGATCCAATCAGTGGAATGGTAACCATCTCTTCCTGGGATATCTTGAGCTTGGGGGCTTGCAATATGTACCGCAGTTCAGCAGCTTGTCGACGAATGCTAATGCTGGGATGTTTCCTCTCCAGCTGCTGGTAAAGATCTATGCAATCTGCATGTCGATTGTTAGCTTCATAGGCCATAGCAAGCCATATTTGTATCTGAAGAAACATACAGGACAAAGTTACATAAATTTCGAAACTTGTAAACAAAAAATCTGATAGAATTTCACTTCATTCTTCAAAAGTTCAAAACTAACCTCACCACCAAACAGAGTTGGCCTGGGAATGATGGTTAGGGCACCTTCAAGAAACTCAATAGAACGTCCATACGATCCTTTCCCATAAGCTTTTTGACCCAAATCAAACATTAATTCAGCCATCTTTCTCCGCTCAGCTTGCTCCTTCGCTACCTACTCTCAGATGAAACAAGACATATACACTTAGCCAGACGAGAATACTGATGCATGTCTCGAAATGGAGAATTACTGGCATAGACAAACAATTGTTTTCAAAAAGAAAATTTACTACCACCCCATCACAATCACAAGAAACTAATCTTCACCATTGTGTCATGCCATCCTCCCTTCAGTAATTAATGCCAGTCCCTTCTACCTCTTTTCTTTTTCTCTCCCTTCTACATGTGTCCAAAAGAGTACCAATTAAAGATCATTATCTCATGGTTTTTTCGACCATTTTCAGCAATCTTAGCCTAAAAGCCTAATACTTAAACTAAATGTCAAACATAGATCACATATATACATGAGGATTCACCCCAACTTCCATCCTCATACAATTATGTTTTTTATGTATAAAATGTTTTAAGTTCTAAATTCCTTTTCCTAAAGAAAACTCATATATCCAAATCCCTTTTCTTAAGTCAAAACTCCAGTGAATGACACAAAAATTTTATGGCTTCATGCTGAAGAGTTCACTCCACAAGTTTATACATTACATTTCTTACATATCTATTTGCCAGCCAAATCCAAACCCTCATATTCATAGCTGGCATTCTGACAATCTTAGCTTCTGAAACACCAAAAGGAAACAAGAAATGCAAAGACTTGATTAAACTGTTCTTACATAGTATGATATTTCCAAACATGTTCAAGTAGGTGAATTGCTTTCAGAAAATAATCAATTGTAAGAATTGAAGAAAAGACTGACCTTTTCCAGCTCTTTGCGTACTCTCATCCGCTTTTCTTCTTCAGTCTCTTCTTTATCCTCCTCCTCCTTAAACTCCTCATCCACTCTATACTGCAACTCCTCAGCCTTCTTCTCTAGTTCCCTCATCTCCTCAATCTCCTTCCTTCTTCTTCTCATCACTTTCTCCCAATCGAATTCCTCCTCATCCTCACTTCCGAATCCATTACCATTGCCATTCTCATCGTCACTAGAATTCTCATAATCAACCTCGTTAACCTTCGATTTCAACTTTCCTTTCTTCACAGAAGACTTCTCTTTCCGAATCTCCCGATCGAACTCTAAGATATTATTGGCCAGAAGAGGTTCCTTCCTGAACATATTCAAAACGACATCGGATAGCACCGGTACAACCGGACGGTGATGAGCTTTCCGGTCCGGCAGCGTGTAACTACGGGACGACGATACATGACTTGGATCGAGTGGTAGAGCTACGTTACCGAGCACCACAGCCATGTCCAAAACCGGCGTCGTGTTAGACTGTACAATAGGAAAATGAGAGAGAAGAGAGAAAGAAAGAAACCCCTCAGGGTAGGAGAAGATGATAGAGAAACCAAACCAGAAGATATTCTTGGTATGGATGCTCGAAATTACTGAAAAGTCTATCCAAACATTCTGAAGCGGCAGGAAGTGAAGAGGGTAATATTGTCTATCCACGTACGTGGCCCTCCCTCAACGTCGGCCGTGTGGCAGACCGAGAAGGGGCGGGACCCGCAACTTCTGAATTTTCAGTAAAATTTAATTATTTTTTTATAATTTAATATTTAAAAATAATCTATTTATTCGGAAAGATTATGTACAGTCCAGAAATTGCAAAAGAGTTGGGTCCGACTCATTTTACTAGTTTTATAAAGTTACGCGTTAGTCTCCGACAAAACACACTAAACGAATTTGCTAGCTTTATAAAGTTACGGGTCCGATAAGACATGCTAAACGAAAGAGAGAACGAAATATTCATTATTAAATACCAGACAAACAATGACAGGAAGGGTAATAACTCATGTTTAAAATCAGTGTTTTTAAGACTGACCAAAGAGTTAGACAAAAAATCCCTTCCCGAAGGCTGACAGGAAGACCTCCGACAGAAAAACCTCCGGAGTCTTTTGAGTGAAGAAGATTAAGGGCTTTGTATAAACACTCTTGTGCCATGTTCGTTGCTCTAGTCCTACTCTTCCAGGCAAGAGAGTTACCTATTTATTTATTATTAGGACTTAACGCCTTCTTTTGTTTTTTGTATTCCCTGATACAGGCTCGTTAAAGCCTCATTCACTGCCAAATCATCCCATCTAACCATATACTTCTGATCCTTAAAATATTATTTTTACGCAAAACTAAAAGTATAATCTTAATGTTTTTTTTAATAAAAATATTCTTAATGTTTCATTTATGAACGATTTACTATATTAATACTTAAAGCTTCTTTATATTTGTATAATGCAATAAATATTTCGCCAAGTTATTGAAAGAATTTAATTCCAGAGGGTAGTATAGTTAAAAGCCGAAATTGTCTAATAATTTTTTAATACACTTTTTGTATACTAATTTTATTAATAAAATTTTATAAAATAAAATACGAATTTTAAATTTTAAAAGAAATAAAATTATTAATGGAAGAATTGTATTAGAAAATATTTAGAAGATTTATTAGACGAGTCTGAATGTAAAGCTTAATATAAGTCAAATAATATATATAGAAACTTGAATTTGATATTATAATATATTTTTTCAAAAAAATTTACTCTATATTTACGGTGTATTTTCTTACTATTTCAAGTCATCGGATTTATACTTGTAATGTCTTATTTGGGTGGTAAGAAATTTAAATTCCTAATAAAATATTAAAAAAAGAAATAGAAAGGGCCAAGCCGGGCTAGCCCAAAGCCCAATTGATACCATGAAGAGAAGTTTTTAACTAAAAACGACCATATCTAACATTTCTGTGGTGCCTCAAGCAGGGCAGGCAGAAGCAGGCACTCGGCGACCAGAAAAAGCAAAATCCACAATTGCTGCAAATGACGATGCTGAATTGAGACCTCACTGAACCAAACCATGGCCATGGCTACTTTCTGTTGTCTCCAGCCAAGCTTAACGTTCTCATTTCAGCATCAAAATCGTTTCTTCTTGATTAATTCTAATAGGAAAAGCTCAAGTTTTTCCACTAAAATCAGAGGTCGTCGCTTAACACCTTCAAGTAAAAGATTCGTACACATTTCTCCTCTAAATTCAGCTTCAGTTAATGGGTATTCGATTCAAAGTGGTAGTTCGAATGAAGTTTTTGAAGAAAGGGATTTGAAGGTAATTGACCATTTAAGGAGATTGATTGATATATTGCCTGGTGGCAGCTGGTGGCGACTCTCTACTGACCAGGTTGATGTTTCTCCCAATGCAAAACCCGTGACTATTTTCCGAGCCCTTCAGCGGATTTGGGACCTAATTTCTGACGATCGACCGGTTGTATTTGCTGCTTTTGCTGCCTTGCTTATTTCTTCTGTAAGCTTCTTCTTCTTTTCACTTTGCAAATTTCTTGAAGTGTACTGCATTTAGTGAAATAGACTGTTAATTTATTCTTTTGATTCAATTTTGATTAGATATTATAGTCTATAGTTTGTTATTTGATAAACCCTTCTTGAATACTGATTGTTTTTTCTTCTTGGCTCAGCTTTCAGAGATTTCCGTCCCACATTTTTTAACAGCATCCATATTTTCGGCGCAAAGTAGCAACATACCTCAGTTCCACCAGAATGTGCGACTTTTGATTGTGCTGTGTATTGTTTCGGGAATAAGCAGGTCAAGATCTTGTACGGTCAAAGATCCCTTATTCTAATTGATCAGATGTTGACCCCATATTTCTTTCCCTTTTGTTTTTTGGACAATAGGGTAACTCAATCTGAGAAAAGATTGTGACTTGAAATTACTCCTAAAATAGAAAAAAAACTATGTTTATCATTACAGTTAACGTAATCTTTTGTCAGTAGCTCTTCACGGAATGTTTTAAGATCACACATTTTAAACGTATTTGTAATAGTTGTCAAGTCTTGAACGTATTTTGCACTTTGTTATGATGTTGGTTACTTTTGCAACTTTTAAATTCTATGAGCATTTGGACATGCACTTTTGCCTTATTTTGATCCTCTGTTATTGAATCTTACAGTTGTATGAGGGCTTGCTTTTTTGGAATTGCAAATATGATTCTGGTGAGTTTGCTTATATTTTGTCTTTGATGCTTTTTTGGTTCTCTGAACAAGCATGGTTTATATAATTAAAACATATACTGGCTCATTGATAATACTATAGCCAGTTCATTTGCTGTTAATTTCAGTTATGTGGTGTTCTGAACTCATAAGAGCCTTAACATTCATTTAGAAAAGTAAGACGTTCTGGTTTGCTGTTCTTGATGGTTAAGCTGTTGCCTTCAAGCGATCAGATTGTTGGCATGGAAATATTCAACAAAAATTTCATGGACCTTAATAATCATAATAAACAAACAATTTTGATTTTGCAGGTCAAAAGAATCAGGGAAAGACTGTACTCTGCTCTTCTTTTCCAGGTTTTGTCAAATATAAAGTAGCTTTTATTTGAAACACCTATTAGTTTCCTAGTTTCTTTATGATTTAGAATACTTTTTCTTGATACAATTATTTTTATGTTGAATAAATTGGATTGTAGGATATTTCTTTCTTTGACTCTGAAACCATTGGTGACTTAACAAGTAGGCTTGGGGCCGATTGTCAACAAGTCTCGCGTTTAATTGGGAGGGACATTAATATGATATTGCGCAATGTACTTCAGGTTAGTTATCCCAGAAATTGAGTACAATTTTTTCTGCATACAAGTTAAAAAGTCATGACAATCTGCTTATTCAGGGAACAGGTTCATTAATCTACTTACTGATATTGTCATTGCCACTTGGATTGTGTACATTGGTAATATGTTCGGCTCTGTCAGCTGTAATGATTCTATATGGCCAGTAAGATTTTTTCTTTACTTCTGTTTAACATGAAATAGCAACTTCAGTCCTGTCTTGAGTTTGCCTTAGGGAACAATAAAGAAAAGGGTGCTTTTGCCCCTGTAAGTTGAGAATTTGATTAATCAAATACTCTAGAGGAAAAAGAAAAACATTGTGTTATTCCTTCTTTTCATCTTGCATTAAAACGCCTCTAATTGTTTATATTATGCTTGCTATTAGGTACCAAAGGCAAGTATCTAAGTTGATCCAAGATTTTGGGGCTTCTGCAAATGAAGTAATATTATCAAATTTGCTTTCTGATAATCTCCATGGATATATTATATATATTTTTCTTATTACAGTTATTTCTTTGATATCACTTAGGTTGCACAAGAGACATTTTCATTGATGAGAACTGTTCGAGTGTATGGTACAGAACAACAGGAAGTTGCAAGGTAAAGGAGTATGTTGCCATTTGCTTGTTTCTATAAGATGATTCTGACAGATATAAAGAAGATTTATGCTCATTATACACATTCAGACTTTTCATATATGTGTCCTAATGGTGGCCTTGATTTAAAGGTACAAGCATTGGCTGGAAAAATTAGCTGATGTAGGTTTGAGACAGAGTTCTGCATATGGAGTTTGGAACTTGAGCTTCAATACTCTCTATCATTCAACACAGGTGCCATTCTTTCGAGTCTGATTTGTACAATAGTTCTGATTCTGGTCTATGTGTACATTTCTCTGTTTATTGACTGAATCTTTCCAGGACATTACTACTTGTACTAACTTAACATTGCTCAAGCTTTTTTTTAGCATTGAATTCGATAAATTGAGAGGTTTCCATTCTACCAAACTGTTAGGCTTGCACTTCCGGGAAATAGAGTCCAAAATCCTACAATTAAAGATTTACTAGCATGTCAGTATAGGATGGGGTTGGAGAAGTACTGGAAAATTTTAAAGCTGTTTTAACTATCTGAAATAAAAGAAATAGAAAAAAATATTGTGATTCCCTGAATCATTGACAAATGTGTGAAGTTCCTAGCAATCATAACTTGGTAATTCAGAATACAGCCTGCAGATCCCGTAAAAATAAATATTTATTGTTTGATTTCATATCCCCGCATAAGAAGTCTAGATAGCTTGCACACTAAATTTCAATTCTGATACATATTTGAGAATCTTAATCTTTGATCTTATTTATTTGAATGTAGAATCTTTCTTGTAATATGTGTTAAGTTTGACCTTTGATTTAACTTATAGGTTATTGCTGTGCTAATAGGAGGAACGTTTATTCTTGCTGGTCGTATTTCAGCAGAGCAGCTCACCAAGTTCATATTATATAGTGAATGGCTGATCTACTCCACATGGTTGATGGCTGACCATGCTACCTCATTGATGCAATCTATAGGGGCAAGCGAAAAAGTTTTTCAGTTGATGGATCTTCCACCCAGTTCTCAGTTTACTACAAAAGGTAAGCAATATTTGAATTTCTGTGCAGACGTATTAGAACTTGTTCCCTGCATGTAATTTGATAGTCTTGTCAGAAGCAAAAACTAGTCAAATGCTTCGTATTTCTAATGAAAAACTTGGAATTCCATTTTTGCTGCAATATTTGTTTTTCAAGATTTCACCACTTTATCTGGGAGATTATTTATATTTTTCAGCAATTTTTCCTTGTGCCATTATTTGTTGTAAGAATTTTCATTTGATGTAAGATTCTGTTTAATGACGCTCCATGGATGTCAACATGCTGTAGGATCTAAATTGGAGAGGCTGATTGGACAAATCGAATTCAGGAACATTACATTTTCATACCCTTCAAGGACTAACGTAAGCCTCTTTATCTTGAATTTTGTTGGAATACTTAAGCAACCTTCTGAGATTTGCAAACCAAGAAAGGATCATCCACGGATACTATCTTTTTGCAACCTTTATCCTAAAGGGGGACCTCAGGATTATGACTGAAATTGGGGAAATCAACCCTGTTTGGTGGGTTTTAGATTCCAGAGCAACCAATGAATCTACAATTTTGATGTCATGGTGTTCTCCCTGAAAAACTAAACTACAATCCTTGAGAGAGAGAGAGAGAGAGACGGTACCTTTATGCCATACTAGTCCTTCAAGATACTTGGAGTCCCTAATCAACAGTTCAATACAGGTTGCTGGAATTGTCTGATGGAGTCCAAAACTACTTATCTGCAACCACACAGCTATAATTTAAACAAAAATCTTCTTAATTCTTTGGTTTTCTCGCTTTCATGTGATTCATGTTCCTGTTAATTTTTAAGGGCTGTGATTCAACTGTGATTTTGACAATTTATAGGTACCTGTGCTACAGTCCATAAACTTGAAGGTGCATCCCCATGAAGTAGTTGCAATTGTAAGTCCTTTTTCTCCATTCATCATGAAGTTTTATATTAATAAGCAACTCTGGACCTGTTTCTGGATAACGTTGTCATCTTCTGTTTACTACAAGATGTACATTAGAAAGGCATGAAATTTTGTCCACATGATCTCTGCAGTATGAGCCATAGAATAAAATTTGATTTTCAGGAAGAGATATTAGCTAAAAACAACCATGAACTATTTTTGTTTTTCTATTTGTAACTATGAACTTTTATTTTATATTTTTCTAACCATGAATTATTTTTGTTCTTCTGAAAATAGCCATGAACTATTTTATACCTCTCAAATCAATTCGTAGCTATATTTGAGAGGTCAAAAATAGTTAATGGCTATTTTCAGAAGAGCACAAATAGTTCACGGTTAAGAAAAGATAAATAAAAGTTCATGGTTATAAATAGAAGATATAAAATAGTTCATGGTTAGAAAATGATAAAATAAAAGTTTATGGTTATAAACATAAAAGTTAAAATAGTTCATGGTTCTTTTTAGCTAATTTCTCTTTCTGGAAATAAAAAATTTATAATCCTGTGACTTTGTGTTATTTGAAAGCTTAAGTGTCCCCATATTAAGTGCCACGGATAAGCTGTTCCTATGATATGTTAACTGTTTTTCCATTGCTCAATAGATAAGCTCTATACACTTAATAACACACAATATGCGATACATATCTTGTTTTCCTTCTGTTCCTTTTCTTTTGGTTTTCCTGTTATCAAAAGATGCAAGTGTACCTGATTTTGTATCGTTTAGGTGGGTCTTAGCGGAAGTGGGAAGAGCACCCTTGTGAATCTTTTGCTTCGTCTTTATGAGCCAACAAGTGGCCAGGTGGGATCTCAATTCTGCTTGCTATTGTTAAGTTTTGAAAGAGTTAGTGAAAGGAACTCAAACGGAATAGAAAAAAGTTTGTATCTGAAGAGTGGTAGCGCATTTCAGCCTAATTACTTCTGGTATGATTATTATATACCAATGATCCACTCAGATGCAAAGAACTAGCAAGATATAAAGGCACATAAATTTCCTCTAGCTCTTTTCTTTGTCACTTTATACCCTCAATACAACAGCACAATTTGCAAAATGCCGTGATTTTTCTTCACTGGTCTTGTTAAAGAAGCCGTGTTTTGTTTCTTACTTGCCTGAGGTGCTTAATGTAGATAATGATTGATGGCTACCCTATTAAGGATTTGGACATCAAGTGGTTGAGGGAAAGAATTGGATATGTGGGACAGGTCTGTTTTCTGAACTTTTAGATGATATTTTTGGAAGATATGTTTTCATGTTCTCTAACTAGAATGTCTTGAACAGGAACCTCGTCTTTTCCGCACAGATATTAGTTCAAACATAAGCTATGGATGTAGCAGGGTCATTAATCAGCAAGATGTGGAATGGGCAGCTAAGCAAGCTTATGCCCATGAGTTTATTTCATCATTGCCTAATGGCTACGAAACAATTGTTGATGATGATCTGCTCAGTGGAGGACAAAAGCAGCGTATCGCTATTGCCAGGGCAATCCTCAGGGACCCAGACATTTTGGTGCTTGACGAAGCCACTAGTGCTCTAGATGCTGAAAGCGAGCACAACATTAAGGTATCTTTTTCTGACTTTCTTGGATAATTAAGGCATACAACAGAAAAATACCTGATTACCGGCTTTTGTTTTATGCATAGGGTGTCCTTCGCGCCTTAAGAAGTGACCAAAAAACAAAAAGAACCGTTATAGTGATTGCTCATAGGTAGGCAATTTCAGAAGCCTTCAACAGATTTTCTAAATTTCTACCTTCCCCTGTTCCCACCTTAATGAGATGTGGGTTGGGGAGAGAGAGAATTTCTACACCAGAGCAAATCATAAGCAACACATAATCCATATTTTGCAGGCTGTCCACAATACAAGCTGCTGACAGGATAGTTGTCATGGAAGGTGGTAAAATTGTTGAGGTATGTATTCTTTTGCTCAAATGATCACGATAATCGCCTTTTCTTTCTTCTTTCTATATAGATCAATGTCTACGCGACTGACTAATCATGTGGGAAGCTTAAACTTGCATAGTATTAAGACACGTTCTCATGCCCGACTGAAAGCTTAACCAATATTTTGTAGTCTGCAAATTGTTGTATGCTCTTGAAATTACTCAGAAACAAGTTGTTTTATGGAAAGTTCGAGTCTGAAATAGTTGTCAATCTCCATTCTTGTTCTCTTACAAAGTACTTTTCTTCCTAAATCCAGGTGGGTGCGCATACTGAGCTTCTCCGGAGAGATGGTTTGTATGCGCGTTTGACTAGAAGGCAGGCGGATAATGTAGTAACATCTTAACACTGATGAACAGACTGGGAGTTACCGCGATGGATTCTTTCTTTCTTATGCTCATTTTCCATAAGCAGCAGTGTATATATAGGAGAAACAATCCCTGCAGAGAAAATTCTTATCCCTTCTCAGGCAAAACAGAGAATTTCAGTTCATGGACAATGAAATCCCTGCTTGTGTATAAGAGGGGAACAATACAAATTGTCCATAAGATCATATGTTGCCTTGCAATTTTTTAGCATGCATATGTTTTTGGACTCTGCAGACAACCTTTGTTCAAAGGATAAAGTATGTGTATTTGAAAGTTGTTATAACACCGCTATCTTAACGTGGAATAAGTATAATGTGTTTTTAGGGGCCATAAATATGAGAGTTGTTAGACTCTTGAGTTTGCAGCGCGTGCATTTGTTAGGAGTATCCAAAAAATAAAAAAAGAACAGTTACGTGTACAATAATAAAATTTTTAATTATTATAAAGATTTGTAACGTACTTCTATCCATGCTTATTTTGGCCTTTTTACCTTATACTGTAAGGTGGATCTTGAAAGATCTCTCTCCAATCTTTACATACAACTTTCATTGAATACGGTAGAAGCTGTCAATAGTGACTAGTGTAGGGTCATCAGTCGGTGCCAGGTCTTTAAGATAGCACAGAAGGCATCTCAAAGTTGGGGAAGGGACCTTCACTGTCTTTCTATTCTTTTCCAGCGCAAGTTATACAGTACACCACAATTTATAGTATATAGAAATTTAATTTATAATAAATTTTTTTCACAATAATTGATGTTGTATTTAGTGAATCTAAATTCGATAGTAACTTGCAGTGGTCCGACTCCCTCGTTCAAGTATTTGTACACATTTGATATGTTAAGTGGAAAGTTGTTATGTGAATTTTAGATTTTAAACCGTATAAAATTATGAAAGTAATGTTCATATAAGAAAAATGGTTGTTCTAATTTTTAATTTTTATTTTTGACAAATTAAAATAAAGATAAGAATAAAATTCTATTTCATTTAGCAATTCTATTTTTTCCTCCACTGTCACTGTGATTATCTTCATCTTCCCAGAATCCAAATCCCTAATTTTCACTTCTCCTTTCGCTAATATAACATCCCATAAACCCTTACCAACAGACAAATTCAATTATGGATTTTCAGCAGCCTCACCGGTTCATGAGACCTCCGCCTACACCGCCGCATCCTCCTCATCCACCACCACCACAACCACAACCACAACCACCGACGATGTCCATGCCGCCGGCGGATCCCTACCTCCATCATCAATCGCAGAGATTGCCTGTACCTCCACCGAACCATTGGTACACCCACCAATTTCAGTACCACCATTCTTCTTCCCCTCCTCCTCCTCCTCCACCACCACCTCACGCCCCGCCACAGCATCAGCAGTGGGCTCCGGGGCCTCCCCATTCCGATCACTATGCTCAACCTCCTCCTTTCCCTGGGCCTTCTCCTTATGCTGCTCACCATCCTGCCCCACATAACCAGTACCCCCCTCCTCCACATCCTCATCAACTTCCTCCTCTTCCACCTCGACCTCATGTTCCCCCTCAGATTCCCCAATCTTATCCCCAGGTCGTTCAGGTGAGGGTTTAGCTGTCATTAGAAGTTACAAGCTTGTATTCTTCTTAATTATGTGGCATTTCATGCTAGGAGTTTTCCTAGATTGTGTTTCTGTGCTTACTAGTAATTAGTCTACATAACTATCAAAATGTGAAAAAGAGATTAAAAGTAATATATCTTGTGCTTCTTTAATTTTGGTAGAGAAACCCGGGCCAGGTTAAGTTCTAACATGTATCTTGCACTACTTTGTTTTCTTGAAATTCCTTCCCCCTGCAGCCTTCAATCATCATGGGACAACTTATGCATCCCTTCTTATGGGATGACCTAATATGTAGGAATGCAATTTGGGCTTGTATCCCATGAAAAAGTGATCTTTATATTACTTACACCATATGGTATATCTCTATGAAAAATGATGTTGCCTCAATTACACCTCAGCTACATTATTGGGGTATGAGGTTTTCTCTGTTTGACGTAATTTAATTCTGTCCTATGCTATTACTTCTGAGGATAATCATAAATTGTCTCGATTAATAAGGCATACTCTTTTATAGTGATCTTTGTAAAGAGAAGGTTGAAATGACTTAAATCCTAATGTATCAAGAAATCTTTGAGGTGGAGAATGATTTTTTTTGTATTTGTCTTAAATTATATGTAGCATATTTCTAAAATTGTAAATGCTTGCAGGACTGGGGAAACACTAACTGGAGTCACCATCAAAGTTGGGAGTATCAAGGTCTGGTAACATATACTAATTTCTTCTTCTGTGTACTTTATATGAGGTTCTGCTTCAATATTCCTTTCTTACAGTCTCTTCTTCAGTTTATCTTGTATCGAAGAGCAATTGATAGATGTTGAAATGCATAACTCATCCCATGGCTTGATCATGGTATTAGATATTTGGGTCATTGTAGCATCTCTGCAGTTTGTTTGGCAAGTTAAACCTTAAGTTGCACTTTTGTTTAAAAAAAGTTGAATCAAAAGGATAGTAGAGGGGTTTCTTCAAATTGCATGTCATTTGTGCAAGGTTGAACGAAAAACAAATCTCAGGATTTCGGATTCCATTTGAACCAGTGGTTTGATTTAGATGTCTCTGTTCCTGATTCCTAGTTAGTTGTGTTTTAAATCCAGTTACAATATTGTTGTAGTAATTTGATTTTCCAAAATGTTGATATTTTCATTGTCTTTCACAAGAAAGTCATACATGGAATTGTTGGACTGTGCTTGCAATTGTTTATTATCTACCTTAGATGGTGCATCATCTTTAATTTGCATACTGTAGCCAACACCAATGGAGAAGATTGGGCTGCCAAGGCCCGAGCATGGGCTGCTGCAAAAGTTGCATCAGACAGTCAGCAGACACAACCTCCATCATATGCTGTGAAAGAAGGAAGTCTGGCTGGAGAGTCAGTTGCTGTTTATCCTGGGCGAGATTCATCCATAAGTCCATCTGTCCATCAGCAGGAGGTACCTTCTAGTTATTCTTCTATTACAGGTAAAAAAACAGCTAATATACTGCTTTTGCACGTGAAGCTTCAAGAATTGCTTCCCCATATTGCTAGTAGCACTGAAAACTACACACTTTTTGTTTATTTTTTAATTTTTTTTAAAGATAAATTCTGAGATTCAAGTTTGTGTTCAAGAGGATAGATATTTTGTATTGCTACTGTGAATGGATTCCTCCATAGATGTCTTTCAAGTTTAATTGTTTGACACTCAATTTCTGATAGGCCTAAGGCATACAGTGGGAAAATTGGAAAGAGATAGGAGTAAAGAATTATAGGAAATAAAGCACGAGAAAATAGAGAGCTCGAAGTAGAAAAGGCCAAATAAAAAATCTCTAAGCTGGCCTCTTGATATGCGGGGTCTAAGGTGTATTTAGGTTTTCTTCCAACTAAAAATTTCCCTTTTTTCTCTTTGGGCCCCACATATCTATCCCAAACAATTTAAATTTCACGAAACCCGAGGAAAAGAATGACTGCTTCTAAACTAAAACATAATCCAAATGCATCCCTAATTATTGGAGAATACTTATTGATTAATGAGCCTATAGGCACTTATGGAAATAACTCTATTTATTTGTTTTCCTTTATCTTTAAATGAAATTCTTAGGTCGCTAAGGTAACAAAATTCGGAGTTAAATTTGCTACCTAAGTGATATAAATACATCTAGAGGTTCCATTTTCTTAAAATTTGCAGGGGTTAAAGTTTACCATCTAATATTTATGGCTAGGGACTCCCACTATCTGTTATCCTATTGATTATGCTTTCTTGGAACCAGGGGACCCCGGAAGAGGCATAGATCCTACAGCTATGCACTCTGATTATGCCTTTGCTCCGCCTGCTGAACCATCTGTGGTTTATCCTTCGTTGCCTGCAGTTCTCCCATCAGGGCCTCAGGTTTCGGGTCTTATATGCTGCTCTCATAAGCTATATTTTAGCTGTGTTTGCTAACAGTATCTTGTGGTTCTAGGTTGATCCTTCAGCAGTTGTACCATCTCCAGCTCCTCCGCATTCTGGACCAATTTTTGGACGGATGCCCGGACCAAGCTTCCAGACCACAGTCTCATCTATCAATACACCCTTTGGTATTGGTGCGGGTCCTGAGCTGCATCCGATCACAACTTTTTCTGGTGATTCCTATGGGGTTTCTGGTGTTCCCGAACGCCCGAAAAAGGTGCTTGCTGTTTATAATATATTTTCCATCTGAAATTGTGTAATAATTGCTTATATATTTGCATTTGATACCTTCAGGCATCTGTACCTAACTGGCTCAGAGAGGAGATAATAAAGAAGAAACCTGTAATTGCAAGTTTGGCTCAAGAGTCCCAAAAAGAGGATGCTCTATCTACAGAAGATGACGTTGGAGATAAATCTTATGGCAAGGGTGATCAGGCAGATAGCAAGAGCGTTGCTTCTTCGAGGTCAATTGAGGAGGAGGATGAAGATGAGGTTAGTCAACTGAGAGTGGGGATGAAGAGTTTATCTGATTTTCTTCAGTTAATCCTCAGAAGATTAAAAATTCATTAATCATGTTTTGGTGTTTTCTTCTTTGAGATGATATTTTTGAAAGTCAGTAAGAGAAACCTTGAAGACATGATATGTGTGTTTTGTGTATGTACATATCCATATTCGTCTTATTTCCGGGGAACGTTATTTATTCAGCAGCCACGTAGAATTTCCTCAATGTTAATTAATATTTTTATTTTATCGTAGATATTGTTATCTGCAGCTGTTTCCTTTTTTATTTCTAGCTTTGGACATTCAATCGATCCTTTTGCTTATAATATCCCTGTATTATGAAGGATGAAGTGGAAGCAGCCAGAACTGCAGCACTGAATCAGGAAATAAAACGTGTCCTGACTGAGGTTCTTTTAAAGGTATGTTTCACTTAACCTATAAATGACAACTACTTGTTTTTATTTATACTGGGTATTTACATTTCATTCTCTCTTTGGCAGGTTACTGATGAACTTTTTGATGAAATTGCGACAAAAGTTCTCAATGAGGATGATAGCACGTCCGAAGGTAAATGAACTGTTATTTAAATGTATGTACTACCTCCGTTTCAAATAGAAGGTTAAGTTGTTTGTTCACACAGATTAAGAAAATATGAAATCAATGTGTTTTTTCATAATAAAATAGCTACAATATCCCTTTATTAGTTTTAGAAAACTCCATCTTTCAAGACTTTTATCTTCTCTCTCCTCTCCTCTCTCCATATTTCAAGGCTTTATCAAATGTGAATGAGTTTAAGTTTGAGAATTACCAGGTAGTGATGCATTACTTGAGTAGGGGTATTCTTGAGGAAAAAAGTCTATAAAGGGAACTTAGGCTTATATTATGAAACCCTAAATATGGCAACTTAACCTATATCATTATATCATGAAACAGAGGTAGTAGTATGTTTCCTTTTTGGAAAAGTACTTGGTTTGGGCTTTTAGACTCATAGAAGTTAGATTTCTTTAGAGGGTCCTGAGGTCCATCATTCCTAATTATGCATTATCCTTGGTTTTCTTCTGTTAGCTGACCACCTTGCTGCCGTTTCTGATCATAAAGGATCACCTTTTATACCGCCCGTTCCAATCTCAGACACCTCTCCAAAGGTTGTACAAGTCAAAGCCCAAGAAACTAATTCCCACGATGCCAGAGAAGAATCTGCCCATAACACTCCTGTGAATGTGCTAGGGCTTGCTAACTATGCATCTGAGGATGATGAGGATAATGAAATCCAGAGTTCTGAGGGAGTAAATAAGGAAAACACAGTACCCCTGCAGTCAATCTCAAGCAAGTTCTCAAAAGGCATGGATGTGGTGGTTAATGGTGACTCACGTGAAGAAACTAGAGATAGAATTGACCACCGTGCAACAATTGGCCCTACTAGTACTCTAAATGCTTCAATAGTTAATGATGTTGAATTGGATAAGGAGAGGGCGCGGGTAGCGTCAGTACAGCAAGGCTCTATTGTATCATCCAGGATGGAACCTGGATTGGCAGAAAATGAGCTGCAGACCGGCTTTAATGATGCTAAGAAGAAACTAGGTTCTAAGGTTCTGGAAACTGAAAAGCCAGTTGAAAAACTTGCTTCCCAAAAGTCAGCAGCTGATGATTCTCATGGTCGTGACACTAGAAATTCATCAGATAAGAAAGATAGGCGTAAGGATGAAAGGTCCTCTTCAGGGAAAGACCAGAAAATGAAGGAACTGGACACTAATAAGGAGAGAGGAAATGGAAGCCGTAGCAAGCATGATGAGAAGCACAAGAAGGAACGAAGGATAGATGAAAATGGATCAAAAGACAGAGTGAAAGAAAAAGCATATTCTGATTCAAGGAAAAGGCCCTCTCCTGATTATGTCAAGGAAGGAAGAAGAGAGAGGGAGGGAGACAGAAAAGCCGGCGATAAAGAAGATAGTGGCAGAAAAAGGGAAAGGACAAGGGATGATAAAAGAGAGAAGCCTCGGCATACAAATGGTGGTGAGACCAGTAGACACAAGAGACATCGTTCCTCTTCTAGAGACAACAAAGATGGCTCAACAGTCAGTGGGGCCAGTGATTCTAGCAATGAATCATCAGACAACTCAAGAAGGTCTAGCTAAATAATGCTTTCCCGTCTGTGGTGTTTTATTCCAGTTGCTTATTCTTGACTGTCAAAAGTTAGTGCTTATCTTTGCAATTCGGCTGCAGAAAGCTGCGTACGAAGAGACACAGATCACCAACTGTCAGGTCAAAGAAAAGGTAAACTCCTGTACCTCCTGCCAGGATAGATCTGTTACATTTGTTTATCTACTTGTTTCCTCTGCAGCGTTTATTTCTTCAATCTCCATGTACCTCCTACAGTCTGGGAAGGTGTTTCCCATTCCTATATATCTGCATGAAATGTTTAAACATATAGAGTCGTGAACGGTGATTTCATTTACTAATTTATTAGCTGATGCAATCTTTTATGGAATTTGATTTGTTTCTTTGACTCGTAATGCTTTTTCCCACTGGAAAGATGTCATGTCATTTACTAAGTCAGGAAATATAACTGTTTTGCATGCTTTTGTCAAGGTATGGTCTCTTTTCTTTCAATGAATATAAGCTCATGTACTAACCTCAGATTAAAGTGGGAGTCTTTTTTAAGTCATTATTACCGCTTGGACTGGTGTGATTCTGTTCAGTCTGGTAGTCTCTTAATTTGCAGTTGACAATGGGAATTGCCTTTCTCAGGTGCTATTTTTCTTAATGAGTGCTCTGTTCATTTTCTCGTCATGGTTTCATTTGTTGAATCTATTGGTCAATTGTCTTTACCATTCACTTCTCTTCTCATTTCTGTTCAATCACCAGCAGTTAATTAATCCACATACAGTGGAAGTACCTTCGATCAATCTCAGTAGCATCATAATGGGATACAAAAACATTATCTGTACTTGAAAAACTCACTAGAAGTTGAATGTAAGGGGTATTTACCCAACTATACTTCTCATTACTTGACATTTATGCATGTCCACTTGAAAAACTTGCAGGCCTTCTTCTCTTTTGAAGTCTAATTGCCTAACACACTGAGCAGTAGTTGTATTCGAACATTTTACTTTTTAACTCGAATAGTACATAATGTTTTATGTTTAGACAAGTTTCGAGGTCTCCTCATAGCAAGCATTCCCAGCGCAGGCATTCTCCTTACTCTTCTCTTGAGACTACCAGGTATGTTTATGGGAGGATGTTTCTTACGTTTTGTTATTAACTCGAACAATTCCACCAAATTAACTGCAAAGGAACTAGGATTCAAGGACATCAAAATACAGAACCATGCTTTAAACATTCAACCTCTAAACATGTTTATCTTAATTAATAGCAGGGGAAGGAGATCAAGATCAAGATCAAGATCAAGATCGCCTGTTCGCCGGAGAAGATAGTTGGAAAAGATCCAGCTTATGGAAGCAGTGAAAGGAGCCCGTGAAGTCAGAAGTCCGCCGGGAGATCCAGCTTGAGTGGCTAACTTTTGTTATAGTACTACAATGTGTGTTTTGTGCAGGCCCTTTTTCTTCTGTTGTAAATTTTGTTCCAAGGTGTTTCAGAGGAGCTTTTCTGGTCTGTCTGTTTCTCGTTGGAAGATAATACAGTAATGTTGCAATTCATAAGAAAAGAGGTCATTTTATTTAAAAATATAAGCGAAATGGTCACAATATCCATCAGTGTTTTGATATAATTGACATGTATATTGTATAATTATCAACGAGAGAGCAGTTTAATGGCAAAGCACTTCTCACTTGGTGGTTTTAAGTTGCATTTTTATTCTGATGTCTATTATTGGGAGTATTCTACTTTTTTTATTAACTTTTTCAAATTTACTTCAAAAAAAACAAAATTAGGACATTTATTTTAAATAGATGGAGTATGTCCTCTTAACATCAATCTTGGAAATTACTAGTTTTATCTTGTCAGATTCTTTATTACATTTTTTAATACACTCTGTAATACCGTGGAATTATGTTATATAATCTTGATCGAAATCAAACCCTAACCTGTATTTGTCTATAAATTTATATTCAATATTTTTAAAAGCCTTTTATTGACACTTATTTTACCTTTTTACTATATTTTTTAAAACTCTTTTTATAGAACACTTTCTTTGTTTTTTTAAGACCTCCAATTGGAAATATAAATACTTTTAAACTTATTCACACACATTAATATTCTTGAAATTAAAAAGTCTTGTAATTGTAAATGCCAAAATTATCATTTCTTGTTGTCTTTACCTCTTCTCGAGAGTCAAAACACTATTTAATCTTAATTAAATGAATGAATATATTTAGAAAGCATTAAATGTCCATAGAGAAATGTAAAAGGATTTATATATTTAACAATTCTAAAAAGACTTATATTTCCGGTCGGAGGTAGTACTTGTTGCATTTTACCAATTATCATATTTTTTTTTTCTACTTGTTACTAAATTGACAATAAATTAAAAGTAGTGTGGTGTTAATTTTGTACAAAATATGATGATTAGCACACGAATTCGTACATTAACAGGAAAGTGATACTTCGTTTTGTGTATTTGTACAACATGAAAAACATTCCGAATAATTTTGAGTAATTTTTTGAAGAACTTATTTTCGGATATAAATTTTACAAAAAACGTGGTGATTAACATAAGAATTCGGGCTTTAACGGGAATGTGATACTTTGTTTATGTATTTATACAACATAAAGAACATTCAGAATCGTTTTGAGTAATTTTTTTAAAGAACTTTTTTTCGGACCTAAATATTGTAAAAAACGTAATAATTAGCACACGAATTCGAGCTTTAACGGGAAAGAGATACTTCGTTTAGTGTATTTATACAACATGAAAAAAATATTCTGAATCGTTTTGAACAATTTTGTTGGAGAACCTTTTTTCGGACTTAAATTTTGTAAAAAACGTTATTAGAACACGAATTCGGGCTTTAACGGGATTGTGATACTTTGTTTTGTGTATTTATACAACATTAAAAATATTCAGAATCGTTATGTCTAATTTTATGAAGAAATTTTGTTCGGACCTAAATTTTGTAAAAAACGTGATGAATACACACGAATTCAGGCTTAAATGGGAAAGTGATATTTCGTTTGGTTTATTTATACAACATGAAAAACAATCAGAATCGTTTTGAGCAATTTTTTGGAGAAACTTTTTTTTGGACAGAAATTTTATAAACAACGTGATGATTAGCACACGAATTCAGGCTATAAAAAGAAAGTGATACTTCGTTTTGCGTATTTGTACATCATGAAAAACATTCAGAATTGTTTTAAACTATTTTTTAGAGAACTTTTTTTCGGACATAAATTTTATAAAAACGTGATTATCAGCCCAATCGGCTTTAAAAGGAAAGTGATACTTCGTTTTGTGTATTTGTACAAATGAAAAACATTCATAATTCATTTTGAGTAATTTTATAAATAAATTTTTTTCGGACCTAAATTTTATAAAAAACGTGATGATTAGCATATGAATTCAGGCTTAAATAGGAAAGTGATACTTCATTTGGTTTATTTATAGAACATGAAAAATATTCAGAATCGTTTTGAGCAATTTTTTTGGAGAACTTTTTTTCTGACATAAATTTTGTAAAAAACGTGATAATTAGCACACGAATTCGGGCTATAAAAGGAAAGTGATACTTCTTTTGTGTATTTGTACAAAATAATAAACATTCTAAATCGTTTTGAGCAATTTTTGAAAAACTTTTTTTCCGAACTAAATTTTGTAAAAAACGTGATGATTCGCACACGAATTCAGGTTTAAATGGGAAAGTGCTACTTCGTTTGATTTATTTATACAACATGATAAACATTCAGAATCGTTTTGAGTAATTTTTTGGAGATCTTTTTTTCGGACATAAATTTTGTAAAAAACGTGATGATTAGCACACGAATTCAAGCTTAAATTGGAAAATGAAACTTCGTTTGGCTTATTTATACAACATGAAAAACAATCAGAATCGTTCTGAACAATTTTTTGGAAAATTTTTTTCAGACATAAATTTGGTAAAAAACGTAATGATTAGCACACGAATTCGGGCTTTAAAAGGAATTTGTACAACACGAAAAACATTCAGAATCGTTTTGAGCAATTTTTTGGAGAACTTTTTTTCGGACATAAAATTTGTAAAAAACGTGATGATTAGCACAAGAATTCGGACTTTAACAGGAATACGATACTTTGTTTTATGTATTTATACAAAATGAAAAATATTGAGAATCGTTCTAAAAAATTTTTTGAAGAACTTTTTTTCGGACCTAAATATTGCAAAAAAAATGATGGTTACTTCACGAATTCAAGCTTTAATGAGAAAGTGATTCTTCGTTTCGTGTATTTATACATGAAAAACAATTAAAATTATTTTGAGTAATTTTGTGGATAAATTTTTTTCGGACTTAAATTTTGTAAAAAAGTGATGATTAGCTCACGAATTCAGGCTTTAATAGGAAAACAGTACTTCTTTTGGTGTATTTATACAACAAGAAAAACATTTAAAATTGTTTTGAGCAATTTTTTGGAGATCTTTTTTTCGAACCTAAATTTGGTAAAAAACGTGATGATTAGCACATGAATTCAGGCTTTAATGGGAATGTGGTACTTCTTTTGGTGTATTTATACAACATGAGGAACATTCATAATCGTTTTGAGCAATTTTTCGGAGAACTTTTTTCGGACAGTAATTTTGTTAAAAACGTTGTGATTAGCACACAAATTCATGCTTTAATAGGAAAGTGATACTTCGTATGATCTTTTTATATAACATAAAAAAATTCAGAATCGTTTTGGGCAATTTTTTGGAAAACTTTTTTCCGGACGTGAATTTTGTAAAATAGTGATGATTAACACGCAAATTTAGGCTTAAATAGGAAAGTAAAACTTCGTTTGGTTTATTTATACAACATGATAAACCTTCAGACTTGTTTTGAGTCATTTTTTGGAGATTTTTTTTTTCAGACATAAATTTTGTAGAAAACGTGAGGATTAACAAATGAATTTGGGCAATAAAAGGAAAGTTATACTTCGTTTTGTGTATTTGTACAAAATGAAAAATAATCAGAATCGTTTCGAGCAATTTTTTGGAAAAATTCTTTTCGGACTTAAATTTTATAAAAAATGTGATGATTAGCACACGAATTAGGCTTCAATTGGAAAGTTAAACTTCGTTTGGTTTATTTAAACAACATAAAAACATTCAGAATCGTTTTGAGCAATTTTTTGATAACTTTTTTTCAGACCTAAATTTTGTAAAAACGTGATGATTAGTACACGAATTCGGACTTTAATGGGAAAGTGGTACTTTGTTTGGTTTTTTTATACAACATGAAATCAGAATCGCTTTGAGCAATTTGTTGGAGAACTTTTTTTCAGACCTAAATTTTGTAAAAAACGTGATGATTAGCACACAACTTCAGGCTTTAAAAGGAAACTGATACTTCGTTTTGTGTATTTGTACAACTTGAAAAACATTTAAAATCGTTTAGAGCAATTTTTTGGAGAATTTTTTTTCGAATCTAAATTTTGTAAAAAACATGATGATTAGCACACGAATTCGGGTTTTAATGGTAATGTGATACTTCGTTTGATTTATTTATACCACATGAAAACATTAAGAATCGCTTTGAACTATTTTTCAGATAATTTTTTTCGGACCTAAATTTTGTAAAAGACGTGATGATTAGCACACGAATTCGGGAATTAACAGGAATGTGATACTTAGTTTTGTGTATTTATATAATTTAAAAAATACTCATAATCGTTGTGAGCAATTTTTTTAACAACTTTTTTTCAGACATAAATATTGTAAAAAACGTGATGATAAGCACTGGAATTCGAGCTTTAATGGGAAAGTAATAGTTCGTTTGGTGTATTTATACAACATGAAAAAATCCTAAATCGTTTTGAGCAATGTTTTGAAGAACTTTTTTCGGACCTAAATTTTGTAAAAAAGTGATGATTATCACACGAATTCGGGCTTTTGAAGGAAAGTGATACTTCGTTTGGTGTATTTATATTATAAACATTTTGACTAGTTTTGGAGAACTTTTTTTCGGGCCTAAATTTTGTAAAAAATGTGATGATTAGCACATGAATTTGGCTTTCAAAGGAAAGTGATATTTCCTTTTGTGTATTTGTACAACTACAAAAACATTTAGAATCGTTTTGAACACTTTTTTGGAGAATTTTTTTTCGGACATAAATTTTTTAAAAAACGTGCTGGTTAGCAGACGAATTCGGGCTTTAAATGGAAAGTGATACTTCGTTTTGTGTTTTTGTACAACATTAAAAATATTCAGAATCGTTTTGAGCAATTTTTTAGAGAATTTTTTTCAGACATAAATTTTGTAAAAAACGTGATTATTAGCAAATGAGTTCGGGCTTTAATGGAAAAGTGATACTTCGTTTGGTTATTTATACAACATGAAAAACAATTAGAATCGTTTTGAGCAATTTTGTGGAGAAATTTTTTTCAGACATAAATATTGTAAAAAACGTGATGATAAGCACTGGATTCGAGCTTTAATGGGAAAGTGATATTTCGTTTGGTGTATTTATACAATATGAAAAAATTTTGAATCGTTTTGAGCAATTTTTTTGAGAACTTTTTTTCGGAACTAAATTTTGTAAAGAACGTGATGATTAGCACGCGAATCCGGGCTTTTGAAGGAAAGTGATATTTCGTTTTATGTATTTGTCCAAAATGAAAAAATTCAGAATCGTTTTGAACAATTTTTGGGAGAACTTTTTTTCGCACATAAATTTTGTAAAAGACGTGACAATTAGCCCACGAATTCGGGCTTTAAAAGGAAAGTGATATTTCGTTTTGTGTATTTGTACAAAATGAAAAATATTCAAAATCATTTTGAACAATTTTTTAGAGATCTTTTTTCGGACATAAATTTTTTAAAAAACATGATGATTAGCATATGTATTCGAGCTTTAAATGGAAAGTGATATTTCATTTTGTGTATTTTTACAACATGAAAAATATTCAGAATCGTTTTGAACAATTTTTTAGAGAAATTTTTTTCGGACCTAAATTTTGGAAAAACCGTGATGATTAGTACAGGAATTCGAGCTTTAATGGGAAAGTGGTACTTCGTTTGATGTATTTATACAACATGAAAATATTCAGAATCGTTTTGAGTAATTTTTTGGAGAACTTTTTTTCGGACATAATTTTGTAGAAAACGTGATGATTAGCACACAACTTCAGGCTTTAAAAGGAAACTGATACTTCGTTTTGTGTATTTGTATAACTTGAAAAACATTCAAAATCGTTTGGAACAATTTTTTTGAGAAATTTTTTTCGCACATAAATTTCATAAAAAACGTGATGATTAGCACATGAATTCGGGCTTTAAATGAAAAGTGATACTTCGTATTGTGTATTTGTACAACATTAAAAGTATTCAGAATCGTTTTGAATAATTTTTTGAAGAACTTTTTTTCGTACATAAATATTATAAAAAATGTGATGATAAGCACAAGAATTCGAATTTTAATGGGAAAGTGATATTTTGTTTGGTATATTTATACAACAAAAAATACATTTCGAATCATTTTGAGCAATTTTTTGAAAAACTTTTTTTCATAACTAAATATTGTAAAAACGTGATGATTACCACACGAATTCGAGATATAATGGGAAAGTGATAATTAGTTTGGTGTATTTATACAATATTTTTTAGAAATTTTTTTCGGACTTAAATTTTGTAAAAAACGTGATGATTAGCAAAAAAAAATTTTGTAAAAAATCATAAACCCTAAACAGTAAAACCCTAACATTGAAACTCCAAAACACTAAACCCTAATCATCACGTTTGGTTTATTTATATAACATAAAAAATATTTAAAATTATTTTGAACAATTTTTTTTCAAAATTAAGCCTGTAAGTAATATAAAGAAGCGGAATGGTTGACCATCTAAAGATCCCATCTGCCATTGATCAATTCCATTACCAATGAAAATCTTGGGATTAGTAGCAGTTGACTCACTGTCGCACTCACTCATGTCATGTGGGATTTCCCTCCAACTCTTTTCTGGGTTGGGTAGGCAAAGTTGCATCAAATTTTTTTGCACAATCTTTTATTGGAATCGGCGTTCTAGTAGAAGCGTGAATATGGCGTTCTCATCCCACATGTCTTTTACTATTCCCTTGCCATCGCCACCTCCGTCGGTTTCCAGCCTAATCCCATTGCTTTATTACTCACTTTTCTACTTTCTTGTACTACCACATTTTTGTCTTCCCAGCTAACTCCCTTGATTGAATTGAGAACAGAATGACACTGAATCAATCTACTTTCTTTTCCTTTTTCTACATGAAAAAGGTAAGCGTTTCGCTCAAATTCTGAGTTTTTGCTATCTTGGGATTAACGGGTTCTTCTCTTTTGTTTCAATTTAAATTTTTTGGTCATAATCAGCTAAAATTTTCTTGCAGAGATTGGTGCTTGGACTATGGTTGGTTTGGCTATGTGGGTTTTTCTTGATAGGAGTTTCCTTTTATGCTACTAATCATATGTTCCCTTCTTCCATTAAGGATCAAATCAAGAAGCCAAGGTTTCTCAGCAATAGTTTTACTAGCCCCTTTGCTCCTACAATTACTATCTTTACAGCGCCGAGACCTTTTCATGGTTTAGTTGGGGAAAGGCAAGAACTTGCAGTTAGATCATGGCTTGGTTTAGCACCAGAGATAAGTGTTGTTCTTTTCAGCCAAGACCTCTCTGCTTTCTCTTTTGCAGCTGCCTTTGGTTCCAGGGTATCTGTCGAGCCCAATATTGATTTCACGTAAGCCTTCAGACCAATGTACCTGTTATTTTTTCATTAGATTGATTCTAAAGGCTTTTTCTGAGAATTTAGACTGGATAAATTTCTTCTTTTAGACTGATTTCCAGTCCTATTTTTTGGTGTTAGTTGTTGCTAACAGGTATTAAGGCACAGCTGAAAGCTGTAAAGAGAGTACTTAACATTCAGTATATGCCATTAGGTTGGATTTTAAATCCATTTGTCTTGTCATTTTGTTTCGCGTTGATCCGTACTGTCTATCTCCATTTCCATGAAAATTTAGGGGAGAACTTAAGATGGTGTTGCTTGAGAAAAAGGTTCTGAGTACTTCTGTGTTCTTTACATATTTACCTATTACCTAGTTAGCCAACAGGCGGAAAAGAGAGCGAATCATAGACAAATTTGGATACTGAAATGGAATTTTCTAGAGGTGCTTCTTCCTTTTGGCTTCAATTGTCCAAGTTCCATTCCTAAGAAAGCCATTCGGGAAAGAAGAACATTGGTTAATGTAACATAGTACTATAGTGGACTACTCTGCAGAGGGAACACGAAGAGTTGCATCAGTGTGCGCAATGTGGCCTAACTTTTGTTTTAGATGGGAGGATCAAGAGAAACAAACTGAACTCGCGTGCCATTAGCCATACAGAGAATCTCGATCAGAAAATGATGATTGACTTTCTAGTTTATTTATATTGTTCCATGTCTAACTAGTTCTTTCAAACTTCGACACACAAAATTGCATATGATCTCTGATGAGTATTCATTTTGTATAGATTTCTAGGTACTCCGTTCTTTCATTCAATGGTTGCAAGAACACAGGTCTCACCCTCAGATATTTCTGTCCTGGTTGATCCTGAGATAGTTCTTTTTCCGGATTTCATTTCCACTATAAGATGTGCTCACAGACTTGATCATGATTGGTTACTTGTTGCTTCGTCACAAGATATTCCCTACTTTCCTTTTCACTTGGATGCAGATGGGGAACATTGGCTAGCAGATGATAGGAGGAAAATTACACAACAACAGGTATGAAGGAAACTGTTAACAGATTTGGTCAACAAGGGCCATGAGAGAATTTGTATTAATCTTGTACCCATTCCATTAGTTGCAGGAGTTTCTTGCTCAGAATCTGCAGAGGACGTTCTGCAGAAAAAGAATGCTTATGGCATGGAACCGTGGAGATCTTCCTCTACATAATGGAGTCCTCCCACCTTTTTTGTATAGAAAAGGGCTCCATAACCATTGGGTCATAACTGAAGCCTTGTCATCCAATTATAGGTTTGTATTTGATGCTACTTGGACCATCTCAAGTATATATGTTAATGATATTGACTCTGAGTATTATCAGTTAGAAGAAGCTTCAAATGTTTCGGCTCTAGAAAAGAGAAGTTGGGAGTTTGCAGGAAATTTCCACCTGGGAATGATTTATGGATCATTTCATTTCCATGAAGCCAATTATTCTAATTTGTTTAAGCTTCTTAAATGTGGTAAGGGGTACGTTTTTGTGAATACTGTCCAGAACATTGTTTATCCACTGGTACTAGCAAACCAAGAGAGGCTTCTGAGTTGTATTGATTTGATGAAGTCACATGATGAGTCAAAGAATTTCTCTCTGGACCCATTGCAGCTGCCTCAATCAATTTCACTTCCACTCTCCCTTGAGGATCTCCTTCCACTGCGTGCCGACCAAAACAAGACAATTGTGCTGGCTGTTGCTGGGCATAGTTACAAGGAAATGCTAATGAGTTGGGTTTGCAGGCTACGCCACCTCCAGATTTCCAACTTTTTGGTCTGTGCTATTGACCGTGAAATCTATGATTTCTCTGTTCTACAGGTGAAATAGTTTCCTTTTCTTCTCTTGTTTAGCTATTGGCTCTAGTTTTCTACATTATAATCTTCTTCTCTCCAGTTTGTCCATTTCGCTTAGAGACAATGAGTTTTGCATGCCATTGTATAGAATTGTATATAGACACAAGTTTGTGGTTAAGTGTTTTTGAACTTTGTAATGCCTCTCCCTTGGTCCATCTTGTACTGACCTAAAGTAATATATTCTCACTGCTAGGGCCTCCCTGTGTTTGAGTATGCCGATGTTCCGACCAATATCAGCTTTGACAACTGTCATTTTGGAACCGAATGCTTTCAGAAAGTGACCAAGGTCAAATCCAGGATTGTCTTGCAGATACTGAAGCTCGGTTACAATGTACTGATGAGTGATGTTGATGTCTATTGGTTCAAAAATCCATTGCCTTTGCTTAGTTCCTTTGGTCCTGCAACTTTTGTAGCACAATCTGATGAGTATAAGATAACAGGTATTTCTTCAAGTATCCTTCCTCCTAGAAAATGACAACATTTATTTTCTTCTATCATAGTTTCGTGGCCCTTGTTACTCAACTCTCTGGTTCTTCGTAGGTTTTTGAGGATGAGACACTGGCACTATCTTGTTCCTTGATCAAGGTTATATCTCTGTAGCTTCCTTTTTATGTCTAACTCAAGGTTTTTGCTTGCAGGACCAATTAACTTACCACGACGCCTGAACTCAGGCTTCTATTTTGCTCATTCAGACAGCGTAACAATTGCAGCATTGGAGAAAGTAGTAACACATGCTGCAACTTCAAATCTCTCAGAACAGCCTAGTTTCTATGACATACTTTGTGGTGAAGGAGGGTCCAACCGCATTGGTGATAATAGATGCTTAGAACCCGAAACAAATTTGACCGTTCATTTCTTGGATAGAGATCTCTTTCCAAACGGTGCATACAGAGATCTATGGCAGGAAACAAATGTAAATGAAACCTGCAGAAAGAAGGGTTGTGTTGTTCTCCATAACAACTGGATTAGTGGGAGAAGGAAGAAGCTAGAGCGCCAGGTTTTATCTGGTTTGTGGGAGTATGATCTTAGTACAAGAATGTGTGTCCAAAGTTGGCATCAGAGAAAAGTGACAAATTACTTCTGAAGCAGGTTAGATCCCTTCTTATCTACTTATAAAACTTTGGATTTCACGTGGAGAAGTTTTCGAGGAGAGTAAATCTCTTTGAGTGCCACATCTCTTCTTCTAAATCCTTGGATTTGTCAAGAGTTCATGTCTTGTGGGATGATGATAAATTGCAATAGTCAGCCATGAGAAAACAATTTCAAGGAGACTGCATCTTTGGACTGATACTATTATTGAACCCTTTGGATTTGTCAAAGATTAATTGCAATGGCCGGCCTTGGAAAAAACAAAGGATAGCTACAATGGCTGTTTGGTTAACCATGATGATGATATCGTCAAATCAAGCTCTCATTATCTAAGTAGATTGGATCATAATGCTAACCAGTTCAGGGCTTCTGGTTTCTTGCAATGTTCAAGAGATGGTTTCACATGTTAGGCTTAGTCAGGGATATGGAGAAGGATTCCAAAAAGCCGAAGCAACAGGATCAAACAATTTCACTCGACTTAAGGATACAACTTAGAGACAACATTGTGCGAATAGTTCATAAAGGTGGCCGTCAAGAGCTATATCATGATATAATTCGCGCATCTCAGGTAATGGAAAAATACCCCGGAATGTGTGTTGCCCGGCCAGAAGTCTTCAAATGTCCACTTCAATCACTTATCTCTGCAGAAGAATACTTGATACCTGGGTACAAGTACTATCTAATACCATCTACTACAGCAGAGAAATTGAAACATAGATACTTGCGCAAGATGAAGATGAAGCAACTATCTTATAACAGCGAGGAACCGCTCTTGGCTATAAAAGATGTTGCTGATGTAGGTGCAGAGTGTTCAGATGAATCTGTTTGTTCAGCAAAGGACTTCTATGTCTCCAGAGAAAGGTGGTCTACCTGTTCGCAAAGAAAATATCGCAAAGAAAAGAGGCCATTTGTACCTCCTATCCAGAAGCCAAGGGTGCGAAAGGAATTGGAGTGGGAGCCTAGTCTTACTTGTATAGAGGAAGAGTCTCCCTAAACATTTCAGTAGCTTCTAACAGCAGCCCTTTACTGTAAACGCCTTCTGGTATGTAGACTTCTTTATGCAGTCAATTTTTGGTTGATGCATCTTTGGTAAAGATAGCATAAAGATCCTTTATATATAGATCATAAAGGGCTTAACTTGGTCTTTTCTGCTATCAATCTGCTTGCAACTTTCTTTTCTTGATTAATAATTTGCAAAGAAAAAGTATGGATCTTTAAGGCATCCATGGATTAGGGGTTTAGGGGTTTGGGGAACAATATCATTTAGAGAGTTTCTTGAAAACATTTCAAGACTGAATTTTAAGGTTCAAACAACAAATTGATATATATCCGGGTAGTGTTCTACTTGAGCAAAAGGTTAGATGAGGTCCCAAAAATGTCTATTTGTTCTGCAATCTCATGAAAAATCCATTGCAAATAATCGCAAACAGTAAAGTTTGCACTATAATCTTAAAAAATGTACACTCATAGTATAGATGAAAGTAGCTTGGTCAAGATCCATGTGTAGATTACCGAGAAGAATGCACCAGCAGGTATTGTAACAGCCCAAGAAGTGACAATTTCCCTCACTGTTTCTGCTCTTACACTATTAAGTCCCCTAGCAAATCCCACCCCCATCACTGCTCCAACCAGAGTGTGAGTAGCTGAGATAGGTAGTCCTAGCTTTGAGGCACCCAAAACCACAGATGCAGCTGCAAACTCTGCTGCAAATCCTCGGGTTGGTGTTAGTTCTGTTATCTTCTTTCCAATTGTTGCAATGACTCTATATCCCCACATCATTAGCCCTGCAACAATGCCAAACCCTCCCCAAGCCAGAACATCATTAGGGATAAGAATCTCTGCTTGGCTCGCACCTCGCTGAAGAATAGATAAGGCTGCAGCTAAGGGACCTATTGCATTGGAGACGTCATTTCCTCCATGAGCAAATGACATGAAGCAGGCAGAGAGAATTTGCATGTAGCCGAAAACTCCATAGACTATTTCTAGTTGGGTACCCGTAGGACCAGCAATATCAGATAGAAATCCAATATTTTTGGCATGACTATCTCCCTTTACCTCGCCCTCTCTTGACTTCTCCAGTAAGGGACCAAGTTGCTTCTGGATAACTTTGTAAACTATAAATGCACCAGCAGTCCCACAGGCTAAAGCCTGGGCAAGAGCCACAGCAAGTGTCTTGCTTAGAGGGAAAGCTGCAAAAGAAATTCCAGTAACACCGATAAAGACAGCAACTGGTGCAGCTGCAGCTGCAGCTTGTCCCGGGTTTGGAGCACTGTAAACAAACTGAAAATAGTGTAGAAAGTTGGTCAGTATAGATACAATTAGATACTATCATGATTCATATGCTTTAGAATTCAAATGCTAGTAACTAATCTCTGCTCTGTGGGGGGCTAAGTCACTGTATTTGTATTACAGTTACTCCCCCCATTTGAATTTAACTATTACTTGGACATTCTTTTAATTCCTATGATCTGTTACTTTAGAAAATCAAGAGAACATTAAAAGTACAAACCCTGCGGATGCATTTGTAGACAAGAAATGAGACCATTGCTCCAATTAAAGGTGACACAACCCATGAGGAGGTTACTCTTGCCAATGAACTCCAGAAGACAGCACCAGTTCCTCCATAGATGAGACCAAAACCAACCATGGATCCTACAATACAGTGAGTTGTGGATACAGGCCAGCCATAGTATGATGCAACCTGAGAAGAATATTATGTATCATGATGTTGAAAAACATAAAAGAATCTAATAACATCAATCTGATATGCCAAGTGAATTGTTAATAAACCACCGCTATGTTGATGGAACCACTTTCTTGGTTTGGTTAGAAGTATAGTTCAGTTGGCTTCCTTGCATAATGTGGCATGCCAGAGGCAGCACATTCATACTTAGTTGTGGAATAATTCTATCCATTCTTTTACTATTACGGCATGTTTGGTACGCTGCAATGGAACACCACATAATGGAATGACTTTTCCAACTTTTCTTTCTATTCGAATATTCACCGTGCAAAATTAAAGTAGCATGATGGGATTCAGCCCATGGGCTACCAACAACTAGACTTCTCTTCTTGTTCCATCTTACAAAAGTTGTGTCCCACTTTTACAAGAAAATATTACCAATCATTGCTATCTAACTATGCTTAATTATAAGCAGAAAAGAACTCCTGATCAAGCAAAAATTTGAAGACATTTGAAACTTGCACAACACAAGAATATTATTCTAAACTGTTAAGAGTGATAAAATTAAAACAAGTATTTAGAAAACTTGCTTCACCGTTCATGAGGCAGTTTAGGAAAATATATAATGAGTCCTACTGATAAGTTAATTATCAATCTCCATGTTATATGATTAATTCTAAAATAAGATATACAATCAAGAGAATCTCGTGATAAATGGGATATCTTCAACATAAACCAGTAAAAATGATAGAAAACAAAAATAAGATTTTGCAGAAATGCACCTGCAACCAAGTTCCAGCAGCAGCCAGAGAAGAAAGAAGCCCAGCAAAGAGCAAAGTATCCTTTCCATTGAAAACATTAGCAACAAGAATACCCTTCTGCATTGTACTAGTAACATGTGTCCCCATAAGCAATGCCCCTGAGAATTCCAAAACTCCGGCAGTCAAAACAGCCTGCCGGAGAGATAATGCCCCGGAACCAACTGAAGTACCCATGGCATTAGCCACATCATTAGCTCCAATGTTCCAAGCCATGTAAAATCCAAATAACAGAGTAACATAAGACAGCAATTTAGTCTTCAAGCTTCCTATACTCAAAGACTTCATAAAAAATGGGAAAGTTAACGCTGCAACTGCTATGCAAAATGAAATCCCAGTTGCTGTTCTTGAAGATATATGAAAAGCCTGAGCCATTCCGGGCAATTCATCGTCTGAACTACTCTCTTCTTCTTGATGCCCACTTGCTTCTATTCCTTCCTCACCTTCTGCAAAAGATGATGATAAGGCAGCATAAGGCTGTATAGAGCCAGAGTTTCTTGGTCTTAATAATGAAAAAGATGGCTTAGGCAAACATTTCTGAGGCTTCAAAATGAGTAAATCCCTTTTAGGAAAATGGGTTTCATTTGGAAAAGCAAAATTCCTCTGTCTTGGGAGGAAAAGATGAGAATTTTGAGCTGAAAAGGGTTCTGGTGCAGCCCTGTTTCTAGATGAAGTTAAACAGTAAGAGGAAGTCATGACTTATTTGGAAAATAAGAGAAAATGAGGAGCAAATCTTGATGAAGAATTATTCAGGTAGATTGTTGTTAGCCATTGAATGTTGTAGAAGAGAAGTTTTTTTTCCAGAGTGTGCAATTTTTTCTTGGTTTTTGTTTGGTGGAAAAAGGTAGGAGGAGGACATGGATTTGTCATCTTGCTTTGGCTGAGAAGGAATGAGTGGTGGTGATGGTTTCTGGAGACTTCAAAAATCCACTTGTTAATACCATTGATACCATATCCACAACAAATATATATAGAGAGATCCTTTTAAGGACCTTAACCAAGAAAGAAAGGGGCCAGAAAAGAGGGGAGCCCAAAGAATCCATCTCGTCTTCTTCTCCTTCTCATCTATTTCATAATCACAATGATTTTATTTATTACCCTAAGGTGAATTTTATGAATATCGAATTTGAATACTATGTATGCGAGACAGAAGCCGACTAGAGTTAATTAATGATTCAATACTTATGAAATAGTACATGAAGGGAGAGATACCTTTTGAACTACTCATGTTTATCTCGTATTCTGCTTACTTTTCATGAAGAATTTTTAATCTTCGTTATCAGTTCGGCCACTAATTGACCTTTAGTTTCACATCCTGTTTATTTTTCATAAACAAGTTGGTTACCTATTTGGTTTACGGTCATAGCTGGTGACTATTTATCGAACTTGTACTCATGAACCATGTCCCATCAGTGGTGTTTATACTAAGACCTCGAGACTAATTAGGAATGGTCTGCATTATGCATTATTCATATGGAAAGATTTGATTTTCAAAATAACGATACGTGTAAGAGTATGACTTATAACATTACATTAACATGACTTATAACATTACATTAACATTAGTAATCCGCTTAAGAAAACCTCAAGAAAAATTATGTGTTGTAATTGTAAAAAGTGAAAACTTGGAACTTCTAACACCGATCGATTAACGGTTGGTATGTGAATAGACCTTAAAGGAGAGTTACTAATAAGGGAAGTGTAGTAGAGAGTATACTAGAGACAACTTTAAAGAATTCTAAAGGCATTTCTAGTTTTTTATTAGTATTCTACATCCTTGATTTGGCAATGGACCGACGACTGTGTCAGGGCGTTCCAAACGCTCAAGGAAGCTGTTGCTTCTGCCCCGGTATTACAGTTACCGATTTTTACTCTCCATTTGAGGTACACACTAATGCCTCTAATCGAGTTATAGGTTGAGTTTTGATCCATGAAAAATATCTGGTAACATTCACGAGTCGAAAGTTCAACGATTGTGAACAACGGTACACAACCCATGAGAAGGAAATGACAGCCGTTGTCTAAAACCTATATTACTCATGCAAGTACTCATTGTGGTCGCCTGCACACCTATTGCTTCTATAGATTCTTAAAAATAAATGCAAGAAAGTGAAAAAAATAACACATAACATGAGTGTAATGAGGAAGTAAACCGTAAAAACATTTGCACAAAAAGTCATAAGCAGGAGACTTTTCTAGGCCCGAAACATCCTGTTACCTATTGCACAAGGACAACAAAGCAAGAAGAGTCTATTGAAGTTGCAGCAAATTATTCCCCATGGTGAGTGGAAGGAGAATGTGACACTGTTGATATTGGAAGGAAGACAGGGGAAGGGGTGAAAGCAGGATGGGATGCTACACTGTTCAAACTTTTTGGTATTGCATCAATTTTTAAAGTTATTTTTTATGAATATAAGAGGCGTCAGGGTGATGCTTATATGGAACAATTGGGGAATAATGATGTTCGCTTCATTCAAGTAGAATTCAAGAAGATGAATAAAGAAAACGAGGAGGAATTCAAGAAGAAGCAAGGGGATTCCATTGAAGCTGTAACCAAAGCAGATTTGATTCTGCATTGCACTAAACTGTTTCTTGCATTTCCACCTCACTCACTGTGTGTTTCTAGCATGCAACACAAGGTAGGCAGAGTCTGCCTTAATCTGAATTATTGTCTTTGAATGTTCAGTGCAGAGAAAGTTGTCAAATTTCCCAAGTGCAACTGCAGCTTCTTCTGCTGCAACATCTTGGTTCCTATGACTAAGCATCTCTGCTAGAGCACCGATGACCCTTCTTGTCTCTCTCTCTCTCTAGCAGAAAAAGTTGTTGCCAAGGATCCATTATTGCCAAAGTCCTTATCAGTATTTGATTCAGCAGCACTAGTTATTTCCCATTGTTGCCTTCAAACAATTAACCAATAGTTTTCACCTTTTGGTCCCTGCTATTCAACTCAATCCACTTCCCCTTGCAAGCATCAACAATGCTTCGGCACAGACACTCTTTAGCCTAAGCTTCATTGGGGAATGGCCTAACACCTGAACGAACGATCATTATTAGTTAAATGCAAAGAGGCAGTTGCAGAGGCAATTTGAACGAACATCCATTCATGAAATCTCCTTCAATAATTTCAATTTTCAACGTTTCTTCATAATGCAATACATCAGTGTACCTGTATCTTAAATTCAGTGATCATCATGGACATTAATCTATCATCTTTACAGAAAACGTACCAACTGTACAGGATTGATCCTGTCCATCCATTTTTATTTTTTATTTTTCAATTTTGAAGGTTGAGATTCGTCCACAAGAGTTGCAATGACAGGATCAATCAAGGCCCTTATTTTTTATTTTTTTTTCTTTTCAACAATCCTGAATATGCCACATTGACACTTTCTATAGAATTCTTGTACTTTCTTCTCTCTTCCCCCTCAACTTTGGGCTCACTATCTCTTTGTTGCTCTGCATAGTCCGGCGTATTCCCCTCTCTACTCTTTGATCTTCCCTCTCGGTGGCTATCTCTTTCTCTCTCCGATATATATTCTTGTCAGATCTATGAAACCACTCTTATCTACATTAACTCCTGTTCATTTTTTTTTTTCTGAAATAGACTGATTTTGTTCTTGATTTTTTTTTCCAAGAACGGAATAAATTTGTGAACAGAAGGAACAAAATTGGAAGAGGAACAAAAGTGAAGAGAAATCAGCATTTTGCTATATTGAGGTTAGTATGTGAAAGAAAGTTGTTTTTTTTTTTTTTGTTTCATCCGGTATGAGAGTAGTTTAATGGTGGGATTGGGGTTTTTCTGAAAGTTTGAGAGTGCTTTAATGGTGGATTGGGGTTTTTATTCAGATGGGAGTTAGTGTTTTTTTGTTTTGTTTCTCCTCCGTCAATGAAATCAAAGTGAAGAGCAATGGTGCAGAAGTTTAGCATTTGCTCTACTGAGGTATTATGTGGTAAAAAAGTTCTTAACTTTTGGGTTTAATCGAGTATCCACTGCTCTAATGGTGGTATTTGAGACACAAATAATGGAAAAGATAAATTTTTTTAGCTCTGTTTTTGCTCTGGTCTTCAATTAATTCTATGCAAAGGAACCTTAGACATGTGGTGAGAAGATTTCTTGGATTTGTTAAATTTTATGTGATTTTCAGTGTTTTCTTTAATGAAATGAGAATCATGTTAAGTTTTATGGTAGCTAAAGATGATAATCTGCAGACAAGAAACTTTATATAAAACATTATTAGCTTCAAAATGTGTAGATAAGTGTCTATGTAAGTCTCTCTTCTTTTAAGGCATACCGGCCTATGTTTTCACTCCTGCTTTAGTGTAACTAGCTGCTGTGCCTCTCTCGTGAACTTCTTGTGTGCTGGAGAACTCCTCAAGGCACTTCTTGATGATGAAAATGCATCATTCGTTCACGATTGTGGCAAATGACAAATGACGTACAAAGAAGAAGAATCCTAGAATTTATTTGTTTAAAGAGAAATGGCCGTATAGTCTGTATTAATAAGAGCGCATTCTCTAATAGCCTGCACGGGAAAGGAAAGTCCTTGATTCGGACAGTAAAGGCATTGAGCCTGCCTAATCACCTATGTTTTCACTCCTGCTTACTTCTTGTGTGCTCCTTACTCTAGAGAACTCCTCAAGGCACTCCTCAATCCTCAATGATGAAAATGCATCATATGTTGTAGATTCGCAGACAAGTGAGTGCCATACGAAGAAGAATCCTAGAAATTATTTGTCTAAAGAGAAATGGTCTATAGCATGCATTTATAAAAGTGCATTCGCTAACAGCCTGCATGAGAAAGTCCTTGATTCGGGCAGTAAAGGCATTGAACCTGTCTAATCGCCTATGAGAGCAAGCGAGACTGGAACTTTGGTCTGAGAGATTAAGGCAGGAGGAAACTTGAAAGCAGTTTCATTCAATAATCAGCAAGCAAAAACTTGAAAGCATAATGGTGAGGGATTCTCTCCTCCTTTGAGCATTATGGATTAACTTTCTCTAAGACTTCAATGCTAGCTTCTGCTTCATTGTCTATCTTTTCTGGTTATGCTGTAATTTGTTGCCTATAAGAGTAGGCTAAGCCACAAGGTCCGGTATTGGTATTTTCACGTGAGCTAAAAAAGAGCCCCAAAGGAAGTTAGTAAACGAAATAGGGAGTCAGTTACTTCGTTCCTTTCCTTGGTAGTTCTGTTACATCAATTGTTCATAAGCTTAATATTTCCGGCAATTGCAATGACTTCTTTATTATTTCATATTCAATTATAGTGACAACATTAAAATGTACATATATATAGTGCAAATTTGATATGTTGAAAAATGTTTAAAGCAGCTCATTTGATTATAATATGAGGCTTAATCAAAGGGCTTAACCTTTGTCTCAAAAGAAAGAGTATGAAGGTACTTGAGAGGCTTTTAGAAATATTAATCTGGTACAAGTCTAAAAAGATTTATATTTTCGATCAGAGATAATATTTAATACCAAATTAAACACAATTAGTATAATAATTAATTGAAAAGCTATATAAATTATTACTTCAATAATTTTTTCTTCTTTACAGAAATATTCACAAAAAGCAATTAATTCTGTTTTTGTTTAAACCTTTTATAACTATAAATAAATAAGATTATATTTAAATGGGATCATTTCTCATTTGCTTCTCTCTCAATCTTCTTCTTATTAGAAGTGAAAAGATGAGTTTTTTTTTTTTTTATTATTTATGAATATTAAAATTGAGGTTATTATACTAGTTTGCAATTTTATGTCTTTGGGTTAAAGTTTGGTAGTTTGAGATATCTTATTAAATTCGATTCAAAGGTAGAAGAATTGATGACATAAATTATATTTAATTTGTTTGAAAAAATAAATTTCAATTCATAATTTTAACATTGTTTAGATGTCATATATTATTAATGTTGATAGATATAATTATATGACTTTTTTCTTAATTGGACTAACATAATATTATACTCATTACTTTATTTATATCTGAAATTTTACTCTGAAATATTTTTGCAAAAAAAATATTATTTAAAATGAATATCTCAAAAACAAACCATGATTAATTATAAGGTAGAATACACCTTGTTTAGAAGTTATGTTTTCTTTAGTATATTTGTATTAAATTTAATTAGGAAAAGATGCATTTTTTTTTTTAGATTTTGCAAAAATAAAGTTATCTATAATTTATAGTGACAAAATTTGATGTATTATTTAATTAGGAAAAGGATAAGGAACACTAAGAGCTATACTTCTTGGGAGCCAAAATTTAATGTATTATTTAATTTTGAATTATTATTTGTTTTTGTAGACCTCGTAAATCATGGTCCAAAAAGCTTCACTTCTGGAAAAACTAAATCCTTTATGTTATTGATTCTTCCCTATTTCTTTGTTGTTATAAAAAGGCGAAATCTCTTGCTCGTATGTCTCTACCAAATTATCCGATGTTCAAGTGGAGGATGTAAATCTTGATGATTTAGCAGTCTTACAGACTAAAACTAACTAACGTCCATATAGGCCTCCCCATTTCTTTGTTAATTTGCAAAATGGATATTAAAAGCTATGTTTCACCACTTATTTATTAGGTTTAAGTAGAAACTCACTTGGAAAATCTTTATATTTTTTCTTTCATTACTTTTTTCTAAAGGAAATTTCTCTCAAATACCAAATGCTAGACTATGGTATTATTTTTCTTTTTTTTGATAGAAACTATCATATTCAATTAAATCCCTATTTCTACCAAATATAATCTAAAAAATAATACTTTAAACAATCTCTGGAATTTTCCCTTATTCGAACGGTCGAATCATGCTAGTTGTACTCAGATCGAACTTTTTCCTATAACTATCGAGATCGAATCATGATGTTAGGATCGGCTGGCATAATATTTTTTTAGTATTTCTTCATTCGAAATGGATTATTAGTCGATTCTAATGATAGCCGTGTTCTGCATGTTGAATCCTCTACTATTCTATGTTCTTCTCGAAAGTGTGCTAATCTCGCTTGGATTTGTCTCGAAAGGGCAATTCCTTTGCTTGTTCGGGAGCTACCAAATATAATTAAAAAATAATATATATATATATATGGGAAAATGATGATTAAATGTGTGGAGGGAGATGAGAGGACAACTAGAACCACCACTCAATAATTAGGAGAGTATATATAAAATAAGTTCAAAAAGGAAGTTCACAAGACTCTATTTTTATTAGTGATATATATATAATATAAAATATATTGGAAAGAGAATGAGCAAGTTGGATCATTTCACACCAAAGAATATATTATTAATTAATTATTTAATTAATCCAATGAGATATTCTCTTGAAATATATATAATGATTCTTGATATCACTTTATTTTGTCCATGTTTGAAGGATGAGAACAAGTTTCAAAAACTAAAAAAAATGCCTCAAATTTTTAATATTAAGAAGAAAAAAAAAGCCATAAAATGTACTTTACTATTCATTAGAGCTACTAGTTTCACATGCTTGTCTCCAATAATTGAAGAGAAAAATGGAGGAAAGAGTGCATACATAGGATTCTAATCCTATATTTGGTTTTAGTCCTATGCAGATTATCCCTTTTCCCTCCCTCAAATTTTAGTAATTTTAGTAGCGATAATGTAGAAATTTTAACCTCTCTAATATAGGAGATGATTTCTTGTACGCATCAGGGTCTTTCACTTCTAATTTACAGAATTATTAAGTCAACATGATTCACATCTCTACTTAAATGTGAGCAGTCTGGTGAAGATTCTAAAGGCTACAATAGAGAGATTCACAGCTCCACTTAAATGTCGAGTAGTCTGGTGAAGATTCTAAGAGCTACAATAATCATATCATCAAAGAGAATGTTAGATAGATTCACATCTCCACTTAAATGTCGAACAGTCTGGTGAAGATTCTAATGGCAACAATAATCATATCATCAAAGAGAATGTTAGAGAGAGAGAGAGAGAGAGAGAGAGAGAGAGAGAGAGAATTCCCCACTAGTAGCATAAGGGGTTATTGGTTTGTAAGTGGGTGGATAGTCATTGTTATTGTGGGACATAAAACAAAGACTAAAGCAAAGAAGATAGATGAAGAATATGACAGAGAGAAAGTATAATAAAAGAGAATTGTTTTTTAAAAGAGGTGTGTATTCTAATCTTTTACGATCTTTTTTATTTAGATACTTTTATCTAATATGATAAATGAGAGATTCAGAATTTGAGTTATACAGAAAGTGATTTAGTGTTGTCTTCTAACTTTGTACAGTTATATATGAACTTTTTATTCTCTGATTCTTCTAGAATTAGTCAATTACTCTTGAATAATTGTACTGAATATCTATTCTTTTGCTTAATTTTGACTTGCAATGCATGTGCATTGCATGTACCTTCTAGTTCTAGATCAACTCAAGTCCAAATATATCACCACTTTTGAAATATGAAACAAAACTTTCCCCAACTTTCTTTTATGTTTATATATCATGACAACAATTTCTTTTCTACATAACTTCATATAGAGAGCATAAACAATTCATATATTTCCATTTCAAGAAGATCAAAAAAAAATGTCAAAAACTTTTTAAAAGAATATGAGAACTTAAAAAAGGACATTATGATCAACAACGGTCACGTTTAATATATCTTTTATGTAACACTTCAATTTATATCATCATGTCATAATTATACAGTTTGATAAAAGAAAAAATCGTAAAATCGCACATGATAGTAAAAACATTAAAAACATGCCAAATCGAAAAAAAAAAGTTAAAATGCCATTTTTATTATACAAATGGAGCCATAAACTCCTTTTGGCAACAAATTATCTAGTAAGAACTAAAAAGTAAAGGGGGAAAAAATAATTGGGTTAAAGGTGAGGAGTTTTTTTGGGGAAGAACTTATAATTAATTAAGCCTTCTCAATCCGACGGCGGATAAAAACAGTTTCAAGATCGGGCGGATGGAAAAATTCTCGATTAAATTGACATATTCTTGTTGATGAAGAATTAGATTTTCTTTTCTTCTTCTTAGGAGGAGGAGGAGGGGATGAAAATCTTGTACATATTCTTGATTCAGCTGATGTTGGAGTTGTACATATTTCTTCTTCTTCTTCTTCTTGATCATCATTTTTCTTGTGATTAAAAATTGGTAATTTCAATCCAATTCCAGAAATTACCCATTTCTTGGCTTCTGTATCCATAATTTGAAGTGGGATATTTTTTCTAGAAAAACCCATAAGAAAATTAAAACAAGATTTTTATCTCTATTTATAATATAAACATAAAGGGAGGAATTGAGGGGTTAAGAGAGAATATATTCTTAAGGAGGAAAGAAAAATCTTGGAAGGAAAAGGAAAGGGAAAGGGAAAGGAAAAGAAAAGTTGTTTTTTGATGTAAAGAAAGGGAGAAAGGAGAAGAGAAGGAAAAGGGTATAAATACTGAAGAAAGGAAAGGAAAGGTATAATAATAAGAACTTTTAGGATGGCCAAAATTCAAATATAAAAATTTAGTGTATTATTTAATTATAAATTAATATTTTTTGTATTTAATAACTTGATTTTCATTTATTTTAACGGTTTTATATAAAATGAACATAATTTTATATTGTATATAAAGCATAAAAAATATAAGGGTGGCTGGGGTCTTCTCGAACGCCATGATTTGGCCACTGATTTGTTAAGTAAGAAATTCTGAGTTCGAATTAAACAGCAATTTAATACTGCATGTCAATCTTATGTTACTATTTAGAGGATTTTATGCTTTGTAATCTCTTGTAAATTAGTCGATAATTTTCAGATATCGGATTAAGAAAAAAGAAAGGAAAGGAAAGGAAAATAAAAGAGGAGTAATGGTGAATGTTGTTTCTCTAAAGAAAAAAAAAAAAAATGGAGCCGAGGATATCGTGAACTAGAGAAAGAAGATTTATTATTAGTAGGATTTAGGATGGGGATTGGATCAGAGGAACAAGTGATTTTGCCCGTGAAAATCCCTGACTGACGGACTCCGTTTTCTGACATATATATATATATATATATATTCGCTATAATATTCACCTCGTAAAAAATATTACAAATTAAAATATTAAAAAAAATATTACGAAATATATTATATAAAATTTTTTTATGTATCACGAAACATATAAGTGAGAGGTAGAAATAATAGTTTGAGCTTCTTTAACATCATTTATAACACATTTTATAATTTTTTTATATAATATTTTATTAATAAAATTTTACTAAATAAAAAATAAATTATAAAGTAAAAGTATTACATGAAGGATATTACATAAAATATTAGAGGTTTCGAAGAGTTTAATTATCCTTACACTCTTATCCAGATTTGACTCAAATAGAAATTACTCTAAATTTTTATATAGTTTGAAGTAGTTCGTGTGCGCACAGATTCGATTAAGATATCTTATTGAGAATCTCACATTAGCTAATTAAAAGAAAATAATTATTTCTTATAAAGACTTGGACAATCCTCCTCACTTGAGGTATTTTGGGTTGAGTCAGGCCTAAGCCCAAAAATTCTAACATGGTATCAAAGCCAGTTGTTGGACTGTCCGTGTTGTGTCATCTGCGCAGATGTCCAATCCTGCAGAATGTCACGTTTCAGGCCCAAATGATCAGCCTGCATGTGAGGGGGTGTGTTAAGAATCTTACATTGGCTAATTAAGAGAAAATAATTACTTCTTATAAAGACTTAGACAGTCTTCCCCTCTTGAGATATCTTTTGGAGTGAGTTAGACACAAATCTAAAAATTCTAACATATTTTATTATGATTAGAAAAACTTTTTTTTTTTGGTTCTTTTTTCTCTAGTTAATGCTTTTATCTAGTAAAGATAATGAAATTATTTATGGAATCTATTCCTTTTCTTGGTCCACCTAAACTTGGATTTATTCCTCTTGTTTTTACCCTTTACATTATCACAATCTTTGTTCTTGTTCTTGTTCTTGTTCATAGCTAATGATAAAGTAAACTCCTTTCATTTCAATTAAAGTGGGCAATGATTCTTTCATAATTATGAGTGTTTGTAAAATATAGATTTTAAAACATTATATGTTTTTTAAAAATTGCATTTGCTAATATAAAAGTTTATAAAGATTTGATAAATAACAATTTTTTTGGGTGAAATATAAAAGATTTATCACTTTATTATGTTATATATACTTAATTCTTTGTTCATCACTTTCTAAAATGTATATATATTTTGTAAAACATACAATGAATTTATGATTTATAAACACCTACTTAATAACATATCTTTTGTTAAAATAAGTATTATTTATTCTTTTTAAAAAATGAACATTATTTTCATTTAAACTTCCTTTTCTGGGAAATATTTTAGATGAAATGTTATAAATATCTTCACACTATTTACGAGCTGTTTAAGAGTTCTTTAAATTTTACTTTTCACAATACACTTCTACGATTTTCGATGGTTTAGGAAGGAGACTAACGCAAAATTGATCAGAGAAACAGTTTTAACAGCTTGAAAATAATGAAAGGATAAAATTTTGAAAAGTAAATTTAAGAATATTTTAAACAACCTGTAAATAATGTGAGGTATTTATAACCTTTTTTCCAATAATTTCATTTAAACTTCAGCAAAATTGTTTATCCTACAAAAGGTTTTTTTGTAATAGTATAAATTTTTGTGATTAATCTCAATTTAAATACTCATTAATTTCTTGCATTTAATTATTTTTTTCCTTACAATAAATAATATAGAATTTTGGCGGGAAATTGAGCTGAAAGATTTTGATGCTTATCTTCATCAATTGGTCCAAATGGGACAATTATTGGCCAAAGTTTTATCCCCAAATTATCCCAAATTGCAAAGTATCAAATCAAAACCTTATAAGCCAAAGATAAAAAAGTCTATAGAAAAAGGTTTTTTGTCGGTCCATTTCAAAAGCATATTTGTGGACCAAACTTAGCTCAACATAAAATAAATAATAAAAAAACTATTCATTAATGATTAATATGTTTTTTTGTTCAAAATTGAACATTTACTTTTATATATATATATAATGAATAAAATAGTAAATATTTGTTTTAAATGGAGAAAATAGTAGTTTTATTCCAATTTTTTTTAAAAAAATCCTTCTTATCTCTCCTATATTTATTTTGTTTGTTTGCATTAATGATAATTGAAAAAAAAAATAAAAACGGTATAATAAAAAAAGTGCATGTGCTGACCATTTTATAAAATAGGTGTGAGGAGTAGGATAACTGGATAAGCTTGTAGATATGAGCATATAATTTTATCTTATTTTAATGGGAGATATTTTTTGTTATATTTTATGTGTTTGGACATAATCCTCGTAACTTAATTAGTTTTAAAATTACTGAGTTAGTTTCAAGATTTCGGGTCCTCTTCAAAGCATGTATACCGATTCGATCCGAGCTCTTGAAATTGGAATAAGTTCGAGAATAGATTATGAAATCTTGACGATCTTCTCTATTTAATGAATGGAGAGTCTACTTTAAAATCGGTCGTCCTGTACTCACCCCCGAGTATATGTTTCAACAGGAATCATAGATTAGAAACTTCTGCTAAAATGCTCGTCCGTAACTCAGCAGATAAAGACGACTTACCCATTCAGTAACTTTGGCTACTATCGGGTCTGGTGAATTGGTGAATTCAATAATAGACGCCTGTTGGCATTCCAACATTCCTTCTCCTTTCAGGGCCTATTCGAAAGAGAAGAGAATCTAGTAAATATCTGAACTTGTTCTTCTCTTTGAAAGAGAAGAGAATCTAGTATTTCTAGGTTGTGAATGTCTAAACTGGTTGTTCGTTGAATTCTAATCGTCAGTAGGGCATTCCCTTCTTGAGGGAGTAGTCTCTTATAAGCACCGTAACTGGACACAGAATTCCTATAATTTACTCCTCCACTACAGGTCAAGTAGTGGAGTGAAGGCTGTGAAAGGGAAAGATTTCGCATTTTTTTTTATTTTAAGATATGTCTGTACACTTTAAGAAATCTCTCAAAGTCAACTCACGTCATATATATAGACACATCTAATCTGCGGTAAGATTTGTTAGCGAAATATTTTAAATGTTTGAAACTTTTTCATGTATATAATTAGAAAAAAGCAAAGTATATGTATGTAATAAGCACGTATTCGTAGCTAATTTCCCTTAAAAAAGAAGAGAGAGAGAGAGAGAGAGAGAGAGAGAGAGAGAGAGAGAGAGTTTGCAGTAAGTATTAAAAATAAATTGCATGAAGTAGTTGAGAAAATAATGATCGTGTAGCTGCTTGAGAACAATATACATAAATATATATATATATGGGGTTTCTATATATAGTCTTCCCTTTTACATCCTTGAATAGCCTGTGTGATCTTCATATTGATCCATGAATCCATCATTGAACTTCTTGAAACTCTCCATGATTGCAGGCATTTCTTCCTCAGCTGGTAGGATGGTTGTCCTAAGATGAAACACCCTGTTTTTTATTCACAAGTTCAATGTCAGTTTATCTCCATTGAAATGGCAAAGTTTTAAAACAATTCAAGAACATCTCTACCACAATCCAACCCTAACCAGGAAATTCAAGGACGAAACTAAAGGGGAATTGGAAAAATCCTTCATCAGTCTTCGTTTTTTTAAGGTTTTTAGACATTTTTCCTTAAAGTTCGCGCATCTAACATTGTAAAAGTTTAAGGCTGTTTCCGTCCATGGAAAATGGAACCAAAAGAGACATTGTAAAAGTTCAAGGCTGTTTCCGTCCATGGAAAATGGAACCAAAAGAGGGGAGAGGGGGCAACTGCCGGTCACTGGCATTCGTAAAAATCCTTTACAAGTATCTATTCTTTTAGGTTTTGAGACACTTTTTAAGTTCGCTCATTGAACATTTTTGAAAATTTTCTTTATATAAGTTCTCGCCCCATCAAAATTAAAGGTCTATTTCCGTCTATGGGTAGAAAAGAAGCATGTGTACTTACCCTTCCTTTTGACCAAAACCTGAACCAGGGACAGTAGAAATGCCAGTAGCTTCAAGGAGCTTAAGACAATAGAAGACATCAGGAACTTTGCCAGCTTGATTAGCAGCCTCAATTGCTCTTGGAGGTAAGCGTATTTGAGGGAAAGAATACATGGCACCTGAAATCAAATTCCCGATATCTCTATTCACATTTGTTTATGCACGACAGAAAGAGAAAAAGGAAAAAGAAAAAGCCCCGCGATTGGTCAAGTACCTTCTGTGAAATTACAAACGACGTTTCTGCAGCTGTTAAATCCATCGGTCATTATTTGTGCTCTCCTTCTCAATGACTCTAATATACCTTTGCTGTAAGCAAAATCACAAGACACACAGATGTAATACGAGCATTGTGATCACCGGGGAGCATGAAACCATTCGTCTAAGAAAAATGACCAACTCAAACCAAAAGGAATCATTATACCTTTTCATTTGTGAAATGTAGGTCTTACGAGTTAGAATTTGGATTAGATACACATTAATGTTTAACAAGAAAGGATATGATTGATTATGAAAAATGTTCGCTTCTTCTTAAACGCGCATTCTGCAACTAGAAGAAAGCAAAAGCAGCAGCGTATGGCAATTTTTGGCACGCAGTTTTTGTATGCAAAAGCCTCGAGAAAAAACTACCAAACTATTAAACTTTGCAAATCATCAAATGCAGAAAGGATCAGTAATCATACCTCTCTCTCACAAATCTTTCATACGAGATATCTCCAGGCTTAAGAGGATTGACCATTAGACCCAACTGTGAGAGTAAAAGAACTAAATTTCAACTTTGGCAAAATATGTTTCAGATGATTAAACTTATATAACCTTTCTTATAAAGATATCCGAGCATAACATTTTTCGAGATGTTATCAACTATTTAAAAATGACTTACAAATATTTGCCCGGGAACATTTGGACTGAGTGATATAGAAGCAACCTTGTAGATCTCTTCAACTGTCTGCAACATCCAGCGATTACAATGAAAATATCAGAGTTCTATTCTGGATGACATGGAAATATACGAGTAAAACACTGACTTGACTCTACTATTGCATGAAATAGTTCGACTAAAAAGATCAGTAGATACGTAACAAACCTTTGGAGGAATATTTGTCATTTCAAAGTATGCACCGCGCTGTCCACATTCACCCCAATATCCTTTTGAAACAGTGTGAAATGATACAAGCTGGAGTTCTCTACTTATGGGGCCACCCATGTCCATCAGAACCTTTAATTTGGAAGATGAAAGAAATATATATATCACTCTTTATTATCTGAGAAAAGGGTGAACGAAACCCTCATGAAAATAAACCGAATCAAAATCCACACCTTCTTTGAACTTAGGAAGGGACGTTCATCTTGGTAAACGTTCTGCTGGTAAACTTCATCTCCAAGAAGCACTAGGTTTTCTTGGTAACAGAATTTTAATATTTCTCTTAGATTTGCTACACTAAGACATTGTCCCGTGGGATTCCCCGGGTTTATAATCACCATTGCTCGGACCTAATTACAAACATAAATAACATCCATAAGAACCGGAATAAAATGTACTTTGGTTTTGGATAGTAATATATCAATCATATAGTTCAAAGAATTAAAGAAGTAAATCATGTCCCTATATAAACTGTGTTTCTATCTGCTCATACAACGCGTAAAACAAAGACAAAGAGGTGCAACCAAATTAGCGTAATTACAATGTACTTGGGAAGTGCGTTTGGGCTTGTTTTCTTTTGAGATTGAAAAAAAAAGTGATTAGTTGGTTTTTGAGAGGTGAGGTAGGAACCAGTGTGAAAAAAGTAGAAAAATGTATTGGTTTTTCATAGTGAAAATGAGTCCAAATGTGTAATGAACATCTCCTCGGCTACAACGATTTCAATCAGCAAGTCAAATCTTCCTCCAACCAGATAAAGACAATTCCGAAATTTGCTTATAGATTGTGGAACACCCTTTCAGTTCATTATATTGATATATGCACTATATTACACATCAAAAAGAGAAGATATACTCACAGTTATCCCCTTATAGCGAGCCTGTGCTACAGACTGATGAAGGTTATTAATATCGAGACCCCAATTTGCAGTCTCTTCAAGATAATACGGAACAAGAGAACCACCTAGTAAAGATATTGTTGCTGAGTAGAGTGGATACTGTGGAACAGGGACCAATACCTGGTGGAATAAAAGTTTACTAATATAACAGTCACATCATAGAAGCAGAAATTCATGAAAAGAAGCTTGTGGAATACTAAAATTTGCTTTCGTGGAATATTAATTACCCCATCACTTTCACCGCGAATGACAGTATTCAAAATTTGCATTACTCCTTTGCTAGCACCATCAGTGAGAAATATAAGCTCGGGATCACTGTTATTGATACAGGATACTTCCAGGTATTAGTTCAAGAACGTAGGGCGTTATTCTGTAGAATTAGAAATTAGAATCCTATTGTAAAACATAAACTAAGCACACCTTGGATATCCATCCCGTCTCTGAATGAACTCAGCCACTTCTTTCCTTATTCCAGGTAGCCCACGTGAGTCACTGTAAGCACCTATAAGGAGGAAAAAATGCATTACTTATTCTGCAGTTCATTGGCATATTAATTGGATTCCAATGAATTGGTGAAAGACTTCAAAAGGGAGTAGGAACTCCAAGTATATGGCATGTACAAATAGTAGCTTCAACTAGATTATTCTTCATGTACAAATTGAACATTTGGCCAAAAAGTCAAAAAAAAAGGATTGCCAATGAGGAATACCAAGTCCTCCTGAAGTCATTGCAATATAATGTTTAGCCCTTGCAATTGCATCCGCAGGGAATAATAGCCCTACATTAGGATCCTCAAGCAGAAAAGGAGCTTGACAGAGTGCAATCACCTGTGAAAAAACTTTCTTCTTTCAGTAAATACACAACAAATCCAAGTTCTTTGGGAAAAATCTGCATAGTTACAAATATTTCTTTGTCTGCAGCATACCTGGCGAGGAAATGTTAGAGGCTTCTGTCCCAAGGCATGAGGGTTGCCAACATTTGTAAAGATGATCTGGAAGAGAGAATACAGTATGGATGTCATAAAATAAGCGCCGGAGAAATATCCAATGTGAAAATGGAAGAGAAAGATATCCTTGAGCAGAAAAATCTAGTGCAACAATATTTGTAGCATCTATAAAGCTTTACAATACTTGGGTTGATAGGAACAGATATATAGGAAAGGAAATTTTCCTTGGACGTTATTCTCAGAGATCTTAATTCCAAACACAAAGTTTGAATCATCATACATGAAGAGTTCAGTTGCAGCAGTTAGTAGGAAAGATTATACAACCACAATCCCTCAAATTTCACGATATTTAACACTTATTTAGTAAAGAACAGGTTGAAATATGTGCGCAAAGAAAACAACATAATTCGAAAGTTCTCTTCCAAGCAATCAAACAACCCTCATATTTCACATTTCATGAACACCTAAAGAACCAGACCAAAACTTACACTTGCCAATAAAGGCACGAGGAAAGGAGCAGAAACACAATCCTCCAGTCTAGAACAACGAAATTGTACGAGTAAAATTTAGGAGTACCTTTTTCCCTTCCTTCTGAAGCTCAGAAGCCCGAAGATACAGCTCACCTCTGACAGCATATTGACACTTCTTAACATTTTCATTTATGTTGTCATAGTCCAATGGCTTTGACATGTTGAAAAACTACTTGATCTGAAAACATCCAAGATATCAATGAATCAAAGAACAGAGAAAATCACAGTTCAGTCTTACGTTTTTTCATAAACTTAAATAAATCAAACAAAAGTTATGGGAATCTTTCATGAAAAATGACCAAAAACATGTGATGTTCTGTAATCTCAGACTCGATTTGGAGATGACCACACCTAATCTGAATATTTTCACATCAACCCATGTGACAGAAGTTTAAAAATTTTACAACCCCAGAGCTCGCATTGAGGAAAAAGGAACAAAAGGTAAATAATCTCACATTCTCAATTTCTCATAGCCTAAAAGAAAAGGAAACTGCTAACCAAAAGTCGAACCATCGGAGTTAATGAAGATTAAGTTTAACTCCAAATAGGAAGACAAGTATAAACAAAGCTCAGTCATCCACTCAGGCTGAAGTAAAAAAGCAATCAAGCTACCACCACATCAAGCTCTTAATAATGAACTCAGTTTCAGAGTCAAAGGCCAAATTCTGAAACTATGTAATTCTGGGCTTCTAACAGGGAAGTATGAAAGAATTAACAGTCAATCCTATGATGCCCACTTAGAAGGAACAATTGATGATCTCCATTTCTTATTTCCTTGATCAATTAAAACTAAAAGACGATTCCAAGCAGTGGCAATCGCAAACAATTCTTCTCAAATAGTGACCATATAAAACAATTGAGAGAAATTTACTTAATCCCAGCAAAGATAATTCAAAACAATCAAGAACCCATATAGCAAAAATCCATAAAACATGAAGAGCCCACATCGGTTATGCCAATAAAGATTGATTCTAACACTTCAAATTCTTTCTTGCTTCAACCAAAGAATTAGCATTACACAGTGTAAAACCTGAGTCTTTGGAGTAGTTACCTTTAGGAAATCAGTCGAGGAGGTGAAGCTCTCAAAGTGGGCTCCTCCTTCCTTTCCTTTGGCAGTTGAAACCAAGTGATCAGCAGAAAACAGTATATGTTTGTGTCAGTGCAAAAATGGAGTCTTTTTGGGCAAAGCCCAAAAGGGATATTATAGTTTGTTTATGTGGCAATGTGGAAAGACATAGATCCAAAGATTATACCACAGCCACTGAATAGTAGTAGAAGATTGGATTTTATGGGGATAATGCTCATATAAAGAATTGTGGTGCTGCTAAGAGCTATGAGTTTCTTGGTCACAAACTCAATGGCGACAGATGAATTTTTGTTCAATTCTCTGATGTGAAGTTTCTTCAAAATTATTACCCAAAATAAAATCTGAAAAAAAAGTTATTACCCTGATGTGGTCCTCCTACTTTGGCAAATGTATACATTTTTTGCACAAGGAGATTCACCAAAAAAAAAAACATAATCTCAAAGAGCTACCGATTGCTGTAGAAAAGATTAAACGGTTCCAAGTAGTATATTAAAAACTAAAATAGTCGTATTATCGGATTACACACTTCTCGTCCAATTACATTAACCTTATTGATCAAAATATTTTATTTTTAAGAAAAAATAGTAAAATTTATCAAATAGAGGCTTTGTTAGCCACAATGACTTGATATACTGAACCTTTTAGGTAAAAACTTAAGCCTAATTGATCAAAACACTTTTTATTATAAAAAATCTTAAATCTAATTAATACCTATCACCTAAAGATATATATAATAATAAAATAATAGCAAATAATGCCTTAATTTATAAAAGAATTGTCTAATTTGCCAATATGACATATATTTATATAGATGATAATTATAATATATATTAATTTAAATCTAACAAATCTCTTATAAAAAAGAATCTTATAAATAGAAAACCTCACATTGACCAAAAGAAAATAAGTGTTTCGAGAAGACGGAATACATTGACCTACTAACAAGAGCACTGCCCTTGGGAGGGGACTAACAGCTGGAAACGGCTGCTAATAACCCCCATTTAAGGAGCACGCATGACTCAATTCAATTCTCACTGATCGGTAAGCCATTCTCGAGGAAAACCGAGGCCGATACGATTATAAAAGAAGGATCTCAATCAAATTTTTCAGTTGAACGTCAACTCGGCGGCTTCTACGAGAAAGGTGAGCAAAGCTCCCCGTCGTAGGTTAGAGTGACTTTTTTTACACTACCCAACATATTTCGGATGCTTGAAGGCCCCACTGACCTGAAGTGATTTGGAAATATTCATCCCTAGAGGAGCCGGATGAGGCAAAAGCTCCACATATGATTTTGAAGCCAAGCATTTCCAGCAATGGGGCCTAGAGACCCTCTAGTACTCTTTTTAATACACTTTCTCTCCTTATTAGCAACTTTCTTTTAGAGTTTATTTTTTTAAGATTTTTTATATTAATAAAACTATTATAAAAAGTGTGTACTAGAAAATATATTAGATGATATACGAAATATGCCGGTCACATCATTACTCTAATATCTTTGGATATTGTTAGCGGGCTCATACTTTTGCTTTAGCCCATGTAAGCAAACCCACACACTGTTAAAATGTGGGCTTCAAATGTATGGGTTTATAAGCAGATAAAGAAGGCCCTCAGCCCATTCTAGAATTAAGCTCCCCGTTTTAATGATTTCCTATGTTCATATTCTTTTTTTTAATTAATTTTCTAATCTCACCACATTTTAACATGAATTAAATTTTATAATTCAAGAATAAAATATTTTTCAGATTCAATAATTTCTTTATTTAATTTTAAATTTCATAAAATTTATTAAACTTATATTATTATATATATACTTTAAACTTAAATATTTATATATAACATATCTTGTACATTTTTTAATAAGTATTTAGCAATGAAAAATAACGACATATATACTTTAGACTTAAATAATTATATATAATATATCTCATACATATTTTAATAAGTATTTAGCAATGAAAATTGAAAAATAACAATATAAGAGAAAACCAAGTTACATTTTCAGTGCAAAATTATACTTAAAATCGTTTAGTACATTCCTTTAGTATATTCTTTAATATATTTATTTTAATAGTTATTTTCTTTTAGGATAGGAATGTGATTATTTGGAATCTAAATATATAAATATAAATCCATACATATTACTTTACTTTGGTTGAAATATACCCTAATGTTAAGAAGGAAAATAACAAAAATATTTCAAATATTTAGTTTAATAAAATACAATCAAGTAACAAATTTATATTTATATCAATTTCGCCAAAATAACCTTAATGCATTTATCTAACCCAAAATTTAATATTACTATTTTAAGTTATAGATAAATATCTCATATAAATTTGTATTTGTATAATATCCTTAAAAAGAGTTATACAATTTAAATATGTTATTTTAAGAAAAATAAAAAATAAAACTACGAATTCCATAATAAAAAAGCTTTTATTCTTAAATAAAAATTTTTATTTTCATTTATATACATCATTATTCGGTAATTTGATATTCAATTTATCTGCCTTTAAAAAAATGTCCATCTAGTTCAATAAAAAAATATTTTTCATGTGAAGTGTATACATGTGAATGTGGAGAAAGAGAAAGAGAATCCACTTTTATAAACTAATTTAGAGAATATTTAATATTTTTATGTAATAATATACCAGCACAAAGTTGTAAAAAAATGTTATGAGTATGAGAGAAATGAATAAATAAGAATAAATAAAATGATAAAATATATAAATATGTAAAAAAGAAAAAAAATCTTAAATATCTTTTTTATCCATTTTAAAAAATATTCTTATTATTATTTTATTAGAATCCTAATGAAAAGAATATCAAATTGGTTTGCAGGATTCTTTGATGTTGATGGTACTATTAGTATAGCTATGAAGCCACTCTGTCCCGCTCGGTGGACGAAATCTTCTCTCCTTTTATAATTTTTTCTGGACAAGCTAGAGTAAACGCCTAAAAGAAAGCGGCGTTCTGTCTGTCCTTATATACTTCATCCGCCGTCTCCTCGCGAAGAGGAGCTCCTGGACTGAAGGCGGCTTATGTAGTGGTCGGGTGGTCTTGCAGGAGTGGTAGGCCATAGATTCGCCGGCCACTTCCCTGCTTTAATAGCAATATCAGAATATGTGCTTTGGATCGGGAGTAACCACTAGTGATAGGGCAAAAATCGGGGGCACAATAACAACTCCAAGTAAGGATTCATAATCGCACCTCCCACAAATATGATTTATTTCTCAAAACGTAAGTAAAATTTTTAAACCGTAATTACTTTCCTAGTCTACCAAATGGATCATTGAGTTTAGAGTTTATTTTTATATTTATATTAATAAAATTTCTGTAGGAGATGTGTACTAAATAATGTAAATAATGTATGTATTAATTTATTTTGATTGAGAAAATTATACTTCATTAATAAACACATTTATTAATGGCATGCAAAATTGGGTTGTATCCCCCCCCCCCCCCCCCCCCACCCCAACCCCAGGTGGGTTGTTAGGAATTCAATAATTAATTTTCATATACTAGTAAATAATTTTCCTATTAGCTGACACGTGGAAAAAATGGCATCCTTTGAACAAGACTCAAAATCATGGTAGGTGGGTGGCCTGGTCTCATACATACATCAAAATTGTCTGCTAAAGTTCATGGTCAGTCATCACAATAATATAGAAGAGAGTTTTTTTTTTTTTTAACATGGAAATTTGTCAATTTATAACGTTTTTTTCTTTATTATGATTCTTAAATTTTAAAAAGTTAATAAATTTCAATCTTTAAACCTTTGTTGAAAATAACACAGGTTTTATGTATCTCATATTAAAATTTTACATTTTTGTTTAATAATACGAATATTCTGGATAGAAAAAAAGGTTATAAATGCTCATTAACTATTTATGAACTTTTAAAAATGTCTTTAAATTTTATTTTTTACTAATCTATCCTCTTATTAATTTTAGACTTTTAAAAATATTCTTTCAATGAATTTAGTGGTGGTTTTTAAAAAATTTTGTGGCGATTTTTGGTGAAATTTCATCGAAAACTACTGTGAAATTTGTCAAAAAGAGTATAGAGGCTTAAAAAAATAGTTAGAGGGTAAGATTAAAAAAAGTAAAATTTAAAAATATTTTTAACTGTGTGTAAATAATTAGAGGTATTTATTGCCTTTTTTTTCCTTTTGGATAAACACATTGGTAAAACTTCTAATATATTAATACAAAGTTTTATTTACTGAAATTTTTTTTACTGTTCCTATACTTCGGCGGCTATAAAGAAATTATAATCTATAGAATCCAGACAAAATTGACAACTACATTTTTTTTTAATGAATAACTGACAACTAAAAATAAAATATATTTTAAAAAGTTTCACAAATTTGGGTCCGGAAGTTCCTCGTAATCGCAAACTACAAAGCTAGGTGCTGGCTTAAGTACTGGTAAAACGACCTGAGTCTGTCAGTAACCGTTAGACCGACCTTACCTTCTCGTAAATGGTGTCAGTGAGAGCCATTTTTTATGCCTGTTGACCTTCTTTCTTAGAAAGTGAGCGTTCCAACACTGTTTATGCAAATTTCAAATTTATAGGGACAGTGGTATATTTCATTCCATTACGAACGACACGCTTCGCCTACTCCCTCCCCGTTTCCACTAGCGCTCCTGTCCAGAGCGAAGAGAAGGCTACAACCCAGGAATAAAAACATCGTGTAGGCGTTCCCTGTTGCTCCGATCTCCCCTACGCCTAGGACGTTGTCTGGACCAAGAGGCCCTACTTTTATATATTTAGTAGCAGTATTATTTAATATTTTTTTAAAACTCATCAGTTAATTTGGAGGATACAATATTTTTAACATAAGTATAAAATTAATATACGATTTATATTATTGATTCAAACTCAATATTTTTCACTTATTCACTCAGTATTTAATAATATGTCTTCCAGTGCACTCTCTAATACATTTATTTTAATAATAATTTTTCAAGATGCATACTAAAAAATGTACTATAAAGGGAATTGCATCATCAAATCACACGGCTCTTTTTATCACTCTCTAATTTTTTTTTTTTCTAAATGTCACTAGTTAATATTTCCAACGACCTAACAATTAACATTTGATTTGAACCATAGGGAGGGGCATTTCAGTAACTTGGTAACCAAAGTCAGATCAAGTAGTAGGAGTAGTTGGTCAGTTGCCATCTCCGATTTCTGCGCAGCGCGGGACACCGCATACTACCGCTTTCTCTCTCTTCTCCTCTACGGAACTCCACTCTAAAGTCACCGGACGCCGCCACTTTTCAAATGTCAGCCACTCCAGCACCACCGCCGAATCTTTCTCTCTCTACTTCCTCGAAGAATCCACACAAATTCCCCGCTTCGGTTTCCTCTTTCTTCTTTACTACCAAAAATAAGTCTCTCATCAGATGCGAGCTCAAAAGCTTCGAGCATAATTCTTCAAAATGGACTGTTGATTGCGTCTCAGGAAGTGATCCTATTCATATAATCCTGAAGCCACCTGCAAATCCTCTCGCAATGGGTTCTATAGATTCTTCATCCGGTAGGAGTTCCAAAAAAGTTTGTTTGTTTTACTGTGCGGAAATGAAGGCTCTTGCTGAGCGAATTGCTGCTGAATCTGATGCCATTGAGCTCCGTAGTATCAGCTGGAGGTAGCCTTAACCTATTTTTGTTATATTTATATGTTTAAAGGTTTGATTTCTATTAGTGTGTGTATTTCGTTGCGGAATCTTGTCAATTAGTGATTTTTTTTTTATTTTTATAATGATCAAATTTCTAGTAGTTATATTGTAAAACAACTTGTGCTTTGGATAACTTAAATCACTTTCAATAATGTTTGAATAATTAGATTTGTATGCTAACTGGCTTAGTGCTCAGAGATGGTGTTGCATCTTGGGCAAAATGAGCATCTTTATTTCTCTGCTGGAAACTTTATGTCTCTGTGAATCTTTTAGATCTTAATTCATGTTTCTGTAATATATTTCTTTTTGATTATTGATATCTTGAGATCAGTAATGTAAAAGGTCCCGAAAATGTGGTACTTTGTTTTAATTAGTCATCTTCTCTGAATTTTCTTCTTTGTGCATTACATACATTGTGCATTCTTAATAACTCAGGACATTTGAAGATGGATTCCCCAACTTATTCATATCTAATGCTCATGGCATTCGTGGACAGCACGTAGCTTTCCTTGCTTCTTTTAGTTCTCCTGGAGTAATATTTGAGCAACTATCTGTCATCTATGCACTGCCAAAGCTCTTTGTCTCCTCATTCACACTTGTCCTTCCTTTTTTTCCAACTGGAACATCAGAGAGAATGGAGGAAGAAGGAGATGTTGCTACAGCCTTCACACTGGCCAGGATCTTATCAAATATTCCAATTTCAAGAGGAGGACCAACAAGTTTAGTAATATTTGATATCCATGCCTTACAGGTAGGCACAAAAATCTTCTTCTGTCAACTATTAGAGTTTGTGGTTGTGCTCTTCCTGGTGCCATTCATTTTTCTCGTTAAGATCATGTTATGTCGTTTCTAAGCTGATTACCTGCCTCTCTTTGTTTTATCTCAGGAGAGATTTTATTTTGGTGATAACATATTACCGTGCTTTGAAAGTGGCATACCTATGCTCTTAAATAGGCTTCAACGGCTTCCTGATTCTGACAATGTGAGATTCTTCATGCAAGATGAAGCTTTTCCTCTTCTATTTTCTTTTTGGTGGATGAAGGTTCTTTTGCTTTATGTTGTTGGCAGCTCCTTTCTTAGGTCTAATTCTGATAGCTAGGTGGTTGAATTTACAATTTGATTTATTTATTTATTTATTTTGGGTGTAATTAACTTTTACCATATTTTATTCGTGCATCAAGATATCTATTGCCTTTCCTGATGATGGAGCATGGAAACGGTTTCACAAGCAGCTGCAGCATTTTCCTACGGTATTAATCCTAACAGAGATGTTGGCGCATGGCATTACAATTACTTGATGTTCATCAAAAACTTCATGCACTCTATATCCATTTAATATCTAATTTTGTTTTCCTTCAGTGTCATGTGGTTCGTTTTTGTAGAAATTTTTATAATCTTGGTCCTAATATGTTGGTGACAAGTGCAGCTATAGAAAGTCATTATGCATTAGGAAATTCAGCCTTTTTTCTGTTCTTGAAGGAGCTGTTTGCTTGGAATTCTTTTACAGTTTTGATTCTGGAATGCTAGTTAGCATGTAGATTGGTATCTTGGAAAGGGAAACAATTGCAAGAAAGCTGGATTTGATTTGCTTAGCTGCCTTTGGAATCAATTTCAACATAATACAAAACATTGAAATTAGTCAACTGGTTAAGCTCTGTTTATTGCTGGACTGAGAAAATTACTTGTGGTGGGGGAGAGACATGGATACATATGTAATTGTCCGTCCCAAGGTTGAAAAGAGAATATGCATGTGTACTTGTCTGTCCCAAAGTTGAAAAGAATCTCTGTCAATGACGTCATTAGCTATTAAATCTGTCAAAAAGGGTTTTCTTGTGATTTATGATTCCACATACACTTCCCTGTATCTCATAATTAGAACTACATCTATGTTTTCTTGTCAATTTGAATCTACATCCATGATGTGATCTCTTTGATTTAACATGCTGGTCGTTCCTTGTCAGATTGTTTGTGCCAAAGTTAGGGAAGGCGACCAAAGGATCGTACGCCTTAAGGAGGGTGACCCTAAGGGACGCCATGTTGTGATAGTGGATGATCTTGTTCAATCTGGTGGTACTCTCATAGAATGCCAGGTTAGAATGCATGGTGCTCTAGTTCAGATGAAAATATTTATCAAATCGCGTTTTGGTACCAATTTGATGTAAAAAAATTCTTGGTTTCCTTTGGGGTATTTTTTTGCTGCATGAAGATCTGTCTATGGAGAGAATCTGATGATGAATCTATTATGAAAATTCAGCTTGAAAACTCCTCTTGTGAAATTGATGACAGACAAACTATAAACTATGTATCCTCTCCTTTATTTCTTGCAGTGTCAAAATAGCTTTGACTTCTTTTATTTGTCTTTAGAGATGATATATTCAAGAAAATGTAAAAAGATTTAACATAATCTTCATGAGAATTGGTGTACACTATGGAATTTTGCTCATCTAGTTCTGGATAGCTCTCCTAAAAAATTCCATATGTTGACCATTGAGATTTTCAAAAGAATGACCTAATTATGCCACTGTGGCTTAGAAGTTTCTTTTTAATATTTGTCATCCTGATTTTGCGCAATATCTTTGAGAGTTTTGCATTACCAGTTGCATTCTTACCCATCTGTTATGTTTCATCCCAGAAAGTGTTGGCCAAACATGGAGCCACAAAAATAAGTGCCTATGTGACCCATGGTATTTTTCCCAACAGATCGTGGGAACGTTTTCAACATGACAATGGAGGTATGAACATATTGTTTTAGCTCCATCTGAATAATTTCTTTCCATTATCTGATTTGAGTTTATTTGTTTGTGCTGAGATATCTAAGTTGCAAGGCCTCGCTTAACCAATATTAATGCCTCTTTTGAATTTCCACTATTGTATTATGTGAAACTACTCTTGAGGGATCTCATTGCTACCAGCCCCTCATATCTCAAAAATACTATCCCTTCGCTCTTTCCTTCCCTGTTCCTCGTTCATTCCTTACCTCTTGCTTAGGCCTTTGCATCTGAGGTAAGAGTCCCATTTCGAAGACAATCATCACCCGATTGCTGATGTCCCTCTGTTGAAAACTCTTTCAGGGAATCCAGATAATGGAATGACATACTTTTGGATCACAGATTCATGTCCACAGACGGTGCAAGCTGTAAAAAACAAAGCACCATTTGAAATTCTTAGCCTTGCTGCAGCAATTGCTTCGTCCCTTCAGATCTGAAAATAGTTTTGTACGTTCTTGGAAATTCTTAGTTTGCTGTTTCTGCTAATTCGACTTTGAAGTTGTTCGGAAGCATTTACTGAGTTAGTGAAATAAAAGAGTTGTGGAAGTGCCATAAACCTTACCCTTTCACAATGTAGGCCAATTTGAGAAGAATAAAGACTAGATATCGAGAAGACAATCGGAATTTGTTCCCAAGGAGAAGATGCAGAAGATGAAGAAGTCCAGAAGTTTGTGGATTATTAGCAGGTCCAAAACAAATGTTCTCTTCATTGTAAAACCTTTAAAATTTTTATGCTGTTTGTAATGTTTATTGAAGGTAGCTCATCACTTACTTCTTCCCTTTCAATTTATTTATTTGTCACGACATGACACAATTATTAAAATACAGTAGACAGGTTATATGTGCAATGATAATATTTGATTTATTAAAGCAATATATATTTTAAAACTAAAAAAGTAATTAAAACATATCAATTTTTTAAAAATATTTAGTGTTTTTTTATAGAATTATTGCAAAATGCATTAACTGATGATCTAGTAGTTTTTTTTTTCTTTGTAAAAACCTCTAATGTGATACTTTAATGTCAAAAGAAAATTATTCATATATATAATTAGATAAAAATAAAGTTAATGTACATAAGTTACAGTATTTAATATTTTTTTATAATATATTTCTCCTCCAAATTTATTAGAAAGTGGTAGAAAGGATACGTGTCCAGTTAAGATACATTCCTAACCAATTTTTCTAGCTAAGATGCCTTTATTATATTTGTCAAAAATTTGGCTGGAATAGAAAAGAAAAAGAAACGCATGAAGATATTGCGTTGAAACATAATTGACCAGTCCTGGCCCTATAAAAGAGCTAAGAGGATCATAACTACCGGAAAAGGCACACTAACCAGTTTGAAATATGGCGGGATCGGTTGAATCAGAGAGGGAGGAGGAAGCCATGGCAGTGAAAGCAATCACAGAGCAATGGGAGGTTCAGTATGCTCGCTTTGTTTACTATCCTCCATTATCTTCCCTCGAAGAAGCGGCAGCAACTCTTCATCCTTCATTTACACCTCACTCTACTATGAAAAGGAAACGCAGCAGAGGCGGTGTTTGGATTTCCTCTTCTTCTAATTCCATTGCTTCAGAAGCTACTGTTTCTTCCGCCGCTACTCTCAAACTAACAGCCGATTGTTCCGCTGGCTCCGATGATGCTATCCTCAACGTCTCTCTTCGTAACAAAGTCATTGTACGCTCCTTCGCTCGTTTTTTACCATTTAGTTTTTGAATTTTGGAGTAAATAATAGTCGTTTTAGATGATTTCACATCAAATTTGGCGCGAATTTTGTATTTAATGTATATGTGAGACTCAATTGATTTCACGTTCGATCGGAGATCGCGTTTCCTTCTTTCTTTTCCTAGATTGAATGATTTTTTTTTATTTTATTTTTTAATGAGATCTCATTTCTGGCATTGACGGAGAACTGTGTATAATTACTGTTGATTATACTTGTCTTTCAGAAACAATTAAGAGACAGAAAAGGAGTTTTTCAGCGCTTATAAGTCTTATGTTTGCTTTCCATTTTTTTGGCTTGGCTTCTTATACTTGTTGATTTTCTTAATACATGCGAGTGCATTTTTATATAGTTTTACTTATTCATGTTTCTGAGATTTATTGCTTTTAGAAATTTCATTAAGTGATATCATCACAAATATTCACTAATCATAAGCTGAATCAGTTTTTTCATTTTCTTCTCCTGGTCACTTATTTCTTGAGTTAGCTCTGATTTTTTCTGTTGGATCATTAACAAATAGTGTCCCTCACCTATGACTAGTAAATCTGTATTTTCTTTCTTAACTGGAAAGCATACCTACTTAGGTGTGGGAGATAGGCTTGATTACTTCCTATTGTTACTTGGGATGTTAGCTTTAGTAGGAGAGTTATTAATTTCCTACGAACACAATAATTCTAGATACTGCATTCCTTTCTGAATATTTCAGCGGACGTTTGCATTTGTTTTCATTTGTTCCCTGCTAGATGACGGTTCTGAAATTTTTATTTCATGGTTCCGGCATCTGAATTCCATATAACAGTTTCAATGTTTTTGTTAACAGGAAGAGCATTACATCTCCAAGCTTCATTTATCATGGCCTCAGGTATCATGTCTATCTGGATTTCCCTCAAGAGGAACCAGATCTGTTTTTCTGAGCTACAAGGATTCTTTAGGCCAGGCAAGTTGGAAATCCTTAATGGTTGATTACTAAGTTGTGCACGGATAGACTTCTCTTGTCTGATCTTCTTTTCATGGTTTTAGTTATTTAAAACAATCTTCTTGACAAGACGAAGAGTTCAGGAAATATAGACCTAGTATGGGTCTTTGTCGTGCAAGTTCCTAGTTCATTTTCGTGCCAACTCTTCCATTATTGTAAGACAGATCAAGCTTTAATATTTCTTCTATGTTTTCTCTTCCTGGAAAAAAATTGAATTGTTTGTGAATTTCAGATGTCTATATGTTTGTACTTTGCACATTATACAATGGAGTCGAATATAAATGTAGCTCTAGTTGGTATTTAAATGTTTTCATTCTACTTCTACATGTCAATGCTTATTTGAGAAGATATAAATTCAAAAGATACAAAACATAAAATGTTGTGACTGATGAGCCACATGCCTCGTACTCATGCACATAGTGCTACATCTGATACAAATGCTGCCAGGCAGTTTTTGAAGCTTACCTGGAGAACGTTCTCCTGGTTGTATAAATTCTACATATTTTTACATATAAGACCTTTTCAATAATTACTTCAAGTTTGGACCTTGAAAATATTACTACTTGTCACAGATTCAGAAATTTGCCTTACGGTTTGCAGCAGTGCAGGACACAGAAAAATTCATTCACGTGGTGAAGGTAAAAGTTTGACATCCCTTGACTCCAGTTGTTAACAGTATTCTCTCACAGGCCATCTGTATGAAATAATGATCATGCTTCTTTTTGCTATCTGTTTTCCTAATAAGGGATATTTTGTATGGTTCATTATCAGGAAATCTTGGAGAATACAGAGCCTGAGGATCTTCCCAGGACTAAACTCCTTCCTGAGCTCTCCTCGCAGTCAGAGTTTGTCGCTTCCAATGGCCTTTCCTCTAGGTATTCAATCTTCTGTTACTTTAATTTCCTTGTAAAAGAGTTATCGAGCTTAAGACATTATTCAGCTTGAATATCAGATTTAATTTTAACCAACAATGATAGGGCTGATGAAGGTTGCTGGAATACTGTTTCTGCTGACGATTGTGGAATTGAGATACCTGAAACTCAGAATAATGATGTTTCTCAACCTCATAGTATCCAAGATGCAATCACCAATAGTCAATTAGAAGAGCCTCATTCAGATTTCCCTCCCAGTTTTGCATCATTTCTGATGAGCTGTTGCCCGGCAGATGGAAAAGGCATGCTCTATGATTTTCCTGATTATGGGGTTTTATGAATGACATACTAATTTCATTATACAATTGCAGAGAAATCAAAAGGACTTGAAGAAACTGAGCTTAAGTCCCTAATTACGGTATTATTCTTACCATTAAATAATCAATTAATTTGATCTCTCATACTGATTATTCTCAGTTCACATTTCTAGTCAAACAACATCCTTCCTTATGGTTCTCAAAAACTACTTTTTCTGCAGAAACATCTTCAAGATTCTTCCTTTCAAGGTATGTTTAGTTATGATATGTTCCTGATAGTCCAAACAAAATGTGGGACTGCTTACTATTCTCAATGCTGAGGAAAATCTGGAACTTCTTTGTCTTTGCCAATAGCTGGTTATATCCATGTTTAGTTTGACTCCAAAGATTCAAAATGATCAGAAATCTGAGAAAGAAAAATGCAAAAAGATGCCCACGAGCACTATAGTAAGTTCTGTTATGGAACACTTATAATGTCATAACCAACTCATGTTATTTTTCTTTTATTCGCAGATATGTTCGTTAAGGTGGAGAAAATCATGAATGAATTGGGACATAATATTATTTTCTAAACACCAGGAAAATTGGCATCCAAGAGGTTCTTTTGTCACATTTTCAGTGCTGAATCTGTATAAAAGGTTTATTTGGTAACATTTCACTTTTGAGTGTTTGAGCTCCAAAATCTTTTTGGAAAGCAGAAACATCATTTCTATATAAGGTTTCACTTATTTTGGCCATCGACAATAACATTATCCCATGAGCATGAGCTAATATAAGTATGGGCGGCATTTGGCCATCCCTCTATGGGAAGTCTTTTGACTCATTTCTTAGCAAATATATTGCTGGCTGGCAGCTTTTGTCTTGCTGTATGTGTCCCGCCGGCAAAGTATACATCAATGGTTTGTTTAGACCTCCTTTGAAATATCTTATGTGTTATTAGCTTGTCATGCATACGTATTTGCTAAGTAATGGAAAGGTCAACCTTGTTACATCAAATTAATATTTTTGTTTCCCTAGACTTAACTATGATTCCCAACACTTACTATAGTAACTATACATATATAATCCAACAATTTGGAACAATTGATTCTTGGGTTGGAATAATATTTTCGTTTTATCAAGACTTAGAAGATTAGCAACTGTAACAATTAATAATTGACGAACTATTAATACTTAATATAAAGTTACGAGTTTGATTCTTGCATGTAGTACTATATTGAAAGAGTTTTGAGTTAGGCCTTTCCCGAATAAAAATTAAATTCTACAAACGCAATTTTAGATCGAGTCTGTATTGATCTCATCAATTAGTAAAAATACTCGTATTCTAAGTAAAAAAACACACACACACACACACACAAGATCTTAGGAGATAAAGCTTGTTTTCTTGCAAAAGTAGTTTTATCACCACTAGGCATAAAAGGCGATGTTATGAAGAAAAAAATTCTCAAGTATTATAAATTCCCTAAAACTTGCCCCTCCCCCCGCCCCCACCCCAGCTTGCCTGTTACCAATCACATAACCTATCAGTTGAAGATACCTCTGAGAGATATTCAGTATTCAAAAGTATACGATCTTGATTAATTCGAACTTGATTTACAAAGAGTTTGTAGCTTCTAATTCTTATTGTATTTAATACTTAGTTGGCTTTTTCTGTGAAAAAATTAGCCATATGTAACTTGGGTAAACAAGTACATTGTAAATATCGACAAATTTTTTATAACAAGCCAAAGAAATAAGCACTGTATTATTAGTACAGGTTTCGTTAATTACAATATTGTATCTATAGTTAAGCTTCAATTTTGTAGTAGCTACCGAAAATATGTTGAGACATATTCAACTTGAATACAAGTAACAAAGATGTAATGACAAATAGAGAACCTTTCTTTCATCTTAACTTCTCTTCTTCATTGTGTTTCTTCAATTCACAAGACAGGCAGGCTTCAAGAGAAGAAGACTTATGGCTACCTGGAGTTCTTCTCATCTTTTTGTCTTCCTTCTCTGCTGGCTGCTGCTGCATCAGGAAGAAACTCTTACTCTTGCTTCTGATCCTCCTCCGGCTCAGATAAGTCGTATCTATCCTTTTAACTGCTCAAATCGCGTTAGAACATGTACTTCTCTTCTTTATCAGCATAATGGCCTAACAAAAGAGAAGATTGCTTCATATTATTCAGTCAACATATCACAGATCAGCCCGGTTAGCTATGGGAATAGACAAGATTACCTTGTATCTGTTCCTTGTTCTTGCATGAATGTTAATGGCACGGTTGGATACTTCTACGATACATTATACAACCTGCAACCAAATGACTCATTTGTCAATGTTTCTAGTTTGATATATAGTGGGATAGGTTGGAAAGTTGGGGGAGAAGAAACAAGTTATAAACCGGGACAAAATGTCACTATGCATCTCTTGTGTGGTTGTGTAGAAAGCAACTCTCAGATTGTGGTAACGTATACAGTTCAGCATTCTGATACATTATCGAGTATTGGTAATCTTCTTTCTGCTCAAGTTGAGGAGATAGAAAACTTGAACACATATTTGGAGCCAAATCCGAGTTATCTAGATATCGGTTGGCTATTGTATGTGCCTAGAGAACTTGATGGACTTCCCTCACCCTCAGGCCCTAAGAAAGGTGAGTAAAATCCTATTGAAGAAATCTGTTGTTTCTTGCCTGCCTATTCTGTTCTCAAAATTTGGCACTCGTTTCTTTGCATTGGTTCTTTATGCAGATCTAAAGCACCACCATTGGACAATAATAGTCGGCATATTATCCACCGTAGCAGTACTTTCAATTTGCACATTGCTCGTAATCCTATTCAGGAGAAAGAGGCCGGAGAGAAACAGGGAGGAGAATCAACGAGCTTTTTCCAAAAATATATCAGTTAACAAATCTTGTTCCTTAAAGAAGCAGTACACTGACAAAGAGAACATGGAAGGTAATGTAACTTGGGATGTGACAAACTTTTTCAATAGCTATCATTATTTTGGTTAATCTTGAGCTTTCGAAATGATATAGATTTAACAGGTTTCGGATCAGAAAAGCCTGTGATATACAGTCTAGAGGATATAGCAGAGGCTACTGCAAACTTTGACGAAACAAGAAAAATCGGGGAGGGTGGATATGGAAGTGTTTATTATGGGGTAATAGGAAAGCAGGTATTACAGCTTTTCTAAACGATAAACTAGCAGAAAGTTGAATAATTTTGCAACTTTTTCTGACCGAAAAACCACATTTTTGCTACGATATTCAGGAGATTGCGATAAAGAAGATGAGATCTAACAAAAGCAAGGAATTCTTTGCAGAGCTTAAAGTCTTATGCAAGATACACCATATCAATGTGGTAAGAAATCATCTCAACTCAAGCTGAGCATTACTGAATATGATGGAGCTTTAGCATTTATTACGCCAAGTACATGATATAGGTGGAGCTGTTGGGGTACGCCAGTGGAGACGATCACCTCTACTTGGTTTACGAGTATATTCCAAATGGTTCTCTAAATGAACATCTTCATGATCCATTACTGAAAGGTACCTTCTATAAGGAGCTTATTCTTTAAATTTTCACCGGAAAATTTCCTACTTAAAGTTCATTCTGAACTTCTAAATCAGGTCACCAGCCTCTCTCGTGGACTGCAAGAACGCAGATTGCGCTAGATGCTGCAAGGGGCGTTGAGTACATCCATGATCATACAAAAGCTCGATATGTGCACCGTGACATAAAGACTAGCAATATCCTGCTAGATGAAGCTCTTAGAGCAAAGGTGCATTGCAACTATCAGACAAAACTGAATTATGAAACTCTAAATTCCATTTTGCACATGAATGACCCATGAATCTTAATAACCTAGTGACTATTGAGTGCAGACATAACGTTCCTTTCAAATATTAGGTTCCATCACAAAATTTCTAAGATGGATCGGTTAAGGAATGCTAATTCTATTGATTCACTTTCAGGTAGCAGATTTTGGGTTGGCAAAGCTTGTTAGCAGAATGAACGATGATGAGTTGTTAGCCACACGCTTGGTTGGAACACCAGGATATCTTCCTCCAGAGTATGCATATACACCGCTAATCTAAAATTCGATTTTTGATTAAATAGGAACTCCAATTTGAAGTATCAAACTAAATAAGATCAAAGATATCAAAGCTCACATACACTGAAAGATTTTTGGGTGATTTGACTCGCTCTACTTTTTATTTATCAGGTCAGTCAAAGAGCTGCAGGTGACAAGTAAAACAGATGTTTTTGCATTTGGAGTTGTTCTTGCAGAGCTCATTACTGGTAAACGAGCACTAATTCGCGAAAGGGATTCCAACAAAATGAAATCTCTCATCACAATAGTAAGTAAACTATTCCTAGAAAAGGAAGAAAAGAGCTCAAGGTAGTAATTCCAAAACCAAAAACTGGACTAGTAATGTAGGAAATTTACGTTTGGTGTAGATCACCGGTGCTACAAGATTTACAAGACAAGAGAAGCTCATGCTCTTTCTTAGTGCTAAGACACAAAAGGATAATCTATGTGATTGTTATCAAGAATAGGATTCATACTTCCTTTTAATAACAAAAAGTATAGCAGAAACTAGCAGATTTCAGCTAAGATATCGTTTTTTCTTCTTGTGCAGCTTTATAATGTTTTCGAAGATGAAGATCCGGAGGGTGCATTGGAGTCTATCATTGATAATAATCTTAAAGGAAGCTGCCCAATGGAAGATGTCTACAAGGTAAGTTTGCCTATCTATAATCACTTCTCAGCTGCATAGCGCGATGAATCCCTTGGTTTTGTCTTTGATCACATACATTTTCACAACAAAAGATTACTCTAAACTGCACCTGTTTCCTATACATTTCAGATGGCAGAAATTTCACAATGGTGCCTTAGTGAAGATGCAATAAACAGGCCAGAAATGCGAGAAGTTGTAGTTGCATTATCTCAAATTCGAATTGCATCAATCGAATGGGAGGCATCACTCGGAGGTAACAGTCAGGTTTTCAGTGGAGTTTTCAATGGACGATAACATTTTCCATAGATTGAAAACAAAAGAGTGAGACACAGGACAGAAAGCCCCCCCAAAGAACACAAGTGTTGATCATAATGATGCATCCATCATCAATCACATTTCCATTTAGCTATTATTGTGTTTTTTCAATTTTCCCTTGTATTAGCATTATGCTTTTTAAGTTCTGCTATACTCAGGGGCATTCATTCCCATTCTAGAGTTCTTTGTTTTAGGGGGTTTTGTTAAGAAATCTTCTTGAATGATGCTATAGGGATCATTGTTGATCCAATTAAGTGGATCTAATGCTGGTAAAAATAGCATCGATTGTAGAAAGTACTTGTATAAATAGGAAGCAGAAAGTATTTTTTTTTTTTTGCTAACAATTTTTACTCTCGTTTCATCTAATCAATTGCATCAATTTTGATCCTACAAATTTTTTTTGAAACTTTTTTTGGTATTTATAATTGTCACCATAAAATTACGAGTTTACCATAACAAATATTTGTTTCCCTCCCAGCTCTCCTCTCTTAACCCGAATTTACTTCTGGCTGGCTCGAATTGGCTCAAATTCGATTCAAGTTTGTGTTCGAGTTTTTGATATATATGATATAATTTATACTTTTTCTGTTTCTTTTTACTTGGCATATTACAGAAATTTTCGTACTTTTTTTATTTGTCACATAATAATATTTAATGAACTTTTTTCTATAATACCTTAAATTAATAACAAATTCCAACATTTTTTATTTTTCTAATATGGAAACTAGTAAAACAATAGTAAGGAGAGAGAAATATGAAAGACATGATAGTCTATACAAAAAAAAATCTAAAATTTCGTATTTTCTTAATAGTGTGATGTCAAAATGTGTCAAGTAAAAAAAATAGAGGAAGTAATATATATAATATTTATATTTATACAGATTAACTTAGAAAACTCGACAATTACCAAATTAATATTAACAATATTAATGAGGTTTAAACTCGACTTATTTTCTTAACAAGTTAATTCGAGTTCAATCAACAACGTTACGAGTAGGTTGAGAGTGGTTTGGTTCATTTAATTAATTCCTGCGATCAATTATAAAAAAAGAAAAAAGAGACAGATAAGTGGGCTTTAAATCTTAAATTAAGAATCGGCCCTCAATTCTTGTTTATTTACAAAAGACTCCATCGCCATTTTCAAGCAGATCTCAAGATCAATCAAAATTTCATCATCTCTTTCCTTCTCTCACTACACACCACCCCGATCTGATCTCCTACTCTTCTAATACACACTAACACAGATATATACATATATCTATAGATACACTGTATATATAGACAGAGAAAGGAAGGATTTTAAGCATATAGCTATGGCCGGGGCAGCGTCTGCGCTGTTCCTACTGGATATAAAGGGCCGGGTACTTGTATGGCGGGACTACCGTGGCGACGTCTCTTCGGCTCAAGCTGAACGATTTTTCACCAAGCTCATTGAGAAAGAGGTTTGATTTTCCTAATTTCTATTCAATTTTTCATTTCTTAATTCTGATTTTCGAAAATATTCTGTCTTTTTTTGTTGATTATTGGTTTATACGTCTTTTTTTTACTTAATTGTGCAAATAAAAATGAATTGAGAGCAGGATCATAATGTATTCTATTGATACTTGAAATTAGAATTAGAAATTCAAGTTTTTAAGTGTAGTGGAGATAGTCATATGATTGAATTTTAATTTTTATGATTTAAATTGGCTTTATTTTATCTCCTGTTTAACAAGATTGCAGCTTTTTGTGCTCAATTTTCTTTTTTGTATTTTGAGTAGTCTGTTAGAGGCAAATATTGCTACTTTATGGTCTTCTTTTAATATCTGCTATAGGGGGATCCTCAGTCTCAAGACCCCGTTGTGCATGATGATGGAGTGACATATATGTTTATTCAGCACAACAATGTGTATCTTATGGCTGCATCAAGGCAGAACTGCAATGCTGCTAGCATTCTTCTATTTCTACACCGTGTAGTTGATGTAAGGACTATTGGTAATTAAAGAACCATGCTTTTTTTGGTTTTGGTTAATGGCCAGGTTTCATTGTTTTGAGTAATTTCTTCTTGCAATTTCTTTTTTGTTTTAATGTGAGGCAGGTATTTAAGCATTATTTTGAAGAGTTAGAAGAAGAATCACTTAGAGACAATTTTGTTGTTGTGGTAAGAGGCCTTTCCTACCGGTTCTTAGATGGGTTCTTGGTACTGTTGTTTGGTTGGGTAAAACCTGATAGTATTTGGCCTTTTACAGTATGAGTTGCTTGATGAAATTATGGACTTTGGGTATCCACAATATACCGAAGCAAAGATTCTCAGTGAGTTCATCAAGACTGATGCTTACAGAATGGAAGTATCACAGAGGCCTCCAATGGCAGTGACAAATGCAGTCTCTTGGCGCAGTGAAGGAATTCGTTACAAGAAGAATGAAGTGCGTCTTTTTCATTTTATCTCATAATAGTCATTATTTTTAGCTTTAATGGGATTATTTCTCCATCTTTCAGGTGTTTTTAGATGTTGTGGAAAGTGTTAATATACTTGTTAACAGCAATGGGCAAATAGTTAGATCAGATGTTGTTGGGGCATTAAAGATGCGCACTTACTTGAGGTTTGCTCTTTCCCTCAACTATGTTTAACTAATTATTTGGTTTCTATTTTCATCTTTGGATTTGTTTACCTCTGGGATGTAATTTATGTTAGACCAGTGACCTAGAGCAGGTTAGGCTCTTTGTTTATGCATTTACATGCTTTTCTCTGCAACTAGTTTGCTTCAAGGTGCCTACTAGACTGCCTTTGTACTCTGCTTGAGTTTGATTGGGCTTTATGTAGCTTTTCCACACTAAATTTCCTTAAGTTGCTTGTTCGATGTACACCCCGCAAGTATACCTTTTCTCTTTCTTTTTCCATTTTTTAAAAGAGGGCAGATTTTGCCTTCTGTTATGAAGTCTTTGTTTAAGCTTGGTGTTCTATGATTTGTGTTTCGCATATTACAATGTTATGCTTTTCTGTGGTAGTGGCATGCCTGAGTGCAAGCTTGGACTGAATGATAGAGTATTACTAGAGGCGCAAGGTCGAGCTACTAAGGGAAAAGCCATTGATCTAGATGACATTAAGTTTCACCAGTAAGCAATATATTTCTTTGCTTGTCTGGTTTGCTCTAACATGTCCTTTAAATACAATCTCTTACTCTTTCTTTGCATTACCTATTTGTTTCTACTATGTTACAGGTGTGTACGATTGGCTCGATTTGAAAATGACAGGACAATTTCCTTCATACCTCCTGATGGGTCTTTTGATCTCATGACCTATAGACTAAGTACTCAGGTAAATCCTTTAGTATTGAAGTTCACATTTCCGTTCTTTATTTTTCAGCTGTTTTCTACATTCTTTGCTCCTAAACAAATGGTTGTGATTCTAGAGGCATTACTTGGTTTCAGGTCAAACCTTTGATCTGGGTAGAAGCTCAAGTTGAACGACATTCTAGAAGTCGTATTGAAATAATGGTAAAAGCTCGAAGCCAGTTCAAGGAGCGTAGGTAGGTTAATGAATCATCTTAGTCCTGAATGCCCTGAATCAGCTTCTTTTTATTTGCTTGATTGTAACTTGGATGCAGTTGGCTGAAAAAAGCTTGGACTTTGCTCACATGTTTTCTTGAAATTCCAGCACTGCAACTAATGTTGAGATTGAGTTGCCTGTTCCATCTGATTCTACCAATCCAAATGTCCGGACATCTATGGGATCTGCAAATTATGCACCTGAAAATGATGCATTGGTCTGGAAAATAAAGTCTTTTCCAGGTGGTAAGGTAATAGTTAGAGTCCAATTCTTAACTATATTATCTTTTAACTTGTCGGCATATGCTGTGAGGGCATTGCGGAATATATTTGGTTTTATGTTTATGTAGGAGTTGATGTGTCACAATGCTGGTCCATGATATATCTTCTCTTTTTCCTCCAGGAATATATGTTGAGAGCTGAGTTTAGTCTTCCCAGTATAACAGCTGAAGACGCAGCCCCTGAGAGAAAAGCTCCTATTCGTGTTAAATTTGAGATACCTTATTTTACTGTCTCTGGTATACAGGTATGCTCTTTAGAGATGGCATTTTTTGTTACTAGATATGCACCTGTGTTTTTCTCTTAGTTTTGTTCCATCTATATTGATTCACTATCATGAAAGTATATCTCATAGTTAATGGTTATTGATGTATTTTATAGGTTCGTTATTTGAAGATTATTGAAAAAAGTGGCTATCAGGCTCTTCCGTGGGTGAGATACATTACAATGGCTGGTGAATATGAGCTCAGACTGATGTCATAGTGTGGCCCTGTATTGAGAATTTTTTCATTGAAGAAGTCTTTCAGCAATGGAATTTGGCCCACAATCAACTGAGGCGCCTAATGGGAAACTCTTGTGGTAAGAAAAGTTGCGCATTGAATTGCAACATTTTCCATTATCTTAACCTGAGGTCAGATGAGAGAAGTGTATCTACCTGGAACATTTTTTGTATTTTCCTAGTTTTTGATATTCTCTGTATTTTGGCATCCTGCTTACATGATGAAGTTCAATTTCGTCTTATGAAATGAAGGTCCCCTTTTTGTAATCCAAATATTTCCTTAAATCTTTGTTCGTTGTTTTCAAATAGTTGTGTTCATCCGCAAAACTAAAACGTATCTGAAATCCTGGTCATTGTAGAGTCTGTCTCTATTTGCAATATAATTCATTTGCGGTTTTGTTTATTTTATTTTTATTAAACATCCATATGGGGCACCAATCCTTGGCCAAAGTTGGAAATATTGTCCTTTACATTTTACATAGAAAAAGTATCTGTTCAAATCATTAGATTTACCATGAACTTTAATGTGCATCATTGGCTTGGCACCACTTTCCCCCTGGTAGGCATAAATAAATTAGCTGCTGTAATTTGTAATGCTTCTTGTAATCAAAATCATGTCCTTTTTCTGTCAAGAAATAAAAAGTGTTCTCGAGTATTTGTTTCACTGGTTTGGGCCCTGAACTTATGTAAATTAAACCTAATCATCCAGAGTAATCAAATTATTGTTGGAATAAGATTTGGCAATGATATTTGTTGGATAATTATGTGGCGTTGAGTAATATAATTGTTTGGATAATTATGTGGCATTCAGTGTTATATTTTTTTGGGATTTGTGAGAACTATCTCTTTAACCAGAAAGATAATAAAAGAGGAAATAAAACGCAGACCTCAGAGTCTGTAGGTTCCTTAAATCACTAGTATATAACAGAGCAAGGACTTACCTTGCCCATTAGTCTTTAGTTTGATTACATTGGAAGGTTTCTGGAGGATATAAGGTATCCTGTAATCTCTACGGCACACAGAAAAAGAGGGCTGTAGATGAACATCGAACCTCCTTTGTTGAACATTCTCTCTTCCCTAGACAACAGAAATTCTTGTTTGAAATTTCTTCAAAAAAACGCTTATTGAGTGTAGAGTTCACTCCATCCTAGACAATAGAATCTCGCCCTCAGGCTCTCAAGAAAATTCTCCGAGAGCTGCATTAGATTCCAGAAATAAACTTCAGCCGTATTGAAAGAGTTCTAAACTATGTATTCCCTTGAATTAGAGTTGGACACAGTGTCTTAACTTGAGCCGAGTACAGATTAGTTTCACCAATCGAAGAGGATATCGTATGCTCTAAGTAAAGATAAAATGAATTAAGATTAAGGAGATGTAGCCCTTCTTTCATCTTACTTGGGAAGAAAGCATAATCTGCCATTTTTCATCTAGAAAATGTTAACAAGCCCATCATCTTTGTATTCTTGGAGAATTCCATCAAACATCACCAGGAGGGAAACGATGAAGGCATAGTCAATATTTGGGTGCACAGTAAGAATGAAGGTGTCTTTATCAAGCACGAGACTCTGGACACTGGGTTTATCATGCATCTGCATAATAAAATATGTGAGTATTAAAGTGGAAATTCATTTTTGTAGATGAATTTGAGAAATCTCTTGTTTGCTTACTTCGGCAACTACTATATTGGTCTTTCCAGTGTATATGATGAATGATTTGTCGAACCAACTCCCCTTTATTTTAAAATCACAAGAGTCTCCCTTTCTGCTGGTTGCTAAGAACACTTTTAAGGTTTTCTTGAGCCGGACCAGAGAACCCCTTTTCGCCATAAAAAGTTTGTCTTGAGATCTTGTGCTTTCTCCTCTATAGGCAACCCATCTATCATGCAAACTTATGGTCTGAAAACATAGAACATTATGCTTTTGAATCATGACAGAAATTAGCATAGAAATGAATATTGGTATGAAGAAACAACCTTTTGATGGAAATTGACAAGAGGGTTCCCATAAGAGTCGAGCAAGGTTCTTCGGTCATGTAATGTCCAAAACTTGCCTTGGACGCTGAAAAGTGAGTTACCCTTCATATCAGTGACTGAGAAATTTCCTTCTGATATTGTAAAAATCTTTCTTGTAATCTTCAAATCAAGAGGATATTGTGACACAAAATTGGGGCCAATGATGGCTCCAGAATTTGGTAACTGCATGTTGCACATTGTAGCCATAGGTTGATTGATGTTCTGTGATCAATTATGAGAATTCATATTAGCAAATAAGCTTACCCCTTTTTTCTAGTAGAAACCATAGAAAACAATTTAAAGCATTGACATCTTGAAATCTTGTGGCCTATTTGAATTGATATTTGCATTTGAAGAAAATGCTCTGTTTTCTTTTTTGGTTCGTGAAAGTTGAATTGTTTGTTAGGAGTAGATGACTTGTCTGTGCTAACCCTCGTATGTTTGGACAGGTTCATTTCGAAACATGCATGCATTTCTTTTCATAAACAATTCATTTCTTACGAAATTCAGGACAGGATTTTATAGCCCTCACCTTTGGCCCTCCGAGATTTGTTTCAATGGTATTGAGAACTTGCTTCATTTTGTTACCTGCAAATTTAGTTATTAAACCGCCACCAGCCCTTCGATACTGAGAACTGTTAGGAAATGCAGGTTTCTTATATGCTTGATGATGGTGGTGAGGATGGTAAGCCATTGGATATCTTGGACCATAGCCATAGGAAGGTGCCACTGAATAATAGCCTTGATTATAAGGGTTGGTATTAGTAGTAGGCATTGGATAACCATAAGCATAAGGAGCAATTGCATCATTTCTTTGCATTGCTTTTTTATCATCTTCTTCCTCTTCCTCTCCGCTCGTAATATTTTCATGATTGAACTCAACATGAAGAACTTCCCATGCTTGTTTTGCTTTTGTCACGCCTATAATCCTAGGAAAAACATCGTCTGAAACGCCTTGTTGAAGATATGATAATGCTTTTGCATCTTTCTTTTGATTTTCTCTGAGTTGATACTCTTCTGCATAGGTTAATCTTGATATTGAAAAAGGTTGTATATATCCTATCTTTACAATCTGCCATAGATCTTGTGATTTTAAGAATGTTTTCATTTTAACACTCCAGATTTCGAAGTTTTCTCCAGAAAACTTGGGAATTGGTGGTGGGTTCTTATTAGAACTTGAGCTTGATGATGAGCAGCTAGCCATGGTATTACTCTTATAATCCCTTCTTGATAGACCCTCCTCCTCCTATTGTTAATCTCATTTATCAGCATTTGGTGCTTGTTTCTGCCTTTCTGGAAATCAAAAACTCTGAATAATTTTCTATTAGCAGCAAAATATGTGTATTTGGATTGAGTTTCATTACGAGATTCAATGCAAAAACTTCATTTTAGGATACTTTATTCTTCTCGCCAACAATTCATCTTTTACGAAGCTTAAAAGAGAAAGAGCAGATGATGAAAATTGCAAGAACTTCACTTTAGGATTCATGGTTTTTCTCACAACTAGAAATGACAGCTGTACGGAATCTAACTGTTATTCCATTATTGAATTTGATATCGATTATAAATCTAATCTTTTTACTGATTTCAAATTAATTATCTATTGGAAAACACCTATTGATTAATCGATGGTAATTGATTACTCAAATTACTTGCCCGTTTACTGATTAAGGATTCAAAAAAAATTAAAAATTCTAATATTTTAGTAGTAAAAGACGAAATTTCACGGGCACAAAGTAAATTATAGCAGCTTAGTGGTCTTGCAGATTGGAGGTCAAGTACTTGTGCGCAGAATTTGAACATTGATTTTTTGTACCAATTCTGCAGTCTAAAAAAATTGAACATGGGTACATGCAGGCAAAAAAAAAAAATTTAATAGAATTAAGCCAGAAAAATGGGAGCAAAATTTTTTTAAAAGATTAAAATTTATATTCTAATTATTTAAATAACTAGAAAAACAAAAATTTAAAAGAAAACATACAAATTTTAAAATGTATTAAACATCTGCTAAAATTTATCGGTTTGACCTTAGAAATTACTGAATTCATAATTCTGTTCATCATATAATCGATCAGTTACCTCTCGGAATCAGAAAAATTCATACCGCTATCTCCTTACTTGCATGATGAAATTACAAATCAGACCTTATTCAGATAGTAAATGTTGCAGAAATTAGCAAGAAATTATGTCCTAGAAAGGTAACATTACCTGGAATATGAGAGGGTCTACGACATTGAATTACCATAGACCCTCTTTTCCCCTTCCCAATTCCTTCAGATTTTCCAGAAAAAATTTCGAAAGCCAAAAAAAAAAAAAAAAGACAGCTATTTTTTAGGAAGAAATTATGTTACTATACCAACCAAAGAGGGGTATATATTTGTCCGATTGTGCAGGAGGACTTTTCAGACCACCAGATGTTAGAACAAGACTTTTTTTTTTTTTTTTGTGTTATTATGAATTTTTTTTAACAAAAGAACCACAAAAATTAAGTCTTACTTGTGAAAAAAAAGAAAGATCGATCCTCTGAAATCATCTTCTAATACATTTTTTATTACATTTTTCTTTTTATGCAAAATTTTGTACGATAAATTTCCATAATATGAGGCACGTAAGATGTTGTTGACTAGATAAAGTATAGAGGTCTTCTCATCCGATATTTTCTTTAGAAAAAAATAAATTATATATTATTAAAAATTTCCGAACTCTATTCCTTATGTAATTATGTTTAATTTGTTTATTACTTTATATATATATATACTCCACGTCTTTTTAAAAGAACAAATTGAAATGCAAATGATATTAAAAAGTTCACTTTTATCCTCTTATAAATAAATTAAAAAAACGCAAACAGAAGGAGCTAACCAAAAAATCATAAAACATTCTCAACAAAAATTAAAGTTTTATTATATATCATCATATACAATATATATCAAAATTACAAACCATATATAAATTACTTGAGCTGCTTTAGTTAGGCTATGGTGACACTATAATATATTTTTTTTCCTTATAAATGAAATGAATTAATTATTTTAATCTGAAATTTCTTTGATAGCTGATAACCTCTGCAGAAACAGATTAAATTCTTCTTCCTTACAAACCATACTTATTCGGACATAGTTTGGATCAGTCCCAAATTGCCTTCCACCCCTCACCAGAATTTTGTTTCCTCTTAGGATTTTCTCCAAGTCCTTTGAACCATTCTTGCAATTCATCCATGCAAAAGCTGTTCAACATATATATATATATATATATATAAATAAAAACAAATGTCATTAATCATCTACCCATTTGAGCAAGAAAGAAAGAAGTCAAGAAACAAATGAATGTTTCAAAACATAAATTACCAGGATGGGATTCAGAGAAATCTCCAAAGAAATGGCAATATTGAAGTGGATACTTTTGGAGACTCAAGAGTGGATTTTTCTTCACAACTTCCCTTAACTTTTCCCATCTTTCTTTGAGTACCAAATGGCCATATTCAAAGAAGCTTTCAAAATTAGGAGACCAAACATTTGAGCAGCTGTCTGAAATGACTCCCAATAACTTAGCAGCTCTAAGTTGGGATTCTTTTGCAACACCAATTGTGCTAATTTCCATGAATTTTATCATCCTTTTTGCTACTTCTTTGTCCTTAACAATAGCCCACCTTTACAAAAATAAAAATCTTAAAATTAATAAACTGTATCTTAAAATCAAACACTATCATATAAATAAATAAAAAAAATGAGTGGCTTTACCCAATTCTTGATCCAGCATGTCCAGTGCATTTTGAAACAGTGAAAAGCATGAGATCATGATCAAGTTTAGCAGTAATGGGAGTGTATTGAGGCCAATAATAAGCAAGGTCATAAATGACTTTTCCCTTAGCTCCTCCTCCATTCACCACTGGTTCTCTAATAACACCACTAGGGTTATTTGGAGAGGTTACCATTTCAATAAATGGTTCTTCTTTATCATTAAAGCTATGAGCATCACCTCCCCATTTGTAAAGCCCTGATTTCAAAAGACCTGCCATCTCTGGATAACACTAAGCAAAAAAAAAAAAAAAAAACAAATTAGGACCCTCCCTTATAAATTAATTCACCACATAACATAAATATGCCAACATTTTTGGAATAAATTCAAACAATCTTAACATGGCCAACTCAACATGGTATCTTTGTCTAGAAATTGTCCCGATGCATGCATGTTACTGATTAAGACATTTAGCTTTGTGTTCCATAATTATAGACATAATTAGATCATTAATTTCGAGGGATAAAAAAAATACAGATAAAAGAAATCGTCGAAATATTGAAAAAGTATACATATCAAGAAAAAAATAGTATAAACCCAAAAATGAACTTTTACAAATGTTATAAGCGCGACCGCTATCCCACCTCTTTTAGTAAAAAGATCTAAAAACCTTCAAAATAAACTTTTAATTTTGTCATTCCTTACATAAAGTGACTACATATGAATTCTTTTTAAAGGAAGGAATTAAGGTTAAAATGTTAATAAACAAGAGTACATGAGTTGACTTTAGATAAATTTATTTACTAACCATATATATAGTTTAAGTCGAAAGATTAAAGGTCAAAATGTAAGAATTTTAGTACTTATTAGAGTTTATAATTAGATGCATTTAATGATATGATGAGAGATGATTATTATTATTATTATTAATATAAGGCAGGCAGACATGGATGGAAGACTCACAGAGTAGTAAGGGGCAGCAGAGACAACATTGATGGGGTTAGAATCATCCAAAGGAGACAAAGCATAAAATGCTGCTTGAATGAGTTGACTTGATCCATTCCCAACTATAATAAATTGGTCTTCTTCTTCTACCTTTACATTTCCCACCATTTTATGCAATTTCTTGATTTCTTCTTCAAGTTTTGGCTCCAAAAACCAACACAAGTTTTTTGGATTAGCAAAATAGCTCAATGATTCATGTCCTTCTATTGTGAATTTACATCTATCTCCTACTTTCTTCCAATAGGATTCAAACATTCTTGGATCCCCACTGCGAACAAGAAAAAAAACCCTTAATTAGTACCAAAAAATATGTATTTGTCATGAATATTCATATAGAAACAAGATATGTGGTTCGAACAAAAGATATCTGATTCTGCCTCTATCTTGTTAAAGAGTATTTTTACTACTGAAGCCGAAATGGGAGAGGAAACAAAATTACATGTGTTAATGTATGATATAAGACTATATGAGTATGAGTAGGCGCAGAATATGATATAGGGTACTTCCTAAAATTCAAGAATTGAACAACGGGACCACACTCAAAGAGAGTGAAATCACACTCTTATACACTGTGACGGTCAAGATTCAAGTATTGGACATTGATCATGAATTAACAGTGTTACGCCATGGGGGCATATATGGATTGATCCAAGGAAATCTCAAGAAGAAAATCAGAAAAAAAGAAACTTTTAAAAATCCAATCAAGAAGGATTTCTTTGCATGGTTTTCTCATAGAACAAATAATTATGATATATCAATACAATGTTGATAAATCAATTGAAGAAAAAAACACTTACTGATCGAGATTAAGAGGGATTTCTGAAGAGAGATTATTGACAACTGATCTTGTTCCATTTTCAGTTGATTCAGAGACCGGATGATTATGATTACACGGCGGAGGCAAGGTGGAGTTCTTTATCACAAGGCCGCCGGTTGCTGTATCGGTGCCACACATGTTTCTTGCTGATCAGTGTTGTATATATTATAAAGGAGAGTAGTAGTGAGAGAAAAGAACCAAAAAGAATCTGATTCACATTTTTCTCCAAGAGACAATGTTTAGTTATTTATAGAGCTTGAGACAAGCTACAACACTTAATCATGAATCAATATTTTATTATATGTTTGTCTAACGCGTGTCTCAAAAACATATTTTATCCATATTAATTTGTGCAACGTGTCATATTATATTTATTAAACTCTGCAACGTGTGACAAATTCATATTGTGTTTCGGGACACATATTTGACTTTGTAAAAGTATGAAAATCTTATAATGTCTTAGAGATATATTTTATCCATCCATATTAATTTGTGTAACATGACTCAGAACATATTTATTAAGTTCCACAACGTGTAACAATCTCATACGGTGTCCTAAAACATATTTTATCCATATTAATTGTTGCAACGTGTCTAAAAACATATTTATTAAGCTTATTTGCAATGTGTGACAATCTCATATTGTGATATGAAATATCCATATTAATTTGTGCAACGTGTCTGAAAATATATTTATTAGATTCTGCAACGTGTGCCAAACTTATTGTGTCCCAATAATATTTTATCCATATTACTGTAAGCAACGTAAGACGTGTGACAAACTCATATATTATAATAAGATTCATTTCCATATTTATAAAGAACTTTTATCTTAATCGCTTTACATGAGTTACTATTGACATTGTATATACGACAATAGGTCATAGCAGAATAGCAAGACTCCCTTCCCTAAATATCTCCATTTGACACTGAGTTCGAATCATTTTGAATAATTTTACGCCAAATTTTAATTTTGTACCGTAATTGTTGTTAGCTTGATGTCCTTTAATTTTTCTTGAATTAGTCGATTCTCGGATAAGAAAGTAAAAAAATTGTATATCGCGTATAAATAACCTTTTAGATGATGGGGAATTTTTTATTTATGTAATTTGCTTAATTGGTTGTTATGGAAGTCATATAATAGCTTAGTAAATTTATTTCAAAATGGTCCCGAGAAAATATAAGATCTAATTAGAATTCCTCACGCGTATTTTTAGTAAAAGTATTTGAATATATATATATATATATAACTAACTAATCATCAAGATTGCTATTTATCAATAAAGATTGTATGAATCATCAAAATTTATATAAGAAAACCAGTCAAAAGCTAAGTGCTAAGCATGGTTGTATATAAATATATTTTGAAGGATACACGCTACTTTTAAAAAAGAAACACCCCATATATATATATATATAATACGGATAAACTTACATTATATTTAGTGATTTAAATATAATACAAATCTCATTAAATTCACTTATGTATTAATTAATAATTATTTATATTTATTTATTTCAATTATACCAATCAAAAAATTAGAATGTTCTTCTTTTTCTCGATCTTTAACTTTTCTCTTGTAACATTGTTAAAAAGTTAAAGACGATTCGAAAAAGAAAAAAAATCATTCTTAGTAAAATTTATGATTATGTATATTTGTTTAGTAAAACATACCAAATAAAAAATAAACACTAAGGAGAAAATATGAACCTTAAAAGAAAAATATATATTATAAAAGGAAATGTTTGGGGTGGGAGGAGGCGTAATGAGGGGGTAAAGAGAAGGAGATTATTAAAAAAAATTTATTAGTACAATTAAGGTAAATAAATATAAATAATTATTAATTAATGTATAATTTCTATAGGTGATCTAATGAGATTTTTTATTATATTTGAATTATCGTATATAGTATAAGTTTATTCGTACAAGAACAACTCCACACTAAAGAGGTTAAAATTTTTATATTATCATCGGCAGAATTTAAACTTTGATCCTTATTAATAATTCTGTAACCGTAGAATCAACTCAACTATGACAACTGTCGAGACATTATTAAAACTATATATTATATATAATGTATAGATAACTTTTTAGAAGATGTGGCATATTGTATCCGTATTATTTACTTTAATTGATTAGTGTATGATTCGTATAATAATTTTGGTAAATTTATTACAAAAATAGCTGATCTAATTTGAATTTTTCAAAGGAAAAAAGTCTTTCAAGTTTTTTATGTTGGGAAAAATATTTGAATAAATATCAGTAACTCGTTTTTCCCCTAATACAGATTGTATGAATCATAAAAAATTTTGTAAGAAAACTAGTCAAAAGTCCTATGGTATGGACGGCCTTTTTTTTTTTTTTTTTTTATTTAAGAAGAAGATGATAATATAATTTCATTTTATAATTTAGTCAAACTTACCTCACATGCATGTGACCAAATTAGTAATTATAATCTTTTAATACATTACATATTATATTTATTTTTATATAAGTTATTTTATAAAATTTATTAATAAAATTATGTTAAAGATAAAATATATTTAAAAGGTGTATTAGACGATTTTAGTTGCTAAATTAGAGAAAAATGATAATCTAGGATAAAAAAGAACGGTTGGCTATTGAAAATTTCAAATGTGGAAATGAAGAAAAATTAAAAGGAAAATTATGTGAAAAACATTTAAGAAATTATTAATTTTTCTAATATGTGTCTATGAATGCATAATGTAGATTAATTTTTTAATTTATTTATTTTTATACATAACAGGAGAAGTTCCTTTAAAAAAAAAAAAAAGGTGATGTTCGAATTCAAAATCTCTAATTTATAAGAAATACTTTTACCACTAAATTATTACCCTCCCACATAAATATAAATTGTACCTTAAAAATGAAAAAAGGACATAACCTAGATAATTCCGTTTCAATTCAAAATTTAATACAATTTTCTTATTTTCAATTTTATATTTTCTCTGTTTTAAAATAAGTGTTTTTTTTAGAAATTTTATTTTGTTTCATAATAATAATAATAAGTGTTTTCCTACCACTTAAAAAGAATATTTATTATACTTTTAAATTTTACCTTCATCTCTCTCCTTATTTTTTTCTCTATTCTCTCTTTTTTTATATTTTCCTCTCCATATTTATAAAAGGCATATAATTAAAATATTTTTTTTAATTTCAAAACCCTTAAATAGCTGTGCCAAATACTTAAAAACCACTAATTTCAAAAACAAAAAGAGTATCTCTTTTTACAAAATTTAAAATAAAAAAATCTCAAACACGAATTCTATTTGTTAATCACACCTCAAAATGTGATTCAAATGTTGAAATTATGAACATGACGAATGGCTATCTTGACCTTCATCTCCCATTTTCGATGGTTATATTTTTCAATTCCCAAATAGGGAATTAAGAAGTTAAAAAAATGATCAAGTTTCTTTTTTTTTTTAATTATATTATTATTATTAATTTTTCAATGCATGCATGCTTCATTTATGCCAAAAATTCCGTTTTAAAGTTTACTTGACTAACTAAAAGGGAAGTTTGTTAAGAAATAATAGGGAGAAAAATGGAAGGAGTCAAAACAAAAAAAATAACATAATTTATGTGGTTCTAATAAATATGTGAGTTACGTCACAAATGCAATTTTCTTATTTTTAATTATGTTTTAATTATTATAAGAAGTGAATGAGAACATATACTTTTTCCTTTAAAAAAAAGAACATATATAAATCTTAATTATCGAATACAAATTGGTTTAAGAAATTATTGCCTAACTAATTTAGAATTCGTATTTGAAATCCACTTGATGATTGTAATAATATTTTTTGCAAATCACCTCTAATTGTTTAAAATATATAAATTATAGTTATAAATTTTAAATGAATATTTTTTTACTTAATTTTAACTCTGCAATATATATTTTTTCTAAAATTACAATATTTTTATAATTTTCACTCATTAAACAATTTAGACTTTAGTTTTCAATTTTATCAAACGAGACTAAGTAATAATTTGTAAAATTTACCTCATTTCAATCTCTACCTAATATACCAAATGAAAGATTCTAAATTCGAGTCTTACAGAACGGTTTAAAATACGCAAAATTTATAGACAAAAATTTTCTAATAAGTTAATAAAAGCTAAACCTTAAAAAATGCCGATTTTAGCTGATTTAGCTCTACAAATTCGTAGGAAAATTAAATGTTTTGTCCCTTTATCTTCTAATATATTGGGACGGCATAAATTATGAGTTGCAGCAGAGATAAAAGAGTACAATATTATGCCTCACTTTTGACTCTCTCTCTCTCTCTTAATAACAAGTAATCAAAAAATATATGGTGTAACTCAGTTAATTATGGAGTTAAGAAGTCGATAACGATGATTAATATTCAAATTTTAACAGTAATAGTGTGAAAATTTTACCATAATTTACATAATTCACTTGAGCATCGGACAGTATGATTAAAAATCAGTGGGGAAGGATTTAGCCTTTCTTTTTAAGAATCTTTATTATAATCCAAACCATCTTCTGGTCGGCTTTTATATTTGTATATATATTTCATATGTTAGTGAAATTAATTAATAGCAAAAAACAATAGTATTCTTAACTACTGCTAAATTGTTTCCTTTTTAGCACCAAATCCGCCTTCTAATCTCCGTGTTTTAAGGCCCATTTAGATTAAAAATTAAATTGAAAACTTGTTGATATTTTTTTTTTCCATTTTCCTAAATTTTATGGGAAAGAAGATATAAGGTCCAATGTAAAAAAAAAAAAAAAAGATTTTCAAATCTAATCTAAACGCACTTGAACCCTAAACCATAATATATGAATTTCTCATTCATTGCGTTCAAATTCTGTCTTTACAGTCCTACTTAACTTGAATGAGAATTAGAATATTGAGAATGCTGTTATGTCTCGTGAGAAAGTTTATCGTCCTTGTAATCCCACGTGATTTGAATGTGACGTACCAAAGGTGTTTTACTATCCTTGAGAATGCAACTACGTCTTGCGAAAGAATTTGATGGCATTTATGGTTTTCTCGTGTGCTATATTTACGTGTACTTACAAGTATATTATGTATGCGCGTATAACTTGCTCAAAATACTTCACGGTCAAATGAAGGGAAAAAAGAAAAGAAGGAAGAGTATGGATTCCATGTGCAGTTCATAATGAGCATGTGCTTGTTATAACAGTTCATGTGTGATTTTATCATTTCTGACCATTCCTGCCTGCTTTTTTTTCAATAATGTAAGACTATTGAAGTTTAAATATAGTCTTCTAACTTTGATTTCAAATTTGTAAGATAAGTCAAGAACAAAGGACCTTAGCTATATTCTTACAATTATTGAATGCACTTTTGCTCCGGTCAAGCCAAAATCGTTTAATACATCTTCTAATACATGTTTTCTACAAAGCTCGTTTTATAGTAGTTTTGTATCAGATAATCCTGAGTGCTTTTGCCCGTTTCAAATTAACTTTGCTTCATCTAAAGAGGAAATGAGGAAGCAGAATAGAATGCAGAAACAATGCTTTTTCAGATAAAGAAAGAAGATGAGTAGTATTATTCACATTTACAAGAAGATTCAATGGGGGGGGCCAATGAACTAAGAATCAGAACTTGAAAAAGAAAAAATATAGCCAACTGCGTAGTATTTCTGCGATTCTTTCTCTTCGATATATCTATGCCTACTTGTATCGTATCTGTTACAGCCGGAGGGAGAAGTGGGATGATGAAAACTATTGGTTTACATGATCTGGTATTGTAGGAGGCGTTTTCCTGAATACGTGTTTTCTGCAACGTTCAAAGATGCTGTCATATATCAAGTCGAATTGAACTCCTGCTCTTTCCCGGTTCACAATGAAAAGAATGTGATCGCCTTCCACAATCTTGTAATACCTGCATTCAAACATTCAAACTTAAAAGATTCTAGGAACCCGATTAAATTGCTGTAAGAACTAGGGAAGAAAAGAGATCAGAGAAGCCTCTCAACGTAATTGCAGCTCAGAACAATACTGTGACACACGGGAAAAGAAGATTTTAAGGCCACAAACAAGAATCACTAATCTAGAACAGTTTAAGTTCCAATCAACATTGTCTCTGGATTTCCCATATGGGGGAGCTTGATTCCACTAGATGCACCATGCTTCTGAATTTCCACTAGTTATCGAACATATTTTGCAATAGGCTATGAACCGATGATCAATTTAGGATGAACTATAGAATGATAATGTGAATATCCATTATAGATAGATCTTCGGAAAAGAAGCCATAGAAAGTCCTTCCCACACAAAAGCATAGGTTCCCATTTATGTCATGTCTCAGTTAAGCATAGAAGCTATTTGCTTCCATTGATTTCTTCTAGGAAAAAGGTAATGCAACTTAACGTCTTAAAGTGCTTAGATGTTTTGTAGATTTCGGATAAAACTCTGACATGCAAACAATAAAAAATATTGAATTGGCCATAGCATACGAATAGCATTCATTTCTCCGAGAAGCATGTTCAAGAATTTAGTCATAAGTCCATAGCAATCATAATCTCAGAATCAATGTCTTGAGAAAGGAGACAAACCAGATGCCTGGCTGCAACGGTTGGCAGTCAGAATCCTTCACAACGAAATGACTTGGATGTTCAACTGGTAGACGAGGATGAGTCATGGATATCGTGTTAAGAGCTCCATCATTGTCCCACCAATCTTCATCCCTACAAAGTGTATTAAACGCAGGTCAATTTTGAAATCAAAAGGAACTACTTGTTGAGGTGCTCCTAAAGTACCATGATCAGGAAAAGTACACTATTTGAAATAGTCTGATTAGCTAGAAAAATGTCTTTTCTTGGCTCTTGCTTAGTTAAATGGAAATCTTTTCAGTATTTCATGTTGAACAGATAATACATAGCTGAAGAGGAAACACGACTTTCTTAAGCATTCACCTGTAGCCTTTATAAGGAGGAGAGACATCTTGAGGAAACCGCCATTGGCTCATCTGCAGAACTCTGATGAAAAGCATAGGGTGAATGCCAAGTAAGCCAGAAGGCACTGTGATGCCCATGATTTTCCTAGTCCTTTTGGTAGCATAGCTGAAGTAATATGTGTTGGGATAAGTTCTTATTCTGCTATTCAATTGCATGGAGCCTTGGATTGTAAGATCAGGAAGTATCCAATCTCCTGACGCAAATGGACCGGCATTGCCCATAAGACAATCAATAAGACCCCAAATGCTCATACTCCTTCGCGACATATTGAAGTGATCAAAACCAAAGTTGTAATAGGCCTTTAGCCAGGGAACATCAAACCAATCATAAATGATTACACCTATCCGGCACAACTGAAGCAAGCTTATCGGTTTTAAGGACTTCCCATCCTCTGGCCTGTTAAACCATTAAAATGTAACAATTACGATCACTAGATAGATTCCACTGCAGTCATAAAGAACTCTATAAATAACATAATGTCAATGCAAGAGGTAACAGAATGCAGCAGTTTATTCGAGGGATTCAGCATTTGGTTATCAGCTAGACAAAAAAAAATTATGAAAGCAAGATTCTAAATAACATACTGCATTCCATCGAGGTAAGTCCTTGTTGTCCCATTAAAGGCTCCAGATAAGGAGGTTAGGCTTAAAATCCAATCCGCAGAAGTGTTTTCATATCCTTTAAATTCCTGAAAGTTAAAGAGAAATTTTCTAAATCAACACAATTTCAACAAAATAGATTGTTTTATCTCTACATTCTACATAAGAGAATGCAAGAAAATAACCTTGTCTGCAAGCATTTGCTGCAAAACCCGAACGACCTGTGCTCCAGCTGAATGCCCAACAAAGTGAATTGGATGATCCTCATCCCACTCAGGATAATGGCCTAACAGTTAAGAAAAAATATCATAACCCCTTTTGCTCTCCAATCTGTAAAATTCAACCAAATAATAAACAAACCAAGAGAGAATCATGTTGAGAAAATCTTACCTTTTTCATATACCCTTCCAAATTGGGAATGGCCATATATCTTGCTATGCTCCTCTCCATAATCAACCTGCCCTCCTTTCAAGTAATAGAACAATTCACGTGCCCTAAAGTGCAGAAAAAGGTCAAAAAAACAACAAATTTAAGCTTAGGCAGAAACCCAAAAATTGCAATATCAAGAAAAACCCACCTATCATAAATGCTAGTTAACGAGCCCAAATCAGGTACAAGAACCCTATCATCTTTCTTTTCTGCCCCAGCAAAATAGGAAAGACCTCCTAATCTCTGCAAATCAATGAAAAATCCCAACTTTATGGAAGAAATGAAGGCAATGAACAAAACCCATGTCACAATAAAAAGACAAGACCAGATTAGAATTGCCAAATTTGCAAAACTTACCCCTTTACCAAAGCCAAAAATTCCGTGGACCAAAACAATAGGAGGAAGATCATCGGCATTTGTATTCACTTGATTAAATCCCTCCGTTTTTAAACGAGCATCAAAATTAGGCTTGAAAAGCAAATCGCTAATAGCTTGTGAGAGATCCCCTGCTACAGCTGAGCTGAAAATGTAAAACCCATATCCCAAATGCACCACAGAACTCACAAATAACTCAAGAAGTTGCAAAGCAGAAGTCCACCACCTAATCATATTTTTTTTTCTTGTTTTACCAATTATAACAAATTTAATAATACAAATGCCCTCAAAATAGAGCCTTCTTCAAGAAAAAACACAGAAGAAGGCTTCCAAAATGCATCAAGATTCAATCTTGATGATAAAATCAAGAAAACCCAAATCAAAATTCAAAAAACCTTCTCTTGGATTTGCATATAAAATGCAAAAAAGAAGAGATGGAAAAATGATTCTTTCTATTTAGGTCAGTTAGGTGGTGGGCTGGGGCGCTTTTCTTTGGTTTGGCCTTGTTGTTTCAAGAAAAGACGCAGACTTTGAAAATGGTCTCCCACGAATTTCTCCTTTCCCACCTTCTTTTTCAATTCATATAACCACAGCCAATCCCTAATTTTACCAATAAAAGAAAAACCCCATTTCCATTTCTTCTTCTATTTCCATTTCCAGATGAATTTTGGAATTCTTTTTCCAATTTTAATTTTTCTCCTCTCGTTTTTTTAATAGGGAGGGTGACCCATGGGAAAACACTGGTCGGGCTCGGTGCCACTTGTCTTAATATTAGCGGCTGCCATTGCTTGCTGGGGCCAGCAGAAAGGACAATCTGGCATGAAAGAATCCGAGCAGTGGTCCTCTCTTTTCTTGATTTCCTCAGAATTAGGGATAATCTTCTAGATTAGTGATAAAACCTGCGTACATAATCCAAATTATCACATATTTTAGTTGGATTAGGAATCTTCCCTCGTCTTAGTGCATCAACCGGAGCCCTAACAATGAAGCTTTAAGCGATGACCACTGCAGTCTAATAGCAAAACACTCTCCTTTCAAATAATTTTACATTCTATCAAGTAAGAAGTTTTGAATTTGAATCATTTTAAAAGTAAATTCATATTTTAGATATTCTTCAAATAAATTTTAAGCCTCATTTGAGTAATAAAAATTAAATATTAGATTTATTTTAGTGTTGACATACTTATTTTAAACTTTTTTATAAAAATTAAATTATTTATGAGATAATAAATGTTTATCATAATGAAAGATTTAGTATATCGTGATTAGAAATGAAATACAATTTAAATACACAATATCAGTTATTTAATCAATTAATTATAACTAACTGAATTCAACATAAATACATATAATAATAATTTTTATTAATCAAGATGATGTCAACTTGTACATATTTTTTTTAAAAAAGAAAAAATTAACAATTGGAGTTTTAAAGGGGCAGAAAATAAAATTTGGTAGTAGATTATTTATTTAATTAAATAAATAAATAAATTAAATGAGAGATTCTAGGCGTTTCTTCAGAGAGATCGTTGAAATGAGCTGGAATAGAGCTGGAAGGTTCCAACTTCTAACGGTCCTACAACGCCTTATCCATACTATCGTGTCCCTCCGTTCAACTGTACCATATCTATCATTCACGCGCCACCCACCCTTCCAACCTCTTAACTCAGTTTTATTAATAAAACTTATCAAATAAAAGGTAACGATAAAATGCTTTTAATTATACTCGAATTTATTTCAAAATTCTTTTTTGGCAATTAGATATTGAGAATAATCGATTAATTCAGAAGAGATTGAAAGGTACAAGACTAATCACTCTAATGATTTGAACTTGAAATCTCTCACTTATTATGATAAATTTTTGTAAATTAGACTTTATTAATTGTAATTCACGTTATTGTAAAATGATATAATTCTTTTTTTTTCTTTAGTAAGATATACCATTTTAAATTTTATAATCTACAAAAAATTTAATTCACAATAGAATAAATTTTTATGATTTTTTTCACATTACTTATTGTAGACGTAATGCCTTATTTACAGAGCTAATAACTCAACTATTTGGTAAGCTTACATAGGTATAACTCAATTTCTGGACTGTAAAATTAATTTTAATTTTTAAAATTTCGCTAAGTCACAATAATTTATATCTTCTACTATTTTATCGAGTTTAGACTCAATAGTGGAGACTCTAAGAAGGAGAGATCTCACTTCAAATTTCAAGATAATATGTGATAAGTCAATTATAAAAATAATTCGTTTTAAAATGAAAAATCTTGAATTCAAATATATATTCCTTTCCTTGAGTAAAAAAAAATCATGCAAAGGCATAACTAGCCCCACACTCAGATCCTCTGTAACACATTTCTTGTAATATTTCTTTTTATAATATATTTTTCGCTTAAAAAATGTTACAGAGGATCTGAACTGCTATCCCTAAAGGTCATAGGCTCGCTCAAACGTAGTTTTTTTTTTTTTAATTACTATTATTTGAAGTTGAAAAAAAAAAATTGCATAGTTTTCGAGTAGGAGCGTGAAATTGGATCAGTAAAAAGAGGGGGTGGGCGTAGGCTAAGGCTTTATATTAAGAGGGAATGATTGAGCGGCGCACATGCTGCTATCCATGTTCCCCCCCACACATTATTAATTTAAACCCTACAAAATAATCCTGCTCGCTCACCAACTTGGTCTATGCATTTTCCATAGCTCAATTTATATACATTATAAAAAAAAAAAAAAGCGAAATTCTTCACTTACAAAATCCCATTAAATTACCTGATGCATTTTATTTGTTCAAACAATTTGGCTCTATTTGGTTATCTGGATGGCTTTTATTGAAAATTTCATATCGGCTAATTAAAAAAAATAATTAATTCTTATAAAAACTTTGATAGTCTTCCCCTCTTGAGATACCTTTTAAGATGAGTTAGGTCAAAACTCCAAAAATACTAACATGGTCCATGATCACAGCACATATCTAACATAAACTCATAATCTCTCACTTTTCCTACAGGAAAAGAATCTTCACCGGCGTACCACTTTATTATCTTTTTTTTTCATCTTTTCTTGTTCAAGACATGATCAAATAATCAATTTTTTTTTTATTTTCCTTTTTTGCATAATGCACTTTTTCTTTTTCCATTAAAAAAAAGATATAATTTAAACTCAACATCTCTAATTTAATAAAAAATATTTACACCATTAAATTACTATATTACGGGCATCACATTTCAGCAGAGATTTTGACAAATGAAACATTATTTGTCACAACAAGAAGGGGACATCTATCTAGAACTTTGGAGAAGTCGTAGAGGCAGAAAGGAGTAGCACCTAAAAAACGTGCTCGTCGCCACGAATTATTTGGCCGGTGGTCTGCACATTAAAGATGTCGTATTCATATAGGTGGTGCCCGGACGCTTTTTGGGTCTCCAACCACACATATTATGACACAATTTTTACATTTTCAACATTTTGTTTATTCATTTATCTTGTAAATTTTTTTTTAACTTATAAAAAAAGAATCCTAAAAAAAAAAAGAGAAAATCAACAGATCGAAATTGAGTAATGCTTGTTATGCTCTAATAAAATTTGGAAAATCAATTTTACCATTCTATAGGAGGGAAGCTAGTCATCAAAATGGAGGAAAGAAATTGTCAAAAAAATACTCTAGTAAGGGATTAATACAAAAAAGTAAGGGATTATATTTCTACCCAATTTTGATGACCAACTTCCTGGTTCGGATCCTCTCTAACATTTCTTGTAACACTCTCTGTAACATTCATAGTTTGATATATTTTATTAATAAAATCTACTAAATAAAAGATAAACCCTAAGGGGAAAGATAAACCCTAAGGAGGAAAACATATTATAAAAGAAAAAGGAAATGTTACAGAGAATATGAGCGTCAACTTCCCTCTTATGAAAATGTAAAATTAGTTTTCCAATTTTTATTGGAACATAACAGACATTACTCATTTTCGATTAGTTTCTATACAATTTATTAAACTAGAAAAGTAAAATTGTTCCATAATTGTCATTTTTAAAGATTGAGCATTTAATTGATATAATAGCAAAATTCATAATACTAACATTAATCCACTATCATATTAAGAATGTTACACAAAAAATAAAGGAGATTTAAACCAAAGAAAATTATATATAAGAATGATAAGATCTTAGAAAATAATGGTTTATGATATTTTTTTAATAATATATTTTCTTTTAAGATTTATTTTTTATTTAAAGTTTATCTCTTATTTGATAGATTTTATTGATAAAATATACAAAATCATAAACGTTACAAAAAATTTTACAGAAAATATTATAAACGATCCAAACCCTTTTTTTATAGAGAATTATATTGCGTGATCTATGCTATTAGATTAGATAATATATATTATTATTCCAAACGTGAAAGCACTAGATTATAGAGTTTATTTAATTGCTATATTCTAATTAAGTTGTATTCTTGTAATATTATTGTCTGATTTGGCTAATCACCTTGATTTTGTCTTTAATGATTATTTAATCAACCTCTTAATCATACATTATTCAGTATCTTTTCTAGAAACAAATATTAATAAAATAAAAGAATCACACATCACCTGAAATCTCCGGATCGTTCATGTGCAATATTATTGATTAACGACCCGGGTCGAATAATTATCGACCCGGATTTTTCTTACTTGCATTGCACGTCAAGTATTAAGGCCATGCATGGGGATTGAACAGCATCCTCTCGTTTTGTTGAATATACTATTATGATCCAAGAGCTATACTATTTTCTAATTTTACGTATATTTTTATTATAAAATATATTAAATAAAAAATATATTATAGAAAAAATTGATACATAAAATGTCACAGACGATCCTAAATAAAGAGATTCATATGTAACATAAGATTCAGTGATTTGACTTAATAAGGTCCAAAAAGTTCACATATAATTTATGAATTGATTTTTTTATAAAATTCTATCATATTTTGTTATACTATAAAATCAGAAGGGATTGCTTAGTTGGTTTTGAGACTATAGAATTTGTTACAATATTTAAAGAGAATTATGTCAATCTAGAATTGGAATCTAAACTTTTAACTCTAAAAAGCGCGACGTCTAGAGATAGAAAGAAGTAGGCAGAAGAGCGGTTGATCTCCGCTCAAACTGAAATTGTAATTAAGCCGACTCAAAGAATGACGATACGGGCTCGATCCGCTCTTACCCAAACCCGTAAATGTGCAATAGGGTATGGGCCTATAGCCTTTTACCAAAAAGAAAAAGGGTTATGGGCCTATTGCTAGTACTAACCCATTTAATTAACAATTGAGTAAAACTGGGCTCTTCAGTACAGCCCAAGATTGGCCCAGTCCTCTCTACTTTCTCCACTTTAGCTGGGCTTCCAAAGTTGCCATAGTTACAGTATTACAACACTTGGATAAGATTATTGGTATTACCTCATCTCGTCTTTTTCACTTGTCACATCTTAAACATTACACTATTTAAAAATGGACCGATAAATCTAACTCGAGAATATAAATGTATAGTGTGAAAAAATTCATTATTTTCCTTAATCTTTCTCTCTCTCTCTACACAGTTTCTCTCTACTCCTTCTCCACTCTAAAACTAAAATCTTTAACATTAAACTTGAATTGGAGGTAGATATAGATCATTATGAACAATTTGTAGAAGAAAATATCAATTTACAAGTAAGAAAAGTTAAATTTTTTTTTCAAAACTGGGCTCGTATCGCCTAGATGGGCGACCAGCACACATCCGGGTCGCCGGCCCAGGCGACCGGCTCACATCCGGGTCACCGGTCCTGGCGATCCGAATTTTTTTTTATTATAGAATTTTGTAAGTATTTGAAAAACTTAAAACATGAATAATTTTGCGATCGGATGTCCGTTTTACGCATATAACTACTCATTTTGATGGTTTTCGTAAAGATAAACGTAATGACATCGTCGAAAAAGTCATCCGGATGCGTTGCGAGGCAAAAACATTGTTTTGTATAATCGAAAATTTTGACGGGGCATAACTATGCGCTCGGGGCGATTCTTGTGAGCATTTCAAGTATTTTTTCGAGACCTACGCGTTGAAAACAGCTTTAACGGTTTTCCACCTGCCATAAGTTCAAGGCGTGACTCATGAGCCTTATAACACCTACAATTCTTATTGACAATCGTTTTTATTACATCAAAATGAATATTTAAAAAATCAGTATCATTAACACTTATTCATATTTATATATATATATATATATTCAAATATATTATACTTATTCTATATTTTATATAAGAGATAAGAGTATCACATCATGCATGGGATGGGCAAATTATGATGAAAAACCAATCATCAACCGTGTGCAATATATTTGAGAAGAAGTGTAAAACAAGACATCACCAAATATGTTCATATATATATATATATATAAATAAATAAAAGATTAATAATCATAACCCTTGAATATGAATCAATCGAAGGTCCACTAATTAATGTCAACCCCCATGATTGTCAGTAGTACTACTCTACTGGATGCAGCTAGCTGTAAGATTTAATGGCTTCCTTTGATCATATATATATGGTCCACTCAGCTCTCACAATCTGAATCCACACGATTAATTAATAAAATATATACGATTTTATTAATAAAATTTATTAAATTAAGAAATGGTATTAAAAGAGATATACACGATTAATCTAAATCGATTTTAAAATAGAGATAATTTATATCTTTTTTGATTTACTAAAAGCAAGGAGATAGTATATGAAGTGCAATCCAACACCTCTCTGCAATTTCTTGGTGATGATTTTCAGTGAGTCACCACCCGTTATGGGTTGGTGAAGCCATTAAAATTTTGTAGCAGAAAACGGTAATTAATTGCTATATATATATATATATATATAGCTTACCATCAATGTAGTATTTAATTTATTTTCATTAATTATTAATCAAAAGTCAGCTATATATATATATATATACTAATAATTATCAGCTGCTTCTCAACTGCATCAGTGCTGAAGGACGACTATTATTCATCTTTCATTCACACTAATTTTGCATCTTGATCAAGCAAACGCGTTCAGGTTTCATGGTGTTTTGGGGTGGGGGTGGGGATGGGGGGGTAGGGTGAATGATGCACTTTGCAGAATCAACGGATCTTGTTCTTGATACAGCAGCAGATTTTAGAAATTAAAAGTAGTGCAACCACATATTCTTCTTTTAATGCATATATAATCGATCTTTCCCATGCACGAGCCAATGGTTTCCACGATGCTGATTAATCTGAACTTCATGTTCGTAAAATCTAACTAAAAGAAGTTAATATCTCATTATGAAAAGAGTTCGAACATTCAATTCTAAGTGAAGTGGACTAGTCGAAATTTAAATATAAAATTTAACTTCAAAAAATAATATTAAAATTTTTTTTTGTAATTCATAAAAAATTATTATTTTTTGTATTCAATAATTTATTTTAATTAATCTGGGAGTCAAAGTAGTAAAATATATTAATTTTAACATGAAATAAACAAATTATATACACGCTATAAAATTAAAATAAAAATTTTAAAGAGTCAAAATGATAAAACATACGAATTTTAATGTGAAATAGACCAACTATATATATCCTATCCTATCAAAATAAAATAAAAAGTTAAGAATAGCTCTGCTAGAGATTCGACCCTCAAATATTCGTAATGTACACCAAATTGCTTCATAGATTTTATTATGTAGCACTTTTTTCCTATGGAAACTTCAAAATTAATTTGGTTGAATAACCACTAATTAATAATCTTTATGAAAAAAGATATAGAGGACTTAAAAGTAAAAAAAAAAAAAAAGGAAAAAGAAAAAGAGATCATGCACAAAGGTTATGCACTTTAGGATTATCAATCTAATTACATTATAGCCAAATATAATTAAGGTTAATAATGACAGATATTATTAAAAATCCAGCACAAGTTAATGATACAATTGATGCCATATGAGAGAGTCAAAACTAAATAGTAGTCAGATCGAAAATATAAGTTCTTTAAGAAGTATTGAAGTATCGAAAATTCTTTATAATTATTTAATATATAATTTTTAAAATATATTATTATTTATTTCATTACAAATGATATTTTAACTCTTGAGAAGAGTGAGGAAAAAGAGAAAAGGATAATTTGAGTATTTAAGATTAAAAATATCCTGATTTTCAAGAATATTAATTTGTGTGTATAAGTTCAAAAAGACTTATATTTTCAATCGGCAATAGTAGGGTATAATTGACTATTAATATTTCATTATTGTCATCAATGTGTGATGAGCTTTGATATTATTAAAGATGTGTCCCCTTACTAAAAGTGTTTGTTATAGAAAATACTGAATTTCTTGGACCAAAAGGCGAAATCCCTCGCCCTCAGGGCCCCACTATACTGCCCAACGTCCAGGTGGAAGATGTAAATCATGGTGACTCAGCGGTCCTGCAGACTGGAGGCCAGGACCTGGTGCGCACAAGGAACCACCTCCCACATTGGAGAGATTGAAATTCCCACACTGCCGCTGCCATTTCTAATTACACTTCCTTCTTCTCTTCCCAAAAGAAAAAAAAAAAACATTTTCTTCTTTGATGTATTGATAGAAAAAATATTGTCCCAAATAATGCGAAAACGTTGGGATTCCAACAATCTGTAACACTTCATGCAATACTCTATATAACATTCCTAATTTACTATACTTTATTAGTAAAACTTATCAAATGAAAGATAAATTATAAGGAGAAAAATATATTATAAAATAAAATATTACAGAAAATACTAAAGATGCTTTTTCGGGTGTTTGATAAAGATTATAATTAATTAGTAGCTATTTATGAATGAGAAAAGTAGGTAAAACTTTCTTTCAAGAGGAGACAATAAATAAATAAATAAAAGACAAAAAAAAAATACAAAATATATTCACTATTAAATTATCATAGATTTACACAAAACCCCTAAAATTGGTATAATTTTTATCCATCACTAGTTAGAAAAATATAAAGAATACCCTCATGAATTCTCTCTCTATTTAGTACCCCCCAAAGGAGCAAAAACTCACATTTCTCCAAAAACTAAAAAAAATTAAAAGAGAAAGAAGTTTTTTTTGTACCAATATTTTCATTTCAAGGACATCTTGAATTTCTTCCTGGTCCTCCATAATAGAAATAATTACCCCAAACTCTATTAACTCCACCTTGTATATCATAACAATTTGGGTGATCAGCCAATACTTTGAGATTTGATAATGGAACTAAGCTATTATCCCAATCAACAACTTGTAAATTCCTAAAATAAGAGGCTTTTCCAAACCCTTCTCCAGCAAAATGTCCACTTCCCATTTGTGTTGATGTGTGGAACCCTGAGGATCTACTATTCACTATTTCTCCTCCAAATTGTACCATACTTGCTGAGTTTCTTAAGTGTGTGAACAAAATTGATGGCCAATATCCTACTAAAATCCCAGAACCAAACTCTAACCACCAGTTTCCATGCTTTGGATCCTGCAAAGCATGCCATATAATCATCTTAAGATAAAATTAAGATCCGATTTTAGAAAAATAACGCTTAGTTTATAGTCAGATTCTCTAATACATCTTCTCATATGTTGCTTGTTTGAGTTTACGAGTATTCAGCATAAAAAGACTGTTACAGTAAAAGTTATGTGAATACGATTTTTGTGTTACACAATTAGTCTAGATTACATTAGCAGCATCACTAACTCAATATATTACTTATTTTTTTTATTTGTCACATTCTATTGATTCTTGCATTTTCTTTACTTGTCATTTTGTGAATCCAAGGCAATACTTAGTTCGAACTTTTTTTTTTATTATACCCTTCCATTAATAACAAATTCTAACATCATTTTGTTCTTCTAATATAAAAGTTAGCAGAAATAATAATGAAGAAAGATAAAAGTTTAAGAGGTATTCTAGTCTACATAAAAAAACTATTTAAAATTTCATATTTTCTAAACACTGTGATGTCCAGAATGTGACAAATAAAAAAAATCAGAGAGAATAATATATAATTCAATAATAAGAAATATAAACTCTATCGAAAGAAGGATAAATAAATTTTACACTAAGAAAAAGTCGAATAATCATAATTTTAGTTTGGAGACCTCAATTCTCGCCGCTAAAAAAAGAAAATTAGAAACAAGAAAAAAGGGACCATAAAGAAAAAATAGAAAAAAAGAGGGTGGAAAGTGAAAAAAATCTTTGCTTGGAGATGAAGGCTGAAGAAGAATCAAACAAAGTGGAAAAAAAGTAAAGGAAAATAATTGTCCACTGGGATTTCGTGTCACTCTTCTACTATGAAAAAACGTACCTTAATGAGCACGCGTATAACGACTGAACTGGTAAATGTTAGCTAGTTGGCCTACACGATTTAGATTATGCCTCCGACTTCTTAAAAGCGTTGGTACGTATAAAGTAACTCGTGTTAGCCTTCATACCAACAATTTCTATTCTTCCCTTTTCCTTTCCATTTAGATATTTGCATTGTGTTCATCTTTGGTCCGTACCATTTTATATATATTATAATATATTTACTTTTTAAGATTCATATCTTTTTTTCTCATAATTTATTTTTTATTTAATATATTTTATTAATAAAATATACAAAATTAATAGATTATACGAGTCCCTGGATTTTTTAATACATATTGTAATATATTTTCTCTATAACATTCTTTTTATATTATTTTTATAAGTCTGACTAATATTTAGGATTTTATCTGAATAACAAGAGTTTATACCTCTTTATACAGAGATTCAGAATTCAACTCCTGTATTATGCAGGTTGTTGTTATCTTTTATAAGATTTAATTTCTCTCTTATTTGTTTTTGAGACGCATATAATACAGATAAAACATATCATACATAAAAAATCGTAATTCTAAAAAGAATTAAGAGTTCTTGAAGTTATATAAGAAAATTTCAAGGTGCTTTCTTTGAATATGCAAATCTTATCTTATAGATTCTATGTGTTATTCTATGAGGCCCACCCACTTAAAACCTTAGTCCTAATATCTTGTTTAGCTATTTTAGAGTCAATATATATGCTTAAATTCTTCATTTTTCTCTATTTTTGGTCAATCATAATTATTTCAACAAAGAAAATTATATGCATATAACAAGTACTTGTGACAATTTATTTATTTAGTGCTGATATTATCGCACCATATGTAAAAGATAAGAATTATAATATTTCGATATATTTAGATGATGAAATTTGAAGATATTATATTAAAAAATTAGATTTGAATTAATTCAGTAAAAAAAATACCTCAAGAAAAGAAGGGTAGAAATGTGTTTAATTACCTTCCAAATTAATAAGCTGATATCAAATTGACCTCCATTGTAGGAAGAAGTTGGAGAAATTGCTGCTCCAATGGCAATTCGATTATTTGTTTGAACAAAACCTGAACATAATAAATTGTAACACCCTGTGGCTTGATATGCATCGCTCTGCAATTTTTTCGAGTTTAAATTAGTTAGAATCTTATATTTTTTAATACTAATATTTTTTAGACGTATCTAAAAAATTAAGTAGCTGTGTTCAGATTAATCAGAATGGTATACTTTTAAATGCGAGTACTTTTGAGGCGTATTAAAAAATATTAAATAAATTGTGTTTAGATTAGTCAGAATCATATGTTTTTACATATCATACTTCTCAAATATAGCAATTTAATTATAAAAAATAGTTCATAGCTATAAAAAGAAAAACAAAAATGAAATTAAAAATTTTATTTTAAAGGAAAAAATAAAAATATTTTATGACTATAAATACTTTCTCTTAAATAAATTGTGTTTAGATAACTTTAAATACTAATACTTCTAAAATGTATCAAAAAATTAAACAAACTATAAAATAATAAACAGTGTGAAAAGACACATATAGCCACACTTACAGTCCAATAAGTGAAGAATCTTGGATAGTTGTCCCCATAAAGCTCTGGACTAACCTGTAGAAAATTAAATGAATTATCATTTATATAAATATATATATTTATTGCTAAAAAAACAAAAACAATTCAATGAATTTGAAAGTTAGTAGTTGAAGATGTAATAACTTCTTTCACATCCTATTATATATAATAAAATTATAATTTTCTAAAAAAGAAATTATAAATATATATATATATATATATATACCTGCCAACCAGCTTCAATGGTATTAAGATCTTCCCCAAATGTACCAGCAATAACCCACATTTGTGATAAGCTGAATTCATATTGACTTGTTACTCTTGGTGACCATACATTTATACTTGCTTTTGCTCCATAATATTGATCTCCATTCACATATCCCACAGCATGCTGAGATTAGAAAAAACCCGTATTAAATACTTTTTGAAATGTGTAAAATATATATTGATTATTTATCGAATTTTAAAAATCTTATAATATTTCTAACCAGAATATTAGGTAGAAGAAAAGATGCATTTTCTATTCCCTCTATGTACAAAATGATAATTTTAACCTTGTTGATTTGGTTAATTACAGATCAATTTGATCATCATAGCGTTATTCATTTCGAAAATATTTATTACCAGGGTTGTTATTAAATGACAATTTTACCCCTGTTGATCCTCTCAATTACGGATCAATTTGATCATTGTAGTATAACTCATTTTGGAAATATTTATGACTAGGGTTTGTGGTATTTGTACATTTTTGTTTAGAAATTTGTGAATTTTTGGAACAAAGGGGAAAGAGAGTTATAAATTCGGGCAATGTAGAAATGTCCTTTGAAATAGTGAGTGAAACTATTTAAGGTAAAGAAAGCCATGAAAGTGAGGACTAAGGAAATACAAGTCTCTGACATAAATTTAATAAAAGAGAAAAAATATCTAGTGATAAAGATTAAAGAAAAACGGTAAAGTTAACAAATTTATAGTCTAATTTTGACCATATGTTGTCTTTTTCCATTTTGAAATTCTTGATATTTTTTTGTTTTGGACAAGAAAGTGGTAGCCTCTAAAGAATTTGTTCCTCAAGTCCTTGTGCTTTCCTTTTCAAATGTCCTATAAAAATTTCAAATTTCCTTTTTTTTTTTCTGATAAAAAAAGAAAAATTATTTTTTATTTTTGTATATTTATAAACTTTTTTCAAATAATTAATTCTACTCGGCATCACCAAGCATAATGACATCCTTTTAAAAATCTCAATTTACTCAAATACATGAAAGAAAATAAAAAATAGCTATTAATATTGTTTTTATCACAAACTTTTTACAAGTATGTTATTTCTCTCTTACATTACTGAAGGGCGATTTTCGATCAAATTATATCAGATAGAAATAATTAACTATAAAAAATTGTATAGATAAAAATGATGATGCAATTCAACAATTATTATAAAAATATTCAAAATTTTTTAACTAACTAACCTCATGGCCATTGCTAGCGGAATCTCTTCGGACAGGCCTTCTTAATTTTCTACCGAATCTTCGAATAGAATTAGCTCTAAGAATGTCTTGTTCGGTTGTTCTTCGAATTGGAACTGTTCCTTCTGGACATAATTCACCAGACATACTCCATAATTGGAAATTTTCTTCTGAAAACATACCTCCTATCGTTGTTTCTTTTGGCCTTTCAGGAGGATCCTACATTAATATTATCCCCAAAAAAAAAAAATTTCTTGTAATTAAAAATAATGTCAAGGATTTGTATAAATTAATGTTAGATGAATAATTAATTACCAATGGTTTTTGTCCTCTCATTTGAGGATGATCAAAAGCTGGTTGTTGATGAGATGGTACACAATCTATTAGATCACCATCTGGACTCTGTTAATTAAGAATATAAAAAAAAAAATAGAGGAAATTAGAGGAAAAAAATGAGGAGAAATTAGATACTTTAATGAGAAATCGTAGTGAGTAAAAGTAATAAAATGGACAATTTCGTGACAATTAATGCACTATAATATCGAGGAATATAAAAAATTAGAGAAAAAAATAACGAAAATTAGAGATTAATGAGAAATTATAGTAAGTAAAAGTAATAAAAATGGGTTCAGTCTCTAGATTTAGAGTCTGAAATAGGACTTTTTCGTGACAATTATTGTATCAGAACATCTAGGAACAGAAAATTAGAGGAAAAAAGATGACGGAAAATTGGATACTAATAAATTTATTGTCTAAAGGACTATTTCGTGACAATTGTAATATCAGAATACTCACGAACTTGAAATTAGAGTGAAAAAGAGGATGAAAAATTAGGAAGTAATGAGAAATTGTAATAAGTAAAAAGAATGAAGAGACTTTAGTTTCCAAATCTAGAGTCGAAAGGAACATGAAAATTAGAGGAAAAAAGACGATGAAAAATACAGACTGTCTCAAAAGATTATTTCGTGACAGTTAAAAAACTATTTAAGTTCATGAGGAAAACAGAAATCAATACCTGAATTGTTTTGATGGAAGGTTTATTAATCTTGGAGAGATGATCTCTAATCATCCTTAACTTGTGTAATTCTTCACCTGGTCTGAAAGTTTGATTTAAATTGAAACCTTCTGTTGTTTGAACAGGACAAACAGAGAAGATAAACAACAACAACAACAACAGAAGAAAACAAACAAAATTTGATGATGAAATCATTGGCTGCTGCTGCCTGAAAACTTCCATTCTTGTAAGAATAATAATATTTCTCCTTCTTCTTCTTCTTCTTCTTCAACAACTCTTTCTAGTATTTTGTTCACATTGGATAATTTTTGTCTTCTTCTTCTTCTTCTTTGATCATCAAGAATATCAATTTTCCACCATTTCCAAGGCTTCAAAACTAGAACAAAATAATACTAGAATTCCATTCTATTCCATTTGAGGTGGTTTTTTTTTATATATATATATTCTGACAATTCTGCAAGTTCAAGGAATGAGCTAGGCTAGTACTATTACTAATAATAATAATCCATGTGGTTGGGTTGGGGGAGGAAATAAATACTGGGTTGTGATCAAGACATGCATAGGATTTTAAATTGGGGTGGGGGGGTGGGGGGTGGGGGGTAGGGGTGGGGGGTGTTTCCAGTCTCCAATACAAAGACTGAAACTTTAGCTTTTTGTGTCAAAAATTTTTTATATGGTATGGTAGGGTAAGGTTAAGGGTGAGGGTATTATAATGGATGATTTTATGTTATTCTTTACTTTGGGGTTAGAAGACAGATTGGAATTACACTTGATTCTGGGGTAGGGTTGGGGGGTTCTAAAGTTCTTTGCTTTGGTTTGTTTTCTCTTTCCCACTTCCCTAGATGTTCTTTGTGTCAGCTCTCTCATCTCCTCTTTTGTTTCTTTTAATTTGATTGCTCGTTTTACAGTATTAAAATAATAGTTCAATGATAAAAATACTTACGATCTGATTCTTCTTTAAAAGATACTTCACACTTCTAAGTCCAGAGGATGAAATTTTGCATAATTAAACAGTACGTCGTCATAGTTAGTGAACTTGATACTATGGTAAAAATAGATTTTGCGTTTAACTTTACCAAAATATAATTTGAAGAGAAGAGAATTGGATTGGCAAGTAATAATTTAAGGGTAGAAGCGAGATATATTCCTATTTATTAATATAAACACTTTTTATCAGATTCTGAACTGTATCTGATTGACAAAGTAATAACTCAACAATAGAAGCAGTTTTTCATATAAAAAACTCCAAATTGTGAAGTTATTAGTGAAATTATATTCTCAGTTTAATAATAGAAACACTTTTTATCAAATAAAAATTCTGAACTATAAAGTTATTGTCAAAACGGGACATATGTTTTGCATATACATTACTTATTTATTTATATAAATATGTATAATTTTATATTGAGTTTGCTGGAAAATTCTTTTGAGGATATGAATGAACTAACAGATTTTAGCTTTTAGTAGTACTACTAGTTTGCCAAGACTAAGATTTTCTTGCATAGGCATTGCATATATATAACTTTTGAAGCTGTCGTTTTCTATTTTATGCTATATGCCAAATTTCTCAAAAAATATAATTAAAAAATTCAAGAAAAAAATTATATATAAATAAATAATTAATTAATTAATAAGAAGGGTCTGCTGGCATGCGCACCTGGTTATGTGCACTGCATGCTTATTCCTAGAGCACCCATGCATGTGCATGCGCGTTTAGATTTTGCTTGCAAAAAACCCTAAAAAATCCAAATGGTGTATTTGTTTTTCTAAAAAATCAATACAATTTTCTTCACTATATTTACATATATCTTTCTCTAAAAAGAAAACTTTCTCTTAAATATTTAATTTTTATACCTAAAATAACCAGTCATGTGATCTAATTGATTAATATGCCAATAATAAATGCGATTGGATCCGGTTAAGAAGTGCACGTGCAACTTATGTGACCCAATTAAAGGAGAGAAAAATTGTCGAAACATGTTACTCACTAGTCACTCCAAATATTAAACACGAAACTTTAAATTTTTTCTAGTTAGGGGGTTGAAGAAAAGATTTAATAATATTTGGAGAGAACGACATGTCTCAGCATTGTGACATACTAGTTTAGAGCATACGATTTTTGTTAGTGAGTATGAAAAAATGAAAATTCATTTTCTTGAATATTTGGCGGTTTATGTAAATAGTTAATAATTCAACTTTTTGCAATATTTAAGAAAAAAATTTCAAAACAAATTAAACTCTATCTAATTTAGTAATTTGTCAATTGGCAAGAAAATAATATTCTTATTGAGATAGGACATGGTCCTAAACCATCCTATGTGGAACTACCATGGGGTTGCTTCATTCACATATATATATATATATATGTATATAGGATGGAATTTAATCTAGAATTATTGAGGAATATGAAGGCCAAGAGGGGGGAAAAAGTGACTTTATTCTATATCAAGAGGGAATAGAAAAAGCTGCCTTTCTCTCTTCCTTTGTAAATCCTTCATCCTTAGAGCAATGTGGGAAAAATATTTTGAAGGAGAGGGCACATCATGTATATATTTCCACGCCCGATACGCATCAAAATATCAAATGGAGGCCTCCAATAGTAATAAGAAACTCTCAACAAAAACTTTAGAAATTTGGTGTAAAGTTCATTCTATTTTTGTTAATATGATTAAAACCTCTTTTATATTCACCATTATATTGAAAAAAATAATATCTATAGCATAGTTCATGAAAATATATATATATTTCTAGAATAAGCTCAAAGTAGTCTTATGGTGACAACATATATATATATATAAAGAGAGAAAAGTCCTTTTAATATAGAAAATTTTATTTTCTTATTTAATCCACATATAAGTAAGAGTTTTTTTTTCTTTATTTACACACACACACGAGGAGTTTAACAAAAATATGCATGGAATGATGGAATTGGTTCAAGATCTTGATATTCAGCAAAAATAAATAAATAAATAAAGTTCAAGATCTTGATAAATTAATGAGAAGTGTGTTGTGTTGGCTTAGAACTCTTAACAAAGGATTTTTCCATGAAATCTATGAAAGCAATGGGAGAAAATTAATAATTTTTTTTTCTTTCTAAAAGGTAAAAAACTATTAAAAATTAAAAAATAAAAGCTGCAAAAGCTCTATTTACTTTTTGATGAGGAGGGGACAACATATAGATTATTGAAAACAAAAGGGCCGGTTTTTAATTATAAGGGCACATGGTGAATTTTAAGATAAATTAAATAGATATTTAAAAGTGGAAAAAGGAAAATAAATTAAGAAAAAATAGCAATCGAGTGATCCAACCATGCGTGTGAGGTTGGGGAGCTTGGCTCCTTCATGCATACCTTTATTTATTTATTTATTTTGGTATTTAGGAATTTTTTTAAAAAAATTCCCAAAAAAAAAAAACTTCACTAATAACGGAATTCAAGTCATCAGTTTGGCCACTTAACAAATAAGAGATACAAGCTCAGATCCAAACCCAGCGCATTATTTTCCAGCCAGATCAAGACCCATGAAGCCGATTTCATAGAACATAGATTGTGACAAGAATCTCACATAAAAAATTGACGGTTGAGATCGTCTAGTATATCTTATAATACATTCTCTAGTACACACTTTTTATAGTAATTTTATTAGTAAAAATCTTTTACAATAAAAGATAAACCTTAAGGAAAAGCTATTACTAATGGAAATGTATTAGAGACTGTATTAGAGGATATATTAGACGATCCTACATGAATAGTTGACTAAGGTAAAAGAGTTTGTGAGATAAATAAGAAAGTGCATACTTTATTACATTATTTCTTGAACTATGCACTTAAATAGTTTTTATTATTCTCTGTAAGACAGTTACTGACTTAAGTATTAAAAAGTTTCTAAAAACTTATTCTCTTCTTTCTTTCTGATTTGCACGATCTTACAAGTTTACAAGTCTTCAGTATTCAAGAGCTATAATATACTTGCATTCTAATTATAGGTTGAACTCGTTTTTGTTAAATCCGGAGAGAATAAATAATAAATTTAAATAATTTTCATTGTTCTTGGTTGTATAATGATTATGTTGAGATTTGAGGATTCAACCTTAAGAATTTAAGAAATTTTTTTTCTAGAAAAATTTGGAAAGGGGTTCCTAGTCAAGGTCAAAGAATATCATGAAATGAATATTTTTGAAAACTAAAAAATTCTTAATTCGGGCCAGAAAATAAGGGAACAGTTATCATGATTCATGAGCTTTACCATTCTTGGACGGCCCATTGAAGCCCACCAGGGCCCTACGAGCCCTAAGCTTTCTACTCATGAAGATAATTCAAAAATAAAATTGACCTTTTCTTTTCTTTTTTGAAAAATGATCTATTTAGTCCTAAAATAGACATTGATAAGATAAAATAGTGTTCAAATTTTATTTTTTACCATTATAGTCTCTAAATAATTTAAAACAATTCAATAAGATTTTTTTTCGTCAAACACTTAACTTATCAGAAAAATATTACACGAGCTTCTACGTACAGTAATCTGAACCTATTTTTCGTTTTGTTAAAAAAAAACGAAAAATCACACATGCAAGATGTGTGATTTTGGGGGGAAAAACAAATTTTATTTTCCTCAAATCAAGCCTCAAGTGAGTTTCGTTTGGAAGAAATTATCTATATTAATCTATTTTATAATTTTATGTTGGACAATAGAAAAATCTTATTAGATTTTTGTAAATTATTTAGAAACTACAATGAAAAAGATAAATATTATATCAGTATATACCTTTTTTTGGGACTAAATAGACCATTTTCCTTTTATTTTCTTTTTCTTTTTTTTAATGCTTTTGGAGCTTAATTTGACCAAAAAGATTGCTTAGAAGAAGAACAAGGAGCTGCATTCTTGGTGATCAAAGAGCCCACAAAAGAACACAAAAAAGTGAGCTTTTTTTTTTTTTTTTTTCATTTCTTGAAAGGCTGAAACTGACCCTTCACAATGATCTTGAAAATGTTTGATCATGAAAAGGAATTTTGTTAAGGGTTTGAATTCAAAAGCGTTAATGGAAAAAGAATTTGGTTCTTGCTTAGATGATGATTATAATTAGGGTCTACTTTGTATTTTCTTGACTTGAAATCTTTAATCTTGTATGCCGCAATTTTGGTCGGTTTATGGAAAAGGAAGTATCATGATTCCTTTCCACGCAAAGGGTTATTAACCTTGGAGAACAAATACCCTTTTGACAAGATAAATTATGTTGGATTTTGTTCAAGAAATCTATGAAGAATTGACTTAGTTAAAGAAAAAAATGAATCTCCCTTAAGTTTTTATCTTTTAAGAATAAAATTAAGCTCAAATCTAACTTTTACATATATGTAAACAATAATTGTGACTATATATGAGTGCTTATTATCAATCAAAGAGTAATAATCTATGATATATATTCCTTTTGTTTGAGTTGCATTGCAGCATTAATATTGAACCAATGACTTATAAGGTAAGAAAATTCTTTTTTTTCTTTTTTTGAATATAAGGTAACAAAATTCTAGTCCAATACATTCATTCTTTGTAATGTTAATATCAAATCACACCTTAACTTTGTAACATAGATGGAACTCATAATTTCGATCATATTACACATCACAGAAATAAAATTTCTAAAAGATTTGTAATATAACTAGAAAGATGCTTTAAATACCACATATGGAGTACTAGATATGCGAGTTTGATGTAGTCTATTTGATACTTTCATATCCGAGAATAAAGGATGTACATGGCCATAGTCTTCTTAAAAGATTTTTTATTTATTATTTATATATACGAATATAAGATGTTAATAATAAGAAAACGTATAAAATTTGGTTTTCTCTAAAATTTTTTTATTATTACATAGAGAAGAAAAAAATTTTTGACCCCCAAATATTAAAATTGAAGCTCCGCCACTACTTTGGAACATATTTTAAAAGTTGGAATGATATTGAAGGCTAAAGAGAGGCCCTCCCTCCACTCAACTCCACTCCACAAGATAGACACATTAAAAGGAGGAAAATGGAATCATGATAAAGAGTGGCATTAGTTTTCAACTGTTTGTTTGGCAGATGTTCTTGCTACCATGGGACACAAAAGAACTTTCTAAAGCATCTTTCCCTTCACTATAAACTAAAGAAATTTGACTAGACAAATTGAGTTAATTAATCTTAATTTTCCTCTTTATTTTCTTGCATAATTATGCTAGATGTGCATATATTACATTAACATATGATGAGTAAAGAATATTAAGTGAAGGGTTTAATCATACCAGCATTAATGCACCGAATCTCATCAAGTTTAGTTATATGGTACACTATTAGCTACTCATAGATCTAACAGTATTTAAATATTATTATTTATAATTGTACTCAGTATATCTAAATAAATATCTTTAAATGAATATAAATGTTTAAGATTATGCTCGTATATTATTCAAACATATCAAATGAAATAGGTTATTGAAGTATTAGGATTAATTATGAGGTTCTTTTGGTTTGGTAGATTATCCACCATTGGTGCATTCTAGCCATATAGGCTAAGTAGGTAACAAAAATATGGTTTGCATGTGTATAAAATATTAAAATTGGCAAAGAAAGAAAGGTGAAAATAAGAAGAGATTAAAGGGTTGAGACTTCCAAAGAGTAATGTTAAGCAATGATTTTGTCCCAAGGGTCAGCTTTTATCTTTAAGCAAATGGGAATTGAAATAATAATTAGATCAAAAAGAGCTTATGCATAGAGGAGAAGAGAGGGACATTGCCAATTAAGGTCTTATTTAGATTTGTTTTTAATTAAAAAAAAATCTTTTTTTATTCTATCTCACATCTTCTTTTGTAAAACACTTAATTTTCATACTTTTTTTAAAAAAAAAAACATTTAATTTTCACAAAATTCAAAAACTAAAACACAGTTTGTTTTCAAAATTTTATTACCTCTGTTTCATATTATAAAACAATTTGTTATTTCACACAAGTTAAAAAAAATATGAAATCAATGTACATTTTAGAGTAAAATACATATAATGCCTTTTTATTAATTTAATAAACTCTATATTTTAAGGTTTTATCTTCTCACTCTTCTCTCATCTCTCTATATTTCAAGACTTTATCAAATGTGAATAGGTGTAAGTTTTGGACACTCAGAATCATCTAATGCAGTATCTAATTCTCTTAGAGTTAATCTTTTAGAATTTAAGGTTTATCGATATTTGATTATATAGGATTTATATTAATAAAACTATTATAAGAGGAGTGTAGTGTATTAAAAGATATACTAGACGATCCCAACCGAGTTTTGAAAATTACTCAATAAATGATGTATTAATTTAGTATGATTATTCTTGAAATAAAAATTTATAAATATAAAATTTCAAATATAACAAATCGAAACAGTATTAAATAGTTGTCTCTATGATCAACTAACACATATCCATCAATCCATCAAAGTCCAAAGTGGGATTTCCCTAAACCATGATTTCATAGGCTGGGAATTGTTGGAAAGAATGTTTTTGTTCCCACTTCTTTATGGGTATAGCTAGCCTAGCATGGTTTCTTCATCATCTTATTTTACATGGGGGCCAACCTCCATTGCATCATCATGATGCACATGATGATGATGTTACTCATGCCAACAACAATTAATGAAATATATATATATATATATATAGAGAGAGAGAGAGAGAGAGAGAGAGAGTCGTCTTCATATTGCTTGTTGTGGTGACAAACCCATGATTATGTATGAACTGTTATTGATTGATTGCATGCACCTCTAAATTTTTCCCCTAATCTTGATTTGGGGATACTTAATTATGGTGTTTTAGCTCTTCTAATTAGGTAAATCCCATCATTAAATTTTTTTTCTTTTTTCTTCATGGAAAATCACAAAAATGGCAGGCTCTAATTCCCAACTTATTGTGAACCAAAATATGAACATCTTTGTGAGGGAAACAGTATTTGTTTCTTGATCATGATTTAAACTTGAATCATCCACACAAGACTCAACTTTTTTCTATTTTAATTGTTAGGGGAGAATATATATATATATATATATCCCTAAGAATCAAGTGACTTAGTGAAACTATTGTCAAATTAATTTTATATTGTATTCCTAAAAGCATTAGTTTCATATTTAATAAATATCGAGCTTAAATTTGCTGCAAGACTATTATATTTTCTGATACATTTTATAATGCATTTATGTTATACACTTTATGATATCTTCTACTACATTTTTGCTATAATTCTTCTTCTAGTAATTTATTTATCTATCTTTTAAAGTTTAATGTTTATATTCTATTTGATAAGATTTATTAATAAAACTATTATTAAAAAATATATTGAAAAGAAGGCGCATTAAAATATGCGGGTCAATTTGGAAGGGTTTAATTTAAGTTTTTTGTCAATATTTAATTTTAAGACCCACATTTCGCTCATCAAGTCAAGCTGAAAAAGGTGATAGACGTGCGTACTCGCACGATATGGCTTTTCAGCACGGGGCAAGCTTAAGAAGAGAGCAGGGGCGCACTAGCCCCCAACTAGTAAAGAGGTTTCCCTTTAAATTAAGACCGTTAAGGAATTTCTTTTGATCAACCGAGCAAAAATGACTTGCTTTACTAACAGCAGCACCTGTCGTGGGTTTTACTGACTAACGAGTTCTCTGTCGCTATCCGCCTATAAGATAGCTTAAACGGGCTTTTCCTGGGAATAGAGAGACGGTTTAATAATGTTGGCCGTGAGCGGCAAAGCTGAGTTAGCTGCATTAAAGCTATACGAGCTGGCCAGAACAAGTGCCGCACGGACCGCGTTGAGATAAGTCCGTGACAGCTTTCTCAATAGTCTATTACATTCTCTTGTACACACTCTCTAGTACATATCTTTTATAATAGTTTTATTAATATAAATCATATAAGAAGTGTACTAAATAGTGTATTATGAGATATAATACTAGAAAATCCTGAGTGCATATCTTCTCTAAGAAAACAATTTATCTTTCACAACCTCCAACAAAAAAATACACACAAAACTCAAAATGAACTCCTATAAAAGTAGAGCCTAGACAATCTAAATGGGTTGACTCAAAATATGGCTAGAATCATCTAATACATGTTCTAGTACATTCTTTTTATATTAGTTTTATTAATATAAATCATATATAATAAAAGATAAACCCTAAAGTTATCAAAAAAGTTATGATTGAAGGGAGTATATTAGAAGATATATTAGAAGATGTACTAAATAGTGTACTACAGTATGTACTAGACGATCATGAGTGTACATCTTCTCTCATAAAATAATTTATCTTTCACGAACTCCAACAAGAAAACACACGCAAAACTCAAAATAAACTCCTATATAATCTAAATGTGTTGACTCAAAATCTCGATAGAATCATCTAATTACATATTCTAGTACACAACTTTTATAATAGTTTTATTCATATAAATCATAATGAATAAAAAATAAACTCTAAAAAAAATTATTACTTAAAAAAATATATTAAATGATATATTAGAAAATATATTAGACGATTGTTTTGGTTCAAAATCCACGTTAGTTTGGACTTATAAATTATCGGCCCAAATACTCAACAAATTATTTGGATCCTTTTTGTTTACCCAAGTCTAAATATATTATGAAACCGAAACGGGCTCATTGTGTTATGGACCAAAGCTGAATAAATAATCCATTTGGTTTTGGAGCCCCATTCGAGAGTTTTCCTATGAGGGTTAGATTGTAATTTCAAACTTGCATGCAAAGGACTTTCTTTATCTCCCTCTTTTTTAGATTTGAGTTTTTTTTTTTTTTTTTGGGTATAAGCTAAATTGTGGATGAGATAAGAGATGAACATGAGTAAAAGAAAAAAAAATTTGCATTAAATTTAGGATGAAATAATTCAACTAAAATACAAAATATAAATATAATTTTGCATAAGAAAATTGGCCAATCCTATCTGCAAATTATATCTTGCACTCCAATGTTGAAAAGATGTCGTCCCGCTTAAAATTAGAAATTTTTTGAATTTTTCTATCATTTTTTAGCGCTGCCTCCCACTTTTTTTTTTCGTTCTTCATTTTCTTCCCAATAGAATTCTTCAACGATTTCTAATCAAACCACCTACGTCTTTTGTTTTCTTATTGTTTTCTGACTGATCGACGATAGTTTTTCTTCTTGTTACTTAGTTGAGGAATCTGGATAAGTTATTTTTGCAGGAGATGAGAATATAATGGCAGTAGCACCTTTGTTTTTGTATTATTTTAATTTTTTTATCTTTTTATCTCGTGTGTAGGGGCGCGACTTGCATGCACGAATGCCGGACAAAAAAAAGGCCTTATCGGACCCATATTTTATCAAATTTTCTTTTGTAACCACTGACTTTCTTATGCTGAAATGAAGACTTGTAACCATTGAATTCAATGGTTGCTTATTGACTTTTATAACAGTCTTATTGCATTGTTCTTTCTGCATACAATTTTTCTGTTTTGTTCAAGTTTGCTGGAAAAAACAGCTTACAGTGATAAGCAAGTTTTTCAATCCTGTTTTACATTGGAAATAGACGTTCTATCACAACTCTAGTACTATTAGCAGAGGGAGCAAATCTATTTTAAAGAAATTGAAGCTATTTCAAGACTTGGTTAATTGTTTACTTTGCTTTTTTTTTTTTTTTGTTGTTTCATTGTTATTTTATTTTACTGTAACAAACTGTTTTAATAGTATTGTTAACACATTAGCCCAGTACGAAGTGCTGTTACCAGATATCGCTAGATTGATAATGTAAAACCAGTAATTGAAATTCAAAACACAACTACTTAACAATTTATTGAAACGAATAAATATATTATTCCTTCCATTTTTTTATTTGCCACATTCTATTAATTTTCGTGTTCTTTTATTTGTCACATTGCAGTTACTAGATAATATTTAATGAATTTTTTCTATTATATCCTCTCATTAATTACAAATTAATATGAAATTAGTAGGAAAATAATGAGAGAGAAATGTTTAAATGTTATTTTAGTCTACATAAGAAAAAAATTTAAAATTTTTTATATTTTCTTAAATAGTAGGATGTGACCCGCATCAGCATAACTCAATTAGTTTTGAGCAATTTTTTGGAGAACTTTTTTTCGAACTTAAATTTTGTAAAAAAAACGTGATGATTAACACACGAATTCGGGCTTTAAAAATAAAGTGATACTTCGTTTGGTTTATTTATACAACATAAAAAATATTCAGTATGGTTCTGAGCAAATTTGTGGAGAACTTTTTTTCGGACCTAAATTTTATAAAAACGTGATGATTAGCCCATGAATTCGGACTTTAATGGGAATGTGATACTTTGTTTTGTGTATTTATACAACACAAAAAACATTAAGAATCGTTTTGAGAAATTTTTTGGAGAACTTTTTTTCGGACTTAAATTTTGTAAAAAGCGTGATGATTAGCACAAGAATTCAGGCTTTAATGGGAAAGTTATAATTCGTTTGGTTTATTTATATAACAAGAAAATACATTCAGAATCATTTTGAGCAATTTTTTGAAGAACTTATTTTTTAACATAAATTTTGTAAAAAACGTGATGATTAGCACAGGAATTCGGGATTTAATGGGAAGGTGATACATCGTTTGGTTTATTTATCCAATATTAAAAAACATTCAGAATCGTTTTGAGAAATTTTTTAGAGAACTCTTTTTCGAACATAAATTTTGTAAAAAATATGATGATTAGCACACGAATTCAGGCTTTAACATTAAAGTGATACTTAGTTCGATTTATTTATAAAACATGAAAAATATTAAGAATGGTTTTGAGAAAATTTGTGGAGAACTTTTTTTCCAACCTAAATTTTGTAAAAAACGTGATGATTAGCATACGAATTCGGGTTTTAAAAATAAAGTGATACTTCGTTTGGTTTATTTATACAACATGAAAAACATTCATAATGGTTTTGAACAAATTTGTGGAGAACTTTTTTCGTACATAAATTTTGTAAAAAACGTGATGATTAGTCCACAAAATTGGGCTTTAATGGGAAAGTGATACTTCGTTTGGTTTATTTATACAACATGAAAAATATTTAGAATGGTTTTGAGCAAATTTGTGAGAACTTTTTTCGGACCGAAATTTTGTAAGAAACGTAATGATTAGCCCACGAATTCTGGTTTAAAAATAAAGTGATATTTCGTTTGGCTTATTTATACAAAATGAAAAACATTAAGAATCGTTTAGAGTAATTTTTTGGAGAGCTTTTTTTTTAACATAAATTTTGTAAAAAACGTGATGATTAGCACACGAATTCGAGCTATAAAAATAAAGTGATACTTCGTTTGGTTAATTTATACAATATGAAAAAACATTCAAAATGATTTTGAGCAATTCTGTGGAGAACTTTTTTTTGAACATAAATTTTGTAAAAATCATGATGATTAGCACACGAATTCGGACTTTAAAAATAAATTGATACTTAGTTTGGTTTATTTACACAACATGAAAACATTCAGAACTGTTTTGAGCAATTTTTTGTAGAGCTTTTTTTCGGACATAAATTTTGTAAAAGACTTGATGATTAGCACATGAATCGGGGTTTTAATGGGAAAGTAATACTTTGTTTGGTTTATTTATACAACATGAAAAATATTCAGAAACGTTTTGAGCAATTTTTTGGAGAACTTTTTTTCGAACATAAATTTTGCAAAAAAAGTGATGATTAGCACACGAATTCGGTCTTTAAAAATAGAGTGATACTTCGTTTGTTTTATTTATACAACATGGAAAACATTCATAATGGTTTTGCGCAAATTTGTTATTAACTTTTTTCTGGACCTAAATTTTGTAAAAACTGTGATGATTTGCATACGCATTTGGGCTTTAAAAATAAAGTGATACTTCGTTTGGTTCATTTTTATAAAATGAAAAATATTCGGAATCATTTGAGCAATTTTTTGGAGAACTTTTTTTCGAACATAAAATTTGCAAGAAACATGATAATTAGCACACGAATTCAGGGTTTAAAATGAAGTGATACTTCATTTGGTTTATTTATACAAGATGGAAAATATTCAGAAGAGTTTTGAGCAAATTTGTTGAGAACTTTTTTTTAGACCTATATATCAGCAAATTCGGGCTTTAATGGGAATGTGATACTTTGTTTTGTGCATTTATATATCACAAAAAACATTCAAAATCGTTTTGAGAAACTTTTTCATTTGATGCTTAGCACACGAATTCCAGCTTTAATGGGAAAGTGATATTTCATTTGATTTATTTGTATAACAAGCAAAACATTCAGAATCATTTTAAATAATTTTTTTGAGAACTTTTTTTTTAACATAAATTTTTAAAAATCATGATGATTAGCACATGAATTCGGGATTTAAAAATAAAGTGATACTTCGTTTGGTTTATTTATACAACATGAAAAATATTCAGAATGGTTTTAAGCAAATTTGTGGAGAAATTTTTTTCGGATATATATTTTGTAAAAAAGGTGATGATTAGGCCACGAATTCAGACTTTAATGGAAATGTGATACTTTGTTTTGTTATACAATGCAACAAAAAAACATTCAGAATCGTTTTGAGAAATTTTTTGGAGAATTTTTTTCGGACTTAAATTTTATAAAAAAAACGTGATGCTTAGCACACGAATTCCGGCTTTAATGAGAAAGTGATATTTCATTTGATTTATTTATATAACGAGCAAAACATTCAGAATTGTTTTAAACAATTGTTTGGAGAACTTATTTTCGAACATAAATTTTGTAAAAAACGTGATGATTAGTACGCGAATTTGGGATTTAAAAATAAAGTGATACTTCGTTTAGGTTATTTATACAACATGAAAAACATTCATAATGGTTTTGACAAAATTTGTGGAGAATTTTTTTTCGGACCTAAATTTTGTAAAAAAACGTGATGATTAGCACGCGAATTCAGGCTTCAAAAATAAAGTTATACTTCGTTTGGTTTATTTATACAACATGAAAAACATTCTGAATGGTTTTGAGAAAATTTGTGGAGAACTTTTTTTTGGACCTATATTTTGTAAAAGACGTGATGCTTAGCCCACGAATTCGAGCTTTAATGGGAATGTGATACTTTGTTTTGTGTATTTTTATAACAAAAAAAACATTCATAATCGTTTTGAGAAATTTTTTTGAGAACTTTTTTTCGAATTTAAATTTTGTAAAAAAAACGTGATGATTAGCACACGAATTCTGGCTTTAATGCGAAAGTGATACTTCGTTTGGTTTATACATACAACAAGAAAAATATTCAGAATCGTTTAAAGCAATTTTTTAGGGAACTTTTTTTCGAACACAAATTTTGTAAAAAGCGTGATGATTAGCACACGAATTCGAGCTTTAAAATAAAGACATACTTCCTTTGGTTTATTTATATAACATGAAAAACATTCAGAATCGTTTTGAGCAATTTTTTGGAGAATTTTTTTTCGGACATAAATTTTGTAAAAATTTGATGATTAGTATACGAATTCGGGCTTTAAAAATAAAGTAATGCTTTGTTTGCTTTATTTATACAACATGTAAAACATTTACAGTCGTTTTGAGTAATTTTTTGGAGAACTTTTTTTTGGGATATAAATTTTGTAAAAAAACGTGATGACTAGTACAAGAATTCGGGCTTTAATGAAATGCGATACCTCGTTTTGGGCATTTCTACAATATGAAACACATTCAGAATCATTTTGAGCAAATTTTTGGAGAACTTTTTTCGGACCTGAATTTTGTAAAAAACGTGATGATTAGCACACGAATTCTGGATTTAAAAATAAACTGATACTTCGTTTGCTTTATTTATATAACATGAAAAACATTTAGAATTGTTTTGAGCAATTTTTTGAAGAACATTTTTTCGGACATAAATTTTGTAAAAAACATAATGATTAACACACGAATTCGGGCTTTAATTGGGAAAGTGATACTTTGTTTGGTTTATTTATACAATATAAAACATTTGAAATTGTTTTGAGCAATTTTTTTGAGAATTTTTTTTTAGACTTAAATTTTGGAAAAAACGTGATGATTAGCACATGAATTCAGGCTTTAATAGAAAAGTGATGCTTTGTTTGATTTATTTATATAGCATGAAAACTATTCAAAATCGTTTTGAGCAATTTTTTGGAGAATTTTTTTCGGATCTATATTTTGTAAAACACGTAATGATTAGCACACGAATTCGGGCTTTAAAAATAAAGTGATACATCGTTTTTTTATTTTTACAACATGAAGCACATTCAGAATCGTTTTGAGCAATTCTTTTTAGAACTTTTTTTCGGACAAAATTTGTAAAAAAATGTGATGATTAGCACACGAATTCGGGCTTTATTGGGAAAGTGATACTTTGTTTGGTTTATTTATACAATATAAAAAATATTCAGAATAGTTTTGAGCAACTTTTTAGAAAACTTTTTTTCGGATCTAAATTTTGTAAAAACTTGATGATTAGCATAAGAATTCAGGCTTTAAAAATAAAGTGATGCTTCGTTTACTTTATTTATACAATATGAAAAACATTTAAAATTGTTTTGAGCAAATATTTGGAGAACTTTTTTTCGGACATAAATTTTGTAAAAAAACGTGATGATTAGCACAAGAATTCGGACTTTAATGGAAATGTGATACCTCGTTTTTTGTACTTGTACAACATGAAAAACATTCAGAATCATTTTGAGCAAATTTTTGGAGAAATTTTTTCTTGGACCTGAATTTTGTAAACACGAATTCTGGCTTTAAAAATAAAGTAATACTTCGTTTGCTTTATTTATACAACATGAAAAACATTTAGAATCGTTTTCAGATATTTTTTAAGAACATTTTTTCTGACCTAAATTTTGTGAAAAAAAACATGATGATTAGCATACGAATTCGAGCTTTAATGGGAAACTGATACTTTGTTTGGTTTATTTATACAATATAAAAAATACTCAAAATTGTTTTGAGAAATTTTTTAGAGTAGTTTTTTTCATACCTAAATTTTGGAAAAAAACGTGATCATTAGCACATGAATTCGGGCTTTAATGGAAAAGTGATACTTTGTTTGATTTATTTATACAACATGAAACTATTCAGAATCGTTTTGAACAATTTTTTGAAGAAATTTTTTTCGCACCTAAATTTTATAAAACACGTAATGTAGGCATACGAATTCGGGCTTTAAAAATAAAGTGATACTTCGTTTTGTTATTTATACAACATGAAGCACATTCAAAATGTTTTAAACAATTTTTTTTAGAACTTTTTTTGGGACAAAATTTGTAAAAACGTGATGATTAGCACACGAATTCGGACTTTATTGGGAAAGTGATATTTCGTTTGGTTTATTATACAATATAAAAAATATTCATAATAGTTTTAAGCAATTTTTTGAAGAACTTTTTTTCGGACCTAAATTTTTTAAATACTTGATGATTAACAAACTAATTAGGGCTTTAAAAAAATTAAGTGATACTTCGTTTGATTTATTTATACAATATTAAAAACATTCAGAATCGTTTTGAGCAATTTTTTAGAGAATTTTTTTTTGGAAATAAATTTTGTAAAAAAACGTGAGGATTAGCACAAGAATTCGGGATTTAATGGAATGTAATACCTCGTTTTGTGTATTTGTACAACATGAAAAATATTCAGGATCATTTTGAGCAAATTTTTGGAGAACTTTTTTTTTTACCTGAATTTTCTAAAAAATGTGGTGATTAACACACGAATTCTAGGTTTAAAAATAAAGTGATATTTCGTTTGCTTTATTTATGTAATATGAAAAACATTTATAATCCTTTTGAGCAATCTTTTGAAGAATATTTTTTCAGACCTAAATTTTGTAAAAAAATATGATGATTAGCACATAAATTCGGGCTTTAATGGAAAAGTGATACTTTGTTTGGTTTATTTATATACAATATAAAAAACATTCAGAATCGTTTTGAGCAATTTTTTGGAGAACCTTTTTTCGGACCTAAATTTTGTAAAACAAGTAATTTGGGTTTTAAAAATAAAGTGATACTTCGTTTTGTTATTTTTACAACTTGAACCACATTCAGAATCGTTTTGAGCAGGTTTTTTGAGAAGTTTTTTTGGGACAAAATTTGTAAAAAAATGATGTTTAGCACACGAGTTCGGGCTTTATTGAGAAAGTAATACTTCGTTTGGTTTATTCATAAAAAATATAAGAAAATATTCATAAAAGTTTTAAGCAATTTTTCGGAGAACTTTTTTTCTGATCTAACTTTCGTAAAAACTTGATGATTAGCAAACTAATTCAGGCTTTAAAAATAAAGTGGCACTTCGTTTGGTTTATTTATATAACATGAAAAATATTCAGAATCGTTTTGAGCAATTTTTTGGAGAACTTTTTTTCGGACATAAATTTTGAAAAAATGTGATCATTAGCACACGAATTCGGGCTTTAATTGGAATGTAATACTTCATTCTGTGTATTTTTACAACATGAAAAACATTCAGAATTGTTTTGAGCAATTTTTTGAAGAACCTTTTTCCAACCTAAAGTTTGTTAAAAACGTGTTGATTATTAGCACACGAATTCAGGTTTTAGTGGAAACAGCTTTGAGCAATTCTTTGGAGAAATTTTTGTCCTAAATTTTGTAAAAAAATGTGATGATTAGCATGCAAATTCGGGCTTTAACAGGAAAGTGATACTTTGTTTGGTTTATTTATATAACCTGAGAAACATTCATAATTGTTTCGAGCAATTTTTTTAAGAACTTTTTTTGGGACATAAATTTTGTAAATAACGTGATGATTACTACCCGAATTCGGGCTTTAAAAATAAAGTAATAATTCATTTGGTTTATGTATACAACATTAAAAAAGATTCAGAATCGTTTTGAGCATTTTTTTTACATAAATTTTGTAAAAAACGTGATGATTAGCACACAAATTCGAGCTTTAATGGGAAAGTGATACTTCATTTGGTTTATTTATACAACATGAAAAACAATCAGAATCGTTTTGAGTAATTTTTTGGAGAATTTTTTTTGGAACATAAATTTTGTTAAAAGCGTGATGATTAGCACACGAATTCAGGCTTTAATGGAAAAGTGATACATCGTTTGGTTTATTTATACAATATAAAAAATAATTAGAATCGTTTTGTGCAATTTTTTGGAGAACTTTTTTTCGGATCTAAATTTTGTAAAAAACTTGCTAATTAGCAAACGAATTCGTGCTTTAAAAGAAAGTGATACTTCTTTTGGTTTATTTATACAACATAAAAACATTTAAAATCATTTTGTGCGATTTTTTGGAGAACTTCTTTTCTGACATAAATTTTGTAAAAACCATGATGATTAGGACACGAATTCGAGCTTTAATTGAAATGTGATACTTCGTTTTGTATATTTTATACAACATGAAAAACATTAAGAATTGTTTTGAGCAATTTCTTGAAAAACGTGATGTAATACACGAATTCAGGCTTAAAGCGATACTTCGTTTGGTTTATTTATATAACATGAAAAACATTTAAAATTGTTTTGAGCAGTTTTTTAGAGAACTTTTTTTGTACCTGAATCTTATAAAAAACATGATGATTAGTATACGAATTCGGTCTATAAAAATAATGTGATACTTCGTTTGCTTTATTTATATAACATGAAGAATATTTAGAATCGTTTTGAGCAATTTTTTGGGAACTTTTTTTCGTACGTAAATTTTTTAAAAAACGTGATGATTAGCACACGAATTTGGATTTTAATGGGAATGTGATACCTCGTTTTGTGTATTTGTACAACATGAAAAACATTCAGAATCGTTTCGAGCAATTTTTTGGAAAACTTTTTTTCAGACATGAATTTTGTAAAAAATGTGATGATTAGCATACAAATTCGGGCGTTAATGGGAAAGTGATACTTCATTTTGTTTATTTATACAACATGAAAAATATTCAAAATCATTTTGAACAATTTTTTAAAGATTTTTTTCCAAACCTAACTTTTGTAAAAAACGTGATGATTAGCACACGAATTCTGCCTTTGATGGGAAAGTGATACTTTGTTTGGTTTATTTATACAACATGAAAGAAGTTCAGAATCGTTTTGAGTAATTTTCGGGAGAACTTTTTTCGGACCTGAATTTTGTAAAAAACGTAATGATTAACACACGAATTCGGGCTTTAAACGGAAAGTGATACTTCGTGTTGTATATTTGTACAACACAAAAAAAATTCAAAATCATTCTGAGAAATTTTTTGGAAACCTTTTCTCTGACCTGAATTTGTAAAAAACGTGATGATTAGACAACGAATTCAGGCTTTAATGGGAAAGTGATATTTCGTTTGGTTTATTTATATAATATGAAAACATTCAGAATCGTTTTAAGGAATTTCTTGGAGAACTTTTTTATGGGATTTAAATTTTGTAAAAAACGTGATGATTAGCACATGAATTCGAGCTTTAATAAGAAAGTGATACTTCGTTTGGTTTATTTATACACTATGAAAAACATTCAAAATCTTTTTGAGCAATTTTTTTGATAACTTTTTTCGACATAAATTTAGTAAAAAATATGATGATTATCACTTTATTTTTAAAGCCGAATCTGTGTGCTAATCATCACATTTTTTACAAAATTTAGGTAAAAAAAAAGTTCTCTAAAAAATTGTTCAAAACGATTCTGAATGTTTTTCATGTGGTATACAGAAACCAAACAAAGTATCACTTTCCCATTAAAGGCTGAATTCATATACTAATCGTCACGTTTTTTACAAAATTTAGGTCCGAAAAAAAGTTCTCTAAAAAATTGCTCAAAATGATTCTGAATGTTTTTTTATATTGTGTAAATAAACCAAACGAAGTATCACTTTCCATTTAAAGCCCGAATTCATTTGTAATCATCACCTTTTTTAAAAAATTTAGGAAAAAAGTTCTCCAAAAAATTGCTCAAAACTATGCTGAATGTTTTTTGTGTTGTATAAATACACAAAATAAAGTATCACATTCCCATTAAAGCCCGAATTCGTGCACTAATCATCACTTTTTTTACAAAATTTAGCTCCAAAAAAAGTTCTTCAAAAAATTACTCAAAACTATTTTTAATGTTTTTCGTGTTGTATAAATACACAAAAAAAATATCACATTCCCATTAAAGTCCGAATTCGTGTACTAATCATCAAGTTTTTTACAAAATTTAGGTCCGAAAAAAGTTATCCACAAATTTGCTCAAAACCATTCTGAATGTTTTTCATGTTGTATAAATAAACCAAACGAAGTATCATTTTTTCCCATTAAAGCCCGAATTCGTGTGATAATCATCACGTTGGTCCAAAAAAAATCTCCAAAAAATTACTATAACCATTTTTAGTGTTTTTCATGTTGTAAAAATACACAAAACAAAGTATCAATTTCTAATTAAAGTCCGAATTCGTGTAAAAATTTCATTATGTCAAAAATAATTTCTTTCGTGTATCAAGACCTGACCTCTAGTCTGCAAAATTATTCAATCCCCGTAATTTACCATCCCAATTTAAGCATCGAGCAATTTAATAGTGGGCAAAAAAAAAATTAAAAAAAATAGTAGGATGTGACAAACTGAAAAAAGCAAGGCAAGAACACAATTCCCCGAGTCCCATTTCCCAACTTCATTCATCACCGTTAAAACTCATCATTCAGATCCATCCGTTTACGTGGCAGAGTAAAGATGGAACGCATAGATTTCACGGATGTTGCTGTCCTTTAACGCATTTGGATCTCGTCCTCATGAGCGAATTGAGAATTAACTTGTGTAATGTTAACGCATTCCAATCTCGTTTTTCAAATGCGTAGTGCTATTTAATTAATAAGGCCAAGACTGACAAAAACCCACTAACGAACGAATACGAAGCTTTTGCCAGACAATTACAGCTCTAGGTTGAGATGGCGATCACTTCTTAGGGTTTTGAGCTGTTGATTTTCGCTATCTCAACTTGTATCGCTGTAATTTTAGCTGGCGATTATTGTTAGCCCTAGCTGTGATCTTCACTGCCGTTTTCGGTTCTGTTGTTTGGCTTTGGAGCCTTCTGCGACGGTGTTGTTGAGAGAGCAAAAGTTCATTTCTTCACATTCAAAGTAATCTCAAGGTTATTTATTGTTTGTTTATTTTTGTTTTTTTTTTCGTAAGAAATATTTTGCTGGTCATTATGATTCTGGCATTGTGCTTTCTGTAAATGTATCATAGTTGAAGTCGATCGTGCTGAGTCAACTCGGTTCGAAACATCCCGTTTGTTTGTCTACTGAAAATGTTACTAGGAATTCGCTTCCGCTACGGAAATGTTGCTTTTGTTTCTGTTTCTTTTCCTCCATTCTTCTGTATATTTACTGGAGAGCGGTTTCTTTGGGTTTTCTTTTCGTTTCTGGCCCAAATGAATGCCGACGGACATATTCATTCGAGCTTCCCCATGGTAGTTTAAGCTTTGCCTTCACGCATGTTTTCCTGCTCAAATGATGCTTCTCTTTTATTCTTTGATGCCATTACTTTCTAGTTTATTTGATGCATGAGGCTTCATTAAGAGTAAGTTTCATGAAGTTGTAGTTACAACAGTTTACTTGACTTATTAATATCCTGAATTGCATCCTTTAATTTAGGGAGTCATCAAAATGTTTGTATATATTAGTACCTTGCCCTGCATTTCTTTTATGTTTTGACAATTTAGTTCTTGAATTGCTTATCTAGACATAAGAACTTATTTTTTTTACCCTACTATGAAAATTCATGCAGATGGCCAGCAGCTCAGATGAAGAGTCAGATATAAGTGAGTCAGAAATCGAGGAATACAAAGAGAAGCCATATGAGGAACTGAAGACTGGAAAATACAAAGTAAAGGGCCCCAATGGCTGTCTTAGGTGCCCATTTTGTGCAGGCAAGAAGAAGCAAGATTACAAGTACAAAGATCTGCTTCAACATGCTACTGGAGTGAGTAAAGGTTCGGCCAATAGAAGTGCAAAACAGAAGGCAAACCATCTTGCCTTGGCAACATACTTGGAGACTGAGTTGGCAAATGAGGCAGAGCCGCAACCCCAGCGCGTGTCCAAGCCTGCACCTACAGCTGCGTCAGAGAAGAATGAGTTGTATTGTTGGCCTTGGACAGGAATCATTGTGAACATCCTTAGCGAACCAAAGAATGGAAAAGATGTGAAAGACAGTAGCTATTGGTTAAAGAAGTTGCAGAAATACAAACCGCTTGAGGTTAAGATATTCAAGGACAAGCATGGTGGGACTTCAAGGGCTATTGTTAGATTTGAGAATGACTGGACTGGTTACAAAAGTGCTATGGAGTTTGAGAAGTCATTTGAAGCTGATAAACACAGTAAGAAGGAATGGAATGCTCAAGAAGCTAATGCTGGTCCAGATATTTATGGCTGGTTTGCTCGTGATGACGACTACAGCGCAGAAGGACCCGTGGGAGAGTATCTTCGTGAAATAGGGGAGTTAAAGACCATTGCAGACTTGGTGATAGAAGCCACACAGGGCAGGAACCAAATTGTGGCTAATTTAGCCAATGAGATTGACTTGAAAATGCAAAATTTGGATGAGTTGCGGATTAAGTACAATGAGAGGAATTTGTCTCTCAGTAGAATGCTTGAGGAGAAAGACGTACTGCACCGTGCTTTCTGTGAAGGTTTTTCTTGTGTTTCTCTCTTACTGATGTTTTGCAGTCTCTGTGTGTATTAATTCAATATGTAGGATTGAGTGTTTCTATGCATGCTTTCACATATTCCATATAGAGGTACTGAGGTTCAATTTTCTTACTGCTTCAGAAACAAGAAAGATGCAACGCCAGGCTCGAGAGCATGTGCAGAGAGTTTTGGATGAACACGAGAAGTTGAGCTCAGAATTGGAGAACAAGAAGAGAAAGCTTGATATGTGGAGCAAAGAGTTGAACAAACGTGAAGCCTTGACTGAACGGGAGAGAAATAAACTTGATGAAGAGAAGAGTAAGGTGATATTTTGGTTGTAAAGTATATTGATGAAAATAGACATTTCTTATTCTGGGCATATTGAGTTGTCAATAAAATCTGATGCACTATCTTTATGAAATTCAGAATGACATTAGAAATAGTGCCCTCCAAATGGCATCTGAGGAGCAGAAGAGATCAGATGAAAATGTCTTGAGGCTTGTTGAAGAACAAAAGGTGAATCACATGATTATTATTCTTTATTTTCCCAAGCGTTTATTACCAGTACTTGCTCATGTTATTTCATACAATTACAATGTATAAAATACTATGTTTCACAATACAACATACTTTATGTGTAGAGGGAGAAGGAGGCAGCTTTAAATAAGATACTGGAGCTGGAAAGGGATTTGAATAATAAACAAAAGTTGGAAATGGAAATTGAAGAATTAAAAGGCAAACTAGACGTGATGAAGCACTTGGGAGATGATGCAGCCGTCCAACAGAAAATCAAAGAGATGACTGAGGAGCTGAATGACAAAGTTGATGAAATGAATAACGTGGAATCATTATATCAAACTCTTGTCTCCAAGGAACGCCAAAGTAATGATGAGCTTCAAGAAGCTAGGAAAGAATTGATTATGGTATGAGGTTCCTAATTTTCCCTGAAGTTCTTTTTAGCAACTTATATACTGCAACACACTAATCATCTTACCATTTATGAGAATTGTGTTATTTGTTCAGGGTCTAGGTGAGCTGCTGGTGAGTAGTCGTGCCCATATTGGTATCAAACGAATGGGAGAAATTGACCCAAAGACTTTTCTGGAGGCTTGCAAGCGCAAGTATCCTGATGATGCTGACTACAAGGCCGTAGAATTGTGCTCCCAATGGCAGGAGAAATTGAAGGATTCTGATTGGTATCCTTTCAAAGTTATCCCTACTGGCAAAGACACTCATAAGGTATACCAAAGGTTCCTTTGCTGCTTTCTACTTTACTCTTCTCACTACCCTGTTTGGCCCTGTCAAAGTTAACGCCTGCACAGATGCCTGAAGCCTGTAGTTTATATTTCAACTTAATTGGGCTGCTTTCTTTGTTTCAATATGGTTGATCTGTGACTGTTCATTGTGAACTAGTACATTGTAATATTTCTTTCTTGATGCAGAAAATTCTAGATGAGGATGATGAATCACTTCAAGAGCTGAGGTTGGAATGGGGGGACGACATCTACAATTCTATTACAATGGCTTTGAAGGACCTGGATGAATACAATGCAAGTGGTAGATACGTGGTTCCTGAGCTATGGAACTTCAAAGAGAATAGGAAAGCCACATTGAAGGAAGTAATCGACTTCATCTTTAGGCAACTAAAGGTTAAACCCCGCAGGAAATGATGAAGTTGAGGTTTGTTTTCTTTCTTCGATTGGTTATGCGTGGTGTGTGTGTGTCTCAACTGATTACAGGGAAACATATTTAATTCTTGCGGATACCTAGAAAGCATCATTTCCTATTCAGTTGTGCTTAACTTCTTGCCTCATAGAAGTCGCATGCCATCAGGAATTTTTAGTAAAATGGTTTTCAAGAAAGAGTTCCTTGGTGAAGAGCCTAATCTGTTTTGAATATGCCACGAATTTTTGTAATTACATGATTCTTACACTATCTTCAACTAGTGATATCATGTAACTTATTGATTTAATTGCTAATAAGATTTAGCCATTGTGAAGAAATTACACCCGCAAATGTTAATTGCTGCTGCTGGAAGTTGTCGTTCCCATAAAATCATTCACTCCTTGCTCTTCATCTGGGGCCAGTATGAATTATCATGGGATGATCTTGACCATAAAAGTGAACCATGTAGTGAATTTCTTTACTTCATTCTTGGATGTTGGATTCACCTGATGGGTTGGGAGGCATTTGCACCGGACAGGTTGTTTTCTGTTTAAGTTATTCCTTGGATCATCCTTTTGTTTTCTTCGTGCTTTTCCCTGATTGGTGGATTGATCTGTAAATGTTTGATGGTTATTGCCCTTGACTGTAGAAATGAAAATGATGAGAGGTAATAAGCAACTCAAATAAAGAATAGTACTCTGCTTTATTTTGGTTGGTTACTTAATTTGTTGTTTGTGTGCATTTTGGATTATGTGCATTCACTGTAATGCTTCCGAGTTTGTGCTTAATAAAGATCATAATTCTAGTGTTACAGATTACTAAATGTACAAGTATTAGTCTGTTTTAGGGGGAAATAAACTCCATAATGCCCCCCCCTGAAATTCTGTTATTGATATGATGATTGTGACGTGAATCTGTGTCTTCTAGTACTCCACCCTCTCTCTCTCTCTCTCTCTCTCTCTCTCTCTCTCTCTCTCACACACACATGGTTCTTTTAATTTACTAACCGAAGTATCTTTTTTGGTTTGTAGTTTACCATGAGCACAGGTGGAGGAGGTGCTTGGAGTAGAATAGCAACGCGCGGTGTTGATTTCATCTTCTTTTACCTCTTGCAATGACTAGTTTAAATTATCTAGAATCAAAACTGGGAGATGCTTTTGCTTATTATTGTCCTTAAAGAAGGCATTAAATATTTGAGCGCGGTCATTCCCCAGAATACCCTACTCTTAAATGTGATTGGCACGTATTTGGCTTCTCTATCATGCTTTCCGTTAATCTTGCATCTCATCCTTGGTATCTATTCTGGTGTTCTTTTGTGGAATTGGCAGCTACCTAAATGCCTTTCGTTTTGCAAAGTAGCCACATGAATAATTATTGTCAGATCAACAATGAGTCTCAACAATGAGTCGATTAGATTAATTGGTTCAATTGAGAGTAAAATTGGAAAGATGAAAAAGTATACCTTTCGCCCATACTGGTACAAGTACTTATTGCGAAAAATGACCTTTCTGCTCTTTAATTGTTAATTGGCTCAATATTGATTTTTTTAACATGACTCTCAATGAGACCGAGTTATGACTACGGGAATGAGCATGGCCTAGTAACAGCTTTTCAGGCCTCTCTGCCCACGAATTTGAGCTAATCACAGTTGAGAAATATTCGACCGATAAATTATTATTATTTTGAAAGATTAACAAAAAAAGTTTATGACATTTTATGTATCATGGTAAATTCTTTGAGTAAAGATTTGCATGAATATTAGGCTTAGAAAGTTAAATATAAAATTGACAAAATCTTTGTCAATTTCTTTTTTTTTTTTGAAAAATATCAAAAAAATAATTTGTACGTATCTTTAAATAATTGTTAATAAGGTACTAACCGATGTCTATTTTAATTTGTGTTATAACCATTACATCGGTTAGGACTACCACTCAATTAATTTTGGAAGAGACCGCATTCACCTTCAAATTATTTATTTATTTTTTGTATAATTAATAGAATTACGAAACAAGTTATACAAATGAGGATAATACCTATGGTAACATATAAAAGATCACGTCTCATAAACCATATATAGGTAAAATACAAAAGAAAATAACAAAAATAAAAACATCTTGATTAGCAATTTGAAATCCACACTTGATCCTTGCCCCTCCTTCCCCATCCTTGACACCAATGACTTACAAAATCCAAGTTTATCACCTTCATTACCAATTTGAAAGACTCTGCATGTGTCAATGAAAATTAATTGAAAACTTTTGCCATTAAAGCCTCATTCGATAAAGTTAAAACTGAACTCTAAATTGATTAAGTTTTGTATTCTAAATCTTAACTTTGAACAATAATATGAAAAGATTAATACTATACATAATTAATTAATAAATAGTAATTATATATAAACAATATATTATATATTTGACAAACAATATATTAAAATTTATAGCTATAATTAAACACATTTTAAACAACTAAGTAACTTAAAAAAATTGTTATAAACACACTTAAAATTTAAATACTTAATAATGTCTATTATCAAATACACTTAATTTAATAGTAAATTAATTTAACAAGCAGAAAACTTCATCAGATTATGTAATGCGTATGATGAATAACTTATTGTTTCAATGTATGTGTTACAGACCATAATAAGCTATTATTATAGAATTATCTTACACTTATAAATTTAACTGTGGGTCTCAATCAATCTCTTTGTTAAAATTAAAAATAACTGTGATCCTTTCTTTTTATGTTCCTCTTTACTTACCCTCCTCTCCTATTCTCAAGTATAAAAGAGAGATGTAGTAGAGGTTCTGTTTTTGATAGCTAAGTATAGACATGGAAGCATGCTCACATTTGAGGCCTCGTCTGGACAACGTAAATTTTCCCATCTCTTACTACACCTTCAATGTCTTGAGGAGATCCGTACAGTTCCTCGATTGTATTCCCGGCACGAGCTATGTTAGAAAGGATTTCTTGACGGAAGTGTCTGTCATTTATTAGCCGATCAGATGAGTAATCAAGCACCACTTTTTCCTCTTCGTCCATTGGAACACTGCAGCAAGCACACAAGTAAAAATCAATTATGTTGGTTACTCATTTTCTCCAATACCAAAACTTGCCAGAACAAGAGGTTCCAGTTATTAGTTAGTAGTAGCAATAAGAATGGATCTAGAGGAACCTTTAACCGGGGTTTTGATTGTTAAAAAACCATACATGTCAAAAGGTAGCATTTAAGTTTGGTAAAGCACAAGAAGAGTCCTCAAATCCCTTCTGGTTTATAGATTTCTCTTTTCCTTTTTATTCAGTTTAGAATACCAGACAAAACCTCAGTTTATGTTGAAAAGTGCATATCTAAGTGAAAGAAAAACAAGACTGTAAAGGCAAGCTGAGAAATTGGGATTTATCTTGTGGGAAGGGGTAGGGAATGGGGATGGAACATATAGGCTTGTTCGTTTGGGAAATTTCTTTGGGGCCTCCTTACCTATCATAGAGTCCCGCACCAGCATAACCTTCCAGATCTTCACCATTGGAATCAGATCGGAATATTATCGACCGCCTTATGAAAAGTCCAATAGGTTTGCTGGGGTAACCTAAAACCTGAAAAAGTTCAAATTTATGAGCACAGTTCATCACAAGAAAAAAAAAATATCTTTGAGTCAGCATCAGTTTTTAACTACACACCTGAGGTGAATTGAGATCATTCTTCTTGCAAATGAAACTCAAAGCACGACCAGGATAAGCTCCTACCAGAGTTTCTCCAAGGCCCTTTACCACCTGTTCCAGAAGGAAGACATGTTAAACGTGCACCGATTTTGTATGTAGTTTGACCAATTTTCCAGAGGTCAAACCAAATATTTCTGTTGATCTCAACATACTTTTAACAGATGACACTTTTACTATGTTCCTCTTTCTATGAGAGGTCTAATTGTGCAAATAACCTACAGTCTCTGGAGTATTAGCAGCCAGTTCATTCTGCTTTATAAACATAGCACAACGGCATCAATAGCAGAATTGAAATGAATAGCCAAGTAGGGATAGATTACCTCTGCGTATATTTCAGATGAATCTCCTGAAGATGGATTTGTAGTGTGGATAACAAATGCATAATCAGCATTTATGATCTCTTGTACAAGGACAGCCATGCAAAGATACTCATGATCAAGTTTGACCTTTCTTGTGCTGAAGTATGCCCTCTCGTTCCACTTTGAAGCCCATACCTAGTGAATGAAGAAAAATAGTAAGGTTCAAGCTATAAATTCGTTTGCCATCTAAGAGATGAGCACAGAAACATCATGAAGGCTGCATTTGGCCATGCTCTTAAAATTTATATATAATCAAGCTCTAAATGTAAAAACACTAGGGCAAAAGTATATATGTTTTTAATAGCTCCTGTTCTGTTACCTTCTTGATAGCCATCCATGCTTGTTCCCATCTCTGCTGACCTTCATCACCAGGCCAAGGCATTCCAGAACCCTGCATCTGTTCTTTAAGTTCCTTGATCTGAAAAACCCACGTGGAAACTTCATTTATGAATCTTTAGCAAGTTGAAATTTCAGTAACTATGATGGTAGCAACAAACTGACCACTTAACGTAATTAATCTCTATTAGATGCCCATAGCTTTTCAGTCTAAATTACCTTAGTGTTAATTGAAATATTGCTTTTTCCAGGAAAAAAAATTGAAATATTGCTTTAAGTATAAAGCCCCCGCCATGGACCATACCATCTATATCCCTTGCTAGTGGAATTTCGTTTTGGATAACATGAGAAAGGATCAAGTATGAGAGATGAATATAAGTTCTAATCACTTTAGGTTTTCTTGTGTTTGAGGATGCATATAGAATCTATTACGACAGGCTCTAGCAACCAAGAAATGAGAGATAAGGCCTGCATTTATTGACATTTTTTTAAGCTCTTCCTAATTGATTTCTCTCTGGGAAAAGTCAGCTAAATCATTAAAAAGAATCATCTTTGTTTGGCCATAGAAAAATCTAAAAACTAAGATAGATTTGCCCATATCTTTAAGACTACATCTTAACCAACCAAAACTTAGCCAATCCTTGAAAATATAAATGAATGTAACACATTTCAGATGTCTATTCCTCAAATAAGATTGAAGGCATGAACAAGAAGTAAGAGCATATTACCACAACTCAAATGCAAAAGCAATAAAATAAATCAGAAAATCACTGTACCAGCTCGGGTGGGGCCAAAAGGTCCAAAACAGTCCTGCGAATTTCACCGAGTGCCTGGAAATCTCCATCATGCAACTTTTTCTTTAGAGCCTCCAGTTTGACTGCCACTTTCTGTCGGTTGCAATTTAAAATTGAGCTTCATATTGTGGTGTCATACAAGATATAACAAATTTACATAATAAAAATAATATCCAATAGCAGAGCTACTGAGATATTATGCCCGTTTCAAAAAGCCAAAATGCCACGAAATACTAGAAAGATTGACGAGGGAATTGCAACTTGTAAATCCCCAGCCAGGACAGAGGGCATTTCCTGATACAGAGCCCAATCTTGGAGAACTAGAATAGCCAATATTCTGAAAATCAAATATTTGCAGAGTCGAATATCTTAAAGTTGTGCCTCGAATCTTGTTTTATACAGTTCCATAGTCATGGTCCAATACTTGAATTGATTTCTAATTTGTAAGAACCAGAATCAGTCTGAATACATTTTCTACTGTTCAAGACCAAATGCTCAAACCCCCAAGCACAAATTATAGGAGCAGCTAAAAGCAAGGACTTCACCAATATTCCATTTTCACGAGTGCTTTTAGAGACACCAGTAAATTATGCTAGAAGGAATCTTTCTTCTGAATTGACAGAAAGCACATGAATACCTATGATGTAAATGAAAAAAACTCGTGATAACAAAAAAAAAAAAGGTTCTTTTGAGTATTTAAATGAGTAAAACCTGATTTAAATCATTTGAGAGAACTTTCTCAAAAACTCCAAACGGGAGTGCAACTGAGGTGGGAATCCCAATCCAGGATGGCACCTTTCCTTTTAGATATGCAATATTACGTGATTTAGCTCCAACCTAGACAAATTTATATATTAGCAGCAGCTGTATGCATTGAATCTTTTGTAGTACTCCAGAGAGAGAATCAATAAATTGTTCTTGAAGAAAACAAAAGTAGAAATTGGCTAGCTCACCATGTCATTAGTAAACTCTTCTGATGATATTGCATATCTACCACAGAATTTCTTTTTAACTAGAGTTACAGATAGCGGTGGGGCAACTTCTTTTGAGTCACTCGAACCTGCTATCTCTCCTTCAGTCACCTCACTGCACTTAAATATGAATTCTATATGAAGTTGATATCTAAAAAGAATGCAGTCTGATGAAACTTAGAGAAAAAGGTGTGAGATAACAAAAGAAGTAGCACTTCAAAATGGCAAAAGATCCACAGCAGTCAACAGAAAGGTTGACATTTAATCAGTTGACCTGTAAACTAAATCAGCGGATGTAGGTATCAAGCGTAGGAGTCTTCCTTCCATAGCTCGGAGGTCTGCCAATATATTGGAGTCGAAGCATGTAGCAAAGCACACCTGCCAAGATGGCAATATATTTTAAAAGGGGATGAGATCTGCATTTCAGGCTGAAGCATTATGTCCAAGACACTACCTTGCTGTTTCTTGCTCGAACAGAAACATGTGAAAGAACATCTGGCATATCTGGTGTTAAAACGGCAACAGTACCATCAGGGATTTCTTCCTCCCCTTTAACAGATTTTGCCACCAAAATTGTTGGGCTCTCATAAGATTTATTCTGAACAGAGAGCAATTCATCCACGACTACGACATATCCAACCGCTTCAACTGGGCTGATAACCTGCCAACTGTTTTGGGCCCAAAATCTTTCACAACTTAGCTATTATATATTTCATTGAAAGAAGAAGACCTTTAACATATTATAGTTTTCACTGTTTGAAACTGATGCTCACCATACCAAATTAGGCAGGGGATAGCAGAACCAAAAATCTAGAAGTTATAATTTATTATTATATACATTGATGCATTGATATGGTTAACAATTTAATTACTATAAGATTGACTGCATCCACAAACCTTCCCAAATGCGCAGTTTCCCGAAGAACAGGATCTAGCCGATTAAGAAGAGCAGATAAAGAAGCTGCAGATCCAGCACGAATCATTTCTTCGGTGAATATATCAACCTACATGGATCAATAATAGAAGAAAATTAAGATAGGTCATTACTCTGGTCTTTGAAAATTCAACTTTAGGTTTTAATTTGATTCACATACGGCCCACTTATCCACTCCAAGCTGTGAACCAAGATACTCTGCAGAAGGCTGTAATAACTGATGGTACCACTCTGCCTTGCTTGTGAGTGCAAGTCTTGTCCTGTCAAGGACCGACTTTGCAAATAATGCCCAGTTCTCATGTCCATCTTTTGACATATTTATTGCTTGATCCCATCCCTTAATGAAGAAAAAGATGTAACATAGTTACTCCATAGAAAAACAAAAGCAGTGGGCAAACTAAGTTGATCACATAAGAAAGATGTCTTGTCTTCTGCATCCTGTTTCTGTTCGATATGGGGTGGCTCATGACTCTCATACTTCATGATATAACATGCGAACAATTTTCTATATAAAACATGGGAGATCACAAGCTAAATTTGAAGTTCAAAAAAAAATAAAAAAATAAAAAGAATGGCCATACCAGAGAAGAAGGCTGGCCTGAGTGGTGAAGCATCTATACGTATACTACTGGGAATGTGAACACACCAAGAGTGCTAACATGTGAAGGCAAACAGCAAAAATACTTTTGTTTGTCTCTGCTAGTTTTATTACGTCCAAAGCTATCTGACAAAATCTAATTTTTCAATTTCCAGAATAAAAAGGAAAGAATACTTTTATAAATGCAAATTTCATGAATAAAAATATATGTAACTACAGTAAAAGCCTTTTAGATAACTGAACCCTGGAGCATTTAGATTTCTATCTGATCAAGAAATCATCCATGAAGGTGATACAATGTTTTTTTTTTTTTTTGATCAGTTAAAGTGATACAATGTTCGTTACTTGGAAAATGACAAATTTAATATCAAGCATAAAATAGGATTCAACAAAGTATTTTTAACATTTGGTTTCAAAATCAACAACAGATAACATCACTACTGAATAGTGTGTAGTTACCTTCAAGCAATAGATGAGATCTTCATTGTTGTCGACTGACAGTGACAGGTTTTCAAGGACAAGAGAGATGAAGTACATAATTTTCTGTGGAATTCAAAAACAGCATAATTAAGAAAGAATAAGCTGTATTCCTATATCCTCAAAGATAGAAGAAGAAAATCAACGAGCTATTGTTACAAAACCAAACAAAGAATGCGGGTTAACCTGGGGACTAGCACTATTCAGCTCCTCATACCCTCTCTCAACAGCTGTTCTAACTGAAGAATCCAATGCAATATCCAAAAATATAATATCCTTAAGACGATTGTTTTGCTTGAAAAGCAATGGTCGAAGCTCCTGACGAGCCTCTAGCAAACCCTGAAAAGATGAATTTATTTATTAAGTTGTTAAGAAAAAAAGACAAGCCTCAGAACAAGATTGAATATTTAATAAATCACATACCTCAAGGAGGGCCTCCACCTGCTTATCTTCGACATGTTCCAAAACAAATCGGAGGAGTTCCTAGAGGAAACGTTTTAAGACATGATATTATGTGTCCAAGAGAATAAAACAACACAAGTGTTAGACACTGAGAAAGAGAATCTAATTCACTTTATAGTACCGGAAATCCAGATGGCAGGCCTGGTACAGGATTTATTTGGACCCCAACCATGAATCCTTCTCCCTGATCGCGTCCAAAAAATCTTTAAACAAGATATTTGAGAAAGCAAGGCATTGAATAAAGTATCAAATTCCTTTAATTACCTCTGCTCTGTAACCCATACAATTAGAAATTGCAGACTCAAGATCTGCACCAGAATGGACTGCCTTCAGTGTTCTCATGTAATTCCCAAGATCACGAAGAAGGCCATCCTTCTGATCTCTCCTAAAATTTGGTTCAGAATGGATTGCACGGTCATAACTTAAGAGTCGCTCCTTCGTTATTCCATTTTCATTCAGGGTTTTCCAATAAACACTAATATCCATGTCACTCTTGATATAATCAATTAGTGCCTGCAAAAGAGGTAAGTAAAATTCTTTGAGAAAAATACAAAAATGGAGAAGAGGGATGCAGGGGAGAGGGAATCTAAGCACATATTCGATTTTCACCTGACAGATTACAACATCATCAGGACTTGTGTTATTATGCAACTTCTGATGCCATTCCTCCATCATTCCACCTTTGCAATCATTGTTCCTCTGCAATCGAGTAGAATGCTTTAAAACATTATATTCATGAAGGGGTACTAGAATATGGATGGAAGGCCCCAAGAGAGTAATATTAACCTGAATAACAAGAATCTCATCTCTTATTCGCTGCCCCACATCTCCTTCACCTCCACGACCAACAGTTGACATGATCATTCGTAATAATTCACGATACTGAGAATGACTTATGTAAACATTCTGAAGGAGGTCTGTGAGCCTGTCCTGGGCTTTGCTAATCTCACTATACCAAAGAAGGCAAAAAGAAACTTGATATGGAGATGGAGCCTTAATGTTAATGAAAGAGAAAAATCATATAGAGACTGAGCTTTCATGTTAAACAAGAGCACTACAAGCAGGAAACTTGATTGGGAAAACCAGAGTGCTATCAATTGGGAAAGACTTCAAAAGATGGGCAGAAGGTGAACTAGTAAAAATTTAAATTCCATCATCCTGTTCACATGAGCATGTTAGCAAACTTATCCTAAAAAGTTTCCAACACTGAGAAATGGAAATATAATATGCATTAGATAATAATCCTATAAGCCCCATACCGTGGTTTAACATTGTAATTTTTATTCCATGTCAACTGTCTTGTTGCCATGTATCTCATCCAGACAAGCATTCCAGCGAGACCTAATTCACCAGCACTAGTAGCTTCTTCCATCAAATCTGCTGCAATATTAAATCTGAAACAAAAGCAAAATACAATAACTACCAAGCTGAAATCAAACCAGTCAATGAGTGATTAAAAATGTCAGAACCAGATACATGAATTTAAAAAGAAAAAACAAATGAAGATTTTTGTTTTAACAGAATAAATGAAGAATTTTGACACCTAATAAAACTGCAGTTCATGAAAAGAAAACATAAATATCAACCAAATTCTTACTACAGGGACGACAGTGGAACTCATGAAACTTTGCTAGTTTGCCAATGTATAGCTTCAGGAAAAATAATAATTTAGCCATGCAATAAGTTTTACTATCTTGATGACATTGTATATACTGTCTACACTTGGTGATGGATCAGCCAAAGTCCTCAAGACTCCATTGATTGTGAACCAGTACATATTCAGTTCCTTTTGAGAATATAAACTCATCAACGGAGATTCTCTCCTACTAAAAGATCAGGGTGCCACCTTCTACTCGACATGAAATCAACCATATATGACCTACTCGAGATCCTACTGAAGGAGATATGATCATCACAGTAAAATTTGGGTCTAAATTATCTGCAGACTCAGGAGAAAAGACCCAGAAAAGTATTTAACTAGAACCCCATCCTTAGAAATAAATCCCTAAGGAGCAAATGACCATAAATTATTATCATATTGAGGATTATATAAGAATTCAGTAAATACTAACTAAGATAAAGCTTGGTAGATAAATAAAAAAAATAAAAATTCCTCACCGATGCATGAAAGACTTCTGAGCTTCACATTCCAGATCTGCTATTTTATCTAGCAAAAGTTTTGCTGTGCCCTTACCATCACCCACAACCTACTTTGCCAGTGGAGTTTAATCATCACATCAAGAAAGTGTTATTAGATATTCAACAGAAAATATAAATGATGAATTTCTTGCACATATTGAGCAGAGAAGGAGAAGATACCTGCTGCAAGGGTTTAGATTTAGCACCAAATTCAACAAAAAAGTCTGAACCCTTGTTTTTTATCCATTTGCCATTAGATAAAAGAACAAACGGCATCCCCACATATTTGTCATCTTCAAACTCTAGTTCTAATGATTGGACCTGAAATTGAAATTACAAAATTAGTTCGCCATTGATGCTAATCTGAGGTTAACTTATATCCATGACAAATTAACTTCTACAAACCTTCAGGTCATAGGAGCTATTCGAAAACTGTGTTTCAATGGCCTTATCTAAAGTAATTGAACCAGGGGGTAATATACTCGATGGTGGTGCCTACAAAAATTTCAAATAGAATTTATTTTAGAATTTATGAAAGAGTGAAATGTAGTTAAGGAGAAAAAGAACTGAATAATCTCTTACCAGCCACTCTCCAGGTGTCCTGGACAATGCCCAGTGGAGAATAACTGGCTCTTTAATGTCTGTAGCCAGATAAACTTTCATCTTACTGGATGATTTTGCTACAAGGACCTTGAAATATAAAATGGATCAAAATTTTAATCTTATCCAGACAAATATTAATTTTGCAGATAAAATCTACCAGATTATGTTCTACCAGAACTTTCGTGTCTCCAAGATCAAATACTTTCTTGTTCAAAGGGGAACCATCAATTTGTTCTTCAATTGCCTTAGCAAATAGCTCAGTTGCAGATAAAGCTCTTGGTTCTACAGGTTTTGGTTCTGCTGGAATGCTCTCACCTCCACTTTGAGAAGGATACTTAGTCAGAAGTTGTGCTATATCCCTCTTCTTCCGTTGAATTCTTTCAACAGTGAAATAGCTCTTTTTCTCCAGTTGCTTCGCGACCTTTGTTTCTACCTCCCCTTTGGTAATCTTTTCTCGTATCTCACCCAGTGAGGTCCCTTTCTCCAATTCAAGTTGCAACTCCTTTCTTGCTTCTTCAAATTCTTTCTGTTAGTATCAACCAGTTCAGTAATCGATAAATTAACATCAGCAGTGAATCATAAATATCCAGGTTTCATTCTTAATACATGAGTAAGAAACACATTCGTATCCTGACCCAAAGCATGTTGATAGTGCATCACAATATATCCAAGCACATGTACAAGCAAACTCGAGACTTACAAGTTGCTGCTCTGGAGAGTAATTTGGCTTCCCAGCTTTCTCCCATCTTATATAAGCTTGTATTTGTACAAGATCAACAGGTATATTGCTCTTCACTGGAAGGGGCCTATCCTTGTTTTCTGGAAGGGGGCTATCCTTGCTTTCTTTTGCATCAGTTTTGGTCAGCCTAGCTCGAATTTCCTGTATGGATCTACCCCTTGCTATTTCCTCTTGCAGCTCTCCCCTAGCTGCCTCATATTCCTCCTTTTAAAGAATAATAACAAACATCAAAATTACTAGAAAGACATTCTTCAAAGCTAAAGATAACTTATCAACAATAAATTGGTCTAAGGACATCAAAAGGTACCATGAAAGGGAAAAAAATTCTCAAGATGCAGTAAACCATTCAATATCATTAATAGTTCAGAGAAGAACCATTTCTTCTACATAAGTAAGACAGTTAGAACTACCTTCTCTTGCTCAGGAGTGTACAACTGTTTCCCCTTTCTCTCCCACCTCAAATATGCTTGAATCTGCACAAGATCCTCAGGCACAGATACATTTGGGACCTGTGATCCTCCAGCAGGTAATTTGATAAAGAAGTTGCTACCGTTATTCTTGAACCTAGAGACAGAAATGAGGGGGGAAAACAGGAAAGGTTATTCTAGATGCTATGTTTCAGTCATATAGGTAGGATTCGTATGAATTTCAGATTACCATTTATTCTGGCCTTCATCAAAAATAAGAAATTCTATAGCTTGGATAGCAGGATCTTCAATCTGAATTCTTAATGAAGCAATGGATCCAGACTGTGAATGAAATTAAAAATTAGTATATGAAACTTATCTGAATAAATAAGAGAACACAAGGTTCACAAATATTTTGGTCTGCTTGATATTTGGGGAATATTACAGCTAACTCGGACTTACTGTAACAAAAGGAGTTCTAAGGGCTCGGTTCTTGTATACTTTAGTTCCATCTGGACGGCAACTTGGTAGCACCCAGTTTCTGCAGAAAAACAAAAAAAACAAAAATAGACAAAAGTGAAACAAGCCTAGGAAAGGATACAAGTCAAAGAAGCTCAAATGCCATATAAGTGACTGAGTTACCCTTTACTGGACTGTATAGCACCCCAGTGCAGCAGTAGGTTACTGCTACTACTAGTGACCGTAATATCTACCACTCTAGGAGAACTAGGAGTAGGAGCCCTAACATCAACCTGCTCAATCATGTATGCAAATGACACGAAATATGTAAGAAAGCAATCCAATATCCCACGAATTATAAAGGAAACAATACCAAGACGTACCTGCAACTCAATATTTCCGTCGAGGTTGAACTTTTCAGCAATCTGTTAGAATTCAATAAACAGACATCATTGGCAAAATTCCAAAATGCATATAAAGCAGACTGCACAAATAGATAAAGAGTTGTCTAAAAGATCAACTTATGTTCCTGGGAGTTTAACTCCAATTGCACCATGTTGATTGTCAACCTTAAATCTTAATTTGATGTATGTGGTAGTCAAAAATATGCTTTCCAGACTTTCAGTTATAGAGAAGTAAAATGAATGTTGTTTAGAGGCAGTCTCAAATCAAGAACATTGCAAATAATAAGCCCAGAAAGGAAGAAAACAGATAAGAATGCAGAACAAACTACTCTGTAGAGATACACAAAATAGTACTTTTGGAGGAGGGAAGAAGATACTTCCTAAGTTATCTCAACATACTCATGGCTAATGAGTTTCAACCAAAAGAGAGGTAAAAGGGGTAGGTCCTTCAGAAGTCATAACATTTATGACCCTGAATTTCAACCTAAAAGACACAACAAAATAATAAGTAATAATTAAGAAGGTAAATATATCATTGATGAATGATGAATGTTTTTGCATGAATACAATGGCAATGTTGCTCAACCATTGGACTAAAATTCCATTAGTAGAATAAAGTGTTGTTCTGAACATGTCGAATGAGTCAATAAGGTGAACTTCTTATTAGATAATCTAGTTTTCGGCTGTGATAGTTTCTAATCCACAATTCTCAGTTTCTAATCTACTTGTTTTAACTGTTACACGCTAAACGCAGAAAACTGTACTCCTATTGCTCCTTCCTGGCAGTTGAGATGAAAAGGATGCCTGCCCAATGATATGGTTTATATATATATAGAATATATTTCTGTAACTCAGCCAAACTACTTACATTTGAGAAAAGGTATGACAAGCTGTCTCTTGAATTTAAATATGTTTGTCTCTTGAACTTAAATATACCAAAATGATTAATATACACATGGAGACAATTCTTCTGAAAGAATATTATGAGCGAAAGAAATAAACAAAGATTTTGCCTTCAACACTTGATCAAAAGAACAATAGTACCATAGAAGACATATGTCAGCCATAGTTACCTCAGAAGGATCGGTGGCTAAAACAGCCCGAGGGAAACCTGAGACAGACCGATGCTTCCCCATAGGTAATTTACTTTTCTGCACTGTAAGTTTGCAACCACGAAACTCAGTTGATAAAGGTGATTTTCTTGCTATAGAAGTTGCTTGAGGTGCTAATAAAGTGTTGCCCCCAATGCAAGAGGAATTGATTCTGCTTTGAGTCTCTAGGACTGTTGAAGGAAGTGAACTCTGGTGCAGCAAGTTATTCCCTATCGAATTGCTCATGTTTAACACCTAAAAACCCCATAACAAGCTAAGATCAATTATTCCTCTTTCCGTATTTCAACACAGTACACTCCAAACATTGACAACAACAATAACCACATTTGCATCTTCATTTTGTGCGTGAATGAGCACAATGTATGCAAATACAAATCCAAATATCAAAACAAGAGACGTAAATCAACAAGATATACATCATCAAAAGATCAAATTATGCTTTTCCTGAAGAATTGCATGTGATCAGAACCAATACACTCAGCTGAAATTACAAGATCAAGATTTTAGCACTACATACATGATACAACCATAATAGCTTGTGTAACTCACATACAAATAGCATAATATGAACATACTCATCAAACATCCACACATTTGCGGACTCTGGTGCTTTATTGTTTATCAAATATGTGTATCTTTCTACAATGCAAAGATCCAATCCTAAAACACATATAAAATTGCAATTCAATCAAAAACGAGAAATTAAACTCGAATTTAACCATTCATTTACATATAGTAACTGTTTATTTATTAAACCGTAGTCCAATCACAGAAAATTTTCTTCGATTCCACCTAAAATCAAGCAAAGAAAAGTATCTAGAATCATGTAATGTAAAGGAAAAGCAAGCTCGGAATATGCATCAAAACTTTTGAAAAACAGACGAAGAAAGAACAATCAATGGGAAAATTCACCAATCCTTAAACATTTAAAATTCCATTAACGGATAAATCATACCTTGAATCCACCTACAGAGAAGAAATCAAAGCAAAATTGGATTGATTGAATGGCCTGTGAAGATTGAAGAAGCTGAGTGGCAGTGAGTATGGACTGTTAATTAAAAAAAATAAAATTATTGGAAAAGAAGATTTTTGGAAATGAGAATCAGACCCGACGTGAAAGGGAAGGATGGGAGATACTAATAATTTACTACAAATATCGGTATTTCAAAAAAGAAAAAATAATAATAATAATAATAATATCGGGGGAGGGAGTGTACACGTGGCATGAAAGGAGAAGGGCCGTCAATAAATGAGTGTGGAAGTCCGAAATTTGATCACGTGAGTGCGATTGGATCGGGTACCGAATTCGATGGGGAGAGTCGTAGGGCCCGCCCCGCAAATGCAAACGTGGAATTTTTTTTTTTAATTCAATATATGAGAATGATTATCACAAAATCTTCAAATAATCTTTAAATAGAAGTATAAAAAATCGGTATGCAATATTAAATTACTATTTGCAAGATTCGAATTCAATACTTCTCATTTAACATGTCAAGGATTCAAGTAAAAATATTTAAACGAGAGAATCGCAACGTCAAATCACATACCTCAACCCGAAATTTTTAATTTTGATATTTTCAACTTTTGTTTTATTTTTTTCCCCTTTCTATGTGGTTTTGATATATTTACAATGACTTTTGCGCCATTTGCATGATTTTTAGTTTGTGGGATATTTTTTGTATGATATTTTCCAACGATGGCAAGTTGGGCAAGGCAAATATACTAAATTTCTTTTTCTTTTTGCAGCAAGGAAAGCAATTTATTTTCCATATAACCTCAAAATTCTTAATAATCAAGTGTTAAAAAATATATATTCTAGTGATAGGAAGAATTATTTTCCATGAGAAGATATTTGAGTTCAATATTCTTAGAAGTTTAGAAAAATAATTATGAAATACAGATAGTCGAATAATTATATATACATACATTAAGCTTTGTTATTTTTATTTGAATAATTCATTAATCATCAACATATTTGTAGATCTTGTTCTTTTATTAAAACGAAATATAATAGTCGACAAATTAATTATTTTTCTTTAAAAAAATAAATTTATTATTTTATTTATTTTCTAGATAAAACGGAGAATTGATAAAAAATTTTAATAGAAACCGAGTTTTTTTAAAAAAATAAATTTAATTGGAATTATGATTGAATTCAACTTTAGGATTCATGTCAAAATCTTCACATTATTTTGTAAAAAGAGGTCACATGATCCTCCTCATTTCTTTTTTATTTTTTTTAAAAATGATCCACCTCATCTATTAATTTGCATCAATCCATAGTTTCACTTAGGTTCCATAATTACTTTGCAAACCCTTCGAAAATTAAGTACAAATTAATTAGATCATATACTTTTAAATAACAATTACTTCTCCAAAGTATTAAAAAAAAGTGAAAAGTGCACTCTTTTTATTTATTATTATTTTTTTATATAGACTAAAGTTAGGATCATACTTTTGAAATCAATATTTGATTAAAGAATATTTCAATTCTTAATATAAAAAATTATTAATTTAACTTAATTATATTGTTGTACTCTAGAAAAATACAAAAGGAATAATTCGTTGACATGCAACAAAAGGAGCAGGTGTGCAGGATAAGAAATAGATATTTGAGAAATCAGCAACCTTTTGGACAATAATTAGCCAATAATAATTAATTGATAAGCTCCATCTCCTATACCAATTTGTGTACCATTCGAATTTTTTTATCTAAATTTTATAAAAAATGTGATGATTAGCACACGAATTCTGGCTTTAATAAGAATGTGATACTTCGTTTGGTTTATTTATACAAAATAAAATATTTAAAATCGTTTTGAGCAATTTTTTGGAGAATTTTTTTTTAATCTAAATTTTGTAAAAAATGTGATGATTAGCACACGAAGTCTGACTTTGTATTCTTTTCTAATTTGATATATTTTATTAATAAAACTTAATAAATAAAATAAATAAAAGATAAATACTAAAAAAGATAAACTTTAAAAACTATATATATTATAAAAGAAAAATATATATTATAAAGATTAGATGAAAGTATGTTACTACTTTATGAGACACTTGCCCTCCAATTCAAGCAATCATTTTACCATTATTTTTTTTTTTTTTTTTTGGGAAGAAAAAATTTAACACTTTTTTTTTCCCTTTCTAAATTAACCCTTTTGTTTATCCATTTATATATTAAAGATGAAGACAATGCATTACATTTTATGTTAATCCGGTGGTGTGAGTATATTGGTGCATTTCCATTTATTTGAATTAAAATTTCGAGTTTGATATATCAATACAATAAATATCAGTTAAATATTAATGCAATAAATATTGTTTACTATTTTAAAAATTTTTAAAAGATGTATCCTTGAGAAATTTCATGGCCAAAGACCTAAACACAAGAATTAAATGTATTAATTAAGTAAATTAAGATATGATTTATTCACAAAATTTAATGAACTAGAGATTGTTAACAAACCATATTATCCAAAACTAATCTCTAAAATACACCATTATTTTTTTTCAAGAGGGAAAAATCATTCGAAAAATTAGAGTTTGAAGCTTTACTATTATGAATAGTACTTAAGAGAAGAAGAATTGTCAAGATTGCTCATTAATTAATCAATCCGAATTTAGAAATATTTCAACACACCTCTCAGGATGAAGATTCTGCATATGTTGGCAATTCTGTATTAGATTATATAATTCTAATATCTATTGAAAAATTAAATTTAATCAAAAAATACGAGAATTTTCCCAATTTTATAAGGAATATGTTGAGTCAATAGATGTTTCGACCAAAAAACTTCATGTATAATATATTTTTTGTTACAATATTAATAAAACCAAGAATAAAATAATTGTTGAAGGAGCTAAAAGAAACATATATGCTTATGAAACAAAATAATTTTTCCCAACCATTTCATATGAAACAAAATAAAAAAAAACAAATAAATAACAAAAACAAAAACTATAAATCAAGAACATTAAAAAAAATAGAGAATTAATTAATATTGATCTCTCATCATCATCTTCTTCTTCTTTATCCCATATATCCCAATATCAATTGTCACATAATTTATTGGAATTTAACTAAATCAGTGCCTCCTTTTAGTACTTGTAATAGCCAAGGAAATGCTTGAATATTTTTGAATAACATCTCTAGCCTTGTCAATTGAAGGATCATCAACTCCAAATTCATTAAGGCCATCAGTGCAATCACCAAATGCATCTAAAGTAGCTGAAAGTTCAACATCAATGGATCCCATTGGGTCACCAGTTCTTAGGTTTTCAAGAACTTTATTCAAATTATCAAGAACATTTTCATAGGCTTCATTACATGTCTTCACAATTGAATCTTTGCTTATAGCCAAAAGCGTTGGCGGGAGATGTTGTGGTAGCCCTTCAATTAATGGTTTCGATTTCTTAGCTTCATCCATAATAGTATGGACAACATTTGTTAATGCTTCATTCCAAGTTTTTGCTCCCTTTACTAAATTAGTGCAAAGGTTCTTTTCAGGTCCGGCATCGGTCGCCCCGCAAACATCTGTGGCATTTACACCGTTACTAATGAAAAGGATTACCAGAACGCTGGCAGCCAGAAAAACCTGTGAGGACGCCATTCTTGTTTTTTTTTTTTTTTTTTGTTCTCACAGGCTTTTTTTTTAAAAAAACTTTTTTAAATCAAGGAGAAAAAAACAACTTGGGAAGGTTGCTTTTTCTCTTTTTATTTTTTCTTCTTCTTTTCTGTTTTGTTCTTTGTTTCTAATGAGATATTATATAGCAATGTGTTTGTTGAATGGGTTTTTGAATGATTGTGGCTCAGATTGTTTTTCTCCTTTTTTGTTTGGCACCCTAAAAACTCTATGGCTCATAACAAGTCAATTATGAATAAATCTTTTTTGCCAAAGATCCATTTTTATTGCCAAACTTTATGGCTCATTTCTATTTATTGGTTTTTTTTAAAAGAAATTTATATTTATTGTTTGTGATTAAATGTTCACTTCACTTAAACCTAAGGTGACATTTATTTTAGAGAATATTTTTGTATAAAAAATTTATATTATATTTATATATTTTTACTCTCAACAATATGATATGCGCCAAGCATGAGTTAATTACTTGGCCAAAATGATCTGATTGGTCATAAATGTCACTTTGTAAATGGTTCAGATGTAAATTATACTTTAAAAATATTTAGAATATGACTTTTTCTAAACAAAAATAATTAAAGAGTATTTTTAGTCATTTTTTCTTTTAAGAAAACTAAATTAATGGGTAAATGTCCTAAAAAAAATTTATTTTTGTCATAGAAAATGTCATATATTATGGATCTTATCAAAGTTGCGTGTTAATTTGGAGGTTTATGAAAATCATATAAACTTTACAAATTTAGAAAAAATAAAATGATCACTTAATAAATTGAAATATTCAATTAAAAATTTAATACAAATTAGCATTTATTTTGAAAATCGGAAATTAAATTAAACCACCTGCCACGGTTCTTAAGGCAAAGTACTTTCTTACTATAGATCCAATACACCCTCTCTAAGATCAATTTTTTTTCTAAAATTCCAAAGCAAAACTACGTCGTTTTTTATTTTAGAAAAATGAAATTGAATTATTGCTTATGAAATTCATTTAAGCAGACTTTTACAAAAATGAATTTGAAATAAAGTCATATCGGATGATATCTTAAACTTCCAATGAGTTACTTATGGAGAGCCATTGATTCATATAACACTTAAAACCAGTAATTATTTTCTTGAATTAATATCAGAAATCACAAAATTTAAGAAATATTAACAAACAATAATTTCAATTTCAACACTATTTATATTATCAATATTCCAAAAAAAATGCAGTTTTGATCTTCTTCCCGTAATTCTGGACTCAGGAATCTTATCGAATCAAAAGTCCAGAATAAGGAAAGAGATTGAAATTGGATAACATTTCAAATCTCGAGAAAAAGGGGAAAAATGACCTTCCTGAAATTCAATTATTTGAGCTCAATCCTATTTCTAGCTATACTTTTCCTAATTCAAAATGCCGAATCAAAGAACAAAAACCTAACAGGAATTAACCCAATCTGCAAAACCGTACCAAACATTCGTCTCTGCAACAGAATCGTCAATGGCGCTACAAATCCACGTAACGGATCTATAAACGCGATCCATGCCGCAATCAATATAAGCAAAAGCATACAGAAATTGACGCCGTTAATAGCAAAAGAAGCTTCGGATCTAGATACAGCAGCCAAGGAAGCTCTTGTGAAATTATGCACAGAGGATTTCGAAGACGCCATTGAAGAACTTGAAACCGGCGTTAGATATATAAACGAAGGAGATATTAACGGAGCAGATTCTTACCTAGCCGGAGCTGTGGGGATTACCGGCGATTGCAGAGACGCTGTAACTGAAAGAGGAAAATGTATTTTGGCTTTGAATAAGATTATTGAGCAATTTAACAAAGTAATGGATACTACTTTGGTTCTTGTTCATCAAATCCCAGTTTAATTAATTGCAGCTTATAATTATTAGCCATGGCGTTTTTTTTATTTATTTATTTCAATATTGTTACCAAAAGTTGAAATTATAGTGACTTAAACGGGGAGGTTGAATATTAATTTTCAATATTAATTTAATTCATGCATATTTAATTAATAATGAAATTAATTATAAGTACTAACCCAATAATTAATTGGAAATTCGTGTTAAAGAAAGAGAAATCATCTTTTTCAATATAATGTAGAGAAGTTAATAGAGATAAATTTTGATTTTGAACCTAATGGAAATGAGAAAATTCTATTCTAAATCCTATTTAGGGGTGAAAATAATATATATTAATTCCATATAAAAAAACTCTAAATTTTATTATGAATCAGATTTATGACGGGAATATAAAGAAAAATTTTCCTTCTTCAATATATTCTAGTAATGTCCGAGATAGAATAAGGAAAAATATCATTATAGTTCAGAGTAAGTTAACGATTATGAGTGAAACGATATCATTTTTCTAAAGTCTTTTTATATTATCATTGAAAAATTTTCCGTAATATATAATTTTTTTTTGTACAAACTGTATATAATATAAAATGTGATCCCATCCTTAGATTTTGATGAGTTAAAGATTCATGAATTTGAAGAGTAAAAGTAAAGTTCCCTCAGCTGCGGGAACTCATCATTCTTGGTACCTTAATTATGGCCGTCAAGAATGGCAGAATAATTATTTTTTATTTTATTTCTTTTAATGGCAGAATACTTATAGGATGTACACATTCATGCATTAACCAATCAAACTTCCAATGAGTGCCCAAATCCTACGGTGTAGGTTGTTAAGCAAGTTTTTCTGCGATCAATTTTATATTAAGAAATTAAATTATGTTTTCCCTATGCAAATATATATATGGAATAATAAAAGAAATTCGAAAATTAAAAAATGCAGTACGAAAATTTTAAAATATCATTTTTCACTACCGTAAAATCTAATCGTTGAAAATAAAAAAATTAGTATATCGATCAATACTCATTTATTTATAATTTTATCGGTTTGAAATTAAAAAAAAAACACTGAATTAAATAAAAAAAAATTTAGGCGAAATTTTCCCAATCTGATAAAATTCTTTGAATAATTATACATATATCATGCAAATACCTTCGAGAATTCTCCTTTCCATCGAAGACATTGAATCTTTAAAACTACACCTTTTTTCCTCTTTTTTCTTTTCTTTTGTAAATACAAAAATTGTTGTTCGGATTTTTTTTATTAACTTAAAGAGGCGCTCGGTATTTATATATACAATTTGACTAATTCAAATTCAATTTAAGAAACGTTCTTAAAATTTAATTTATATTTGATCTAAAACATTTTCAACAAAATTTGTAAGTCGTATATAATTGTAGATAATATATAATAAGAAATTACAATGTTTTTTGTTATGATTTCCGGCGACCAAAACAGAAATAACCAAGAACCTATTTACTATTACAATACTCTATTTACTATTAGAAGACTAAATCAAGAAAGCAAGGAGCGAGAAAAGCTGAAACACCTATTCTATTACAGAAGGTTTCTTCGCCTTTAATGTCTTCCAAGTCTCGATCAAAGTAACCAGTAAATCAGAGAGTGTTAGTAATAAACGAGAACAAGAAAGGTACGATCTTTACCTCGAGACCCTTCAGGTCTCGGTTGGGACACCAACAGCCGGAGCCGAATGAGCACTGCAAGTTCGGTCTCATCGTCCGTGACAGATGACTGCCCCAAAGTGTTCTTCCGGTGGCCTCAAGGAAACGATGCAAGACGCCCTTTCCTCTCACTGCAGTCACACAGAAAAACGAGCAGACAAAATGATCGAAAGAAAGAAGAGAGAGGAAGAAGACACAAGGTCAGAGAGCAAGAGAGGCAGCGGCGGACTCAACAGAAAGAATGAGTGAGGTGAGGTAGGGTAGGCCGAGAGAAAGAGAGTTTAAATAGCCATGTCACCTTCAACCCGGCCCGCCCGACATCAAAAAATCTGTCAGCTCAGCTTCACTCTTCAAGAGGCCCACCAAGTTTAATACATCATAGGGATTAAATGATCCAAAGAAAAAGAATGAAAATAAAGTGAAAGTAGCCCAAAAGGCCAACATTTTTTAAGCCCATCAAGTATGCTCCGTTATAATAATGTTAGTATATGAATAAAAAGCTTTTAATTTCTCCTATTTCTTCAAACAATATATTATATATTTATGGTTAAAAAAATTGTTCTTAGATGAATGGCTATATATGCCGTTTTGTTAAAAAAAGATGAATGGTTACGCCAATTGCTATAATACAAGAATTAAAAGTGGCTATTCATAAAAAAGGAATAATGAAAGCGGCAAATTTGGAGTCTCCAATTAATAATATGATAATATCTTTTTTTTTTAACTAAAAATATTATAATTGATATGAAAATGACGGAAATCACAACAATCAAAATAAGCTTAAAATATTTTTCTAACCTACTAAAAAAAATTGATGAACTAAGATAATCCAAGAACTACATAACAAACAAATAAAATATTATTTTAATGAAAATACAAATTGTGTATGACGTAATATATTTTAATTTATATTTTAGATAGATAAAATATATTAATACTACAAGAGTTTTTATTTATGAGTGTTCAAGCTTATATTTTAGAGACACATGTTAATATAAATAAAGTAGTTCAAATTTAATAAATTTTATAAAATTTAAAATTTATAAAATACTATAGAACTATATATAAATTAGTTAAAATCTTAAATAAGAAAGTTAATCTATACCCCTTCATTTTTTATTAATTATCACATTAAAATTCTAATTTTTGATTTTTTTTATATGAACTAAAACTCCCTTCAAATTAACATCCCTCCTCATTTTAAACTTCAATTATAGAAGAATTAAAAGGATTGAAATTTATTTTTTATAAAAGGGTACAGTTAAAAAAGCTTATTAAATGTTCCATTGTTATCGAAGACAATATGACATGTAAAAATAATACAAAAAATTAATATAATGTGACAATCGGATCATCTGCACCATTTTATGTACCACTTCTTGTATTACTTATAATTTAGTATATTTTATTAATAAAATTTATTAAAAAATAAATTTTAAAAAAATAATATATTATATTAGAAGATGTTAGAAGATATTTAATAATACAGTTGGTAGATTTCTCAATAAAAACCGAGCAAGTTTGGTCAATGAAGACAGAAGCTAAAACACAATAAAGAAAGAGGATCATTTAAATTCACACTTATCGATTATATAATTACTTAATTAAATTGAATCCTCAAATTTCCCAGAAAAATAAAATAAAATTGATTCCTCAAAATTAAATCTTGGATTTGTAAGAATATCCCTACCTATGCTTAGCTGCCATTCCTTAGTTTGAGGTCGAATATCCCATCACGCTACTTAATCAATTTAATAATCTCCACTTAATTGACCAAATTACCCTTTTCATATTTTGATTTCAATTTATAGAAATAGAGAAGAAAAAATTATAGAATAATAACATCATAAAGTGTTTAGAAAGTCAAATTTGTTCCTCTCTATGAGTACTTTTAGAAAAAGCAATACGCGATATAAATATTTTTATTTTAATATAACTCTTATATATTTGATAACAATTATAAGTATTCTGATTCAGAGTTACACAAGAAACTTTATATGACTATCGGTAAAAATTATTTCTTATACTAAAAAACTTTACACAATTAATTATGACGAGTTATTAAGAATTATTAAATAGTATGTTATAGAGATTTAGATTTTACAGAAGAATTACTATTCAAAAGTGACTCCGTTTAACTAATTCTCAAGAGATTTATTATATTTTGAAACAGCATGTTTTAGAATGATCCATACATATATTACATAATATATATAACTCGTGTTATTTTACTTAATTTTAATAAAATATAAATTAAATTTTTTCATAAAAAAGAAAACAAAAAACTAAATCCAAATAAATAAAAAAGAATATGAAAGGGTATATTAGTCATTTCATATCTATAAAGAGCAAATTGAAAATTCCACAAAGGTATCTATGACCAAGTCAAAGAAAGATAGCAGAGTGAACATTCAGTTGGATTCCGTACTTAGCCAACTTCTCTTCTCCAAAGTCAATGGTTGAAAACAAGCAAGTTGGGGCCCTAACATCTCTGTCCATGCCTGCTGCCTATTTGCATTTTCTCACATGAAGTTTTTTGCATTCTATTCTGATTGCACGATCGTTTTCACTGAGAGATTTTAAATTTGAGTTACTAACGAGTAATTTAACGTTGCATGTCAGTTATGATAGGATTAGCCTATATTAAGAGAGATTTGTTGTCTCTCATTCGTCGGAAGATATGTTAAGTAAATATATTTCGATAGTGTTTAAAATACAATGATAAATTATTTATTGTTCCTCTAATCTTTTACTTCTGATTCTGTCACTGCATGTTAAATTTATACTACTGTTTGAAAATTTGTGTCATTTAATTTTTTTTAATTAGTCGATGATTTTTTAATACTGTGTTATCAAATAAAGTGTTAGTGTTAAATTACCACTATTATTAAGTTTAATCCAATTTGGTCTCTTCTATGTTAAATTCTACGGCTTTACAATGGGACTCGGCGATTCTTTTTGTTCATTTTGTCCTTTTTTTTCCCCTCTTTTGATCCCAAAAGCCACAGACCAAAGAGTTGGCTAATTTTTTCTATCTTTCGATTCACAAACTTGGCAAAGTAATTAATGTAGCAAAAGTCCTTGTTGTAGACTTTTGGAGAAAGAGAAAATAACCATTGTGTGAAGAAATAATATTTTGTTGAATAATGTGATATGTTCACGTCGTGACAGAATCAAAATTTAAATATTAAAGACGTTGATAATAGAAATATAAAAATTTGTATATTCCGATTGAACAACTTAAAATATACACAACCGTCCACAAGTGTGTGGTTGTAATTTCGCCGCTGTGTCATATGGTGCAAACACCACGCTTCAACAGTTTACGTGAGCGTACAACTATTTCAGATGAATACCCCGTACACGTGTCTTGTAAAAGCCTTGTAAAAGCCTGACAGATGGAGTGAAACTAAAAAACTTAAGTGTAGAATCAAAATCTTAGAAGTTACAGAAGCGTCTACAAGTGTGTGGTTGTAGTTCCGTCATTGTGTCCTATGGTGCAAACGCCACGCTTCAACAGTTTCGTGAGTGCAGAGGATCTACAGCTATTTCAGATGAATACCCCGTACACGTGTCTTGTAAAAGCCTGACGAATGGAGTGAAATTAAAAAACTTAAGTATCAGAATTAATTACATCTGATATAGACATAAATCCATAATCTTAGAAGTTATTTTCACATGGGATTGTATTTAGATCCCTCAATCGGCCATTAAATAGACTAGCATATAGGTTTAAATATTGTTAAAGACTATCTATCAATATAATTTTCAACAAATAATGTATTCAAAAACTTTTCAGAAAATTTTATTTTTAAGTCTTTAGCACTATATAATACGAGGCAGGCCAAAGTAGTTACCTACTTAATCACTTCATCGTCATACTAGACAGTTACATCTGTCAACAGTATAGATAATATATATATCAGAGAAGAGGATATATACCTTTAAAAAAATCGATATTATATTCGAATTCGAGTCAAAATTAGTGGACACAATCAAACTCGAGCTCGAGTTCAAGTTGATTAAAAAAGATGAACATATTGGAACATATTTTCATTCAAATCAAGATGAATGCTTCTTATTTTTGTCAAAAACAACATTCAAGAATGACCCTTTTTATTCAATATTTACACAAAGTTACAACTTCTTTTCCTCATAACCAAACTACAAAATCACTTTCCGTTCTTGCACCTAAAAATCACTAAAGAAGGAAAGCAACATATATATATATATATTCAAAAAACATTAAAAAGAACACAAGAGTCTGTTATTATATCTGGTCACTTCACCTTAACACCGGTAACAGATAGTTACATCTGTCAACAGTATATATCAGAGAGAGAAAGAGATATATACGAACTCCTATATTACAAATAGTTTTCTTCAATCTTTTTATTCAATATTTACACAAGTTATAACTTCTTTTCCTCATAAAAACCAAACTACAAAATCACTTTCCGTTCTTGCACCTAAAAATCACTAAAGAAGGAAAGCAACACATATATATATTCAAAAAACATTAAAAAGAACACAAGACTCTGTTATTACATCTGGTCAATTCACCTTAACACCGGTAACAGATAGTTACATCAGTCAACAGTATATATCAGAGAGAGAAAGAGATATATACAAACTCCTATATTATAAATAGTTTTCTTCAATCTTTTTATTCAATATTTACACAAATTATAACTTCTTTTCCTCATAAAAACCAAACTACAAAATCACTTTCCTTTCTTGCACCTAAAAATCACTAAAGAAGGAAAGCAACATATATATATATATATTCCAAAAACATTTAAAAGAACATAATAGCATATATATATATATATTCAAAAAACAATAAAAAGAATACAAGACTCTCAGTACTGTTTTTACAAGTGTCACTTCACATTGACACCTGTAAACAGTATATATGAGAGAGAAAGAGATATATGGAAACTGCTTTATTACAAATAGTTTTCTTCAGCCTTAAAATGCCAAAATCTATACCAAAAACATGGAAATTGAACATATTTCCATGGATTCAAATCCCAAAAGTTTTCCTCTTCCTGTTGATTCAGAAAATAAAGCAACTGAATTTAGAGTTTATTCAATATCAGCACCTCATATGCGATCATTCCAATTATCTTGGATTTCTTTCTTTGCTTGTTTCGTTTCAACCTTTGCAGCACCACCCCTTTTGCCTATAATCCGAGACAACCTTAATCTAACATCAACAGACATAGGAAATGCCGGAATAGCAGCAGTTTCTGGTGCTGTTTTTGCCCGAATAGCAATGGGAACAGCTTGTGATTTGTTCGGTCCACGCCTCGCTTCAGCTTCTTTAATTCTTCTAACATCCCCGGCAGTTTTTTGCACATCAATCTCGAATTCTTCAGCTTCTTTCCTTTTAGTACGTTTTTTCACGGGCTTTTCATTAGCTACTTTTGTTTCGACACAGTTCTGGATGAGTTCTATGTTCAGTGGCAACGTTGTAGCAACAGCAAATGGTATTGCCGGAGGTTGGGGAAATCTAGGAGGAGGGGCAACACAATTAATTATGCCACTAGTATTTTCTCTCATCAGGGACAGTATTGGCGTTACAAAATTCACTGCTTGGAGAATTTCATTTTTTATCCCTGCTATATTTCAGACATTATCAGCTTATGCTATTTTTTTCTTAGGACAAGATTTGCCTGATGGAAATTACAAAAAATTACAAAAATCAGGTGAAAAACATAAAGATAATTTCCAAAAAGTATTTTATAATGCAATCTCTAATTACAGAGGATGGATCTTGGCATTAACTTATGGATATTGTTTTGGGGTTGAACTCACTGTGGATAATATTATTGCACAATATTTTTTCGATAGATTTAATGTTAATCTTCACACTGCTGGTACCATTGCTGCTAGTTTTGGATTGGCTAATCTGTTTTCTAGGCCTGGTGGTGGAATTTTGTCTGATATCATGGCAAAAAGGTTTGGTATGAGAGGGAGAATTTGGACATTATGGGTTGTCCAAACCATTGGAGGATTGCTTTGTATTCTACTAGGAAGAGTTGGATCTTTGGGTGCTTCTGTTGCTGTGATGCTTGTGTTTTCTGTTTTTGTTCAAGCTGCTTGTGGTCTTACCTTTGGAGTTGTCCCTTTTGTCTCAAGAAGGTAATTAATTGCTATCTCCATTCTTTTGCCTTCTTATATTATTGATCTGATCAGTTACGTGAAATCATATTAAATTACATATAATATGATATGAGGCTTTTACATCCGTTTATAATGAGATTAGTACTGATAAAATATACTTCTTTCCTCTGTTTTTTTATTTCGACACATCTAAAACATCACAGTCTTAAAAAAAAGAGAGAATTTTAAATGTTTTTCTTATATTCCCAGTCCAACAAAGATACTAAATTGGTACTTCTTTATTTTGATATTTTATCATAGAATTATACAAATCTAAATATAAAATTATGAGAATTGTATAAGGTTTATTAATATTTCTAAAAAATTGAGATTTTTAACTATCATCCATAAAAGGAAATGAATTCATAATTTGGAAAAAAGTAAGTGAAACTATCTCCATGAAATAAGAAAGTATAAATTAAAATACTCTTTAAACCAATCTTTTATCTCATTATTACTTCTATAAGTTTTTAATAACAAAAGAATTAAGAAATATCAAAATTTATTTTTTATGAAAAGCAAAATAAGAAAAGTTCATTAAAAAAACACGAATATTAATAATAAAACGTGATAAGAAAAAGAAAGAGATAATAAAATGAAAATTTAATCCTTCCAATATAAATATATATATATATTTCAATAATACTATTATCTCTTGTTTATATAATTTCACTAATATATATTATTTTAAAAATTCAGGTCATTAGGAATAATATCAGGGATGACAGGGGCAGGTGGAAATGTTGGGGCAGTAATAACTCAATTAATTTTCTTTAGAGGATCAAGATATTCAACAGAAACAGGAATAACCCTAATGGGAGTTATGATTATATGCTGTACACTTCCAATTTTATTAATTTATTTTCCTCAATGGGGAGGAATGTTTTTTGGACCATCTTCTAAAGGCATTTCAGAAGAAGATTATTACATTTCTGAATGGAATTCAACTGAGAAAGAAAAAGGTTTTCATGAAGCAAGTTTGAAATTTGCTGATAATAGCAGAAGTGAAAGAGGTAAAAGAATTGGATCTGCTCCTACTCCTCCTATTCATCATCATGGGACTCCTTCAAATGCTTCTGTTTGAGCATCCCATTTCTTGATATGTTCTAAAAGTCTCCGGTATTTAGAGATATAAGCCGGACTCAGTTTACGGAAGAGTCTGACATTTACTCAAGAGTTAAGGCTGGCTTGGTCTTGGATATTTTGCGTCAGGGAAGAATTCAGACTTTTAACCTTTTAGACAGTAGTTGTAAACGAGTATATTTAAGTACTTTTAATTTCAATTAATATGTATTTGAACACTTTCTATTTTACTTTTCTTGATGTTAGAGGGAAAGGTTTTGAACCTTTATTTTCGACTTACAAAGTGTTTGTAGAGTACCTTTAACATCAATCTCTCACCTAATTTATTAATATTGAAAAAATTCAAAATTTAACTAGAAACTTTTGTGGAATAACGAATGAAAGGTGGAATAAGTATTGAAAAATCGTAAAAATTATTAGTAAAGGGTAATTATATTTTTTCATGATATAAGGATTGAAATAAATGTTGACATGTTGTAAGGGTATAATATAAATATTTTTGTTAAAATTGTATTATTTTAAAATTAAAAAAATATGAAAATTTACAATTTGACAAGTAAAAATAACGAAGGAATAATACATTTAATTTATTGGTGAAGTCTATGGGCCTAAAATGTGGAAGGACTGCTGTGCTATTTGGGCTTAGTGAATAAAGGAAAAGCAATGTCCAATGTAGCCCATTAAACAATTATAAAATCTCATTGGGCTTTCTAAGGCTTTCCTTGTCTTTTGCTGATCTCTCTCTCTCTCTCTCTCTCTCTCTCTCTCTCTCTCTCTCTCTCTCTCTCTCTCTTTTAATAAAGAAAAGAATTTATTGATATAAAAGTTGGCTCGATTCTCTTCACTATTTTGTATACGAGTCTCTGTATCACTTCTTAAAACAAATAAACTTTAAGACGAAAATATATTATAAAAGAAAAGTGATATAAAGAATAGTACACAAAAGTAGTGTAGACGATTCTGGATATATAAAAATATCTCATTCACTAAATTTCTAAAAAAAATACTTTGTTATAAGTATTTATTTTTTAGATACATATATATCATTTTTAGGCTCATTTCTAGTAATTTAAAAGTTTTTTTATATTGATTAGTCCCTCAAAATTAAAGAATTGATTCGATTTATGAAGGTAGGAAATAATTATATCAATTAATTTTTTTATTTTTTCTTATGGTAAGATTGTCTTAATCTTTCAATTTTTGTCTTTTCTTTTAAGGAGAAAATTTGAAAATTATTTCTTTTCTCGGAGTAGAAGAGGGATCCTTGTATTAATCCATATATCAAAACTAGCAACAAAAGTCAATAATTCACTGTCAGAATCATCTATTATATTTTCTACTATATTCTTTAGTACATATCTTTTATAATATATTAGAGAGTATTAATGATGTAATACACGAAAACAAACTTAGCAAAGAAATTAATGTAGCAAAAGTCTTTTGTTGCAGACTTTTGGAGAAAGAGAATAAGCATTGTGAGAATAAATGATATTTTGTTGAATAATGTGATATGTTCACTCCGTGACTGAATCAAGATTTAAATATTAAAGATGCTGATAATAGAAATATATAAATTTCTATATTTCGATTGAACAACTCAAAATATACAGAACCGTCCATAAGTATGTGGTTGTAATTCCGTCACTGTGTCTTATGGCGCAAACGTCACACTTCAACAGTTTACGTGAGCGCAGATGGCCTACAGCTATTTCAGATGAATACAGATTAATACTCGTACACGTGTCTTGTAAAAGCCTAACAGACGAAGTGAAACTGAAAAATTTAAGTATCAGAAATTAATTACATCGATATAGACATAAATTTATAATCTTAGAAGTTATTTTTTTTCACATGGGATTGTATTTAGAACCCTCAATCGACCATTAAATAGACTACCATATGGGTTTAAATATTTTTAAAGACTATTTATTAATACAATTTTCAACAAATAACGTATTCAAGAACTTTTCAGAAAATTATATTTTTAGGTCTTTAGCACTATATAATACGAGGTAGGCCAAAGTAGTTGCCTATTTGGTCACTTCACCTTCATACGTGTAAGAGACAGTTACATCTGTCAACAGTATAAACGTCAAGAGTATTGATTATATATATTAGAGAAGATGATATATACCTTTAAAAAAATTGATTTTGAATTCGAGCTCGAGCTCAAATTCGAATTGATTAAAAAAGATGAACATATCGGAACATATTTTCATTCAAATCAAGATGAATGCTTCTTATTTTTGTCAAAAACAACATTCAAGAATGACCCTTTTTATTCAATATTTACACAAAGTTACAACTTCTTTTCCTCATAAAAACCAAACTACAAATTCACTTTCCTTTCTTGCACCTAAAAATCACTAAAGAAGGAAAGCAACATATATATATATATATATTCCAAAAACATTAAAAAGAACACAATAGCATATATATATATATATTCAAAAAACAATAAAAAGAACACAAGACTCTCAGTACTGTTATTACGGCTGTCACTTCACATTGACACCTGTAAACAGTATACATGAGAGAGATATATACAAACTCCTTTATTACAAATAGTTTTCTTCAACCTTAAAATGCCCAAATCTATACCAAAAACATGGAAATTGAACATCTTTCCATGGATTCAAACCCCAAAAGATTTCCTCTTCCTGTTGATTCAGAAAATAAAGCAACTGAATTTAGAGTTTATTCAATATCAGCACCTCTTATGCGTTCATTCCAATTATCTTGGATTTCTTTCTTTGCCTGTTAAACTTCTCAGACAGTCACAATGCGTGGTATGTATATTTAAGTATTTTTAATTTTCTTTTCTTGATTTTAGATTCATACTAGTTTTTATTTATTTATTTATTTTTTGTGTAAGTATATCATTTGCAGCTTTTTCATTAAGATTCTATAACAAAATGATCTATTTTATTAGTTTTCTTTGTGGAAGAAAATTTCTTTCCTTACTCAATTTATTATTTACCAAAATACTCACTTTATTTTTTTCTCTTGATTATATTTCAGACATCATACACATTAAGAAAATATCGAATTAGGGAATTCTGTGTATATACACTAAACCACCCTTAACATCAATATCTCACATAACTTTATTGATACTGAAAAAATTCAAAATTTAACTTGAAACTTTTATGGAATAACAAATGATGGGCAGAATAAGTATTGAAAAATGGTAAAAATTATTAGTAAAGAGTAATTATATTTTTCCATGACATAAGAATTGAGAGAAATGTTGACATGTTGAAAGGGTATAATAAAAAGATTTTTGTTAAAATTGTATTATTTTGAAGTAAAAAAACACAAAAATTCACAATGTAAAAAGTAAAAAAAAAAATAATAATAATACATTCAATTTATTGGTGAAGTCTATGGGCCTAAAATGTGGAAGGACTCTTGTGTTATTTGGGCTTACTGAATAATGGAAAAGCAATGTCCAAATACACTTAAGCCCAGTCTAGTAATTTTAAGATATAGGCCCACTATGGGAATCACAAGCAGCAAAGGTAGCCCATTAAACAATTCATATGATCTCATTGGGCTTTCTAAGGCTTTCCTTGTCTTTTGCTGATTTCTTTCTTTTTTTTTTAATAAAGAAAATAATTTATTGATAATATAAAAATTGGCTCAATTCTCTCCACCACTTTCTAAAAAAGATAAACTTTAAGAATAAAATATATTGTAAAATAAAAGTGATATAAAGATTAGTACAGAAAGTAGTGTAAATGATTCTGGGTATATAAAAATATCCCATTCACTACATTTGTAAAAAAAATACTTGATTATAAGTATTTAGTTTTTAGATACATAGATATCTTTTTTAGGCTCGTTTCTAGTAATTTAAAAATTTTTATACTGATTAGTCCCTCAAAATTAATTCTAATTGATTGATTTATAAAGGTAGGAAATAATTATATCAATTAATTTTTTTTTTCTTAAGGTAAGATTGCCTTAATCTTTCAATTTTTGTCTTCTCTTTTAAGGAGAGAATTTGAAAATTATTTCTTTTTATGGAGTAGAAGAGGGATCCTTGTATTAATCAATACATCAAAACTAGCAACAAAAATTAGTAACTCACTGTGAGAATCATCTATTATATTTTCTACTGTATTATTTAGTACATATCTTTTATAATATATTAGAGAGTGTATTAGATTATGTACTACACGATGACAAACTTGGCAAAGAAATTAATGTAACAAAAGTCTTTGTTGTAGACTTTTGGAGAAAGAGAATAAGCATTGTGAGAAGAAATGATATTTTGTTGAATAATGTGATATTTCACGTCGTGACTGAATCAAGATTTAAATATTAAATACGTTGATAATAGAAATATATAAATTTCTATATTTCGATTGAACAACTCAAAATATCCAGAACCGTCCATAAGTATGTGGTTGTAGTTTCGTCACTGTGTCCTATGGCGTAAACACCACGCTTCAACAGTTTAACGTTAGCACAGAGGGCCTTGTAAAAGCGTAACAGACGAAGTGAAACTGAAAAACTTAAGTATCAGAAATTAATTACATCTGATATAGACATAAATCCATAATCTTAGAAGTTATTTTTCATATGGGATTGTATTTAGATCCCTCAATCAGCTATTAAATAGACTAGCATAGGGGTTTAAATATTGTTAAAGAATCTATCAATACAATTTTCAACAAATAATGCATTTAAGAACTTTTCAGAAAATTACATATTTAGGTCTTTAGCACTATATAATACGAGGTAAGCCAAAGTAGTTGCCTACTTGGTCACTTCACCTTCATACGTGTAACACACTTACGTCTGTCAACAGTATATCAGAGAGAGAAAGAGATATATACAAACTCCTATATTACAAATAGTTTTCTTCAATCTTTTTATTCAATATTTACACAAGTTATAACTTCTTTTCCTCATAAAAACCAAACTACAAAATCACTTTCCTTTCTTGCACCTAAAAATCACTAAAGAAGGAAAGCAACATATATATATATTCAAAAAACATTTAAAAGAACATAATAGCATATATATATTCAAAAAACAATAAAAAGAACACAATAAGATATATATATTCAAAAAACAAATAAAAAGAACACAAGACTCTCAGGACTGTTATTACAGGTGTCACTTCACATTGACACCTGTAAACAGTATATATGAGAGAGAAAGAGATATAAACAAACTCTTTTATTACAAGTAGTTTTCTTCGGCCTTTAAATGCCCAAATCTATACCAAAAACATGGAAATTGAACATATTTCCATGGATTCAAATCCCAAAAGTTTTCCTCTTCCTGTTGATTCAGAAAATAAAGCAACTGAATTTAGAGTTTATTCAATATCAGCACCTCATATGCGATCGTTCCAATTATCTTGGATTTCTTTCTTTGCTTGTTTCGTTTCAACCTTTGCAGCACCACCCCTTTTGCCTATAATCCGAGACAACCTTAATCTAACATCAACAGACATAGGAAATGCCGGAATAGCAGCAGTTTCTGGTGCTGTTTTTGCCCGAATAGCAATGGGAACAGCTTGTGATTTGTTCGGTCCACGCCTCGCTTCAGCCTCTTTAATTCTTCTAACATCCCCCGGCAGTTTTTTGCACATCAAATTCGAATTCTTTGGCTTCTTTCCTTTTTAATACGTTTTTTCACGAGTTTTTCATTAGCTACTTTTGTTTCGATACACTTCTGAATGAGTTCGTTGAAAGGGTATAATAGAAAGATTTTTGTTAAAATTACATTATTTTCAAGTAAAGAAATACAAAAATTCATATAATGTGACAAGTAGAAAAAACGGAGGAATAATACATTCAATTTATTGGTGAAGTCTATGGGCCTAAAATGTGGAAGGACTCTTGTGCTATTTGGGCTTAGTGAATAATGGAAAAGCAATGTCCAAATACACTTAAGCCCAGTCTAGTAATTTTAAGATACAGCCCATTAAACAATTCATATAAAATCTCATTGGGCTTTATAAGGCTTTTCTTGTCTTTTGCTGATTTCTTTTCTTTTCTTTAATAAAGAAAATAATTTATTGATATAAGAATTGGCTCGATTCTCTTCTACACATCTCTGTATCGCTTCCTAAAAAATATAAACTGAGAGTAGTACACAAAATAGTGTAAACGATCTATAAAAATATTCCATTCACTACATTTCTAAAAAAGATATTTTAGTATAAATAGTTATATTTAGATATATAGATATCTTTTTTAGACTCATTTCAAGTATTTTTAAAGTTTTTATATCGATTAGTCCCTCAAAATTAAAGAATTGATTCGATCTATAGAGGTAGGAAATAATTATATCAATTACTTTAGTAATTACTTGTGTAATTTTTTTTTTTATTGTAAGCTTGTCTTAATCTTTCAATTTTTGTCTTCTATTTTAAAGCAAGAATTTGAGAATTATTTCCTTTTATGGAGTAAAATAGGGTCCTTGTATCAATTAATACATCAAAAATAGCGACAAAAGTCGGAATCGTTTATTATATTTTCTATTATACTCAGTAATACATTCTTTTTATAATGTATTAAAAATATATTAAAAGATATACTAGACGAAAATTTAGAAAAAAAAAAAAAGCAAAAAATACGGAGAAGGAGGTGGCTTTTATAATTTATATGTACCTTTTTATTATGAAAACCAATTGATTATTCATGAGTGAACTTTTTATAGGTAATAGGCAGGCGTGCTACCCAAAAAAACGCAATGGTCGGTGGTGGAAACTTCACTTTTTAAGCTTCATTTCACCACCAACCAACCTTGCCAACCTTTATTAAGTAGTGAGCTATAATGCACCACTGACTATAGCCGGATGTGGTTCAATGACTTGATCCTCCACTCGAAATTCTCTATATAGTATATTAAGTAAAAAGTTTTGAAATTGAATTATTTTTAAAAGGCGGTTTAATATTGTATGCCATTTAGTATTATTGTTTGGGAGTTTTATACTGTTTGAATAACTTTTGGATATCAAGTTATCAAAAAATAATATAATACTGATAAGAGCTGTGTGGTCCAATAATTTGATTTCCTCACCCAAGATCCTCCACATAGTATATTAAATGAAATTTAAATTATTTAAAGATTGATTTATAATATCGTGCACCATTCTAATACTGCTATTTGAGAGTCTTGTACCCTTCGATATTTTTTTAATTAGTCGATGGCTTTCGGCTATCTAGTTAAAAGAAAAGATAATGCAGCAGTGGCGGTTACAATATAATTAGTACTTTTATTTTTTGACGTCAATAGTGCATGGAAAGAGCTTTTTCTTCTCTATGTTCATCATATATATATGCCTCGTGGGGATCACTAGTAGGAAAACCAACATTAATTAGTTGCCCTTCAAATAAAATAATTAAAATAATTAGTTTCGTTAAGTAAATAAGTCGAGTTCACGTCTCATTAATAATGCTTTAAGAGCTCGTCGAGCCTATTGAATCAGTATATACTTTTTTATTTTATTTTAATAATTATATATAATACACCTTTTAAAAAAAATTGATTTCAAGTGGATTCGATCAAACTAGACTCGAGTTCGAGTTGATTAAAAAAGTATCTAGTCGAACTAGAGTTAGTGTGAGCTCAAGCTTGATTTGACTCGTTTACCTCCCTAATTTTATTCATTTGTAATTTTTTAAAACTTTTCCCTTGATAAACCATGATGATCTATAGCATTGTATTAAATTACTATATTGCCACTATCCATTTATAATTTTGTCCATTCGTAATTACATAATATAAGTGTTTGGATTTATATAGATATTAAGGTCTGATAAAGCCTTATCCGACTAACCAGAGTTGAGTTCCCAACTAAAATATTTCTTTATTACCACATAATTGGAACATATTTTCATTCAAATCAAGATGAATGCTTCTTATTTTTGTAAAAAACAACATTAAAAAATGACCCTTTTTATTCAATATTTACACAAGTTACAACTTCTCTTCCTCATAAAAACCAAACTACAAAATCACTTTCCTTTCTTGCACCTAAAAATCACTAAGGAAGGAAAGCAAAGAAACATAAAAAAACTCACATAGTCTTAAAACCAACAGCCCTTTTCATGAGATTTAGCAATTCTTTGCAAAATCCCATTAGCCTTTCTTAGACAATAATCCATACTTGTTGGAAAAAGTGGTCCTTCTGTTCTTCCATAAGAATTCAAACATAAACCCTCTTCAAATCCTCCTTGAATTAATCCAGCTGATGAAGAAGGTTGTAATTGTATAGAAATTAAGTCCACATTTGTACATGGAATTGAAGAACTACAAGCTATATGAATTGGCTGAGATGAATATGTCCCTTTAATTTCATCAAATTTTACACCTGAAATTGCCACTGCTTGACTTTGATTCTTGCATATACCTTTATCACAATAATATTGATCTATCATTATTGGAACTCTAACTTCATTCATTTGAATGTTGGAAAATGTTACATTCTTCACTGATCCAAGTCCACCCTTCAAAAAAAAAAAAAATCAAATTGATAATGAATAACATATATGAAAGCTTAATTAGGACAAGTTTTCATTGTTAAATGCCATTGTTACTCTTGGTATTCCACCGGCTAAGAACGCGACTGATGAGTTTGACAGGATCTATAGTGATTATATATATGTTAAAATGAATATCCTAAATAAATAATTTAGAAAACTATATTATGGAGTGAGTAAGTTGAGACATGAACTAAATATATAACTGTTAAAGTATCGCGTCATCCATATTATTAACCCTTTTCGGATATGAATCACTTACTTGATAATATGATTTAAGGGTATATTAAATACTCAGACAAAAGTATTTATATTACGAAAACTTAAACTGTCTTTTAACAGCTACAGAAACCATCAAGAATCCGTCGCAGTCCGTTATATCATAATTCGTTCTCATCAGACTTATTTCATGTGGATAGTGAAACGAACCTGCCATGTCTTGATCCTTGCCCCATACATAGTGTTGTCCATGACAATGTTGTCAATGATAATGTTGGATACACAAGCAACACTTCTATCTTTTCCTAGTCCTCCTAAGCTGGAATTTCAAGAACACACACAAAGCACCAAATTATAAGTGAAATTTTAATGCAAATATTGATTAAAAGCTTTTTTTTTTCCAATTATTCTTTCATTAACTTTCTAATTTCTTTCAAGTAAATTTTCTTGAAATATTATATAATGGTTTAATTACCTTATACCATGACCAGGACCACAATTGATATGATGAATAACAACGTTTGTACAACCAGTTTGTATTGAGACACAATCATCACCTGTCAAAGATCATGGGAAAAAAACAAATAATTGATTAAACCAAAGATAATTTGTCCATAATTAATAGAATAATTTGTTTTAATCACATATATATGATATATATACCAAAAATAAATAAATAAAAAACATATAACCTAAAAAATAATTAAAAAACGAGGGATATGGTTGGAATTCAAGATCTACTGAACCCAGTTCTTCATTTTTTTTTTAAATAAGCTATTTTAAACTATAAGTTATTTTTTAGTTATTTTCGATTGCTTATAATATAAACAATAGAAAACTAACGGGTGAAAAAGAATATTTTATTATTATTAACACGCTATCTTGCCAGGAAGAATTAAACGGTTATTTATCACTCAATCTTTTCTAAAAGAAGGAAGGAAGAAGATTGAAACTGACCACATCCAACGTTAGAATTCTTGATTATTACATCTTGGGTATTTTGTAGGTGAATGCCATCAGTGTTCAAGCTGGTTTCTGGTGAAGAAATTGTAATATTATCAACTTTAACTCCTTTAGAATCATCAAATTTCAAATGACATTGTGGACTGTTTATGATTTTTATGTCACGAACTGTCACATTAGTCCCTCCATAGAATCTCAATGCCTGTTTTAAACAATAAAAAAAGGAAAAAAAATCTTAATTAAACTACTCGAAGTATTGATTAAAAATATAATTTTACAAGAAAAAAATAATGATAATTAAAAGTAGAATTAATGATTTTTCTTACAGTTGGTTTCATACTTGGAGTACTGTTCTTGAATTTCTTCTTCTGTTTAAAAATGTCAGAAATGTAAGCAATCTTGGTGAAAGAGAATATAACTAAGTGTTAAGTAAAAGAAATAAAAAAAATCGGAATTAGAGGTTTGATTAGTTTATAATTTCTAAAATATCCTTTAACGAAGAAATAAATTTCAGGGTTTTAAACTCGAACTTTCAGCCAGTGTCATAATTGTTTAAGAAAATTTAAAAATTTTGACCTTTGATTTTCAAATTTAAATGCCTTAAAATTTTCAAGGGTATTTTAAGAATTAATAGTTTATTTTTATCAATTTTTTAATGTTAGAAGAAAGTTGAGAGCTACACTTCAAGTTTTTTTTTTTAGCTTAACTCTATAATAAATTATTTCCAAATAATTAATTTTAATGACAAAATTAATTACCTGGAGATTAATTAAATCGAAGTCAGAGGTAGTCCACCAGTCATAACCATGGCCATCAACAATGCCGGTTCCTTGAATTGTAAAATTATGGATCCATTTGAAATTTATCCATTGCCACAAACTGGATTTTTGCCATGACCCTCCTCTAGCTGGGGCTAATAGAGTCCCATCTATCTGTTCCATTTTCCAATTATTATCCAATTATTAGTTAGCGTTCCTTTTTTTACATGTCATATTTTAAAAATACTCTAATATTTAACGAATTATTTAGTATATATTTTTTAAAATTTTTTTACATAAATTCTCGAACTCCCAAACAAAGTTAAAGATTTGATTCTGTCGGAAATACGAACCTGAAGAGTAAGGTGAGGCATACATGGACCTTGAAGTGTTAATGGTTTAATAAGAAACCTAAACCCAGAAGGAATATTTATAGTAGCTCCATAGACTTTGCATGCAGAATTCCATGCAGATAGAAATGCCTGTGAATCATCAGAAACTCCATCACCTTTGGCTCCAAATGACAATATATCAAAGGTGGTGGCCATGGAGTCGGCACAATTAGGGGGAGGAGGAGCTAATGAAGCCTTCTTCTTATTCTTGCTGCCATGGTACTTTCTTGCCTCAACCTGTGGTATTATTGAATAAAAAATGGTTATAATTATCAAAAGAATTAGGACAAGAAGAGAAGTTTTATTGTCCCTCTTCATCTTCATATGGGGTGGTGGGGTGGGGGTGGGGGTGGGAGGGGATGATAAGGAAGAAGAAGAGAGTTTCCAGAAGAATTTAGGTAGGTTTGAGTTGGGAAGCACATGAGATGAGAAGATTAGGCAGTTATATAGTCACTATATATATTGCCACGGTTGGGGAAAGTGCTAATAAACCATGAATATTCAATGTTATTGTGGAGGGACTTTTTACACGATAAGAGTCTTTCTTGAGTATGTTATATCAATTGTTTTGTAGCCGAAGTTAGTAAGATAAGCCAAAATCGAATGTCGTGAGTATTTATATGTACTAAATACGCTATAAAGTTAATTAGGGTATGCGTCTTTTACTAGTAAGAATTGGTTTTAAGATAATTAGTAGTGCCTAAGGTCCTACATTGTTCATAGGAACAAGAGAAGAGTAAACATTTCTTTATAGAAGATTTCTTTAAAATTAGTTTAGGTCTAACTCCGCCTACATCTTCAAAAGGTGCATCAAGAGAAGAAAATTGTTCAAAACATACTTTAAAAGAATAAGAATTATTATTTATTTACCAATAAAAGTTCAGTCTCTATATTCTCGATACTTATAAGATATTAAAAAAATGCAAGACAAATGGAGGTTGATCTAAAGAAGATATGTGAAGAGAAGATGTAAGGCTAACCCCCTAAATCTGTAATGATGCTTAGGTCAGTATCAAATTTAAATAATAATAATAAAGAAATAAAAACAGAACCATCTAACTATAAAAGTAAAGTTCTAATTTAAGTAAATAAATAGTGTATTTATCTTTTCCTATGTGAAACTTAAAAAATCGATGTTTCTTAAGGAGGTGAATAAAATTATGTCTCATTATTTACAAAGAGTTCTTCTATTTACTATCTAATGTCTTTGAAATTCTTAACATAGAGATAGATAAAAAGTTCACCAACTAGTTAAGTAGTCGTCACATATATGATATATATGATAATATTTTTGTTACGTCTTTAAAAGATACTCGTTAGTTAAAGTAAATGACTCTCGACTAATTCAAATTCAATTTCTCGAGAGTTAATAGACTAACTATAATATTGCAGCATGATTAATTAGGCAAAAACATAGCTATATATATAAAAATATATCCTGGTTGGAGTCGGCTCATCATTGGAGAGTCCACTAGTTGTCTATGCCGGTTATTGCCTTACCCCTTTGTTACCATCCACTTTGCTACTTAGACTTTGTACGTGTTGTTTTTGAAGCTGCATAATTGATATTAAAGATTAATTTTTTAATTTTAATAGTAATAATGTGAAATTTTAATTTTTTTAATATGGAATATGGTTTCTTGTATACATCAAATCTTGAGTTTCCAATTTACAGGATCGTTATGTTATTATGATTTATATCCTCCACTTGAGTGTATGGTAGTTTGATTGAGATTGATGGCGTGGATTTAGGCTCAACCAAAGAGATTGATGACAAACTATTAGGGCATGCATGCAGCAATTAGTAGGATAATTGGGGAATCTTACTAAGTAGACATCCACTAATTTCTGCTATTAAGGAATAATAATCTTTATTATCACCATTCCCTAAATAACCTGCTTAATTAACAACACCCTAAAATACATGCTTTTTCTTGAATATATATATACACTAATAATTAGACCAAAGTTAACTTTTTTCTGGAAAAAGTGTCTAAGTTTAAGAAGATTCCTTTAAAAATTCTTCTAACACATTATCCACAGAACATCCAATAGCTCGAATTAGGTAACATAAATATTATATAGTATTTGGTTGGTGGCCTAGGTTTTTATTAGTACTACTTCTAAAGCATGGACTCTATCGGTATAGATTAATTGTCTCGTGACGGAAGTCAGTACATGGAGCAAGTTACAGTCGAATAATGTGAATGTGTATATATTGAATACACACTATAAGGTTAAAGTATACGTTTTTCCTAATATCAATTAGTTTTAAGGAAACTGATAAGAAGTCTTACAGAAGTTTTTTTTTTTTATTATTATTAAGTATTTTGAGCGCAGATTCATATGCACATAATAAATATCAATAAGTCAGGCTATATTCAAATTAATTCTCATTTTGAATTGAGATCTTTCCCATTAGGCACGGTGGATGCATTTTCAGAATACAAATTTTAAAAATTTTTATTAAACTATTACCTTTAATCAGAAATATAAATTCTTTTAAAGGTATTGAAGATGGTCAAATATATAAGACTTTTTGCATTCTCTATAAACATTTAATGCTTTCTTTTAAAAAATATATCCTCATTTATTTCATCGAAATTAGATAGTCTTTTACTCATATAGTGAATAATTTAAATATTTAAAATTAAAAAATATCTTAATTTTATAACTATTAATTTATTATTCTGTATGTATAAATTCAAAAGGACTTATATTTCCGAACATTTTATTCACATCCCTTGTGATAGCTCTTAGAGAGAGAGAGAGAGACCATTCCTTTGTTCTTGTTTTGGACACACACAGAAGGTATAAAGAGAATGGCGAATGACAGTTTATTTAGTTAGCAAAGTGGAGTACTCATAGACAACCCCCACAGAAATGGCCTTTTTCAGTTCACTAGTTGGTGTCAACTTTTCTTTTTAGCACATAATAATAATAATAATAATAATAATAATAATAATAATAATAATAATAATAAAGGCAAAAGGGAAATAATATGCTTCTGCTTCTGTACATGTTGTATGGGTTTCTACACTTGATCATCATCTTGCACGCTGTGGGCCTTTAAATTAGAGAGAGGCCAAACTCCATGAGTTTAAGTCGAGGACCGAATTAGGATCAGAAGGATGAGGGATAAAATTACATATAAATTTTATCAGAATTTCGTTTATATAATTGACATTTTTTAAGTATAAAAACTGTTAAAACAATTTTAAATTTATCAATTTATCTTTTTCTCTTCTTAAAATTCAGTCCCTACTATAGTAATTCTATAATAATTTACTATAATAATTTTTCGACGGAAGAAAGACAGTTGACCTCCCTTCTTTACCTGTAATTCCGTGCTATGGTTTAAGTATATATGAACGAGGGAAAGAAAAGAAATTAATTAAGATTCTCTTATTAATGGTGAGTGAATTGGGAAAAGCTCAATGTTTACTCTCATCCGGAAGGATACAGATGGGTGGTACGAGAGATTCTTTGTACCAATTTATATACTAATTTTGTAATAATATATATTTCCTTAAAGTTTATTTTTTTCTTTTAATGTTTATTTTTTATTTATTAAATTTTATTAATAAAATATATAAAATTAGAAAATAATATAGAAAGTGATACACAAATAGTATAAGAGATCCGAGCCCGATCTATAAAAGCATAACACTAAGGGCTAAAAGTTGGGCAAGAAGAAAGGCCCAGATACATAAATATACAGCCCACTAATTCTTTCAACTTTCAAAAGAAAAGGGAAGATTTGGGCTATGGAAAGCCCCAAATATTTGGGCCTTAATAAGATTTACCTTAGAAATTCTTTTTTTCTTTTGGAGCCCAATAAAGTGTTTCTTGCTTTGTTCAACAAAGTGATCCAAACAAATTCTTGTTTCTCGTCTCCTCTCATAAATAATTTAATTTTTTAATATAATAAATACAATTATATTTTATATAAAAATTTTATCGTCCTTATAATTCTATAACATCTGTAAATTCTAATCCTCCTATATCCCTTGCACCGCTCCTTTATAACTCTTTGACAATTATTTATGTTTTATTTTCGACTAAATCTCTTTCTTTATTTGTTTATTTTTATGATTTCATTTATTTAGTTTTGTTACAAGTTGAAATAATCTTTTTTCTATTTATTTTTTACTCCATCCAATCTCATTAGAGTTTTACTGCACTGTTTCGAAACTTTTTATAAATGTGGACTTAATCTGGATACTTTCTCAACATTTTTCTTCTTTCCAAAATAATTTTTAAGGCGGTTAATATATCTATGGTATTTATGGTTGACTTTTAGGAGGATAATTAATATGAGCTTCGTGTACTGATATGGTTTGAAAATTACAATGAAAGTTTTATGAAAGAGATTGTTTTGTATTTATTTATATATAATATCTTCTAATACTAATAATTTTTTCTTTAGGATACTACGATGCCGGTCGATTTATTTATTTTACTAGTTTACCTCCTTACTGAATTGACAATTAAGTAAAAGTATAGGGATTTTTTTTGAATTAACTCTAATATTTTATCCTTTTTTATCTAACTATTTAGGTGTAATTTTATTTTTGTTACTTTATACTCCACTATTTTCAAAACAAGTGTCTGTTTTTTTAAAAAAATTATTTAATATCATAATAAGTATCTTTGTACAACTCTCCAAGAACATTTATTATATTTTTTCCAACTTTATTCTTATCGATTTTCTTTATTATTTCTCTCATTTATCATGGTAAATAAAATATTTTATTAATTTTAAAATCCTTAATATTTGTGCAAAGAATTAAAACATCACTTATTTTGAAGCGAAGAAAATATAATTTAATTGTTATTCTAAGTTGTCAAAAAGATCAGACTTCATTAAAGTAAAATAAAAATCAAACATTGACACCTCTTCTATTAAATAAAAATCTATGAACAATATTGACGTTACACCAATAATTAATTCATAAAAGTCGACTGTCACTATAGAATTGTTGCGGCGGTCCCACCAAAATATACACGGCTTGCCAAATGTAAACTACTTTCATGATCATCATCATCATCATCGGAAAATTAATAGAAAAAGACTTTATAAACATCCAAAACCTCATTAATAATCATTTCTTTTTCCTCTTTGAAGGGGAACATCATAATTCCATACGTCATTAAATCACTAAATCCCAAAACGTCAAAAATTTTTAATATAATTTTTTAATCTCATGTGTGGGAGTTATTTCAAAAGGGTTTGATGATTTTTTTTAATGACTCTCAATTTGATTATTTAGTTAGATAAATAAAAATACTAAATTATTAATGGTAAAGATAGAGTGAGGGGTTGCGGCCATCGCACATATATTCTTACAACTAATTTTCAAACACGTACAAAGTACAGTTCGCAAAAAAATGATTTCTTTATAATTTGACCAATGATTTTGTTTTTTGTTTAATTTTAAGTGTTTTTGTCATCAAAATTCCCCGTTTCCGAGAACCCATTTTTTGTTTTCTGAAAAAAACGAAATCTTGAGGGCCATCCAGCCAGCCAGCTCGCCATGGCTTTTTTTGCAGTTCAGCTGATGTTATTTTTGCTAGCTTTGAGCTTAAAGGGATCAATTTCTGCTCCAAGAGATACAGAGGCAGCTCTAATATGTACAAATCGAACTTCAATAGAATCAGATCGGCGAGTTTATGTAGCAACTTTTTTGGCGGCCATGGATGTAATCACGCCCCTTGTGAATAGACAAGGCTATGGAGGGGTAGTTAATGGTACTGGAAATAACACGGTTTATGCTTTTGGTGAGTGTATGAAAGATTTGTCAAGAACAGATTGTAATCTTTGTTTTGCTAGATGTAAAACCCAAATTCTTAGGTGTCTTCCTTTTCAAAGACTAACTCGTGGAGGTAGGCTTTTCTTTGATGGGTGTTATTTAAGGTATGATGATTATATGTTCTTTAATGAAAGTTTGAGTGCTGTTGATAGAACCCTTTGTGGGACTAATGATTTTGTTGGGAATCAGAGTTTGTTTAGAGAAAATGTTGTGGAATTGGTTCGGATTATGAGTGTTGAAGGGCCTAAAAATGATGGGTTCTTTACAGGATTAGTTAATAGAGGGAATTTGACAGTTTTTGGTTTGGCTCAATGTTGGGAATTTGTTACTGGGAATGCTTGTCAGACTTGTTTGAATAATTCTGTAGCTAATATTAGTTCTTGTCCACCAAAAGACGAAGGCAGGGTGCTAAATGCCGGTTGTTATATAAGGTATTCAACACAAAGGTTCTTTAACAATTCTTCCCCTGATTCGCCGGCAAGTACTGGAGGTGAGTTTTGCTTGATCTTTGGTTATGTTTCTGAAGAAATTATGTCAAATTCTTGAAATTTATCTCCTGTTAGACTGAGTAAGATCTTGCTGATCATGTGTTGAGGTTGTAGTTTAGTGGTAAAAAGAGCTCTTATGGGGCAAATATTTTAGGTTCGAGCCACATCCTTATTAAAACACATAAAGATCTTGCTGATCATGTGAAATTGTACCGAATTTTTGGTTAATTGTTCTTATCGGTGTGATTGAGTTGTTAATCATGAATGAATGAGCTTTAAGCCTTTCCTGCTGTATCATTCTGCATTATTTTACCTTTTTGGTGGAAATTCTGTTAGATAATTATCAAGTTGAAAATGATGCAGTATGAAACTCCTTCAAAATTAGCAGTCAACTTGAGGATATGTCATGCCTTAGCTTCTTCTTCGTTTCAATAAATCACAATCTGTTCAATTGTTCAATAATCGCAAAGTAAATGTTTCATTAGGTCAATCTCGGCGTTTGGCTGTTATTCTGGCTTCAACGTTTTCTGGTGTGGCTCTTTTGGTGATTGTAGCAACCATTTCTTTCTTTGGAAGGAAGAGGGCTATAAAACAAAGAAGAGGTAACACTTTTTGAGGCTTTTACTTGTCTATTACTTTTGGGGATGACATAAAATGGAATTCATTGAGCTGCTTTAATGATGCAGAGAAGAAGCAACTAGGTGCTCTTTTAGAGACGCTTAACAAGTCCAAGCTCAACTTTTCATATGAAAGTCTTGAAAGAGCTACAAATTACTTCCACGAGTCAAATAAGTTGGGCCAAGGAGGATCTGGTGCTGTGTACAAAGTAAGTTTCTTGTCAAGCTTTCGTCTACAATTATATGGTAATTACCTCGGCTTTTCTCATCAGTGTTGTATGTTATGAGCAGGTATTATATCCGTTTATACCTTGTCAAGCGATGATCATTCTACTGTTTCTCAATATTCTTTTTTGTTACAGGGCGTTTTGCAAAATGGTCAGGCTGTTGCTATAAAGAGGCTTTTCTTCACCAGTAGGCAATGGGTGGATCACTTCTTTAACGAGGTCAACCTGATAAGTGGGATCGATCACAAGAACTTAGTAAAACTCTTGGGTTGTAGCATTACGGGGCCAGAAAGTCTCCTAGTGTATGAATATGTGCCGAATCAGAGCCTTCATGACAACTTGTTCGGTAATTCACTGATCATAACTCCTTTTAGTGCTTTGCTTTTCTCATTATAATTTTCAAGCCCGTAGTTTTCCTGATGTGGATAATATTTGTTGAATTAGTTAAAGAGAATGTGCAGCCACTGAATTGGCAGGAGAGATATAAAATCATACTCGGCACAGCTGAAGGGCTAGCATTTCTTCATGAAGAATCAACAGTGAGGATTATACATAGGGATATAAAACTCAGTAACATTCTTCTAGATGAAGACTTTACGCCAAAAATTGCTGATTTCGGTCTTGCTAGGCTGTTTCCCGAAGATAAGACTCACATCAGCACTGCTATTGCTGGCACACTGTAAGTTCAGCAGCATTTCTTTACCACTTTGTTCCTTCGTTTACTTTCTTTCAGAATATCCCCTTTCAACTCATATTTTGGTTAATGTCTCCCGAGAAAGATTGTTTATTCTTTAGCGTTAGTATTCGTGCCAACATAGTTGCAAATGTAAGAAAGATTTCATACTTGCCACTCAGCTAACTGCTGAGTTCTTTATGCTCCTATACCGGTTGCCCTTTATGAATTAAGATGTGTATATCCTTTTCGTGTTATGAGAAAATCTGGCTTTGGATAATTGCAAGTGATCATATTTACATTTGCAGTGGATACATGGCTCCGGAGTACATAGTTCGTGGGAAATTAACCGAAAAAGCAGATGTTTACAGCTTTGGAGTTCTCCTCATTGAAGTCATTTGTGGAAGAAGAAACAATTCTTCTACCTCCCAAACTTCATATTCTATCCTACGAATGGTACTATTCTTTTGGGACAATATCTTCATATCTTCCCTTCATAACTCCATCCATATCTTAACTATGGTGCATTTGGATTGTAGTTAAAATCAAAGCCATTGCAAGTTTTTGCCATTGATGCTCACTTTTTCCGAACTAAAATCTAATCCAAGTACGCGTTCTGTTCTCGTTTCTTGTCTTTAACAGGTGTGGAACCTTTATGGAACATCAAAGCTATTTGATGCGGTTGATCCAACACTAGAAGGTAAGTTCCCAGAAGAGGAAGCAAATAGACTACTTCAAATAGGTCTTCTTTGTGTCCAGGCCTCTGCAGAACTCCGGCCAACCATGCCGATTGTTGTGAAAATGCTAACGTATCAGCACGAGATCCCGGAGCCAAAACAACCACCATTTCTCAACACTACTAGCAGCAGTTCTGAAATGATGAGTCCTCTCAATAAGGCAGGAACTCCTTATTTTCAGTCAGGTTCAAATACAAATTCATCAGGGAATAACATGACTGAGAGTTTTATTGAGCCCAGATGATAAATTTTTTGACACTTTCACAGTGCCTGCTTGATGCTAATTTCCCTCATTTGAGTAGAGACGTAACCTCACAATTGACTCTCGAGTAAGAATTAGACTCTGCTTATGCTCTGTAGGCGAAGTCGAGTTATCAGGGTCGTGTACCCCTAGATAACGGACACTTTCCCGGAAGTATTAAAAAAGAACAACATTATTGTTTCTTAGGTTGAAGATCAAGATAGGCAAAGTGACTAGTCTAATATCCATTTTTTTCTCTTCCTGTTATCCATATGAATTTTCCCCTCTTTTCTTTGTAAATCACATGTAAAGCTCCTTCATATATGTTTGTAAATCAATGTTATATTGGAGTTAGAAATTGGTGCAGCTATTGCTAATGAGTTCCCTTTTCTCACAATTTTGTTTCGGAATTCAGCTCGAGAGATGAAGGTGAGATGGTTGAGATTTCTTCTTGCTTAACTAGAAGTTTGAGTTCGATTTTTAAAAATACAGTTGTATTTTGTGGAAGAGATTTATCACTCTTTTAGTTTTACCGGCTCGAATGGCCATTAGTTACAAGATGTTATGGTTTAAAGATATCTTTTATATGTAAAACTTTGTTTCTTTTAGTACGAGATCGCTTCACCCCTCACGGTGCTTACATCTGTCGTTCCTCCCGCTTTGATAGCACCTTTTTTTTTACCAGTCGATCTTTCCTGTCAATTCTTTGCGGCGTTTGCTTCCTAAGGTTCGCCCGAATTGTAAGAAGTGGGTGATACATTTTTGTATTTCTATGAGAAGCTCTACGGCATCCAAGGATTCTTAATTTTTCACTTTGACTTAGTTAGACTCCTTTTTCTTTTCGACAACAGATGCAGAACGTACAATAGCTGTTGCCGACTCTTTCGCATTCTTAAAAGAATGCAAGGACTTGACATATTATGGTAAGCAAGGACTCATGTGCCTTCCAGAACCAGGGGTTTTCGAGTCTAGTGTCTTTCATCGAACTTTATCGACTAGAAATCCATTGTTCAATGTATAGCCATTTTTCACGCATTCAAGCACTAAGAAGACTAACTTAGCTTAAAAATACAGTTATATTTTATAGAAGAGTTTTACCACTCTTTTAGTTCAACGTGCTCGAATTGATCATTAATTAAGAAATAATTTAGCTTAAAAATATCTTTTATAAATAAGAATTTACTCAAAATATTTTATTGTCAAACAAAAAATAAAAATTCTCATATCGCATCGCATATATTTCAAACTTCTTATGTCTAAAACTCCAAATACATATATATAATGCTACCTTTAATCTTTTATCATAAATAAATTTTGCAGATATAATTTTAACTGAATTTAAATTAATTTCACTAATTTAACATAATTAATATAACAAGGGAGGAGGAGCCGATTTAGTTGACTCGTTCTATAAGTCATTTGTTGATCATATATATATATATATATATATACTCTTGCGTGTCACGCAATCCACCAAAATGACATGGAAGTTTCCTGAAGAGGAGAAGCTTATTTGGCCTTTCATGGCTTCCATGGACTGCTATTTGGTCAAATTTCAGCTGCATTAATCATCATCTTCACCTTGACGAGGTCAACCCCTCAAAATGCCCCGTGACTTTGAACATTATCCACCCAGCCCATACGTTCAAATTGCTGCAATACCGTGGAGATAGTGTAATATATTTTTTAATATATTATGTATATTTTGTAATATATTGTTTTTATATTAATTTTATTAATACATTAATGTATTAGAAAATATGTTTCTTTGGGAGGGAGAGGGTACTTTAGGAAATTAAAATAAAAACAAGAATTGGTTGTTTGAGAAGAAATGTAGGAATCAATGGGGGAAAAGAAAAAAAAGTACTACTACATCCCTTTCTGTGTTTAGATAATTTGTAATATTTTCCATATTTTTCATTTATGATTTATTTTTTATTTAGTAAGTTTTATTAATAAAGTATATTACTTCCGATTAAAAATGTAAATCTTCTTAAAGTCATTGAGGATGATCAAGAATATAAGTCATTTTACGTTTTCAATAGGTATTTATTACATTTTTTTCATCTTACTCATGTCTTTATTCATTTATTCACCTTCTATTCTCTATTTCTCTTTATTTATTAAGAGTATAAAAAGTATGTTGACTCAAAAGTGATATTATTTTCAATATCCTTAATACTTGTGAACAAATTTTAAAGGTAATACCAAATTATTAATGTTATAAAGAGTGTTACACACTATACAAATCGTTTTCTTTGTTTCAAAATATTTATCGTTTTAGTGAATCAAGAGAACATCAAATGATATTTTTTTATATATATCCCATCTTATTGAAATTAGAAACTTTTATTATTAGATGCTTTTTTAAAAAAAGAAATTTTAATTTAAATTATTAATGATAGTTAAATGATAATTTAATCCATTTATTTTTAATTTAAACAACTTATAAACTATTTTTTTTAATTCTTTTACCATGCCCTAAATAATCATTAATATGAAACAGTAAGTAATAATCCAAATGCATTACATTAAACAATAAAGAATGAAAAGCTTAGGAAAATATGAAGTCAATATGAGAAGTCTTTCTTAAGAAAAAAAAGTTGGCAAGTATATATATATATATTTTTTTCCCCTGAAATTCAGACTGAAGTTGCCTGGGGCTGCGCTGTGGGGTCCTCGAAATTATTCAAAAATTATTAATTAATTTAATAGGGATCAGATAGAAAGATATATACTTTTAATCAGTAACATTATATTGATATATTATATTAAATTATTTAAATAACTCGAATTTAAATCTCTTATTTAATATATCAAATGGTCTAACGCCATTAAATGGCCATCGAATCACGTACTTTTTATTACTTAGTCAAATACTAATTGATTGATAGAACAAATTGGTTTAAATAATTATTATTTATAGTTTCATTATTTGGATATGCTCAAGTGAAAAAATGTAAGTTTCAATCATTATACAAATGACTAATGATAATTCAAAAATTCTATCACTGAAGATAATGGATTTAATGTACTTATTCCGTTTCATATTATCTATCACATTAAAATATGACACAAGTATTAAAAAAATAATTAAATTATTTTAATTTGAAATTAAATAGACTAAATTATCAAACTGAATATACGTTTGCACATAAGAAAACGGTGAACGCGATAGCGTAATTTTGCTGCACATAAGTTAAATTGTCAAAACTTTAAGACCACAAGTTGTTTGTAGTGATAAAATGTTAAAATATAAGTGTTTAGTTAAAAATAAAAAAAAATAACATAATTTTTTAACATAAACAACTTATATTTCATTTAAATATAAGTTAAAATTATTTTAACTTATAATTAAATATTATAAGTTAACTAAAATATTATCACTAAAATTATTTTAACTTATCATTAAATATTATAAGTTAACTAAAATAAACAACAATATCTAAATATTATCACTAGATAAGAATCATTAACTAAAATTAAATTATTCTAAAAAATTCTAATTCTCATCAACAATCCATAAACAAACCTCATTTAAAATTCATCAATATATTAGATTTTAATTGTCAAATATCAAATACGTATATTTAATTGACTTAACCCCAAACTTCATGCATGTTTTTCTAATATTATTTAGACTGAATATGTTGACAAGCATCTATTTGTGACCGATGAAAATTCAATAGTCTAATCTACTTAATTAAACAATTTGTATTATAAAGTATAAATTTAAAATTTGAATGTTATTAAATATTAGTATTTCACCATATAAAATTTTAATATTTTTATATATATTTAATTGGAAAAATCCATCATTTATTTAAGAACAAATATTGGTGTAGAAAAGAGAATAATTGGATGAATATATATATATATATGCACGATGTATGAATATTTATTGAAATTTCTCATATTTGAATCACAAATGTTATAAAAATTTAATTTTTTTGATAAATTAGTGGCGTGTGTTATATATATATACTCTTATATTATGATTATTTATTAATATCATATTTCCATTTATTATTAATATATCATTAATAACTTATAAATATTCATCCGTTATTTGATATAACTAGTAATTTATGATTATAAATAGTTGTTATACCTCCAAGATGTGTTTAGTATCAAATATATGCCTTTTATAAAAGAAGAGGTGACCTGACATACCAAGTGAGAGGTACTAAATTCGAGTTATTTAAAGAGTTGTTTAATATTGCATGTTAACCTTGTGCGGCTATGAGTTATTAAAAAAGAAAAAGAAAAGATATGGTGAGTTTAGAGAAAATAAATAAAACTTTAAATTAATTATAATATTGATTATCCAAAAGGTAAAATTATTTATCTTTCTAATGTAAGAAGTGTCACACTTAATAGAGATTATGTCATAATGCACCGACTGTTAAATTCTTAACATTTCAATTAAAATTTCTTAATTCTTACCAACTCAAATAATAGCGTATCAGAAATGTAATTACATTTCTAAAATTCTTTTATTGGTGGAATGGCTAAAATAAAATGAATCATGTGGAGACAAGACTGATAATTGATGGCATTACCTAAACTTGACAATTTTCAACATTTTTTGGCTTTTTGCAATGAAATTTCTTTCTTATATTGACTTGTTAGATTAAAAGGCAAATTAAACTAATCATTAAATATTTTTAATTGTATTAATTATTAATTAATTTTGTCTAAATTTTAAACCAGCACATGGAGGGAACAACTGTACAATGTTTAAGGATCAAATTAACCTAATAATACAATTATTTGATACTAATTTCTTTGTAGACTTAAAGTCAATATCTGCTGCTAGTAAAAAAAAAAGTTATATAAATATGTAACAATAATGGAAATGTTATAAAATAATAAAAATTAATGATAAATAATTAGTAGTTTAATCGAGAAATAAGGAGAGAAATATATTTTAAGCTATTTTATTGAGATGGTTAATTTTTTAATTCGCAAGCAAGCGTAATTATCGGTTATTTATTTTGGCATTTGAACCGACCCACATTTATTGCACGCAAAATTCTCTGTCACATCTCATATATCATTCTATGTTACATATGTTTTTTTCTTTAGAATTTATTTTTTGTTTGGTAGGTTTTATTAGTAAAAGATGAGACGAAGGATGGTATAGAAAATTGAGATAGGAGATCCAAATTGCGTATACTGAAAATTTAGCTGACGGTTTCATTTTGGACTTATTTTGATAAGCCATGTCCCATTAGCGACGTGGTACTACTATTAAAAATACTCTGAATAAATTTAGTAATTTTCAATGACGTCTCTTTATAATCACATTTGTTTTTATGTGCGTTACTTATTACAAACAAGTTTGTTTTATGTGCGTGATAAATATATATAGAGACATGTTATTTATTACGAATTTAAGAAGTTAGAAGAATATAGTATTTTTTTCATTATGGAGGATTTCATACATACCTTGTTACTAAAAGATGAAATCTCTCGTCCGCAGGGTCTTTATGATGTAAATTATGGTATATGAGTGGTTCTGCAAACTAGAGATCAGGCTCGGTGCGCAAAGGAATTAAACCCCACATTAGAGATCAGGCTCGGTGCGCAAAGGAATTAAACCCCACATTAGAGAGATTGCTACAATTTAAATTTTAGTCTCCTAATATAAGTAAAATTATTAGTATAATATTTAAGTAAAGAATTTCGTTTCATCTCCTAATCTAAGTATTTTAAGATATTAATTTCTTTAGTGTTTAATAATTTCCTGTAGAATTTTAAATTTAATGAAATTTACAAAAGTTAGCTTTTTTTTTTTTTTTTCTAATAAACAATTACGAGTATTTGAGATAATTTATATTGTTACTAATTAATTTTGATTGGAATCGTAATTAAATATTCAATTGTTACTAATGAATAATTTATACTAGTCAAAATAGAAAGTCTTTCTTTAGTCACAAAATTCTGCTCACCTCACTGTCAATGAGTATCAATGTGAGGATAGTTTAACAGTTTTCAATTATTCATTTATTTTATAAGACACTTGATATTATTAATTACTATATTTCTAATTATTAAAAACGATAAAATATAAAGAATTAATAAGTATTTTCAAACAATGGAGTCAAATAAAAGAATGAAATGACAAAAGCATTGAATCCTAAATCCTAAAATAGGATGCTAAATTAATTATAAAAAAAAAAAGAGGCCGAAAACATTAATAATCGTTTTGAGCAATTTTAAAGAGAATTTTTTTCCGGATGATTAACACATGAATTCAGGTTTTAATGGAAAGTGAAACTTCGTTTGATTTATTTAAACAACAAAGAAAAAAACATTCAGAATTCTTTTGTGCAATTTTTTGGACAACTTTTTATCGGACCTAAATTTTGTAAAGAACATGATGATTAGCACACGAATTCGGGTATTAATGGGAAAGTGATACTTCTTTTGGTTTATTTAAACAACATGAAAAACATTGAGGATTGTTTTGAATAATTTTTTGGAGAACTTTTTTTCAGAGCTAAATTTTGTAAAAAACGTGATTATTAACACATGAATTCGGGCTTTTAATGGGAAGATAATACTTCTTTTGGTGTATTTATACAACATGAAAAACATTCAGAATCGTTTTGAGCAATTTTTTACAGAGATTTTTTTCCGAACCTAAATTTTGTAAAAAACGTAATGATTAGCTCACGAATTCGGGCTTTAATGGGAAAGTGATACTTGTTTTGGTGTACTTATACAACATGAAAAACATTCGGAATCGTTTTAAGAAATTTTTGAGAGAATTTTTTTAGGACCTAAATTTTGTAAAAATGTGATGATTAGCACACGAATTCGGATTTTAATGGGAATGTAATACTTCTTTTGGTGTATTTATACTACATGAAAAATATTTAGAATCGTTTTGAGCAATTTTCTGCAGAACTTTTTTTCGGACCTAAATTTTGTAAAAAACGTGATGATTTGCACACGAATTCGGGGTTTAATGGTAAAGTGATACTTCGTTTGGTTTATTTAAACAATATGAAAAACATTCAGAATCGTTTTGAGCAATTTTTAGGAGATTTTTTTTTCAGACCAAAATTTTGTAAAAAAAGAGATGATTAACACACGAATTCGAGCTTTCATGGGAAAGTGATACTTCTTTTTGTGTATTTATACTGCATAAAAAAAATCAGAATCGTTTTGAGCAATTTTCTCGAGATTTTTTTTTGTACCTAGATTTTTCAAAAAACGTGATGATTATAGCACACGAATTCTGTCTTTAATAGGAAAGTTATACTTCTTTTGGTTTAGTTAAACAACATGAAAAACATTCAGAATCGTTTTGAGCAATTTTTTGAAGAACTTTTTTTCGAACCTAAATTTTGTAAAAAACGTGATGATTAGCACACAAATTCGGGCTTTAATGGGAAAGTGATACTTCTTTTGGTGTATTTATACGACATGAAAAATATTCAGAATCGTTTTGAGCAATTTTTTGGAGAACTTTTTTTTCGGACATATATTTTGTAAAAAACGTGATTATTAGCACACATATTCGAGCTTTAATGGGAAAGTGATACTTCGTTTGATTTATTTAGACAATATGAAAAACATTCAGAATCATTTCGAGCAATTCTTGGAGACTTTTTTTTTTTCGGCCGAAAATTTTTAAAAAATGTGCGGATTAGTACACGAATTCGGGCTTTAATGTGAAAGCGATACTTCTTTTGGTGTATTTATACTACATAATAAACATTCAGAATCGTTTTGAATAATTTTTTAAGAGATTTTTTGCATACCTAAATTTTGTAAAAAAAATGATGATTAGCACAGGAATTCGAGCTTTAATGAGAAAGTGATACTTTGTTTGGTTTATTTAAACAACATAAAAAATATTCAGAATCGTTTTGAACAGTTTTTTGGAGAACTTTTTTCGGACCTAAATTTTGTAAAAAACGTGATGATTAGTACACGAATTCGGGCTTTAATGGAAAAGTGATACTTCGTTTGGTTTATTTAAACAAAATGAAAAAATTCAAAATCGTTTTGAGCAATTTTTTTGAGAACTTTTTGTCGGACCTAAATTTTGTAAAAAAAGTGATGATTAGCACACGGATTCGGGCTTTAATCGAAAGTGATACTTCGTTTGATTTAGTTAAACAACATGAAAAACGTTTTGAGCAATTTTCCGGAGAACTTTTTTTAGACCTAAATTTCGTAAAAAACGTGATGATTAGCACATAAATTCGGGCTTTAATGGGAAAGTGATACCTCTTTAGTGTATTTATACTACATGAAAAATATTTCAGAATCGTTTCGAGCAATTTTCTGGAGAATTTTTTCTCGTACCTAAATTTTATAAAAAGCGTGATGATTAGCACATGAATTCGGACTTTAATGGGAAAGAGATACTTCATTTGGTTTATTTAAACAATATGAAAAACATTCAGAATCGTTTTGAACAATTTTTTAGAGATTTTTTCCGGACCAAAATTTTATAAAACCGTGATAATTAGCATACGAATTCGAGCTTTAATGGGAAAGTTATACTTCTTTTCGTTTAGTCAAACAACATGAAAAACATTCAGATTCGCTTTGAGCAATTTTTTGAAATTTTTTTTTTTCGGGCCTAAATTTTGTAAAAAACGTGATGATTAGTACACGAATTTCGATTTTAATAAGAAAGTGATACTTCGTTTGGTTTATTTAAACAAAATGAAAAACATTCAAAATTGTTTTGAGCAATTTTTTTGAGAACTTTTTTTCGGACCTAAATTTTGTAAAAAACGTGATGATTAGTACACAAATTCGGACTGTAATTGAAAGTGATACTTTGTTTGGTTTATTTAAACAAAATGAAAAGCATTCAGAATCGTTTTGAGCATTTTTTGGAGACCTTTTTTCAAACCAAAATTTTGTAAAAAACGTGATGATTAGTACACAAATTCGGACTGTAATTGAAAGTGATACTTTGTTTGGTTTATTTAAACAAAATGAAAAGTATTCAGAATCGTTTTGAGCATTTTTTGGAGACCTTTTTTCAAACCAAAATTTTGTAAAAGACGTGATGATTAGTAGTACACGAATTCGGGTTTTAATAGAAAAGTGATACTTCTTTTGGTGTATTTATACTACATGGTAAACATTCAGAATCGTTTTGAGCAAGTTTTTGAATAAATTTTTTCTGGATCTAAATTTTGTAAAAAACGTTATGATAATAAGCACACGAATTCGAGCTTTAATGGGAAAGTGATACCTTGTTTTGTTTATTTAAACAACATGAAAAACATTCAAAATCGTTTTGAGCAATTTTTTGGAGAACTTTTTTTCGAATCTAAATTTTGTGAAAAACGTGATGATTAGCATAAGAATTCGGGCTTTAATGGGAAACTGATACTTCTTTTGGTGTATTTATACTACATAAAAAGTATTTAGAATCGTTTTGAGCAATTTTTGGTCGAGAAGGGAGAAAGCCTGGAGAACTGGACTACTGTGCCTCTGGGTCGATGGGGGAACCCGTAGGAAGGGGGGGCGCCGGATGCGGCGATCAATTGATCAATATGAATCTCGAGAGATTCCTCTACCCGAAAAGGTAAGAGGTTTGAAAATCGAAATAGAGAAATTCTTGGGTCATCTCAATGGGTTCAGAAACCACACGTTTCTAGTTCTTACATAAGCAATTTGCAGGAAGTAAACGAAGTCTTTCCTTCCAATTACGGCTTTTTCCAGGCTTTGAAACTGGCCCCCTCTCATCCCACCTATATTTCCTTAGGACGAAAGTTCCGGGAGAGATGGAATGAATGCATTGGCAGTTCGGTCCGATCCATTGATTTCGTGCTTGAGTTGGAGGGCTCTCCCTCCTCCTCTTTTGTGTGTGTTATTATTCCCTTCATGTGATTTGCTTGTAAAACTTTTTTTCGGACCTAAATTTTGTAAAAAACGTGATGATTAGCACACGAGTTCCGACTTTAATGGGTAAGTGATACTTCGTTTGGTTTATTTAAACAAATTGAAAAACATTCATAATCGTTTTGAGCAATTTTTTAGAGAACTTTTTTTCTGACCTAAATTTCGTAAAAAACGTGATGATTAGCATACGAATTCGGGCATTAATGAGAAATGATACTTCTTTTGGTGTACTTATACAACTTGAAAATATGCAGAATCGTTTTCAGCAATTTTTTAGAGAACTTTTTTTCGGACTTAAATTTTGTAAAAAACGTGATGATTAGCACATGAATTCGTGCAGTAATTGGAATTTGATACTTTGTTTTGTGTATTTGTATAACATTAAAAACAATTTGAATCGTTTTGAGCAATTTTTAGAGAGATATTTTTCCGGACCTAAATTTTGTAAAAACGTAAGGATTATAGCATATGAATTTTGGCTTTTATGGGAAAGTGATACTTTGTTTGGTTTATTTATAAAACATGAAAAAAATTCAGAATCAATTTGAGCAATCTTTTAGATAACTTTATTTCGAACCTAAGTTTTGTAAAAAAATGTGATGATCAGTGCACGAATTCGGGCTTTAATGGGAATTTTGATACTCCGTTTTGTGCATTTGTACAATATGAAACACATTTAGAATCTTTTTAAGCAATTTTTTTGTGAAATTTTTTTCGGAACTAAATTTTGTGAAAAACGTGATGATTAGCACACGAATTCGGGCTTTAATGGGAATTTGATACTTCGTTTTGTCTATTGATATATAATTGAAAAATATTCAGAATCATTTTAAGCAATTTTTTAGAGATTTTTTTTCCGAATTTAAATTTTGTAAAAAAATGTGATGATTAGCGCACGAATTCGGCAGTAATAAGACAGTGGTAATTCGTTTTGTGTATTTGTATAACATGGAAAACATTTAGAATCGTTTTGAGCAATTCTTTAGAGAATTTTTTTACGAACCTGAATTTTGTAAAAAACGTGATGATTAGCACACGATTTCGGGTTTTAATGGGAATTTGATACTTCGTTTGGTTTATTTAAACAACATAAAAAACATTCAGAATCGTTTTGAGTAATTTCTTGGAGAACTTTTTTTCGGACCTAAATTTTTTAAAAAAGTGATAATTAGCACAAGAATTCGGGCTTTAATGGAAAAGTGATACTTCGTTTTGTGTATTTGTACAATATGAAAAATATTCAGAATCATTTTGAGCAATTTTTTAGAAAATTTTTTCCGGGCATTAATTTTGTAAAAAACGTGATGTGCACATGAATTCAAGCTTTAATGTGAAAGTGATACTTCGTTTGGTGTATTTATACAACATGAAAACATTCAGAATCATTTTGAGCAATTTTTTTGTGAACTTTTTTTCGAACCTAAATTTTTTAAAACACGTGATTATTAGCACACGAATTCGGGCTTTAATAGGAATTTGATACTTCGTTTTGTGTATTCATACAACTTGAAAAACATTCAGAATCTTATATAAAGAGTTTTTTTAAGGTAAAAAAGGAGGCCAAAAGGAATAGATAAAATTGCTAACATCATCTTTTGTAAAGAGGTTCTATTTAGACGGCGATCTTTAACTCTTTCCTCATTGATGAATCACTCATCGATGAACCACAACTTATTTTATGGAGTTCTTTCTTTTGTTGACGTAGTAGGAAATAAAGGGTCATTCGCGTAATTTTAACATGTATATTTATGACTTGGTTTGTTTTAAATATGATTTGTGTGATTTTTTCGATAATGTGATTCTAACTTATTTTCTCTCTTTATCTGACTCTTACCTTTGCTATTGATCTCTCCTTTAACAGTGCTCTTTGACATCAACAATCACGTGTCAGAATTTTAACTACTTTGTAAATCCACGTATTTTGATATGTGTGTATCTGAACATTTTCTGATTATTTGACTGTATATAGATGTGATACGTTGTTATATTACTTTATTTTAATATTTTAGAATTAATCGAAACTATTAAAGACAACTTAGTTAAATTTGAATATATGTCGTAATTGGTGAAATAATAATTCGTTATATATTCCATCATTATTATATTAATAAATGTATCAACCAAGCTCGACCTTCAATATGACAAGATAGTTTAATAATAGAGACACTTTTTTACCCGTCTCGAGTTTCTGGTTCACACGAAATCTCTTTTTGAAAGTATAAAAGGAAAAAACCAATTTTAAATCAAAGAAAAATAAAGAGGTCAAAAAGATAAAATGGTAAGTTGAGAGGGGCAACTCTAAAAATTCCAAATTGGCGCAATCAACAGTCAAAAGGAAGTTTCGGTTAAAAATAGCGCGTCTTCCTTCAAAGTCTATTTCGTTGATTAAAAAAAAAAAAAATTCAAGTCCTTCTTCTCATCATCTCTCTCTGAAAATTAAAATCCCAAAATTCATACCACAAATTCTCCATTTTTGACTTCTGTAAATATATACATCAAGCTTTTTTTAGCAATCTATTCTCTCTCTAAAATTCGCTTCTTTCAGCAAAATTTTTCCACTACCGGCGAGTTCATGTAGAGAGACAGAGGTAAACTCTATAATTTTCAAGAAGTTTAATATGATCTATTTAATCTGTTGTTTCCTTCTAGTTGAAACTTGAATTTTTCATTCTGGGTTTTAGATTTTCTTGCTTTTTCCTCTTTTTCTTGCTCTTCAATTTCACTTCTGTAGATATGTTTCTACAAAATCTCCTTTGCAGCTTTTCTCTGTATGAGATTGTAAAGGTGGGCATTTTGTTCTGCCTCCTCTGTTTACGAATTCCGGGTTTTTTTCTAGAAAATCTTTTTTGAGTGTTTGTATGACTTGATGAAGCAAAGAATTAGTAGGAACTCTATTTTCCTTTTTTGGAGCTAAATTAATGGCATTTCTTTAGTTGGAAGGTGTAATAATGGCGTTTTCCAGCTATATATGCTAAGTTTTCTTCTTTATTATTACTAGTAATTAATTTGTGCACTTGCCCTTTTCCTTCAATCAGCAATTGAACTATTAGAATATGTAGCAAACTTTATGATTCATTTTCTTCAGGCAAAAATACTAAGGAAATATGAAGAAATTGAGGGGAAAAAAAAGTTGAGGTCATATGTATTTATGGTATAGTGGTCTGATTTCATTTTTGTTTTGTTAGAGCTCAAATTGGCTGAAGCTGGGCTTATTTATGTATGGTTTTGGCTTTCTACAGATAGGGGGTGGTTCTCACTTTTCTTTAAAAAATTCAATGTGGGTAGGCTATGGCGTTGTGGTGTCTCTTATTCACTATTAAAGTGACAATCTTAAGGACCCTTAGTATTTATGATGATATATGAGCCTTAATTTTCATGGTTTCCATCTCTGATAGAAAATGGTTTCTTGATTTTGGTCCCCACGTGCCCGTTTTACTTATAGATGATTATACATTTATCTGTCTTAAGTCGTTCATTGTCAATTTCTTTTTTCTATTAGGAATATTTTGCTGCAAAGTAGAGATGGTATGCAGCAAATGGCTAATTGAAAACTAGAGTTTCAGTGATCCGTAGCTTAATGTGAACCGAAGCAATGTTGAGTTGACCTCATGGTTATAAAGTCATTATCACATTGCTGTCCTTCCAATTGTTCAACTATCACTTTAAGTTGAAATCATCCAGCCTATTCACTTTGTGGCTTTTGTTCTTTCACACCCTATTACAATTTCCAGTAGGTATTAGTCTGTTTACCCTTTGTGATTTCTCTGCTAAAGAAGAAAAGAAAGAATCCAAGAATGCATGTTCTATCGGTTGGATACTTAATCTACATACTACCAATTTGAACGGTGATGGGGAAACCTTTTGGATCTTATTTAAGATAATGCAAGAGATTCTTTGTGTGCAGGCTCTTTCGAATTGTGAAAATCTGTTGTTGCTTGCTCAATATCAATGATCTCTGTAAACTCATTATTCATCTGAGTTTGCTATGAAGTAAGTAATCATCTTTTTTTTTTTGCTTCCTCGAACAGGCTGACCACCAGCGTTAGAGTTGGGAAGCGTGCTCTACTTTGTTCCAGATATGTCGATAGCTCTCCAGAAAATCCCGATGGGATCTGTTCTCTTGCTTGTTACCATGATTGCAACATTACCAGATACATTAATGGGAGAACCAAGAGCTCAAACAATTAAATTTATGTGTGGAAATCAACTTGAGCACAACACAACACTTTTTGTTCCAAACTTTGTTGCTACAATGGAAAATATAAGTGACCAAATGAGAATTCAAGGTTGGGGAGTATCAGTCAGAGGTACAGGACCCGATACTAATTATGGCCTTGCGCAATGCTATGGTGATCTTTCGCTTCTTGATTGTGTATTATGCTATGCTGAAGCGCGTACTGTCCTTCCTCAATGCTTCCCTTACAACGGGGGACGAATTTTTCTTGATGGCTGCTTCATGAGAGCTGAGAATTACAGTTTCTTTCAGGAGTATACAGGATCATGGGACCATGCTGTATGTGGTAATAGAACCAGAAAGAATTCAGCATTCCAAGAGTCAGCTAGACGAGCTGTGCTACAAGCAGCTTCCGTCGCACCAAATAACAATGGCTATGCACGTGTTGAGCTGCCAGTGTCTGGGGCAGCAAATGCATCAGCTTATGTATTGGCAGACTGCTGGAAGACCCTGAACGTCAACTCTTGTAGAGCATGTCTGGAGAATGCATCTGCTTCAATATTGGGTTGCTTGCCTTGGTCTGAAGGCAGGGCACTGAACACTGGGTGCTTCATCAGATACTCGGACACAAATTTTCTTAATCCAATACCTCGAAATAGCAGATCGAGGGGTAAAGTTCCTTCTTGTTTACCAAATTCCACAGATTTTGAAGATTGTCTGTTGATAATAATTAAGATCCGAACTGTTTAAAACTATTTGATACTCATTTTTCAAAGATGACTCTCACAGGAACCACGATAATTATTGTTGTTGCTGTGATTAGTTCCGTTATTGTTCTGATTGTTGGAGCAATCATTGGAATTTATTTCTGGAACAATAGAAGAATAGAGAAGAAGAGAAAAGGTAAGCTCTTCCCTACCCATTTTGTCTTTTAAAGCACAGTTCCAGCTATGAAGCTGCTACTAGTAGCTAGGTACCTAGTTAGAAAAGGCGCTAATACTGGAATTACTGGCTATTTCTTCAGAAATGCTACGTTAATTGATGATTCCTAAGAACTTTGATCAATTTTGTATTTTTTTCTTAGGCTCAAATGATGCGGAGAAATTGGCGAAGACCCTTAATGATAGCAGTCTGAACTTCAAATACTCCACCCTTGAAAAAGCCACAGCTTCGTTTGATGAAGCCAACAAACTAGGCCAAGGTGGATTTGGTACAGTTTACAAGGTATCAACTCAAAGACATGGGCAGTTTACCGCTTATTTTCTTAATCTTCAGAAGTTAGCACTTTCGTATCAAATATCAATTCTATTAGATCGAATCTAGGCCTAACTGTTCAACTTTTTTATAGGGAGTTTTGCCGGATGGCAGAGAGATTGCTGTCAAGAGGCTTTTCTTTAACAACAAGCACAGAGCAGCAGATTTCTATAACGAAGTTAACATCATTAGTAGTGTTGAGCACAAAAATTTGGTCCGGTTGTTGGGATGCAGCTGTTCGGGTCCTGAAAGCCTTCTTGTATATGAATTCCTGCCTAACAAGAGTCTTGACCGCTTCATTTATGGTAAGTACATACTCTGTACTTGAACTCCTTGAACCTCACCCAAGGATTTTATCAGGATGTGTTCATCGAGGAGGCTAAACATATATATGTTTTGACAGATCCGATTAAAGGTAAAGCACTTAACTGGGAGAAGAGATTTGATATAATCATTGGGACGGCAGAGGGACTGGTTTACCTGCACGAAAACACAAAGATTCGGATTATTCACAGGGATATTAAGTCAAGTAACATTCTATTAGACTCAAGACTTCGTGCCAAAATCGCGGATTTTGGTTTAGCAAGATCTTTTCAAGAAGATAAGAGTCACATAAGTACTGCCATTGCAGGAACATTGTAAGTAATACTTTCAAATGTTTTTTTTTTTTTTTCTTTTTTCAGGAAATTTACAATTTGACATAATCTCCATATCTGTAGGGGATACATGGCTCCAGAATACTTGGCTCATGGCCAACTGACAGAAAAGGCAGATGTGTACAGCTTTGGCGTGCTCTTATTGGAAATCGTCACAGGAAGGCAGAACAATAGGAGCAAGAGCGCAGAATACTCGGATAGCCTAATAACCATCGTAAGTTCTTGAACTTCTTTCCTGTAAACCTCTTTTTTCCGCCACCATCTTCATTACATGTTTTGCATTTACAACCAAGCACGTAACTAAAGGGGATGGGAGGAAATCCTTTATAAGTGTTACATTTTCTAAGCTTTGTAGATAATTTTCTTCAAGTTTCCACCCTCCCCCCAACCCACCCACCAATGTTTATATAAATTCTCTCATACGTTCAAAGTTAAAGGTCTGGTTCTGTCTATAATGACTACCCCATTTTAATCTTTGGCATGCATTCTCTTCCGATGAAACAGGCATGGAAGCATTTCCTGCTTCGAAAAGTGGAGGACTTGTTTGACCCTAATCTCATGTTGCATAACTACGTCAACTTCAATATTAAAAATGAGGTACAAAGAGTAGTTCATGTAGGACTTCTATGTACACAAGAGATTCCAACACTAAGACCATCCATGTCAACCGTATTACGAATGCTGGTAAAGAAGGAAGAACATCTTCCGACTCCCACAAATCCGCCTTTTATAGACGAGAATACCATGGAACTCAACGACACAATGGAGAATCCGGCTCACCCTCTCAGGCATGGCGATTCTGGTTCCATTGCAAGTGTCTCACACAGTTCATTCTACCCCAGATGATGATGATGATCCCAGAAGAAGATCTTCATATCAAGAAATTCTTTCTTTTAAGTTTCCAGAATACAGAGTATAATGTAAAGAAATTTAAACAGACATTATGAGTGACTCCATTAGATAGGTTATTGAAAGGAGTTGATAAAACTTGTTCAAATTTTGTTTGTAATGATTTATTGTACTTTTTGAAAAGGAATTATATGTTTACTATGTAAATACTAGAGTTTTCCAGCAATTGGCATGTGACCTGTTTCTTTAGTTACATAGTACATATGGTCCCTAACTAAATCCGGGGTTATAAAACGTCTATAAAGTCTAACTCTTACTCAGGTTTCAAGACTTGATCTAAATGTTTCACGAAGTGATAAGAAAGATTCAAAGTTAGAGTCCAAATTGATCAGAGGCGTATACTTCTAGTTACCGACACCTTTCAGATATACAAAAAAGAATAACTAGCAAATCTAAGAGGATACTTCAAGCTATGCTGCAGAACATAGCAGTGATAACAATTGCAATTCATCTTTTGACTTCTTTTCTTGTATATATTTTGCCAAGAACTGAGTGCAGTTTACAAATTGATAGTTCATCTAAAGTAGCAGAGAAAAATGCATTAGAATAGGTTCTGAATGACTGAATCTAAGGGGAAGCTAAGGGGGAAGGGACAGATATGGCTCCGATAGAAAACAGAGGGGGGTCGATGAATACGCCATTCTACCGTGTGGATACTAAATTCCCCATGAGTCCTCCACCAATCTCGTAATGCTTAGCCGCGGTAAAGCCTACTTCTAAAGCAAGCTTCTCCAACTCCTCTCCTGTAGAAAACGAAAATCAAACTCAAATTCTAGGACAAAAAGTGAAAGAATGAAAGGAATTAGCGCTTCCCCGGTTCTAAACTTATTGATGCTTTAATGAGATAATAGATGAATGAATCCTAATGAAGGGGTCTTCAAGTTGGCAACTCGTGAACTCTTAGCTAGAAAGAAACAATTCTTTCAGCATCTACACTAGAGGAAAGAAACCAAGCTGAAGATTTCGGGGAGTTATATATCTCCAAATTGAAAAGCCAAACGGTATTGAATTGAACATTACTATGTGAGAATCTCATCAAACTGAAGTTTGTAAAGAAGAACAAACCTGTTAAGAATTCCCTGATTGAGTCTTTCAAGTATATGTATTCATTTGCAAGGCCATAACTATTTGCTACGGGAACAACAACGTAGTCAATCATCAATTCCTGGGGATATAAAAGTATATTCAGAGGCATTTAATATAAATGCATTGAGGAAACTTTTAACGGGACCCAAACACTGGTATCAGATTCATGTAAAGGATGCAAGTTCATCCAGAGTATGGAAGTTCAGTTGCATTGACAAGCCGGCAGAGGTAGGATATTGCATTTCATTTTAGAAGTTCATTCAACTATGCAAAACGTTGAAGCAGTATTTCTTTTACTTTCTTTTGTTTAGCAGTTTAGAACAAAGATTCCGTATAGAATGCATGAATGATGATTCAAGAGAGATGGGTTTCGAAAACGAACTTGAATAATTAAGACTGAATGAATATAAAGACAATCTAGTTAAAGTGAATCCTACAAACTGTAAAGTCATAAACAAAAGAACGGCTCAGTAAAGTGTTCTTGAAAAAACCTCCTTGCTGCAGCTAATTTCCAAAAGAAGAAGAGGAAAATAAAAACCATAATTATTGAAAGCCCTTTCATCACTTCAAGGTTACCTGAACGGAGGTGACAAATGGATTGACACTTTTGTTGAAGTCAAGAGCAGAGACTCTGGATCCTGGTTTTAGAACCCGATAAACCTCTTCTAAAGCTCTTCGTTTATCTATCACATTTCTTAGTCCATAGCCAATTGTAACAGCATCAAAGTAAGATTCAGGAAATGGTAAATCAAGTGCACTGCCCTCGACCCACCTATGATGTGCCATATAATATCATCTCAAACATAGACCGAGAGAGGAGGAAAAAACCAGTAATAAGAAGAAAAGAATGCATTGATTATGCTGTTGGAACGTAGATACAAACTCAGAAATACTAGATCAAAACACATGTTGCTCAAGCCTATTTTCTTTTCTTATCATTAATAGAAACATGCAGCAAACAGCCAAGTAACTGAAGAAAACTTCAGAAATTGTTTGTATGAGAAACAATCCTTTCTCAATGTTTGATCAACTATGGAAAGCTGAATTACCAATCTCACTTAATATTTCTGTAGCAGGCCTTTGATATTGAATTCTGCCGAGATGAGGCAATTGTCAATTGTTCCTTTGAGAAATCAAGACCAACCACCTATAATTAAGATAGTACAAAAGAAATATTGTAAACTATGTTGGAGATTTCATATTCTCGAGTTAGACAAGAGTGGATTGGATTAACTTGCAAATCTAAGCTTTCCGTACTAAAAAATCATTTTACAGGTTACCAAGAGTGACAGAGGACCTTTCTGCTCCCTAGCTCTCCTATCACATTTTTTTCTAAAACTTTTGTAAACATTCGACAGATACCCCAAACAATATCACTTAAAGTGAGCAAACCATGAATACTTGAAATTATAGGTCTATTTAACCAAAAAAGGAAAAAACAAAAGGTTATCCAATAGGCTAAATTCAAAGACGGAACCCTCCATATCAACCCAATTATAGTTTACTGTCCACACACAGACACAGACTAATTTATGGTACACTCAGAAAACAATATGAATTGGCTGTTCTATAAAATCCAAGTTGGAAAATGAAGAGAATTCACAGTTTCTAGATAACAATAGAACCATGAGTACCCGTAATTTTCTCATCTTACATGCAAAGATGCAGACTTTACAGTGCCACATTAGCATCTGAAGTAAGAGCAAATTCAGGGACATCACTCAAATACATCATCCCTGTCTGAATCTTTGTTTTTTTATGAATCCGCCCAAGTAAAGAGATCATCCCTGTCTGAATCTTCGTTTTCTTATGAATCCGTCCGAGTGTCTTTAGGTGGATGCTTATTTAGTTCAGCTACAGACAATACCTCAAAACATAATAGCCATTCTTTTCTTTCTTGAAAGGTATTGATAAATAAGATTCTAGCTATTGATTGCTTTCCTAGTAATGAAGAAACAAAATGAAAGAAGAGAAAATTTGAACCAACCTTTCCATTGTTTCCAACTTTATCAGATAAAAGAAAAGCCAAATCACCACTTCCACAACACACATCCAAAACATGATCTCCCAATTTTGCTCTACAAAAAACCCATAACAAAAAATTCAATCTTTCATCCATAAAAACATCCCATATAAGTATTTGAACAGATAAATTCAACTAATAAACAAATTCAAACAAATGAAACAAGAAATTAAACTAAAGTAGTAAGATTCATACCCACTCCAAGAAACAGCCATTCTTTTCCATATTCGATGTTGACCTAAGCTCAATAAGTCATTTAGCTACAAATAAGATGTGAAATGCTGAATTAAACAATCCCATACTATTTAATGATTAAAGAATGACCTAAATTGAGAAGTCGAATTGATAAGGAAAAAAGGGAAGGGGTATGGCGTACATTATCATAAACAGGTGCAATTCGATTAAAAAGCGCCTGCCGCTCCTCAGAACACCGGACCTGTCGGCTTTTCGACCGGAAATTTGGTCCGGGACTTTGTCCGGTAAGCAATGGAAGACAAATGTGAGGCGATGCCATAGCCATTAGCATTACCACCTCATCTACGTACTGGTTAGCTTATTTTACCGGGAAATTCCTCCAAAATAACAGCCTTATTATTATTTTTAACCAATGTCGGATATTTTTCAACTAATCTGGCCCAATATAAGATCAACTGAATTACAAGATTAAAAGCCACCTTAACATGATTCGATCTGAGAATCCATAATATAATAATTTGCGTGAAAATACTTAAAAGACTAGAAAAAAATACTTTTCCTATTAAACTGTTTCTCATTATCAAAATAGCCGCCTTATTTATCTAAATCGTAATATATCAAAAAGAGATTCTATATTATTATAATGTTATAATTTGCATATTTATTTCTAATTTTTTGTCATTTTAATTGGAAGAGCTGGTTAAGAAAACATATTGATTGCGGGCCAAATGTTGAAGGAATACAAACGTCTTAATAGCATAGATGTACTATGTTGAATCTAATTCAAATAATTTTATGAAATTTGATAAATTCTACGATAAACTTATAAAATTTTTTTATTTTAAAGTTAGAATTAGATAATTTAAAAATTTTGTATAAATAAATATCAATTTTAAAGTAAAAATAATACAAAAAATGCATAAATTTGGAAATAAAAATTGCTGGCACAACGAGTGTGCCTGGTACGCTACTCACTCACGGGCTCACTAGCAGCTTCCACTTCCGATTTTATATTTTTTTTTGTTATTTCACTTCAAAATTGATGTTTTTTTTATAAAATCTTTAAAATTAATCTATTTTTTAACTTTCAAATCTTCAAGAGAATACGTTTAGAGAGAAAAATAATTGGAAGAAAAATGAAACTTTATCATAATTTTGTCACAAAATTTATCAAAAGTTTGTTAATTTGCAACGATAATGGTGTGAAAGAACGTTTTTACTTCTCAAATTCTTCACGCATGATCAGTACGTGTTTTTTTTTTTTTTTTTGGCAGATCCCTCAAATGAAATATTAATAATCATAAATAAATATGCAATTCAAGTTTCTGAATAAAAACTCATTATTTTGCATTATGCAGTTTTCAATATGGACCTATAATTCAAAAGAAAAAATTGAATGGACCAACACTATGAATCCATGGGCTCTGTGAAATTTTGTTGAAGCCCAAGTTCTAGGCCCAAAAAACTGCTATGGTCAGTCAATCGAATAGCATATAAAACTCGAGAACTGATGGTGACAAGTGAAAAAGGAGTGCGAGTGTCACTGTTGAAAGGACGCCATTTTCGACCAAGAATGTTCAATCTCACTCGGCATTGTTGACTTCCCGCGGTGCGGATTAAACTTCTCAGTATCTTCGTCCACCTCCAAATGTCGCCTCCAATCTCTATCGCAATGTTGAGGAACGATTTGTTCCTGTTTCATGGCTGTTGCCATTCTTCAAGTAGCTTCTCATCGAATCGGTACGCTTTGATTGTCTTATTATCGCTCTAAGAGATATGTTTCAATCTGAATTAAGAATTTGTGTAGGTTAAGGTTTAATTGTTACGGAAATTCTCTACGGAGATGGTCTTTTGTGGATCGAATCGAATTATCAGTTAACAATTGCTCGTTGTCCCCAGACAAATTGGCTATTGCAGTATAGATTATGAAGTTCCTCTGTTTTCTGCCCTAATTCAGTGTGTGATTGGATGGAATTTGATTTTGAGATGTTTGTTTTTTGTTTCATAAAAATTTGAATTGTTTATGAGTATGGAGCTAATATGTTGTATCGAGTTTGGAACTTTGTCCAAATACACCTTTAAAGCTTGTTTATTTTGTCAGTTTTCCAGTGAGAAGTATACTGCTCAAAGTTGTTATTTCTTAGTTAGTACTTTGCAGATTGTGATAAGTAATTTCAATTGAATTGCTCTTAGGCAAGAAGATAATTGGAAAGAGATTGTAACAGATCAGACTCAAGTGGTATGGTCTAAATTCTAGGATGCAATCACTCGCAGTTTTATACATTCTCCCTGTTATTATCATCAACATTTTGCTTCCGGATGCTTTAGCAAGCAGTTCAACCTCTGAGGTACTTGCGCTTGAGTGTAGTAACAAGGTGTTACAGAATAGTTCCATGTTCGTCCCGAATTTTGTCAGTGCATTAGAAAACGTGGCTGGACAGGTCCAAACATCAGGTTTTGCAGTGGCCGTCACTGGTTCAGGACCGGACAAACCGGACGAGACTTTTGCTCTAGCACAATGCTATGCTAATGTATCCTCATCCGACTGCTTGCTGTGCTATGCTGAAGCTCGGACAAATATACCCATGTGCTTTCCCTCCAAAGGGGGGAGAGTTTTTGTTGGTAGTTGCTTTCTTCGATATGATAACTATAGTTTCCTTCAGGAGTTTTCGAGGGCAGAGGACAAGGTTGTATGTGGAAATGGAACTAGAAAGAACTTAGAATTTAGGCAGGCTATGGAGAAAGGGCTTTCAGATGCAATAAAGAACAAAGGGTATACAAAGGTTCAATTACCTGCATATGGGAATTCAAACGACTCAGTTTACATTTTGTCCGATTGCTGGAGGCCACTGAGTAATCAGTCTTGCAGTGCATGTTTGAAGAATGCCTCTGCTTCCCTTTTAAGTTGCTTACCTTCATCCGAGGGTTTTGCATTGTTTACTGGCTGTATCATGAGGTATGCAGGCGCTGATTTTCTTAATTCTAAACTTGAAAATCGAAGCTCAACTGGGCCAGGAAACAGCAGTTCAACTGGGCCAGGAAAAAACCGTTCAAGAGGTATAAAGAATTAATCTTGTCTGGATCTGCTTTTGTAGAAATTTGGCTTCATGTCTTGATTTTAGTTATATTCTTCTCCTGTTTGTTCTGTTTCCTTATTCTGGTTCAGAGAGATTGGATATGATATATAGTGAAAGATGAAAGATTTTGTTTATCTTCTTATTTTGTCTGACCATAAGATTCAATGAAATTTCCAGGGAACAAATTAATTATCATTGTTGCTGTCATTTGTTTGGTTGTTTTGGTACTTGGAGCTGTTATTGGACATTATATATCGAAGCACAGGAAACTACAGAAGAGAAAAGGTAGTGAAAAAGGTAGTGACTGCTATTTGTTCACAATTTTTCCTCTTGCTAGCATCCGGAATCCAAGTATTAACAACTCAAACCTAATAATCATCCCCCCACCCCCCGCGCATAAAGAGGGACACTAAGAACAGAAATAATATTGACAGTAGGTAATTGTACAAACTCTATCTTAAAGTGCAACCATTGTTAATTGTAGAATCTCCTTCTTAAGGTTTGTCCTGAAACTATGTTTTATAGTGCTATGATTTTGAGAACTTTCTTTCTGAGAAAAAAATAAGCTATTATAGTGAATGGATAGTATGAAAATTTCAGTGTAACTGTGTATGTTCAAGAACATGTCATTCTCTGAAATTACCTGGTCTCCAACTTAACAGGGTTAAATGCTGAGGAGAAATTAGCAATGGCCCTTCTAGATGGTGGCTTGGAATGCAAATATTCCACACTTAAGAAAGCCACTGGTTCTTTTGATGATGCCAACAGGCTTGGACAGGGTGGATTTGGCACGGTTTACAAGGTTGTGACATTTGTGAAATCTATAATTTCTTTACGGATCTCTAAAATCTTAAACTAAAACTTGTGGTAAGAGCAAAAGACTAAGTCCCGAATTGAAGAATGCTATTGTAGGGAATCTTGCCAGATGGAAGAGAGATTGCTGTCAAGAGGCTTTTCTTTAACGTCCAGCATAGAGCAGCTGATTTCTACAATGAAGTAAAAATTATTAGCAGCATCAGACACAAAAATTTGGTCAGATTGCTGGGATGCAGTTGTTCAGGACCTGAGAGCCTCCTTGTATACGAATTACTACCAAATCGGAGTCTTGATCACTTCATCTTTGGTAAGTACAGACCATTAGTTACCATATATAATGGTCTAGGTATTGGATTCTAATTGTCAGGCAGAAATACAAAAGAGAAAGAAAATAACTTCTAACATTGATGTTGACAGATTCAAGCAAAGGTAAAGAGTTGGACTGGTTGAAGAGATTCAATATAATTATAGGAACTGCTGAAGGCTTGGTTTACCTTCATGGAAATACAGAGACTCGTATAGTCCATCGAGATATAAAAGCTAGTAATATCCTATTGGACTCGAAGCTTCAGGCCAAAATCGCTGATTTTGGATTGGCCAGGTCTTTCGAAGAAGGCAAGAGTCACATAAGCACAGCCATTGCAGGGACACTGTAAACTTTTTACTCTTAATTACTACTAATTTTCACTCTTTTGAATTCATATGGAAAAGCAGGAGTCTGAGATATTCTAAAACAAGTTTGATAACATGAGATGTACTTTTCAGTGGATATATGGCTCCAGAATATATAGGGCATGGACAGCTAACAGAAAAGGCCGATGTATATAGTTTTGGGGTGCTTTTATTGGAGATAGTCACAGGAAGACAGAACAGGGATAAAACCTCAGAGTACTCGGACAGCCTTATCACTACGGTAAAGTACTAAACCTTGTGATTCTATCTATCATCTTTACAATGTCTCGTAACCTTGTATTGGCATTAATCGCGATAGTTTGGATGAGATTAGATGTGGAAGCATTTCCAGCAAGGGAAAGTACAAGAGCTGTTTGACAGAAATCTAATGTTGGATAACTACCATGTCCATGAGATGATGAACTCCATGTTAAGAGTAGTTCATGTAGGACTGTTATGTACCCAGAAATTGCCTGCATTAAGACCATCCATGTCTACTGCACTGCAAATGCTCTCAAGGAAGGATGAACACCTACCATCACCCACCCCTCCCCCTTATATAGACGGTGGCGACTCACCTGAGCGTGGCGGTGGCGGCGACTCGGAAGCTTCAAATGCTGGCATCTCCTACACTACATTCTATCCCAGGTGATTATTGATACACTTTTAAACATTATGTTAACTCTGAGAAAGGGAACAAAAAAAGGAAATCCAGTCTCTTCAATTGAGAATATGTATGTGTATATACATGAATAGAAAGCTTTTTTTTTTTTTTTTTTGCATGAAGAAAATTATGAGAGAGAAGGCAAAAAGCTAAATTATTCATTCATCTGGAAAAAATTGTCCTGAGAGATTGTCCATAACAGCTAACTGCATATTCTCTGATGGTTTCCAATGCCGTTTTCTTTGGTTTATGAACCAATTGTTGATTTGCTTCTGATCAAGTCCTGTCGATTCAGCTAGTGATATTTTATCTGCTTCCTGAACAATTGAATTAGCGATAATGTAACAACCCCCCAAAAAACAATACAACTTATATTACCATTGAAACGAGCTCTTAAGTATTGTAGATGAATAATTTGTTATCAATCCAATTTTTGATTTTATAAGATTTTTTTCATATTAATAGTTTAATTTCAAAAATGTCCCTATATTCTTAGTCACTTGATAATTGAACATCCAAACTACTTTTAATTTTGTCGATCAGATACTACTCAAATTAAAGAGTTCCATTAAAAAGAACTGTAAAAGATGACACCTTGACAAAATCTTAAAAATTTTAATTGTTATTTAATTGTTACAAGAAATATTTTTTTTAATTAACCTTATAATATTACACTCATATTCATCTTTTATGTAATTGTTTATATATATCGAATTAGAAGATGTGGATCCAACACCAAAATTTACTTTTCACTTGATAATGTGAGTGTTTAAGAAATGTGTTTATACTACTGAAACCTTTTAAGATCCTATTTTATTACTTTTGCTTTTTTAAACTCCTGGGAAAAAGTGCATTTAAAAAAATTGTTTAAAAAATATTATTTTAATATTTTTTATTTTAATACATCAATATGCAGACTGACCATACCATAAAGTTTCAACAAGGAATTCACAAGTGAATGACTATACCATAGAACTAGTCTACTGTTAGACAATGTACACCTTTTCCTCATGGATTAGATGGCCAGCATTTTTTTCCAACTTATTTTAATTTAAAAGAAGATATAATAAGCAATCAAGGACGGTTAAAAATTAGCTTATAATTTAAAATAAATTAAAATATGCAATAATAAAGAACCAGGCCTAAATATGTAATTATTATAGATGAATAATTTTTTATGAAAATAAGAAGTGTGTTTAGAAGAAGAAGAAGAGAAACTCACGGTGGGATAAGGCCATTTGTAATGAACATTCCACCATTCGAGTAGAATTTGCCTTGCTTCTTTTGGTAGCTTCCCTTTCTTTTTCTTCTTAGAAAATTCAAGTTTTAAACTGCTTATATGATTTCCATACTTACGCAGCAGCCTCTCCTTGAGTTCACTATCTTCACCTTTCATTTGACCATCATCTTGAACCTCCGTTTCTCCGCCGCTAAAATCATCTTCCGACGATACACCTCCGTCATCTGCCACCCCACAAAAACATCCAATTTCATTTGCCTCTAACCAAAAACACAGCTTAATTCAAAATAAATAAATAAATAAATAAATAATTTTCATGGTAAAGATTGGGAATCTCATTTTGCTTGAGGAATCAGTATAGTTGAGTCGTGTCGGAGTCAGTAGGAGGAGGAGCGACATCTGATGAGACAAGACCATAATAGCTCGCAGCGGCACGGATGGAGATTATGATCTCATTCAATCTAAAGCCAAGTCTTGTACGTATGCCTTTATTAACCCCCCAAAATGTACCTTCTCCACTATCCTCACTCCGCCTCTATGGAGCTGTTTCTCGTTATCAATTGTGTAATCTAAAATCAACTTAAACAAGTAATTTTTCTTTTAGCATTAACCTTTAAACTTATGATCATAGTTTTGTTTTCCAATATATTTTTTTAATAATAATCATACACGAACATCTAATAAATAAATTATTATTTATTTTTTTGAGTTCATCTAGAATCTAAAATTTATTTTTTGCTATATAAAATTTTCAAAAAAAAATCAATATAACTAAATTAATAAGAAAATGTTTTAAAAGTTGTATTAGAGGATTGTGATCACTGGACTTGTAAGATGGTTTTTTTTTCCCAAATTTTTAAATAGAATACAAGATATACACACAAGTACTAAATATATATTTCTATTAGGCAATATATATTAAGAAAATTTGTTTTCCTGTTATGTACACACTTTTAATACAATATAGATAATAACAACTCAATATTTCAGATATTTTTTCTCGTAAGATTTTTGCATAAAAAATAAATTTTAATTTTTAAAACTTACAAAAAATAATGAATAAAGAGAAATTAATTTGTATAATTTTTTTAAAAATAAAATATTTAAAATTTTCAATACATATATATATAGTTGAAATATATAAAATGATGGGACCAACCAACAGGGCAGAAGAAACCTAAGTTCTAGAGCCAGGGCACAGCGACCCAGGAAGAGAGAGGGAGGCCCATTCCAGTGACTGGACAAATGTCCCCGTGGATTTGACACCCACCCACCCATGCCAAGCCAAGCCCGGCCCCTCCCTCCCTCTCTGCCTCCTTCTCACCACCACCAGCACAGAGAGAGAGAGAGAGAGAGAGGGGGTCAGTGAGTCTGAGTAACAAGGAAAAAGAGAAAGAGGTAAATGGATGATGCTGCTACTGATAGATAGTTCCAGTAGGCAGGAGAGGGCAGGCATATAAATCCATCTATATAAATAAAAGCTGTTGTTATTCAGCGTAAACTGCGGGAGTACATGTGAACATCAATTCATCGACCACCCGCTCTACCCGGGCTTTCCAATAAAGCAACCCCTTTACTTATCATCATCATTCATCAATGGAAATGCAAATGGGACTGGGAGTCTGGGACTAGGACTACCCCTCTCTCTCTCTCTCTCTCTCTCTCTCTCTCTCTCTCTCTATTATATTATACCCCACGCCCTACCCCCTCACTGTCTTCCTCTTCCACACCATTCCATGTCTGTCTTCCCAAACCCCCACCCCATCTCTCCCTTTCAACCACCACAAATTACACTTGTTAGTCAAACCCATATCAATGATAATATTTATTACTCTAATCTTTACTTGTCATATTTTTTGTCTTTCTTTCACAATTATTCACAGCTTTTGTCCCAATTCCACAATTTTTTTTTAAAATTTAATTTGTAATATGTTAACTTCAGCTTAACATAAGGCACCAGAATTTAAAAAATAATTAAATTGTCTAAATTAAAAAATATAAAATAAATTATTGATTAACAGTCACTAATAATTCTAATAAAAGTTTCTAGACAACTATTTGTTTCAACAAGAGAGGAATATATATAAAAAAAAATATATCATTTTAAAACAATGGAGAAAGTATGTATATATCACCCCAACACGTAATATGTAGTTATGCGGATAAAATGATTAGAGTCTCTACGATCTTATCTTATTCAAAAAGAGATTAATTAATCTAAATATAGTACAATTTAAAACTACCTCTATTTGTGTATGAATCCGTTCAAAATACCTTATGATCGCACCAAAAAAAACTTGTAATGTAATATCTACGGATAATAGGTCACAATCGGTAATAAAAACAATATGTAGTTAGATGATCATCTCACTTCTAATAATAATTCAACGTAAGAAAACCAAACTACATGATCACATCGCACCATCCTAAAGTTCCAAACTCTATAGTCTTGGCAAAGCTCCATGCAGCTCTTATAATATACTTAACATATCCCTTCTATCTTAATTAACACCTATAAATGCAACTATACATACATATAGCATGCAGATTTATCAATCCTATGATGTAAAGAAATGCTTCGTGCCAGATTCGGGATAATAGCATATATAAGACCAAAAGAAAGAAAAACAGTTTCAAAATATTTTTTGTATAATAGAATTCAGTATATATATACTTTCAAATTCTTCACCCTCTGAGTATATGCTAAACAGAAACCTAGGTATGCGCATGAATTTTCTCAAAGATTTTTGCATATATTGAAACATATTAAGCAAGCGGATCATGGCACAAATGTATCAAAGCATTTTTTATCAAGGGATGATATGAACAAAAAGAGATCTCGTGCTTTGCATTTAGGAACTAAATTTGCAAGCCACTAGATTAATAATTAGTGCATCATATAGAATAATAGAATGCTAGATCAACCTATTCAAAGAGCGCAAAACAAAATCAAAAGACTCAGACAACATAATCTGGAAACAATGTACCCCCAGAGACTTGATTTAATATTATTTGGGCCATTTTGTTAACAATCTATATATGCACGCACGCGAATAGATGCCAACAAAACATATACAACTGGACGTCCTCTTTGCATCTCGTGGTATCTAACAAAGAAAAAGATGTTAACAACTGGAACACGAGTGGAGAAAACAAAGAACACAAAAGGCTAGCTAAAATATAATTTAGTAGTGCCAAAAAGTTCTTGTGTACTCTCCAGATCGAAAGATTGCTATTGAGGAATCAAATAATACGTCCTTAAGGTACAAAACCTTTTTCCACTTGAATCATTATTTATTAGTGATAATTAATATGTCAATGGCAGTTAAATACATCTAATCTTTAGGCCTTTACAGTGTTAGAAACAACAGCAGCTTTTATAAGAGATGGCATTATAAAATAACATATCTTTAAACAACATGGATAGATTTTTTAATTAGTCCGTGGAAGATTTTTAATGAAACAAACAGAACTAATACAGATCCCAATTGTACTTCTCTCTGTTTGATTAATAGTTTTTAAACACTAACTAATGCTATGTGCATATCTCCCATGTCAGGTAGAAAGAATTTATAAACTGAGCAGAAATGAGTATTAATATATCAAATAGAGACAGTCAAATAAAGCATCACAATCTCTTTATATAAAGAGCTCCCAGAAGATCCACCTTCTCACGTGGTTAGACTACTGAAAAAATAATACACAACCTATATTAACATTTTCTATGATTATGAAATTAAAATAAGGGACCATAAAATGGGTGCAAAAAGGTGGCAAGGCAATTGTTTAGTAGTAAAAGACACTTCTTACCAGACTAAGGTCCTTGATTCAACCCACATCCCCTCCACCGATATATTAGAAAAAATTGGTGCAAAAAGAATTGTGTCACCACTAGAAAATAATACCCTTCTCTATGAATAAAATATACAAACATTAAAACCACTTCTCTTCAAAAACTTATGACTTCAACCAAACTTGCTTGACAGTTTACATGTTTCCTACTCCTTATCTTTCATGCATGATAGGCCAAACACATGCACTATTGGAACTTGAAACACTGTAAAGTAATCTGACACCATACAAAGCCTCAGATCAAAGTAACTCCTAAGACTGGTATATTTTAATATATGAAAGAATTTAATTAGTTCTGAACAGTGGGAATTAAAACATTCCACTTTCAGAAACAAACATGAGCCTAGACAACTCATCAAAGCAAGAATTAGTTGTTCTATCATGTATATAATAGAAATATTATTGATTTGAAATAGGTGAGAATGAAATCTTATCCCAGATGCTTTTTTTGTTCACCTTAATTTCTCCATACAATGAGAGGGTTAAGGATCTACTTATAAACTAAAATAAGCATAGGGAGACTGTGTAGCACCACGAAACTAAGGCTTTGGAGATTGACTATATATATTGAACATAGACACTATGGATCACCTACATATTGCATTTAATGTTATGCAAGTCTATATATAAACATAATGGTCAACCTTAGCATTCTAACCAAGAAATTTCACAGTACACTTGCATGATTTCCATGCCCTAAACACAAGCTTATATGATATTCATTGCCTAATTTCCTGTGCAAAATAACAACAAAGAATGGCAAAAAGTATCATACATGAAGATCGAAGAAAATATCTTCCTTCTGATTATCACATTATGATCCCTTTATAATAGATGCATACGCACAAAAATATGTGTGAATATATGCAACTCCCTAGGCAACCATCAAAGTTTCATGGATAAACAGACATTGTTATATTGTAAAGAATACCCATTGCAATAATGGTAGTAACTGTTTGCATTTTGTGTGCCCGGAAAAGAGTAAAAGTGAAGTCCATTCCCCAACCCCAACCACATATAGATATGTATGATTGAATAAGATATTTTGGTCACTATAAAATGAATTTCCAGGCACGATGAGGGTTCTGAGAAGATCTTTTTTCCCCCTTTCTAGTGAAGAAAAAATGATAGGGAAAGTGGGGTTTGGTTTGGACAATCACAGATTCAAACAATGTAAATACTGTATAGCATGTCATCTGAATTCTGAAGCGTCAAAATCAGAATCTCCAGAACAGAAAGCTTATTTTCAAAGTTCGATGCTCTCACTGACATAAAATAAAGGGGCAAGATTGAAAAAGAAATGCAAGAAAGAAACTAAAGACCACATAATGAATGTATAAACAAACAACCCCGCAAATGGAACCTACACAGCAACGAAACTATGAGAAAAATTCTTAAAACTGTGGAAAGTTCCACCGATTCAGACTCCTTTGTCCCTCCATATATCTCTATTAAGGTTTACTCATGTTATAAGAGGATTCACCCCACGATAGCATAAAGCACAATTATTAGAGCCACAACTATAAAGAGATCAAGAAACTGTAGTAATCTTCATAAGGTCCTCTTCCACTTCTCTTAGCTAAAGAGATTTAGCTTACTAAACAGGAAACTGACAGTATGCGCGACCAGTATACCTCCCACCATCCCTATTCGGCCAATGATTTTTATTAACTAAAATATCAAACCAATTACACAATCAGTACAAGTACTAACTAAGTTAACCTCACGCTGTGCCATATTAGACCCCTCGGTTATATGATCAACATATCAATGAACAATCACTGTAAGCATTGACTTCGTATATAGGTTTGTTTACAAACTACAAAATGAGAGGCTACTCGGCCTATAGAGAAAGGAGAAGAGAAATCTAACCTCTAGAAAGAGTACCCAGTTGCAATTCAATGTTGTTGAGGAAGGTTCTAGCTTCATCAAAAGGTCTAGAAAGATCTGATTTATACTTCACCAATATGTCACAGTAGGTTTCCTATTTATACCATTAAAACACATGAATTTAAATGTGAAGAAAACACAAAATTAAGTCATTAAACAGACAGAAACTCAACAATAGAGAGGTAAAAACAGGTAAAAGAAGAAAGAGACCATGAATTCATCAAGCTCAGGATCAGCTCCTAAACAAGTCGTCGAACCAACGTCTTGTCTACAAAACTCATTTTCTCTTCTGATCTCATCTAAAAAAGAAGCTATCTCCGGTGGTGCTCCGACCTGTCCAGATTTCTCTCGCTTCGATCGTTACGAAAAAATACCAAAAAAAAACTCAGAATTATTATAAGCAGAAGCAATTTTGATAGGGAAAAAAACCTTTTGGCAGTCGATATAAGCATCAATTAACTTTGGGTAAGAAGGATGAGAAGCAATTTTAGCTTTGATTGCGCTGCAAGAATCCTCATGATGATCTTCACGTTCTTCATAATCTTCATTATTATAAATAATTTTCCTTTGATGATGATGATAAATTTCATGAGGAGTAATTGAAGCAGTCTCAGAAATACCCGAACATTGAAACCCGCCCGTACCGATATTATCATCTGATCCGAACATAGGAATCCGATTATGATGATGATCGGCGCCTCCTCCACTTGAAGAAGAATTTATAAGGCCGCCACCGCCATGATAACTATCATAATCCGAAGGCATAATCATCATCAAATTTTCAGGCGACATCAACGCCTTATCTGCATAATCACCCGTCGTATGAAGTCCATACATTTCATCCATATCTTCTTATTCAAATCAAAATTGAAATCCGAGTACAAGTTAGTACTATAAAAATCGAAAATCTCTCAAAAAAAACTTGTCAATAACTAGTAATTTTAATTTGATTTTGAAATTAGGACTGGAAAGTAGCGTGAATAAAACTTAATGGAGATTCAAAAATGGAGTTAGAGCATATGGAGGGGAGGGGAGTGGGAGGAAATAAAAATGCTGCTGCTACTGCTGCTGCTGCTGCAGCTGTTGTTGTCTGCTGGACTCTCTGGGTAAGGCGATAATCGTGTGAAGTGTGAAGTGAAGTTTTAATTAGGGTGAGGTCCTCAAATTTTTGCTTTTCATTTATTCTTTTCCCTCAAACTTTCTAATTAAGGAAAATTCTTCTTGAGTACCCAAAACTATTGCTCCCTCCATTTCATATATTGTCACTATACTGGTTCAGATTATCTATAATATTTTCTGTATTATTCTTTGTAATATTCATAATTTGGTATATTTTATTAATAAAATTTACCAAATAAAAAATAAATCCTAGAGGAAAATTATAAAACCCAAAGTGGAAAAAATATATTATAAAAATAAATATTATAAGACATGTTGTAAGAAAGTATCGCTAGACATACTTTTTCCGTTTCAAAATATATGTCACTCTAGTAAATCAAATGAGTATTAAATAAAAATTTTATATATATCGTCATTTACTATCATGTAATTGATACAATATAATAAATATTTATAAATAATTCAACTTTATCACGTATTCCCCAGGAATACACGATTATGATCATGAAGTTGAGTATATATCAAATTCGGAGGAAAAAAGTTAAAATAAATGATCTATTTATCAGTTTTAAACAAGTAATTATTTCTCAATTTATTGAATGACTTTGAAAATAAAATTTTTGTGAATACATTCAAATTCATGTGGGAGTTAATAAATAATAAGTGCTAAATCGCACTTGGTGGAAACCACTTCTAAATTTCCATACCCTTGGTCTAGTCTTGGGATAAATATGATAGACGTCTAGTGAAAACGCTAAGGCCTTTAAGAAGTAAATTTGATATTCATATCCCACGCGAAATAATATGACGTATTTGTATGATATATGAAACCAAAGTATTCATGGCATTGTTAGACTATCCATTATGACATAAGAATTAAGATTAGTAAATAGTGGTTCGATATTGTTAGACCAAAGGAGTCGTGTTCTCATACGACAAGTACATGACGTGATATGATAATGTGACACCTCTATTCAACGCGGATAACTGTGATATATTTATAAACTATATAAGAATAAGTTAAAGTATTAATACACTATTCATTTTAGCATAACAAAGACAGTTGTTAAGTAACAGCCGGTTGCTACCACAACAATAAATCGTGCTCTCATCCCTATTGACACTTAATCTGACCCTCGGTTAAGTGTGATTGAACTCCTAATAAAAATACTATACCCTTAAAGCGTGAATGTAAAAATATATGATTACCAAATTTATGAATCGTGTTCTCGATTCTTTATCAAAAGAATGAGAGGGAGGGGGCAAGAAGTCCACACAAAGTCGGATTTATACGCAAACACACGGATGGATGCACTCTTCATGATTTAAATCCAACTAATAAGGCTTTGTTTGGATTGTGTTCCAATTAATGTAATGTTTATGATATTATATCATAGAATCTTTTTTATTTATTTATTTTTCCCTTATCAATATATCATAGAACTATTCTATCAAAATTAAATAATACATAAATTCTTCCTCACAGAGAAAATAAAGAAGCAAAGGGCTCAATAAAACCGTGGGAGGTTAGTGGAGACCCAAGGCTAAAGCCAGAATAATGTCGGCCACGGAGCAATCATCCACACATCTTAGGGTTTGCCCTCCTATTAATGTAGGAATATATATATATATGCGAATAAATTATATATTATATATAAGATGTTTATGAAAAATAAAATAAGATTATGAGAGGATTTTATTTTAATTTTTTAATTTAATATAATTTGTAAAAGACGAAATAGGACCAAATAGATTAATTTAAATGAATTATATTTTTATTTCAAACAAAAATTTAAGAAATCACTAAAAAAGATATATATTATGGAAAAATAGATCATATATAATCTTAAATTATTTTTAGTTTTAGTTCAGAAAAAAATTATTTTTATATTTTTATTTATAAACGTGAAATTTTATTTTATCTTTTTATAACTAAATTATTTTGACATTACAAACGTAGCAACTTAAAGATTTCACAATGAAATTTGATGTATTTTGGCACACGAATTCAAATAGAATAGTAAGAAATAACTAAATTCTTTAACTTAAATTATAAAAATTTGTAAAAAAAATGCACCAAATGTTAATATGAAACCATTAATTATTATAAACTTGCAATATTAAAAATAGTTCATAATTAAAAAAATAAAATAAAAATTCTTGACTATAAATAATTAAAATAAAAATTATTCGCTACGAACAGAAAGCCAAAATAGTTTAAAATTATACATAATATACGAGAGTTAAATTCTTAACTCTGTGATTAGAATGCCTCACCTTTTACCGTTCAAAACCGGCCGTTGTCCTTAGAGTTGTAAAGGAATTTATTCAATAACTATAATAAATATTATAGAGTAGTATATATGTGGCCCTTATTTTCTAAGGCAGCAGCGAGTGCTTTTTCCTTTAATTGAGATATTATTAAATAAGAAGGACACAAGTTTTTAATGCTTCTCAATATTAATATAAAGGTGAAATAAGTATTAAAGTATAATAGTTAATTAGTTTCTTTATGAAATTTTATTCATCAAGTTGATGCATATTGGGAAATTTGATTCTTCCTGTCTTACCGGAAACCACCATACACCATCTATGCCAAACAGCTACCATATTTATAATTATGCAAAAGTAAGCATTTTTATTCCATATTTATTTTTCTCTATTTATATTTTTTCTCGTTGTCAAACTACAAAATCTATCGCTACACCAGATTGTCATACGCTCAAGTAGAAGATGTAAATCATGATAACTTACCGTTCCTGTAAACTGGAAGTCAGGTTCAGTTTTGTACAAGGAACCACCCTCCATATTAAAGAAGTTGAAATTCCCACACTGTTACTACCAGAATTTGAATATTGATCATTGTTATTGTAACTCTAAAACTAACTGAACTATACTTATGCGAGACTCTATAATTTTTTCTATCCGTAAAGTATTGTTCGAATAGTAAGAAGTAAAACTCCAATTCCTGTAATATACATATTGTTGCTTGCCTCTTATACTAAAAAATAATTTGTGGTTCCATTTGTGTTTATTTATTAAAATTTGAAATTACCTATAGGACCTCTATAGACCTCTATAGGGGCAATGAATCTTATATTTTTGTTATATTTTGTATTTGGGATAGGAAAGAATTGTTAAATGTAGTACAATTTAATTAATATATTAAGGATGGTATTAAAGATTAAAATTTTTAATATAAATATTAATGAACAATTTATATTTTTTTAAATTGATCATAATTTTTTTATACTAAATAATTTTGTTGGAACAACTATTTTTTACCATGCATAAACATGACAGAATCATTAAAAAAAGGCTGCATTATTTTATTTGATTGGAGATAAAATAAACAAAAATAAAAAAGGCTGCCTTCTTGTGTCCTTCGAATTAATCAACAACATTAGAATTTAAAAAAAAAAAAAATGAAATAGATGTGGGTTGGGGGGTCTGGAGAGCATAAGGGGAAAAGTGTAGGGTCTTATGATTGACAGTTTGATTGACTGATTTGATGTGTTTTTTACAGTTCAAAGCTGAGACAAAAGGTCCCTCCCTTCTCTTCTGGCCCATCACCTTAATATTGCTTTCACCCACCCCCACCCCCACCCCTACAACCCCGGCTTCTTAAATCTACACCGTCCGTTGGCGTAATTTTGGAAGATACTACCGTTGATTTTCTTTGACTTCACAAGAAAACTGGTCTTTTCTCCTTCTGAACCAGCATAATCCTAATTCCTAGGGTGAACGTACCTATCCCATTTTAGGTTAAGTTAAATATATATATATTATTCACCAAAAGTAATTTTTTTGAAGGATAAGTATAAATATTTTGAAAATTTGTACCTTTATTGCTTTATATTACAAATATTTTATTTTAATTTTTTATATCGTTTATATTTTTAATTTATATATTATTATAATTATAATGAATATTGATGGAATTTTGTAATAATATGAATATAAGTCACTAGCGTAAATAGTAAAAAAAAGTCAAATTTTGATTGTTTCAGTGTATACATAAGTGGAGCTTATTCATACTTAAATTATGATCTCATTCGTTATAGTATAATTATAATGTTTTACGTCTTTCGTTGTAATTATAATAATATGAAAATTAAAAAATATTTAAAGGTGTTAAAAATTAAAATAAAATATTTAAGTATATAAAAAGAAAAATATAAAATATTTTAGACAATTTATAGTTAGTTTCTATATGTTTAAAGGGAAAAGGTGAGAGCTATGAAGAAGAAAAAATTGAAAGAATTTATTTGAAATGAAAACTAAATAAAACACCATAACCCTCAATCTTTCGAAGCACATTAATCTTTTAAAACGGCTTTCATAAGTAAAAATAAAAATGTGAATTAAAGTCGAATACTTTTTAATTAATTGAACTATTTATTTGTAACTTTTTAAAAGGCTCTTATTCTCAGTAAAATTAAAAGTTAATTAGTTAATATTAGAAATTGACATTTTTTTTAACAATTTTGTTTAATAACACATGAGTTGTATGTGAATTACTTCGTCTATTTTAATTACGTTTAACATACGTATTATTTTAAAATACACAATTTTAATTGATAAATATAATATTAACCTCTTATTTTTATTTTTTTATACTATAGCATCAATGAAAGATAAAGTGAATATTGAGTTCAACATGGCAATGGTGAAAACAGTGTTTTCACTCTTTTTTCTACTATTTTCCCACAGTAACTTACTAAATGAATTGAATAACAATGATAGGTTTATTCCCAAGTTGTCTTCAAAAATCAAAATTTCTCCTTTGTTAATAATCATAAATCATAAAATAGTCATCAAATGAAGGATTTTGTTGGCCACTTCAACATATCACAATTCCCATTTTAATTCTTTGTGATTGTTTCTTTTTTCTTTTTTTTTTTTACGGGAAAGGAAGAGGGTTTAAAATTTTATTTTTTTATTCTGTTTTTTAAAAGATAAATTTTTTATAAGAGCACATATGCCTTTATAAAGTTTGAATTTTATTTAGATTATGGAATGAAATCTTGTCCAAAAAGACTTTTTAAGGATGAAATTTTTTTTACTTTGTGACTCGTATATCTTTTTATAAATATTTTATATTTTACTAACTTCATGAAAAAATATTTATATTTTTCAAAATAACAATAAATCCAAATTGAGCCTCAAATTTGTTTTGCCCTTTATTAGTCCATTTTTTCTTTCTTTTTGTTTATTAAAAACAAAAGGAACTTAAATTGTTTATTTCTATGCCATACAATTCTTTTTTGGGTGAAAACCATGCCATACAACAATTCACAATCAATCAAATACACTAAACTACAAAGAAGAGCCCTAGAAAATGACCTTAATTAAGAGAGCAATATTTATTTTTCCTAAGTCCTTATTTTCTTCATGACTTTATCATCATTTATTAGTTTATAATTAAAGAGAAGTCTATAATTAAATTAAGTTATAATCTTAAGCACATTACATATATGATAAATCATGAGTTAAAAACTAAGTCACTAATCCAAATGATTTTATATAAGTACCTTCAAAATCGACCTAATTACTCTATAGAAACAAGGAAGTAAAAAGAGAAGCAACAAAATTAACTATATATATTATATATTATATTATATATATATAAAAGCAAAGAAATCCATACCCGATCGCTAGTATTCTCCTTTCACTTAAAATATTTCTTTGAATGTCTCTATAGCCTTTTCTCTTTTTTTTTTCCCCTTTCTTTTCTTGTGGATTTCAAGAGAAGAAATTAGATTGAAATTAGGAGGAGTGGGAGAGAATGGTTTGAAGTATTTTGACCTTCAATTTTGTTAAGTGTTTTTTGGCTCTCTTTTTTTAAATACATGGCTATATATGGAAACCGAAGGCTACCATGGGAGAGGCTAATTAACACATGAAAGAATATATATATATATATATATATTATTCAATATTAAGTTCAAAAGTAAAACAACAAGTGTCACAAGAATCTTCAATTGACTACACAATCTTTACTCTATTTTAATTAAGGATGGAACAAGAGGAGATGGACAGAAATATAATTTATAAAAATTCTTATAATTACTATTATTTTTTAGTATTTACATATTTTTCTTTTAAGTTCGATTCTTATAAAAATTAATTTTATATAAACGCTCACCCCTCATGTCTATAATTTTGAAAAGACTCAAAAAGACTTGATTACACAACTCGCACTAATTAATGGCCATTTTAGAAAAGGAAGAAAAAAAACAAAATTATCAAAAGTTTATCATCAACTCTTTGGTATAAAACAAATAAATAAGAGATCACAAAATAATAATAATAATTTGAAAGTAACAAAACGAAAATTACGACATAAAAAAAATTTCTCAAACCCACAAAATTTATAAAACACTAATTACCAAGCCTCTCGTAATTGGATAAAACGGTCAAAATCCTACAAAATTTTTATATCTGAAAAGTAATAAAAGTTGTTTGTACTACTTTCTTGTATTATGTATCTTCTGTCCCATTTATTTTCATTATATATATTAGGTTATTTGATAGATTTGAATAATAAAAATATATCAAATTAAGACAGAGAAAGATACATAAAAATAACATAAACGATTCTAAACAAGTCTTAAAATGACTTCAATTATAAAGAATACAAGAATCTTAAACCAAACACACCTATATAAAAAAGAATAGTTTTCTTAACAAAATAATTTGAGACTTCAATTATTTTATCTATCATCTCAAATTCTAATTAAAATGAATTAAGAATATAAATTAAATCCTAACATGAACCTAGCTGAAAAAGTGAATTAAGTTCTCCTTAGTCAATTGGAAATCACAACTTTAAATGGTGCATATACATGGAAAAAAGTAATAAAATTTTAAAATATCCTCAACTCTAATGATAATCAAGTCAAAACCCTACGTGTCAACCGGCAAAGCAAAAACCACCCCATCCCTCCTCTTTTGCTCTTGACCAATATCTTCTTATCAAGAAACCCAAGATAGATACCCTAATTAGGAAATACAAAATGCTACTTAGCACCTAAATTCTAAATTCTAAACCCTAAAAATTCGGATTCACTGTATCACTTTCTTGTATTATTTTCTATCTTATATTTTATTAATATAATTTATCAAACAAAAAATAAAATCTAAAAAAATGAAACACAACATGAATACGAAAAAATGATACAGACGATATTGTGCATTTAATTAAAACCCTTTAATCTTATTTTAGTAATTGACTTTTATTCCACAAAACACGATTATATTTAAGCCACGTCCCTATAAACGAGCAAAAAACAACATTGTAATAAAAGTTGGTCTTTTTTTCTAATATAATCTTATCTTGATCAAAAGGAATTATAGCCGACAAAAATAATGTGGGGTTTTTTTCTTTTTTTTGAGTGGTTTGCGCTCAAGAAGATAATTTTAACTTGTAAAAAGGGATTAAGGGTAATTACACCACGTAACCAAGTCTAGAAAATGGTTTAGAGTTAGAGACAAGTCTTTCTTTTACAAATATATATATGCCCACTAATTCTGATTTGTATAAGTAAAGGGCAGCATTAAGTAAACGCTATGGTTTATGATTAGTTAGCTTCAACTTTTTGGCTACCAAAAGGGTTTTTGGAATTGGTTTTTTTGGTTCTTTTTGTAGAAGATCATAATTGGTTTTAGAGTTTGGTTGACAAACATATTATTGATCATAGAGAGGGTCAAATGTATAAATTTCTTTTAGGTACCTTTATTCCTCTTCTTGAATGCCTTTTTTGAGATAGAATTAAGTCTAATTTTAATATTTTAATATGGTATTAGAATGGTCCAATGTTGAATCATCGAATCATTTGCAAACATGTGTTTAGGATCTTGCAAAAACGTCGTGTTCTGATTCAGATGTCTTGTTTCTATGCTTGAAAGGATGTATTGAGAATTCTATATTCACTAATTAAAAAACAAATAAATTCTTTATAAGTTTAGGTATCTTTTTCCTATTAAAGTATCTTTTAGGCCGAAACTATGGGATCAAAGCAAATTCAAATATTGGATCATTTGAGAAAATGTATAGTCCTGTAAAACTCCATCGAGGGTTCCAGATGTCCAACCCTAGACTTGAGAAAATGTATTGAAAATTCACATTGACTAGTTATGAACAAAGTCTCCTCTTAAAGGTACCTTTTGAGTGTAGAGTTAAATCCAAATTCAGTATTTTAACATATATATAATTATGTATAATAGCATAGTCAAAAAGTGTATAATGAGTAACTTATAAACTGTATAGAAAAAGTAAACCACTCTAGTTAAATTTTGTACGACAAATTCAACATTAAAAAGGAACTATGAACCTTTGTCATTAGTTATAAAAAAACAAAAAATCATCATCAATCAACTACTAATTCTTGCAATGTACCCTCGATACACACGTTAATACTGAAAGAATATATCATATAAGAGTTTAAATTTAATAAATTATCTAAAGTCATATATAAAATTGTTAAATCTTAAAAGAATTGAAATATTAAATTGAGAATTCAAGTCACATTAACATATGCCTCCAACCACAACTTAGAAAAAATCCTATACCCACACAAATTCATGCTTTTGACTTCTTATTTTTGGGTGAATAATTGATTATATATATCTAAGAAAAAAGAAAAATTCACTTAAAATTAAATTTAATCCAAATGTATAATGAATAAATGTAGAGAAATTAAGATACCTCAAAATTTTTGCTGATTAGAATCATATATATTTCTTGTGATAGAGGTGTATAATATTCTATTCTTCTTTTTTAATTTTAATTTATTTTTTAGTAATTAATAATTAGTTTTGAGATGGGGACGAGGCAACATAGGACTGAACCATTTTTGTCCAAGTCGAAAGATTCTTATAACCATTTAGAGATAAAGTTTAGTCTCTTATTTTAAATGTGAACCATTTATTCTACACACATAAATGGAAAAAGATCACAATCAATTTAATGGTTAAATTAATTCTCTTATCATAATCATGTCCCTTAAGGAACAAATACAAACTCCCACTAACTTTTCTTCTTTTGACTAACCCTTAATTCCATTAATTTTAAACACATAATAATCTTGTAATTGTGTTTTGTAATTATGTTTTATAGCATAATTTGTTATTTTTGTATTCTATTTAATTTGAATAAAATATGACTTAAAAAAATCTCCTGACAGATTGCATATTAAACATAAGATATGTCATGATTAGAGGAAAAAAAAAGAGACTTACGAGGTGGTATTGACAATTACTTTTAATAATTGTTATTTGCTATAAATTCGGACTACAATCAGCTCAATTGGTTAAAAATATTATTATATATTAAGTGACAGTACTATCGCCCAATTTATAAAAGAATAAAGTCGGATACACATTGATTGCTAATGTTAATGCCAAAGCAATATTATGAGTTTAACTGTCGTATATAGCGTAATATTGAAATAGTTTTGAGACAAATCTTTATTATTGAGTAGTTAAATTTTATAAACGTTCCGATAGGTTGAGTTCAGATTAAATAGGTTGTGCACCTTCCTTTAGATATCAGACGCATGTCAAAAGTTAAAAAAAAAAAAAAAAAAGTTGTTTAAAAATAAAAAATTGGTAGGTAGTGGTAAAATTCACAAGCTTGAAGCATTTTTTACATAAAATTCCAAATGGTGGTGGGTGGAATAGTTATAACCAATTAGTGACTAGAGATTTGTAAGGTCTGTGGTCTAATGTCTTGAACTTGCTCACTTAGGATTCTTCACATGACATCTAAAATGAGAGGTTTTGAATTCGAGTCATTTAGGAAGTGCTTTAATATCGCATGCGAGCTTAGTGTTACTATTTAGGAACTTTGTGTCTTCCGATCCCTTTCGTTACAATTGGATACTGGGTTACCAAAAAATAACAAGTTGGTAGATGGTGGAAAAATTCACTAAATTATAAAACTTGAACCAATTGAAGAGAGAGAACAAAGGATGGGCTGGCTCCCTCAACCACTAGATTGTTGGAATGCCCAATTCAACGGCCCAAGCCTATATGAATCCAAAATCATGGATGGGCCTCTTTCTAAGTTTAGAACCCACCTTTGTAAAGGCATGAAAAAGCTATTTGGGCTTTTAGATAATCTTTGTAATCATGCAAACCAGTATAAATATAGGGCCCAAGGATCCCAAAATTAAAAAAATAGATGTACATCTCTGTATCACATTTCTTTTATAATATATTTTTTCTTTTCGGTATATCTTTTTTCGTTAGGGTTTATGTTTTATTTATTAAATTTTATTAATAAGATATATCAAATTAGAAAGTGGTACAGGAGATCGGAATCCTTGTTGAATGGTTGTCTTGTCAAATTAGGTTATATCAAATTAAAAAATAGATGTACATCTATACATCACATTTCTTTTATAATATTTTTTTTTTTCAGTATATCTTTTTTCGTTAGGGTTTATTTTTTATTTATTAAGTTTTATTAATAAGATATATCAAATTAGAAAGTGGTACAGGAAATCGGAACCCTTGTCGAATGGTTGTCTTGTCAAATTAGGTTATATTTAGCAACAAGTGTATTAAGAATCTCATATTGATTAATTAATGAATAAATAAACTCTTTTATTACTTTGGACGATTCACCTTCTTTTGGTATGAGAGCTAGATTAGTCTTGTTAGAACACCGTATTAAGTCATTTACAAATCCCTAGTTCTCCAGAATTCACGTTTGAATGTCAACTCTGATCGTCAAGGGTATGGTCATGCAACAGTCTTGTCCGCATGGGCATAACTCAATTGGTTATGGAGTTGCACAATATGAAAATTTCAATAACTTTAATGTGAGAAGTGATTCTCCTAATCCTCAATATATGAAAGAAAAAGTAAGATTTTTCAAATGTAAATAACTAAAATGGAATCCACATAAATCCATGCTTAACCTCCACTTACTTAAAAGGGGTATTAATATTATTATTCAATATATTATAATGACAAATCTTCAAGAAATATAGATTATTATTATTGTTATCTTTTTAGTGTATTCCTCATTTAGGATCTTGAAATCTTAGTTGGTAGTTATAAAATTTTAATTGGCTTTATGAATGAAAAAAAAAAGAAAAAAGAAATACAAAATGGACCAACTTAGATTCTTTTTTTTTTTTTTTTGAATAAAACATAAAGTTGGTTAGTGGTTTGCTTGTCTGTAGAAAAGGCAAAAAAATTTAAAAAAAAAAAAGTTGAGTGGAGAAGAAATTAAAAAGGCCTACTACTACTGTTTATGATTGAGTGGGTGGATTTCTGAGGAGGAGGTCACTGTCCTTTGCTTCTTCTTAAGAGGTGTCAAAGCTGAAAAGAAACTATGATATAAGTTCACATGATTGTACTTCTTTCAAGTTCAAGCCATATATATATACTCCACTAAACACATGTCATGCCTCCGGGCTCGATAACGCGATTTATGAGCCTAACAAAACTCACAGCTTAACAGAACCCACGTTGTGATTCAATAATTGTTATCATAAAGTAAGTGACTATAAGTACTATTCTTAAGAGCATGCCAATGCGCTATGCCAACGCCGCAGGATTCTAAAAGTGACTCTATAGCATATATTGTATTGTAGCATTTAGTTTTTCACGTGTTCGTTGGGTAACCATGCTCTAATAGCATAATATAAAGCCAGAGTCCGTACTCGGGTTCAAGAGTGCAATTCATAAATTTGGCAACTGTGGTTGTTGTGCTGAACTGGATAACTCGAGATACCATAGATATTTAAGTTTATACTTATATACTGTACATATACATTATGCTTATCTCATATAAGATAGGAATGTTACGAGGGAAGTTTTTAAACCTATCTAAGAATCAACCAGTCACTGTAAATACTATTATATAAACACAAATTCGATTCTTTTATGTGAGGCACCACGTTGAAAGAGTTTTAAATTAGTTCATCCTCCGAATGAGAGTTTTATAGACACAATTAGATCGAGTATCCATTAGCCTGATCAATTAGTAAGAACATCAAATGAAAAACTCTCTAAACCTCATTTTCTTCCTTATCAATAAGCAATTCCTCAATAGCCGATTATAGTTACATCAGTCTAATTCATCTATAACTGATAGATAAAACTAACAAAAGTCATGTTGTGGATGGAATACGACTCTAACTCTAACTCAAGACTTCTCATTCCAATATGAAACGGAAAGGAAAAGGAAACAAGAAGATAAGTGCACCAACAGATAAAACTACACAATGCCACAAAAGTATTCCGGATTCTCTATGACATTTCCTTTTGATATAATTTCATTACTTTCAGATTCATGGACGAAAATATTATAATGAGACTATTACATAAAGGGCGTTATAGAGAGTGTTACAGAGGGTTTGGACCGGCTCAAAAGCATAAAATAAGTAGGTAAAGGGTGGAGTTGACATATCAGAAATCAAATGATAGATAATGCAAATATGCATGATGAACTGTAAAAGGAAAAGTAATCTAAATGTGGACAATGATGTAATAGCTTGAGTTCTTATATGCCAATCACAACTGAAATCAACCATCTATAAATACCCCAAAATCCAGCCATTAACAACTCCACTAGCTTTGCAAGAACCACTGGATATATATTGGTTGAAAGTTAAAGAATGTTTTGGGATGAAGGAATCCATGGTTCTTGAAAAGCATAAGAGGCCGGAGAGGAATCCCTAACCTTCTCCGTATTCAGACAGTTTGCTCGCACTTGGCCATCGTCTCTGCTAAACTCTGTGGTGAACCAACAAGATGTTTATCCAGCAGGTCTAGCTAAGTTTTTGGCTAATGCAAAGCAAACCGGCAAGTCACAAAAAGGCAAGAGACTCGGCTAGAGTCTTCCATATGGCTGTTTACGTTTAAATTCTATGTACTCTAAGTTAATGTACCTTTCAAGTTCAATAAATGAAAACTTTCCTAGCGTGCGTAAGAATTTCTACATAAAGAGCATCTCCAAATAAAAGGGCTTCGAGCAATCATATACTCGCAATCTTTCTTCCCCTACTCCTTAGACTACTTCATTTGAATCTATAAGCACAAGCAAATGCAATCTAAACATGTAAAATGCGCGTGTAAGGAAGAGATTACTCAAATATAAATATCTCAATTACCGTTACTTGATTTGGATTCTCATAATAAAAACGTTAAATATGCAAACAGAGATAAACAGATAGCTTCTTAGATATATTAAAAGAATGTGTCATAATAAGACACACACAAGCAAGTGCAGCTACAAGATAGTACAATCTGAGTCTTTTTTTTCAACTCCATAGACTCGGATCTTTTCCCTAAGAAAAATACTAAAACCCGAGTTGTAATGGTAGTACATATAGACATTCCAGATCGATCAATATCTGGAACTTCACCTAACACATCTTTTCTTCAAAATTATCACCCCTACTAAAGACGGTGAAATTTGGATGACTAGAGAGCAAAAAGGGTCAGAATAACCAAAATTTCTAGCCATACCTGTACGGAAACCGTTCTGATTTGGTTTCTCCATCATCCTCTACCGAATGTTTTCAAGAGAGAAGCGTATAGCAACTCATTCCATGTGTCCGGTACACCAGGCAAGCACCAATGACTGCAATCTTGAGCTTCCTCACCGGCAATTCTTTCTTCTATAGTCTTGTATTCTCTTCTGTAAACTGAAGGGTGGCCATCTTTTCTAAATTCTGTAAGCCTAGTTATGTTCAGATAAATCACAGGAGTCTTCATACCTTGAAGCACATATTCAAGAGCTTTCATCTTTCGAGGATATTTTTCCAATTGACTTTCGTCGAATATTGGTTCGGTCTCTTTATGACACTGTCCTCCAGTGTTCCATTGGCCTCCACTGCTCACAATCACATATATCACATAAGAGGTCAGTAATTGGCGCTATTTTCTTCTCCAAAACTGAATTATTGGATCAAAATGGAGGATTTCTCAATTTTAGCTTAATAATTGTTAATATTAAGCAAAGAAATTCTGCTATGCATTTTACAGTTCTAAACTCAAGGACATATTATGAAAGTTTACATGGAACCAAGAAGAGAGGAGATAGACTTCCATACCTGAAATGTACTTCCGAATAACCTCTGAAAATAATCCGAGTTCTACTTTTATTTATATGCTTATCCACCCACCTAGCCCAAGTGGAAATTGCTCTCTTGTATGCTTCTAAGACTTTGAGTTTGCGGTGCACATGTTTACCTTCCTGATAGTAACCTACCCTGCAGAACCCCCAAATGGAGGCGAAAAATGGAAAAACAAATCCATTAGGTTTCTTAGTTGAAATATGTAACACAAACCTTTTCTATTCAGATTGGCAGAGGGAATACGGGATAAAAAAAACAAAATGCTAGTAGTTTAAAAGAAAATAAGACGCGAAAGAAGGAAAGGGGATAGAAGAGATGGTTACCCTCTAGAGGTTTTCTCGTGAGTCCACCAATGTGCAGTGTTAAAAATCAGAATATCGGCATCTTGATACATTGAAGTTGTATTATCCATCAAATCCAATCTGAGAGTCTCAAAAGAACCATTTACACCATTAAAAGAGGATTCTCGGACAAGAAATGGAGAGTTAACAAAATCCACAGAACAATTGTAATCCTGCAGAAACAGGAAACGATCAACGATGAACAAAAGCATACTACAAATAAAAAGATGCTAGTTTAACAAGTTACAAAGTTTACCTCAAATCTGAATGCATAGAAGCCTCCCTTTTTGAAATCCATTCTCCCACTTATCTCGTAAACTTTTTCCTTATCTCGGACACTATGACGAAGAATGCAAACAAGAGACTCCCACATATTCCTATTCAATGAATCCCCCACAAAAACTAGTCTTTTCCCTCTGAGTCTCTCAAGAAAGTCAGTTGCATTTAAACTGAAATAGAAGCATTGACAAATGTAAGTGAAAAAAGACAATTCGGAGTTATAAAATTTCACATATTTCAACTCAAACGTGGCACCTCAAGTAAGCATAGTGCCAATGAAATGGATTCTCATTATAGAACCAAGGGAAAGTCGGAAGGCTATGTTAATCATCTTCACGATTTCAAATGCATAGCGATCGAACGAAACTTTATGTTCAAAATCAACATTTAACAGCATTGGAATTACGAAGGGCCAGATACGAATACCACAACTAAATGTAAATAACTATAGCATATCAAAACCGTCTGCACATTAAGGGGTAAGCATCTTAAGAGTTTCCTTCATTAGTTATAGTTTAGGCAAGTAATTTTTTTCTCCCTCATTTCAACAACTGGCCTAAGTAACTAAATAAATACATATTCGGGGCGATGATCTATATTATCATCTATTCATAAACAGTTTCAATTTAACTTGAAATAACTGGAATAATTGAAGAATGAATGAACAGCAGCCATATTTAAATACTAGCATAGCAAATCCTTTACCTTGGGGTATCGCATTCATACGGCTGCCATTTCCACTTTAGATAATCCATATCTGGCCTCTTATTAAGATGACAATTGAAATCCCTATCAATAATAGAGCAAGAACCTGAAGGATAATATGGCTTTGTGTCTTCCTTCACCCATCTCCCATGAAAAATATCACAATCACCATAAAAACTTTTTGTTTTCGCCAAGTTCGGAGAATTATCATTAGAAATTATATATTCATTTCTTACATTCTTTGACAGATTCTCCTTTTTGGGCTCCTCTAAAACCTTTTCTTGACTATTGGGATTACTCAAGGTGGAATTTTTAACAATTTCCATCCCATTTTTTCCTTTCTCATCAGCTGAATTTCCCAAAGTGGCATTCTTGGAAGCATTTTCATTTCTATCATTCCTAACAGCAGAGGTTTCCCATCTCTCAACAGCAAGACCATTAACAGAACTTACATTATTAATACAAGAAGAACTATAAAAACAAGAAGTTCTAGAAGAGAAGGACCAAAAGGATAAAGTAGTATTATGATGAAACCCTTGCCAAACAGACTCTAATAAAGGAGCCTTAAAGGAAACATGATAAAATACTAACACAACTAGAATCAATGAAATCAACATTCCCAAACCAAACCTAGAAACTACCTTATTTCTTCTCATAGGGGTTGAACAATAAGGTAACTGATCCGAAAAATGGGACTTTTTAAAGTCCATTGTTGAAAAAAAATAAGAAAACCTTTACAAAAACCCTTCTTTAAGAACCTCAAAAAACCCACAAAAATTCTTTAAAGAAATCACCTTTTTCAAGATTAACCCACAAAATAATGTGTAATATTAGATACCATTTCTAGGGTTCCTGAAGGAACCCTCCTGCTCTGTGAATTTGTTTTGGAGGAACTTTTGGACAATGTTCGGAGATTACAAGGGGATGAAAGATGACAAAGTAGTAGTCTTTGTGGAAGGGCAAAAGTCGAAATGCATTTAATGTAGATACAGAGGAAGGCATGATGGTTATGGAAAAAAAAGTTCTTGTAATTCTGCCATGGCTGATTGGAGAAAGAGAGGGAGACATGAGAAGAGATGCAGGGCCTGAAATCACTGGTTTGCCCTTGAAAAATGGTATTTTGTCAATAGAAATTTGAAAATCAAAAGCATTTGTTAGAAATCAAAGATCTTTCGATCAACCAGGGCAGTTTTGTTTGTTCAAAATGGTAACTGTAAGAATAACAATATTCCATGTTTGTTTCTATAAAAGATTTTTTTTTTTTTTTGAGGCACTAATCTCTCTTGTCTCAGCAATCAAAACATTATTTTATTTTTTTTAAAGAACATTACTCTTTTTTTTTTCCTCGTCAATCAAATATCGTAACGTTTTAAACATTACAATATTTAAATTAAATACAAAAATTTTTAATTTTTTTAATGCAAATTAAAACGTTCTTTAAATTTTCTCTCTCCTTATTATTATTTCTTCAAATCTTTATATGAAAAAAGTTAAAAGAGATTAAAATTTATTTTAAAAAAAGGGGTATAATGAAAAGTTTATTAAATGTTGTAATGTCTTTACGATATGACAAATAAAAAAATATAAGAATTAATAGAATATGACAAGTAAAATAAACAGATGGATGATTATTTTTTAAAAATAATAAAAACATTAATATTGTTGAATAAATTTTAATATTTAATAAACTCCAAAGGTACATAAGAAAAATACCAAAACAAATAAGGAGTCATCCATATAAAAATTATATAGTCGTTCATTTGAAATAAATATGTATTATCTTTAAAAACACAAAAATTTTAATTAAAATAATTACAGTAAAAGCAAAAAAATGATATAAAACATAAAATTTGACTTACATTTTTAAAAGTAAAAGATTAAAGCACGAATTCGTATGCTAATTATCACGATTTTTAAAAATTTAAGTCAAAAAATAAGTTCCCTACAAAATTGTTTAAAACGATTATGATTATTTGTCATGTTGTATAAATACACCTGAAAAAGTTTCACATTCCCATTAAAACCCAAATTCGTGTGCTAATCATCACGTTTTTTTAAAAATTTAGGTCCGAAAAAATAATTTTTCGAAAAATTATTAAAACGATTCTGATTGATTGTCATGTTGTATAAATACATACACCAGAAAAAGTTTCAAATTCTATTAAAGCCCGAATTTGTGTGCTAATCATCACATTTTTTTAAAAAATTTAGATCCAAAAAAAATTCTCAAAAAAATTACTTAAAATACTTCAGATTTTTTGTCATGTTGTATAAATACCTCAGAAAAAGTTTCAAATTCCATTAAAGACTAAATTCGTGTTTTAAGCATCACGTTTTTTACAAAATTTAAGTCCGAAAAAAAGTTATCCAAAAAACTACTTAAAAAGATTCTGATTGTTTGTCATGTTGTATAAATACGCCAGAAAAGGTTTTAAATTCCATGAAAGCCCGAATTCGTATGCTAATCATCAGTTAAGAATTTATGTTCGAAAAAAAGTTATTTACAAAATTGCTCGAAACGATTATGATTGTTTGTCATGTTGCATAAATACATCTGAAAAGTTTCTCATTCCCGTTAACGCTCGAATTCGTATACTAATCATCACGTTTTTACAAAATTTGGGTTCGAAAAAAGTTGTCCAAAAATTTTGCTTAAAACAATTTTGAATATTTGTCATGTTGGATAAATACACCAGAAAAAATTTCATATTTCTATTAAAGTCCCAATTCGTGTGTTAAAGATCACGTTTTTTACAAAATTTAGGTCCGAAAAAATATTTTTCAAAAAAATAATAAAATCCTTTCAAAAAAAAGTTGAAAATAAATTTAATCCATATTTTTCACTTTTTATCTTTGCTAAAGGGCATTTTTGTCAGAAGAAAAGTTTCGCGGTTCGACAAACTTTGGCGCCTAAGTTCGTTGTGTAGACAATGTAAGACCGTTTGTGGCACGTGTTTCAATTTCTTGACACGTGTGCAAGGAAGCGCCATCTTTTAACCGCTCTGATCATGACATGTGTTCGGTGATATAACCTACTTTTTCTCTGTCAAATTTTCACGCGATGCATAGAAAAATTTCCCTCGTGGGTCATCATGTCAGGATTAGGCTATTTTGGGCCAATAATATTTTTTATTATTCTTACCAATATACATAGGATTGGGCCTATTAGTATCCAATATTAGGCTATGAGCTGTCCTAAGTCCTTTTCTTTTTTCTTTTTTTTTTCTTAAAGATCAATTATTTACTCTGAATAAAACTTCAATCCTTCTGATTAGAGGTGTATAATCCGATAACGCGACTCACCTCACTTAATATCTTTAATTTAACATATCAAGTGAGAGATCATAAGATGTCAGCTTAGTATTGCTTTTTATAATAAATAAGTCTCATAAACTCTTGTAAACATTTGGTGTGAGTATATATATCGAGGGTTGAGGCCCATGAAAATCTATTTGTCTATGGGTCGGATTGTGGCTAACCCGATGAGTTATTTCAATTAAAGTCGATATATCTCGTTTTTACTTGATATTTGAGATGTTTCGACTATTTCAAGAAAATTTACAGAGCACAAGATAAAAAATACAGCATGAAACTACTTGCAAAGTGACTTGAACTCAAGATCTCAAGTGCAGGCCCTTTGCCATCAAACTATCCCTTGTTGTCATCAAGTTACAATGAAGACAAAGAGGTATGTGGTTCGAGAAAATGATCTTCCTCAAATACCTCCACCTAACCGAGAGGTCCTAATCTAAATTCAAGTCAACTAAATAAGAGAAATTCTAAGTTCGAGTCAACTAAAGAGCAATTTAATACAACATGCCGCTCTTGTAACCACCATCACCAGAATGTAACCACTATCCAGCTTAGCTATTTCTTCAAGTTCCCTTTGCCAAGAGATTATTTGAATCAAATAGCATTTTGACTGGCTATACTTTCATCCAATTTGATCAAACAAAGTACACACTATCTGATACAAGAAATGGTGATTATAATTACAAGGAACTTTGAAAAAATCTTTGACAAATTCTCTCTACAATTCCAACTCCTATTTCTAGGCAAGAACAACTAATAATGATAATAATAATACATTACTTTTCCTTTTTTTTTACACAAGAAGAATATATATTGCTTCCAACATCTATCAACACCAAATCTGTACTATTTCTTTTTTTTTGGGCAACATTTCAGTTCCTTCTTAATGACAGTGGCAAATTTTATCGTGTAATTCGTCGCAAGAAATGCAAGTGCAAATGTCATCTAGGACCTGAAAGTTCTATCGCTTCAACTACTAACGAAGATTCTTCTATGAAATCTGAGTATCTTTGTGGAGGGATGTTATCGAATGGTCTGTACCTTGGCGTTTCTACTTTTTGTTGCGATGCTTCCCATTTCTCGGCTAATCCATCACCTTCTAACATTCTTAGTACTTCTGACATTTTAGGCCGATTTGAAGGATTGAATTGTGTGCAAAGAAGCGCTACTTGAACCATTTCTTCCAATTCTACTCGGTCAAAAATGTTGCGTAGATCTTTATCTACTAGTACGTCTAGTTTTTCCTCTTGGTGAAGTTTCTTTACCTGCATAAATGGTTTCCAAGTTAGCTTAAGGATTAAAGCATATAGCCGAAGGGAATACTAACATAAGAATGTACATGGGAGAGAAAGAGGGCGTACCCAATCAAGCATTACGCCTTTCTGTTTGGCTCCTCGCCCAAAATCTAATGCCTTTTGTCCTGTTATTAGTTCAAGAAGCAGGATCCCGAAACCAAAAACATCAGTCTTTTCTGAAGATTGGCCGGTTGACAAGTATTCAGGAGCAATGTGACCAACAGTGCCACGGACAGCTGTGGTCACATGAGATTCACGGTGATCCAAGAGCTTTGCCAGCCCAAAATCACCAACGACTGCCTCAAAATCCTCGTCCAACAGAATATTGGCTGCTTTGACATCGCGGTGGATAATCTTTGGGTCACATTGCTCATGCAAATACACTAACCCCCTCGCTGTTCCTAATGCAATCCTTTTTCGCCTTGACCAGTCTAATACAGGCCTACCGTGGGCATGATCTGAAAAGCACCAGGACGTTAATTAAACTAAATGATCAAAATAAGCAGAACTAAGACCAAAAGGACATGATTGGCTGTGAACAATGAATGAGAAAAGCCGTAACAGGATGCAAAATCTAAAGCTTACCTTTAAGTCTAGAAGCTACACTTCCGTTTGGCATGTACGGGTAAACAAGAAGCCTTTCATTTTCAGTTGAACAGAAGCCCCATAGACGAAGAAGATTCCGGTGAACAGCCAAACTAATTGTCTCTACTTCAGTTTGAAATTGTATTTCGCCACCAAGAGCATTATAATCCTTCAACCTTTTTACAGCCACCACAGTACCATCACTTAACCGCCCTTTGTACACAATCCCAAATCCTCCTCGACCCAATATATTCTTCGAGTTAAAATGGTCAGTAGCAGCCCTAAGTTCCTTGAAGGTATGTCTTCTTAAATGCCCTAAACGAACCTCGGGATCATATTGATCTGCTAATAAATAAGTCATATTTAGAATGCATGCGAGATAGAGTATCCACAAACATAATGCATTTCCTCTGTCCATAAATCTCAAAACCAATAAGATTGTACAAGTAAAAACTCTTAAGGAAATCTTGAATTGTATCATGAAAATGCACTATGACCTCAAATTACAAAAAGCATCGGAAAAATTTAACTGACCATTGACATCAAAGAAAATCTGCTGATTGCGTCTGTAACGCCTCCAAACCAACAGCCCAATGACTATTATGATTAAGAAAACAGCACTAAAGCTTGCACTAAGCGCAATAGCCATGTGTTGACTTTTTGCTCCAGGTCCTGAATGATCTAAACAAGGCAGAGGAAGAAAAAACACTCAAATAAGAGCACAACACTATATTAGCAATATCAAGAAGCCGATTAAAGTCCTTTGAGAACCAATGTTCACGAATGATCCTTACCGATTAAACTATCAGGTGGGAAGGACAGTGGTTCTGGATAGACAACAGAACAATTGTTTTCAGAACTCTGGCCACATAGCAAAGGATTGCCTATGATTCTAAGAAGCGAACAAATTCATGAGTAAGCTTATTACAAGCTTCATATTTGCATAAAAACTCGGTTACTTGGAATAAAGGACTAATGGAAACTCACTTGAAAGTTCTTGCTGATACTTTTGGCAAGGAGCCGCTCAAATTATTAAAAGAGAGGTCCCTGCAGCAAATTCATGCGATTAAGATCCACAAGTTTCATCCCACATATATCATTGGATCATATCTAGTAAAACCACAACGAAAGGGGCAAGACACATACATCAGGGTAAGGCCTTTAAGCCCAGATAAAGATTCTGGAATGGTACCCGTGAGGCTATTGTTGTTTAGTCGCCTGAATTACGAATAAAAGCAGAAGAAAATGAGTTAATGGGAGCTAGTCTAAGTGTCAGTTTCAAAGAATATCATGCAGAAACTTACAAGTAATTCAAGTTGTCCAGGTCCCCCAAAGAAATGGGTATTTCACCATCAAATTTATTGTTGGAGAGATCAAGTGTTTGAAGCTTCTCTAACTTCCCAACTGAATTAGGAATAGGACCATAAATGGCATTATTTTGCAGCAACCTATATAACCCATACAAAGCCATCAGTTAGTGGCGATAAATCTTGGCTCTAAACCAAAAAGTTTGAACTAATGAAGACAATAAACTTACACAGATTGCAGGTTAGAAAGGTTTCCTATTGCAGGTGACAAAGTCCCAAACAAGCTCTGACTAGGCAGTCCACTGATAATAAGGGAAATGTAACTATCAAAAGTCTGTCCTAACAATTTTGTAAAACTAGCAAGCAAAAAAAAATATATATATATGCTTACAGAACAGAAACATAGCCATCAGCTGAGCAGGTAACCATCCTCCAACTACAAGGATCAACAGAATTCATGTCCCAATTTTCCAAAACATTGTATGGATCTTTAAGGTTGGCTTTTATGGCCATCAATGCTACAACTGCAAAAAGAGGGGACAAAAGTACCAAAATTAGTTGCAAATCCAATTTGAAACAACAGTTTAACCAAAACAAGAACGCAAGGAAATGCAAGATTCATCAGAGATGGCGGCAAGTGCTAAACTAACAAATCAGAGAAATTCTAGGCAAAAGTATCAATTTATTTCATTTAATTACAAGGCAAGAAAAGAGGTTCTCTTTAGGAGGGAGTTACAGAAGGAAAGGGGCATGGGAAAACTGTGGGGATAATGAATGGGACAGATAAAAAACTAACCTTCATAGTTTACACCAGCAGGAGAAAGAGTAGCTGAAGAACTACCCATCAATATGACTAATAGGAATACAACTTTCCCAAACAGAGAACAACATCTTCTTCCCATACTGAAGATTCACTTCTCTTGAACAATTTTTACCTTATCAATTACTAATAAAGCAAGAAGTTTCTAAGCAACACAATCACAGCCATTTTCACATATATCCAGTCTTTGCCTCAACATTTGCCTTCTCTCATAAACATCCACCAGAAAAGCAGCAACCAAAATCAGAACCCAGTAAAGCAAACCCCACAACTTACCTTAAAAAGAACTTCACTTTTTTGCTCCCAATATCCCAAAAAACTTCACAAATTGAAAAGCCCAGATGAAAAAGTTGCTTTCTTGAGCAATTACACAGGTTCTTGAATCAATTTTGAGCTAAAAAATGGCTACCATTAGAACTGATGAACCCAACAAAAAGAAGGGAATTTTCTCGAGAAACAAACAGGGACTAAGCCTGAAATTCTGAGAGCCTTGAGATCTGGGAATGCTGGAGTGTGATTTCCATGTTGTTGTAACTGATCCCCACAAATTCCATGTGGGATTTAGCTTTCTTCTTTTCTTCCTCTTCCTCACTCTTCAGCAGTGTTGTGATTTTCTTCCACAGCTATATATCATTATCCTCTTCATATCAAGATCAAAATCTCAATCTACATTATTTTCTTGGTTCCTTTGTTATATACAATACCAGAAAGAAACAAACACACAAAAACGCCAAAGCATAAGGCCAAAAGGCCTTACACTTTCACAGATACAGATGTGGACACTGTAACATACTTTAAAAAACTTTAAAATACTGATTTTAACATTATAGGGAATAAGTATTAAAATTCTTTATTTTACAAATAGAAAATAAATGTATTAAAATGAAAAGCAACAAGTGGAAATACTATAATAATTCTTACAAATTTACCAACTAATGGCAATCTGTTGTCAAGTTAGACATTTTGATATTTTGAGTTTTCAAATCATTATTACAGTAATTTTATATAAAATTTTTAAACTTACAATACATTTAATCTTACACCACTAAAATTATTCTGTATTAACAGAGAAATCTTAGATAATAAATACAAAATTTCTGAAAATTTTGCTAGACAATACTAGTTGTTGGAAAAAAAAAATCTTGGAAATCAATTAGAAAAAAGAAATATTCTTTGCTTATGGTTTCAATAAAAAATTGGGCAGTGATTGGACTGAAGGGATGTGATCAGAAAGAACAATGGGATGTCTTAAAAGCAAAAGCAAAGAAAATTTTTGCAGGTAAGTTTTTGGCAGGTCACGTGCTTGGCTTGTCTGTGTCCTTGTTGGCTTTTGGCTTTCTTTATTTTCAAAAAAAAAAAATTTAATGATTTTGTTCTGTTAAAGTTTCTGCTAGAATGGCCCCACAACTATACCACCCACTATTTTTTTTCTCTTTTTCTTTTTGGTTCAATCCCCCATTATACTATACTTGTTTTTATCCAATAATTTTTTTAAATGGAAATATTGTTACTATCTCAGTTTGGTATTAAATATTGTTTAAGATATGATATAATAATTAAAAAAATTATTCGATTGTTTACAATAAAATAAATAGATTAAATTATCTTCTAATTTTCATTAAAATTGTTAATAAAATTTTCTTGACAATAATGTAGTTTTAACAAGATAGTGGTATATCGAGAAAAGTATCATTTAATGTTCTTTTGATTTAAGAAAGTGACAAATATTTTGAAACAGAAAAAGTATATTTAAACGACAGTTAATATAAATCGGAAGTAGTAGTTTATAGAACAACTCATAAGTTAATCAATTTAGTTAGCACAATAAATAAGCGCAATGTGAATATTTGAGAGATTTCTTATATTTGTTCTATAATAGAAGAAAGAAAGAAAAGATTGATCTTTTGAACTTGTTCTATCATAAATCTTTGGGAAAATGATAAAAAATAACATTATTTATTTTATTAGTTACTTATGGTCAATAATTTTTTATAATATCCGAAAATGTTCATATATGACAGAGATGGTTGATGTTTAAGCAATTTGTGTAAAATTATACAGCTAATAATCTAAGTGTCAAACATATACTAAAAATAACTTGTCCCGTGAACTAACTTAAATGTACTATCGGGATATTTTGATCCATTCCAATTATATGTTGGTATTTACATAAATAGTTAGACAATTTTACTTTTACTAAAGATGACATGTATGTGACACGTGCTCATAAATTACAAAAAAAACCACTCAACACAATTATAAATATACATTTTTAGTGATTATAAAAAATTATCAAATAAAAATAATTAATAAAATAAATAATATACTCAAATAGCAAAATTATTTTCGCCCCATTCCTCTAAATCTTTAATGCATATTATAATATTTTGTTTCACATATAGTAATAAAAGTTATTAAGAGGTTTGGACTCCTCAAGAATTTCATTGTCATGTCAAGTATTTTAATTGATATATAAAATAGTGTATCCTCTCATATATCATTAACATTTACTATATCTATTTATGTTGCATTGTCGAAGTTTTATTATTAATTATGTATTTTTCGTTTTAATATATTTATCATTTTAATAAGTTAAGAGAGTATTAAATAAAAATTTTACACATATACTTTTATTTAATATTATAAAAATAGTACAATATAATAAATATTTAAAAATAATTCAAATAAACTCATATTCCTAATAAATAACAATTAAATCTATTTAACTTCAAATTAAAATAACCTAATTATTTTTTTAATACTTGTGACATATATTAATGCAATAGATAATACAAAATAAAAAGAGTATATTAAAAGAGTTCTTGAATTTTAACTTTTTTTTGTGTTGAATAATTGACAATTTAGATCATTTAATTATAATTTTTTTATAACATATTCTTTATAACATCTATATACAATATTTTGAAAATAATTTTTTTAAATAAAAGATAAATTATATTATTAATAAAAAATATTATAAATTATTATGAGTGTATATATATGGCAAACCTGTATTGGTCAAGAGAGAGTTGGTACAACCAATTTAGCTACCAACAATTATTCTATAGGTATTAATATAATGTTTAGTAGGTCATAAACAAAATGGAATATTTGGAACTCCAACGTATGAAAGGAGCACCTAAATGCAAATTAGCATTTAATTTGGCCACCCATACTAGTCATATCAGACCTTCTATTATATTATCTAATATTTTTTATTATTATTTTTTTTTAATTTATTTTTTACTATATAAATTTTTTATTAATAAAATTAGAATAAATAATATATATTAAAGAGTGCATTAAAAAGTGTATTAAAAATGATCTCAACTATATGAGCTTTTTGTTCCTTTGTTGGATGCCGCGAGACACACTGATTTTTCTAGTTAGAGAGAGAATCGGCAATCTAAAGGGCCACAAGACACATACATGATGTCCACATGCACGGATCTGATCCCATCCAACATTATTGGTCATAAGCTGCGATGCATTTTAGACCATTCAAACAAAGCTTGATTCTATTTCTAGTCGAAAATATAAATATTTTAGAATGTTTAGGACTTAAATAAATATTTATTTTATATATTATTTATTATTTTTTATTATTTACAAATATATAAAATATTTTAATTTAAAAATTAGATTTTTTACGATAAATAATACCATATTCATAATTTTGCTCTTTTTTTTTCTTTCCTTATACTCTTCCCTATAAATAAACTATAAATTCCTAATCTTCTTTAAAGTATATATATTTCGTTATTTATTTTATATTATTTGTCACGTAAGTGTGATGTAAATTATTAAAGAATAATTAAATTATATTAAACGAATAATGAAATTATTTTATTAAACGATAAATATATATTAAATTACTATTACTTAAAATTATAAAATTTGTTATATTGTATTTAAATTTTTTTATTGTATCATTTAAATAATAATATGAAAAATTTTAAAAGTTCATTTGAATTTTCTATTGATTTTTTAAAAGTGATGGATGGTTATAAATAAAACATATACATTTCAACGAAAATTAAATTAAAATAAAGAGAGTATATAATACGTAAACAATTATTTATTACTCTATTTACTTCATAAATAAATATTACATGAGGATATTTTTTATTTCACAATATAAGTCCTTTTATATCGTGACAGATCATTAATTATAATTATTCTCTCTTCTTCTTTCCTCATTTATTTATTATTTCTTGTAAAATGCTTTTTTTTTAATTTAAAAAAATCTTCTAATTTTAATATATGGTGCTAATTAATTTAGTAGCAACTTATATAGGGCTAGCTATCCTTCCCATGGAAGATGCATCATACATGGAGTGGTAAATGATTGGCCTTTAGAGAGAGAGAGAGAGAGAAGTGAGTCAATGTTTGATACACATTTTTAATGGCTAAGTAACTTTGTTGGGGTAATCACAATTTTTATAATAATAATAATTGAGGATGTGCCTTAATGTGCTAAAATTGTAGAACCCCAAGTAATGCATAGGAAGGGTATTTTTGTCGCTTTGGGAAACGCTGAATATTCTCTGGTCTTTACTTACTCTTCCCATTCCCTCTCTCTCTCTCTCTCTCTCTCTCTCTCTCTCTCTCTCTCTCCATTAATAAAATAATACTATACTTCTTAATCTAATTACCATCAACTTTTTACTATTTACTATGCTTACACTAGATCAATTAATTTACGTATATTAAATTTCAAAATAAAACTATATCTAAAATGTATTTTATTCAATAGAGATTATGATAATACAAATGTCAAAATTAGAGAAGAATTTTTAAAATCATCAATTAGTATTATTATTATAATATAATAAATCAAGAAACTTAGTCTAGAATCTTACATTATTGGTAGAAATATACTTTATTAAAGGAAATAATAACTGGCAAAAATTATATACTATATAGAAGTTGAACTCTTAACTTTCTGATCGGAAGACTTCTACCTTTTGTTATTCAGATAAGACTTTATGAAGGGACAAATTTTGCAAGTTAAAATCATATTTAAGGACTAGTCAAGTTTTTTTATTTGAGAAGAACAGTGTGTGATGTGAATTGATGCTATAATGACACTTTTTTTCAAACTTTTCCAATCAAGAAAGAAAAAGAAGAGGAAAAGCACATGGAATTTTTCAATCATGGTGATGTAAAATGTCTATTATGAAAGCAAAAAAGGTAAAGGCCTTAATGAAGAACCTATTTGAATGGGTTCATCATTCATAAATTGCGTAATAATATTTCATATATTTGTATAATAGTAATAAAACAAAATTTTGAATTATCAAATTTAGCTCTTTTTAGAATAGATTTTTTTTTTTTTTGCTAACTATTTTTAGAAGAGAGTCATAATATAGAAAATGCGTAATAATGTTTTTGAAATGATAATGATAGCCAAAAACAAAATCCTGAATAATTAAATATTAGCCATTTTTGGAATTAGAAGAAAATTTTTGATGATTCAATATTTACTTAATTCAATTAACAATTCAAAACACATAAATTCTTATTCTTGATTATTAAAAAAACCAAAATATTGAACTATCATATGTTAGCTAACTTTTGTAACAAGACAAATTTTTTTTCCATTAAATTATATTTACTTTGGTTATTCAAAATGTAGAAATTGAAAGAAACAATCCCAATTTTCCTCCTTTTCCTTGTTTAAAAATCTCAATTTCAATAACGAGTTTTACTTTCTTAAGCTATCTTCACCTGATATATTAAATGAAGGATTCTGTATCGAGCGATGCTGTAATCATGTACCTTAATCCCTCTTATATTAGTCGAAATTCTCGAATACAGTGATTATAGAAAAATTCTAAATTTTCACTCGGCTGTGTTTAAAAAAAAAAAGAAAAAGTAAGAAAGAAATGTGATGTATAATAATTTTTTTTAAATAAAAAAAGGGAAATGTGATGTGGGAATGATTCCATTAGGGGCCCAAAGAGTCGACACATGGAAAATTAGTTGGGCTTTGTGGGCCCAATCACGGATTGTATTTTGCTAGAAGTGGGCCAAGTGCATTATGCATAAATAAGGTACACTTGCTTCTATCTTTATTATTGTGGATTATTTGTTCAACTAATAGTGACTATTGGTAGCTGATTTTGAAGCAATTGATTGTTACCTCCTAACATTTTTTTATTTTACATTGCGCGGAGGAAAATATGAATCGAATCCATAATATATCACATGGTAAAAGGCGTTTCTAACCAACTGAATTGTCAGCTTGCCATCTCCTAACATGTTTTTATCTTCCCTTTTTAAAGAGAAGAAGAAGAAAAAAAAACTTTGATGGGGTCTCAATTTCAAAAAATTCCTTCCATGGCTGTCTAAATGTTGTTTCTATGATCTAATTAGATTGAGACTAAACTTTATATATATATATATATATTATTTTGAATTCTAGTATTATTTGGATTGTATTTTTTATTTGATATACAATGTAATTTTTTTTGAATTATACTTTTTTTTCGAGTGATGAAACTTGATAATTTAATTCTGAATAATGATTTACAAGAATGAGTAATAGAGAAGGATTACTATCTTAAGAAAATTTTAACGTCAAAGTCAGTAAAAAAGATAAATAGACAGAATAAAAGTAATTCAGTATTATAATAGACCTTTTTATCTTCTTGGCTTTGTGAATCAACTTTTGTCTTGACTTCTAAGTTACATATCTATAACTTAGTGATAAGTAGGCATATAGGTTGAAAAATGTTTTCATCTTTGTGGATTTTGTTTGCTTAAAAAAAAAAATCCTTTCTCAAATGATATATGTATTTCTAGTGCTCTATTCTACATCATAATATCAATGTTTCATCTTTATTATATTTATTCTAAGTAATCTTTAAAAAGAAAAATGATACCCCCAAAATGTTTTGAATTATATTTTATGAATGAGGTGAATACAAATTTTATTTATTTATTTATTTTAGGAAGAATGTTGATTTCGTGATACTTTTATAAATATAAGAAACTTTTGTTATGAATTCAACCTATGAGCGAAAATAGAAACCCTTTAAAGCTTATTAAGTTATATTATTTCATCTTATTTTCATAAGTAAATATATGATCAATATAAAACGAATCCAGATATTAATCATATAATAATGTGACTTAATATAGTTTAAAAGATTTATATAACCCTATTCATCTATTGAATTCACTAGTAGTTTTATATAAATGAAAACAATTTACATTTATTTACCTTTACTTTATACATGGATGATTAGGACGTGAATCAAATATAAGATCTATATAATTTAGTATATCTTTTAATACACTTCCTTTTATGATAATTTTTCCTTCGAGTTTATAATAGGAATATTTCGTCGATTACGGAGGACTCCCTGAATACTTGAAATAGAGATCGCAACTTGTTTAAGAATCAGAACAAGATGAATAGAATTACTATAAAAGGTGTAGATTAGAGAGTATATTAGATAATGTATCGGACGATTGCGCTTGCACCCGCTATAACTAAAACTTGGCATTAGGTAAAGAGTAATATACTGGGCCTGTGGGCTTATGGTTCAGTGATCCATGAATGGTAATAGGAACTAGCCCAAAAATATAGGAGTTTCAACTTTTGGGCCTCACTCTTGGGAAAATTAACCACAAAAGAGATATTGGGCCGATTGTGTCCACTTATTAGGCCCCATAAGTTAAATCATTAGGGCTTTGATTGATTGATTGCCCAAAAGAAAATAATTCTAGAAATTATAGAAAAAGGAAAAGAAAATCTACAAATTAAATGTAAATTGAAATGAATTATTTATAAGAAAAGATGTAATTATCAAATATAAAATTAAATTTAATTGATAACGAGGGTAGCTTTATGGTAAAGAACTTTTCTTTCAGCTTTAGTTTGATTGGGGTGATGAAATCAAGAAGGAGAGTAGGAGAAGATGTAAATATCATATTTACGTCATTAAGTTGCAACGTAAAAGTGGAAGGGATGTAACAGACGGATTGGGACATGAATGATGTTAAAAAGTTATTTTTTTCTCTTACAAATTAGTTTATTACAAAAGTTATTACAAACTATACTCCTATTCCATATATATAACATTCCTAATTTTGTGCAATGAATATAATAGTAAATTATATATAATAAACTATTTACCTTTCACTTTTCGCGTGAACCAAATGGAATTTACTTCCCTCCTATCCATACCAAACAATTTTGAAATAAATGAATATAGTTTTCTTAATAAAAAGAAGTAAATTGTGCCACTCTCCCTCGCCCTCTCCCTTCTCCTTCCGTGAACCAAACTAAGGTTAAATATCTCTAACCTAACTTGTCAAGTAAGAGATTATGAGTTCGAGTCGTGTTATACTTGGTTTTGTGTTCCGTAAATCACTTTTACGATATTAGTAAAGAAATGTTGGGATAAATATCAAATATAAAATTTTACATTGTACACAAACATTAATATTATTTCATTTTTTGAGTAAAAATTCAAAAACCTTCCTTTCATTTTTCATTTTGAATATCACGTTTTCTCTTAATCACAAAGATCATATTATAATATATAAGGACTAAAAATAGTTGATAACGAGTGCAACTTGACAATAAAGCACTATTCCTGTTAGAATTTTTTGGCTTGGGCCTAACTCACCCCAAAAGGTACCTCAAGAGAACACACCCCGTGGAATTTTGCAGGATTAGACATCTGCGCGGGTGGCCCAACTCGGGCAGCCCAACAACTGACTCTGATACCATGTTAGAATTTTTGGGTTTGGGCCTAACTCACCCAAAAGGTACCTCGAGCGATATAAAGCCCGCTTGGTGGTGTTGAGAATCCACATCGGCTAATTAAAGAAAATAATTACTCCTTATAAAAAACTTGGTCAGTCCTCCCCTCTTGAGGTACCTACCTCGAGCGATATAAAGCCCGCTTGGTGGTGTTGAGAATCTCACATCGGCTAATTAAAGAAAATAATTACTCCTTATAAAAAACTTGGGCAGTTCTCCCTTCTTGAGGTACCTTTTGGGGTGAGTTGGGCCCAAGCCCAAAAATTCTAAAACTTGGGCAGTCCTCCCCTCTTGAGGTACCTTTTGGGGTGAGTTAGGATCAAACCCAAAAATTCTAACATGGTATTAGAGCCAGTTGTTGGGAGTTGCCCAGAGTTAGGGCCACCGCATGAGATGTCCCAATCACTGTAAAATTCCACGGGGTGTGTTTTCTTGAGGTACTTTTGGGGTGAGTTAGACCCAAGCCCAAATTTTAACAATTCCCTATATATCTTCTTTTAAATTAATCGAGAAATTTTGGATATAAAAAAAATTAAAAAAAACTTAAAAAATCAAATTAAAATTATCTACTTGTAACCCACACTTTAATCAATTAAACTATTTCATTGCCGCAAGAAAGCACAAAACTAAGGAGCCAACAAAAAAAATTCACATGATTGAATTTAGAACCTCAGCCTTGTGTCAGTTTGCCCCACATTATCCTCTGCCCCCTCATTAATTTCGACCTCATTAATGTTTTTATTATTGTTTGTTCAAGGAACTAAGTTATCATTGGTTCATGGTCAGAAATCATGGCTGTCGCCCATTAATTAACACTGACAATTTATAACTTTGATTCTTCAAATCATCTATTCCAACTTCGCCACATGTGACCACCGTCGTCTCCATCCCACAACCGCCGATCACATCCCTCAAACTGCTCCATTGGCATCCATTGTCGCCGTTCACCACCTCACACACCACCATCACCTCCGTCATCACAGGATTATAAATATACACGACGTTCCCTCCTAAACATATATTTATTGAACAAGTTCCAAACGTTTCACTCCTTAGCTTTCTGACTAGCTCAATCGGCATCTCTCCAATCTCCTTACATGAAAAATTATCAGAATATTCGACTTCCCAAATCTTCACTTTTGTAACTTCCTCAGGAGTTCCAATCAAACTCACGAGGATCAAACGGTCATTAAGGCATCCGATCACCGAGTAAAAACAACTTTCATCTGGCCGAAAGTCATGTGGGCCAGACCAGTTATCGGATTCTAGTTTAAAGAAGTATGTTGTGCCGGATTTTTTCTCCATTACGAAGAGTTTCCCGGAGGTTGAAGTCACGGAGAGCCAAGTTGAAGAAGCGGAATCTTTTAAAATTACCGGCATTGAGTTGCACGTGCGCCATTTACGATTCTTCATGTCGTATATTTCGACCGCCAAGGGATCATCTTCAAAGTCGCATGCGCCACCTGCTATTACGATAGAGTCGCCGACTTTAGCCACGATGGGGTCAAAGCGCCACACTAACGGAGCATCCACATGATACCACTTCAACTTCAACGGATCAAATGAGAAGGAGAGCTTCGAAGGAGAAAGATCGTAAAGAAAATTCGAATTGGAAGATTTAAGAGTGGAAACGTACTTAAACGAATGAAATATCTGAATCCACATGCACGAACGGGGGTCGTAAGCGAATGTTACAGTGTCATGGGAAGAACGAGTGGCTTGACGATGGAAGAACAACCAAGGCTTAGGCGGATTAAGGCTGTGGAGAGAAGAGTACACGGCGGTCCTCCAAGCCTTTGACACGTGGAAAGCCGGTACAAGGTTGATAAGTGGCACATGTGAGAGTACTTGCTCTAGTACATCTCCATGAATCGGAGCTTCTTCTTCCTCCACTGTCACTCCCACAATACGAGCCATTTCTCTTGCAAAGTTGAAGGCAAGGCAAATGCAGAGAATATATTATGTATAAGGTTGGAGAAGGCAAGGTTTCTAGTGAGGTTATTGCAAGAATTTATAGAGTATGATTTTGGATTCAACGGTCCAATTTCACATTTGTTTTTAATTGCATGAAAAAATGGACCTACCTAACATATGGGATCGTCAAAATTCAAGCCAATAATTCTAGAAAGTCATCATCAACCACCCAAATTTTGTATTATTTTATGGTGCAATAGTACAATAATTTATGAATTTTTAATTACATGCATAAATCTTGGTAAAGAGGGTTAAGTTATTTAATATTCGATAGAGTCTCGATGTTATAAAATTTATTTTTCTTATATTAATATATTATTTAAAATTGATTGTTATTACTTGACATATCATGTAAAGAATCTTAAATAAACAATTTTAAATTATCAGATCACACAGCTCGTTATATAGTTTACAATTGGCGATTTCAAATATATATTAAATATTTTACTAATGATTCTATATATTATCAAAAACTCAAGAATGATCCAAACGTTACGTTTTGTTTTTCTTTTTAATTTTTATTTAATTATTTTTTAAACGTTACGTTTTGGTATAAAGAAAGAGTGAACACAAAATGAGATTCCCTAAACCAAATGCTGGCCATCTTGATTTTCCATTGGTGTAAATTTGTGAGGATTAATGAAAAGTTTAAGCTATATTGGTGTAAATTTGATATAACTTTAGAATGATGCTAATTAAAAATTTTCTACTTAAATAATACATAAGATATATACTCATATTTCGAATATCCTTTCAATAGGGCACACATTACCTGTTCAACTTGTTTAAAAGTGCGTCAATTATTTTTGTTCGAGAATTTTTTGCCAACCCTTATGGTATCGCGTTGTTCTGCTCGACTCCCTGACTATGAGATCAACAAATTTTTTACTTTTCATCTCTTGTTTTGTTGTTCCTTTCACTCTGACGTTATTTTCAACTTTTTTAATTTTAGAAAAATCTTTACGTTTCATATTTTAACTTAATTGTTATGTTGATAAATTTATTTTGAAAAAACAAAAACAATAAAATAGTTGATCTTTAAGCCACATGCAAGATTTTGCTGGCATATATCTTGTATTGAAGATATCATATGATCAAATAAGGGCAATTGAAAGAGAAAACTAAGAAGATGATGAGATGTAAAAGGGGACCAATATTGATATTGTCTAAAGATGGGAGGGTTGGCAGTTGAATTTGGATAAGGGAAAACAAGAACCACAAACTCTTTATATAATAAAATCTTGACAAAACAGTTGGCAGCTATACATATATATATATAAATATATTATCTGATAATATATTATTTCCAATCCACCACAGAAATGGAATATAAGCTTTTAAATCATGGTAATTAATTAAAAAAAAAAAATCTGGTCACCAACTATAGTGACACTTACATCTTAGGCTCCTATTCTTCCTTGGGAGTTCATTGTGATTAATGACCACTAACAACTAAAATAATGACCATCCCATTTCTTGATTTTTATTTATCATGATTTGATTTTATAAAATTTGATTTAAAGATTTTTATGTTGAGTTTTGAAAAATTTATTTAAGAAAAGTGAGATTTGAAATATTTTCATTCTTCTTTCTTTTTAATAATGCTAACATGTGTAGGATATATAAAATAGACGATTTTTACTAATTTGAATTTATAATGCAGATTTTAACTAACTTGTCAAATGAAAGGCCTTGAGTATTAGTTTCGTATATTTCCTTTTGAATTAATAAAGAAATCTCGACCAGTTAGTTAGTAAAGAACTGATTTTATCACTGAGTTACTATCTTGTTACATTATTAATGTCCATTATTGCTTAATTAATTGTTTTATAATGCCCAATTAGTTAGATAATGAAGCACAAATTGCAACTTTTCTCCCAACCATGCACCCATTCAATTAAAAAAGTTTCAAGTTTGGAACCTTTTTTTTTTTACTTCCATATAGTGCAAAATGGGCAAATTTTTTGACTTATTGATTCTTCCAAAAGAGTTGAAAGACTGTCCATTAATGACTTTGTTTATTTTCTAAAGAATAATTTTGAGTATAGAATATTTGTAAATGACTAATGATGAACTCCTTTCATGAGTAAAACAGGTAGAAAGTATGAGAATTGACCTATTCTTGTCAAAAGAAAAGACAAAGTTGGGTGAAATACAATGCAAATGTGGACCTAATAAGTTAGGAAAATTGAGTTGTGTTTTGTAGACTTCTCAAAGGGAAGATCCTTTGTGAAATACTTTGACTTAAAAGCAATGTTTATTATATCAAATAACACTCGTGATCATATGATACACTCTCTAGTAAATCTAGTTCAGTAGTAATTTTTTTCGTTTATCTTTTATTTTATAAAATTTTTATTAGTAAAATTATTATAAAAAGAGGGTACTAGAGAGTGTAATAACAGATGTAATAGACGATTCCGACTGATCTTCTAATATATTATTTAATACACTTTTTTTTTTTTGGAATAATTTTTCTTAAAGTTATGTTTTAGAGTTCAGATATTATCTTTTATTTTATAAGTTTTATTAATAGAATTATTATAAAATAGGTGTTGCACAGAAAATGTATTAGAATGTGTACTAAATATCTTGATCATGACTGTAAACACTCTCTAGGTTACTATAGATGGAGATCTACTTTGATTTGATTGCCTAATCTTAAGACTACTTTTATAGTAATTTTATTAATAAATTTTATAAAACAAAAACTTTCCATAGCATATTCTCTATAGCATCTTCATAATTGTGTGAATATATTACAATTAGACAATTATAATAAATAATTTTTTGCCTCAATACCTTCTCTATAATTATCATTATACCAATTTTTTACTACTTTTTGTGTTTCAAATAAGAATAAAGTCATCCTTTAGTAGGTAGCTAGGCAGCCAAAGAAGATTCTTTTTGCTATAAAATTAATGAATTAATGGAAATTTAACAGCTCTTTAATTAAAAAAGTATTGAAGAAAAAAAAAATTGTTATCATGAAATATATCTTCACTTGTCAACTTAATAAACTTTGACAAGTTACTAAATTCTTTATCATATTTTTTAGGAATATTGTTTCCATTTAAAATGGACTAATTAGAAGATAATAAACCATTTATGCTATAGAAGAAAAGTGTGATTTAAACTATATTTTTAAAGGAAATAATGTGTTAGGGTGAGTTTGTGCCTAAAAAATTAGATATTAAAATTAAACGCGCAATATATTATTAGATTTTGTTGAGTTATTAAATAGAAGACTTTTTTATGATACGCAAAAATTATTTACGAGTATAAATAAGTAAAATTTAATATTGTAAATACTTGAATAATATTTTGAGGGAATTTCCGTTTTAAAAAATAGAAATAAAGCATAAAAAGGCCCAATTTAACAAATCCGTTCCTTTCTTGACTTCCTAGTTTAAACCCACTATACCGATTAGGCCACTTTGATGCTTTTAAGAGCTTGGGCTTGTAAGGTTCATGCTGAAAAGGTACTTGAATATGTTAAAACACCCAACAACCCATTAATTTAGTTGAAAATAAAAAAAAATCTTTCGTCCTCAGAGTCTTACTGGACTGCTCGACGTTTAACTGGAAGATATAAATCATAATGATTAACATTCTTACAATGACAACAAAATAAAGTCATGAATTTGATCTCTGTATATGACATCATGTTGAGATAGAGGATACAAACGATGATGACTCAACAGTCCTGCAAACTGAAAACCCAAAACCTGGTGTCTAACAACTAGCAACTTGGGACGCCAATGTAAATGTATATGACACTGTGTTGAAAAGGCTTTGGGATATGGCTTGAACCCTTAGTCCGACTTTTGGACTAATCAGAGTTGTAAATCCCTAAATACCGATGTACAACAAAAAGAGTCCATTTGAGATACTTGTATTCCATTTTAAAAACTCTCTTTTCTTGCAAAACATCAAAAACTAATAATAAGTACACTGTTGCAAGCATTGATGGGATCAGAAATTGGAAACCATAAAAGAAGAAAAGGCAAAATTCATTCTATAGAAATGAAGATTCTTCTTACAAATCATTTATATAAAAAAAAATTGAAAATTCACTGCTGTTTCTATTACAAACATTGCTCAAGTAAGAAGAAATAAATTTATTTGATGTATGGCAGAGTATAGGAGCTTTAAGCAGCAACAGTTATGCACTCAATTGCCTGTTTACAAATGCCAGTCATCGTCGCCTCCGGGCCATAGACCTGCAACAAAAAAGCAGATGCCGACCTATCTTTAGTGCCTCTCAGAGCACTCTGAATCGTCTGTAACATTCTTTATAACATGTTTTATAACATTTTCCAGTATATTATTGTTAGAGAAGGAGTGTTACGAGAATGTTATAGAAGATTTGAACTACTTTCCGAGTATATGAAAAACCACGAAATTAGTTTTTTGAGTCAAGAAGAGCTGCCTATGACAATTGGAGAAATGTTTATTGTACCTCAATTGGGATGCCAATTTCCTCTCCAAGAGCTCTCATTTTTGCAAGACCTTTCTGGTAATTTGGACCGCCTCTTCTTACATAAATACTCATTCTTGCAGCTTTAAGTTTTGATTCCTGTTGTTATTAGCGTTTTAAGATTAGCAGTTGTTTTCGTTATTAGACACAATGTTTGTATTAAACGAAGCAATTGAAATTTTACAAACCTTTTCCTTCAAAGCTCGAATTATGCCATTGAATGTGGCAGCAACATCGGTGAAGTTGGCTATGCCACCACCTATTACGAGGGCTCTCTTCTGGCCATCGGGCTCTGCAGTTGCACACTGTCTCAAAGAGAGAAACCATTTTGTCAGGCACAATACGAATAGCTTCTAAGTTAGGAAATGAGACAGGCTCGGGATAGGAACATGACATTGACCATGGTGAATGGGTCATTAACGATAACTAATGGATGGACTGTTGCTCGACGTGAAAAAGTAGTGCTTACTTACGTCAATTACAACTCTGGCGTACTGCAAAACCTCCTCTTCGTTAGGGGCACCACTATACTCTGCGTAGTTCCCAAGCTCAGAAGCATAGCCAAGATCTCCAACCTGGTGACATGAAATGTGATTATTCAGTTTAGTGTTGATGGTGGAAAATATAAAACGATTAACTGAGAAGGCCCAGGAACAGAAACATACAGTGTCTGCATAAATGACGCTGGCACCTCCTCCAGCCACCATTGTCCAAATTCTTCCCTTTGGATTCAAGACTGTGAACTTCAACGAGGCACTTGTCTGCATGAAAACCATATTGAGACGCTTGATAAACGTTGAATATATTTGATGCAAGAAAATTTCCTAGATTACACCCATAGTATGTGGTCGAGAGGCAGCAGTACAAGTTTCTCGGCCCCACTTATTGTAACATACAAAGTAACTTATTTGACATGAATTAGAATATGAATGCATGTATGCCTACATATTTTAATCGAATAACAAAAGAATAACAACTTAATAGTATTTGGTGGCTCTTATTTGTCTTTAAATAATTCAGATGACTATGGATACAGTGATAGACTACCTTCTCATCGAGTCCATGAATATAGCTTTCAGTAGAACTCATAACTCTTCCAAATGGCAACGGAAATTCTATGTTGCCCCATCTGCAAGTAAGAACAATAATAAAGCGCATGGTCAAAACACTCTTCTTCCTTAAAACAATACTCGTTCATACTATTGATTCTTCATGCACTAAAATTCCGATACCATAATCAGTTAGGAAACAAGTATTACTTCTTGAAGTTTTTAAAGGCAGCAGTATCATCAAGCTCGCCTCTCATATCCAATGGATAAGGCTTTCCATCAATCAATGTGAAAGGGTTCATCTCTAGGAATGTGAAGTCCAGATCTAAGACATGAAAGAGTAAAGGATTAGTGCCAAATAAAGGCAGGCACGTGACTCTAACGTCTACTTTTGAAGTAGAATTCTTGTCTAAGATGTGTCAAGCATACCTACAAATAGAGCATAAATTACTCTGATGAACTCCTCAATCACGTTTTTGATCTGTAAAATGTAAGATCCATATTAGCAAGAACAAACTTAAAATATGTGAAGAGTAGGAGAACTAAATTCTAGCGGTTAAAATCTAAATTCTCCTAACTAAGCATGTTGGAAACTACGGATAAAATGGGCAGAAATAGAAATTCCACTCTTAAGCAAATATAACTTCTAACACAGAGAGATGAAAACGGGAAATAGGAAGTGTTTGCTATAAGAATCTCCAGGGAAAGAAAATTGCCAGAAATGTAAATGCCGGAGTACATCACCTCCAGAGGAAGGGTGGCAACTAGTGGAGCACAGACTTCTGATGTGAAAGACACCCCTGTTGGCAGAAAAATGGTTTTAACCTGCGTAAATGGGTATCATGATTTCAGTACTTAAAAGGAAAGTTCTCAAAAATTTTCATGGGCTTCTCTAACTGAGGGAAAAAAAGCACACTTAAACTTACCTTGTCCCAATTTTCCTCGATATCAATTCCTCCACACTCCGAAAAGCTTATGCTACAACCAAGTCTCTCAGAAACAATATTTAGGTAAAACTCCTCATTGTGTGGAGCAAAAGGCTCAACAATAAATGTAGTAATGGGGCCTTTGCAACCTCCCATTTCCACCTGTTAATTTGAAGTCAAGCGTGTAAAGTTCAAACATCCAAGGTGCTTCGCGATGAAGATGTACCAGGCAAACATGGGTAGCTACCATATTAAAGCACAAGGGACCTAAACTTTTGAAAGGAGAAAGTGCAAAATAATATATAAATTACCTCTTTGCCAAGTCGTTCCTTCACAAAACTGGCAACCTCAGCCAGATCTAGGTTCAAAGCAACTAATCCACTCTTTCCCCGCTTTCCAAATAGCATATCAGGCTTCACAACAAGCTTTGTTGATGACAGCCAAGGTTCTTTCTCTGCTAGCTCATTGAAATCAGTTCCTTCCGTGATCTAAACCAAAGGAAAAACTTACATTTCTGATTTTTAAGTGAAGACTAAACAATTCCGCAAACTACTTGTGTTACCTAACTGCATCTATGACATTCGTAAAATCTTTCAAACATACCTATAAGTACAACAAGTTTCACAATGAGAAATATATACTGCGCACATTATATGGAAACAAGAATACATCTCTCTCATTCTCTCCGTATATGTGTGTGTATATAGGTGTCGGCATAATCTCTATGACCTCACGAGTCATTTTTCCAGGACTTTATAGGTAGAGTAATTAGGAATGAGGTTGACATAGAGGTATAACAATAAACATGAAGAGATTATCAAGGAAATTTAGGAATCTATTCGATACTGCAGTAGATGTAAATCTAGGCATTGCAAGATTTCGCTTTGACCTCAGTTAATGCTAAAATCAGGGCATAAAAACTACTACTAGTTAAAATAGACTAGCAGAATCATTTCTAACCGCATTCTTTCCCAATAATTTAATTCACATTCATTAAATCTTCTTCATAAAGGAGGCAACACATTTCTTAAAAAGACATAGCATTGAATCATATCCCACAAAGGGTTAAAAAAAACACAGCAAAAATCTTTGGTTAAATACTAGAAATTTGTACTCACTTGGGCAGATTTGATGCCAAGTTCATAACCAGAAAGCCTCTTGAAATGCTCCTTCAACAATCTCTTGGAATCATACTCTCTGATCTTCTTGCGAGCCATTTTTTTCACAACCTGTTCTCCCAAAACAAAACCATCCATATCAGTCCAATCCGAACCCAGATCCGAATTTTCCCAGATCAGAAAAGGAAACATTCAAGAAACCCCCCCCAAAAAAAAAGATCAAATCTTTACAATCACAAGTCCCATAAAACCACATTCCCTAAAATCCCATCAAATCAAAATCTTGAAATGGTACAAAATTGGGAGGAATCTTTACCGTTGAAACAAAGCTTGTGCAGTCTCAGGTTAGTCTTAAGACTGATGTGGAGAGAAATTGGAACTTCAATGACAGACACTGAGAAATCTTGTGACTAATTATTTATAATAGTTGGAGATCTTGAGGCAATGTGGGATAAATTTTCAAATCAAGAAAAGAAAATTGGGTACTATCCCTTTACTATGTTTTAGCGGGAAGAAGGGCCCATCCATGTAATAATATTCTACAAGTGAGGGAGTTTGTGTAACACGAGCAACTACTTCTACCTACCCTCAGTTGGATTAGACCAACCGGCCGGTAAGCTTTGCCAGTGGATTAATATTTTTTTTTAATTTATTTTTTTGAAAGGAAATCAGATTGAGGGTCTTTACTTCTTTTTTTCACGGTCAGGATCCTTTAAGATATTGAGAACAGTTATGAAAAGTAATCAGATTCAGTTTAAAAAATATATTAAGAAATGTATTTAGATAATTCTGAATGTATCGAGAATCAGAAAGGAGGAGGGCTAAACAAACATGGAGGCTGAGTTATACTAAATATTAAATGCAGCATGTGGCAAAAAAAAAAAAAAAACTTGGGGGAGTTAATTAATGATGTTGCAAGCTAAATATCGCTGCATTAATAGTAATTTCTTGAATGCTTTAAAGAATTGTTAGTAGATTTTTATGTAAGAATTGTAAATAGTTATCACACCAAAAGGAAAAAAAATATTTCTTTTATTAATTACTTATTTTTATAAATTTGAGACGTTATATAGTATAAAATATTCAAAATGTATGATTTTGAATTGTGAATTCTTTTGAAATTATTTGTAACGATTAATTGGTAAAGTTGTTAAATGATTTGTACTAAGAAGAGAAGAAAAGTTGTTCATTATTTATAAAAGGCCCATTAGTACAAAGTTGTTAAATGATTTGTACTAAGAAGAGAAGAAAAGCATCCATAGTTGGGCAAATTTAAAGGCCATTAAATTGTGTCCAAAAATTGGAAGAAACAGAGGAACTCAATTATGAATCTTTTTAAAAAATGAACAAATCAAAGAAATAGACATTAAATTTGGGGATCTTTTTCATCCTCTTGCAAATACTTACATGAATAGGGATCTAAATGGATTAAATGATCAAATAATCTGGTACTACCACCGGTCGAAAATAGAAGTCATTTTATACTTAAATATACATTAATATTCTTAAAATCAATATGTCTTTTAATCTTAAATATCCAAATTACCCTTTTTTCTTTTCCCTCATTCCTTCTCAAAAGTCAAAACACTATTTAATTCTAATAAAATAAATAATGGTATATTTGGAAAAAAAGCAAATGTACATAAAAAAATGTAAAAGGATTTATATATTTGATCATTCTCAATACTTCTAAATACTTATAAAAAGACTTATATTTTTAATCGGAAATAGTAATAAATTAAAAAAGAGTCCAATTAACTATAGTTGAATTTAACCTAGAGTTAAACTTTAATTAGTCGGCATTGACTGATGCACTAAGACATCAAATCCCTCCATCATTTCTTTACTTGATTTCTGCCATCCAATCTTGATCTTTTGCTCTCCAGTCACAGGAAATCTGCAACTCGTGAATGATCATATATATATATATATATATATAGAGAGAGAGAGAGAGAGAGAGAGAGAGAGAGAGAGAGAGAGAGAGAGAGAGGGTTTTGGTTTTCTTGCTTGACCTTGAATGTAGGTAGTTCCCAATGTCCACATATGGATATGCAGTGGAATTTTAACAAAACAACTGTATTAAAACTAGAACTAGAACATCTGGAGCAAGTGTGAAAGTATACATAACTAAACAAACAACCGCGTTAAAATTAGTACCGAACATTTGGAGCGAGCGTGAAAGTACACATCTACTAAGAGAGTGTCTAACACGAATAGCTCAACATTAGACTAACTTAGCTCTGATACCATGTAAAAATTAATGAATTCAACCGTGTTCCTTTTGCATTAAGCCAATATGGTATGATAATATACATCATCAAGAACAGCTTCCGAAAAAAGGAATTAGGGCAAGAAAAGTATACAAAAACTGCCCTTCTTACTGAACTAGAGATTTCCCCCACCGGATATTAAACTGATAAGAACAGATACTACACTTGATCCTAGGCAAGAGGCCGAGAAAGGTATACAAAACTGGAGATTTTGTTAATACAATGAAACCCCGGCGCTAATGTATTTAGATTTTAGTATAATTATAATTAACCTAAGCTGGAACATGCTTGTATTTTTGACCAGCAAAGTTTCTTTAACCTCATTATAGCAGCAAAGATGCCAAAGCATACAATTGTAAGCAGCCCAACTCCCATATACCTGTCATATTGTATTCAGACAATGAATCATAGCGAAGAAGGCCTAAAGAAATTACACGACAGAAACATTCCATCATGTTGAAAGTTAGACGGGTTTAAGGAAAAAATGTTTAATAGTTAAGGAGACATCGTGGAGCTTATCCAAACGATTCTTGGTATGCTGCATATATTTTACCTAGTTTACCGCGGTATTTAAAGAGAATATATACATACCATAGAGGAGCATATGGAGAAGACAAATCAAGAAAAGGATAAGGCCACCTGTGAAATGAAAACTATGCATGTTAAACAAGACAAGAAGTTCTTATAGCGAAAGGGGAAAAGGTCTACTCACCATATTGAGACACAAGCATGAACAATCCATTGAAAAATGACAAAAATACACGTCCAGAGAACAAAATATGCAACTCGGAAGAAAGGGAACCGCTGCAATGAAATAGATGGTTCAGAAAGCATGAGCAGAGAAAATGATAAAAGTACTATAGCAATCAAAAGGCTGTATTTACCAGGTTATTCAAGATCACTTCACCGAGGAGGACACAAGCATTGACAGAGTGCATAGAAACCTTCAGCTGCAGTTAAAATTTGGACTTTAATTTTAGTTTTATGCAACTGACATAAAGGAAAATGATACAGCAACATTCTCAATAGGGCTCTTAAAGGTTCTATTGTCGACAGCCCTATTTGCGAACTAGCAATGCTCACATTTTCATGCATCAGAACATTTCAGCAGTAGTTAGTCATACTTACAACATCAAGTTTGTAATCTTTTGAGGTGAGAAAAGGGTAGAGTATGAACCAGAATACAATATCCGTGAGCACTACAGCACCTGCACATGTCTACAAGCAGAACGAAAAGAAAGCACAGAGTCAAGATTTTTGCATGATTGACATTGAAGGTGAAGTTTCTATTTCAGCAATTTGCCACTATTGACTATGACAAAATTATGACATAATCCTTCCATCTGAGTCTGAATTTCTACTTTACTCAAAATTCTGTTGAGAAAAGTGGACATTCAATTCCGAACTGCAGGGGTAAGTTCTTAGAAAATATCTTCTGCCTCAAATGTGCCACCGATAGACCATAAAATAAGGATAAATTTCAATGTCAAATCGTAGGCCTGATAAGTAGTTCCATGTTTCCTTAAGTTGAAAATTATGTGAAGAATCTCAGAAGCTGATGAGTACTTTAAAAAAAATTGACGCTTTTGGAGGTTTCTCAAACATAAACAAAAGGTGTAGGTCGCTTTTAAAAAAGCAGCACCCGTATCAAAAGAATGAAATAAATTGCAAGAGGAACTTGCCTGAAAAACTATTTGAAAGGCATAACCCCATGCACCTGCAGGTTTACGGCTGTAGGATTCTTCATCTGAATTCAGGGTTCTAGTCATGATATGTTGATTTGCATTATCTTCAATTGTTGGTGCCACATAAGTGCCACGTTCTGCATCTGAACCAACTAAATCAGCTGCACGAACCTCATTGCGATAACGGATACATCCGTGTATCGAGAAAATAGATGCCATCTACAATAACCAGTAATATAAACAACTTATACAAGAAGGAACCTTCAGATTGAAACTCGGGATGTAAAATTGCTAAAAGGGATGATATGAAGCAGTAATCTGCCAATAAAAGTGAACAGATGACTTAAAAAATCCTTTTTGAAGGAGAAGCAAACTCTCACTTCCTCTTCCTTCTTTTTAGGTGCAATGCACTCTACCACAAGCCAAGGCACAGTGTCTAAGAAAAGTTGAAGGTGATGGGACACCGCATATTGATATTTGGGATTTAACAAATTATGTTTTAGAAATGTCATAAAGATTGTAGACATCTTTAACATACCCCAAAGTAGACAGTAACCAATGAGAAAGTCCACCTGCCACCAAAATCATAGAAAATAAGCAGAAAAGTCATTTTGCAGCCTATTGAATTTTGAAATCTTATAGAATCTCTTGTATACTCAAAACAATACAATGTTTGTTACAGATGGATGGACATTATTGCTACTGATACCTAGCATATGGAGAAGAAATTTTCAAGCAGATGCTATCAAAGAACGATTAAGCACAAAAAGTAAGTCCAGGATTCAACATTGAAGTCATTATTATGCAGGAATTACCATAGAACTCCACAATGTCATTTTCTAAATTTGCTTAAAAATGCACAAAGTTAAACTTGAAAATGGAAAGGATCTTACTCTGTGTAAAAATAAAATATACGAGGACTGTGAACAATCGTATCAGAGAGGATCACAGTTAGAAGTATGCTGAAACCAAGTACTCTGTATACAAGCAGCCAAACAGGATGAATCCTTTTGCAACATGTTGTCCAAGCTTCATCTTTGTACAAAGTTCCCACTTTTTCCTGCTGATTATCTCTTTCTTTAGATTTTGACTTGTTACAACCTTCATATCTCCAAATTAACAATGCTGCACCCGAGATAGCTATTAAGATCCACAATGCGCAGAGTAAGAATCTCCAGTTCAACCAATAACTGGGATCGGTCGTGTCAGCTGTCATGACTGGTCGCCAAGTATGATTCGAATGTCCTGTTAAGAAACTCATTATCTTCAACTAAATTTGATGAAAAGGAATAACACACACAACAGGGTTCTAAGCAAAAAGAATTGCACCAAACAGTTCCGGGGTTTGGTCTCCAACCATTGAAGTTTAATTATGTGGGAGAAATGATCCAAGAATAACACACACAATAGGGTGTTAGTTAAGGCAAAGTTACTAGCAAAATAGAACAAAACTGCCAGTTGAGTTAGCTTAAGGGCAACAAATTACACAAGGATGAAAATAATAAAAGTCAGTAAACTATAATAATGCCAGTAACTCTATGACAATGGCCTAGAGAAGCAAATTAGTCACAAGAACTGAAAAGCACTATTCAAGATTCATTTGACACATGCAATGAAGCCAAAATAACTTCAAGAAATGCCAAATGAATTTTCAATTTCTAGACTGGCTGGTAAAGGGAAAGCATCAAAATGTTCTAAACAAAAGAAGCATATTGGAAAATGTACAGTCAAAAAGTATCAAGAAATGGAAAGCAACAACAGAATAAAGAGAAGATTAGCAGAATTTTGTTTATTTTACACAATCATTCGAATCATCTGAGACCCATACAAATAAATACCTAAAGCTTTCATCTTTTTCCCCAATTATATTAACGGAGTAGAGAATTGATACCTCAACCACTTTCTTGGAATCAAATTTTCCTTACAATATGATGATGGGAGGAGCTTCTTTACTCTAATTTTTTCTTTTCTTCTCTTCTGGGATTGTTTCAAAAGAAAAAATACCCAGAAGAAGAGGAACAGAAGAATATCTTGGGTACAATACAAACTCTTCTGGATCTACATGGGTTTTCTCTAGAAGAAAAAGAAATGAAGCTTTGGGGTAGGGAATGGTGGTGGGGTTCGAATAGATTGATTGGCACCGCCAGCAGGCATCGGTGGTAATTTCTTGATTTAGGAGAAATGAGAAGAAGGCAATTGGCACTACAACCGCCACACAGATATGTCCACGTCAACTTCCGCCAACTTCTTCCCGCTATAAAAAATACTACTAACTATTTCCACGTAATCAAAAAATCATATTAATTACTCCCTCTCGTTTCATATTAACTATCCACTGGGAAACATATATTTTCATGTTCTCCATTTTTTATAATTAATTATTTTAAATTTATTTTAAATTATAAATTATTTTGAAGCTCATCTCTCTAGTGTTTATTATATTTACTTTTAATTAAAAAAAATTAAGAAAAAATTAGTTTTGAAAAGTCATAATTTACTTTTTAGAACTATTTTTCCTTATTAATATTATTAAAAATAAAGTTACTATATCTATTTATTTAATATAATTTTTTTATAAGTATTTATTTTAATTAATTAAAAAATGCATAAGCAATACAGAAAATGACCTAAATGAAAAATATATATTCTTATTTAGTATTATGGTAGTGATATAATATAATTGATATTTAAAAATAATTTAAATAAATACATATTTAAAAAGAAAGATAATTTAATTGATTTAATTTTAAATTTAAAAAATTTAATTATTTTTTAATATTGGTATCATATTTTAAGTTAGTAAAAGGGAGAGGTAATTGGCAAATGAGATTCAATTTTGCGCCTTTAAAAAAAAAAAAAAAAACCAATTTGCGGGCCGTGATGATCCACCTGGCACCAGCAAGTCAAGAACGTACCTCTGGGCCTCAATTATTTCTAAAAAACCTACCCCACCAAAACTAGGCCCAAATAGTTGTTTTACTTTTTTTTGGTTAATTATATTTTTCTCCTCAAGATTTATCTAAATTATAATTTTATCCCTCTATTTTGTATAAATTATAAATGCATCCTTATAGTTTATATTTTTATAATTTATTAGTCCCTACTATTAATTTTAATAAAAAAAAGTATTATAAAACAATGATTATACGGTAAAAAGTTTATAATCTTCTTAAAATATTAATTTACAAGTTTACTTCTTATTTATTATTATATATTAAGACAATAATATCCCTCATTACGAAATTAGACTAATTAAAAAAATTTAATAAAGGTATTATTATCTTTATATATGATAATAAACATGAAGTACACATGCAAAATGATATTGTAGGAAGATCTTAATATTTTTACCACATAATCATTATTTTCTGATAAAATTTTTCATTGAAATTAGTAGTTTATACAATAAGGATGTATTTGTAGTTTATACAAAATAAAAGGATAAAATTATAGTTTAAATAAACTTCAAGAGAAAAAATGTTATACATCAAAGATGTGATACGAACTCAGAAAGTCTATGGGGAAGCCCTTCTTATTGAGATATTGATTTGCTATCAAATATTTTATATCGATAAAAGTAAAAGATAACTTCACTCCCTTATGGTGAATTTTGCATGTATTTTGAGTCAATTGTTTCGTTCAACTATCATGAGATATCTTGAACGAGTCATGTAATACTATAAGAACAATAAAACTCTCCTACAAAATATACATTAATTCTCAGAATTTAAACTCGAGATCTCTAGTTAAGTGATGAGAGATTCAACCATCTAACCAAAACATTTCTCGTAGCAACAACGATAGAGCAAGCCTTATGGTAAAGTATTATTCCTTTAGGTAACTTTCCATCTGACTTTTCAAGTGAGAAGTCCTAAATTCGAATTACCTTAAGAACAGCTTTATGATGTATTTTCAGTCTTGTGTTGCAGATCTCCATGAATTAGTCGATAAATCTAGAAACCAGGTAAAAAAAATTTATTGTAACAAGTCAATTTATTGGCTCAGCTGGATTCACACAAAGCATTTCCAAACAAGGATAACAAAAGATGAGTAATATTGAATGATAGTAATAGTAATGTATTTTTGTAGTAAAACTATAGTAATAATACAACCTGGTTTCTGACTATATGTATTGAAAATCTCAATGCTCTTTCTCAAGAAATCTTATTACTTCTATTTCTCCCCTCCCTTAACTATTGATAGAGAGAAGAAGGCATGAGAGAGAGAGAGAGAGAGAGAGAGAGAGAGAGAGAGTCAATTAATCTTGCTTTCTTTGAGGAAAGACAAAAACTTAAGATACCTTTCCTTGTTCATTTCATGTTCTTGAAAAACTAATCCAAAAACCCTCTTTTAAATGGTAAAAAAAAACTCACTACACTTTCATTTTCAAGAGTGTTAAAGAGAGAAGATATATATGGAGTGATGAAAAGACACCCTTCCTTAATTAAATTGGGAGAAAACTACTCTTCAAGTTTATTTTATAAGTGGCAAGATAGTAGTAAAATATTTTTTATCAGATAAGAATCCCACAATATTTTAATTGATCTGTCATTTAAATATAACTTTTTCGATCCAAAGTATATGTCGGTTTAACAAAATTAAGATAGTATTTTCTTTTTTTTTTTTTACTTATTGTGTGCATTCTCTTGTGTTTGTTTTATTTATCATATTGTGAAAACAATGCAACATTTGCTGAACTTTTTTCCATTATACCCTTCCAATAAAAATAAATTTTAACTCCTTAACTCTTCTAACATTGGAATACTTATAGAAATAATAAAATGAAGAGAGAGGTTAATTTGAAGCACATTCTACTTCATGTAAGAAAAAAACGCCTAAAATTTTGTATTTTCTTAATGTGTGTGCTGTTCAAAACGTTATGACTAAATAAAAAATGGAAGAAGTATTAAATAATTTTTTAAACATATATACCCCTATTATTGTTGGAATTAAGCAAGATACTTAAAAATTTTCATTACAAGTAATAATAATAGTTAAAAAGTAATTTGGTCCATTTAACGATTTCCTTAATTCTTATATTCAGATAAATTAAAAAGTAGCTAAGTGTAAAAAATTAATGATTCTCCTTTCAAAAAATATAATTAATTAATTAATGATTCATTAATAATATTCTTAGTACTTCACCTTAAAATCTCCTATAAATTTCACTTTCTACAGCACTTTTTGGTCATTTCTTCTTTGAACTTTGATTAGACTAACACAACAAGTCCGAGAGAGAGAGAGAGAGAGAGAGAGAGAGAGATGTCAAGTGATGATTTTAACCATCTATTTGATCATCTGCAGGAGCAAATTTGCTACGTTCAATGTGGTTATTGCAGCACCCTTTTGCTGGTAAAACTATTTATATGGCTTTATTTATAATTATAAATTTTAATTTTCTTATTTATCTACAAATTATTATGAATTTTTTTCTATAATTTATGATTTTTCTCAACAAATTTAAAATTAATTTTTGCAGGTGAGTGTTCCATGCAAAAGCTTATCAGGCAGTATTGTAACAGTGAGATGTGGCCATTGTACTACTCTTCTTTCAGTTAATATCATGAATATCATCAAACCTTCTTCATCATTTCTTCCTCCTAATTTCCACATTTTTGCTTCTCTAAACCACCATGATCATGATCATCAGGTTGGGATCACACGTTAATATAGATTAATTTTTTAATTTCATATATTCAAAACCCTTAGATTCAATAATTTTCTTATAACGTTTCAAATTTTATAAGGTTTATTACACGTAAACTATTTGATATATTTTATATTTTATGAGATTTATTAGACATAAAATGTCTGATATGTTTTATCTGTATTAATGCTTAAGTTTTATATTTTATAAGATTTATTTGATGTAAACTTTCTGGTATAATTTATGTACTATCCCTTAATTAAGATTTATTAAACGTAAACTGTTTGATATATTTTTATCTATATTAACGTGTGCGCCGTTTTTAGCCTTTGCAATTGAAGAAAGAAGTTTTGGGCGAGGATGAAGATAAGAAAATATGGGAGAAACAAAGTCCATCCTTAGTAATGTCGTCTGATGAAGAAGACGAGGATGTTCCTCCAATTAATCAAGTCCTTAACAAACGTAAATTTTTTGCAGAAACTTTTCCATTTTTTTTTATCAAGTTTAACATTTTTTTTATTCAAATATAATAAAAAATATCTTTCACATTTTCATATTTTGATAATCACGGCCCTATTTTTTTTGTTCCTCTAACGTTTTGTATGTACCTAAAAATATCAAAAAATAATTGAATTCGGTTAGTTATGATGGAGATAATCAAGTGCAATACACGAGCTTCGTTATAACATGACAGAATAGATATTTTACTTAATAGAGTTCGTGCGTTACACGTGATTATCTTCATCACAATCGGATTCAACTGCATTTTGACATTTTTAGCTCTACGCAACAATATTAGTGGTATAAATGACAATAAAAAATGGCTCCGAAGTGTGAAAATTTAAAAAAGTATTTTTGGTTACATTTAATCTAATTAAATGTATATATATTTGAAGCCCCGAAGAAGAAACAACGAGCTCCATCAGCTTACAACTATTTCATCAGGTACTAATTATAAAATAGTTTTGATTTTAAAGGCAAAACGAGTCACTTTTTTTAATTTTTGAATTATTTTTTTCAACAATCTAGCTACTTTTTTTTAATTATTAAAATGATCGTTATAGGATAATTATATGATAAAATATTTTTCATGAATATTATTATTAGGGAAGAAATACAAAGATTGAAGGCTGCATATCCCAAAATGAGTCATAAGCAAGCATTTAGTAGAGCAGCTAAAAATGTGAGAATTAATTAAATTCCCTCAATTTTTAATTTTTTGTTGGATAAAAAAATTTAATTTTTTGGCATTTAACTGATTTTTCTTTTTTAATTCCTTTTCAGTGGGCACATTTTCCACCATACCAAAGGGAAGAAGAAGGACAGAATATTCAAAGAGAGAAAAATGTGGTCTTAATCTAATCTCAAGAGGTAACTAAATTGGTTACAAATAATAATTTTTTTTGGTATTATATTTTTTACCAAGATAAAAATATCAAAATATCGTATGAATTAATAAATATTAGAGTTGGGATATATCATGTTTTTATAGGACTTATATTTTTCCAAATTAGAGATTGTATTCAATTTATTAATAATGTATAATCTCCACTAATAATATATATATAACAATTCTTATATTGACAAGAAAAAAAATTGATAAAGGAAAAATACACTTCAAATATTTAAGTTTAACTATTCTCTACATACTTGTACTTCTTTTAACTTGCATTTCTTTTAAGGCACATTTTACTTCTCTAACTATTTCGAGCTAACGTATATGCCATTGACTTACTAATGAATTTCGGCCATTTTAGTAAAAAATTAACACGTCCTGAACGTATTATATTATTAAAAAATAGAATTATACATAGCATATAAACGACATCCTATAAATATATAATATGTCTTAAAGAATGATTTAGGGTATGACTGAGTAGCATGCAGTTGGAGGGTTACTTTCATGGCATTGAAGAAACATAAATTTGGATTCCCTCTTTCTTGGAGAGGGGATCAATTCAAGAAATATATATATATATATATATATATATAGCCCTTGGATTTTTTTTAAGGTATGTAACCTTAATGGGTAAATCAAGAACTCTTACATGTTTGGTAATTTTGTTAACAAAGTTAATAAATTCTCTATTTTGGTCATTGTAGGAATCTCTATGGTTTCCAATGGAGGAAAGGGAAGGGCATCCTGAATTTAGAAAAGACATCCTTTGAGCAAAGAGTCAACATCTCTGACTGTGTCCATTTAAGTCATTTTAACAATCCAAATAAATAGTCTTTTAACCCCTTTTTCTTTAATTTCTTGAATGGGAATGGAAATGCACAATTGCATATTTTTAATTTCAATTTGTAGTAGAAAGAAGAAAGTATTCAGAAATTGTTTTTCTATTCTAAGTCATTTAATTACGTGCCTTTTTAATTGTCAATGCTCTTAATTAAACAATGAAGCCACATTTCTTGAGGAACTCAAGTGAAAATTTGATGTATTTTACTCACGGATTATTTTTTTTTTCGAAAAAATAATCAATATAGTTTTCAAAGTTTCAATCAAACTAGTCGTCAAAGATTTTCTTACAACCACCCTCCTCGATGAAAAAAAAATTACATTGTTTAGATTCAAGAGAAAATAGATCAAATTATATTTTAATTTTTCATTTTCAATAAAAGTTTCTAAATAGTTATTTAATCCATTGAAATAAGGGTACATATGAAAATGTATCCTTTAATACTCTCTTGATTTATTACAGTAACAGATATTTTGATAGAAAAAATATGTTTATCGTGACAGATAATATGAAACGGAGATAGATAAATATTTTTAGACGTCCTCTTTTGCCTAAAAAAAAAATCAAGAAATATTTTTGGGGGCAAATACTAATTATAAAGCATTTTTCCTCTCATAAAAAAAAAATGTATTTCCCAAGATATCCTTGGACTAACATTGATCAGAGAGAGATCAAAGGAAAGATTACAATTTCTTCTGAATATTAATGCTTAATCTCTATGAATACATAACACATATATATATATATACACACACACGAGAGGGTAACCTAGCTATATATTTCCCTTTTTATAGGGGTAATATAGTAATAATTAAACCAGATGATCATCTAATAATCAAAATCTTCATAGTATTATTTAGTTTAAGAGAACCTCTCTTCAAGTAGTTTCTCAAAACTTTATTTCCTTTGTTTCCTTCTTCCAAACCTTGATATTGTTGGCCTTGGAGATAAGCTATGAAAATATGCTTGAAAAAAGTCCTTATTCTCCTTCACTAGCTCTCTCCAAACTGCATATATATATAATACATGCAATAAAATTATAAGATTAACGAACGATACAATCTATAGTTTAAAAAAGAGTGCTACTGATCAAATATTGTATCCGTACAATCAAAATCTAATATATTATAATAAGCTCTCATGATCATGCAGGGCAGGGCCTAATGAATGCCTTGATGAAGAAGCCATGCAAAAACAGTTTTAAGAAAAAAACGAGAAGAAAGTGAAGAGTACCTGCTAGGGTTACAACGGGTCGAATTCTTGCGTGTTCTTCAAGTGCTTTAATGCATTGATCCCGACTCATTTGAAGAATCAAACATCTTTCTATGAGATTTTGTACCTGTTTTTATGATCAAAGTTATATATATATATAGGAAAATGATCAAAAAAATTAATCGCGCTAATAATTACTGATAGAATGAGAAGGATTCTATACGCGTACATACCATTCTGATGTAACTACGAGGATGACAATGTAAGCAAGGAAAATGATGATTATACATTTTTTTTCCTCTTCTTCTGGAAATGGACAAAGAAAAGGTATAAAAAAAAAAGTACACTATATAAGTAAAGGCAAAGATATTTAAAGCAGAAGGGGGAGAAAATGAAAATGATTTTATCCACAATATCTAAGTGAAGGGCCAAAAAAGCATAAGAAATCCAAACAAGAGATTCACCTCATCTTTTAAGAGATAAGAAAGTGTTTGGGGGAAGTGTTTTTTTTTTTTTTTTTTTGAAGTTTTGATGATGACTGAATAATAATCGTGGCAAAGTGTATAGCCACTTGATGAAGTTGAAGAGACCACTCTTGTTTGATGCTTGCCTTTGCCATTGTTATTTTTTGGTCCCACGTTATTCAATTGCAATGAATATATCGAACAGTCCCTTAATCATACTACCTGCAAGAAGCAGCAGACCATCTAATATGGTACAAAAATTGCCAAATATATAGCCAGGAGAGACCATTCCATATACATAAAATGCCAATATTCTAACCCCCATTGTGGCGTGGTGAGTAAATATATTGTAAATGTTTGGAAAGTCAAACATTTGAATTTTTATTATTAAAGCTTATTGATTTGATTCATCCCATTTCATTTGTGCGAGAGAGAGAGAGAGGCAATGAGTTATTTGGGCTACGGATTTGTTGGTTGATTAGTTCTCGAAATCACCTCTTAAAAGAAAAAGGCCTCGAGTCCAAACCCCTTTTCTTCCCTTTTGCCCCTCTGCTTTTTTCTTGCTATAGGATTAGACTATTTGAAGTGGTTTGTTACCTAAATAGAAAGAACATCATGTCTTAGAGGATTGATTCAGGGCATAGCAAAGCTAAATTCGATCAAGGGGACTTTACTTTTCCTGAGGCTAATTCATCCTATCAAATTTAGCTATGCTAATGGAACAAGAATAGTTTTCAGATGATATGAATCCCTGAGTGAGAATAGGGGTCACACTCGACCCCGCTTGGTGGTTGTGAAACACTTAAAGTTAGATTTCAACTTACAAGTAAGAGTTAGACTCTGTAAGTGCTTTATAAGACGAATTAGTCAAGACTGTATATTTCTAAATATCGAAGACCACTCACTTAAAAAATGTTAATTTTTTGTCCACGATAAAACTTGTCTAATGCAGCAAATTACATGACAAAGTATATATACTAATATTCCATATACATAAAATGCCGATCCTCCCATATATATATATATATATATATAAATTTAATCTTGAAGTAAAAAAGAAAAAAATAAAGAGAGAGGAGGATTTCAGATGCAGTTTCAACTCAAATTTAATTTACTAAAAAAATTTTTTTATCACTAAATTAATTAGTATTTTACCATAACAGTACTAAGTTTAGTTGCTAATTGCATCTAGAATATATATATATATATATTGATCATAATGTTGATTTTTCTGGTCTTATTTTGCTATATTTCAAGTGCAAAAGATCCTCCACAGCTTTGCAAATTATAATAAAAAATGATTTCAACCTAGGGACCTTTTGCTTACTTTGTATGGCCTTTTTCCTTTTTTTTTTTTCAATTTAATGTTATATGCGTGGTAAATTTAAGAATCCAAAAGAAAATATTTTGTTTATAAATCATTTGGAAGTTTCTAGCTAGTGGTATAAAAAATTATAAAATCACAAGAAATTTGCCAAAAACTATTGCGTATAATTTATGTTTTATCATTTGAGTACATTATTTATTTCATTAACTGCTTCTGCTAAATAACTGTTTCAAGGGCCAAAAATACTCTTACAGCGGCGATGGGTAGTTTATAGTCAATTTGTGTCACGTGACAATCACATGTCATCTTTAATAAGAGTAAAACTGTCCAGTCACTAATTTAAGCGTCAACCGTGACTGAAATTAGTTAAAATAACCTGACAACGATTCGGGGTTCATGAATCAGGTTATTTTGACCTATTTCGGTCGTCAAATGGCGTGTAGAACAATGACTAAACAATTTTACCCGTACTAAAGATGACATATACGAGAGTCATATGTCACAAATTGATCATAAACTATACATTGTTGTCGTATAAGGACATTTCCAACCAATGTAAGTGACGAAACATAAATTATATAGAGAAATTTTTGATAATTTTTTTAAATCGCCATCACAAATCTATATATATATTTTTACTAACTTCACATTAATGCATTTTATTATATCAATGACGAGTATAAAATTGAAAGAAGTGAATATTAAAGCTAAATTCGGTGAGTGATTAGCATATTAAACGACACAAACCACTAAATTATGGTTCTCGTCCCCTTTGGAGACAAATTAGTTAATTTAAAAACAATAATATAGAGCAAATCCATATGGAATTTATTTAATTAATGAAAATCATTATCTTAATTTTAAACTCTTTGTTTGCCTTCTGGATTAAGTACATTAATTAATTTTTATTTCATCAGACAACTTAAACTAATTAAGTACCTAATAAAATACTACAATGAATTAAAAATTATTAATTAAATTAAGCTTTCGTAACGCAAAATCACACACCAAAACAATGAATTAGGTTTTCAAGGCACCATTTATAATGGGTCAATTGAACAAAAAAGAAACCACTTGCTAAAATAATAATAAATTCTCAATATTCATGTCTTTATTTTGCCTCAAATTTTAGAAAGAAAAAAAAAAGGGGCCCCTATTAGTGATGATTTTCTATTCTTAATTTCATTTATTTTATGTTTTTTGGGGTTGTTTGTTTCTTAATGTATAAAAAGGTATATTCCACTACTCAATTATTCCAAAAAATTATATATTCTCTTTGAAGTTCATTTGATAAATATTATATTATTAATTAAATTTGAGAATAAAGATTTATTTAATATTACAAATGATATAAAATATCGAACAAATATTTTTAAAATCAAATAATTTGTAATCTTTTTTTGAGGGAAAAAATAATTTTTAATATTAATAATAGTGGTTCTTCCAAAAAATTTAAAAAAATATTAACAATGGCTCTTCTCAAAAGAAAAAAATGTTTAATTCTAAAAAGTCTTGTATGTACTTTTAGTCAATTTCCAATTGAGTATCTGAACTTTCAATTTTGCAATTAATAAGTATTTAAATTAGGAAATTGTTAAAAAAATAACGGTTAAAATATTTTTATTATTGAAGTACCTAAATAGGGGTTCAGCTCTTATTTTTTTATAGCACCTTAATTTTTTGTATTTTATTGTCAAAATTAAAAAATTTAGATACTCAATCTATAATTGAATAAAAGTATGGGGACGTTTTCTGAAATTAACCAAAAAATTAATAGTGGTCCGTGTTTAGCTGCTACTTTCGTGAATAACGGAGTCAACACTTCGTCGTTTTGTTCACCCGCCAACAACAAAGCCGGTGGAGAGTGTGGGGCCCTTCGTCCGCTCCTCAACTCCACCGGCCTGGCTTGGCTAGGCTTCCTTTTCGGCTTCGGTGTTCGGTCCTCAAACCCACCACCTTACCTTCTTCTTCTTCTTGTCCCAATTTTGCCCTCCACCTCAAGCAACCTCTTTCTTTGCTTCCCCACAAATCTTGATAGAAAAAAAAAAAAAAAATCATGTGAGAAATCAATTATCAATAGATATGAAAAATCAAAACAAGTAGTCCCTGTTAAAATGAATGGTGTTGAGAATTTCACATGACTAGTATTTGGTAAATATTTATTTATAAAAGTTTGGATATTTCTTCCATTTACAAGTACTTTTTGGGGTGAGTTAGACTCAAATCCAAATTTTAATATGTTATCAGAACTAGTACTTGGCCACTCGCGCAGATGTTCAATACTGCAAATCCAGGATTTACTATTTATAAAGACTTGAACAATCCTCTCCAATTAGGGAAAAATTTTCAGATGTCAATAAAAAAAAAAAGGAAAAAAACAAGTAGTCCTTGTTAGGATTGATAGAGTGGAGAGAAGAATCATATTAAAACCTTGTTTTATGGATAATAATTGCTTAGAGAAATATATATATATATAATAAATCCTATTGATAAGCTAATTACAAATCATATCAAATAGATTGTTTCTTTTTTTTTTTTTTTTGAAAGGTAGTGAGATTTTTTCTAATCAACAACTAATCACAAATTGCAAATTAATTATAGATTGTATAAATTAAGGACACTTTGATTTATCGGCTAATCCTAAAATAAAATATTCAATTAAAAAATCTCATAATATAGAATATTTCCAACCCTCCCAAAATGTTACTTTTGAAGTAAATAATGTAATGATCAAATATGTTATTTTTAATTAAAAAATAATATTTGAGTAAACTCTAAAATTTTAATTAGATATATTATAGTTAATTAAAAATTCGTAAAAAAAACATACGAAAGAAATCAAAATCTAGGAATAGAATCTTTATTTAACATGTATAAGTGAAATATTATACTTCAAGGAAATATGTCGTAAGTGATTTTTTTTTTCCTTTTTTTGTGAAAATTGGAAGATATAGAATTTTTGAAGTATAACAATTAATAGTTTCACGAGAAGCATGCATTCACACAATAATGTAGTGATGGAAAAGAACTCAAAGTGATAGAAAATTGGAGTTCAATAAATATTGTACTCCTCTATTGAATGAAAGTTTCATTGTGTATAGTTTTTTCTTTTCTTTTTTTTTTAATATATTGAACATATATTATTCATTCGAATTCAAGAGTTTTTATCAGATAAAAAGAAGTTATCGCCTTCTGCAGTTAAGACTTTTTTATTGTTAAATATATTATGGTTAATAATATTAATGTACATTTTAGTTGGAGAAGAATACTTGAAAAGACAACATCATTGCTCTTCGATTTTTTTTTTTAAGGAAAAATGTAAAAGTTATATTTGTTTTTAAAAACTTAATTGTTTCTTTTCTTCCTTTTTCCTAGTAAAGTATATATTGCAAAAAATTATAATATTTGGTAAATTTATATAAGGAAGAATCCCTCAAAAAAAAAAAAGGAAAATTTATGAGGTAGAAACAATGAATTGTCACTTTTGAAAATTCAAAGCAAACCAAAACAATTGGAAAAAAGAAGGTTGGAAAAGGCCCAAAAAAAGGTAGAAAAGTGACCTCGTGAATACTTGATTTATTTACCATTCTTATCAATAGGAAAATCTATAGCTAGATATATTTTTCTCCTTTTTATTTTCCATTCTTTCCAAGATATTTAAATACTTAATAAATTAAATCCAACTATTTCTTTTTTTCCCCCTTAAAAAATTATATTTTTTTCTTATTGAACCAATTCAACTATTTCATTTACAAGAAAATCGACCAAAATATAAACTTGTGTGAAACACAATATTCCTCTTTTCACACAAGATTCTAATCAAGATTGGCATTATTCTTTTAACATAATTTTTCCAAAATTATTCTTTCAATTTTTAAAAAAATATAATTTTCTAACCTATAATATATGCATATATTAATAAAGATTAAGTTTTTAATTTAAAATTTTAATTTCTTTGAATTTACTATTATATATACCAGTAGTAATACAAAAATCAAGATTTTTTGTAAGATAAGAAATTTGATGAATATAGTGAGATTTGATAAATCCCACGATAAAATTACGAAATTTCCATAATAAAATTTTATTTTCCTTTCAACTCTTTCTCTCTCTAAATGTATCTCTCATATCTCTTTTAAAAATCTTGAAGATTTGAAAGATAAAAATAGACATTTTAAACATTTTATATGAAAAAATATCGATTTTGAGGTGAAAACAACATAAAAAATGCATCAAATCGAAAATAGAAGCCGTGAGTGAGAGGTGCACTAGCTCACCCAGTGCTCCACCAGCTTCCATTTCTAATTTTATACATTTTTTGTGTTGTTTTTACTTCAAAATCGATGTTTTCTCATATAAAACCTTCAAATTATATTTCTAACTTCAAAAATTCCAAAATCTTCAAGATTTTCTAAAGAAAAATTACAAAGAACACGTTTACAAAGAGAAAAAATTAAAAAGAATATAAAATTTATTGTAAAAATTTTGTAATTTTATCGTAAAATTTATCAAATTCCGTATTCGAAACCTTATATTTCTACTCGAAGTATCAAAATACAAGTTTTTTTGGGTAAATATGAAATACAAGTTAAAAAGACCTATAAATCCTTTAAAAAAGACCTAAAAAAAGATTTGTGAGAAAAATTTAGAAGGGTAATTTAGTCAATAAGAAAATAATTTTAGTTTTTTTCTATCTAAATAATAATAGGATAAAATAGATGAAGGAGAGAGTGGGAACGGAACAACAAATAATAATAACACACACCAAACAGTGTAATGCAGAGTCAGACGGCAGTAGTAGTGAGAATCCCATATTCATCAAATAACGCCAATACATTATACATTACTAGTAGCGTGATTCGAGAAATTTGCTCTCTGCGTGCTTGTGGCACGTGGGTCCCCCTCACCCCTCAACCCCCCACCCCACATCCCCCCTCTTTTCTCCTAACGCTCTCTCGTTTTTTTCCTTTCTTCTCTGTTCCTTCTTTTCTTCCTCTCTCTCTCTCTCTCTCTCTCATCATCACATTTCTCAATACTCTTTCTCTCTCATGAATAAATTATGTCATAGCACACCTCACCGCATCATATGATCCGTTTTCTTTTCCATCTCTTCTTTTTCTTCTTCTTCTCAGATTCATAACGGTGCGTATTCATCCTCTGTCTCTTCATCTTCTTCCTTGATCTCTTCAATTTTTTCATCGTCATCGGTTATATAATCAATCAATCAATCACTCACCGTATTCTTTTATTTATTATGTATATTCCGACTCCGATTTTGATTGCTGTTTGATCTCTTCTTATTGAGGTATGTTTTTTTTTTTTGGAAATTTGTTCACTGATGTTTGGATTTTGGTAACTGATAGTTTGAATATGGTAATTAACTAATGAGATATTGATTGTAATTTGCAGGCTCGATTTTGAGAATCATCAATTTTTTTGTATTTATCCGTTGAGATTTCGAGGTAATTTTTTCTTTTAGAGTTTGTATTGATTTTATTTGTTTTTTAATGGTATGTTTGAAGATCTATGTGTAGTTGCATTATTTTGTATAGTTTTGTTTCTCTGCGAGATTTTTATGCTTTGGCTGTTGGTAGTAATTGAGAGTACAATGCGAGGTTGAAGCTTTTACAGGTTATTATTTGGCTGTTGCGTCTCGCGTTCTATTCTATTCTGTTTATTGATGATTGTGAAAGACTGCTACGGAAGAAAAAGGATAAAAAAAAGAAAATAAATTAAAAAGAAGCAGGTAGATGATAATATTTGCTGAATTTGTTTCATATTGATATTCATTGTGAGTCAGATGCAGGCTGATCTAGGATCTTCTCTAGAGATCACGCCCTTCATCAATGTGCCTCTGTGTGTCTGTTTATTTTTCTTTGGGGGAGGGGTTGTTACCGGTGATAGGTTGTTTGCTTTGTTTCTAATTTTCATCCCAAGGCTGAGGGTGTCCCTTTAGTTTCAGCACGAAGTTCTACATTCAGCTTTCTTGCAATAATTGTTTGAACTGTTTCTGCCTTTATACAATTCTTTACTTTCAACACAAACTATATGTTCAGCAGTCTTGCAGTAATTAGTTGAATTATTTGTTCTACTACTAATTGTGTGTTATCATGGAATGCTGTATTTTTACTTTGATGACAAAGGAAGAAAGTTATAGAAGCCTTATTTGAGAAGGCAAAAAAAGAAAGCATATTAGCTCACATTCAGGCAGTTAAAAATTTACTATCTTAAACACATAGATGCTATAAAGGGGTATAAAGGGGAGAACTGGGACTAGCCTGGTCTTTAAAAGGCACAAACTTCGGAATCCTTGGGGATTTGATTCTCCTCAATGCGATCCATGTTTAAGTTACATTTTAATTCTTTGGCAGGTAGTTTGTTTCTGGTCATCATACTTTACTTATTTTAAAGTACCTTCGGGGAGAATTAAGTTGTTTCCATATCAAAGAGAATGTTGGGAGATAATAATGGTAACACTGCACTGCCTGTTTTCCTTGATGAGGCCCGCTTTCAGTACCCTGGCAATGCATCTAATCAGCTACAGTTGTTTGGAAACTGTAAGTTTATTTTTCTTCTTAGCGAATTTGGAAATGTTAGCATTACAAATATGTTTTTCTCTACTTCCATGCTTGGGTAAACATGCCCAGAGACTTGCTTAACTGGAATTTCCATTATCTTAATCACACATCTGTTTCAATGAATATAAGAAAAGGGAAAGCAATTGTGGGCTAGGTAAAGCAATGTAGCTCCTGGTTATTGTGCTATACTATTTTGTTGATACTGATCATTTGTTAATTCAACTGTTTCAGTGTATAGAGCTTTAGTTTGCTTCATTTAACTCGTTCATGTGGAGATGTGTAATGTGTTAATGTATGCAATATCCTTTAGTAGAATTCCTACCTGTAATGTACACATGTTTTACCAAGGACTGATATGTGAATATTAAAGTTTTCATTCTGGAATAAGGTTCACTGAACAACCATGGGAGGGCATTCTCTTGATATGTGAAAGCTCATGCTGATAGCAATTTTCATTATTTGAACCCAATATGATGAAGAAGCAAGAATTGTTTGTCATGAAATAAGTATGATGACTAATAACCTTGCAAGTGACATATATGGGATGATATTCTATGCCAATTCCGTACAAAAGAGACTGTATTTAACTTTGTTTTGGTTTCAAAATTAGATACACTCCTGCTTGTATAGCTGACGGCTGAACTTGTTTCCTCTTGAATTAACTAATTTTGCTCATATTCTTGCTCAATTTTGACATTCTTTTACTTCAAATGAATTTTGATTGGATGTGTGACTAATTCAATTCACTACTCAGTGTCATATGGATTTAATGCTGATCCTGTAAATTATTTTGGAAATGAGAGCAATCTTATTCTTCGGCCTAATAAGCGAGGCCGGGAAGCTGAAGGAATTATAAATCAGCAGAAGCTTCAAATTTCTTTGAATAACAAACTTTATCATGATGAAGTTGATCGAACAGCAAGCATTCCTAACCAGAATCCTGTATCAACTGGTTTGAGGCTCTCATATGACGATGAGGAACGCAATTCGTCAGTTACTTCTGCAAGTGGAAGTATGAATGCACCTTCATCCATTATTTGGTCGTTAAATGATAACATCAGAGTTGAACTTGATAGGCAGAAAGAAGAATTTGATCAGTATATTAAAACTCAGGTACTGGCAACCTCTGTACTCCAGTTAAACTGTTCATTTTAGATATTAGAACGGATTTAGATGTTAACACTGTACTAGTCAAGTATGCTTCATTGCTTTATGTGTGATTCTTTCCAAACAGGAAGAAAATCTGGTGAAAGGGGTAAGAGATATGAAGAAGAGACACATGGCTTCCTTTTTAACAGCCATAGAGAAAGGTGTTGGTAAGAAGTTACACGAGAAAGATCTCGAGTTAGAAAACATAAATCGTAAAAACAAGGAACTGGCTGAGAGAATGAAGCAAGTTGCCGTAGAGGCTCAGCAATGGTGCTATAGGGCAAAGTACAACGAGTCGGTTGTCAATATTTTGAAAGCAAACCTACAACAAGCAATGCAAGGTGCTGCTGATCAAGGGAAAGAAGGATTTGGCGATAGCGATAAGGATGATGCTGCCTCGTGTATAGATCCAAACAATTACCTCAGCAGCGCTCCAAGTGGATCCGGGAAGCCTTGTTCGGTAGGAGGCAACATGATTTGTAGAACTTGCAAGGCGAAGGAGGTATCCATACTGTTAATGCCTTGTAGACATCTCTGCTTGTGTAAAGACTGTGAAGGTTTAGTTAATGTTTGCCCTGTATGTCAGTTGATGACAACTGCTACCGTCCAGGTTTACCTGTCTTGAAATATAAATTAAAAAAAAATAACTTACAATTTCAAAGATTAACTAAACCCTCCTCCTCTATGTTATTATACCATTTGATACTTTACTCTGATATAACTTAAAAGATGTATTTAGCGTTTTGTTAAATTCATAAAATTTGATCTCTTGTTTGTCTTTTTGCACTATTGTTTATATATATTGTTCCTAATGTTTTCTTGCATTGTGGAGGATCTGTGTTTGGAAAATGTGCAGGATTCTGGGCAAAGTTGGAATGGAACTAAGAGACCACAATGTCAAAAAATATGTCACATTATACAAGTTCGATATAGGGTGCATTTGGATTATATTTTATTTTCAAAATTTATTTACTTTCTTGCATTGCACTCCACACTTATCTCACTCTTTTTTTCACATTAAATTTATTTTTAATGAAAATAAAAGAAAAAGTATCTAACCTTTTTCATTTCATCTCTAATCTAAAGGATCTCTAATCTAAATGGATCCTTAATCTTTAAGTAGTTAATAATGAATTTCATTCATTTAACGTCGTCAACTTTTATAATATGTTTGGTATAATGGAATGAGATGTAATGATTTTTCTACTCAAAATTTTTTGCGTTAACTGTTTTGATAGTATAATTTCTTAATTGTAAAAAGTTAATAAATAGAATACAAACTCAATCAAGATATAAATATACCATAAATATAAATAAAAAATAGTAAAACAGGAAATAAATAAATTTTTTATATTGTTTAGAAGTTAACTTTTTTATTTATTTTTTAGTTTGAAGCTTACTAAAATGATCTACGATAAAAAAATATGAAGACGATCAAGAAAAATTACGTAATGTATATTTTAATAAATATTCTTAACATATATTTAGAAATTTCTTTCATAATGAAAATGGGAACCTTATTAAAAACATATTAATATTAATAGATATAGTAACTTTCGTAATAAAAAAGAACAAATTGATCATTAAAAATGGAAAATATTTCGTCATAGATATATATCAAGAATATGAAGAAAATCAAGAAAAATTACGTAATTTATATTTTAATAAATATTCATAAAATGAATTTAGAAATTTTTTTCATAATGAAAAAGAAAAACCTTATTGAAAAAGATTAATAGATATAACAAAAGAAAAACTATGTAAATATATTAAGAATATGAAGAAGATCAGGAAAAATTCTATAACAGTCGGCTAAACCTTTCTTTCTGCTTTGTTGCTTATTTTTTTAAAACAATCATTTTAAGTAGGTCGTACTAGTGAGTTTAAACTCCTTGTTGTCATAGATCCGAGTTAATGAAGGAAAAGAAAGTATCTCCTTTATTTGCTAGCTCAAAGCCCGTTGTTACTGTCTCGTTTTATTACTTTGAGTTAATTGTAAGTACCTCTCAATCAAGCTGTATCCTCATTTAGAAATCACTCGTCCACTGCTCTTAGACTTTTTGCTCTACGGCAACTACAGCTACTGATCGATCTAATCCTTTGATCTAGTCTAGTAGTTAATTATTTTTTCGGTACCCGAAGAAGTATAATACTACTATGGTCGAAAGGCATTAAACTAATCATGGTTCCTGTTCTTAGCTGTTGGAAAATTTTACGTAATCTATATTTTAATAAATATTCTTAAATTGCATGTAGAAAGTTTTTTCATAATGAAAAAGGAAAACATTAATTAAAAAACTGGCTAATAGATATAGTAATTTTCATAATAAAAAGGAAAAAATTTCATATATATCAAGAATACGAAGAAGATAAAGAAAAATTACGTAATTTATATTTTAATAAATATTTTTAAAATGAGTTTAGAAAAATTTTTCATAATGAAAAAGAAAAACCTTATTAAAAAGATTAATAGATATAGCAAAGGAAAAATTATGTAATAAATATATTAAGAATGTGAAGAAGATTAGGAAAAATTCTATAATAGCCGGTTAAACATTTCCTTCTGCTTTGCTACTTATTATTTGAAAACAACCATTTTAAGTAGGTTGTACTAGTGAGTTTAAACCATTTATTATCATCGATCCGAGTTAATGAAGGAAAAGAAAGTCTGCCCCTTATTTGCTAACTCAAAGCCTGTCGCTATTGTATTGTTCTATCATGAGTTAGTTGACAGTACTTCTCAATCACTCATGAGCTGCTCTTAGGCTTTTCGCTCTATGGCAACTATGTCTACTGATCGATCTAGTCATTTGATCTATTCTAATAGTTAATTATTTTTTGTGTACTATTAGAAGTATAATACTACTAAGAGGCATTAAACTAGTCATGGTTCCTGCTCTTAGCCGTTAGAAAAGTTTACGTAATCTACACTTAAATAAATATTCTTAAAATATATTCAAAAAGTTCTTTCACAATGAAAAAGGAAAACATTAATTAAAAAATCGATTAATAGATATATTAACTTTTGTAATAAAAATAGAAAAATTGGTAATTAAAAACAGAAGAAATTCCATATATATCAAGAATATGAAGAAGACTACGAAAAATTACGTAATTTATATAATAAATATTCCTAAAATGAATTTCGAAATTTCTTTCATAATGAGAAAGGAAAATTCTATTAAAAAAAATTAATAGATATAGTAACTTTTATAATAATGAAAAAAAAGAAAAATTGATAACTAAAAAGCAAATAATCCATATTAGATATATTAAGAATATGAAGAAGGACAAGAAAATTACATTATTAAAATGAATTTTAATAATTATTATTTTTTATAAATTAAAAAAAGGAGTGTATAAATCAAACTCATCACATATTAGTCACGACTTATTAGGTTTAAATTATCCACCGTTCCGCTCAGCCGCAATTCGTCCGGCGAAGAAGACAGAAGACGAAGTAGAAGAATTTTGAATAAATATGGATGAATTGCCGGACGAGCTTGTTGTTGCCATCCTCTCTTTCCTTACGATTAACGAAGCTGGTAGATGCAGTTTAGTTTCCCAGAGATGGAAGAATTTGTGGAAATATTTCTCTGGCTTTCTGGATTTTGATGTGTATAAGATTTCACCACGCTTTGTAAGGGGATTCAATCGCGATTATGACGGAGATGACCGCCGATTCCTTAATTGGGTGAATTCAGTATTGCAATTGATTGAATCTACATCGATAAATGGGCTGGGGATCCGTTATCCTTTGATTAGAAGATATTCCGATGATATGGACTGCTGGATTGCTTTTGCCATAGAGAAGAAAGTTGAAATTTTCGAGATAGATCTAGATTATCAACAAGAACCTTATACTCTTACGAGTAAGGTTTTCTCCGATGAATCGGCGCCGAATTTCTCTTGCCTCAGAGATTTGCGTTTGACAGGAATCGCTCTCACCAATGAAGTGATGGATCAATTTTTGTCGAATTGTCCATTGATCCAGAACCTCTCACTTGAATATATAGGAGGCCTTTCAGATTTAGAAATTTCACAGAAAACTCCCCTTCTGAAGCACCTGGCGATTAGGAGTTGCTGCAGTTTGGAAAATTTCCAAGTAGTTTCAGCTATGAATCTTGTCTCATGCAGGTATAATGGAGACAACAAAAGTATAATTCGTTTCGAAAGAGTTCCTCCCCTGCTTTTTGAGTTATTTCTTAGTGGGTTATGTGTGAATTATCTGCTGAAAAATCCTGAAGAGCATTTCAATTACCTGTCTCAGATGAAGAAGCTTAAGCTAAAATTGCAAATTAGACATGATGATCAGTTGATTGAATACCCTCCTACTTATTTTGGATTCCATAATCTCACAGAGATTGAGCTTTGTGTGGAAGGGGTAAAGTTCAAAAATTATATTCGTTACTGTTCATTGATCAAATCAGCTCCTCTGTTGCGAAGATTTGCAGTGAAGTTGGTACTTTGGACTAGAGATATGCATTCTAGAGATGGAAAGCTTGCTAAAACTTATAAATATGAATCTACTACTTCTACTACTGAGAGATGGAAACATGAAAATCTTAAGTTAATTGAGATTGAAAATTATGTCTTGTGTGATAGTGGTTTGAAATTGGCTTTTTACTTGCTTGATATGGCTGTTTCATTGGAGAAAATGATGATTATAATAAATGATGAGTCCTTTCCTCATATGAGTATACCCTTTGTTTCCAACGAGAGGTTACAAAGAAGAGCTCAAGACTATGGCGCAAGGTTGAAGCCAAAATTGCCTGCTGGTTCTCTATTAGAGCTTCGTTCCATCTCTCATTGGGGACATGAATATCACATGAACTTTCTTAAATGAGTGAGGGGATCATGCCATTGGAGAACCTCTCTTGTCCGATTAGTGATTCTTGGTTGATATGGTTTCATGTTTCTAATCCCTTCCTTGGTCTCACTTTCCTATTGGCCATAAAGTGTAATTTCTTTTTGATTTGATAAGACGTTTTGTTTTGAAAAAAAGTAATTTCATTAAGGTTGTGTTTAGTTTTTAGTATTTGAATTAGAATTAGAATTGAAATTTTGTAGAATTAGAATTCGATAGAATTTTAAGAATTGTAATTTTAATTCTTTATAAAATTGTTATGAGAAGGTTTTATGAATGTTGATTCTTCCTGGGTTTTGATTTACTGGTTTTATTGCATACAAAAGTGCTCAGCTAAGGTTTTGGAATGTAATGTCAGGTGAATACATCGAAGGGAAGGGGGAGTTTGTCATTCGGTTTCATTGTCTGTTTTACTCCATCTCTTATTAATATTTCAATTTTGCTTGAGAAAAAAAATTAATATATATAAGTTTTTTTATATATATATATATATATTTTTATATAAATCTATAATACTTTTTAAACTTTTCTCTTTTTATTTATATTAATTTTTATGTTAGAAGATTAAAAAGATATTGAAATTTATTATTAATATGAAAGTAATAAGAAAAATTTCATCAAGTATTATTTTGAAACAATTGTGATAAATAAAAAAAAATCAAAATTTTTATAATGTGATAAATAAAAAATGGAAGAGATAATAAAAAAATCACTTTTTTTCAAATTAATATATATATATATATATAAAACAAAAGAAAACGTACGAATGAACATTTACCCCTCAGAAATGTATTTTATTATGACTACTAATTTTCGTTTTTCTTGGGAAGAAGGCAAAGGGAAGTCGGGGGTTTTCAGGCGGCCGGATTGGGATTGGGATTTGGCCCCTCCGCTCTGGCCATCGTCTTCTTTTACAGATGAGAAAAATGACTTTCTCTGCTGTAAGCGCGTGGAAACAAACTCTTTTTTTTGTCTGTTTCCTCCGGAAGATGCCGTAACCGTTTCTTTTGGGTTCATGTTTCAAAAACTAGTCCCATCTAATCTTGATTTGTTATTTCTAAGTAAAAGACAAAAATTTTGTGGCACAAGCGTAATTTAAAATTAAAACACGGCCATTTTTCTTTTAAAAATTTTTCACACTGCCGAGTGCCGCTGCTAAGCTGACTATAAAGAATAAAGACCTTAACAGCTTCTTCTTCATCGGCAACGAGGGCAGAGAAGGGAAGAGGTCAGTTTTCTTGATGTTTGATTCTCTTTTTAAAGATAAAGATTGCTACTTTTTCAGTTTTTCTCTTTTCTTTTTGAATTCTGTTCTGAATTATCATGGGGGCTGTTGTTGTTTGGAAGGAATGCCCCTTTTTTGTTTTAGTATTTTCGTATCATCTGGATGAAATTGAGGGGTTTTTGACTTCATCTGAAGCTTAATTTTTCAAATTCTATGGTTTATGATGCTGAATTTTATATATTTATCAAGTTAAATAGCATTTCTAGGCAGGTTTCTTGATGAAGTTCTTCGTTTGGATTGCCTTTGCCCATTAGTGTTTGAACAAGATTTTGATTGAATAGCAACTTGTGTTGTGCTTTGATTCAGTTATGATTGTGATATGATCTGTATATTGTTGCAATTGCATCTCAAATTGGGCTGGGAATGATAATTTAATATTTTTGTGGGGGTGTTTTTTGTTCCCTGTCTTGCTGAATTGATAGCAGTGGGTAGGAAAAACACCCCACAATTGATGTTTAAGTTTGTCGTTTAAAGAATGAGCTAATGGGGTCTAATTGTGGTTGCAGATTTTAGATTGTGCATGTTGCCAGCAATTCAGTAGTTGGCAATTGAGGCTGACTTTGTTTGCTCGTTAATTAAATTGCTGTGCTTACGTGATAAACGTTTGTACTTTTGGTTGAAAATAATTGATTCTCATTTCACGAATGCTTCTGTTCTTATTTTCATTTGTAAAGATCATAACTTTTTTGTATTTCTTCCTTTAATGAATGAAATTGGGTTTGTGAATTGTGGTACGGTTATTTGAAATTGTTTATGAGCAGGTAGCAATCTTGACAATCTTCAAGGGTAGAGAACTGCATTCATTTCCTGAATAGGAGATGGGATCTGAGGGGCCAAAATCTGTGACCATTCATGTGACAGGATTCAAGAAATTTCAAGGAGTTGCTGAGAATCCTACTGAGTCTATCGTTAATAATCTAAAGAAATATGTTGAGAAGAAGGGATTGCCCCCTGGCGTCCAATTGGGAAGTTGCCTGGTCCTTGAAACTGCAGGAGTCAATGCACTTCCCATGCTTTACAAGGTCCTGCAGTCAGGAACCTCTTCACAGAACAGCTTGAATGATGACCGGGTCATATGGGTCAGTTCAATTAGTTTTTTGGGCCTTTTCTGATTTGTTCCTTTACTTTCCAATTTATTTTGTTTGTGTTGTTTGTGACTGCGAGAGGTCAGTGAAGTTTGGTAACTTACCATCTTTCCCTTTGTCTTTTTTAGCTTCACCTTGGGGTGAATAGTGGCGCACTCAAATTCGCCATTGAAAGGCAGGCAGTCAATGAAGCTACTTTCCGTTGTCCTGATGAGCTTGGTTGGCAACCTCAGGTGGATATTTACTCTATTGCATCTTAGTGAAATAATGTTAAAATACATTGCGGCTAAAGTCATAACTTTTCTTCCAGCAAATGCCCATAATTCCTGGGGATGGAGCACTAACTTTGGCAAGAAAGGTATCTCTTCCTTCCATTTATTTGTTCACAATTTGTTTTCCTCATTTATTTTCCATTGCTTAAAGACTCTTAGTCGGGATTGTAATGCCAATAACTAACCTGTACGAGATGGTTCATGTGGATATAGTAATATCATTACATGATCTTATTCTTCCTTCATTCATGTATCAATCAGCATTTGAAAAAGATATTCGTGCTTGTTTAAGTGGTTTTTCTTAACAGAATAGGCCATATAATGAAGATTTTATAAAGCATTTCGTTTTCTGATGTTAGCTAGAAAACCAGCTATTGATGCAACAGATGAGCTCATTTTGTATGTTTAAAGACTTCCCCACGAATTATTTTGACTAATGGATAGTTATTGTTAGTTTTCTTGACAAATAGATTTGATTTGGAACATGCTATTAATCTGTTCTATGTCGCACAGCTTCCCACTTTTGCATATGGTTATGTATTTGATGTATGGCATCACAGTGGAATTCAACATATGAGTATTACGAGTATGTAAATATATGAGAGTAATAAAAGTAAAAGAGGACTGCTGTACGTTCATTTCTTTTCCCGACCATGTAGTAAACAACTATTAGTTTGGTGCCTGATAGAGTTTGGCCTGAGATTCTCCTGAATCATTTGAGTGTTTAAGCTGTTGAGTAAGGTAAAGCACTGTTGGTTTGATGCTTAGATTTTGATACTCTTGCTTTGCTTTCAAAATGTATCCCTTATGCCAACACGAACTGTTTTGTTGATGCAGACATCTTGCTCTGCCGAGGCAGTCCTGCAGCACTTGAAGAATAAGGGTCACGATGTGATGATGTCCGATGATGCAGGTCGTTTTGTGTGCAATTATGTGTATTATCATTCTCTCAGGTTTGCTGAGGAAAAAGGTCACAAGTCTCTCTTTGTCCATGTTCCTCTCTTTTCTAGAATCAACGAGGAAACGCAAATGCAGTTCATATTAGCTCTTCTAGAAGCTGTTGCATCGACATGTTGATATCGTATATTAGCATCTAGAAAGCCGTTGCATCGAACCTGTTGACATAGTTCTCTTGAATGTGAAATTATGAGTAAAACATTGCCCCTATATAAATCAATCTCTCCATGTTTCTGCATTGGTGTGTGTGTGTGTGACAGTTTCCCAAATGTATCTTCTGAGATTGAATAATTTTAATTATAACAGCAAGTTCCTTGGGTGACTTCTATAATGTACTACAATTGCCTCAAGTAGCTATAGCAGGTTGGGCCTAAAATCATATGCTTCCTATACTAAAAAAACCATCATGAAATGGTGTTAATAGCTACCTTGTCACTCCCGCTCTTGCAGACTTGAGAGTATAACTCATAGATATAATAGCATGAATATTCTAAGGTGACCGTAGATATTCAGTTCCCATGTTCTTGTATCACACCTAGTCCAGGATCGGGTAAAGGTGTAGAACTGTAGTCGGATGGTGTAGTTCATGCCTTCTTCTTGCAATTTTGAAAGCGCGATTCATGAGTTTGGGATAACCTATGGCCCATTAGTTAGCGATATTTAGCTGATGTTTTTATATTGTTCAATCACATCAAATCAGAAAGGTTGTCATGTAGCGATTGACATTATATTATCAAAGCATAATTACCGATTGGATTGTAGAAGCTACTTAACTTAATTATCTATGGCTCTATCAATGTTTTCATCAATGGAAATGCATAAAGCTGCTTCAAGACTCAGTGCAGTTAACAATAAGGATGCAATTTCTTAACCATTTTTGTGTCTACCAAGAGACAGGTTGCTCTCACAGACAGATCATCAGCTATACATTGAAAAGGACTCGTTCATCAATCATTTGATGTCCGTTTGCGGCTCTCTTTCTGACAAAGGTTTTAAGGTTTTCTAGCAAAGATTGTCCTTCTGTGATTGGTTTTTTTTTTATCAGTATGCCATCGCTTTCACAGGTTGAAAGAACAAAATCCAATTACAAGAGGTGTGTAGTTTGATAGTGCGATTTCTCACTTTAAGTACTTTTACCTGGCGTGAGAGATTCTGAATTTGAATTACTAAGTGAGCAGTTTAATGTCGCACGCCAATCTTGTACTGTTGTTTGGGGCTTTGTGTCTTCTAATCCCGCATACCAGTTTTGTGCTGTTGTATGGGGGGTTTTGTGCCATTCGATCTCTTCTGGATTAGTCGATGACCGATAAAAAAAAAAAAAAAAAAAAGAAGAGGAGAATCTAATGGAAAGGCTTTTTGACTGATGATGAATTTTTTTTTTGAGTGGATATTGGAAGCATTTGTTGAAGAGTAAAGCAAAGATCTCCAAATTTCATAAAACCTTTCACTTCAAGTGTAGGCATAATATGTAGAAAGTGTCAAACACTTTCATCTACTTTCAAGCCAAGCCATATAGTGGTATTTACCACAAAATTATCCACTTTTTCAACACTTAATCTTTGCATATAAATTAATACCACCAAATGGGTTCACTTGATTTATGCTGAAGATCATCAATCAATCAAGAAAAGAAAAGAATACCCCTCCCACCCCCCCCAAAAAAAACCCCATTAAAAATCATGGCCATGGCCAAGGCCAAGTTTCTTTTCATTTCTATACTTTTCTTGCTTATGATAGCAGCCAAAGCATCAGCAGAGAAAAGATTTTCTTCTGACAAAGCTAACAACATTTTAAGGGAACTTGAAGAAGATTTTGATATAGAAGAAGAAGAATATTATGATCATGAATTTGAAGAAGAAGAAGAAGAATTGGTGCCATGGAGAAGTGAAAGAGGCAGCAAAGTTCTTGTTAATGTTGATGGTTTTGGTGCTGTTGGAGATGGAGTTTCTGATGATACTAAGGTATACATACATTCTTTCATTTTCTTTTGATTGAACCATTTTGGTATATTAAATATTAGGTTGAAATGTGCGACGCTCACTCTCAAACTTTTCTAAACTATCAACTTTAAAACATACAGTTTTAACCCCTGAATTACAAAACGTTGATAATTTAACCCTTTTTGTTTAGTTGGGCCATTAACTAGTGACAGAGAAGAGTCATATGACATTCACATGACTTCTTTTGAGGGTATTTTAGTCAAAATCTATATTTTTTAGTAATTAGTAAATTTAGTCCTATAACTATTTATTCTGTCTTAACTTGGTTCTATATTAATTTTTTATTTATTTTAAACCATAACTTGTTATATATTTTATTTACTCATTTCAATCCGATGACTAAATATCTTTGATATTTTTGGATAAATTTCAAATTAGTATTTCAAAATATAATATATTCTCTAAAAATACTTCAACATGGATAAAAACGTATCAATCAAGTATGTTACATCTAAATATTTTGAAAAGGTTCAAGGGTTTGCCACATCTTTTGCCCTAAATATTAACCAAGAACTAAGCCAAATTTGAGCCCATTTCAAGTTTATAGTTATTTAAAGTCACTTATTTAGCAAACCAAAAGAGAAATTACTAGAAAAGAACAATTTTGCTGCCAAATAGAAAACCATTTGCCGTTTAGATCTTCCACATGACATGCTAAGTGAGAGATTCTAAGTTCGAGTCACTTAGGAAGTGGTTCAATACTATATACCAGCTTAGTTCTGTTGTTTAGAAGCCTTGTGTCCTCCGATCCTTCCCAAATTAGCCGATAACTCTCAAACGCCGAGTTAAAAAAAATAGAAAACCATTCATATTTGTTCCATTTGTCATTAGGCCTTTGAAGATGCATGGAAACAAGTTTGTTCAACGGCAAAATCAGTTCTTTTGGTCCCTCAAGGACGCCAATATCTTGTCAATGCCACAAAATTTAGTGGGCCTTGTGCAGGCAGGTTAATTGTCCAGGTACTTGGTTAGAATCCTTTACTTTTCTTTTTTATTACTTGTTATATTTCCGTAGAAAATAAGAAATTTCAAATTTTTTTCTCGTGAAAATTAAAATACCTTTCAACCTTTTTTTCTCTCATCGTTATTATATCTACAAGTTTCTAAGTTAGAAGAATAAAAAAAAATACTCCCTCCGTCTTTTTTTTTTACTTGTAAAATTTTGGATATCACACTAATTGAAAAAGACAAGAATGCCCTTCAAACTTTTCTCTCTCATAATTATTATTATTTTTACTAGTTTCTGCGTTAGAAGAATAAAAACAAAAAGAGTATCGAAATTTATTTTTAATGGGAGGGTATATTAGAAAAAAGTTAATTGAATATTGTATTATTTTTACGATGTGATAAATAAAAAAATAACGAAATTAGTATAATTGATTAATGTTGTGTTGATTATTATTGAAATTGAAATGGGGGAACAGATTGAAGGAACAATTATAGCACCTGAGGATCCTAAAAGTTGGGATCCAAAACTTGGACGAATTTGGCTTGATTTTTCGAATATTACTAAAGTTAGTTTCCAAGGTAATGGAATCATTGATGGCTCAGGAAGCAAATGGTGGGCAGCTTCTTGCAAAAAGAACAAGTCTAATGTAAGTATTATCTATTATTCATATATAAATCCATCGTTTTTCGACATTACATAATAGTTTTACGAGACGTACAAAAGGAATCATCATTCTATTCTATCTTCTTCATCTAAACAATGTAATGGAAAGATGATTCCGTATCTATTCTGGCTAAAAAAAGCATTATGTTCCATTTCATTTCATCCTACTAAACGTGCTGTTAGGGTTTATCTTTTCCCTGTAGGTAGATTTTATTAATAAAATATACTAAATTAAAAATATCTTATTTATTTACTAAAATATTTTCATGTTTTCTTGTCCACAGCCTTGCAAAGGAGCACCATCAGTAAGAACCTAATAACCCCTATTTAGTTTTTCTTATATAATTATTTGATCTTTTGTGACAATTTACAAATGTAGGCATTAACAATAGCTTCAAGTTCAGCAGTGAGGGTAAAAGGGCTTACAATTCAGAATAGCCAACAGATGCATTTTGTCATTTCAAAATCGGATTCTGTTCGTATAATTGATGTTAAAGTTTCTGCACCTGAAGACAGCCCAAATACTGATGGCATTCATATCACTGAATCAACAAATGTTGTTCTACAGAATTGCAAAATTGGAACTGGTAAATAATATTCGCCTTTTATAATTTTCGTTTTGTCTCTCGAGAATATTATTTATTTCATTTGTCACTTTTGTCTAATAACTTTTTACGAGGGCTGAAAATACACTTATATGACGGCTGTAGGTAGTTTCTAGCCAATTTCTCATATTTAGTAAGAGTAAACGCCAACCTATAACTAGAATGGGTTAAACTAACCTGGCAGTGGACTGGGTTGGTCCACAAGTCGGGTTATTTCGACTCATTCCAGTTGTTAGTTAGCGCTTAGATTAGTGATTGACCGAAAGATGACATGTTAGTGTCTCGTGATATTAATTATCTGTCGTATAAGGGTATTTTCAACTCTCGTATTAGATAGAAATGACTAATGTAATAAATAATATCTTTAAGTGACAAAACGTAAATTATACAGAGACTTTTTTGGCCAATTTTACTTTACATAATTACCCTGTGATTTGATGTATCATGTCCATGATATATAATAATAGTTTTATTATGACGCTTCAAGTTTCTCTATGATTCTAATTATGGTCTAAAATGATTTTTGTTTTCATATTTAGGGGACGATTGCATTTCGATTGTAAATGCTAGCTCCAATATCAAGATGAAGGGGATTTATTGTGGTCCCGGACATGGAATAAGGTATTAAACATTCAAAACACCACGATCATAAAATTATTTTATTTCTTTAATAAATAAGCATTCATAAAATTTGAAAATATACTGTATTTAAGTTCTGAATTCAATTATCCACCGAACGTTGTTGCATGTTTTGAAATATGCTAGCATTGGAAGCCTAGGGAAGGGCAACTCAATTGGCATAGTTACAAAAGTTGTAGTCGATAATGCTTTTATTCGAGGCACTACCAATGGCCTCCGAATCAAGACTTGGCAGGTATATATATATTCTCGTTTATCTTTAAAAAAATCGCATTTTACATGTATTTTTTTAAAAGAAGAATATATAACTGTAAAAGATGTAACGCGTTGCAGGGTGGATCGGGTTATGTTCAATCGATACGTTACCAAAATGTTAGAATGGAAGACGTTTCCTATCCGATAATCATCGATCAATTCTATTGTGATTCACCAACATCTTGCCAGAATCAGGTATTAATTAACTAACACTGCTGCTGATTTTTTTTTTTTTCAAACCCTAATGAATGAAAAATGAAGTTAATTTTTCGTGTTTTTGGCCTAAGACATCTGCGGTGGCAATAAGTGAAATCATGTACAAGAACATCAGCGGGACATCAAAAAGCCGAGAAGCTATGAAATTTGCATGCAGTGACACTGTCCCATGCAGTAACATCGTACTGAACAATGTGAATTTAGAAAGGAAAGATGGCACGGCAGAGGCTTATTGTAACTCCGCCATAGGGTTTGGCTATGGACTCGTGCAGCCTTCTGTGGAAGCATGTCTTACCTCATCGGACAAAAGAATCATTAGTAGTATCGCCGAAGAAGACGATGCAGGCGACGTTTTTGGCCGGAGCAGCAGCAGCAGCCAAGAAGATTATCTCATTCATACAGAGCTATAATCGTCAGACAACCAATCTGAATTGTTGCAGCTACTACATTTGTATGTTGGATTTGTTTTCTTAATTGTTTTGAGGATTTTAGTGTTATGTTTGTCTTAAATATCTTGTAGAGGGAGATTAATTACACAATATATTTGTTATTACTGTTGATTTGAGATATGAATTAAAAGATAAAAGTATGATTTGTCCAATTCTTTCTTGATTTCCTATGTAAGTTTGTGTCCTAAATCAGCTGCAAGAAAGGAGAGACAATCAAAGGATGAGAAATATTTAAGAAAAATGATGTAATAATCAAGTTTGATAGAGATTATGTTAAAGTACTTTTATGTAGCAATCAAATGTTGCTTTCCATCTACATTTGATTATTTTTGTTTTTCTTGTTTAGAGTTTGATTCTGAGATTTCTATATTGAATTTTGTGAAAATTAAACTATTATTCACCCAAAAAGAGTAAAAACTAAACTATTTCTGAAAGTAGAAGCAAATACACATCTTGATTTTGCCATTGGCGGCATTTCTGGCACCATAGAATAAGAATATGGAGCAACGGGGACATGACCCATCGAGCAAGCCCAATAGGAAGCAATCTACCGGTTAAGGGGCCTCGGACACAAGTGGGGGGGTTTTGCCTTCGGGATTTTCCCTAATCAAACAATAAAGAGTAATGGGACATGGCCCATCGAACAAGCCCAATAGAGAATAATCGGATAAATTTCAAGCACGTCAAATAAGATTAGGGAGTGATGGGAATTGGGACATGGCCCATTGGGAAAAACCGAAAGGAAATAACTAGATGAGACCCATTGGGCCGGTGTCCTACATAGAAAGTGAACATAATATAAAACGAAGAAGGATAGCTTAAGCTTAAACGGTTTAGTGAATTGTGAACCCTACTTCGGAGAGTAATTGATGAGCAATTCATTTTATTTCAATCGGTTTCTGTCTTGCAGGTAATCATCAAGAAGCAATGTCCTTATTGCTTGTTCTGCTACATGTCTTGATGCTACCAACTAAGTTATGGGGATAAATTGTTGTGCCTACATGATGAATAACAAACAAAAGAAACAGGACAATTCTTGATTCTTGATTTCCCCAAAAAACTAATCTGAATTCTTCATTAAATTATTGGAGATTTGGCAAACAATGATTGAATGCCACCAAGAAAGAAATTTTTTTTTCAGCTGGGAAATCTAATAAAACCTGGGAAGATTACTTGACCTTATACAGACAAAAACATACATACATTTTTGCTCATAAAAGATATGTTTTTTTTAATTACACTTGACAGAAAAGCTTAACAGCAAGGCTCAGATGTGGGCTCTGAGTTTGGTGGGTTTCCTTTGGTATGAAGATTAAAGAAACAGTAACTAAGATTGTTTCTTAAAGATTAGGTATGAAGAATTAGGGTATAATGTATATTTTATGTGACATACATAAGTGTCAGAAATGGATGGTATGTATAAGAGTATCTTCAGAATATTTATTTTGACATAACGAAAAAAATTATTAAGTAGTTGATCATGATGCTATGAGACTCATGAATCTCACTTCAGACTCGTGGGAATAAAATATGAGATTATAATATTGTGTTATAGTTACCGATCGAAAATCTAAGAACTAAGTGTTATACGATGATAAGTAGTGAGTCTAGTGATAGTCACCTCTATAATTCCATACTCCTAGTTCGGAATAAGTCTGGTAGAGTTGCTAACAAAGATGCTAGGGCTTTCAAGAGTAAATCTAATACTCGTCCTGTATGGGATAAGTCTGAAAATAGGACTCATAAGTCATACTCGTAGATAAAGGGTGTGACAAATTTTTTTTCTTGTTCAATATAAAAGTAAGAACAGTATAATCGAGTAGTTATCTCATCGTTATAGCAGAGAATCAAGATCTTCTCGTACAAATGTATTCACTTAATCAGATTCGATCTATTGACCTCTCATATAAAAGTATGAGCCAATCAACCAGAACAACCATACCTTGATTGTGGTGGTTGGAAAATTTATATGCAACAAGTGCTTGTATGCATTAATTTAATCTCAAATTGATACAATTTATATATTCAAGATTGCTTCAATGCATAAGCTTGATAGAATCTCAAATTCTTTCTTGTAGTTATTAGAAAGACACAAGTCTAGCAAGCAAGTGGCTGTTTGATAAATAGATTATTATATATCTGCCAAAATATGCAAATTTTCTTAAAGCCAATTCAACCTAACACCATATGCATTATACATAAAACCCCAGATTCTCCCTTCTGTGTATTCAATGATCCAAACAGGTCCCCATTTCTGATCATCATCAAAACCTAACAATGGGCAAAGACAAGAATATTAAATTTTGTAACAATTTTAAAAAAAAAAAACAGAGAAACTAGATTTGAGGATTGTGGCTATAAAAGGGCCATTGTCAGTGAGAATGAGCAATGCACGTGCCTTAGATTAAGGATTACGTGGTTCTTCTGCAGTTTGTCAAGAATTTTGCCATGGCTTCTTTTAGGCCTTAGCTTAGCTTGCATTATTGATAAAGCTCAACTTGTTTTAGAGTTGCAAACTTGATAATAAGTATCAAGGGTCGAATTCGAATCACGATAGTGTGAGAATTCAACTTGGTTAATATGATGGTAGTTTTTTGTGCGTATTAAGTCAAGAACTGTTGAATTAATTTCGCCATTTTTAGTTCTCGGAGAAAGAAAAATTAAATAACCAAGCAAAGCAAAGAAAAAGAACATCATTAAAAACCTTTGGGTCCTCAAAGAAATCCGTGAATGCTTCAAGAGATTGGGATGATATGGCTTCCTTTGATGATGGCCATTTATTCATTAGCCTATGGATATAAACAACCACATGATGACAAATCCATTCCTTGTCTTCAAACCTTTTTTAAATGTAATAATAGTTTAATTGTGATACAAGTATAAGTACGCGTTTAATTTATAATCATACTCTCATACCATAATGTTATGTTTTATTTCGCAGTTTTAAAACGTATTTTATAAGCTTGACAATACAACATTTACAGTCCACTATTTGACAACCGTTCTCGTTATGCTGAAATAGATATTCTCTTAAGATAACCTCAACGTCCATACTTATATAATATATAAACATATCATACTGATTCAATATGCAATAGAAGTATCATATAACATCAATAGAGAGCTAGTAGAGGCTCGGGAGGACCATGGCTTTCTTCAATTCTTTTTGTGCTTTTTATGTTACATACAATTATATCATTCTTGTGTGAAGATTAGTATATTTTACTATTTTATCCCCTTAAATTAAAGATAATTTCTTCAAAAAAATAATAAATTTAAGTTATACTTACAAAATATAATAACTCAATATTATTTTGAAAAGTTGGACATTTTTTTTCTTGTAAACTGTGGAAAACAAAAATTTCCAGTCAATAAAAGTTTCTGAACCATCCGTGAACCAAAACCATTTTTGTTGTCCAAGTTTGGATACTTGGCCAATGTTTCTTAGGCTTATCCATTAATTTTTCAATGTCCCTCTTGTTCTTGAGCTCAACATTTTTCAATTTTTCCTTTTTTTGGTTTTTCTTGCCTAAGAAATCAAGATAATAGATTAATGCATGATAATATTTTTATATATAGAAAAAAAAGGCATAGACACCTTGCAGCTTGTCAAGGGAGTAAAGAAGGACGAAGAAACTTTTGATTTGTTAAACCCCTCTTCTCGAGCGATAGGAGTTCGTTTAAACAACAGAAAGAGGCGTATTGACAGAAAGAACGGGAGAAACTGAATTGAGACATGATTTTAAACAAAAAAAGATCCAACTTATGTCACAATTCGCATATCTTTATATTATACAAGTTCGTCATATGCACATTCGATCCAAGGAACCAGAATAACAGTGTACGATTCTAGAAATGTTATGTCTGACCATTACATTACGAGATGAGTACTATAAGTCTTATGGATTTAACAGTACTTACAAATCCTATTTAACAAGTGTTTTCGTTATGTTAAAATAGATATCTCAATATGATCTTTAATAGACAAATAAATCATATATTTATCCCTCGTAGGACAGGGGTGTTATGTATATATATATATACTTTATAGTATCATGTACTTGAAAAGTAATCTTTTGAATGGCATGGGATGGGTAAGTGCCTAGCAATTAAAGCATTACCAATATGAAGAAGAAGTAGCTAGAATGGTAGTAGGTTCTACAATTTGTCCAATTTCAGACAAAAAAAATTGGATACATTTTCAGTATTTTGTCCTTAGATTATTAATTATTCCTAAAGAACAATATATAAGATAAAAAGAAAAACAGTGTGCAAGAACTTGTACCATCTATGGACAAAAACTTTCATTTGAGGAGAAAATGAAACGTTTTCATTTGCATGCTTCAAAATAAATAAATAAATAAATAAATATTGTTGTTAATACTATTCCTCCCCACATGTTTCCAAGTCTATCACGAGAGAACACTCCAAAATCTACACACATTGTAAGAAAATTAATGTTGAGATCAAACCATGCAGACTACATGTTAGAATTTGGACAGCCCAACAACTAGCTCTGATACTATTTTAAAATTTGAATATCTCAAGAAGAAAGGACTGGCTAAGTATTTATAAGGAATAATTATTTCTCAAATAATAACCATACAGAATTCTCAACACTACAATATTTTGCGTCATCAAGGTATCATCAAAATTAAATGTTCTATTATATGTCAAAGCTTATTAATCACGTGTAGTTAATTTGATTAAAATCAGCTATAATAAGTTCAAATCTTATATTAGTACTTGCCGTTTTAAAACTATACTTATATAATCTCTTAGTAATGCTATTTAGATATTGAGACTAATATACTTCCATGGATTATTCAGTTGATTTAACATGTTTGTTAACTTATGTACGCACGGCATTTTCTTTGTTAAAATATTAAATTTTAAATGTTTTTTAGTTATGAGCAATTCTTAAAAATTAATTAAGAAAAAGATAAAAACAAATGCACAAAGGGAAAGGATACCTTCTCTAAATCATGTTGTAGTACAACTAAATGTACTTTCTTAGGTACCTTTTTTTCAAGTGAAGACACATGCATAATAGGATCTTCAAATGTGATTAAAATCTTTATTGGAGTTTTTGTTTATAATTTTCAGTTAATTAACATAATTTAATATTATGGAATTCTTAATCAAATGTTCTAATGAATAAAAAAAAGTTGTCATCTTGTCATTATCGATTGATCAGCTTTAGGCAACAAAAATTAATTGGTTAAAACACATCGTTATTAGCTAAAAAGCTGCCAAATTGCATCATGTTTCAGAGGATTAACAGCTAATTAATTATGCATTCTCTTAACAACATAAAAAGTAATTAATTTTTGGAGTTTGAGAATGTAATTAAAATAATTTTTTTTTTACTAAGCATGGATCAGAGTGACAAAGTTTGATTTTGAATGAATTTACATCAATTATAATCAAGAAATTGTGACATTTATCGGTCAAGGTATGAAGAGTGGAAATTCTTATGATATGTGACAGTTAAAAATTTTACGTAAACTAGTTAAAAAATAAATAAATTCAGTATAAATTTGATCAATCTTCTCTCTTGATGTTTTTTTTTTTACGTTAAAATTAAACTAAACTCATTAATTTTATTATGATAATAGAGCCGCTTATGGAATCCAAGACTATAAAATATAAAATTTAAATTTTAAAAATAATATTAAATTATTATTTTTGTAATTTTTTTAAAAAAAGTTCCAAGTTATTTATTTTTATATAAATAAAAATAATAATATGGCATATTTTTGTAAGTAGACAATTAAGTTTAATTAATTTGCAAGGCTAAAATGGTAAAAACATATTAATTTCAACTTGAAATAAGTAAATTATACATTATATATATATATATATATTAAAAAAGAGGGTTCTACCGTGTATGCCTCTCTTTAGTTTCAAATATTCCCTTCTTTTTTTATTTGTCATATTGTGGAAATATCTGTACTTTTTTATTTGTCACATTATAGGAAACATATAATATAATTTTTTCTTATAAAAACCTCATGTTAATAATAAATTTCAATATCTGTTTATTCTTACCACATAGAAACTAGTAGAAATAACAATAAGGAGAGAGAAAACGATTAAGGGCATTCTAATTTATACAAAGAAAACGCCTAAAAAAATTTCGTATTTTCCTAAATCGTGTGATGTCCAAAATGTAACGAGAAAAGAGAGGGAGTATCTAGTATCTAAGGGATGGGGAAGGAGATATTCAAAGTTTAAAATAGGGAATTTAATTCAACAATGACTTCTCCAAAGAGGGGGGAAGGGAGTTTCAAAATATATGAAATTTAATTCAACAATTAATGACTTGTGAAGATCACAATATAAATGGCACATGACTCTTGTTCATGGAATCTTCCACAATTTATTTCATATTTAATGTATATTTGCTTAATTATTCTCATTCTTTTTTGTTTTCTTAGGTCCTTTATAATTAATGTAATAACTTTTAGACTAATAAGATGGACTTCTAATTAAATTACCAACTCAAATGAGCTTTTCTCTGATAAGGGTATTAAGGTAAATCTGCTCAAACACCCAAAACGGCAACACCTTATTAGATAATAATTTATTCATGATAAAATACTAAATTATGTGTATATAAATTGTAAAATTAATAAGAATAATGTATCTTTATCCATGTCCATGTCCTACGGTCCCTACTAATAAATAATTGTCTATATTAAAATAGATATTTCTACGCAATTATCAGAAATAGATGTATTACACTTACCTACATTTTAATCGGTAACTATGTTTAGAAGCATAATATTATGCCTTATGCTTACGAACCTGAAAGGACAACTACAGACCTAATAGCACCCACGACCATTACATGATAACTATTCTTACCCTACAAAAAATAATAGTTCAAAACAAATATATTTATTTATTCTATGTAGAATAAGTGTTACATTATCCGACTTAAGTGAAAATTTAAAGATATCTTATATGTACGTAGAGACATTTTAAAAGAAATTTTTGAGGGAAAAGGAAAGGGTTAGAGCCATGGTTGGCCACATACAATAATTATAAGGGTGGGGGGGAAGAGAGCCAAAAAGGGAAGAAACATAAGGACCCCCTAATCTCCCCCGTGCATGGAGACCTTCACGAGAGGGCCCAAAAGTTCACGAGAACACATTTACACACACTAAACTACAAACAAAAACACCTTAGAAACCTCCTTCATTTCGTACTCCTCCTCCTAACCCTTCTTTCCATATGTCTTATTTTTATATGCCCATTGCCAACCTCCTCAAATTAATATTTACATTAATTAATTAATTAATTACTACCATTTGGATATTATTAATATTTTACTATTTTTTATACAATTAATATTACTAGTAATAGTATAGTTATAGTATTATAATCACTATATAACAATATATATTATTCTAACTACTAAATAAATATCTAAAAATTAGAAATAGAGATGAATTCTTCTTATGAACATATATACCATTCTTCAAATTTAAATGCTTCCAATAAAAGCCTTGTGACAATTTTATTCTTTTATTCCCAAAATGTTTGGCTTTTTTACTAATTCAAGATAATTTTTCTTTGGAAAAAAAAAAAAAAAAACTCAACCCTTAGTTCCCTCTCTCTCTCTCTCTCTCTCTCTCTCATATTGAATACCTTATCCCCAACATATATTAGTGGAGAATTATTAAGACTTGGGAGAAAATAAATTTAAATGTATTAAAAGTGAAACAAGAAATTAAATTTTACTTTATTTTCTCACTTTAATATATATGCAACAGACTAAAAATAGCCTTATATATATATATATTACATGCACACTATATCTCACTTTGAGGTCTCTAAGCATAGACCATAGTTTACCTATGAAGTCTATGTCATTAATTTTAATTAATAGTCCTAATAATCATGAGTTGTCATTCCTCTAATTAAAAATTAAACTTAATTAAGTATGATTTAATTGGAATATCTCAAATAAACAGGTGTAACTTGCTGTTTATTTTATTTTATTTATTTATTTATATTGTCTTAGGGTTGTATAGGTAACACGTGCAAAAGTGAAGAGATGGCTCCCGATCTATATATAGCATATGTATTGTTGAATCATAGAAATTCTACGGAATATCTAAATGAATTGACCCAAGAAATCTCTCTGATTAGTGTGTAATATTTTTTATAACATTTTCGCATAATTTTTTTATGATTAGGGTCATTTGTATATATTTTATATAACATCCGTTTTATAACTTTTTGAAAAATTAGCTATAAATAATCCAGAATTATTTTAACTTTTCTATTTATAACAATAAATTTTTATTTTATTTTTTTCTAATAATGAATTATTTTTTCTTCTGAAAATAGCTATGAACTATTTCATGACTATATTTGAAAGGTGGAAAAATATAGTTCATGGCTATTTTAAGAAAAAAATAATTCATGTCTAGAATAATATAAAATAAAAGTTTACAGTTATACATAAAAGATATAAAATAATCATAATTAAAAATAATAATAAAAAAATTTATGATTATAAATAAAAAAGTTAAAATAGTCAATGATTATTCTTAACGAATTTCTCTAAATCTACGAAATTTCATTAAGGAAGAACATCGGCCGCTATGGCTAGCATTAAAAACTCCACAACTTTCTCCATCCAATTCTATTTAGGGATGATCAGATTATAAGAAAATGTTATAGAGAATATTACAAACGATTCTGATAAAAAGTAGAAAATCATGGGATCATAAAGAATGGGATCCCGATTCTCTATTGATTTCAAGGGCTGTGATATCACATGTTCAAAGTGATTGTACAATAATGAATCATGTATTATCACATTCCCCATTTATTACAATAATCTTTGTTTCTTTTTTATTTATTTATTTTTACACTATTTTTGTCTGAAATAAGACAAGTAAATAATAATAGAAGGATAATTTGAGAAGTTTAGAATTAGGAGTACAAGGTACAAAGAGAACACAGGATTTTGCTAATACCGCCTTTGGCTGCGCCACCGGTTTGTACAAGGTTTGGCTCTTGATCTTGGACAAGTACGGTTTGTGGGGTTCCAATTATTGAGTATATACTATATATTCCTACAAATGAGTTTTTCTAATTAATTATTATTGTGTAATATTTTTCATTAACACATTTTAGAATTTTATTATGAATCTTAAGAATAATTATTATTAAATGAATGCTAAGTAATGTTATTGAAGATTGTGATGTATAAATTATGACGTTGTTTCAAATAGTTTATTTCATACACTTATTTGTTTAGAGGAGAAACTGATCTAATTCGGAGTTATTGATGTTTATACCGATCGATCATAGAAGAAAAATTCTGATTCATTTCGATTGATTGAGATGATGGAACAGCTTCTGATGCCCTACACTATTGCGACAGGAGGGGGTAATCATACACCTACTGCATGCATGGAATACTACTTAGTCAAGTAGATAGGCCAATCTGAGAGCGAGGCAAGTCAGAACGGGTTGAGACTTACGATTCGAAGATCAAGTCAGAGACTACTGGATGTCTTGCAGAGCGACTCTCAACCAAGACGTTGAGACAGTTCGACGGTGTTAACAAGAATATTATGATGTGTTTATTTATTTTAAGTTATAATATATTGGTTATTGAATTGTGACACTTAGTTAGTAAACTATTATAATATTAATATAAGATAGTGAATTTAGATTTTATATATTATGTTACATTAAAAAATTTTTAAAATAGACTATCTTTTAAACAAGTGTTGACACTGTGAAACCTACATAACCGTTACTTATTTTGAGGCACCAAAGTTGATCTTAATAAGTGTATTTTCACTTCTCTGAAAAGACTGGCACAAGAATCGATCGAATCCCCTTTATGGTTATGGCGCAAGTTTACTCCAACTAAACAGTAAGTTCCAGAAGACGCTGGTCAAGGCACCACGGCAACAAAGACAACACATGATTCGGATTACATACGCTATGCTAGTCCTAGGCCCAGTGTATTTCAATTTGAAATAGTTCATTAATAAAACAATCTGGGCACTATTTTGAAGAAAGACTCAGTAAAATAAACATGTCTATGAAGATACAGACTACCTACACCTGAACAGAATATTACATACTAAAGAAAATGAATAAAAAATTGTATTCATTTGTGTAGGGTAGTTTTGAAATGATGTGGGATTTTCACTATTGTATTTTAATATATATATATATATAAATATATTACTCATTGATTAAACTAAAATTATTTATGGTTCCAAATAATGCCATATATCCACGGGGAGGAATTGATCGAAAGAGGTAAAATAAGGAAGAAGACAACTAAGTATTAAAATTTCAGCCTTTCCTACATTTTACGATTGTTTTGACTGTCATTTTGTGGCAATACGTCAAAGCTAAGCTCACCTTTCCTTCTGCTCAAATAATGTCTTCTTTGGAACATATCGTGTGTTAAAATAATAGTTCAGTAATAAATATATTTTTTATCAAATTATTAAAATATTAAATTTAAACAGTATTCTTTTATCGATATATAAAAAAATAACAATTTCAGACGAAGAAAAATGGAGAGTATCACGATAATAATAATTGGTTCAATCATCTCTTCCCTTTTCCCTTCTTATAAAGGAATTAGAGAAATGCAAAAATTGGATTTTTGTGTGACATATTCAAGAAAATAATTTTCCCCAAAAAAAAAAAAAGATAGATTTGAAAACTTGAGGCTAAGAAAAAGGAAGTGTTGCTGGTTAAGAAGACAAAGTACAAAAACTAAAAAGCCCGTGAAGGATGCATGTGATCATAAAGAGCTGTTATAATCACTGCTCTTGACAACTTCTTCATCATATATATATATATATATTTAGAGAGAGAAAGAGAGAAGAGAGAGAGACCCATACCTCACCTGTCATTTTTTTTTCTTTTCCCTTTTTTACGAAAATAATAATATCAATAATAATAACTTTAATAAAATTCCTTTATAATCATTCCCACAATAGAATGGTAGAGATAGGTACTTCTACCAACATACCCTTAGATATATTTTGTATTATAGAATTATTGATAATCAAGAAATCATCATGGATTCTATTTGCAATTATTTTATATTTAAATAATTAGAAAAAAATTAAAAAAATAACAAAAATATACTCACCATGGAAAATTGCAATATATCCAAAGTTTTGGAATTTGAAAATTTTCTCCAAGATGGCCATATAAATGAATAAAAAATAATACACAAAGGGGGGAGGGGGGGGTGGGGGGTCCTCTTAAATAATAACTTGGTTTTTGATAAGGGAAACCATGCTATTTATGGAAAGCCATGAAAGAGGACAATGAAGGATCCTTCTCCCCATATTTTAAACTTTTATCAAATATTAATGGTTTTAAGTATTGAGAATTACTAAGTAATGATGCATTAATTGAATAGGATATTCTTAAAAAGAAGATTTTATATTGGGAAATTACATTAATATGAAAATTTCATCATATAATATGAAACGACTGTAATAGTATAAAACATATGCCTTCCTCAGTAAAAATTAAACTTTTACAGAATGTAAACTCAACTCGAACGAATATAGATTAATCTTATCAATTATAAGTAAAAGTTAATTTACAAACTCAACTCGAGACGAATACAGATTAATTTATACAAAATTAGTTTTACCAATTAGCGAGAATAAAAGACTTGGTAGCCTTGGTTCTCCAGGTTATCCTTATATAGAAGCTACTGGTCAATAGAGCAATGGGGGTTGATAAGTTATAAGAACCCTTTTTCTATATGCCAAGAAAGGGACCATTTTTAAGTTAGTTAAATTGAATAAAAAGCAAAACCAAATTCACATCTAAGTAATACTCCATCTCTTCCTCCATTTCATATTATCTATTCAATATACATCTTTTTTCCGTTTAAAAAATATTTGTCATTTTAATAAATTAGGTGAGTATTAAATGATATATTTTTCATCTTATTAAATGATATCTCTATCTTGTTAGAATTAAACATTCGAACTACTCACTCCATTTTTTGTACTTGTCATATTGTGGTAATTCTCGAGATTTTTTTTTTACTTGTGACATTGTGGATCCAAGACGATAATTAGTGAATTTTTTCCTATTATAGTCTTCTATTAATAATAAATTTCAATATCTTTTCATTCTTCTAACATAAAAATTAGTAGAATCAAACAATGAGCGAAAAAATTTTAAAAGTCATTCTAGTCTATACAGGAAAAAAAATCTAAAATTATGTATTTTCTTATAAATGAAAAATGAAGGGAGTATTAATGACAGTAAAAGGATAATTTAGTCTATTTCTTTTTAAATTTAGACAACTTAATTATTTCTTTAATTACAGTACACTATTTTAAAGCGACAGATAATATTAAAAAAAAAAAGAAGAATGAGAATAAAAAAACATAAATGGCCTAATATTATCAAAGGGTCTTTTATTTTTAACTTCCAAGATGATTCTTCCTATATAAACCCCCCAACTAGCTCCTCTGTTGGCTATCTTATATAGCAGATACCCCAAGTCCAACCAACCCCCCTATCCTCACCCCCACCCCCCCACCCCCCACCCCTCTCTCTCTCTCTCTCTCTCTCTCTCTCTCTCTCCTCCATACAACAGAAGAAAAATAATGGGCCGTTTTAATTTTAGAAAAACTTTCACATTGATGCTGATTATGGTGTTTTTAGTTTTGTCATTCAATATTGAAACTTGCAATGCAAGAAGAGGAAAGCATTGGAGGCATAACAGAGGAATTTCATCTGCTTCTTTGTCCAAAAAGAAAGGGAAAAATCATTACCATCATGGCAATGCAGGTAGTAAAGGGAAGCAAAAATCATCTCCAAAAGTTCCATCTCCGCCAATGCCATCGCCACCACCACCTGCCACCGCAAAACCACCACCGAATAAAGACTATGATAATGTACCTTCTTCTTCTACCATCTATAACGTGTTAGATTTCGGAGCTAAAGGAGATGGAGCCACCGATGATACTAAGGTAATCTAAAACTTCTTGTATCAACGTGGAACAAATATATTCGAACCCACGTCTTTTCTCACAAACATTTCAAAATCAAACGCTATCTAGTTACAGTTGCATAATTATTTCACAAAAATTTTGAATATTTACTAGTGATTCTCTAGAAACATGTTTTTTGGAGCTTCCAAAGTTAAAAGTTCACGAGCATTTTTTCAATAGGGAACAAAATAGATAGGGTTGCATGTATATCACGGGTGTAAGTAACTAAAGACCACAGATACCAAATATCACAGAATGATTGGTAACAAAAACATCAGCATCAAGAATTCTTGATATTCCCATTAACAGTTTCTTGATTGTTTTATCATAATTCTTGGTGGCTTAGCCCGGTGAATGAATAAACGCACTGAGAATGCCTGAGAGATCGAAAATTCGAGTCTTTTTCATGGCACTAATGAAACATCGAGGATCACACCTTAATTCTACAAACACTAAGTAAGCCGAGTCCAAATTAGTCAGAACATTCTAAAAAGTGATGAGTTTCCTCTTAGAACAATGTCTAGGGGTCACGATCACTTAGTCATCCAAACCACTTGAACATGAACGATTGAGATATACGTCTATCACTAGCCATTGTCCTTGACCATTTAGTCATCCAAACCATTTGAACGTGAAGGGTTGAGATATGATATACCGTTCACACTCAAGTGGTCTGGTCTAACCATCGCGGCCAATTACAAGAAAGAAAGAGCCCTAGTTTGGAAGGTATTATCACTTTCATTTGTGGCTAGGATGTAAAAAAAAGATGAATTTGTGGTCAACTATTTGTCATAAACAATCCCATGTTGTGAGGACAAAAGGGTAGGCAACTGTTGCATATTCCAAGGTGTCTTATTATTGAAAGAAAAAAAAAAAACAACCTGGGCTGCACAGAATTATATAGTAATACAATTATATACTATGGCAAAAAGGTTAACTTACAAAAAGACAAGCACAATTGCCAGAAAAAATGGGTAGTAATATTCATAGAAGGGACCACTCTCAAAGGATTCCAGTTAAGGCAGTTTGGTCCTTAAAACTAACAATAATTGAATACTGTTCCACACAAACTAACAACCACATGAAGGTAAATTTTATGAAGAATTTCACATTTTTTTAAATGAGAAATTAGTTTTTATTTTTCGCGTTTTGTGATACTAAATGATTTCTATATCTTCCTTCATGTCATTCTATCACTTAATATGGTGGAATTTGACGAGAGCTAAGGATAAAATAGTCTCTATAAACTCTTTTTTATGCGTGTTAAGTGTGTAAAATCAAATCAAATTATAACACGAGAAATGATAAAGTGACATGAAGAATGGCGCGATAATTATTGGATGTAGCGTTTCTTTAATGTTATTTTAGCCGATTTTCCCTTTTTGATTATTAAAAAAACTAAAAGAGCAAGAAATTTAAATGCATATGAATAATAATTCAGTGTTTTCTATGGAGAAAATTACAGGCATTTCAAGCAGCATGGGCACAAGCTTGCAAAGTGGAAGCTTCAACAATAATGGTCCCATCAAAATATAAATTCCTTGTGGGTCCAATTTCATTTTCTGGGCCTTACTGTCAACACAATATTGTTTTCCAGGTAAAGACAATGGTATAGAATTATTTATTCTGTCATAAACCGAGTCTTGGTGGACCAGAAGCTTTAAAATATTGTATCTTTCTAAAAGGTGTTTTATATTTCAATTCGATTTTTTTATTTTTTTGTTTTTAAAATGTATAAATATATGATTCAATTTTCAGTTTTCATGTTTACAAAACTGAAATAACCGAATCAGTTGTTTTTTTTCAAAAATATATATTATTTGAATTTAATTTTAACATTTTAGAATGTTAATATTTTTAAATTTTATGAAATTCTTGAAATCTCATTATTTCCAAACAAAAAGGTTAAAATTTGCTTCGAATTTTCTTGATTATGTATAAGTTTTACCCCAAAGTTCGTGTTAATTAAATCAAAAAATTCTCAATTTGTCTTTTCAATTTATAGCTAAATATGATGTGGTTCGAATGCACACCCCTACGTATTACAATATCTTAAAACTTCTAATCCACAAAGGCTTTTTCTCCCGAACGCGTGACTCTGAAAAAACTTTATGAGCATTCAAGAACTGGAGATTTTACTGACCCTTTAATCAAAATCTTTTTTGCAGCTAGATGGTATAATACTAGCACCAACAAATGCAAAATATTGGGGTTCAGGGCTTTTACAGTGGCTTGAATTCACAAAGCTAGTAGGAATTACAGTTAAAGGAAGTGGCCTAATTGATGGAAATGGAGCAGTTTGGTGGCAAGATTCACCTTATGAACAAGATCCTATGGATGATGAACTCAAATTTTTACTTCCTCTAAACAGTACACTACCAAGAAATCCAACACTCCCTGTAATTATCATTCCTTTTTCAATTAAAAAACCTCGTTTTCTTCAACATCTCTTCTAACACTCTCTATTTTTTTTTTCCGTACAGCAGATAAACAGTTCATTAAGTGGAAAAATGCCAAGCATTAAACCAACGGTAAACTATAAAACTTCAATTTGGTTTATCGACTATTTCAATGTTTTCTAGAGGCACTAACACTAGTTCTGTATTACAGGCACTTAGATTCTATGGGAGCTTCAACGTGACAGTAACCGGGATAACTATTCAAAACAGTCCCCAGTGTCACCTGAAGTTTGATAACTGCATTGGAGTATCAGTATACAACTTCAGTGTTTCATCTCCCGGAAACAGTCCTAATACAGATGGGATTCATTTACAGAATTCTAAAGATGTTCTTATCCGCAGCAGCACCCTTGCTTGCGGTAAGTCATTATTGATCAGTTTTTCGGCTAATTATTCGTTATTAATCATTATACATGAAGAAACAAAAATGTAACTCAGATATATCAGACAAAAGTTTAAGACAGAGCACATATCTTATCCAAGTTGAGAGCAGCCACAATCTCCACATCCTTTCGTTAGAATTCAGCCACTTACATTTGGGCAGATGGCAACCATCCATCCTTTACCTGCACCTAGTTCACACAACAATCTTTAAGGCACAGTTAAATGACACTTGTCATAATACAAATGGTAGCTTTTTATCGGGTTTTGAGCCCCACAAAAAGGGAAAGCCTTCACTTTATCCTGATCCAACCTTGCTCTTGTCATTTTCATAAATGAGAAACACACAGGTTGCCTTAAGACAAGAAATCATAAAGAAAATCAGAATAAAGTTACTAATAAAAGTGACAATCTTTGCAGGAGATGATTGTGTGTCAATACAAACTGGATGCACAAATGTATATGTCCATGATGTAAACTGTGGACCGGGGCATGGAATTAGTATTGGAGGGCTAGGGAAGGATAATAGCAAAGCTTGTGTCTCGAATATTACTGTTCGAGACATTATTATGCATAATACCATGAACGGTGTCAGGATTAAGACATGGCAGGTACGGCAAACATCTTCCATTTTGAGAAATTTGAAGTTCTACAGTATTCAAATACTATAAGCTCTTTAAGCAAAAATAAATTTCTCCCGGTTATGAATGATTCAATGTAAACGAATGTTAAGTTTCAAGAAAGATCAGTATTTTAAACTTAAAGAATTTAAACAATCAATTGGAACTTATGCAGGGTGGATCAGGATCTGTCCAAGGAGTACTATTTTCAAACATTCAAGTCTCTGAAGTTCAACTTCCAATCATAATAGATCAATTCTATTGTGACAAGAGCAAATGCAAGAATCAAACAGCTGCTGTGGCTTTATCAGGAATACACTATGAAAAAATAAGAGGAACATACACGGTAAAACCAGTGCACTTGGCGTGCAGCGATAGCAAACCATGTTCAGAGGTGACGTTAACTGACATTAACCTAAAGCCAATTCAAGAACAGTATCACATGTACGATCCCTACTGTTGGCAGTCGTATGGAGAGTTGTATTCTCCTACTGTCCCTCCGATTGAATGCTTACAAGTTGGTAAACCTTCAAGCAGCAAGACTCAAACAGACCAGGATACATGTTAAATATAGCTTATTCATGTTCTTAGGTGTATTCATTTGAGTGGCCGGCTTCTGCTGACCCCTTTACACCAATTAGTTAGTCAGAAAATGAGTGCATATTTTAGAAATATAAGATTATACAAGAACTATGTATTAGGATAATATGAGCTTTATTTGTTTGATAGCTTAAAGTATGATAGTAGAATGTGAGTAAGCCTTGTTATTTTGTATGTGCAATAAAAAATCATTATTTTTGATTCAGTAATGATGCCAAATATGACTGCAAAAGTTAAGCTATCGCAGTCTTCAGTTAATATATAATAGAAAACCATGCATTGAAGACCATGTACAAATGCATCAAGAAGTTAATCAAAAGGAAAAAGAATTTAGGCAAAATCCAAGCATTTGACAGCTGAATGCAACGAAGCGCAGGGAGATGGAGCGAAAACTTCAGTGGCAGAAAAAATGAGATCACTCAAATGATTATAATCAATTACAAATGGATAGCTCTAAGAAGTTGATCAAAGAAATTGGAGGACAAAAGAAGGGAGAAATCAAATAGAAGTTGCACTGTTGAAGATTTTGTTCTTTTAGAACGTCGAGGCTAACACGAATATCAAGGGAAACAGAGAATGCATGAACGTAAGCAATCATTGGAATTTGAATGCTGTTATTCCACCTGGACAGAGAGCTCATTCAGACTCCACAAAGAAAAAGCTAACAAGACTGCATAATCTCATTCAGCCATTATATTTCTGTCCTCTGGTTCTAATTTCACCAGCTTTTCAGCAAAACTTTCGGGAACACTTGCACATATTAATGTTCTTTTACTAATATATGCTAACCAGAGCAGTAGGTTATGACTTATTGATGAAACTGGCAAAAAAGGTTCCTAAGATTAGTAGCAGAAAACGTCACTCTGTCAAAACATAAAAAGGACACAAGAATTATTCGATAAAAAAGATGTTGGAATCCCAGATAGCAGGAGGGTAGTCATGTGAGCATTCAGTTGAACCATTTGTCAGGCAAAGAACAACTTTTTCTCGAATCCCACAATATCAAAAGGCATTCCCAGAGAATGTTGTTTCGGCAGGAAACACAATAGACTATTCATCTGCATCATGTTTCTAGATTTAATACATAACATCATCCAAAATCATCAACAGAATAAAATAGACTCCAAGAGCTTCATACCTGTAAGTGTAAACAGTTAACCATCCGAAAATAGTGTCCACACTAAGGAAAGGCTGTCAAACTTCAGGTTTCCTGTTGACTTAATGAAAGTTAAAAAGGAAAAAGTATTCCAAGAAAACAAATCCTTGTTTTAAAATCAAGAAAGCATGAACAAAACCATTCAAGAAGAGGAAAGAATAGCCAGTATTTCACACTGATCAAGTGCTTATGAAGATGGACTTTAAAACCGAACCTTGAGTAGCATCTCTAGTTCATAGCTCATTTGAATAATTACGAAAATCACCAATAATAGTACTCTATTTCCTTTTTAGCCAACAGAGTATACTATAACTATCTAAATGACATATATTTAGCTGTTGAATTATTCTCAAAAGGTTTACTATATCTCCAAATCATAATTAGAATTTTCGAACACAAAGGTGGTCATGGAAATCAGAGAGTAAAATACTCATTTTCATTAATGTGAAAATGAAGATCAATTTGTGCGCAAAATTTTTTGCCTATGGAGGTTCCTAAAAGCCAACCTTCATTACCCATGACTAGCAGCGTGGCTGAAACAAGATTGTTCTCCCTTTGTCATTTTCCTAAGTAGAATTTTCATCCCGAAGTGACCTAACTTCATTAACAAGAACGCTATCTCCTCGGAAAGTGATACATCATCAAGAAAGCAAAGGCTATCTCCTGAATAGAATTTACATCCTAAAGTGACATAACTTCATTAACAAGAACACTATCTCCTCGGAAAGTGATACAAAATCAACAAACATAAGGCTATCTTAGAATTTTTCATCCTAAAGTGACATAACTTCATTAACAAGAATGCTATCTCCTCCGTAGATGATGCATTATCAACAAGGCCAAGGCTATCTCCTGAATAGAATTTTTCATCCTAAAGTGACAAAACATCAATGAAGCGAAGGCTATCTCAAATATTCAGCACTTATGTGTGCTTCTTTCCTGATCACACTTTCCACGGCGCAACTAATATGACATACATTGTTCTAATTGGCATTTTAAGTCTTAGCATATCAAACTATAGTGAGTATATGGAGGCAAGCCAACTCTATGTAAAAAACTTAACTTTTACAATTTGAGGTTCATTTAGCTGACCACAATTCTTTTGTAAACACAAACAGCAGAAAAGCAAATTACTAACTAAAAAGTTCCAACAATTCTTTCTTTGAAATAAGAGCGATGATCTAATGAGGTAGAAATCATCTCATTTACATAGCAGTAAAAGCTGTAAAATGGCATCATCATAAAAGGCCTCAACTTTCCACATAGAAAAATTCAGTAAATCCAAGAACTTCAATCCCGGGGAAACCATTCATCAAGGACAACTAGTTAGATTTTGGGTTTCGACCAAGAATTATAAAATAGTAAAAATGCTAATAGAAAACTAATGGGATTTTAAATTGAAGCTATTTTCTTGAAGAAAGTTTATACCTTTCCCGCTATTTTACTCGGTTTTTCATGGTCTCTGCTGAATTCTTGCTTCCCTGAGGTTTTGACCTTTTTGGCTTTGTTATTTTTATAGAACACTCCTAAGTAGCGATACCCAGACGGCAGTATTAACGCATTCCTTAATGCGTTTTATACTGTTTCAGTTCCCTGTGGCGTTATCTTATCCGAGGAGGATCCCATCATTTCAGACATCCACAGTCAAGAAGATAACGATATTTTAATTTGTTTCAAGAAAAATAGTCCTAAAGAAACTGTCAACTATACTTCTTTATCATCTTCTTTTACTTAGCAAACATTGAATTCAAGTAAGAAACAAAGGAAAATACTTTCATTGATTGCAAAATCATTCCAAAATGGCTGCAAAAGATGTCGATGCTATGAGGAGAAGAATGGCCTCTGTTTCTAATCATCTCATGCCCTCTACTCAAAAATATTATGGTCCAATTGGGTTCTCAAATTGCAGCTCTTCAATGAATGACAACTTCCATAAAGTTCATGGTCAAGTCCCAACTCATGAACCTCAATGGAAGATTGCTTGTGATGAGACTGGAAAGGAATTCACTGATATTATATATGAAAAAGCTGTTGGAGAAGGCATTGCTAAGGTTTGTCCCAACAAAATCTTTGATGTTTCTTTAAGGACGTAAGAAAATGCCCTTGTAAGAATTGGACATCATGAAATAATTTTTGTATGATTTTCTTGTTTGATACTATTAGTCCCTGATGTTCTTATAAATAGAGAACCTCGAATTTCGAAGTTTAGCAATGGAAAGGACGATTATGAAGTTCATAAATCATTAATAGCATTAATAGTTCATAAATAAGGCCTTTTTTGTTTTTCGTTTTCAGAGTGCTGGTCCTGGATTCACACAATTAACTTAGACTATGTACCTTAATCTAGTTACATATCATATGTCAATAGTCAAAATTTGCATTTCTTTAGCTGATTTTAATGTAGTATACTCGTTGTTGCACAGATAACGATAAACAGACCGGAGAGAAGAAATGCCTTTCGACCGCATACAGTTAAAGAACTTATTCGTGCATTTAATGATGCCCGAGATGATGGCTCAGTTGGAGTTATTATTCTCACTGGAAAGGTAGTTTATCATCAAAATCTTACCTTCTATGAAGGATAATTGGATTATATTTATGAAGTGAAATGTGAAATTCTCAGGTTTTAGTTGTACTCATTACAATGCATGATTATATCTTTCTCTTCATTGATGTTATATACTTAAGGTTGAAAATTCTACTCAGGAGATTTTAATATTTTCCCAACTGATTTCCTTCGATGATTTTGGTGTTTCCCATTCTTTATCCAATGTTCATTTGATGTAATGAGTGGACTGCAAGCTAGGATAGAAGTATTGCATCCTAAAGGAAGTCATTGGGAGGCACATTGAAGCTTTCGTTGTTATAAGGGCTTATATATGATAGAAGTTTCAAGCCTTATCTGATAAATCCCCGGGAAGTCACTCGTCTTAACCATCTCATGCAGGGTACAAAAGCATTCTGTAGTGGTGGAGATCAAGCATTGAGAAGTAAAGATGGATATGCTGATTACGAAAATTTTGGACGCCTCAATGTTTTAGATCTCCAGGCATGTTCTTAGATGATTTAAAACATCCTGATTTAAATATATATGCTATTTGGTTCTTCTGTTTCTTAGTTTAGATTTTTCGTTCTTTCTTACAGGTGCAAATTCGTCGGTTACCAAAGCCAGTTATTGCAATGGCAAGCATCACGTTCTTACTTTTGGCTTTTTTCTGTTGTACATTCACATTAAGTTAATGAAAGCTTCAAACTATTTATCTTGCAATTTGTGTGCCTTTTTCCTAAACTAAGGTTGCTGGCTATGCCGTGGGGGGAGGACATGTTTTGCATATGGTCTGTGATTTAACAATTGCAGCAGATAATGCTATATTTGGTCAGACAGGTCCAAAGGTACAAATCTTTGTACAAATCATATCTTTTATCGTTGAATTAGATTAAGGTTGTAATAACTGCATCGTACCTTGGATCATTTTCGGGCTGTGACCCCTAATATCAAAAGAGTTCATTTGAACATACATGGTCAAGTCTCTTAAGTATTGCAGAGCTACTGCTGATCTAAGTTACAGGTTGGAAGCTTTGATGCTGGCTATGGAAGTTCCATAATGTCCCGTTTGGTGAGTTTTGCAAACGAATCCTTTTCCAACATCGATTTTTATTCCATAAACAAAACAAAAACAGGAACGAATCTGTTTCCACTTTCCCTTGTATGCCTCATGTTGAAGTAGGATGATAGATTCTGCCTGTAGGGGTTCGGTCTTAGGGATTAGCCCCACCTCTCCTTATATGTCTTCTTTATGTCTTGCAGACACAAAGACCGAACCCCTCAAGACAGAACCTATCGCAGTACATGTTTGGCTAGAAAATATGTCTATCTTTCATTTATCTTAAAGGCATTAACCTTTTTTTGGCTGGATAGATTGGACCTAAAAAGGCAAGGGAAATGTGGTTCATGACAAGGTTCTATACAGCTGCTGAGGCAGAAAAAATGGGACTCATAAACACCGTTGTCCCTGTAAGTTCACTCATAAATATTTCAGCAGCTAAAAATTGCAAAAAGAAAAAACTTTGCATTTCTAGTAAAAGAATTAGGCCATTTTACTATGTTTGAGCATATGGTACAATGTTGCACTAAAATCTTCATCTGCATTTCCTATGAACAATCAAAACTGACAAAAACCTCGGGCGAAAATTGTCTCCTACAGCTAGAAAAGCTTGAACAAGAAACAGTTAAATGGTGTCGAGAGATCCTAAGAAATAGTCCAACTGCAATTCGAGTTCTCAAATCAGCTCTTAATGCAGTTGATGATGGTCATGCTGGACTTCAGGTATTCATTTTTCAGGGTTTTAGGCATACTTTTTCTTTTTCATTTCGGCTTCTGGAGTCTTGTCTCTTTTCTTTAAAGTTAAAAGTCTAGTTACGTCTGTGTTTTCATGTATTTGTTCATGATTATGCAGGGACTCGGAGGAGATGCAACACTTTTATTTTATGGAACTGAGGAAGGAAATGAGGGGAAAAATGCATATTTGCAACGAAGAAAACCGGATTTCTCAAAATTTCCAAGGCTGCCATGAATGAGTTTTTTTAGATCAAAACAATGAGAGGATGAGAAGATAAAGAGAGGAACTACACTCTATTTCTTATAAATCCAAAACTACATTTATGATGAAAAATAAATATCAAAATTTTATTTTTTTTATGTCGTAATTGTTTGTTTCCATTTCTATTAATTTTACCAATTAAAATGTGTTATAGGTTAAGACATTAACTATTTAACTTTAATTCATGACATTATAAATTTATAATATCTGAATTAATTAAAAAACAATATTCTTAGTAAGGAATTTATAAAAATTGTAGTCGATTTAAAAAATTAATTAAATGTGTCACAAATACATTTTGTTAGAAAGTATTGCATAATATGGAGAATAAGTATTCACTTTATGTTGACTTCAAGTTTTCCAGAATAAAATTATACATTGTTATTTTTCAAAAAATAAAAATAGGATTGTGGGCTTGGGAAAGTAGTCTTGTTTAGTAAAAATGAATTTAAACAATTAAATTTTCAATTTTTATCACAAGAAAATATTGTATTTATAATAATAATGATAATTTTTTTATTATCTTTAAGGGGCGTTTAATATTTAAGGACAGAAATAAAATTTGAATCGCGCTAAAAAAAATAAGATTTGACTTAAAAACTTTTTTGAGCCTTTTCGGAGCTGTAATTTTCGGGCCATATGGGCCGGTCCAGCCCACAAAGGGACATCAACTGATCAGCAGACACCAACAGGAATCATTTGTCTGATTTGTTGTGGGTTTTTGTTCTTGAAATAATTTAGGACAGTAGATATAGTTCACTTTAGCATAGAATTCTTGATCAAAAAAATTTACCGCAAGTACATTTTGAATTTGTTCCCTTCACGTAATCGTCTTTCCCTTCCCGGGATAATTTGGGTTCCAGCTGTTGCAGATCCTTTTTTCTAAAAAAAATCTTTAGTGGTTTTTCTTCCATTACTGTATCATTTTAAGTTTTTACTGTGAAGAAGCAATGACTGGAAACGAATTTCGATTCTTCTTGTCTTGCGACATCAATCTTCCTGTCACTTTTCGAATTGAACGGCTGGAAGGAAAGTTACCTCATCCGAATCCTCCTAATTCAGGTAGCCCTTGAGAAAAGATTCGATTTTGCTTTCAAAGATCAGTCCTTAAGTAATAAATTTCAGTTTTTTGGATTTTGTTGCTGGAATTATAATGTTTATTAGTAAATAAATTGGGTTCAGAGTGTTTAAAAATGCTTTATATGAATCTGATTGTTCTGCTGGTATGTAATTTTGCTATGCTTGTTTGTGCAATTAAGATTTTCTTATATGGGATTGGTTTAAAAATCTTTGTGTTTTTTTTGGGTTCCTTTTAATTTTCAGCTGATATTGATTCAACTCTAGAGGAGAGGAACTCAGAGATATATGTTGAATGCACTTTGTACCTTGATGGTGCTCCATTTGGGCTTCCCATGAGAACAAGGTTTTCAACTTTTCATAGTTTAACTGATCCTTGTGTGTATTTGTGATTTTTTTCTTTCAGCATTTTGTTGTCTCTGTTGGGGTTTTTTTCTACATATTTTAAATTTTCTCAAAATTATTGACTTACCAGATTGGAAACCAAAGGTCCATCATATTGCTGGAATGAACTCATAACATTGAGCACGAAATATAGGGACTTAACTGCCAACTCTCAACTTGCATTTACAGTAAGTATGCAATTCTTTCATTCTTTTCCTTTGTTTTTCATTTTGAATTGGCGTAATACTTTTTTCCAAATCTTTTGGCTTTGTCCTTCGATTGATTAGTTTTTAAAGGTTTGTTAAATTGAACTTCCAGTACTCCAAACGAAAGGTTAATATGTCTGAGACATGTACTTAAATGAAAGTTAGGTTTTATTTTATCATATCCCTGTAACTGCAGGTTTGGGATGTTTCCCGTGGAAAAACTGAGGCAGTAATTGGTGGGGCTACTGTTCATCTCTTTAACATGAAAAAACAACTAAAGACGGGAAAGAATAAGCTTAGGCTATGGGCAGGCAAAGAAGCAGATGGATCCATCAATACAACTACCCCTGGAAAGGTGTTTTTTTTAATTACTAAGTAAATTTCACATTGAGAAATAAGAGTTTGATTTCCACGCATATTGTCCCTTTAGGTTCTTGATTGTTCCTATATGTTCACTGTGACTCTACTTTCAAAAGGTACCTAAGGAGGAACGTGGAGAGTTGGAGCGACTGGAAAAGCTTGTTAATAAGTATGAGAGAGGACAGATTCAACGGGTTGATTGGCTGGACAGGCTAGCATTTAAATCTATGGAGAAAATCAAGGAAAGTCACGACAGTAAACATGGAAGCTCTCATATATATTTGGTAGTTGATTTTTGCAGTTTTGAACATCGAGTTGTTTTCCAGGTAGCCTTTTGTCAGTCCTCATCAACTGTCCCTTTCTTCCCTTTGAAAGTTCTTCAATCTTAAAACTACACGTGCTCAATAAAAATTTCACCATCTACATTACTTAAACTTGCAATCCCCCGAGTTCTCTTGTAATCATCTATACTCTAGTTTGAAGCAAATTTTTGTTGATGTTTAACATTTCTTGTTAAATTTTGACCTTATTCTAAATTGTTGTATGAATGCTGATTAAGTACATGCATGTTCTTCTTTTCATCAGTTGTAGATTTCTCGTTTTGTTGCTATATGTAAATCTTGCTCCATTGATGCATAGGAATCTGGAGCAAATTTTCTAATACCATCTCCGATAGCTTCAACAAATGAACTGGTAACAGTTTGGGACCCAGAAGTTGGGAAAATTAATCCCTCTGAGCACAAGCAGCTAAAACTTGCAAGAAGTTTAAATCGTGGCATTATTGACAGGGATCTAAAACCAAGCTCTACTGAGAGGAAGTGAGTTCTTAATCACACCCTATTCTTTGATTTTATGCACTATCTTCAGAAACTTCTTTTGGTAATGTGTTATAACAGATTTATTAGCACTTTATAGATTTTGAAGGTGTTGGTTCTTTCAGAATCTTGAGTTTTTAACATTGGCAATAGAAACTAGAATAAACTCTGTTTTTTGAGATAGGCAGTCCCTATTTTTGTTTCTTCTTTGATGAAATGTTGATCTTTCTGAGCTTTTAACACTGGCAGTAAAAAGCTGTTTATGAATCTTGACCTTTTAATGTTGGCAGTAAAAAGTAATATGAAATAAACAATCTGTTTTTGAGATAGGAAGTCTTTATTTTAGTTTTTTCTTGGATGAACTGTTTAGTTCATCTTTCTTACTGATTTTGTATCCTTCCTTATAGTGGCTTTTCCACCAATTTTTAAATAATTTCTTAATAGATATACTGTAATACTGCCAGTGCCACAGTATCTAACATTTGCTGAACAGCAGACATAGCATCTCAGTAAGGTGCTTTAGAGTATATTTTGAGGTGTGCAAGTCGTACGTGGGTCTCTCCTTGTAATGTGCAACATTATATCGGGGGGACCACTAGCACACTACTTTTTCAACTCTAGTTAGAATCTTTTTTGTTTGTTTTATTTGATATAGCTTAGCAACAGTTGTCTTGCTCTTTTAACACATACAACATTTTGCTTCAACGTCGTGTCTCATAAATGTTCTTTTGATTGATGTTGAGCAAGCTGGTACGTTGTTGTGTTGTTAGGTCCATACAGAGAATATTGAGGTACCCGCCTACAAGGAGTTTGAGTGGAGATGAGAGACAGCTGCTCTGGAAATTTCGTTTTTCCTTAATGTCTGAAAAGAGAGCTCTAACGAAATTCCTCCGATGTGTTGAGTGGAGTGATGTTCAGGTAATATCTACATTCTTCTTCATTCTTCCTGTCCATAAAGGCATAAACTACTTAAATTTCCAGTGGAACTTCCCTCCCTCTTACCAGTGCCTACTGCTTCAGATAACATTATTTGAAATCAAATTAGTTGGATAGGCAAATTAGGTATGATGAATTCATGTCAATATTTGATAATGAGGGCTTGATCGCTTTGTAGAACAGTACCACTTGCATGCTTACTTTGATATGCCACATCTGGAGTCTCTACATTTTCATCAGTGGTTCTGGTTTCAGACCCTGGTATACTTCATTTGCCATTGTCTTGCTTTAAGCCTCTTTTCTTCCTTAAGCATCAGTTGTCTTTGGTGCTTCAGTTCTCATTTACCTTTGGTTGTTTCTTGTTCTTTCTTGTCTCTCAACCATTTTCTTGCTCTCTTTGGAGAAGAGTAGCCATCGCCCTAGGTGCTCAAGTACTCATGACCTTTTGCTGTTTATCTCTTGACCTTTCTTGTATCTTTCAGCCATTTTCTCTCTTTGGAGAAGAGCAGCCATTTGCTTGCAAAAACTGTGATTAGATCAACACTAGTAACAAGAATAAAAAAGAAGATAAAATTCAGAAGCAGAAGAAAGTAGGCTTGAGTTAGGTTAGATCTCTATTGTTCTTTTTCCCATTTAGCATTGTGTTGTTGATTGTCTCTGAGAGTATGATAGAGTTTTTAAGTTACTGTAAGATAGTGTTCTCATATATTTGCAGGAAGCGAAGCAAGCTGTAGAACTGATGGGAAAGTGGGAACCAATTGATGTTTGTGACGCATTAGAGCTTCTATCTCCTCTCTTTGAAAGTGAAGAGGTCAGTTCTAACAAAGATACTTTCATGTATCCATTCATTTGTCAGTGCATCCTGCATTGACATTTTTATAAAATCATGTGAGCAAATCTTATTAGATGTCACAGAGTCAAGTGATGAAGAGTGGGCTAGATTATCTGTACATAAGAATTTTTTTTGGGGGGCATATTTTACACCTTTTCATGTGCTTATATTTGTATGAGGAGAGTATATCATAAAAGATCAATACTTTATATGTGCAATTTTGTGTTTAAGTGCTTCTAAACTGGTATTGCTTAACATTGATTCATTTCCAGGTCCGCGCCTATGCTGTCAGTGTACTTGAAAGAGCTGATGATGAAGAGCTCCAGTGTTACCTGCTGCAGCTGGTTCAAGCTCTTCGTTTTGAGCGCTCTGATAAATCTCGCCTTTGTCACTTCCTTGTACAGCGTTGTATGCTTGCTGTAAATTTGTAATATACATCAAATTCTTCTTCAGGTATATGTGTCTCTGACTGTAAACATAGTTTTAGTCTTACACAAGCATTTTGGATTTGGCAGCATTGCGTAATATTGAGTTGGCTAGCTTTCTCCGCTGGTATGTTGCTGTGGAACTTCACGATCCCGCTTATGCAAAACGTTTTTATTGCACCTACGAGACTCTAGAAGAAAATATTCTAAAGGTGTGTGATTGTGATGGCCCATCCCTAATTAATTAAGCTTTACTCTTTTCCCAATTTTCTGATGCCATACCATATAGAATAAGTTCAATGCTTCAGCCAGATAACCAATTCATTTTTCTTTTTCAAAAAAATTTTCGTGGAATTTGTACCTATTTATAGAGGTTGGCGAGGAACATATGGTTTCTAGTGCAACTAGGATGCCTAGAGCTAATATCATGTTTGCTCGTGTCAGTTGGGAGTTGGTCCAAATGGAGATGAAGATGGCTACAAATTGTGGCAGAGCTTGGTTCGCCAGACAGAATTGACTGCACAGCTATGTTCTATAATGAGAGATGTTAGAAATGTCCGTGGTGGAACACAGAAGAAAATTGAAAAGCTAAGACATCTTCTATCTGGCCTTCTTAGCGAACTCACTTACTTTGATGAGGTAACTTTTTATTACGCCAATCAGTAGCTTGATGATATTTTTCCATGTCAAATTCATTGTTGTGTAACTGGTTACTTTCTTCAACATGCATGCTAGGTTATCTTAAGCACGTAGAGCTTTATTTATGTTAGTTGGCTTTTTATACTTTCAGCCAATACGATCACCGCTAGCTCCCAGGGTCCTTATCACAGGAATCATTCCATCAGAATCATCAATTTTCAAAAGCGCATTGCATCCTCTGAGGCTGGCTTTTCGAACTGCAAATGGTGGGAATTGCAAAATTATATTCAAGAAAGGAGATGACCTCCGGCAAGACCAGTTGGTAAAATGTTCAATTTCATTCACTTCAGTTGGTTATCTGCAGATTCCTTTTAAATTCTTTCTGCCCGTCAAAGAAACCCCCAGGAGGATATTGGGTGATTGGCATATACTGACTTCAAGTTTCCGCAGGTTATCCAAATGGTAACACTTATGGATCGTTTACTCAAACTCGAGAATCTTGATTTACATTTGACTCCATATAGAGTATTAGCAACTGGTCATGATGAAGGCATGCTGGAATTCATACCATCAAAATCTTTGGCTCAGGTATTTCATAAAGTGGTGACTCCACAGATCACTTGCTGTCAAATTCCTCGTACTCCTTACATGACGTTTACTGCTAGTCAAATAGTATTTATAATAAAGCTAAATTTGCTAGCTTTTGTAAAAAGGGAAAAAACCGAGTCCCATCCAGATCAGTCCACCTCATGAAGTTCTTTGTCGAATAATATGCTTTCTATCCGTTGTTTCTGGATGCATTATGGGTTCGTTCAAATTTTGATGCATTTTGCTCAAACATGGAAGTGATTGCTACTGATGTATCGTTTTATAAATTCATTTTCCTTCTTTATTCCAGATTCTCTCAGAGCATCGAAGTATTACAAGCTACCTGCAAAAGTTCCATCCAGATCAAGATGGACCATTTGGGATTACTGCCACGTGCCTTGAAACATTCATAAAAAGCTGTGCTGGTTACTCTGTCATCACATACATCCTAGGCATTGGAGACAGGTATACTTTGGCTTACTGTGGCGTACCGTTCTTTCAATAATTTGTACATGACTAATTTCTAGTTGCGAGAAATTGTTTTTCTTTTTCTTCACTTTTTGAAATAGGATGATTATTTTCTAGAGTATCAAACTTCACTCAACTAATCAATCTTTTCGATTAATAGGCACCTGGATAATCTTCTTCTTAGAGATGATGGCCGTCTTTTCCACGTTGATTTTGGATTTATTTTGGGCCGAGATCCAAAGCCCTTTCCACCACCTATGAAACTTTGCAAAGAAATGGTGGAAGCTATGGGTGGAGCAGAAAGGTATTCTCCAAATTTTTTGCTTCTTAAAATTTCCCTTTTAGTTTTACATTTTAGTTTGAAGATCTCAAGCTTTCTGCTGAGACTTGCCACTACATTTTCATAGAAAGTAAGGAAACTCCCATCGATGTGGCTAAATTCCCGTGTGCAATATTTTCCCTTTTTCCTCTTTTGCAGCCAATACTACACGAGATTCAAATCATACTGTTGTGAAGCTTACAACATCCTCCGTAAATCAAGCAACCTAATACTGAATCTGTTTCATCTGATGGCTGGATCAAACATTCCCGACATTGCTTCTGATCCTGAAAAAGGCATTCTTAAGGTGTTTGTCCTTTCATTCTTACTTCTTTTCTTCGAAACTAATGCCATTCCATTTGTTTCTTTCTTTCTTTCTTTATCTGTCTTGACGTAGTTTCTACTACACCTGCAGCTTCAAGAGAAGTTCCGCCTGGACTTGGATGACGAGGAATGCATACACTTCTTCCAGGATCTGATCAACGAAAGTGTCAGCGCATTGTTTCCTCAGATGGTTGAGACAATACACCGATGGGCTCAGTACTGGCGCTGATCAAACTTCGATTTACTCCCAAGTAAACCTACTTTACTTCTTTATGTAGCATATCGTTTCTCTTTCTATTTTACCATAAAACAAGGAATGAATTTACGCTGCATTTCACTCGTGTCTCGTGGAGTAGATAGCAATAGATCAGGTTTCCTGCAGAAAACATCCAACTTAAATTGTGTTTTGTACAGTATATTTGTACAGAAGAAAATGTTTTCAGTTACTTATACGTTTGGGTTTTTTAGCCACCTGATGGCTTACATCTTTCTTCAACCTGTAACATAACATTTTACGTACTACAATGATACAAAAGTATCGCTTCAGCATCTATGGTCACCTTTGGTATAACGAAAACCATTATCATCGTTAGTACAATTAAACTCATGAGTTGCGTTTTCAAGTTTTAGGCGCTGGGCTGACAGCAAGCAACAATGCTAGATTTGCTTTTGCAGTATTGTAATAAGCCTCTGCCACAGGGCAAGCCTTTTGGGAACTTCAAACGCAGTTTAACACGCGCTACTGTAACGAAAAATTCTCTTATGTACCGAGTTTTTGTGAATCATAAACTTTAAAATATTGTGTTACGGGTTCTTTTAGAGATCTTGCAGTGTAGATTGACTTGGAGTATGTGCGAAACCAAACATAACAGGGGGGAAATTCGTCCTGTTTTGTACATTGGAGACCGCCACATATGGCATGTTCCTTCTGGAAACGATAATGCAGAAATGCATCTTCAGCTGGCTGCAGCTCACAGAGAGAAAACCGCGTCAAAAAATGGTAGTTTGTTTGATCCAATTCTTCTCGGAGACTGGAAGGGGGTTCGCCTGCCATTTTAATATTATTGGTTTCATAAGCACAAATGACTTGTATTCTTAAAATTCGAACTCTAAATTTCTGAACATTTTATCCATATTTGTTGGATCCGTTTTATTTAATTTGTCACGTTAAAATATAATACCAGTATAATAAAAATAATTAGATTAACTTAATTAAAATTAAATAGACTAAATTGTCTTTATTTGAGAATGAGTTTATTTGAATTATTTTTAAGTATTTATTATATTGTATTATCTTACTAAATAAAGATATATGTCGGGTAAAGATAAATTCTAAAGGAAAAAGATAAATTCTAAAGAAAAAAAATCAAAATTCTAAAGAGAAAAATATATTATTACAGAAAATGTTACAGACAATCTTTTGAGTGGTAACTCAAACTCAAAATCATAGGATAATCAAATATTACTACACAAGAATTCAAGCACGAAACTTCCGAACATCTCAAATATTATTACACAAGATTTTACACAGAGTATGCAATGGCGTCAAATTGAGTTTAGATCTCGAAAATTTCAATTTTTCTTTGGAAAGATTGCTTTCATTTTAAGCATTCCATGGAATCCGACGTGTCAGCATCTGATTGCACTGAACAATTTATCAAAAGAAATCCAACGGACGAGAATACAACTGAGTGTCCACTTGACACAAAACCACTCTCGCACCCAATAATAAATTATTAAAATAAATTGGAAAAAAAGGATACAGGGGTAATACCGTTATTCTCGCGGAAAGAAAATGGCAATTTAATAATTTCCCATTTCATGGCCTCGTTAAAAGGGGGCTTTTCTCTTCTCTCCCCTCTATTTATTATCACCCCAAGTTAAAATTCTCATTTCCCCAGATTACGCGTTGGTCTCAGGCTTTCGTTTTCTTCTTCGCTCCGATCCTCGAAGGCCATCTCAGGTAAGCCAGATCTCTCTCTCATTTTGCAGTTTTTTCTGTTTTTCTTCGCATCAATCCATGGCAGTGATGAGCATGTACGTTTCATGTATAGAAATCGCTTTGCAACTTTTGAGTTTCTGTTTATTTTAATAATTAGAAACCGGTTTTTGTTATGATTTGATGTTGATTTAATGTCTCGTACTGTACGGTCGGATTTCGTCTGTTATACCGATTGTGATTGAGTTTTTAGCTCTGAGCTGAATTGAATGTGATTTAAGCCGGCTAAGTGTCGGTTTAGATCAGTTTAGTTTTAGATTCGGTTGCTTTTTGAAATTTCATTTGTATTTTGATCTTTTATACGACCTGATCTGATGATATTTTGGAGAAACGAGGTTCGATCTGTGGATGTTAAAGCAATAATTTGTGATGCTTCTTCGGTGGGAATGTTATTAGTTTAGGTGTTGATGGACTTGATATTATGATTAGTATAAGGATGGAATTGGTTTTCAAAGGAGAGAAATAGATTGAGATACCGCTTTGGTTTCTTTGCTGATCTCAATTGATCTAATGATATTCTCACAGCACTTGTGTGGACAAGAACTGTTTCTGATTATCATTTTCTGATTTGTTTTTTGTTTGTGTGCGCCCTGGAATACGAAACTACATACTATCTATCACTTCTTTGTATGTTTAATTATAAAATATTCCATACGAATGCAGGGATCATCCATAAGGAAGCAATATGGGATTAACGTTCACAAAGCTCTTCAGTCGGCTCTTTGCCAAGAAAGAGATGCGCATTCTGATGGTAGGTCTTGATGCAGCTGGTAAGACCACCATCTTGTACAAGCTCAAGCTCGGAGAGATTGTGACCACCATTCCCACTATTGGTACGCAATCGAATCTTGCAATTCCATTAACAACTTATGATCTAATGTGCTTTTGTTAACTTATCATTCAGATGATGCTGAAAGTTCTGTTTTTTGAAGTGTTTATTTCTAATATTCAGGATAAACTCTACAACCTTTGATTAGTTTGATCTCCTCATGTTAGATTGCATGTGTGCTACTCTTGGGTGGAAGTATATTATCCTATTTGGTCTTCTGTCTCCATAGTCTCTTGGTGGACAATATTTGTTGTTGAAGCTAAAATATGCAATGAACTTGTGCACTTTAAGTCTAATTTATTTTCGTGTTGATTCTGTGATGATTGACATTTTTTAGTTTTTCTTCTAGAGAATGTGTTCGACTGTCTGAGATAGACATTGAGTCAGCACTCTTTGAGATTGTCCTTTTGCTTTATTTGCAATTACACTTGCCTTAATCAGCAGGATCTCCAGCTGCAGCTAAAGTGCATGAACTAATTTGAGCTGGTTCAGTGAATGTTCCAACCAATCTAATAAGTTTGAGTTTTGATGGCATGGAAACTTGGTGATTCCCACTTTAGTGGAATCTTGAAACATTGAGCGAAAAAAGTAAATCATACTATGTAATGAGTCAGAACTGAAACAAATGCTATTTGAAATTAATATAGCTTCCAGTGTTGCTGTCTTAGAATGTTGCATGCGTGAACTTTCTTAATATTGCAACTAACACTGATGTGACTGCCATTTAGTCAAAGATAGTCAGCTAAAGCTTTTCAAAATAGATTGCTCTGGTATTATTCTAGGAAAACATTTGTGCCCTTGTCTCAGGATGGTCTACCATTAAAGGATGTTTTTTGCTTGCAAATTTGAAGTTTTGTAATCTTAAAACAACTTTCTGTACCCCTATTGGACGAGTAGTCTTGTTTGTCCAACGGTCGAGGTCTCTTGTTTAAATTTTCTTTTCCTTGACTTTGAGGCTTGTTAACCTCCTCCCTTCTAAGTTGATGCACCCATCTTTTAGATTGTGTTGCTTCTAATTCAGTAAATCAGGCTTCCCTAAATATGGATGACTTGTAGGTTTTAATGTTGAGACTGTTGAGTACAAGAACATTAGCTTCACCGTTTGGGATGTTGGTGGTCAGGACAAGGTACTTTTTTATTTGGTTTCATTCTGCTTCATTTGTCCCTCCCCTCCCTCACCCCCAAACACCTAAAAGAAAAAATCCTCATAAAATTAAGATTCTCTTGTTTTCTTTGGCAGATCCGTCCCTTGTGGAGGCACTACTTCCAAAACACACAAGGCCTTATCTTTGTGGTGGATAGCAATGATAGAGATCGTGTTGTGGAAGCAAGGGATGAATTGCACAGGATGTTGAATGAGGTACTGATCTTCTATAAAGATTTTCAAATTTCTGTCTCTGCCAAAGATTTATTGTTTTTTTTTTTAATGCAAAGTATATGTAAGGAGAGGGACTGAGAGCAACCCAGGGTATGATCATTCCATCACATATTAGTTGAATGATTGATTGGCTTATGTCAAGGAAATTCAATTATAGAGGTTGATTGGCTTGTGTACATTAACACTGTGCATGAGACTGATTATTTTGGGGCTTAATTTTGAAGTTAATTTTATACATTAAGACAATGTTGTAAGAGTTTGTGTTGATTTCTTGTTGCAGGATGAGCTGCGGGATGCAGTGTTGCTTGTATTTGCCAACAAACAAGATCTTCCCAATGCAATGAATGCTGCTGAAATAACCGATAAGCTTGGTCTGCACTCCCTCCGACAGCGCCACTGGTATGCAGTTGCCTATACATCATCAATCTTTTTGTTCCTTGCTGCCAATATATTGAAGTCACATTTCTCTTTACAGGTACATCCAGAGCACCTGTGCCACTTCTGGAGAAGGACTTTACGAGGGACTGGATTGGCTTTCTAACAACATTGCTAATAAGGTGTGTATCTAATATGCTTAGCTTCTTGCTCTTGTGAAAGCGAGTTAATCCCTCATTGATTTATTCTACTGCTATACTGCCCCTAATTTGTTGCTTTGCATGATTCTCGACAGGCATAAAGCAAGACAGGAAATATTTTCGTGGGTTGACACTGGATGCAGGCGGCTTTTTATCTAGTTTTTTCCTGTTATGGTGTTTATGAATTTCAGTTTTTAAGTCAACTATATCTTTTAACTGGCTAATTGTACTAAAGTGCTCAGTTTTATGTAATTGCAAGTGTCGGTCTAGGTTTTTGAATATATTGCCCGAAGATAATGAGCCCGCGAACTCATATTTTGTTGCTGGTAGTATTGTAAACAGAGATTTATAAGCTGTGTCATTCACCTTGGTTTCTTAATGGCTTAATACTTGTAGTATTCTTTTTGGATTTCTTGTCCATTTTGTTGGTCCATATTGTTTCATAATGTCAAGGTTTTTCAAGTTCCTGAAATAAGTTGGAAAGTTGAAACTTGAGTTGGTCCGCTGTCAAATTACAAAGGGATTACTTTTTAATTTGTGTTAGATTGCATGGTATATTGGTATTGTTTGTTGGGGATGGCTATGTTCTTTGTATAAAGTTTTTTAGATTGGTGTAAAGCTTTTTAGTAATCGGAAATTTATAGAATCTCTTCAGGTACCATATAACAAGTAGCCAAAATGTTTGTCTATACTATATGGTTTGACTATTCATGTTCAGTTACTGTTAATGGCCTTCTAATAGGTTGCTTTGCCATGTTATGAGTCTCCAATATTCAGATGTATTCTAATGTTTAAATTTTGATACTCTAAATAAAAATTGTCCTTCTGATAGGCTGGTGCTTTAGCAGCTCCCTATGGAGAAATGATTTCATTAAGCATTTCTAGACCTAGTTAAGTATTGTGTCTGAATGTCCTGTGGAGTCATGTGGATGAAGAATTTGGTATCAAGTAACGTGCCTGAATCCTCTTTTAGGGAGATTGGGCCTGAATCTAGTCTATATAACACATCTTGGGCTGTCTCATTTTTCATAGCTTGTAAATGCCATAGTCACTTATTCTCGTATTTAACGTCTGCATGTCAGTTTTTTTGTTGTTATTTGAAATACTGTATCTTTCTATCATTTCCAAATTAGTTGGAAATTTTTGAACTGTGTACCAAAAAATATAATTGATGAGACTCAGTTTATCCCATTCTGTAACTGAGTGTCCAATATTCATCAATAATATATACACTCGTCAGGTTGTACCTGGAAATGTAAACTATTTAGAATCACATAAACAAATTCCAGAGATTGATTAGTTAAAGACATATGAGACCTTCCTAGAACAAGTAAAATACATTAGAGAAAGAGAGAGGCAAGCCAATATGGACACCACAATTGACCATTTCCCAACAGCATTCTTGAGATGAGGATGGATGAGGCTGAGCAACACCTTTTGGTTTTGTACACAAAAATAATTACTTGTTTTTGTTAGCCACACTTGTCCTAGCAACGACCCACCACATGATTTCCATTTGCCAATTTTCCCCAACTCAAGGGGTCCAATTCTTGTTTTCTTCTGGTGTTTTTTTGTTACCTTTGTTTCCAAAGAGCTTTGGGTCCCCTATTAACTGTGTGTTTCTAAGTTCTCAACTCAGTGCTGTGGGGTGTTTAGGTCCACTGAAAACGAGATAAGTTTTGTTTTTCTCAAAATATCAGCATATTAGAACAAAATAATAATCATTTCCCAAGTATCTTTTATTTGACTCGAGTTATTGTAATTAAATAGAGGTTGAGTTTGACAGGAGGTATACGGTTTCATGGTATGATTCTCCTTACTTAAATTCTTCCGCTTAATATACTAAGTAAGAGATTTTATGCTAATTTTGTAAGCTTGTTTAGGATTTTGTGTTGTTCGATTCTTCCCAAATTAATCAATGACTCTTAAATATCAAGTAACTAAAAAAATAAAAGTTAAGTTTTAAATATTTATCTTTAAGTTTCGTAAAATATATATTTTCAAATACTATAATTTTGTATTGAGTTTTGAACTAATTAAATTGTTTCTAATCGGTGAAAATGTATATCTTAAAATTGAAATTTTGAATTGAGTTAGGAACAAAATGGCGAGATAATCTTGATCCATGGTCCTTGCAATTAAATTGCTGTCATTCTCTATCTGGTCCTTGAGGCAGATTTGGCAGCTCAGTTACTCGTCCACATGAAATATTATATTTAGGTGCGCCAAAAAAATTATTATTATTATTATTTTGTTTGGAAATATAAAAGGAGGGGTAAAAGTGGACAATTATTCTCTCTTCTAGATATAATCTTGGTATAAAAAAAAGACTGAAATTCTCGTTTTTAGATTTCAATCAAATTACTGGACATCCAAATAACAAATATTAATAACAAATATTAATAGTAGTGATTCAAATATATTGCAGATTGAAAACTCAGAATTTAAAGCACAAATCTCACAGAGTCATTGTCAGATTCGATTCTACAGTTTAAAACTAGTTAATTTATATACCATGTGAACCCTGCAAGTATAATTTTGGTATAAAAAAAGATAAAATTCCTCGGTTACAGGATTCCTATCAGACTGCTTGATACTCAAGTAAAAGATGTAAATCATGGTAATTCAGCGGCCATGTAGACAGACCAGACACTGATATTCATAAAAAATTACCCTACATTGGAAAAGTTGAAATTCTCATACTATTACCGTTAAAATTTGAACCTCCCCTGCAACTCAAAATTCAACTGAATTACGCTCATGCAACACCTGCAAGTATAATCAAACACCATGTGTCATAAAGTCTTTCTTAACATAGAGAAGAACACACACACACATATATATATATATATATATATATATGTCTCAGTGTCAGCCTGTCTGGCTTGTGCCACCTCCAACAGAATTGGACCACCCTGATCCTCCAAGTGTCTCTCAACTCTCTGGTTTTGATCAATAACTCTGAGGTTGCCAATTGGGCTAAAGCAATCATTTTATGATCCTTATAGTTTCTGAAAATCAAGAAATATTCACGATTTCATATACATGCACGTCATCTCTTTTTTACCTATAAAATATTGTCTATTCCTTTCCTATATAGATAGATAGATAGATAGATATCCATTGATTCCAGGTCCAGAAAGTGATCCTCATCTCATCATGCTGTTAATTTGGTTCTCTCAAGTTTGTACAAATGTTGCAAGGTTTTCTCTTTCTTGATGCAGATGATAATGATAAGTAATGTCTCATAACATTAGCCTAAAATTCATGTTTTCTAGATTCAATTCTTGCAGATTTTCTCAGTACATTAGTGACTATAAGATAGCTGCTATAAAGAATAAAAGAAAGTATGTTGTTTGAGAAAGATTAGGTCCATAGTGATGATCAACCTATGGATAGATACCCTGTTACATGAATGATCAGGCTAAAATTTTAGGGGCAAAAATTCATATAAAGAGAATTTTTAGACTGTTACGACTAAATTTGAAGAAAAAAATGCAAATAAACATAAGAAATGAAGAAATTAATGAATACTTACAAAGAAATTTTACAAATGTTAAAGCACCTTACTCCTTTTGATCATTTATGCACTTTATGTCTCAATCAAAACATGCATAATAAGCTTGTCATTTTAACCAATTATTTGGCTGCAGACAGATATTTTCATGATCTCAATCAACACAAACATGCACAAATACAACAAATTATTCATAATTATCATTTGGCTTCCTTGAATTATTATCACCAGGATTATCTTATCATCATAAAGACAGAAAAATAATTATCAAGAAATTGTTATCAAGTCATGACCACATGCTAACTTAAGATCCTTTTCAGCCAAAACTTCATGACACTAATTAGCACCAATCATCTCTTAACATTTTCTTTACCTGCTATAAGAGATTTCAAGACTAATCCAGGAGAAATCTACAATATAATTAAGGTTGAAAATGCTACAGTGTAAAAGCCGCTCTCAAGGTGATTCAAACTCGAACCTCTAACCTGACAAGCCATTGGGCTCCCCCTCATTATCAATCATCTATTAACATATCTATCATAAATTTGTAAAATCCTAATTTTGACAATATTAGAAAATGATCTTCACTATCCACCTTTTCATCATCTAATTAAGAACATATAAATCAGCTTATAGCAGACTTCAATCATGGAATACAGCCATATATATTGCATGTCAAATAGTAGTGTATATATATAAGGTTCCGTGGACATGAAGAAAAGAATAGCTCTCTCTTGAGAGAATTTTAGGTTATGTGAACGATAGCTAAAGATAGATAAAGCTCAAAGTAGTATATACTATATCTATCTATATACTGATAATGAAGTTGATTCAATGTGTTTCTTTTCAATCATTGCAGCTGCTGCAACTTGTTATTATCTAAATATTGTTTCTTTCTCTTCTCATCATATTATTAATTTCCATACTTCCAAACCCTAGCTAGCTATCAAACTCTTACAAGTAATCATGCATTTATATATATATATATATTACTTCTGATGCTACTCTTGTCTTGCTCAATGATCAAATTCATCAATCAGATAAACTGAAAAGGAATACAAAGCATTCATGTTCCAATTAAAAAACTTGTATTAGAATATAGGTAAATAATTCATAATATTCATCTAATTAAGAAAATTTTTAGTTATATATTTATAAAGTGTTTTTGAGGTGAAGAGATATCACCAGTCTTGATTTTGTCAAACAATCATACTATCAATCAAGTACAGAACCAAAAGCAGCAACATTTGTAAAAGTCTTTTATAAGTATTTAGTTTTTAGATATTTTTCCTTTAATTTCGTATCCATCTAACATTCTTTACTTATATTTTGTCCAAGACAAAGGTCTGGTTCTATCTATAATTGCGAGGAAAATTTTTTGGAAGAGCCACCCGCAAAACTACTTAGAGTGTCATGCCTCGCACTTCTAGGTTCGAGAGCGCGACTCATAGATTTGACAACATTTTCTACTCACTATTTGACAATCGTCCTTATTATACCAAAATCAATATCCCCAAAGTATTATAAATACCTAACTCATGACCTTATACCTTCTAAATATATCACACTTATCTTTAGGTAAGACAGAAATATCACATTCACCGCTGAAGGCCCTAGCGTACATATAGAGCGCCCACAAACTCAAAAGCAGCCGTATTCTATAGTGATATTCCACCTGTACAGTAGTATCCCTTTCATCTTTTTCATTGCGTGGTAAAGAATATAAGAAATATATAGTCAGTATCAAACCCCCTTAATCATCATCTTGAGAATCTCTTACTACTGCCAAAACTAATCTTGAATGCTACCTCTTGAGTGTAGTTCTTGCTCATAAAACTTGAGAGGCTTTCTAGCTAATTCAACATTTCCATTGTATAATAATTCATCTGCTTTGAGGGTTTTGGTTTTTTGTTCTTATTAATTACGTAGGCATTTTGGAATGAGAAAAGAGAAGAGGTCAAAAGAACAGGTGGCTTTTTTCATTTTTTATTCGGATTCTATGCTTTACTTTTTCTGTATTTTTTTCTCTTTTACCTGTTGTTTTTTTTTCTTTTCTTTCTACTAAAGTTTTTGGTTATATTTCTCATCCAACTTGCCTACTTTCTGCCACAATTTACACCCCTAATTGAGAGCATCAAAATTCGGCCAGATATACCGTCTAATATATCCAGCCCAATAAAATTTTTTATAATAAAAGATAAATTCTAAACTGTAAAAGAAATAAACTTAAGGAAAAAATTACTACTAAAGGAAATGTATTTAAAGAGTGTATAAAAATATGTATTGTATGATCTTGAGTGATCAATATTCAATATCAGTTTCATTTGAAGAGAAGCAGAAGGATTAATGTATTAATTAGGCAGCATTTTGAGTGTTACTATTATGGCTATCACTGTTTCAAAGTGACTTCCGTTTTGGGACCAATTAAGAAAGAAAGAAAACGGAAGAATCACAGATTGTATGCTCCATTAAGAAACATATATTTATTATTGTGGCGTTATCTCTACTTAATTCGGATATCTAGTTCTAATATACTCCTTAGTCTTATTAATAAAATCATGGAAAATATTTAGCGGATCAAACAATGAGAGATAAAATTAGAAAAAGTACGTTTGCCCCTCGATAGTAGCGATAGTAGAAGGTCTTTCACGCGAAAAATGCCATTCCGCCCTCATTGAGCCAAAGGAATTGGCTAAATGTTGATCCGTTTATCACTATTCTAAAATCATATAAAATAAAACTTGAGGAAAAAGTTACTATTAAAACAAGTATTGTACTATACAATAAATATATTAAAAGATATATTAAACGATCCTGAGTGCTACTTAAATACTTTCTTTTTCTTTTTTATCCTCAGAAGGTTTTAAGACCTCTTGTCTAGAAAGGAATGCTTCTACTACTAAGCTACGTGCTACCTTACCACTATCTAGAGTTAATATACCTTAATTATATTAAGTCATGTAAAATTAGCTCTTGAAAATGTGACCCTATGCCAAGATTGAACCATCAACAACTAATCAATTATGCTACGATTAGCTCAAAATTCTAGTTCTCAAAATAATTGTTAATGTTTGTCTAAAAATTAAGATGACACATGCCTTATAAGCATAATTGCTAATTAGCTTGCTGAAGTTGCATTCACATTGGCGATAATGAAGGAAATAAAGAATGCCTCCAAAGGTTTCTCATTCCAAATATTCGGGAGAGCAACACAATTCTATAAAAAATTTATTTTAAATAAATTAATATAACAATTTTATTTTTAACAATATCAAGAAGTACCTCACAATAACTTTCAAAATAAGCTTTCTTCAACTTTTTTTAAAACTAAAAACAAATATAATAAATAGTCGAAAACAACTCCAAAATAACTTATAAATTAAAATAAACTAAAAATTGTTGATTTTAAGCAATGAAGAACGGAACCAATATATAGTGGGTTCTGCTCCGTCCAAGTTGCTATATACATATATAGGTGGCAACTCCATCCATGCACCAGAAAAGCTAGTTATTAAATAATAATGACATGTGATTCTTACGAGGTTTTAGAAAGAAATGCAAAAGGAGCTAATTAGAATATATATATATATATATATATATATATACTGTGTGATCTGTTGTAATTTGCCGACAAATATACCAACTAAAAATATGATTCATGAGCCAATTTAATTCTTTATCTAATGAAAGTGATCGAAAACACATGAAGCTTGGTGATTCATAGGCATATCCATGCATTCTTTTTACATGCATAATTATATAACTATTATTATATCCTTTCCAACAAATGGAAAGAGGAAACATTTTCTATTTGTTTCAACCATAATAAATTTATTTGGAATATAACCTAGTAACTTAGAATCATTAATAAACAGATAATTAAGATTAATACAAGGTTAGAAATTTAAAAATTCAATTCTTATATATGACACGATGTTAAAAAAGATATGCCTAAATCTTACTTAAAGTACAAGTGAGCAATATTTCTTATAAGCTTTTATAAAATTATTTTATTTAAATTTTATATTTTAAAATTTATGATGTATGTTTTAGTTTTTAAAATTTTATAATAAAAATACTATAATATAAGTATTATAAAGAAAATATTAAAAATTTGCAATCCCTAATTGACCAATATTGTAATTTCCGTTTCAAAAAGTCTCATGGCGGGCGATCAACAGACCCACACATGGATGCTAACCTTTTTTATTCCTATGATATATTCCGAAAGACAAGGACATCCACGTCTACTCACTTCTCATTCCATTGGACTTTGCTTTTGCTTTCTCACTAAGGGAACTTCAAGGATGAAAATTTTAAAAAAAAGAAAATTTTAAATGAGCACTATTGGTAACTTGTTATTCGAGAATCTTAAATAATTCAGAAGGGATCAAAGCACGGAAGACTTAAATAACAGTACAATGCTAGCATGCGACTTTAAACACTTAGTGGATAATTCAAATTCAAACATCTCACTTTGACATATCAAATAAATATATGTAAGCGAAGGGAGTCGTTCTATCGAACCACGCACCTCTGTTTTAAACCATCACTGTTTGGTAATTTCATGGGGCCTCCAAAGTCGAAATCCCAGTAAATCCAAGCCGTTCTCTCCAGATGATAAGGCTCTACATGAATGGTAATAGGGCAAAGAAAAATTGCTCCACAAAAGAGCAATGACTTTTAAAATTTATTTCCCAAAAGAAAAAAATAGAAAAGAAAAAAACGACAATAACATCTAGATTTGAATTTCATTTTGAGTTCATTTAGCCTGCATGTGTCTTCCATCTTGGCTACTATATAAAGGCCATTCAAGGTTACCATTGAAGAACTCAGGAACAAAGGCAAAGTATAGGGTGGCATCCAAAGGTTGCTAGCTGGTTTTTACTTTCCCACAACTTCCTCAAAAGAACCCAATCCCATCACTCCTTTGTTCCATTCTTAAGTACTAAAAGAAAAAAAAAACCTTTACAGACGACAATGGCCCCAGAAGTTCCAGTAGTAGATGTTATCTCAGCTGGTGCAGGCAAAGTCTCAACTCTTAACACCGGCTACTCTAAACGTGCCTATGTAACATTTTTAGCCGGTAATGGTGACTATGTGAAAGGAGTGGTTGGATTGGCTAAAGGACTTAGAAAGGTGAAGAGTGCATACCCTCTTGTGGTTGCTATCTTACCGGATGTTCCTGAGGAGCACCGTGAGATTTTAAGGTCACAAGGTTGTATTGTTCAAGAAATAGAGCCAATCTACCCACCTGAGAATCAGATTCAGTTTGCTATGGCTTACTATGTTATCAACTACTCCAAACTCCGCATATGGAATGTAAGCAAAAACTAACCTCTTTACTCATCTTCATGCACCTATGCATGTTTCAATAGATGAGAGTTCTACTGTGTATATCCATGCATACTAGCATGAACAAGCTCAAAACATTTAGCAAAACTCAGAAAAATGAACATTCATAATCCAATAGTTTTCTACTGATTTTGAGGCAAGGACGGAATCAAAAGGACAGAGTATATTAGCAACCTAAGTTATCTATAAAACTCTTTTACAACTGTTCATTTTTTTTTAAGTTTTTAGATATTTTTTCTTCAAATTCGTCCCTCTAAGATTTTGAAAATTTTCTTTTATATAACTTTTCATATCACTAATGTTAAAAGTCTGTTTCGTCCATGATCAAGTTAGAGTATCAATCTTGATTTGTGTGCCAAAACATCTTTGCCCCACACAAGGCTACTTTCATGACAGGTTGTATAGATTCTTATAAGAAGAGTCAGACAAACCATGGGAATGAAATGGAAAAGGCTATATATGTAATATGTACACGCATATATATTTAAATTTTATTTATTCATTTATATGTGATTTTACCATATTTTACCATTTTTTATGATTGCAGTTTGAGGAATATAGCAAGATGGTTTACCTGGATGCGGATATCCAAGTGTATGATAACATTGATCATCTCTTTGACACACCTGATGGTTATTTCTATGCCGTGATGGACTGCTTCTGTGAGAAAACATGGAGTCACACACCTCAGTACTCCATCGGCTACTGCCAGCAGTGCCCTGATAAGGTGACATGGCCAGCTGAGATGGGTCAGCCTCCTGCCCTCTACTTCAATGCTGGAATGTTTGTCTTTGAGCCAAGCCGCTTGACCTATGAATCCCTTCTTGACACTCTCAAGATCACTCCACCAACACCCTTCGCTGAGCAGGTCTGAATCCTCTATAACATATTCTTTAACACTTTCTCTGTAACACTCCCGAGTGTTTTCCATAATGCCTAACATTCAATATTTGATGCAAATGCAGGATTTCTTGAACATGTTCTTCCAGAGCACATATAAGCCAATTCCTTTGGTGTACAACCTGGTTCTAGCAATGCTTTGGCGCCATCCTGAGAACGTTGAACTCGAGAATGTTAAAGTGGTTCACTACTGTGCAGCAGTATGTACTCTTCTCTCACTTTCTCCATTTCTTAAACACCAAAAGTAAGCAGCAAGGTTTATAGCGTCTTATCTCATTGATTTACCTGTTTTTTGTTCATTCACTAGGGATCAAAACCTTGGAGGTACACAGGCAAAGAAGCCAACATGGACAGAGAAGATATCAAGATGTTGGTTGAGAAATGGTGGGATGTCTACAATGATGCCTCCCTTGACTTCAAGGCTGAAGACTCTGCTGCACCGGAGGAAGAAACCTTCTCAAGACCATCAATCATGTCTTCAATGCCTGAGCCTGCAATAGCTTACTTACCGGCTCCATCTGCAGCCTAAAATAAAGCAACTATCTGAGTCTCAAGAGTGTGCACTAAATTCTATGGTCTGCTTACTACTTTTTAGGGCACTTGCCCTGCATTTTGGTGTGTGACTTCATAGTATTAATATATATATCTATATATACATATATATATATTACAAAATATGTGTCCAGCAGTAAAGAAACCTTGTAACTTACTTTCTGGAACGACTAATAAACCTCTGAAGTGTCCTTCTCTTATGAGCAAATGTCATCTGCTGCATTCGCTTTATCATGTTTTCATGATTCAACAAACTTCTGATTAATACCTTTTCCTTCTTTGAACACAAAGCGAAGAATAAGAAATAAAGTTGGAGCAATGAATTCAAGACTCGAAACTATCTTATTGGAGGACATTTGATAACATTTCAATGTAATTTCAATTTACAAAAATGAAAAAACTAACACAAAATATCATATATTTATATTCTCTTGTTGAACTGACGCAGAGATTAATATTCTTTGGCCATCCATGAGCTTAATCATTTTGGAAATTAAAAAGTTGGCAATACTATAGATCAAGAGAACTAAGCACTTCATCACCTTCTTCATGCTCCCCCTCCAAGAAGTCTGACTGGAAGAAGCAATCTTCAAAAAGAAGGGCTTTAGGTTCCCTGTTTCTCTTTCGCTTTCTGTCATTTATGCCTATGACTGAGATTAACCTGTCCTTTATGCAATCTTCGATGATGTTTGCTTCACTGTTCTGAAATTGTAACCCAACAAGAGAGAAGCATTCTTCTTTGAAGTTCAAGTCATTGGAAGACAAGATCAGGCCAGCAATGGTTTTGGCAAGGTCAGGTGCATAATCTCGAATCTGAGGGAAAAATTTGAAATTCAGCACCAAACATCAGGGATTAGAACGAGAATTCGTACAACCATTGTTAAGATCATGGTATCAGCTCAATTCATCAGCATAAAGTGCACTATAAGAGAGAAAACTAAGTGACAAATCTGTTTTGATACTTATGGAGCATTTCTTGCCTGTATGGCAAAGAAACTCCAAGATTAATTTGATCATTATCTTAAAGGAAATTGTACAGATGCAGCAGTCTATTCACAGATACAGGCTGCTCATGTCTAATAATTGTGTGTATAACATGTAAAAGACATTTAGCAGTATGAAGCATAGAAAATATAAGTCAATCAAACTCCCTAAGAGCATCATGATGAAGTATCTCTAACATAAGAAACTTAAAAGTTCAGACGGGCATCTCATGTTAACATTGGAGAATGTCTAAGTAGCATCAGAATCTACCTTTAGTGCATGAGCACTGAGAAGAGCCCCATCATTCTTTTCTTTCAATTCAAGGAGTGCATGATTTAGAGCATTTCTTGTAAGTGTTCGGTCTACCTGGCTTTTCCGTGCACCAGGCACAATCCCAGCCTTTCTAGCAAGTTAAGAAATAGACATATGTATTTGACATGTTTGCAAAAATGAGTTGTGCTCAATAATTAGTCATCAGTTATAATAGCAGAGTAGAATGGATATTGTTTAGAATAAGAATGGAGGACGACATCAATGTGGACGGATGGTGGCAGGCTATCCCATTCCAGAAAGACACAACCCTCTTGATCAGCAATGCTTTTAAGAGAAAGCCCATAATCTTTCCACTTGATACTCACCAATGCATCCAAAGATGATTGTGTAATTAAGCATGGTGTAAAATCCTTAAAAAATAAGACCTGAAGAAAGAAATTTAAATTTATGGCAAGGTCAACCACATCCATACCTTATCTTTTCAGATATTTACTTTACTTTTGGTAAGCAAGTATAGGTTCAGCCATAACAACAAGAAATAAAATTATACCACCATTAAGGAGATTTTTTCTTTTCTTCTTCCAGATTTAAGCATTTCATGCAGAAATACATTTCAGTCAAGGAGAAAGGAACCTCTGTCATCGAACTGCAAGCCCTGTAACAAGAAGGAATAGCCCGTTCTGACACTTCACTAATAACAACCACCGCTTCCATCATCTGCACATTGCTTTGGAGCGTTCCTGATCTGTTGGCTGAACCAGTGCCAACCTTTAGATGTTCCCTAAAACAGATGGAATACATACATGGTGATCTATTGAATACTAAAACTGAGTTTCATATATTCATAACAATTGAAAATTAAATATTTTAATCCATATTATGCTGATCCTATGCAAATTAGGACTATCTACGCAGCCAACAAAGAAATTGCCTAGATGATAGTCCTGTGTCGAAGAAATTAACATTCAAATAAACATTGAATCTGGTCATTTCTTTCAAAAGGTAATATACACCAACAATGAGGAATATTACAGGTAGTGTCTTATCAAGCATATTCTAAAAACAATAACTTGTAAATGGCTCTTTTCATGACCTAAGTTTTAGTGAGAAAGAAGAATGTTGCAAGAGAAGAAAAGAAGAAAAGTTAAAGCAACTCAATTCAGTTGTGTGTATGAAGAGGACTTTGCATCCCATTGTTCAAAATCTGATTTGGCATTGATTATGGTATTCAAATGTAACCAACACGACAAAGACATATATGATTTTCATCTGGGAAAAAAGAAGTCCCTAATCTGAAATAATTACTCGTACAATACAAGAATCAGAGAGTAATGTCCAACAATTCAAATAAGAAGCCTCTGAGATTCTGACATGAAAATCATAGAACAATATTGCAATAATTTTCATATATAGCCACCAAATTAAAAGGATACCATTCATTTCATTCTTTGTCATGAATAGAAGATGAACTCAACCATGTCATAAGTGGAAATGTAATACTGACTTAGTTGAGAAGCACAAGCGGCAGATATCTTGTAGTCTATTGCCATGCTTAAGAGCATATTCTTCAAGTCCTGACTTCAGACGTTCAGCATTTGTTGCTGAAGAAGGTAAAGGACTGCAGTCAACTGCAAGTACACAATTTCCTTGTGATCCTGGCACACTATGATTGTCTATCAACAGTTCAACTGCAACTTTCTGTAGAGGAAAGCACCAAGTTAAGAAGGAAGCCACATAAGCCTTAGCTAGAACCTAAATTACATGTTATTTAAGAACTGGAAACAAAGACGAGATATTTCAAATGCCACTGTGAGAGAGTAAGAGTAGAAACAACTGAAAAGCTGTATAAGTTATTAATCTACTAAAGATTTGAATATCATGATTGAATTTCTATATCTATGTGGAACACTATTATATGATTTTCAAAGACAGCTTGATATGAAAACTGCTAAATAGTTTTGCAAATAGAGTAATTGTTCAGAAGTGCATTCACAATCAAATAATAAGAAACCAAAAAAGTTAGTTGAACTTACTGGAATCTTCAAAATGCAAATCTGTAGAACAGAACATAAGAAATCAAAAGTAAATATCTAATAACGATATAAATTAAACTCAGAGAAGCCATGCATGGAAAAGTAGGAAAAATAGTTTGAGTATCACTGGAAATAGAGAAGCCAACCTTCCGGAGGAATAAGGTAATCTGCAACTGTAAGTCATCAAGGCTGTCAATTGCCGTAAATGAAGCTTCAGTCCCACTGGAAATAAAAAGAAAAACAAGAAGAAGAAAAGAATTAGAAATAAAGTAACTTGAAGTAAATGAGAAAGATGAATAACAGATGACATGCCTGAATTTGGCACCATATTTCATGATCAAAGGTAGCCTTGATAACCTTCTCGATGAATCTGTTTCTCTCAAGTTTATACTGAAGTGATTTATCTCATTTTCAGAAATTGCTGCAAAAAGTAACAAGCATTGAATAAGAGATACCCAAAAACATTGACCATCTATGGGACATAACTTCAGAAAAAGACATCCAATCTTCTATGCTGATTAACAAACTTTTACCAACTTAATTCCTTTCTAACAAAATATTCTTCTAGCTGGCTATAAAGAACTAACTTCCTAAACCAACAAATCTAACATATTGATAGACTTTGACTTACTAGCAAGCCTCAAAATGGTTGAAATTGTAGTTCCCTCATACAATTCATTCTGGTAAGATCTTTGTTGAGTTCCATGGAAGACAACTTTCCATTTCACTAACATAACTTTCATGCAGTATTGCTACTTGTTAAAAGTCTAAAATTATCAAGAATTTAATCCACCATACTCTAGCCAGAAGAATGGGATGTCTCTAGCCTCATATAAACTCTGTTGTCCATTGGACTGCAGACTTGCAGAACAGCTGGTGGACTAATATAGCCACTGAAAATAAGTCTATGATGGCATTAAGTTCTTGTAACCATAATTAATCATTAAGCTAGTCATGAAGCAACTTCAGAAAGTCATCTAAATTAAAATGATAAAGACTCTAGATTTTCTACATCACCATTCAGACTACTCATTTCAAAAAACTTTGTTAATAAATTATAAAAATAATGTCACGTAGTCGATGAAAACTGAAAATACATAAATATAAGAATCAACTAAATGTGCATCCTAAGAAAACTTTGATACACAACAGAGATATTTTCCTCAAATTTGTACCTCTCATGAAATAAGACATCCAGTTACACAATTTCTAACATAAATAAGCATGGCTCAACAAATAGCTGGCAAACAGTCGTCAGTGGTACTTACAGGTGGTTGTAATGGAGATTACCCCATCTGCAAAGACAAAAGTGGATTTCTAAGCAATGAAAGCGAGTAAAGTACTGCACAGAGCAAGCTGATTATTCAGTGCATCTAAATTTGGTTGCCTACCCCATTTACTGATAAAAATTGGATTCGTTGAACATCTTAGACTTTGAAACTCGTCCAGATTGCTTCCAGAGCCAGTATCAGAAACTATCCCTCATGAAACAAAAAAAAAACATAGAAGCTTTTAACATTATCATGTTTTGCACCAAAAACATATCATTCTTCTTCTTCTTCTTCACCATGATCTTGATTTTAAACATCTAAACTCAAGCCGGACAACGAACAGTTAATACTGAAGTCATTTGCATTATGAAAAATATCAAATCCAAAATATCAAGTCATGATCCAGAAAATGCTCTAGAATTCTAGAATCAACAATCAAATAAAATAGACGAAGATACAATGTGATTGATGCCTGAAATTCGAACAACCGGAGGATCGACTTGTGTACATGGCTTGAGAACGACAGATAATCTACATAGCTCATCGGAAGTTCGGCATCGTTGAATTGCGCAGAAAATTAACTGAACCAAAAAAAAAAAGAACTGCAATTATGATGAACGACAAGAGATTTCTTTGTGCAAAATTTGCAGAAAATTTTCGAGTTAGAGGTGACTAACGTGTTTCCAGAGATCTGCAACTGAGGAGAGCTCCATCACTTGGCGCTACCGTTGCCCGCGCTAATCCCAAGCTTTTGTAATTTATTTGAAAAATGAATTATAAGAAATATTCGTTACTCAACGTAAAGCCCAAAACTTACTTGGGCTTTTCTTAGAAGTTCCATATGGGACACCCAAAAACTGGCGACCCATAAGAAAGCCCAAAATTTAAATTACCGTTTCTAACCTTCCTTTTTTTTTTTTGTCACTCAAATACTACCTGTCCTTTTTTTTAGAAGATCCATAAAAAAAGGAGAAGATAATTCAAAAAAATGTTGATAAAAGTCCTCCTTTTTACCACTTTTTTCTTTGTCAGGCTACAAATTTTAATTTCAAATCATATTTTCTAATATATAAAAAAAATGTCTCGTAAATCATAATGTATAAAAAAAATATCTAATAACATGTTTTACATATTTTTTCGTACTTTGTACTAAAAAAGGAAAAAGAAATTAATTGAAATAGTACTTAAAAGAGTAACAAAACTTTTTTTAAAAAGAAAAGAAGTAAAAGGGTAAACATTGCACTAGATATCAATTAAATAAAGTATATTTATCATTCTCAACTTCCACTTCACATCGTAAACACGAAGGATTATTTATAAAAAATGAAGGATTATTTATAAAAAACTTTTTTACAATATTTTGTTTTGATAAATTTTTTGAAAAAAGAAAATCTTTTAATCATTGAGAAACTTAAATTCTTACTATAAATTGTTTATCTTTCATAAAAATATTTACTAAATAGTAACATTTATTCATAAAAATGTATTGAATATGTCAAGCTATAATATTTTTTTATGATGAACGAGTTCATAAAACCTTTTTTTTTTTTACTATTATCTAATTTCCCACTTAAATCATTAAATTAAAATTAATAAAATATATTTTAATACTTCCTTTGGTCTTCAAAATCTCCCCAAAATTGTACCACTACTGCTGTTGTTTTCCTACCATAATTTTTTTAAAAAATTTAACTCCAAAAATTTTGAGTTTGAAAATAGTGTTATTGGTGTCCACTTCATCACCAAAATTATTGAGGAAAGAAAACTAAAGAGATTATCATTGCTTTGCCAACATAGGAAGGTTGCCTACCAGCTTGGAACTTTTGTATAATTTAATGTTGACACCTCTTAGATAGAGTAGGTGTTCAAAATGGCTTTGATATATTTTAATTTTCTACCATATTAGTAATATTATTTGGATTGAATTCTTATTTGAGATTTATTTTTATCTCAATTTTAATAATGTTATATCTAATGTGTGTCTATATATATATATATATATATAGATAAAATATACTATATATAATAGTCAAATCTTATAAAATTTAAAAATTTAATAAAAGTTGTTTAACAGAAACTTATATTTTAAATTGGAAAGTAATACATATTAACGTATAATTTGAGGGACACACGTTAGACAAACTCTCTTAATAAAAATAAAAATGAAATGATATTAAAAAGAGTGAGAAAAATCTAAACGTACGTACACCAGCATTCTAGACCGGTCAGTCTGGCGATTTGGGGGAGTGTGAGTCATTGACTTGTCCCCAATCTCAGCGCAATCGGACTTGGCCGGCTTATCGGGAAGTAAAGTTTGTATAATTTTAAGGTTTCCTCTTTTTTTTTTTTTTTTTATGGTGTGTTTTGGAGCGAGTATCATCGATTTTTGTCGTTATGTTTAGCCAGTTATGCGCGACCTCATTTAGAGTTTTCGCTTTCCAATGTGCATTTGTATTTAATATCCTTCTTGAGTTTTTCTATGTAAATAATTTAGTTTGTGATTTGGTCAACGTGTTTTGGTACCTGCTCTAATATTTTTGTTGGTCGATTTGGGTGTTTTATGGGATGTCAATATTTCTTGTTGCAGGCAGATGGCAAGTGGTAACGACTACGGGTTGTGGTTACTTGTTTCACCATTCTTACTGGCGAAATGCGTGATCGAAAATGGTATTCTTTCCCGATTCGATTTCAGTCGCTCCATGGTGTCAGATAGCCGATACGGACGGTACAACAATAGGATGGGTGACGACCGACCTTGAATCTTTGCCACTGTTACTTCAACCGGAAGTGATGGGCTGCTTGGAGACGGTTCTCTCGTTTGCGGTTTGTGCCCTAATTCGTTTGGGCTTATTGTCATGTTGAGCGGGAATCTTTTATCGGGTTAAGATATTGGACTTTTAGTTAGGCTGAACCTTTGTTTGTATGTCAAGTTTATTTAGTTTTGGATTAATTAAGTTTTAAGTCTTAAATGTTTACAAGATATCGAGTTGTAGAATATAGGTAGATTATAAGGGTATCTATTTTTTAAATATGATTTTTAAAGTTTGTAGCCATTTGTTTAGGTATCCTAAAACATGAAAAATAAGAAAACCTCAAATATAATAACTTTATAGGACTGAAAAATGAATAATTTGTATCACTTTATATGTAATCCTTTATTTTATTTTCTTTTATAATGTATTTTCTTTTAGAATTTATCTTTTATTTATTATTAATAAAATATATTATATTAAAAATAATAAAAAAAGATGTGCTTAAATTGTTTAATATATATTCTACAATATACTTTGGAACATATTTATTTTAATAGTAACTTTTTTACCGATTAAAAGAACAAAGTGGATGACACATAAGCAGGGAAAGTTGGGGACCGAATGGTTTAGTAGGGAATTAAGAAAGTCAACTGAAATGGAAGCCATAAAAGCCTCCAAATTGATGTTGGGTTACCTTGGAGTCAAAGCTCGCTCATACTATTCTTATTCTTGTATTTTGTTAATGGAGTTTGGTGAAATTTGAGTTCTTCAACGCATCAGAGCAGATTTTCTACCTGTATCTCTCGCCTATATATAGAGATGGTTTCCAGAGAAGGGAATGCATCGAGACACAATTGAATTATTATTGGATAGATCAGAAACAGGATTTCTCGTGAATTCAACGGAAAAAATGGAAAAACAGAGAGTAAATGGAGGAGAATTCAATCAATGTTCCGATGAAGTTCAACATGTAGCCCTTGATATTGGAGGTACATCTCAATTTCCCCATTTCCCCAATTCTTCCAATTGTTTATTTAAAACTGGGTTCAAATTTGTTTCATTTGATGATGCTTAAAGAGCTTCTAGTTTGTTTACTGTTTCGTCTCAGTTTTTTATGTTTGGTTGAAATAAGAGTTTCAGTTGGTGCACAGAAATTTCACATTTTGGTTAGCAAACTAAAAGTGTTCTTGTAGATAATACCCTTGTGAACTTAATGCTCTCTGTTAAGATTGTCAATTTGGGAACTCATTTATTCGTCTTTTCTGTATGGAAAGGATCTCTCATCAAGGTGGTGTATTTCTCTGGAAACGATTGTGGCTCATTTGAAGAACAGGAAACATCATCCTCTAAAGGAAGATTGGATGTCCCTAATGGAAATCAAAACTACTGTGTGTTAAAAGGGAAGCTTCATTTTATGAAGTTCGAAACCAGAAAGATTAGTGACTGCATAGAGTTCTTATCTTCCAAGAAATTTCGATGTCATGGTATGTGTTTCACTGTGATTAACTTAAGTGAAAATTATGCTGTAGTAATTTTCCTTGGAATTTAAGGTCTAAAATCTGATAAATCATATGATTTCAGATGATCTGCATCATGAGGATCATACAAGCGACAGTCATATTGTAAAGGTATAAATATTGAATGTTGATCAACCTTATCATAGAGGTATTAGTACTGAATATTAATCAACTTTACAGTGTATAACAATATTAGGGACATATAAATGCACACTCTCTTCACACATAAAGATGGAACTTTTTGTTTTGAATGATGTACTAACAAAGTGTGGTCATGTAAAGGCAACTGGAGGTGGTGCATTCAGATATGCTGATCTTTTTAAAGAAAAGCTTGGAATTACTCTGGATAAGGTAGATGAAATGGATTCTCTTGTTGCTGGGGCAAATTTTCTGCTCAAGGTAGGTACTTGTATGACATATGCATATTTAACTAGTAACTCTTCTGAAAAATATGGACCAGAGTGCTTGGTGGTGGTGACTTCTGCAGTGGGTTTATATCTTTGTCATAAGTGTCCTGTTTGCTCATTGATAAACATTGTGTACACCATGGTTTCCTTGACCTTTTGTTCTTCCTTCACTGGAATGTGCTCAAATTTCTCAAAGCTAATGGTCAATGCCCTATCCTAACAGTGGTTCCTTTTTTATATTTATTCTCAGATGCAGTGTGGGATATGAAATATTCCTCATTTTATCTTCTTGTTCCTATTACATTTATCTTAACAAAGTTTTTATCATAACAAAGTTACCGTTCCTGGCAACCTTTCTGTTACCTCCCCCATCCAGCCTCCTTTTTTTGCTGGCGTATGCATCCCTTATTTGTTTGTTTATTGATAATGTTTTTGTAATATAAATAAGGACAGCAGATTTAATTGTAGCTTTTTTTCTTCTCTGAGTAGGCTGTCAAATGCGAAGCTTTTACATACATGGATGACAAGAAGGACTATGTACAGATTGACCATAAGGATTTGTATCCTTACCTCCTTGTTAATATTGGATCGGGGGTTAGCATGATCAAGGTAGTTTCATTATATATTTTGTTGCAGATAAATTTTATAATAGAAGTACATGCCATGAAACAAAGAAAGAGAAGCAACAGTTTTCAAATCAGGATATACTACATAACATAGATACTTAAAATAAGTTACATAAAAGCTTTCTCAATCACATAGAAAAATCTAATTAAGCCTGTTTCCTGTTGACCTGCACAAAGGAGTCATCCATGCCACTGGCATACCTGAAATATGGCTAGTTCTTCCGCAGTTGGCAGTACCTAGATGTCTCAGCTAAATTCTTTAAGACATCTGGAATGATGGTTTAGCTGGATTGGTTATTCATGTCCTGTATGTGCACAGTACTATTTGGGACCTGAGTCATGTTGTGTCAAACTGATTCAAAACTTGAAAGCTTCAAAACGAGAAGTATGATTCAGAAGTAGGCACAATCACACAAGAGGGAGAAATCATTCATGTCTACTACTTCCATTGTATTAATGTGTATCGATATGTCAGAGTTCAGATTGTACTGAAGAAGATGGACGTAGTCAACTTTTAGTTCTTTATAAATACTGACTGAATTAACATTTGCCTTTATCCATCTGATGTTTTCACATCTGCATCTTTATTAGGTAGATGGAGATAGCAAGTTTGAGCGTGTCAGTGGAACTAGTGTTGGAGGTGGCACATTTTGGGGGCTTGGAAAACTTTTGACCAAGTGCAAAAGGTTATATACATTTCTTTTATCAGCATAGTTTCTAAAGTTTTCTGTTATCTTCCATGAAAGCACTCTTTTTTTATTCTTAAAGTTTTGATGAACTATTGGAGCTGAGTCATGGAGGAAACAACAGAGTGATTGATATGCTTGTTGGTGACATTTATGGTGGATCAGACTATTCAAAGGTATTAATCCCCTATCTAATTTCTGCTTATCTTGCTAGAGTGACACGAGACCCTATAGAGATAGCATAGCTAGGAAAACTTACCAAGTTCTCGGGATGTTCATGCCTAATGTTTTACTTTTCATGAATTGGTCAACTATCATATATTAGTTTTTCTACAACCCCCACCCCCCCCCCACCCCCGGCGCGTTTTTTGAAGATTTTTAGAAGTTGAAATTTGGGCAGCTGGGAAGGCAAGTGAAAAGATCATTGGTTCTTTGAAGCATTCATAGTTCACAAAGAGATATACTTGTTTTTTACCACGTTGAGGATATCATGTGAAGAACAAGTTATTGTATACTTGTCGTTGGACATGATTATTGAATCAGAGTTAATTCCAAAGTTTAAGGGACTAATCTCTGAGTTTCATGTTTTGAAGAGTAATAATTTTCCTCATTGGTCTCTATCATGGTTATAGATTGGGCTTGCATCCACAACAATTGCTTCTAGTTTTGGCAAGGCTGTTTCTGAAAACAAAGAACTTGAAGACTACAGACCTGAAGATGTGGCTCGGTCACTCTTAAGAATGATTTCGAATAATATTGGACAGGTGAGTTAAGAAGCTCTGCCAAGTCTCCAAACTTTAAGGTGTCATTCGCCATGTAATTTCTGTATTCTTTACTCATCTTTATTCCCTGCTTCTCTACTTTAAGTAGTGGGCTGAGTATTTGTAGGTGCGGTTCTTAGAAAAGACTGTTGATTTATTGTGCATAAGATTCTGATTCTTCTAAATGTCCGTCCTTTCAGATTGCTTACTTGAATGCTCTTCGATTTGGACTCAAGAGAATAATCTTTGGAGGTTTTTTCATCCGTGAACATGCTTACACAATGGACACAATATCAGTTGCCGTTAATTTCTGGTAACTTTTTCAACTTCTGTACCAATGACATCTGAAATTTATTTCTCGAGAATTCAACAACTCACAGCTGCCTTCATCTTTCCTACACCTGCTTAGTCTTGACTAACAGCTAAGAATCATCTTTTGAAATTGAAGTTGCTGATTATGCTAAAAATGCCTTCCCCTCTGAATGCTAAGAACATCTTGTGCAGATTTGACAATCCAAATCTTGAAGTCATTATATTACCATCTATTCCCTTAAGTTTGACAAGAACTCGTACATACTCCATCTTTTCATCGCGTATTTTCTTTTAATGTGGTTTATGCAGGTCAAATGGCGAGGCAAAAGCAATGTTTCTGCGGCATGAGGGGTTTTTGGGAGCACTGGGAGCATTCATGAACTACAAGAGAGAAGGTCTTGCAGACTTGATGAGCCATCTTTTGGTAGAGCAGCTTCCGAAGGGTTCAATAGTAGCTGATCTCAATGGAAATGACAGTATACATTGTAGCGTCCGCATTAGTAACTGAGGATATTTCTCATTAGCATTTACTGGTTTATGCAATATAGAAAAAAAGGCAACTCATTGTTGCTTTGATAATATATTCTGTGTAAAGTTAGAAATATACATAACTTGAATAGAAGTTCTCTCAAGCTTTTTTTTTATGAAAGGAAGAAGTTGAAACATTGCCATTGCAGAAACATTTTTCCCTACCAATTTCTTTTTTTTTTTCCTTTTGGGGTGTGAATATAGTAAATGTTTTCTTGAGAGTAGCTAGTGGTTAAACAATTGGTATTCTTTAGTCACCTCTGTGGCTAGAAGAAAGAAGTTGAGATTTTGGATTTAAGGGTGAAAAAGTTGGAGATTTTTTATTCGATTTTTATGATGGCGGCAAGAAGAGACAGAGGAGAAACTGATGATAGTGGGAAAAAATTAGATAATAAGATGAGCATTTTGCACTTGAGAAAAGACCTATATAGATAGCGTAAATAAATTGAGGATAAAATATATGAATTTGTCCCAACATTTCATTCTGTATAAAAATAAAGTTTATACTTCATTTTCTTTCCTAGTATGAAAAAGGTACTTAAATATTTTAATTTTTTTTGATAATTTAATATCTTAAAATTATCAACTAATTTAAAAAAAAATAAGAACACAAATTAACATGTAATATTGAATTACTTTTTAAATAACTCAAACTCAAAACATCTCATTTCAAACTATACTCTCTAATTCTTGGTACCTAAATATTTTAGTCACATCAAAAGAATTTGCCACGTAAAATCTTTCATTCTTTGGCATTCATCAGCACTTCAATTCTTCTGGCTGATTTCAGCAAACCTCAGGAGGTCTTATTTCCCGGAGAAAGATGACATTTTGGATTCTTTTTTTTCCATCCAAGAAGAAGGAGAGAGCATTGCTCTTCTAAAACGTCATTTTCCAAAACCAAAAGGCGTAATTCTTCTTGCCTAGAAAGATTGGGAAAAATGGAAATAAGAAAAAGAAGAGAAAATGGATAAAATGACTTTTCCAGAACGTAGTGGCCAACTACTTTTTTTCAATTAGGTATACATCCCGCTATTGAGAGTTCCATTGGAAGAAAAAGGATAAAATCGAAAGCAGGGTCCCCCCAATTTTAACATTCTTGGCAAGTTCATCGTTCAGGTTCATCTCTAAAACCTCTCTCTATTTCAAATTATGTTGATTTTTGATGATTTGCTTGCCTGTGATTATCTGTTTATCAGATTTGATGAAGTTTCATTTCGTGGGCTTTTAGAGAAAAGGGAAATGGAGAGTGATTGAAAGTGGCCCTTATCCTTAAATTACATTTACAGTTTTAATTTAACACAATTCTTGATATTTTGATTTCCGGACGAACCCATCAATTAATTATCTTGTTTTGCTGGAGGTTGCGTATAATTTTAATATCTCATGAAAATTTGCCTGTATGAGTGGTTTGTTGTTTCTTTGCTGCAAGATTTTTCTATTAATCTCCTATCCTGTTTTAGAAATCTTTCAACTGCGAGTAATCATAAGAGGTCTAAAGCATGTGATTTATCCAAAAAGAGTAGCTTTTCTCTGCTTGTCGTTTCTCCTTGCTGTCTTTTTTTGGGTTATCCAAGTTATTCTTCTCTCTGTTTGAGGAGATTAAAGGTTAGAGTAAAGAATGGGTTTTCAGCTCTAGAGAAGGGTTACTGTCCCTATCTTCTGAAAGTCCTGATTATAACTAATAACCTACCAGGTTACATTTTGGATTATCTGTTTGGTTATTCAACTTCTAATGCAATTTATTTGAGCTAATGAATTCTTTTAAGTTGGGGCATCTTTTGGTTTTTAATGTGTTCTTTTATTCTCTAGCTCGAATGGAGCTAATACTCAATTGCTGAAGAAAATAGTTTTCCGTTGTAATATTGGAGATGATAATTGACTGAACTACTTTGCTGCTGAATAATCATGGTTAACGACTGCAATTCTATTGAAAATGCTGCATAGTTTGAATGAAATTTGGAGTTGTGACTGTTAAAAGCTTTGGAAATATTGATTATGTTATTTCTTTTTTGCTGCACTACCTGACACTAGTTTTCTAGAAGTTGAATCGCAAAGCAATCTTCTCCTTAACTTTATGTGCACGAAGCTGTAAAAATAGCATACTGATACTCTTGGTTTTAGTTTTGCAGCATAGTCGTTGTAACATCACATTCAGCAAATTGGGTGGTGATCATCTCTAAGTTGAACTCATTTCGACAAGATATGTAATGGCTAGTGGAGTTTGTTTTCAGGTTGATGTGCGTAGTGTTACTCAATCATCTCCATCTACTGGCATCTCCTTTACACATTCATTGCCTGGTGGGTCTGAAGTTTTGCGAATCACCGGTTCTGTGTCACCAGATGGCCGTTCAGATTCTTCAAGCATTAACTCAACAAAATGTGAAGCTCTCAAAGATGTGCATATTGTAAGGATACATTAACTGCTCATATAAGTGTTTGCCTGCCTATGGTTTTCATTGTTTTGGATAATTTCAATCATTTCTCTTGATGCACAATTTGAAACTGATATGTAACAATAATTTGTTTCCACAGTCGGCCCGATTGATGGAAGACTTTCTTGACCTTGCCAATGACAACACCAATAGGGATCTAGAGACATGTGGAGTTCTTGGAGCATTCCTAGTAACAGCCTGTCTTATTTTCAATTGATAGCGACATATATGGATTTTACGGATATTATTCGTGATGAATAAACTCAAGGAAACACACTAAGTTCTACTTCTGATGTTTTCTTCCAGTGTTCTAATGCATGGCTTCGAGCTAAGAACGTCTATGTGTCTATTAACTAGTGAAATTAAGAATAGATCCAGTTAAGAATGAGATTTTTAATTGAATTGAATTCTCTTTTTTTATAAGCTTGGCATGCATCGGTATTCATGAATACGTTTGGTTTTGTCCAAACCAATTTTTTCTTTTCTACGTTCTGCATCTTTAGTTGATAAGTCCCTTGCGGACCATGCATGTTTACAGCATACTACTCTTTTAGGCTTTAGTGTCCGTCTTCCTGGAATTTTTCTTGTTCTGTTGCTGAGATTCTTCCAGCATTCTGATTAGAACTCTATGTTCATGAGATTGTTCAAGTCTTCGTTATGATTTGCAGAAAGACAAGACATTTTATGTGACCAATCTGATAATACCAAAACAAGAAGCAACCTCCAGTTCAGTAAGTATTGGCGCCCGACATTTCCTATTTTAATTTCAAATGGAAGCTTTCTGGTTTATCGCTTTATATCCCTATATACTTTTGAAACTGCTACCTTTATTGTGACGACCATTGACAGTGTCAAGCATTAAATGAGGAGCAAATTTTCACCATACAACATGAACAGTCCCTTTTTCCGATAGGATGGATACATGTAAGCATTTCTTTTTCATTTCTTGATTTTTGAAACATTAGAAGCATAACAGCTTTGTCCAATCGGACTTATGTTGGTGTAAAATGAATTATACGAATCCTTCTATAGGAACTAATTGTTGATTCTTTCTTCAGACTCATCCTTCTCAAAGCTGTTTCATGTCATCAGTTGATTTGCATACCCAATACTCATATCAGGTAAGTCATACTATGTTTTAGCATTACCTGCTCTAATTGCCCGGATACAAAGAAAACCCTCTTCAGATCTTCAACAGAGGCAATATTCTGATTCTTCAGTTCTTGCCTTCTTGTAGTCTTTTCGTTTCTTCCCTTACAGATTCTTTTTATTTTGTAATTTCAGGTTATGGTACCTGAGGCTATTGCTATCGTCATGGCTCCGACTGATAAGTCGAGGTCTTTTACATTAAAACCCCTTATTGGGTTGTTTCTTATGATTATCTTTACAGAGGATCACCTATGATATGGTTTTCAGGAGATTCGGAATATTCAGATTATCAGAACCGGCTGGGATGAGCACTCTGAAGGACTGCAAAGAGAAGGGATTTCATCCTCATCAAGAAACAACCGATGGGAGTCCTTTATACGTTGAATGCTGCAATGTTTACATTAATCAAAACCTAAGACTTGAAGTTTGTGATTTACGATGATCTTGAAGCGAAAAATGTTCTTACTTGTCTTCAATGTTTATGTTCTTTCTGGAGTTTTTACAGTCTTTAGTTTTCTGGAGTGACTAACTATTTTACATGATTTCCCTTTTAGAGTCTATTTTTAAGACCATTTTGTATTGAAGTATATATATATATATATATGGAAGGCAATGAAAATTTTATAGGTATGGAATTTGTATTGCTTTGACAGTTATTGATGGTATGGGATTTGAAACAAATTGTGGGTAGTATCCGTTAGCATGATTTACCTCTTCTATTTAAACGTTGGAAAATCCTCTATATGAACGCCTGGCAGTCTGATCTGGTAGGACTCTGAGCAAGAGGGATTTCATTTTTTGGTAAAAAGTTTTTAAAAAATAAAAGAAAGGAAACATCTAATAATCAAAGAGTTGGTGGATATCAGCCAATAAGAAGAACATAGGCCTTCTGTTGCTGATTATAGGATAGGCTTTCCTGTCTTGATTTTGGTTGGATTCTTGAATTCATCTCTTATTTAAGGGTTTTTTTATATTAAGGAATATCTCTTCTTTAGTTTAAAAGTTGTTTTGAGTAGCTTTCTATTTTTTTTTTTTAATAACTTGAACCTCATTTCACTCAATAACCTAAGTAACATAATCATTAAATGATAGCAAGTTTTGCTTCTTATTTAGAGAGAGGCACTGAAATATTTTTTATTGATTCGTCCGTAGCAGCAGTTGGTATAGATAAAAAAGGCAGGCCACTAGGACCTATTAATAGGCCACAAAATAGGAAAGTCGAGCTATCAGATGAGTGTCATTTTAACTTTTTTCTAAAGACTCTCATGTGGAGTTAACATGACTATCTACATACAAATATAACCAAATCAAAATAAGAGGGAACAGATAGCCAAAAACTGCAATGGAACCATCATAGAAAAGCTCGTCCCCACTAATTAATATAGAAAGATAGTTTAGAATAACAGTAATCTCTATATAAATCTCTTGGGATGTGAATGTCTTACTTTGTCATTACCAAGTAAATTACCAAGTAAAAACATGGAGGTCATTAGTATCCAATTATATAATACAACCTAAAATTTAACATTTTCTATCTAAAAACTATCTAAATATACAAAAAACAGCCTACTTACAAGTAGCAAAAATCTATGCACCGCCCGATAACCGCAACAAGGGTGCAAGGAGAAAAGATTAATTACCTCAAAACTATCACAAACTTTAAATTAGATGATATTAAATTAAACATATTGTATACTTATAATCTAGAAATACATGCGTATTCCATTACGTAATGATGCCAAAATATCTATGTCAAGGATAATTTTGACAAGCCAACAAATCAATTATATATATATATACCAATAATGTAAGTTTATGAGAAATTTACAAGAAAGCCAAATAAACTAAAAAGCAATAAAATACAAATGCTGGCATCTTTTATTTATTTTCTGTTTAATTTACATAACAGCCAAAGGCCAAAGCCAGTATTTTTCTTTTTTTTTTTTTTTGGGTGGAGGGGGTGCTGAAGGCAAGAATACCAAGATTTACATCAATTGGCCAATGAAGCACTTGGGAAATCTAACCACTAAACTAAAAATTACAAAAAATAAATCAAATCCGAGCTCACACCCGAAAAAGGGGGCTATGCATATACTATATAAGAGGGATTTTTTAAATAAATAAATAAAAATGAAATATTTTCTGGTTCGATTAGGTTTAGAAGGGGTGGACATTTCTTGATAAAGCACCACCGTTGACGCTGGTAAAGAATCCGACGAGCTCCGGCCGGTAAGGAAGGTACGATCGGCGGCCTTCTTTTGCTTTATTCCTTAAATATACTTCGTGTGGAGATAAAGCTACTTTTTTACCCTTTAGTACCTTCTTCACCTTCACTACTTCTCCATCGCCGTTGACTTTTCTTTCGCCGCGGATGTTGATTTTCTTTTCCGATGAACCTTCCTTCTTCTCCGACTCACTGGAGTTACCAGTCGCCGTCGTCGTAGATCCAGAGGTAGATGTATTGTTGAGAAAAACAAACGCATCTCTGCCGTCGCTGTTGCTTCTGTGCATTAACTCCTTAAATCTCCAGATCTTAGAGAATCCAGTCGAATTACTCTTCTTACAGTGTTCCGGCGCAACTTCCACCGCCTTCTTCGACCACTCGCAGTAAGGTCCAACTATTTCACCATCATCTCCGGCGGTAGATGATGACGTGTCGTCATGTGATTCGCTACTCACTGCTACAAAAACTTTCTTCACATTCGGAACGGAATCATTCGATTTCAAACTCTCTAAATCTTCTGCTCCTTCATCTAATAGAAGAAGATCACGGTTAAATAAAGGAAAAACAGGCTTGATTTGACCATTATCAAACGCTTCCTCAGCTGAAATCTGATCTGTATTCACTCCATCAAAGGCATAATCAAATGAAAATTCCTCTTCCTCCTCCTCACAATCTTCGTGCTCTTCCTCCTCCTCCTCACAATCTTCATGAAATTCTTCACCGCTTCCAGAATCATATTCCTCTAATTTTCTTTCTTCTTCAGCGAGATTCAGCTTTAGGTTTAAATCTTCGCTTACCTCTAACACGGTTACCTCTTCGATCGAACTTGTCTCCATGATCTCTCCCTCGAGTAGCACTAGTAATCGATCAATTGAGTCTATAACTGAGAAAAGGATTCGGATTTGATTGCTGTTGCTAATTGTGGAGAGAAGGTAGAGAGATATATAAATGGTTGGTTGGAATGAATATTGGAGGAAGAGAGGGAGGAGATATAAATATGGGTAGTTGTTGGATAGGTTGTGGGGGGGGTGGGGGGGGCATTAGAGGAAGGTGAGAAGAGGACGATGCGAAGTTTGGTCTGTCAGTCACTGTTGAACTTTCAAACTTTGAATTGAACGGCCTTCATGTATTTCTTTATTTACATTATTACCTTCTCCCCTACACACTTTCATCAGACTATCCAACGTCCAAATAAAATATGTAAATATTAAAAGGCTTGATCTTGATGTATACAAAAAATCACTTTCAACACTGAAAAAATTGAAATTTTCATATTATTACTGTCAATATTTAAAAATTAGTCCTTATTACTAATTTTACAGTTCCAAAATTAGTTAAACCATAGTCGTGTGGATTCTTTATTTACATTATTATCCCAATTAAAACTGATTGAACTTTCAAACTATTATTTAGTTTTAATTTTATACAATGTTCATATAAAATATATTTTTTTATGCACATTATAAAGATAAATAGGGTATATTATAAAACATAAAAGTAAATTTGTGAACAATTTTTATAAAAGTTATATTATAATATCTTTTTTTAATTTATCTGTCACTCTAATAAAAAATATACAATAATTAAAAATGATTAAGTTGTCGTAATTGAAGAATAAATTAACCTATTACCCTTTATTGCTTTTAATACTTTTTATAAAAATCTCTAAACATTTATTTAATCTCAATAATAAATAAGAATATATGTAAAAGTTTTCATTTAATAATTTTTGGTTAGCTACCTTGAAAAGAAATTATTTAGTTAAAGCAATATATATTTTAAATAAAAATATATATCTAAATAATAAATGAAATTGAAACATTTTTTTAAATATATTAAAACGTTAGGAGTACAAGAGTATCTTTTCTCCCAAAAAACAATATAAAAACTTATTTATAAAATTTAAAAATACAATTTTGAATTTGACTTGGTTTATTTTGTTTGTTTTGCCCTTGTATTTTGTTTATTTCATTTCAGGTAGCTTTACTTTATTTTTAGTTGTTTAATAATACGAACTTGTAGAATACAATTAAGTAAATATAATTTTTTTGTTTCTAGTCATTTTATGATTTTAAGATATCTCTCCTTTTATTCACATGTACTTTAAGGATTTATTTTTTTTGAATAAAATCATCACGGTTGTTAAGAAATACACTTTTTTTTTAATAAAAAAAGTATAAATATTAAAAAAATTGAAGAAATGTGGAGTAAAAAATGATTTTGGAGTTTGTTTGGAGGTGAAGGAAAGGAAAGTGAAAGGAAAATGAATGGGATTGGAGAGGGAACTGTTTAGGAAATGTATTGTGATGACATGTGGGGTTGAATTAGTGAAACTTGTCGTGTTTGGGAGAGGAGAGAGAAAGTAAGAAGAGAGAGATAGGAGGATTTTGTTGACCTTTCATATTGACAAAAAAGGGTAAAGAAGAAGGAAGGAAAAAGGATTGCTATGAACGTAGTTCAATTGATTATTAAGCTGTAAAATTGGTATTAAGGTTTAACGTTTAAATATTGACAATATCAGTGTGAGAATTTTTAACCTTTCTAATATAAAAGTATTTCTTTGTGCACACTAATGTCTAACCTCCAGTCTGTAAAACTGCTGAATCACCATGATTTACATTTTTTATTTAATATCGGATAGTCTAGTAAATATTCTGTAAGTGAGGAATTTCACATTCTGGTATCAAGAAGAGACGAAGAACGATCCCCCTCCCCCACCCCCCAAACCACCCCCCCCCCAAACCCCATACCACCAATGCCATGCCATACCGGTTCTGTTGGTCGTTCAACTACTGGTGGGATTTTCTTTGTATGCTTCACACGTGTGATCATATGTATTTATTACTACTAGTAATTTCCATCTAGAAACAATCCCATTTTCATGCTTCTTCATCAAGAAAAATACTAGTACTACTATTCCAATTTCAAATTCTAATTAGTGAGGTCATTCATGTAGGGGTGTAGTTTAATAGCACGATACTTTTCATTTAAATATTTATACCTGACAAGTTAGATAAGAAGTTTTTGTTCGGGTCATTTAGAAAGCGATTTAATGATACATGTTATTATTGTGATATTGTTTAGAGTTTTGTAACTTCTGTTTATTCTTGGATTAATCAATTATTTTTTAATATTGGATTACAAAAACAATAGATATATAATCTTAAAATTATTTTTATTTTTATATTTAAATCATTAACTTTTATTTTATCTTTTCAAATGTACAAATTATTTTGAAATTGCGAATATAGTAACTTAAAGATTTTATGATGTGATTCGAATTCATGTACATTAATAGTATAATCAATATTAAATATAAATTATTTTTGTATTTATTAATATACAATCGTGTTTTATAAAGAGTATAATACAGAATGTAGAGAGGACTTGGATTGTATTTTGTAAACCCCATTATGTGTAGGAAAGAATGTGAATGGGGTTTTCTTCATCTCTGGGAAAGGGTCAACAACTCAATTCCCCTTGATCTAGATGTTCTTTACCATTAATTATCTCTTGAAAATCAATATACAGAGGTTTTTATCTTTAAACTATATATTTTATAAATGAGAAAATAGATAAATAGTAAGTATGAAATAAATTAATAGAAAAAATGAAAATTATAAAATTTTTTATATTTTTTACCATTTCTAATAAATTTAAAATTCCTAATATTTTTTATCGAATTGAGTAAAAAACAAGTCACAACACATACATAATTAATAAGGTAGTTCGAAGAGGACATTCATGGATAGCAGACTTTGCCACGTTTTCTGAGAAGCCGACACGAATGTAGATATATTTTGCCAGATTGGGAGGACAGAATTTCTCCTTTATCTCTTGTCTTGTACTCCGATCCCTCATTTCATTTGTATGATTTTTAATTCTTATAATCAATTTATAATATAACTTCTTTTCTAACTCTAAAAAAATGAAAAACAAGATAACATAGTTAAAAATTATAAATCGATTTATATCTCTATTTGTAAATTATTTGGTCAGTATTTAATATTATAAAAATAAAAATAACGAAAAAAATAATATAATTAAATACATATTACATAATAATCTATAAATAAAAACATAAATCGATTTCATAACAAAAATCTCGGGCGGAGTTGTATTAAGAAGGAGATATAGTGCTTTCCCATTCAAGGTGGAGTCCAAAGACAAAGAAAATCTATCTAATTAAAGAAAGATGTTTTGTTGTCATAAATTGAGAGAATGCATGCGTCACGTACTCTTTCTTTATCATAATCAAAGTGTCTATGCTATGTTGGACGGTGGATCTGAGTCCACAAAAAAATCTTTGCGTTTCAGCCACTAAACTTTAACTTGATTTTCTCATACGAGCTAATTTTGGCAATACCCAATAACCTTAAAAAGGTATATATAGTAGCTAGCTCTTAATCTTATTTGTCATGTTGAAGGCCACAACTTCAACATCTATGCCAACTACTCCAAAATTGATGGGATAAATTTTTGTTTGGTTCTAGATTTATATTCTCAGATTATTTATACTATTTTCAATCGGAAATATAAGTTCTTTTAAATTTATATATAAAAATTAATAATTTTAAAATTAAGATACTTTTTAAATTTTAAATACATAAATTGCTCTTTTTTCTCTTTTTATTCACTTCCTCTCAATAGTAAAAAATTATCTAATTCTAATAAAATAAACGAGGAGATAGTATTAAGTTATGTTACGATTTGTTATGATTGATTATATCTGTAATTTATGAAGACACCAATAACAAAAAATATATTGACGATGGTTAATAATATATTGAGTTTTACAACTCAATAAGTATTTCTTGAATTATTTCTAATATTACCCTTCTTTCTATAATTTATTTCACTCCTACTATCTATTTCTTTTTTCATATATGAAGGGTAAAAAGGGTATTGTAATTAAAAATTATTTTGTTTTCAAGATCCTTAATTTGTGTGCAAAAGTTTTAAACCCCTTATATTTATGATTGGAGGAAGTAATATACATTTTTTAATTTTTAATGAAAATCTCCGTTCACCCTCACAAGAGAAAAATGCGAAATAATGCATCTCGATATTGAAAAAATTCTATTGTGGATTTGGTCCATGACTTTACTTGTGGACCATGTAATTAATCACGTTTGATTAGACGAATTTCAGCCGAAACCAGAATGATTCTCAAAACTAATTCTAGCGTTCTCCATGCTATGGTGACCCTCCGTGTAAATTCACACTCATATGATTCCCGGAAAGTGAAATATAAGATCGACAAGTTTGCGTCCCCGATCTAGTGAATTATTTGGTTCAACGAATTTCGGTCGAAATCGGAATGATCCTCAAAACTAATCTTAGCGTTCCCCATGCTACGATGACTCTCCGTGCAAATTTTCGCGCTAATCTCATTCTCGGAAAGTGCATTTTAAGATCAACAAGTTTTCATCCTCGATCTGATGAATTCTAATCATGTCCGGTTCGATGAATTTCGTCCAATACTGAAATGATTTCCAAGACTAATCCTACTATTCAACCATGTCACGATGACCCTCTGTGCAAATTTTCGCGCTGATCTCATACTTAGAAAGCATACTATAAGATCGACAAGTTTTTGTCCTCGATCCGGTGAACTATAATCACGTCCGGTTTGATAAATTTCGTCCGATACCGGAATGATTCTCAAGACTAATCCTACATTTCCCATGCCACGTTGACTCTCCTTGAAATTTTTGCGCTAATATTATCCCGAAAATTAGAATATAAGATCAACAAATTTTCGTACCGCATCTAATAAAGAATTATTAATCACATTTGATTCGATGATTCTCGACACTTAATAAAAATACATAATTCATAACAAAAATATAGATCGAGTCCATAACTTTCCATTATTATGAAAAAGCTATAGGTTGACCACTTGACTTTCGAGATAGGTTGATCATATAAAGATATAGTGTTTCTTGATAGAATTCAAATGGAATTATTGAAAATAGTCAATTTTTGAAATAGTAAAATCTCAATTATGCTTCATCAGCAAGGCTTTTGACAAAATGAGATTTTTTTTCTTTTTAAAAAAATATTAATTGCCTGGCAAATCTTTATAATCTTCTTCTACAAGGAGATTAATTCCATGATTAAAAAGCAATAGTATTATTCTATTCTTCTTAACTGGTCAATGTTTGACCGCTCGTTAACATTGACTTTGACCTTTCAAAATAGTAAAAGTTCTGGATAATATTTTTCCTTTTTAAATAGTTTATGATCTTTAGATAATACAAAAATATATAAAAAAAAAATATGAGGTATTTTGAACAGGTATACACGGGAAAATATTTTTAAACCATTTTATATTTGAGTTAATTCTCATTTGAGTTGGATCAGTAGAGATCGTGTAGTGTATCTTTTCATACACTTTTTAGTACACACTAATTATAGTGGTTTCATTAATAAAAATTTTATAAACTGTAGAAGATAAATCTTAAAAAAGAAGTGTGCTAAAAGATGTATTAGACGATTCTAAATGAAGTTGGATAGGAGTACAAAGACGATAACATTAACTTTCTTCATTTATTAAAGTGACAGATATTTTGAAATAGTGTAGTTTAAAAAATAAAAAAATGAAGAAGTCTGGTCAAACTTAGTAAAAAAAAGATTGAACTGGAATTCAATGCAATGATTGTCGCCCTAGTAAAATTTTTTGAAACGATTTAAATTTTATGTTAATAAAAAAAATGATTAAAAAATAAAAATTTAAACTTTTATTTTTTGCTTATAAAATATATATCTCCTCAAATTTAAACTTGAAACTTCTGATTAAGTTAGAAGCATATAATACAGTAGAAACTTGGGTATATACTATATTATGGGGGAAGGAAGACCCCACAAGAATCATGATTTTGACTTCATTGAAAATTGATAATTACACTAAATTATTATATTCTGCTAAAATATATGGTTTTATTTATTTATTTTTTGAAGATAAGCATGGCCTTAATAATTATGTTAAAAAAAGAATTGGGTAGTGAAGAAGCTACTATACTAACTAATTATGCTTAATTAAATTAATTAATTAAGCTACTAACTAACCCCACTAAAATTATTGAACTTTTGGAGTGTGTCCAAGTCCTTATTGTACAATATAATTTAAACTTAATTCATTTAAAAGTTGATTTGAATTAAGTAATATATATTTATATAAAATGTAACGACATATCACATACTTATTCTTATATATTCTTATATATTTTTCTATTATTATTATCTAAAATTAGTAGTTTATTATTTCTGATTTTTCATTTATTATAAATCTTTCTACTTTTTTGTTTGTTGTTTCATTTTCAGATTTTGCATTGAGTTTGAGCTCACACTTAATTTTATGTGAGCTAAATACAAACCCTAAGACATGTTTAATTTTCAATCGTTAAAACCTTTTTTTTAAACAACCGATAAGAAGTTTTGAAAAAATTATTTTAAAATATTTAGATAACATTTTATTTTTAATAATATCAACAATAAAATAAACAAAAATTATTTAGAAAAGAATTTTGGGACTGGATACTTTTTAAATATAGTTTTTCAAAATTTTAAAGCTACAAAAATATATGTAATAACTTGTTAAAAACGACTGAAATCATCTAATACACTCTCTAATAAAAAGTGTATAAGAGAGTGAATTAAAAAAATACTCTAAATATATTAAAGTCAATTCAAAATAATTTATGGTTTAAAATAAATTAAAAAAAATTATGAAACAATGCCCATATGTTTGGGTTTAACTTGGGATGAACTTATATGTTTTAATTTTTTTTAGGGGGGTCTAATATGTGTTTTTACTTTGAATATCTACAATTAATTAATTAATTAATTAATTAATTAATTATCCTTCTTATATAAACTCAGTCTTCATAAATCATCACCTTGAAAGTTCGAATCTTCATGTTTTCATATTACATACATGTTACATGTCTTTTTTTTTTAAATAAATATTCATATTATATATACTTCTAGAACAATTCAAAATTTTTAATACACATAATCTATGAATATTATTAATAAATGCCTTATATAGTGTATAACTATGACTTCTTCCTCTTTCTCTTTGGTTGTCTTTTTTCTAGAAAATAATAGCATTTTCCATAAGAATAACTTTAGCTTATTTTCCATATGATTTTTTTTTTTATTAAAAATCAGAAGAGGTTCAATGAGAGCGATCAATATAACTTCTGTTATTCTATATTGAAATTCTTGTATTCGTCAGCGAATATATCAAACTTACTGAATAACTAACACAAGTATTGATCTTATCAGAATGCCATCATCCAGAAACAAGTATAATTTTCAGAAGTCGATAATACTAATCAAATATAATTTTTTATGAGAAATATATAAATATTTAATTAGACACGGCTAAAAAAAATATTATTTTGCATTGGTAGTGAAGAGCAATATTCCTCCAACTAAGCAAAGTATAGATGTAGAGTATATATTCCAAAACTTTGGATGATTAAAATATGAAAATACAAATGGGCAGCCAATTCCACGTTTGGGATCTCCAATTAATTTAATCATTATATAATCTTCGAAATCAGGGAGAGAGAATATATAGAATGGAATCAACAGCTCTTCTTTTGTCATTTCCACATCTCTAATTCGGCAGAGGACTTTATAAATTTCCACTCCAAACAAGACCTTATTGTATTTTTCATTTCAAATATTATTAATTTAGACATACTACAACGTTTGGAGTACCCTAAGATACTTTCCTCACTAATTTTGTAAAAAACAAAGTGTTAATGTAGTTTAGTTAAGCGTATTGCGAATATTTATGAAGTTTAAGATTTAAATTCTCTGGATCAGTTTCTAACTTTTTTAAGTAAGAATTAAGGTATCTAATATTTAAGCACACTTTTAATTAATTTAAATTTAACCTGCGAAAACCCTTTTAAAGTCTGGCTCTTATTCGGATGTTTTTTATGTATTGAGATTTGATGATGTGAATGAATTCACTGCCCATTATTATTTGATGATGTAATTTTTATACAAGTCCATTATTTGTTTAACAATGCTTTTAATAAAGTGGACTTTTGTTGAGCTAATATCTTTGGACATGGGTTGTCTTAATCAGCCTTATTGGGCCTCCCTATTGGTAATTACCCAAATACTCATTGGGCTAATATCCATTGATTTTGATTCTAAGATTATCAATCTTGCTTGATTAAATCCCATCAAATATAAAAAAAAAATTTTAATTGTTAACAAAAGTCTCGTATTAAAAGGTGAAATTCTTTATCCTCATATTTTTACTAGACTGCTAAACATCTAGATGTAGTTCTTCAAATTGAAGGCTCAGAATTTGATCTAAATTAATAAAAATTAAGATATTTTAATTAAAAAGTTAAAGATTCGAAATCTTGTCATTTCACTTATATCATTTATATGATATAATCTCCACCAAGTAATTTTATTACATTTTGTTAGGAGAGGATCAAATTTGTTTTCTTTATCAATAAGGTTGTGAAATAATCCATACTTGCTTCTTTCTTTCTTTTCTTTTTCATTGCAACTTTTAAATTTAATTTAGCTAGCAAGAAAGCTCCCTCTTTTGGTCAATAATAGTTTCATCCATGCCAATAAAAAAAGCAAAAACCATAGACACTACTTCCCTTTTCTTTTTTCCCACTATTCAAGCTAAAGACATGAATAGATGATCGCACCTATATTATTTCTGAAATCACATATGCTTACACACACAAACACACATATAATATGTATATATGCACTCGTGTTAAGATAGTAATTCAGTGCTAAAAATAGTTATGATCAGATAAAAATTATATATTTGAATCACATTCTTTATCTCAGTGTATAAAAAAACAAATATAGTGCCCAGAAGATTAACAAAGAAAAGAGTGCATTCTTGACTGGGAATGCTTCATCACCAGAAAGAAATGCTCTCATCCACCAGATGACTGGATTTTCACAGAAATCTTTCCCTTTCACTTATTTGGGGTGCCCTATATTTAAAGGTCAGAGCACACCAATCCATCCCGAATTTGGTGGTTAAACTCTACTGCGGTGACGATACTGTAGCGGAGGTCCTGCGGAAAAATAGCTCGACGCCAGGATGATAAAAAGCTTAACACCTCTCATTCTTATTACTTTTTGTTTGGAATAGATTCCATTTTGAGAGAGTTGAAAAAGCACTATCTCGTTGAAAGGCTCTATACATCTGCCCTTTCTCGACGCATTTCTTTAGACAAAGACTCCGTTTTTTCGACGCTTACCTAGCCAACGCTTAGATCCGGCTCTACCCAAACTTTTAAAAATTTCCTAGTTGGATATGCCTAAATCACTTTCTTACCAAACTATAAAATGGAACAAAATTAAAAAATAAAAATCCTCAAGAACTTTGAGAGAAAGGGTTGGGGGGGAAGAAAAGAAACTTGAACTAAAGAGTGCCATTAATGGAAATCTAACCATTGATAATCCCACAAAATTTTCACCAAGTAACCTATTATACCATGACAACAACAAGAAGAAAAACAATATATATTTTCCCTATTAATTGTCATGCAATTAATAATCCCATACAAGCCTTAAATTAACTATATATAACATAAAAATCAAGAAAAAAGAAAATCACCCCATAAACTAAATTCAAGAACAAGGGAGATCCTTGTATATATCTTCAATTAGGCCCTGCTCTAAATTCTATATGATCATCAGCAAATCTCACATGTCCTTTATGTTCTCCATTATGTGAGGATGTCTTAATATTAGGTCCTCTAGTAAAGTCCCCATGGCCATGTCCATGTCCATTATCAGCAACCTTAGAAGTTGGAATTCTCATATTCTTGTCATGAAATCCAAATTCAATATCCCCTTCTTGTCCTGCTTGAAACTTAATATTATGATCATGTTGTGATGGTTGCCTAGCCGCCGATTTCGCCGCCTTCTTCTTCCCTCCTCCTCCACCTCCATGTTCTGCCTTGCTGCTGCCATGGCCGTGGCGGCGACGGCTGCATATTCTGCCTAGAATGGTGGCTATGATAGTTAAGACAACTATGACAGCCAAGACAATGAAAACTGGTCCAAATGATCCATTTGAATGGGATGATGAATGTTGTTGTTGTTGTTGAGGTTGGATAGTGTTTGGACTAGGATAAACATTAATTGGTTGAACTTGAGAGGACATGTTTTAGTACTATGTTGTTGTCTAGATAATAGGTTTTTGAGGAATTAGAGGGATTTTTGGCTAAGGATTATGATTAGGGTAATAAAAGATGGGGGGAGGGATTTGTGTGTTCTTTGAGTGGGAACAAAGGAAGAATTTTAGGTGAATGAATGGAATAAGAGAAGAAAGAAAAGATTGATTTGCCTTTGAGAAGAGGTTATGCAAATGAGAATGAGGGTACTAATAATATGAGAGAATATTGAGAGAGATAGGGGGGTTTTTGAATTCAAAAAAGGGAAGAGTTTTCCCTTTATTAAAGAGAGAGACAACTAAAGATATTCCTCATGTTTTCCCTTTTCTGCTTCAACAAGGGGTTTTATTTGTTGTTTGCTTTGTATGGAGAGAAAGTAAGATTTTGGCTCCTTTAAACATGATCAATAATATCTCCCCAAAGACCCCATGAAAATGCCAATGAGGATTTACTTAGCCTTCTTTGGTTCACACTTAAAAGAGAAATGTTGCAAACTATCAGACTGCTTTATAATAAGTATACATATTTAATTTGTAATCAGATATCATCACATTATTGTATAAGATTACGAGTCTCTTATATGTGTTGTCATGTTAAAATCACTCAAGATCGTCTAGTACATTTTGTAGTACACTCTTTAGTGCACTTCCTTTACTAGTAACTTTCTCTTAGTGTTTATATTTTAGAATCTAGTACTTATCTTTTATATTTGTAGAATTATATTAATAAAACTATCATAAAAAGTGTATAGTAAAAAATGAATAGAAAATATATATTTAACGATTTTAATTGATGTTGAAAAAGTTACATAATTTAAACATAATTTAAGCTGAGTCTGTATTAGTTTCGTATTGTGTTAATAATAATTTTTGGCAATTATGAGGAATGAGTATGTTGGGCACTAGTGTTGTGTGGGCTGAGTAAGACGGTAGTCCCACTGTGGGATTCACAAATTCATGATTGATTTTCATCTTATTTATTTGCTCAATATGATTGATCTCATCATAGTTTATTATGTATGATAAGAGAATTATTTCCAAAAATCTCAAAGGCACACTTGTACAAATAGTAACCCTTTTGGCTTTGGAGCATGAATTCATGGTATAATCAAATCTTCATTTGAATGCTTTATTAGTACACGAAATACAATGTGAGAGAGAGAGAGAGAGAGACAATGAGAGAGAGGAGCTTGCTTTTTGTGGCTGGTCAAGGATTGCCTTTGATCAACAATGACTAGAAATTAGAGAAAGTAAATGCATAGAAAACAGGGCCAATTTCCCCCTCATGTATTGTCTTCTACAAGTAGATTATATTGGCCAGTTTTATTCGGCGAGAAATGTAATACTTCTAACTTTTTTTTTTTAATTTTATTCAAAGACAAAAGAAGTTTTGATTCTTAATACTAACTTTTTAATCTCAAAATTAATTGTGCTATATCTATACAAACGAGTGTTTCTAACTTTTATTCTATAAGTTAATATGCACTATGTCATATCGTTTTTAATACTTTTCTATATCATTCTCTATTCGATTCTTGATTTGATCATTTTACTAATAAAATTTACTAAGTAAAAAATAAATTTTAAAAGAAAATCTAATAAATACTAATATATATATTTAAATGGTTTTTCAAGGAGAAAAAAAGTGAAATCTAGAATCGTGAGCAGGGACGGAACTAGAACAACATTGTGGGGGGGGGGCTGGAGAAGAAAATTTTTTTACCAAAATTTCGTCTATAAAATGATGCATTCCATGTACAAAAGACATTCAAACAATTCCAATCATCACTCACGAGGAATGATTGTCCATCACTCACGGGATAAGCATTACAATTCTAAATTTACATAATAATCATATTTTTACAAAAAAAAACCCTAGAAATTTTTTCACTACCAAAATCAAAATTTTAGCACTAAAAAATTAATTTACCAAAATAAAAAGTAAAAAATGTTTCTACATAAATTAATCTAGAAAACTTACTTTTTTCTTCTTCAAAGTTTAAAGAAGAGGGAAGCGAAGTCGCCGACCTGCCGCCATGCTCCGTCTGCCTGATTGCTGGTGGTGCTGCGCTGCTACAGCTTGCTGTCCGCGACTCTGCAGTCGCTGTCGACACCATTCGTTGTCTTGCACTGCCGCTGAGCTCGGATCGAGGAAGAGGATCGATTGTTTACGTGGAGGAGGAGGAGGGAATCGAAGAGAGAGAGAGAAGAGAGAAAGTTGATTTTTTTTTTTTTTTTTGGTTTCTATTGTTACCGAGGGTTTTCAGGTGTTTTTTTTTATAAATTAGTCTCTAAGTTTTGTGAGGCTAAATTAAAAAAAGAAAATTAAAAGGACTTGAATGTAAAAATCTTAAAATTTTTTTTAAAAAATATAGCCCCTATAATTCCGTCCCTGATCGTGAGACTTCTTAACCTTTGGCATGCAAAAGAAATATGATATAAATATATATGACTACTTTGAACAACGAATATTATTGAACTAATAACTAAAAGGAATTTATATTTTATTTGTACTTTGAAATATTAAAAATGATAAAAGAGTTCCATTAAGATACTTGCTTTCATTTTTGATAGAATTTTATATCGAGAATATTTCAATATTAGGACACTCGTGTTGAGTTACGAGCAGATATTAATTTTGCATTTTATACTTCACATGTTCAGTCTTATACGAGAAGGAAATTGTAAAGAATATCACATTAACTACTTAATAAATAAATTAAGGCACATGAATTTAGGTTTTAATAGAAAAGTGATACTTTGTTAGGTATATTTATACAACATGAAAATATTCAGAATCATTTTGAGTAATTTTTTGGAGAACTTTTTTTCGGACCTAAATTTTATAAAAAAATGCGATGATTAGCACACGAATACATGCTTTAATGGGAATGTGATACTTCGTTTTATATATTTATACAATATGAAAAAATTCAGAATTATTTTGAGCAATTTTTAAAGATTTTTTTTGGATTTAAATTTTGTAAAAAACGTGATGATAATGCTCATGAATTTGGGCATTAATTGAAATGTGAAACTTTGTCTGGTGTATTAATACAATATGGAAAACATTCAAAATCATTTTAAGTAATTTTTTTGAGAACTTTTTTCTGGACCTAAATTTTGTAAAAAACGTGATGATTTGCACATGAATTTGGGCTTTAATGGGAAAGTGATACTTCGTTTGGTATATACTATATAAAAAACATTCGGAATCGTTTTGAGCAATTTTATAGAGAACAATTTTTCGGACCTGAATTTTATAAAAAAACGTGATAGTTAGCACTTGAATTCGGATTTTAATGGGAAAGTGATACTTCGTTTTGTGTATTTGTACAACATGAAAACATTCAGAATCGCTTTGAGAAATTTTTTAGAGAATTTTTTTCGGACAAAAATTTTGTAAAAAACGTGATGATTAGCCCACGAATTCGGGCATTGATGGGAATGTGAAACATTGTCTGGTGTATTAATATAATATGAAAAACATTCAGAATCGTTTTGAGGGAGAACTTTTATTCGTACCTAAATTTTTAAAACATATGATGATTAGCACACGAATTCAGCCTTTAATTGGAAAGTAATACTTCGTTAGGTATATTTTTACAACATGAAAAACATTCAGAATCGTTTTGAGCCTCGAACCTAAATTTTATAAAAAACGTAATGATTAGCATACAAATACGGGTATTAATGGGAATGTGACTCTTCATTTTGTGTATTTATACAACATGAAAACATATAAGAATTGTTTTAAGCAATTTTTTAGAAATTTATTTTCGGATCTAAACTTTATAAAAAACGTGATGATTACCTCACGAATTCGAGCATTAATGGGAATGTGAAACTTTGTCAGCTGTATTAATACAACATGAAAAACATTTAGAATCGTTTTGAGCAATTACGAGCTTTAATGAGAATGTGATATTTCGTTTTGTGTATTTATACAACCTGAAAACATTAAAAATCGTTTTAATTAATTTTTTAGAAAATTTTTTTTAACCTGAAATTTTATATAAAACGTGATAATTAGTACACGAGTAAGGGCATTATTGGGAATGTGTCACTTCGTTTTGTATATTTATACAATATTAAAAACATTTAGAATCGTTTTGAGCAATTTTTTAGATAATTTTTTTCGGACCTAAATTTTGTAAAAAACGTGATGATTAGCTCACGAATTCGAGCATTAATGGGAACGTGACACTTCGTTATGTGTATTTATACAATCTAAAAAGATTCGGAATCGTTTTGAGTAATACTCCTAGATGTTTAATGCCTCTGAAAATACTTTTAGAGTGGGGTAGAGTTAAGTTTTAACCATAAAAAAATTTAGACAATTCTCGATTTGAAGGTGGAATTAAGTTTAAATTTATTTCGAAGGTGGAATTAAATTTAAATTTATTTTTAACAGTTTAAATAAATAAGACGGATTATCTCTTAAATATCATAAATTGATGAACATTGTTATTTTAGTTTAATAAATAATATTTTTATTATTAAATTATTATCTTGTTATCGAGATACATTAATGGGGTTAGCTTTGGAAAATCAAGTGATAAAGGATCGGTTTGCAAGAATCTAGTCTTTAATCCTTGCTTTAGGCCGAAAAGGATCATTGCAGGTTAATGTAGGGTCCTAATGTCCATATATGATTAGACTATCATATCATATTGGGACATATATTCATGATATGATTATAAGTGCACCCATTTTTTCTTATTATTATTATAAATTGTTAAAAAGAATAAACAGGCAGTCCTCCAATACCTACTAAAAGAAACTTTTGCCTACAATTATCCACTAATTCATTCGCTGGTGATTCCCCTTTTAATATTCTACTCAAATGGTCTGCTTGTAATATTTTTTATAACACTTAAATATTTTTTAATTTAGTATATTTTAATACTATTTTTAGTGAAAATATGTTTTTTTAAATTTTATATACAAATTAAGAAAACAATACAATTTTTTATATAAGATATTTATTTCATCCTCAATAAATAATGAGAGAGAAAGAGAAATAATAAATGAATTAATAAAATTAAAAACTATATAATAAATACACATTGAAATGTATAAAAAAACGTATAATTTTGACCAACCATTTCAGTTAAAAGGATTTATATTTTTGACTGAAAATCCTAATAAAATATACTATTAAATAAAAAATAAATTCTTTAAAAAAAATGAAGCTTAAAAAAATATTATAAAAAAATATTACAAGAATATCCCAGAGTATCGTGGATACTTATATATGTAAATTCTGCAAATAGGCCTCCTGCATTTCTCTAAAGCAGCCTCTCAACTTTTTACACCTTTGACCACGCGGCAACAACATCTCTATTATTAAGCACTAAACTAAATTAATTGTAGATGAATTAGGCTTGTTTTTTCCTTTGAAAGAATAAAAATTTGAAAACTTTAAATGTTTATATCTATGCAACAAATTGAGATTGATTGTGTACATACCTCGTATTTTAAATATTTTAAAAATTCATTGTATAAAGTTTCGTTTTGTATGAACATTATGTCTAAAAAGTTATATATATATATATAAACTCAAATAATAGTAAATAAGGCACTAATAAGACCTTATGAAGTTGATAGAGTTAATTCTTCCAAATTTGTCCCTATGAAGCTCGAATATGTATGCTAACCATCACGTATGTTGAATAAATTTTTTGTTTAAAAAATAATTTAAAAAAATATTAATAGACAATTTTTATCATTAAATTGTTTCTCTTGACTTGTGACAAATGAAATAGTGTAATTGGTTTGAAGCACCGATACTTACCAAATAGTCTGTGTTTTTAAGTTCGATTAACATTTTTATCAAAAAAAATTTCATCTGGACCTTTTGTTCTCTTGAATTTTGCAGGAAATGAAACATTTGAGAGGCTGGCAAACATGTATAAAAAAAAGCCTGATCAGCTATAAACTCTCACTATTTTTTTGAATAGAATAAAAGTTTCATTAGTTTATTAATCTATTATTGTTTGATTATCTTAAAATTAGTTAGAGAATATAGCTAAAAAATGTCTTTCACATTTTGTCGTTTTGTCAATTTAAGATATATTCTTTTTTTATTACTAATTATGTCACAATTTTTTCGATTAACTAAAATGTCACTCAACTTTTTCTGAATAACAAAAAATACCCAAATACATTGATTTTTTATGTTTTAGACAGATATTATTATGTGAATTATACATGTTTGTTAATAAAAATGTGGTTTTTTTTTAGGTAAGGCCTAGGTTCTATTATTATGTACTAAAGAGGCCCATTTTTTTTAAAATCCTGGAAGAGACTATAACTCACAACCATTGTGCGTTATCATTTAGAATAACACATATTGACTGTGCATTATGGCTAGAATCGGATTAAATAAAAGATTTAGGCCTTTTTAGTACCCAGTTTTTATATTTGGGCCCAACCCAAAAAAAACCAAATTTGAATGTCATAAATGACAAAAAAAAAAAAAAAATAAGACCCCTTAAATTGGCAAAAACATAAAAAGGTAAGACATTTTTAATAATTTTCTCAATTGGCTATATTAATAAACAATTCTCATTTAAAGAAAAGTAAAAAATTAATAAATCATTTTAAATCATGAAACATAAATATAAGTGTACCTATTAAGTATTAATATTAAAATATAACTTATAGCATAGACTATAAACCATATAAATTATATAATTATAATGTCTAATTACGACATTTAATTATAGTTACAGACTATATTATATATACACTATTAAAATACCTGCCTATATTATAAATTATAACATTGATTATAATAGATGAACTTAAATAAGTCAAGTCTGTTTAAATTCGAGCTCGATTCGGAATTATTTCAGATCTAGAAATTAAGTCTGTGCTTAACTCTAACATAAACAAGACTCGATTCTAAAAATGTGAACAGATTCGAACTCATTTACAATCCTACCCAAAATAATAATTGCTTCGGACATCACCAATTTTATTTTTGTGAATACATTGAACTCCAGCCAACAATGGCAATTGTTGTACCACTTCTTTCTTTATTTATCGATATGTGAACAACTCCTAAAGATTCAAAATTCTTACCTTCCTCTTTGTTTAGTATTCAAGCAAGCACTTGTTACGCCGACCATCTTTTGGTAATTTCTAGGTCACATCTTCAAGCCCTTATTAAACTATTATTAGTAGAAACACATTCAAACCAAAATCAAACCAAACTCACAGATTTTATTAATTCTTATATTTTTTTACTATATTTATTCGTTAAAATTAAATTTCAATTTCTTTTATCTCTTCTCAAATGAAAACGTAAAAATAATAAAATACATTTAAACCATTCTAGCCTATTTAAAAGAAATATATTTAAAATTTCGTATGTTTTAAAAGGGCGGGAGTAAACATTTAGCAGCAAAATAGTCATTCATAAAAATTGAAAACCAACTCTTCACTTACTACTAATACTACAAGTGAATAAATTGCAGTTCCATGCATTACTTACTAGCATCCTCTTCCAATACACATTTCCAAGTCTCAAGAATCAAGATCATGAGAAATACTATTATTTATGATTTTCTTTTGCTTTTGACTTCTCTTTTCCTTTTGATTCCATATTTAACAGGTTTGTAAAGGACTTTAATTGCTGTATAGTATAGATTGATGTAATTAATTTCAAAACTTAAAAATTTTTGACTTACAGGTTTTGTTGCAGTTGCTGAACCAGTGGGAGTTTGTTACGGTCGCGTTGGAAACAATCTGCCACCACCTTCCGACGCAGTAAACCTAATTAAATTAAATGGAATACAAAGAATTCGCCTCTTCAATGTGGATCCAGATGCACTTAAACCTTTCTCCGGTACCGGAATTGAGCTCATGATCGGGGTTCCCAACGAAATCCTTCCAACACTCGCTAATAGCCCCATCGCCACCTCCATAGATTGGCTTCAATCCAACATTTTCGCACAAGTTCCACCGAATCAAATCCGATACCTCGCCGTCGGAAACGAAATTCTCTTAAAAGACACATTCTACTCGCCGTTCGTAGTTCCGGCAATAAACAACCTCCACCAAGCTCTTCAAACCCTAGATCTCGCAGAAAAAATCAAACTCTCATCGCCACACGCCGCATCAGTACTATCAAATTCATATCCTCCATCAGCCGGATCTTTCGATCCGAATCTCAAATCATTAATAATTCCACTACTACAATACCTCGCCGATACTAACTCACCACTAATGGTGAATCTATATCCGTTTTTCTCCTACGTAAACGATCCGGAACACGTTTCGTTAGATTACGCATTGTTTAGATCGCAAAACGTTGAGTACGATCAGAATTTAACTTACGATAACATGTTCGATGCTTCGATCGATGCGTTCGTTTACGCTATGGAAAAGGAAGGATTTCGGAACATACCTGTGGTGGTGACGGAGACAGGGTGGCCGACGGCGGGCGGAATTGGAGCCAGTAATGAGAACGCATTGGTGTATAATGAGAATGTAGTGAGGAGATCATTGAACAATGTTGGAACACCTAAAAGGAGAGGTGTTGGTGTTGAAGTTTTCTTGTTTGATTTGTTTGATGAGAATGGTAAAGTTGGAGCTGAGTTTGAAAAACATTTTGGGATTTTTCAAGATAATGGCGCCAAGGTCTATGACCTCCATTTCAACTAGCCAAAAGTATTTTATTTTACAATATATTTTTATCGTTTATTTCGTTTATTTTAGAGTGTATATTTTATTTAATAAATTTTATGATCATATTACATTAAAAATATTATACAAAATGTGATATATTTGTTTACTTTATACGTTTTGAATATTATACAAATTAAAAAAATATGAAATTTGAGAAATTATTTGTGTATATAAATTAAATTATCGTAAACATAAATTTCTTAACTAATTTATTAATAATGAAAATTTTTTAAATTTAACTTGAAACTTGTGTACAATAATGAATAATGACTAAAATGCATATTGGAAAACAGGAAAAATTATTAGAAAGGAGTAATTATAATTTTCCATAATGATTGAGAAAGAGATTGACATATTGAAAAAGTAAAATGAAAATATTCTGCTTAAAATTGCATTATTTTTAATAACATAATAAGTAAAAAAATACGAAAACTCATATAGTGTGACAAATAAGAAAAAAAAAAGGAGTATAAAATATAAACGAGTCAAAATAATGGACCATACAAATGACAATTTAGCCATTTGGCATGTCTAAAAATTATACGAAAAGATGTATTTTTTGAATTTTTTAAAAGTTAACATCAGCAATAGATTGAAATGTAATATATAACGCGAGTTTAATACCTTTCACTTGATATATCATGTAAAAAATTCTAAGTGAAAGTGTTAAACTATTGGACCACACAAGTCTTATCTGTATCACTCAAGATTGAATATAACATTCTATTTAACATCTTCTCTAATATAAAGGTTATATTCTCATATATAAAGATCACTTTATTAACAAAAGCATATTGAAGAAACACTTAATAATAGGCTACAAGAACTCCCAAGATAACAACACAAAATCAAGAACAAAACACACCAATTTCTTCCAACCAAATTCATTATTTCAATTCACAAAAGGATCATACTCAAAACTTTTAACCAAAAATTAGAATCCCCAATTCCCTTTGAAACCCCCAATTCAATTCTTATGCTTTCCTACAAACATCTCCATCACATATATATCCCTCTTTCCCCTTACCTTCTTCATGATGATCATCATTCTTCTTCAAAGCACATTTAGGATGCAAATCAAAGTCACATTCCTTACACTGATAAGACCATCCATGTCCCATTTCTTTACATCCATCACATCCGAATCCGGTGCAACGCCTGAGTTTAAGTTCATGATCAGGATGAAGTTCATGTTTAACTTTCTCAGGCCACCCCTTTGCCATTTCTTCAATCTTCTCATCCAGTTTCTTTACATGTTCATCGGTGAAAGGAAATGAATCCGCCCCGTGTGCTTGTATTTGTTGCCTGACTTGTGTACTTATTGTTTGCCCATTAGGTCCAATAGCAACAACTGCTGGAATTCCCCTAATCTTGAACCTTCTTTGAAGGGATCCTTTCCTTCCATCACCAAATGGAAGTGCTAACCATGGCATTTCTGAAAAGAAATCATCGAACGATGACTGATCTTTATCGCTTGAGATGAATATTATTTCGAATTCATCTGTCTTTGCCTTGATTTCTTTATATACTGAGATGAATTTCGGTAGAAAAGCACGGCAGGGTGGACACCAGTGAGCTGAAAAATAGAGCAGAATGTGCTTTCCAACAAGTTCAGAAACTGGAATCTAGATAAAGAAAAGAGCAGAGTTTTGTGGTTAGTAAACTTGAATGCCACAATGTATTAGTATTATTAGGCCATGCATTGATTGAAGTATGTAACTTCTAGCTTACTTTAAGCTAAAAACGATTCTTGAACTGTTCTCAATTGCTTATTACATCTAGAGGTGTTTTTCAAAACCGTTTCTGCTTATTATTGATACTGTTAAAATAAAAAAATGTTATAGTAATTCTTCAAAAGAGAAAATGGCTAACAATACCCTCGAACTATTATTTACTGTGTCATTTATGCCCTTGACCTCTAAAATTTTCAACCAATTCGGCCAGGAAATTGACACATCTTGTATTGTTGAGAGGAGCTATCTATTTACTTCTTTTTGCAGCATGTGCATGTGTCAATTATCGGTTAAAATGGACAGATTTGGAAGGTCAAGCAAAATTCGTCTTAAAAAAATTCAGGGCATGACTAGCTAAACGCGTATTTTTAGCTATTTTATCTATCCTAAAACAACCTTTTTAAAAGCACTTCCTTTTCTCGCAATTTAAGAAAGAAAAAGCCATTAATCTAACCAAATTTCAACTGAAAAAAACCTCAAAATCATTACCTGAGATCCATCTTTTGAAATGACATAGTCCTTATCAGCAGAAACAAGGATGGATTCAAGTGTTTGTGATTCTTCTTTTGCCTTTTCTAACTCAGCAATCCTCTCTGGTGTAAAAGGATAGGCTTCCTCACCATATTCTTCAATTAAGTCAGCTACATTGGTATGTAGCATTTCCCCATCAGTACCAATTACAACCATTGTAGGAATTGCTCTTAGTTCAAAATACCTTGCCAATCTTTCACAATTCTTGTCCTTAAATGGCAAAGCTAACCATGGCATGTTAACAAAGTTATCAATGAATTCTTGTTCCTCTTGATCAAGAGATACGAACACAACTTCAAAGTTTTCTCCCTTTTCTTTAAGCTTTTTGTATGCTTCTTTGAGCTTTTTGGTAAAACCTTGACAGTCTTCATATGATGACACCGAGAAATATAGACCAATTGTTTTTCCTTCAAGATCTGATATGGGAACCTAACAATGAACATTTTGAACAAAATTAAGACCATCTTAGTTAAAAAATGTTAAAGAGCATTATATACATAAACTTTTTTCTTTCCCGATTATACATGAACAATTTTTTAGACTACGTGTCTATACATGCTTGTGTCTCACAAAATAACCCACATTCAACTCACTTGCATCATGTTTGTCTATACTTGGAATTAGACGTGTCTATACTAGAATCATACGTGTCTATACATGAACGTGTCACACAAGAAAAACCCCTCACAGTAAACTCACGTGCACCAAGTTTGTCTATACTCAGAATCAAAGTGTCTATACTAGAATCATACGTGTGTATACATGCACATGTCACACAAAAAAACGCATTCACGTGCACCACGTGTGTCTATACATGCCTGATTCTTCCATGAGATGGGATGACAGGATACTTTCATATGCCCAAAACAAAGTTCAATGATATAATGCTTAGAAAGTATATAGTTTATGTATATTCGAAGTCAATTTCTCTTAGAACATTATCAAACACTTGAGCTACAAAACATAAATGATCAAAAAAGAAGAAATTTTTACCTTCTTTTCATCATTGAAAATCAAGAAATCACGTGATTCATTAGCCAAAATAAACCCCAAGGGTTGTTCCTTCTTCAATCTTTCTTCTTCCTCTTTCAATTCATTCAATCTTTCAAGTGAAAAAGGGTACCCTTTAGCACCATAGTCATAAACAGCTTTCACACCTTGCTCAGTAAGAACTTTGGTGCCATCCTTATCAAGAATCACAAGACATGGAATTCCCCTAACTTTGAATAAATCTTTAAGGGTTTTTCTTTTCTCAGAATCAATGAATGGAATAGCAAGCCATGGCATTTTTTCAAAGTAACCATTAAAAGATTCTTCATCTTTATCAGATGAGATAAAAACCACTTCAAAATCATTATTACCATTAGAGCTTGAAACTAGTAATTCTTTATAAACTTCTTCCAATTTGGGGGTGAATCGGCGGCAAGGTGGACACCAAGATGCAGAGAAATATAAACCCACAATTTTTTCGGACAAATAATTGATTTTCACCTAAAGAAACAGAATCAAAATCTTAAATTTCAGAAAAGGAATTACTAGTACAACAACAGAGAAGTCAAAGGTACAGAGTACAGACCTGATCGCCATTGTTGCGGATGAGAAAATCTCTACCCTCTGAAGAAAGAAGTGAAACAATCCCTTCATTGTTCTTGTTGGAATCAGCCATCTTTTCTAGTTTCTTTTCTGCAAACCTTGGTCTTTTTTTGGCTCTGATGAATGAATTCTTGATTGATGAATCGATACTATTGGGTTATAGTCTAAAGAGGGAAAGGCACATAATATATAGAAAATAATCAACCGGGCCCTTATTGTCATAGTTTTTTCCATCTGTAAATTACTAAAGAAAGACAAAATTGATAGACTTAGTGAGGAAGGAAGAAAGGAAGACTAAAAGCTCTATTTGAGTCAACTTCACAAGGAATACTAAAGAGTAAAGAATAGAAGCCAAAAATGAAGCTGCCACAAAACCAAAAGTCGTCCTAATCAATTCGTGAAATCCCATTCAGACTTCATAGTCTAAAAGAGGCATCCAAGAAACTTGTCACAATATTAGTACAGAATGACATTTGTCCAAAAAAAATTAACAAAATTCTATTATGAAACAAATCTATATTATATATATAATAGAATAGAATTATTAAATCGATCATTTTAATTTTAGTTATTATTTTTTTAAAATCACAATTAAAAGAAAATAAATTAAATTGACGATTTTAATTTTAGTTACCATTCTTATTTAGAATCATAATTGTAACCGATCCAATTTATGATTATCATAATTGTAATCATTTAAATAAAAAAATGTAACTGATCGAATTTTAAGCGAAAAAATGAGAATTATTGATTCTAAATGGTCTGTAGTTTCAATTAAAAATAAATAAAAATAATTTAAAATTATACTTTTAATAGTTAGATTAGATTGTTGAGATGGTTAAAAGTTTAACCATAATATTAGATTAGATTAATCTAATTATAATAATTTAATCTCATATTATTTATTTAAAACTTTAAATTCAAGTTTTCATTTTTCAGTTATGTTATTTTCAAATTCCAATTTTCCATCACCAACATCATTTTCTAAAATAACCTGTAATAACTGTTGAAACCTCCCAACAATCAAAAGGTTCGGAGTTCAACTCCTGCATTGTTCATATTATTGCTGTCTTTATAAATTTTATTTTGTTGTTGTAATATTCACTGTTTGTGCGGCACCTCTTATATTTTAAAAAAAAAAAATCTTCTAAAGCATTAGTTCAACCAATAAGAAGAAAAATGACCTTTCTATGTGAAAGAAACTTAAGTAAACACAGCTTCCATGGCCAGAAAAGAACATCAAGAAAAATGGACAAAAAATCTTGTCTCCAAAGGAGCAACATGTAAGGCCCTAAGGCCTTTAAGATTCATTTGCTGTTGTTGTTCATGGGATTATGACTACAGGCAATATTACAATAAACAACATATATAGAAAATCTTCAAGCCAGACCAGACCATATAATCTTAAGCTCTATAACAAACTTCTCCATCACAAACCCATCCTTCTTTATGCTCTTGACCTGCTGCAACTCCACCGGCATCACTACCTTCTTCGGTGTCCTTGATTTCCTCCTCCAAAGCACATTTCGGGTGGAGATAAATATCACATTCTTCACAAGCGAATGACCAAACCTCACCATCCTCGTCACAGCTATCGCATGTATAAAGCTGACCTTTAGTGAGCAGAAGCTCGTGTTCCTCATGAATCGCGTGCTTTAACTTCTCGGGCCAACCCTTTGACATCTCCTCATACCGTGCCTCCACTTCCTTCAAACGCTCCTCTGTGAAGGGATAGGCATCAGCACCATGATGCATGAGAAGATTTCTGGCTTCAGTTGTGACGGTTTTGCCAGTTGGTCCAATTGCAACTAACATGGGTATGCCTTGAACTTTGAATATCCGACTCAGGGATTCGTTCCTCTCATCACCAAAAGGTATTGCCAGCCATGGCATTCTTGAAAAGAATTCATCAAAGGAGCTTTCATCTGCGTCACTGGAGATGAAGATCACTTCGAAAGCATCATCCTTAGCTTTGATCTTGTGGTATGCTTCAATAAGCTTTGGCAGAAAAGCACGGCATGGAGGGCACCAGTGAGCAGAGAAATAAAAGAGTATGTTTTTGCCAACTAGATCAGATACTGGAATCTACAAAAGAAAACTTCGATGAGCTCTCTAACAGGTCAACCAACACTTATAACTACCGAAGAAAACAACATCTGTCCAACCGAGAAGGAACTAAATTTAAAATAAGATCATGTTTAATCAGAGATAATGGGATTATTAAGATCATTCTAATGGTGTTCTGCAAGTACCAGATATCATACCTTGGCTCCAGTTCTTCCAATTACAAAATCTTGCTCTCCTGATATTAGGATGGACTCAAGTGTTTGTGCTTCCCGCTTTGCCTTCTCTATTTCCTCAAGCTCAGCAAACTTTTCAGGCGTAAAAGGAAATGCTTGGGCACCATGTTCTTCTATGGCCTCTGCAACATTAGAGTGAACAGTTTTTCCATCCGGCCCAATTATCACCAAAGTGGGCAGGGTAGAGAGCTCAAAGTATCGTGCTAACTTCTCGCACTTCTTGTCCTTGAAGGGAAGTGAATACCAAGGCATGTCCTTAAATGCAAGATTAAATGATTCTTCATCGTCATCATCGAGGGGGATCATCACAATCTCAAAATTTTCTCCCTTCTCTTTCAGATTCTCATAAGTTTGAATGAGTTTCTGAGTAAAAGCAGCAGATTCACGGAATTTGGAGAAATAGAAATACAAGCCCACAGTCTTTCCTTCAAACTCAGTCACAGATACCTTATATATGGCAAAAGTCAATAACAGAATCATAAGAGTTGGTATGGCAAACAAAAATTGACTCAAGTTCAATGAACAGCAGCTGACGAGTATACCTTCTTCCTGTCGGGTGAAAATACATAGTCACGTGAACCCGAGATTAAGATGGATTTCAAAGACTGCTCTCTTCTAGCCACTTCTTCCTGATCTTTAAGTGTTTTTGTCCGTTCCAAGGAGAAAGGATACCCTTCTGCTCCATATTCTCGAATGATCTTGACTCCATCATCTCTCAGGACCTTTCCATTTTCTCCAATGATCACAAGATGTGGGATTCCCCTGACGCTGAATAATTCATCCAAACGATCTCGTGTCTCAGAATCAGAGAACGGTACAGCCAGCCATGGCATCTTAGAGAAATACCCATTGAAGGACTCATCATCTTCATCGCCGGATACAAATACAACCTCAAAGTCACCTTTTGGAAGGAGTTCATTGTAAACCTCCACCAAATTTGGTGTGAATTTCTGACATGGGCCACACCATGATGCTGAGAAGTACAAACCCAATCTCTTTCCCCTCACATTCTCCACCTTAACCTAAAATTTTTTCAATTTTTGAACAATAATCAAATCAAGAAAACGGCAACAAAGAATAGTGAAGTCAAGTTCAAACTTCATCTTGGATATGGTAGAATTATAGAACCCTCTTTATTTATAACATGACCTATATAAAAACAAAGCAAACCAGAAAACACAAGGCTGTTGAAGTCATGATCACACAAGTCATAAACTTCAAGAACAGAAGATTCTGCAATAAAAGGTTAATCCAAACCAGACCAAGTTTCCGATAGAATCCCAGAATTAAGGAGAGCCCAAAATTCAAGAATCCCAGCTAAAGATAACCAAAGCTACCCTATAATCCAACTACAAAAACCCAATGGTAAGTAAATAGGATAAACAAACAAACTAAATCCACCCTAAAGCATGAAAAAGAGCTAGATTAATGAATTAAACAGGGAAAGAGTTTCGATACCTGCTCACCGTTGTTGCGAACAAGAAAGTCTCTATCGGAGGAGCTGAGAATCGAGTTGAGGTCGATTACTTGAGCTAAACCATTTTCTTGGACAGCCATTAATATTCAGTGAGCTGAATCAGTCACCGATGACTCTATCTAAGGCGATGAAATGAAAGAGATACTTGATGGAAGAGAAAAAGAGGAGCAGGGAGTAGAATTTTTTTGGTGGCAAAACAAAGAATTTGTTCTTCAACAAAGACAAAGACGACGAGGAGGCGTCAATTGAAATTCTCTTACCACTCCGCCTTGCCATTTTGGTTCCATTTTTTTACTTCCTAGTTTTAGAAAATTTATTTTAGAAAAACTTTTAATTTTGAAGGGTTAATTCTAAAAACAGCCGCTACTTTTAACTTTTAGTCAATATTAATTGAATACTTAGATTTTTTATTTTATAATTAAATACTTAAAATCGTCTATATATTTACTATTATTTTTTATGTAATTTTAATTTAAACAATTAAGTATTGAAATTAAATATTTATATACTCAATTGATAATTAATTAAAAGTAAAAGAATATTTTTAAATTAATCCTATTTTGAATGATCAAAGAACAATATCAAAATGAGCTTGTCCAAGCATGCCTCATTTTTTAAAGTTTAATAATTTTTATTGAATTTTTAAATTGGATTTGTGTAAGGCATATTAACATAAATTAATTTTTAATTTAAATATACATTTTCTCTTGATCGTGTGACATGTAATATATTTTACTAATATATTTTATTAATACATAATATATTTTATTTATATTAATTATGTAACAGCATTATACCTTTACATTGTTTTTTTTAAAGGAAGATTCATTACATTTAAAAGAATTTTAAAGGTACATCTTATATTCCCTAAAATGTTTAAAGGTACACTTTATATTCCCTTAAAAAAAAGTTACACATTATACAAATCTTTCAAGATAATTATCTGGCTCCTATTTTATCCCCCCAAAAAAAAGAAAAACAGTTAACAATTATAAGAACGCATAGGGAAAACTTTCATGTCAGAATGCGTTTTCATGTCGTAGAAGATTATGAACGCAGCGGAATGCGTTTTTCTGGGACCCGGAGCTTGAACAAAGTGGATTGAGAATTGAGATGATGTGCCCGACGGTGAGGAGCAAAGTGGGTAAAAAGGAAAGAAAAAGGCGCCCTCTTCTTCTTCATTCTCCTCCTCCAATAAAGTCCCAATCTCAAGTAGTTATTTCTAACTGGACTTTGCTAAAAGCCTTAGAAGAACAAGTGTCCCAAGTTTTTCAATTTTATCACGAAATTTTCAAGGTCGAAGACTTTTCTTCTTCTCATTTCAGAAGAATTTCAGTAAGTAATGTGTTGTATTTTAAGAATTTCTGGTAAATCCCATCAAATTCTGTGTACATTTTTGGTTACTCCGTCTGATTTTGTTCCCAATTCTTTGCAAATTATGCTTGCTTAGCTCAGTTCAGTTCTTATGCCTAGATTTCTTGCTAAAACATGATTTTAATGGAAGATTATAATGTTTTGTCAGAGGGTTCAAAATGATTCTTTTCTTTTAGTTGCTGTCAAAGTTTTCTTGATAATAGTGGATAGTTTCTGGGTTTTCCTTTTTTTGATTAATAGTTTCTGGGTTTTCTATTAGCTTAAAGTTTATTGTTTGCTCATTTCCTCTTTAAGGATGAGAACCCTTTTTGCTAAATCACAATATTGATATTCTATTTGTTATTTTGTCATTTATATATTATCTATTATGAAGATTTGATTATCTGATCCAAAACTGATTATAAGCTACAATATATATCAAATTCTATCAAGAGTAATGATGTGTTAGACCGGAAATATTGTGCAATTTTGCAAAGGGATACAGTTTCCAAAGAATATCTGGGGACTGATAGTGAGAAAGGCCAAGAAATTCTTCTTCTTTTGTGCTTTTTGAGGTGAGATGATATTTTTCATCACTATTCTTTTGTAGATGATATTGCTTTTGAGGGTGGAGGACGCGAAATAAAATGACTAATCCACAAACTGATAACTCAGAGAGTAAGAGCACAGCGCATTTGGCAGTGAATGGACCAACGTTTCATAGTTTTTTTGGGAATTTCTCTAAGAAAGTGCAGAATTATCTTGAGGTGAGTCTTCTTTAAATACAGAAACTGTGCATTTGTGCTATTGAAGGCTTGTCTATATATCACAATGAGTAAACCAATAATTGCTCTTCTTAATCAAACTAGTCACGTCTTAGAAACTTGAAGAAAGATGACAATAGCCTATTCACCGGGTGGAATAATAGAGATTCATCAACTGCCTTAGATGTCAAGCGGGACAAACAACTTCAAGCTTGGAAAGAGAATCCAGTTTGGATTGATCCTCCCCCTGAGATAAAGGTAAGAAAGAGTTGACACGAAAAAATTTGGCAACATATTTTGTTTCCAATTATCAAGTCAATCAAGAACAATAATACACATGACCTGCACGAACTTAATGTCTGTTCTTCTTTCTTTAGATGTTGGCTTACTGAGTATGAGATCAATGCTCAAGACATTGGTATTTTGGAGGAGTTTTTCGCTTTCTAACTGACATAAGTCCTTTACATGTTAATATTTCGGTAGCACAATCAGTTTAGGACCATCATTTGCTCTTACTTATAAATATTAGTGCCAGTTGAATTATTTTGTCATCATATAGTTTCTTGTCCCAGAATGTGTTGATCAACAAAGGCGAGATCTTTGATGACATTCAACTCTGATCTGGTGCTTAAAATTCTTGTAGATCAGTGTACCAAAAGGTTCCCTTTGCAACCTGAATGTTACAGTTGATGTTGGGCTACCCCCTGATGCCGCATTTGATATTGTTATTGATCCTGAAAACAAAAGAGTCTTTAAGAATATTAAGGTTAGTTATATGAACTCGCTTTACACTTCCTCTCCTCTTTCTGCACTAATTCCCTCTTTTGTAATACATTTACTTCAAATCTTACCGAGTTAATATATGTATCAGGAAGTAATATCAAGGAAGGTCTTAGTTGATGAAGGATTAAGGCAAGTAGTTGAATTGGAGCAATCCGCGATATGGAGGTTTCTCTGGTTGTCTGGTACTATTTCGGTTCATCTTTTAGTCGATCAGAACAGAGCAAATTACTCTGTAAGTAACTTGAGGAAATACCACTCAAATGGCATGCTTTCGTGTATTGAAGCTTTTCCACATTACTCACAGTTGCATTATAATGTTGGTGCCTGTCTTCTAATGAAACGTCTTCTGCTTGATTTTCATGATTACTAGATGAATTACAAGCAAATCAAGACGGGATTCATGAAAAGATTCGAGGGATGCTGGAGAATAGAGCCTATATTCATCGATGAAAAGTTATGTGATCGATTCAAACCCAAAACTTTAGAAGATTACACGAAATGTACTCAAGGCAAAGGAAGGATTGGTTCAAGAGTGAGATTAGATCAGCTGATTGAGCCGTCTATTTTACCGCCTCCACCTATGTCTTGGTATCTTAGAGGAATCACAACAAGAACTACTGAGATGTTAATCCATGATTTTCTTGCTGAAGCTGCCAGGATTAGAGGATTCACTGGCAATGCAGAAGTTTTTGAGGGTCCACAAAGAAGTTCTCAGGAGGAAAATAATGGTGAAGGCAACAAGAAGAAGGCATTAGTAACTAATATTAAAGAAAGATGGGCATTGAGAAGAAGAAATGCAAAGCATTCTCATAGGAGGAGGTTATTGACTAGCTCTTGATTTGCACAAGAAATGCAAAGCATCCTAAAGGTTGTGTAGAATTTTGTTCTAATTTATGTGAGAAAATCATATTACCTGGCATTTGGCTACACTTTTTTTGTTTCAAAATATGTATGGCTTTAATAAATTAAAGAAATATTAAATTATATGTTTCTAGAAGAATCAATTATTTTCTTAATTCTTGTACTTGATTCTATGCCAAGTTTTCAAAAGCGACAGATAATGTGAAAAGAAATAGTATATCAGTGTATTCTTTGTTTTCTTATTGGACTTGTTCCCGTATTGTAAAAGAAAAGATAAATTTCAAGTCTTTATAATTCTTCTTTTCTTCTTTCAAGAAAACTTAAAGAAATAATAATGATGTGAGAAATTAGTTTGCATTTTCTTCTGATGCTTTCTAATAATAATCCTTCTTTTTTTTTTCTTATTTCATATTACAATTTTTATTATTTTTCCTTAATAAGCAAAACCCTACTAAGAAGAGAACAAAATTTATAAAAGACAGCAACAACTTATACTATTTACAACCTTATGTTAGAAAGGCCTTAGCTCTTTTGCCTATTAGACAAAGCTTCATGGCAAATGTTATTTCTTTATATAGACTAAGAATATTTCTCATTATTACTTTTACAAATTTCTTTATTGTCTTTTTTGTTTTTTTTTTCTGTTGAATGAAAAAGAAAGATGCTAGAAAGTGCGATCAATATACATTCTGCTACTTATATCCGGTCTCATATTTCTCAGCAAATATATCATACTAACTGAATAACATGTATAAACATTGACTTCGTTTAAATATTGTATTGTGTTCACAATATGACAAATAAAACTTGAGAGATATTATGCTATACAAACGTGGCAAGGCGTTGTAGGATGGTGAAATTCAGAACTCTATCCAAGCCTCAAATTATTAATCCATCAAAAGAGGAAAATTGAGGAAATTTTGGAACCACCAAAATCCAAAGATTTTTTTGGCATTTCCCTAAAACAAAGAAAGGGAAACATGGCAAAAAGGAGATAAGCAAGCAAGCAAGCAAGCAGCCATGGAAGCTCTCCTCTCTTCCACCACAACTCTACAACTAAGAACCAAAAAACCCAATTCTCTACTTTCCAAAGAAACCCATTTTAATTCTTCCCTTTTCAGATTCAAAATCAACAAAAAACCCAATTGTGGAATCCAAAAAGGTACATTTTTTTGCCCTATTTCGCCTTTAAGAATCATCATGGCTAGTTCTTCTTCCCAAGCTGCTGCTGCCCCAAGCATTTCTTCTATACCTTCTTCAATGAAGGGTTGGGTTTATGATGAATATGGTGGAGTTGATGTTTTGAAGATTGACGATAATGTTACGGTTCCTGAGGTTAAAGATGATCAAGTTTTGATTAAAGTTGCTGCTGCTGCTCTTAATCCTGTTGATTTTAAGAGAAGATTAGGCAAATTTAAGGCCACTGATTCACCTCTTCCGGTAAATTTTCTAGCCCCTTTTCCTTAATTAGCCCGTTGATTTCTACTTTAATTCTTCTATTGTTGGTGACTTTGGTTGTATGAACTTATGCTAATTCATACTCTCTCCCTTTCAATTTATCAGTTTTTGGACATGCATTTTTTTTTTCAAAATATCTGTCTTTAGTAAATTATTTAATGAAAATTTTGTACACAGTAAAATCTAATAAACGGTTAAAGGTAATTCAAATAAACTATTATAAACCTTCAATGTAAACAATCTAATCATTTCCTTGTAGTTCTATCATTATGCTAAGACTCTATTTTTCATTGCTTGTTTTTGTTTTATACAGTCAGAAAAAATTGCTTTAGAAAAGTGTATTTTAAATCTCTCCGATGTGTGAGGTGTTACTTGTGCGAATTTTGATTACAAATTCCACAAGATGATGAATTTTTGTCAAGTGCTAGAAATGCAAAGAGAGAACGAAGACTCTAAATCCTGCCATCAAGGACATTCAAACTTTTTGTAACGATAAATGCAGGTAAACTCTAATCAAGATTACTAATTTCTACGCTTTTTTCTCTGGCATTCGTAGACTGTTCCAGGATACGATGTTGCAGGACTTGTGGTGAAAGTAGGTAGTCAAGTAAAAGGCCTAAAAGAAGGAGATGAAGTATATGGAAACATAAATGAGAAAGCATTGGAAGGACCTAAACAATTTGGTTCATTAGCAGAATACACTGCTGTTGAGGAGAAGCTATTAGCATTGAAGCCAAAAAACATTGATTTCGCGCAAGCTGCTGGTCTTCCTCTTGCCATTGAGACTGCTTATGAAGGTCTTGAAAGGGCCGGATTTTCATCCGGGAAATCTGTCCTCGTCTTGGGAGGTGCCGGTGGTGTTGGATCCCTTGTCATTCAGGTATGTAAACCAAGGCAGGCGGCCTAATGGTTTTCGTTTTTTCAATAGAGAAATTAGCAATAGATAGATTGCAGCTGATATTTTTGTGATGCAGTTGGCAAAACATGTATTTGGTGCTTCAAAAGTAGCAGCTACTGCCAGTACTGGAAAACTGGATTTGCTGAAAAGCTTGGGTGCTGATTTGGCTATTGATTATACAAAGCAAAACTTTGAAGACTTACCTGATAAATACGACGTGGTTTATGACGCAGTTGGTAAGCAAAACGTTAATAATCTTCCATCATCACATTATCTGCGATATCAAATTATAGTATCTAACGCGTGCATAATATGTATAACCTTAGAGATACAACATTAAGAGTGAAGAAACTATGTGAAATATATGTCTCATAGTAAAAAGAATGAAGGACAAAACTTCTAGGCTTTAGCCATTAGTTGCCCAAGTAACTCAAATCTTAACTTCCTTGATGAATACTACACGCGCACAGTGTCCTGCAAAACCCAAGAAAGCTTAGAGTGAGGGGACGAGTCCTCATTTAGGCGCACAGAATTCACCGAGTATAAAGCTTATAAGAGTACCTCTCGTCATAGGATGGCGTTACTTGCCACTAACCGGCTGCAGCCCATAGACAATCTAGACTACTTTTGGCCGGATCTTGTTCATTAGGCTATCAAACACCACATCCAAGCCAATGCTAGGACACCAAGGCCTCAGTTCCATATAGTTATTAATGCCGGTAGTTTTGATGACTTCTAGACGATCCCTAAAAGCCCTTTTTGCTCTACAACAAACTCAGGTCCAAGAACCCGAGGGAATGAACCAGCGTTAGCTAGCAAATAAATAACTTTGTCCTAAGCCTTGCTGCAGCACATTTTTACATTTTAAACTAATACATATCTGTTTTTTCCTCCTTGAATATGATTGATTAACAGGGCAGGGAGAGAAAGCGGTGAAGGTAGTGAAAGAAGGCGGCAGCGTGGTGGTTCTAACCGGTGCAGTAACTCCGCCTGGTTTCAGATTTGTGGTAACTTCCAATGGTGAAGTTTTGAAGAAACTGAATCCCTTCATAGAAAGTGGGAAAATTAAACCAGTGGTTGATCCTAAAGGACCATTTCCATTCTCTCAGCTTGTTGAAGCATTTTCTTACCTTGAAACAAATAGAGCTTCTGGAAAAGTGGTTGTTCATCCAATTCCATGAGAATTTTAAGGAACAAATTGGCTGATTTTTTTGTACAAGAATATTTTAGACTATTGATGAGGATCAAGAACAGTTTACTGTTGATACATGATGAAATTATGAGCATAATAGTAATAATATAAGATGCTGTTGGTATTTCCTTTAGTACTTTTACCTATCAGAGTTTGACTTTTACGTAAATTAAGGACGTTTGATCTTACGTTCTGCAGCACCATAATAAGAAGGAATTTAAACTTTTGACATTCTAGATAGTCACATAACACTTATTTATTTTCCCAAACTACCGCGTTTTGAGAGATATTTGAAATTCCAAAAAATACTCAAAAGAAAAAATCACTATAAATATCTATTAATAAATTACATTCTTATTTTTTTACTCGCATAAACATATTTATTTAATTTCTATTCAAATATAATTTTTATTTAACTTATTATATTAAATTAACGAATACAAGACGGAAGATGGCATGACTAACTCATATGCCAGTGGCCAAAATGACATTTTTGTCCATTTTTACAACCATAAATAAACACAAATGCCCACTGCTTTGATATTATGATTCAAATAAAAATTATATTTGCGCATAAATTAAATAAAAAATAATTATTTATTAATGAATAAATACAGTGAAAGAAAAAAACCAATTAAAATTATATATAGCCGCATAAAAGAAAAGGTTACAAAGGAAAAAGAAGTGATATTTCATTGATTATTACAACCACAAAACAAAATGTGTGGTGCCAAATTTACAACATTAAAACATGTAAAAGAGAAAAGAGATAGAAAGAAAGAAACATCAAAACGACACAAGACAGCTAGAGAGCGCTTTTTCTCATTGCAATGTCAAAGAAGGCGTGAGGCTAAACTCGAGATCCCAAAGCTCAAAAGAACCATTAACAAAATCGTAATGTCCACCTTTAAGTGAAAGCGCTTTCTTTGCAACAGCTTCTCTTACAAAAGGATAAGTCAATAAGTTACCTAATGATATATTCACTGCTTCTTTTTCCAATGCTAAACATTGCTCTGAAAGTTCCATTCCACTGCATGCTGCTTTTACTTTTGCCTTTGCTGGTAAACAAAGCTTAACCCATTCTTCTATAAATTCACTGCCAATGCCAATAGTAGTTCAAAATTAATTATTAAAAATATTAACTCCATATTTTTCTTTGAAAGTAAAGGAAAAATCAAATTTATGTATTTAGAATTTGCCCTTGGCATGAATCTTCTGTATACCAATTATATACTCGTCGTGTATTATACATCAATTATATATATACTTATTTTTTTTTAATTATATACGGTAAAATCAAACATATCTACGTATGTATATATATATAATGTGCAATGAATATATTATTTATATATATTGGTAGTGAAATTTCCATTAAGAAGTGGGTGTTATTTTACCTAGAAGTGTTTCCATCATCAGGGAGAGCCATGAGACCTTTAATACCTCCACAACAGCTATGACCAATAACCAGAATGTTCTCCACCTGAAAATGCAACCAAATTTTAACTTAACTATCTATATATACAACATGAAATGAACATCAACAGATGGATAAAAACTAAACCAATAATATTTCAAAATAAGATTTTGAACTGATTAATTATTATGAAAAATAGACAAAAAATATACCGGAACTATTTAGGTAGACATGCCCTAAATATCTAATTAAAATATATTCTACTCTTAAACTATTCATAAAGTATTATTTTCTTGAAAGAAATAATCGAAATAATTTTATCTCAAAACAATATATATGACATATGTCAAGTTAAGTGCATGTTATTTAGTCAAACTAAAATAGTCTGATTTTAGAGATTAAAGATATAAACGGATCTTTTATATAATGCAAAAATAAAATGTGTCATAGATAATATTTAAGACAAGAGTATCTAAATATGAGAAGAGTATCTAAATATAAGAAGGCATTTTTTCTAATTATAATTAGAAAGGTATAAATTAAATATGTTTATCCTTCAATCATCACCAAGGACAAGTTTCTTTCATGATAGGAATTTGACTTTTTGCTTCTTTGAGCTTAAGCATATTCTATAAAGAATTAAAAAAAAAAAAAAGGCATATTTTGTGGGGGGTACCATTGACAAGGAAAGAAGTGGAAGATAATTTGTGGATTAAAAATGGACAGAAAGAAAGGAGAAGATTGGTGGGTGGGGGGGCAAATAAGGCAACTACTTTAGTCCTTCCATTTCTTGGATCCTCAAATATCATTCACTAGTTTCCCACAACCAACAAAGGGATCCCCCCTTACATCAAGTGGAAAACTCAACTAGAGTTAGAACACCAAAAAGAAAGAGTTTATTTATATATATATATATATATTTACCTTCAAATGCAAGACTGCATATTCAATGGCAGCACCTGTTCCTGAAAACTTTGTCTGCACCACAATAAAATTAAAAAAAAAAGTCACTCACAAAATGGAATAGTATCAAAATTAATTCACAAAGAAATATGCAGACATAAATTCTACCTCGTACAATAACTTACAAATCATAAGAAAAGTTAATTAGTCGCACAAAACTAATCTTGTGTGATTGGCTCATGTTAACATAGAACATGCAAATGCTATGTTTTTTCTTATTTTATCTCTTTGTTCACTTTATAAGTCCAAATCCTACTAGAAAAAGAACGGTAAGTTATTTATTGTCTTGTGCAATAACTTAGCAAATCGTACAAAAAAGTAAATCGCACTAAATAATAAATTTTATACGATTAACTCATGTTAAAAATAAAACTGTGTGAATCTTATATTTATGTTTATTTTGTCTATTTGCTAACGTGGTAGTAAGTTGTTCGCTTTCTTTAAAGTGGATAGACTTCCAAAACATACTTAAAGAAGAACAAATATTTATTGCCTCCTATAATAACTAAACAATTCCCACAAGAAAAAGTAAGTTGCATTAAATAAATTTTGTATTCATATTAAAAGAACTTGTGGATCCCACGTTTCTTCTTATTTTGTCCCTTTGTTTAATATAAAGAGTAGGTTGTCTTTCATTTGAATGGGAAAAAAAGTCAAGTCCAAAAACATGCCTAGAAAAACACTTGTTTATTGTCTCCTTCCTTTGTTTTTAAGAATAATTAATTAATGGCAATGTCTCATTGGAACAATGATCATACTAAGCAATTCTTTTAGAATTTCATTGGCCGATTTAGTAGACCTTGTAAGAAAAGTTCAAACTAGTATTAGCTATAATTTTATTATTACCTGGTCATATGGAGGGACCATGTTGGCAATGTTTCGGACCATAAAAGCCTCCCCTGGTTGAAAGTTTAGGACATGGGATGGACAAACTCGCGAGTCCGAACAAGCAAATACCATGAACTACAAAACATATATATATAAATCAGAAACAAAAGTCAGGGTTTAGTACAACCTAATAATTTCCATTTGCAAAATTAAAGGATGATAAATGCACTAACCTTAGGACTTTGTCCTTTTGAAAGTTTCCCATACAAATCAGGGTGCATCCTGTAAATTAGCAGGCAGCAGGTGGTTCAGTTCATGTCATTAAAAACTCAATTTAAATCTTTCCGAATAAATTATTTTTTATTTCGAGCCTCCCGTTTTCTCTCTTACTTGTAAGAGAACTATTTTTTTTTTCTTTTGAAGTTCTCAACTTCCATTACCTCGAATACATCAAACTATTTTTGCAATCAATGCCTTGGCTGACACTCTTTTCATTATGGCTGCATTGAATCTGTGAAGTAATTTCATTTTTTTATACCTCTAAAACACACGTACTCTCACTGAATTTTTGTTAATTTTTGTAAATCTTTTTACTTATTATATTATGAAAATAAATATTTTTTTTTCATTATGTCCTTCTATGGAAGACAAATTTCAACCATTTAACTATTCTATCATTGCAATTTGTAGAAATAATAATGGGAGGAGTTAATTTGAAGGGCATTTTAGTCCATACAAAAACATATCTAAACTTTCGCATTTTATTAATATAAATATGTGTTTAAAATGTAACGACTAATAAAAACAGAGAGAAGAGAACCTAATGTTTATATTACACAACTATAACTAATTTGAATTCGATCTACGAATTCTCAATATTTAACTCCAACTCAAATTTAGAGTTTAACCTAAACTTTTCAGAATATTACGAAAAAGATTCAAATGTTCGACTTGCTAAATATTTGCAAATGAGTTTACCCACTGCGTCAATCCCCACAGTGCATCCACATTTGATCACACAAAATGCAGCAAAGAATAGTTTAATTGAATTCCCTTTTCCTTTTGGCATTGCAGCCAGCCAATAATCCACAAGATCATGACTAAAATTTTTGGATAATTTTATATTCCTAGATTCCCATACTAGTTTGATAAATTAATACTTTAAATGGTAAGCTTATTGGGATACAAATCAGCAATAGAGTAGTTAAATTATCCCTCTCTCCATTTGTTTTGGAACAACTTTAATCAAACACAAAATAACACATACAGAGAGATCTGGATAAAACTAAACCTTTTAAGATTCCACCACATCTAAAGGTCAACCACCACAGAAACACAATACCAACTGGTAGAAACAAAAGGGCTTTTTCGTCATTTCAAATAAACAAAATGAGCATATCCAAGAATCCCATCTTTAAAGAAAACGGAAAAACAAAGTACATAATTCCTTTTTATGAGTACCACAAAGAGTACCACTACTTTCTTTGGCTCCTGATCAAAAAGAAAGTTTACCTAACTTTCAAATAATAAAGTGGAGGCAAGTTAGTAATTTAATGATAAAAAATAACTTTTTATTAATTGGTATTCGAGAGGTGAATTATATTTTTTTTATGGATAATGTTATATGGATAAGAATAAAAATGTCATTTACTGTGAAGAGTAATTTATAAATAGAGATATGAATTATATTTTTTGTGTTGGCATATTTACCCTCATTTAATCTCATCATCAATCTTGGCCAAACAAGATTTACTGATATTATATGGACTCGAATATTTTCCATTTTAATCTTTCATCTCATTATTATTTTTACGAATTCCACGATAGAAATACAGAAAAAATTAAAATTTAATTTTTATAGGACATAATTAAAAAATATTTATTAATTATCACGTTATCTTTATAATATAACAAATAAAATGATAAAAATAAAGAAATATGACACGTATATTAATAAAAATAATAAACCTTTTCGGATCAGAGTTATATAATATAATTTTAGTAAGCTTTATAAGTAGAAGAGAAAATAAAGCAAGGGTGTTTTTTGTTTTTCTTTTTCTTGGTGGGCAAAAAAGAAGAAGGAATTACCAAAAGGGCAGAAAAACAATAATAATAATAATAATAATAATAATAATAATAGTGGGTGTTTAAGGTACTTACTCATAGTTTTCCTTTTTGAAGTGGGCAAACCCGGTTTTGATCCTCTGGACGGCATCCACTGGGTTCTCGGTGGAGGCTTGAAGATCGGCCGTTAACTCATTTATCTTGGCCGCCGCCACATTCTCAAGATCAGTTTTCTCACTGCCCGAGATAACGGAAACCGCTAGTCAGAAATTCAGGTGTTGGGGCCCATTTTAATTTACTACGAGAAACATGTGGACGGCCTATGTAATAAGGACCCACAAAGCACCACACAAATGGCACAGACAAATTTGTGCCGTTTAACCCGCGGTTCGGCATTAAAGTTATTTATAGAAGGCAAGTTTTATATTATACATAAAAAATGTGATAAAAGTGACATTTTATGTGAAAATATTTTTACAAATAAGAAACCTAGCCTATTTCCTTTTAACAATATTCTTATTATATATTTTTTAGGTGATTCGAAGTTAAAATTTTTTTTGCATTCTTATTTCTAATCTTTAAAGTTCTAATAACTTTTGAATCAAAGTATTATTCATGTTTTTAACATAAGAATAGAGATCATCAAAAATAAAATAAATGAATAAAATGATTGATAAATATAAAAGAAAGTTAGAGTTGTTCATTGAAAAATATAAAAATTTATTTTGTAGCAGATATACTACTATTTTTCATTCTACAATTAATTAATCAGTAGTATTTTAATTAATTTATAAGGATATTTAAAATATTTTAACTTTTTTTAAGGAAGTCTTTTACTCTTTCTGTCTCACAAAGGTGGTTTTAATTATCTTTTTCTTTCGTCTCAAATTATGATACTGTTTCTATTTATATATATATTTATATATATATATATTAGTTAACATATTAATTTTCTTGTATAACTTTCATTATTCTATATCTTAACTAGCAAAAATATTCACTTCTTAGAAAATATTAATAAAACTCACATCATTCTAATAACTTTATACAGTTTCAAGATAAAAAGTTAAATTCATTTATCATAATGAAGGGTATAAAAGAAAATTCACAATAAAATTTACTATTCTACCTAATTTTCTTCATCTTTGTGAGCTAGATAGAGTAACCTTTAAAGGGAGGATCTGTTTAACATGTACCTCAACAAAGTATACTTACATATAAATAAATTATACTATAATTTAAAAAATTAATCTAAATTATTAAAACATTTATATTCTAAATTAAAAAATTAATACATATTAACATTAATAATATAGTATAACTCGAGTTTATCTGTTTGAAAAGACTAAAACATCTTATAATATGAGATGAAGGACTAATAATTAAATTAAATGACACATCTGGACAGCTTTTTGAGGGATAATTACGTGGAACTATGCTGTAAAAAAAGTAGTTTCCAGTACGTGATTCAGAGTTGAGATCCCGATGACCTTTCCACACAGAAAAAGGACAGAATCGGAAAAGAACAACAAAACAGTATAATTTACCAGCCATATCCATACATACCTCAGAAGTTTCTTCAATCCGGCAATGGCTTCCTCGTATCCTCCTTTAGCCATTTCTTCTGTCTGCAAATTACAAAAAAAAAATACTAATTAAAATTTAAGAAAAACAACAAATAATTCGATTCTCCAAAATTAAAACATAAAATTTTCCCTATTAAATCAGACGAGATCATCATAAATCAACGATATTTTGATGGAAGAGAATTGAAAATTTATCGACAAGGCCTATGCGGTAGCTATTAAACTGTTTCTGAACGGAGAAAATAGGAAATTCATATAAATGAATTGAATTTGATTACCTTAGATTAAGGTTTGGAGAGGGAAGAAGAAGACGAAGATGAAAATGGAAATGGAAAATTAGGAGACAGTTATGGATGGGAGTAGGGAGGAAAGTGGGGGCAGGTGTTTATTATATATATAAGGGGAGAAATTAACCATGGTTAAGGAAGTTAACACTAGTAAGGTGAAGTTTACTAAAATTGGAAGAAGGTATTTCTGGGTGGCATACATCAGAGTTCGGTGACTTAAGGGAGTGTCCCCGTGGGACGGTGAAGCGTTTTTCATCACGCCATTTACGCCAGCTTAATAACAAACTTTTTTTTTTATAAAAAAAACTCGTAATTTTATATCAGTTCATATCATAAATTAAAAAAATTTTGTTATGATTCCGATTGTACATCTCTACTCGTAGATTATGTAGCGTGCATTAAATCAAATAATTCATATTATTGATTATATCTCTAATTTTAAATACAAGAACAACAAAGAGGGGGATGTGACTTAATACAGAATATGTAGTCTATTAATGGAAACATAGTTCGAATCAATAGCATAGTTTCCTCAAAAGTTACAAACGGTAGCTGAACAGAAATATAAGAGCTCGCATGAATTAAGTTACGTATAATAATATTGGCATTTCGATTTATTAACATATTGTAAAAAAAATATTTATTAAGACTATCTTGTGTGAAATATTGTCCAAGTAAAAATCTATTTTTCCAATTACCTCAATAATTCAAATATCATCTAAAAATATATTAAATCTATCTTTACAAAGAATTCAACTTAAGCAAAATTCAATATGAAATCTTGATATCAAACTCTATTAGAATTTGGATTTAGAAGAAGGCATTGTAGCTCATAGTTCTTTTTTTTTTTTTTCTTTTTGGGAAATGTATCTATATTCAACTTTAAAAAAAAAAAAAAAAGACTTGGATCTATCTACAAATGAGTATGGATTTTTGGATTCTGACTAAGGACAAGTTTAGTTTAGTTAGTAGTACCATTCATCTAGGAAAAATAAAAATATTAGAATGAGGTATTTAGACTTTGGGATATTCAACAAACTCTATAATAAAAATTTTTAAAAAGATATAAATAAAGATAATTTCTTTATTTGTAGTTTAACAAATCAAGATTGATTTTTTTTTAAGTAAATAAAGATGAAGAGTATATCATTTTCCTTTTTAAAAAAAATATATATTAAGAAAGAATACAACTCGAATTTAAAATATTTAACCCGACAAAAATACTTTTATTATTGAATTACTTCTTTACTGTAACAATACATTATTTTCATTTGAAATTATATTATATTTAAATTAACATTATTTGTGGTGAGATAATAATTTAATGATACAAATATTTATCATCACGCTATATATACATTATAAATTCGAACCATATTTCTCTACTGTTCTCTTTCCTCTACTAAATATATAAAATAAAAATAATAGCAATTAAATTAAAATCATCCCTTATTTGTGATGGGAAAGTGAACATTTGTGGTAGTTTATATATGGTAGAATTCGCCTCCACCAGAACCAGGAGGCAAAGAGGCGTAGCGTTTTCTTTTTTGTTTTTTTCTTTATACACAGTATTCGGGATTTTTCAACTAATTCAACATGATATTTATATTTTACGAAACACAAATTTAATTGCAATATAAGGTTAAAAATACAATATAAAATAGGAGTCAATAAACATAATTTGAAAATTTATATGTATAGCACAAACAAATTTACTTTTTCCCGATAAAATTTCTCTCTCTGACATAATTCTCTTTAACTCAAAACTCAAATATTTCACATTCAACACAAATTCAAGATAGATATGGATAATTTTGACTATTTTTTGTCAAAAGAATATCAATTTTGAGGTAAAAAAACCTCAAAAATTAATTTTTTTCAACTGTGTTGAGTTTCACCCAGATGGGAGAAATTCCTTAGAGAGTTTCATGTCAATTGCTTAAAAAAAAAAAAAAACTACTGAAATGAATTTCATCCATGTAAAAGAAACTTTGGACAATTGAAAAAAAAGTAATTCTAGTGGTTTTTTACCTTCAAAATTGATATTTTCTTACAAAGAAATATTCAAAATTATCCATATCTATTTTGAATTTGTATTGAATATGAAAGATTTGAGTTTTGAATTATACATAATTGGGTTAGAAGAGATAAATTTTGGCGAAAAAAAATCTATATGTAAAAATTCTCGAATTATATTTATTCACCTTTTAAAAAAATTATTTTCACAATAACTCAAACTTAAAACCTCCGTCTCCCTTGCCGTTAGAGATGCGTAGCGTTTGGATTGGGTGAAAGGACCATTATTGGGAAGCCCACATAAGCATGGGGAGCTCGGTTTTGTAATACGAATAGGGGAATGGAATTGTAAGTGACGATCTCAAAGATTAGAGAACGCCAAACAAGAAGTCAACTAAGAACAACTACTAATAGTCTTCTACTTCAAAAAATTGGCTTGTGAGCTTTTTGGATGGCCAAGTCAACTAAACAACTTATGTCTCCTGCCTTCTTCTTTCCCGGGAAACAATTACCTAAACTATTATTTCAACATTTTTTTTTGGGTACAAATTAAAAAAAAAGGCGCGATTTGAATAAAGTCATAACTTCTGACTTAATAAGAAGGAAGTCGTTCGAGCAATGGAAGAACAACACCAATAGGTATTAAATATTCTAATGGTGAAGTTCTGATGAAGAATGTTAATGATGACACCTTAAACAGTTGGTAATTTTTGATAGTGTTATTGACATGTCAAATAATACGATAGATGAATTTACAATTAAATAAAAAATATTTTTTACCGACGGTATTTTTGATGACATGTCTGTAAGTAAGTTTAACTTTTTTAATAATTTATTTCAAGTCGTCGAAAATTTCGTCAGTGATTTGTACCAACACAATGATCTTTGGGTAAACCCGTCAGTGAAATTTAACAATGAAAAAATCGTTGATAATTAACTTTTTATTTCCATCCGACAGGTCAATAGAAGTTATCCATCGACAAGATTTGTTACCGTCTTGTTATCGACAAAAAATGACAGAAGGATTATGTTCCATCGATAATACATAGTATCCTACGAAATACCAACCAGAATTATCATCGGTAAAATGCCCTTTTCTATAATGTAATATATTTCTTTTAGAATTTATGATTTTTTTCTTTTATTGTATATGATTTATTTATTAAATTATTATAAAAAGAAGTATTGTAAAGAAAGTTAGAAAGTATATGGGATGACTTGGTCATTAATCTCTCTCTCTCTCTCTCTCTCTCTCTCTCTCTATATATATATATATATATTAGACTCTTCCTAATCATATCAAATTGTATGTCTTAAACCAATCAAACCAACTAAGTATTCACACCTCAACTTCTCAATTAGTTCAATATATATTCTACTTCAGTCCAATATAATTTTTAAGGTAAGATTTTTATTTTACTCTGAGAGAAAAAGAATAAAGTGCGATAATAAATAAATTAAAGAAGATATAATTGAAAAATACACATTAAAATATGTAAAAGGACGTATAATTTTGACCATTCAATTTTAATTAAAAATACTTATATTTCTGACTGGAGATAATATTCCAATTAAATTAAAAGATCAAAGGAAAAGGATTACAAGAAAATATAGTAGTTTGGAGGGCATAGAAATTCATACCACAACCGGTTTTCTCGAACAACAAAGCAACATGCATTTCCTAAATTTTCCAGCCATTTCTCCTGCCAATTTTCATTTCACTAAATATATATAAAATTTGTGTTGGTAATAATAATATTAATAATAATTCATATTATGAGAAAATAGTACTACAAGTATTAATTAATTAATTAAAATATTAAATAAAAAGAATATTAATTAACCCCAATAATCAATCCACAACTATCTCATTTGACCTTCCTTTTATAGTAGTATGAAGAATCTTTTTGCCAGCATATTATAGGAACAAAAACATGTTCTAAATGGAATGATTAAATATATTAATGTAACATTTAAACAAGTTCACTATAAATATGTGTTTAAGATATATTGAATAGTTGAATGAAATAAAAGAAGTCGAGAAATTATTATGTATCGTTAATATTTTTTAATATACAGACAAAAAATATATAATTTAAAAAATATAAAGTAAATAGTAATTTAGAAAGTGAGCTGACCTTTTTGCCGGAGAGAGAAGAGATGAATTATAAGTGAGCAAAATGAGAAAGTTGTAAAGCTTTTGGAATAGTGAAGAAATAATGAGAGAAAAGCTCTTCCAAGTCAAATGGCAAAGTGAGGGTATATTAGAGGTTCTCCTTAATTTTCAAATTTTTTTTTTATTTTGAATAAGAATTTATATATATATATATATATATATATTTTTTTAATTTTTTTTTTGTGTGGTTATTGTGAGGCTATAAAATGGACAAAATTAATAGAAAAAGACGAATGAGGACCATAATATTGGAGACAAAATGAAAGAATTTTTGAGGTTGAGTTTGAGTTGCTTATATTGGATAAAAAGAAAGCAGCTCGTGAGATAACAATGGCCACTCCTTTTTTCTTGTAGATTAGACTCCCATTTTTCTGAATTTTTCATTAAAATTAATTTCCCTTTTTTTCTTTTTTAATTTTAATTTCCAATGTGAATATATATATATGGGAGGTTTTCATTTTTAATTCCCAAACCCTCTCCCAAAAAGATGGATTTATTTGGAAAATGGATGAACTTTGAGTTTTTTATTTTTTAATTAAAAAAAGGAAAGAAAGAAATAAAAAAAACAAAAGGATATGGATGAACTTTTGAATTGCTTTTTTATTTTATTTGAATTCCCAGGAAAAAAAAGGATATTTTTTAAATAAAAAAGGAGGAAAAAAATAAAACAAATTAGAAGCTTTTTTTTTTCCAAAGATGAAAAAGAAATAAAATTGACGGCTGTGGGATTTGAACCCACGCCCTTTCGGACCAGAGCCTAAATCTGGCGCCTTAGACCACTCGGCCAAACCGTCACATTGTGTTATAAATCATGAAAATAATTAATATATATTAATAAAAAGAAAAAGAATTAAAATTATTTGGATTTGTAGTTTGTGGGCTCATATTTGGAAGCCCAATAGTCAATTGTTGGTTTATCCACCTATTATTAGATTTAGGACCATATTGGACCGGGCTTAAGTACAATAGAACTTTTGCTTATTAAATAGTAGCCCACCCATCAGGGATATATAAGTCATTTTAGAGTTGTCGAAATGATTAAAAATATAAAATCTGTTTAACATTTTTGAATTAGTGTTTATTGCATTCTTTTTATTTTTATTCATCGTTTTATTATTTATTTCGTTATTCTTGTCCATCTCTTAAAGATATAAATTGTATTCTATTTTAAAATTTATCTTATTTTTAATGCTCTTAATTCTTGTACATAAGTCTAAAATAACTTATAATTCTGAGTAGGATAATACTAAATAATCAAGATAAAAGCTGTTGATTTCTTCGAACGGCAAGTAGAAAAATATGTTATTAATTGGTGTATGATATTCAAACTACTTAACTTGTATTTGAGTATTATATCATACTATTCCTTTTGTTAATATTTAAAAATTGATTTATGAACAGACTTATGAATCTTTTGAATCATATTAATTAATATTCTTTGTGTGTGGATCATATTTTCACTAAAGAAATGCAAGATACTAATCATATAAATTATATGCCTTAGTATAATCTAAGAAAATTATAATGTATTTAACGCATAGTCTATAAGTACACACTTTACATTATTACTGACAAAACTTATCATATATGATAATTTAAATTTAAGTAAATATTATAAAATATAAAACCTAATAAAACTTATTACAAAAGCCCAACTTATAATATAATCACACATTTTGTGAAATCACAACATAATAAATAAGTTGTGAAATTATTAGTATTAAACACATTTTTAAAACAAAAATTTATTTTCTTAATATATTGTCATTGGAAAAAGAAAATGTAGGTTGAAGTCAAAATTTTTAACTTTGTGAAAAGTGATTTTAACATTGAACTACTATATCTCGCCACGAAAATTACTTTTTAAAAATAAAAAAGAAATGTTATCGAAAGTTCATACCTTATAGAAGTTAAGACTTAATTTGACTTAATTCGCATAAACATAGCTCAGTTAATTGTAGTGTTATAGAATTGATTAAAAAAATAACGTTAAAATTCTAACAGCTGAATGAGCATTTTAACATCTGTAATGTGAGATAATTTAACGCATCACTATCCCATAGATGAAAGATTTCGCCTTGGTACTAAAACTCAATTTGGCCCAAATTCGGATTTAGCAGTGTATTGTAGTGGTCTCCTTTTGTTGGGAGAAGTATTTAAGGAAGAAACAGTTGACAAACCAAACCTCGGTAAGTAGTAACAAACGTATCGAAGTCGAAGCCCTCCTTCTTCTACCCCTTCTCGGATCTGAATTCAACTCCTTACCCTGTTTATCTCAATTCCCAGCTCCAATTTTTATCTGGTAAGTTCACTTCTCAGTTTACAACTTGATCCCATGAACGATCCGAATCTTTTTCTGTTGGTTGATATCTGTTTCATCTGATTTCCCTTTTTTGATTTCCAGATTTCGAATTAGTTTTTGATTCCCAAAAATCCCATCTTTTCTTGTTTCCAATTATTTTTCTTGATTTAATCGTAGGCTGATTATTTATGTTTGATTGATTATTGGGAGTATAAAGATAGGATATTTTTTGCGTTTTTGATTGAATTAGGTAAGAATGGCTGAAGAAAAGAAGAAGCAACCAGTTTTCACAAAGGTTGAGCAACTTCGCCCGATGGCAACTGGGCTAAATCTTACTGTTAAGGTTGTCAGTTCTAAAACTATAGCCCAAAGAGGTGGTCAGGGTGGTCGCCAGATGCGTCTTGCTGAATGTTTAGTTGGAGATGAGACTGGAATGATCATTTTTACTGCTAGGAATGATCAAGGTTTAACCTTATTTTTCCCCGCAATTGCATGTTTCATTCTTGCATTTGTTTTGTATTGCTAGCATTTTCTTGCATATTCTGGTTTTCTTGTTAAGAATGTGATTATAGCAATTCTATATCAATTGGATTGGAAAAGCTTACTTTGTATAGTTTAACTTCGGGAGACAAGAGAGGTAATTGGTAGGAAGGTGAATAAGGGTTCTTTAAAGGTTACATTTTTAACAGTTTTTGATTAGTTGTTAATGTCCACTGCTTGTAGAAACAAGTGGGCTTCGGACAGTTTGGTTTCGAGATTTTTATATTGGGGTTTCTTAATACCGAATGGTTGATGTGGTCCCAAAACTAGAATTTGAGATTGTATCCAGTCTCAGCCTTAAGGTCATGGGGACATTGGTCTGGATCTCTTATTTGTCAGGCCGTTTGTTGAATAATCAAATTTTATTGATATGAGTTGAGAGAATATCGTTAGGTAGTTGTCAGTTGAAAAAATGAAAGCTTTTGACGACATAAGAGGCGTTTGAGAAGATTTTAGATTTGAAGGGGAGTTATGTATATATGGAAGGCCATAACTAATCAATAGGGATGCAGGTCAATTTGGGCTCATCAAAGTCTGAGTTCGTTACGAATAGAGTTTGCATTTATTGCAGTTGCAACTTGCTAGGTCTGTTGCCGTTTCTGTCTTTTTCCTTCTGTGTCGTGATCTTTACTTCATGCTTGTTATGCAACTTTTGCCACGTCTGCTGAAGTCACGCCCTGAACCACCAAAAGCTCACACACACACATTTACACGTTCATCTATGGATGTTTTGCACATGATAAGCATTTCTTAATGAAGTGTAATATGGAAACCTAATAAGTATACGTTTCAAAAGCATTTTTCAGTGTTCCAAGCATCTGTTATATGTTTTGTCTAAGTTTGTGGGACGGTAATATGAAGTCTAGACATATTATTGGGATGCATATCTCTGGAAAACTTCTTTCATCGGTAATTTCAGATGGGAACTGTACAGAAGAAAGCAACTATCATTTAATGGATGTTATTGCTAGGTAAAAGATCTGATTTAAAATACCATTATTTTGAAGATCTGCCACAAGTTGTGAAGTGGTTATTCTACGAAAGAGTACCATTTTATCTATCTAGGCTCAGATATTTGCAGGTGAACCCATGTAAGAATTGAACTTTTCCATAGTAGCCATAGACATCTAAAGGCTTATGAACCCATTCTCACTCATTAGGAAAGGAAAGCGGGGGATGATCTGGATGTCAACGCATTTCCTTTTGCTGGTTGTGTTTAATGTTCGCAATATTTGCTTTACATTTTTTCAAAAACTTCTCTTTTCTCTTCCAAACTATCCATTTGCAATGTTAGGTGGAATGAATTGGAGCATTTAGCATGAGTAGCCTGTTAAATTATGACTTCACGAATCTACAAAAATCATTCCCTTTATCATGATTTTATTTATTTCGTGCAGTAGCCGTAGATATTGTTTAACTTTGACTTTTCTCTCTCATTAATGATGTTCCTGACACGATTTTTTATTACGTTCAGTGGATTTAATGAAAGAGGGAACTACTGTGATTGTTCGAAATGCAAAAATTGACATGTTCAAAGGGTCAATGAGGCTTGCAGTCGACAAATGGGGAAGGGTTGAAGTCACCGAACCTGCTGAATTTTCTGTTAAAGAAGACAGCAACCTTTCTCTCATCGAGTTTGAACTGGTGAATGTTGTTGAAGAGTAAAATCACCTCCCGGTAAACCTCAAAAATCTCTATTTGGAGTAAGTAAAACAAAATCTAGGCAGATTGCGGCTGTCTTAGCGGTCACTTTGCATCATACATCATCAGGTTTTTGGCATTTACTTGATAGGATATTTAGCTTCTTGATTGAGCAAACTACTGGTTCAATCTAGCTAAGGTTGCAAGTCTTGTTGCTATAGTAAACAGGGCTTTGAGGTTGTCTGAGCAAGACTTGCTTAAAATTTGTTTCTCTGTGATTACTCTCTATGTTTTATCAGTATTATGCCAAACTTTTTTCTGGTTAATGTCTGCTTCTTTTCTTGATTCTCTTTGCTTCTCTCTCTATCCATCCATTGCCCGTCCTTTATAGTGGAGTTTCAATCTACAAAAGGAAAAGAAGTTGGGTTGGGGGGCTGGGGGGGGAAAGGGGGGAGAGTTGGGTGAACCTGGCTTGGCGCAGTAAATAAGTTCATTGCAAATGTTTAGAGGTCTAAGTTTATGGGTAGGATTAAGTCTTAATTCCCACTAATAGTCTAATTTTAATGGGCATTTTCAGCGTTTCATAAGTTGAGTTTAGATTAGTTAGGTAGAGACCGGGAGATATCCAAAAAAAAAAAAAAAACCAAAGTAGTAGCTCAAACTTTTAGAAATCGCATTTCTCTGCATCTCTACCAACTTGATATCCAAGGGTCATCGGGTTAAACTAAAAGGGATCGGAGGATACAAGGAAGGTTATTAAACAATAATACAAAATTAACATGCGATATTACATCGTTTTTTAAGCACTCAACACCTATCACTTTGCATATAAGCAGGAGTTATGCTATCAGACAACGCACCTTTTATCATCTCTCAAAATCTCCAAGCCCATAATTTTGATCTCCTTATCTATCTGGGGCCTTGTTTCTTACAAAGTCCAAATCCCGTTGTGACTATAAGCCCATATTGGTGAGGAAATATCTTTTTTTTGTTGGATGAACAAGAAATATCTTTCTTGAAATTATTGATTTTTCAAGAATTTGATTGGTTTTATTTTATGTTTGTCAAATAATATAATTCTTGTCTGATAAAAAACAGACAACAAACAAAGAATATATTAGCAAATGGATGTCATAATCATCCTTAAACAATGATTAAAAGAAAAGGTTGGGAAGGGATTAGGATTATACTATGTACCATTAATTATTATTATACTACTTTATGAGATTTCTTTTGTCCTAAATATTTGTTTATACACTTTTCATTTCTTTTTCCTTTAAAAAATATATTTTTTCATTGTTATATCTTTTTAGTAGGATGATGAAGCTTCTAAATGACGTATAAAGATTCTAGAAAGCTAGATTAACCCAACACACTAAAGTTTTGATTTTATTTTGTAATATCATAAAGTATTTTGAACGGATTTGTATATACACAGAAGACATTTTTAAGCTATATTATTTTGAGATTAATCTTTTACAAAAACTTCAAACTAGGGCATATTTTTTCAGGCAAACAATCTATTCTGTTTTTTATTTATTTATATTTAGGATATTACGCTGTTTAAGAAAATACAGGATTTTAGATGTTTTTTGTTTTTTTTTGTAGACTGGAATGCCTTTCAAACTTTTCTGGATGTTTGAATTTGTAAAATAAGAATGTAATCAATGGAAGAAGAAAAGCAAAGATATTATAGGTAATGTAATGTCATTTTCTTGGCCATTTATTTAATTTAATGCATAATTGTACTACACATTATGATCCTACAAAGCAACTTATAATAATTGGTATGGATGAGATTTTGTAGCATATTTAATCCCCACCAACACCTAAACTCTCTCTCTCTCTCTCTCTCTCTCTCTCTCTCTCTCTCTCTCTCTCTCGTTTGGTAAAGAAGATTTGGGCTTTGATTCTTAAGAGATTTAAATCCTTTTCTAATACGCTTTTTTTAATATATTATCATCGATGAAATAATTTTATTTGAAGAAACAACGAAAACCAATAAAAACTTAAGAGAAATTTGATGGTTTGACGTAATAGATAATTGTATTGTGAATATTTTGATAATCTCTATGATTTTATGAGACGTTCAGAACATATCTTAACTTTCGAGTAGAATCAGATTCTGAAAGTGTTCTGTAAAACGAATCTAAATTAATCAATAATATATATCTTTAATATCAAAAAGGTGAAATCCCTCGCTCACAAGACCTCTATCAGATTGCTTGACTCCCTCAGTAGGAGATTTGAACTAATTTGCATTACTTTATGAGAAGTGATTTAGTAGCGTGTGCATTTAAATAGAATTTTATTATAAAATTTAATATAAATTTATTGCTTCGGCCTTATATTTTTTTCCTTATAAATCTTTTAATTTTTATATAATTTTTATCGCACAAATTTTGAAATCAAACCCTATCTCAAATCACATTTAAATCGAAAATCTTTTTGCATAAAGCTCATATATTATTATAATTGCTGAGGGTTGAATTATAACGAGAGGCTCCACAATTGTACGAGCCAAAAACATTTAAAATGGACCATTCCTTATTAATAAAAAGGCAAAGGAGCCTACAATAAAGGCATTGGAGAGAAAAGAAAGAAAAAAAAAAAAGATTAATGCAATTCCAGAAAAAAGTTTAAATACAATTTCAGAAAAATAAAAAGAGAAAGTTTTGAATAGTTAAATAAAGAGATTTTGTCCCACATTGAATTAATACGTCAAAATGGCTCCTAAATACGTAATGGTGACGGCATATCACCTAGGAATTGCTACTGTTAAACACATGCAAGAATTATTGGTTCAGTTCTCACACAGGAAGCGTTTTCATGTCATATCACACCAGATTAATCTCTTATATCACAAGAACGTTAAAATTAACGCGAGATATTTTTGATTAAGATAGATATAATTATATTCTCATAACAAATTCGAAACATCTTTCTGGTTATAGAAAGAATTGAATATATTCGATAAGTTAGGTCCATAAACTTAATGAAGGGAGCCATAAACACATCTTGGCCATTTGCATCATTGCATTGGCCATTACCTATAATTTTCTCAACCTTTTCTTTTTCCTCTTCATCAAAGAAGGGAAAAAAAAAAGGGCCTAAAAGTAGAGCATGTGGGTGGCTTCTTTGTTCATGCTTTCATATTGGATTCCACCATTATTCTCCAAAATGGTGTTGCTTGTTGCTGCTATATATCCTACTCTTTATGGGCCTTTCATGTCTCTTTTCATTCATGATATATATTTGATCCCACAACAATTTTCCTTTCAAACACCTTATAAGTGAAGATGTCACATTAAGTGAGTCTGGACCATAACTGATGTGTTTAATAGCATTCACGATTCTTACTTTACTACTGTTTTTAAAATAACAAAATGAATTTTCTGAGAGGAAATATGTGTACTTAATAAACTCATGCTTATAAAGTATAACAAACATATATAACATATTTATCACATGTGGGATAGAGATATCACCGAAGAAATCTGTAAACTTTAAGATAATAATACTTTCTTCCGAGTGACAATTTAGATTGAGTTCGAACAAGTTAGTAAAAATATCAATAATGAGGTGGTAGTTTGATGGAGAAACTCCCCTCTCTTAGTCAGTCTTGTGCTGTAGTCACATTGCCCATCGATACCTCTGAATTAGTCGAAGACTCTCGGATATCAAGATTACAAAAAAGATATCGAATTTCTCTGTTGTTTCTTTAAAATAATGATTTTTATTTGACATGTTCTTATTCACATGGGGAGAAGCTAGCTTGAGCAAAGGCTATATAGCTAATATAACATAAGCAAGTCAAAAATGCATGATCTTCTTAGGTTTTTAAAGTGATGAATTTAATTTTTGGAGGCTTATGAATGTGATGAAGTCAAAAGAATATCTTGTGACCTATGAATATGAAACCCTTTGATTCCCTTTGATTAAATCATGATCATTATTTTGAATATAAGCCAATAAATGTATTTGAAATTGAAATTTGTTCATTTTTATTATTTATGGTAATTTGATTTTGATATGTAACCAAAATGATCTAAGTACTAATTTGAATTCATATGAGTTTGGAGTTGTCAATTTTCATATAGCTTGGTTTTAGTAATAAAATTATTCAATTCAAAGATGGGATCACTATTATCCCATGCCATCTCTTCTTGGAACTAAGTAAAGCTGAAAGATTCTTCAGATAAGGCTTATAATTTTGTTTTCCTCCTCTCAAGAGAAAACTACTTTTTCATGTGCAATGAGTTCCCACCATATCATCATTTTTTTTCTCCCAAGTTGTATGATTTTTTATTTTTCTATTGTGTAATAATCCAATAATCTTTGATCAACCACATTATCATTACATATTATTGAAAATATTAGGTTTGAATCTAACTCTATCCGTATTATTCAGGGCTGTAAAGACTGAATAGTTGACAACTAATTAGATTAGACGATTCTGATAACATATTGAAAAAACTGAAAACCTACTCCTATTCCTAAAAGATATTTCAAGAGATGTAGGATTATTCAAACTTTATGAGAAGTAATATTCTTAAACGCGGGGTTAAATACATCAAAAAATGAAAAATTATTCAAGCTAAGTAAATATGCTGATTATTTAACTAATGTAAAATTCAAAACATATATCTTTAGGGTTTTTTAGAATAAACGTAATATAATATCGCGTGGTATAATTTGAGAAATCAGAAAACTTGAATAATTGATTTGATTTGATATATCGCACTCTCACTCGTACAACTATATGGGTAAGAAAATTAAGTTTGAAACTCATTATTTAGACATAGTGCTAGACAATATTAGTTGGAAAAATTGGAGATTTTTATTTTTAAGGCCAACAAATATAAAAAGTGGTTGATTAAATATGGATTGTTGATGTACAAATTGCAGTAGTGATATATATATATATATATATATTCTCTTTGAGTCTTTTTCTCTCTCATGTCTCTCTCTCTTCCTCGTGGGAGAGGCCATATGGGGCTTTACTATCTCTGAGGGACACCTTACTAGTACTGAGATTTTCTGAATCAAGAAAACCCTGCAAAATCAAAATATCATATTGTTTTAGAGACTCGTGAGCTTGACAGAGTTTTCTCTATTTTGTATTCTGCATAACTAATCAAAGAACTTACTTTCCTCTCGTTTGTGAATATATATCGATTGATTAAACTGAATCCCATATTATTATTCCGTACTATTTCTTTTATTTATTTTAAGCCGAAAACACAATGTGTACACAAAACATTATAAGTACAAAAAAGATTATCACAACTTGGGAAAAACTATAATCATTTTGTCTTGTTTTGGAACGTTATATGATCATGGATCAACATGTAGTGATTCAGAAGCAATTTTTATTTTTTTTATATTTTATTTTTTAGAAGAGACAGCACATATATAGAATAGAAACTTCACCAGAATGGTCTGAACAAATTGTATAGTTTTATGATATATATATATATATATATTTGACAGAAAAAACATTGATCATTGATCAGGACGATGAAGAACATGATCAAAAACTATGTAGAACTATTTGTTTCTATATATATATATATATATATATTATGAAGCAGTCAAGTTAGACATTAATTTTTACCCAATTAAAATTTAAATACAAAAATTTAATGTATAAACTTTTTATTTATTTGAAGTTTATAAAAAAATATATTAATTTTTACGTAAAATAAATATAATTTTATATTGTATATAAAGAGGGATCGGGGCCCGCATGGGCGTAACTCAGTTGGTTCTGAGGCTGCAGAGTTGGTCCAAGAGTCAAGGTTCGAATCCTGGCAACGACAATATGGGAATTTCAATCTTTCCAATGTGGGAGGTGGTTCCTTGTGCGCACCAGGTCCTGACCTCCAGTTTGCAGGATCGATAAATCTCCATGATTTACATCCTCTATCTGAGCGTCGGACAGTCTTGTGGAAGCCACGAAGGATTCGCCTTTATGGTCCAATATAAAGAGGGATCGGGCCTCTTCATAGCTTTGCCAGTGTATAATGATGACAAGCAATGGTCAACGTGGCAGAGAGATGAGATTCCACATGATTCTCATGTGGAGTAGGAAATGAAAGCACCAAAATAATTGTTTTTTGATGAAAAAAATAATTTGAATTTTTTTTTCTAAATTATTGGTGAGTGAATATTCAGACCTAATCTCACTTTGTTTTGTTACTATTTTATTGAATTTAAGGGTTGAATTTTTTTTTCATAATTGCATATGAAATTATGAGTCTTTGCATGTGCTTAGTGTGTTCCTCATTATCTATTATATTTGCAAGACAAAGATTTCATATGGTTTGTACCAAACAAGAAGCATCTTTTTGCATCAAATTTAGCAATAATAATAGAAAAATATGCTTTTTTTTTTCTCGGGCGTTAAAAAATTTAATATTTATAAGATTACGCTATTAATTTTCTTGAGATTATCTTTTGAAGTTGAAGATAAACTAAAAAATCTAATTTTTCAACATGATATCATAGTAAATCTAACTCAACATTGCATCATTTTCACTTATAAATTTTATGTTCCAGATATTCTGAGAAGTGAGTTAAGAATATCTGACTTAACAAACTTGTAAGTGAATTAATTGAATAATTGTTTTCTCCTAAAATACATTTTTAAGGATGAAAATAAATGCAAAATTAATTTTTGAGGGGGGGAAAGCAGCTAACATTACCCCGATTTTCTACAGCACGGCTGTCCATGTGCAAAGAAAAACCAAGATTCAGCAAGAGTTGTTGTATCAAGGCAAACAAGAAGCATCTTTTTACATGAATATACAAATTTTATAGTGATATATATATATATATATAGAGAACAAACTCCGTGGAAAATCATAGTTTAAGCCTCTCATTCGTCCATTACAGATAAGATCCCCAGCAATTTTCCTAAAAAAGAAAGAGAATAATAAGAAATAAAAAAAAAAATTATACTTCTTTTAGATAGAAAATGGTTTACAGACAAGAAAATGTGGCCCCAAAGGCAAAAAAAAAAAAGGCATGCATCAGCAGCACATATTCAAGAGATAATAATAAATTAATAATAATGATAATTATTTTTACAAGCATATGCGGAGTTTGATTTATACTCGAGAGTTAGAGTATGATTCAGAGTTTTTTAATATGGCACTACATGCGAGTGGAGCTTTTGACCTTGCATTGTCATTAGCAGTCCGTTTACAAACTTAATACTCCATTCATTTTTTTACTTGTCACATTTTGAACATTTCACTGTTTAAAAAAATACAAAATTTTAGATATTTTTTCCTCGTGTAAACTAGAATATCCTTTAAACTTTTTTCTTTTCATTGTTACTCGTTAGAATCTATTATTAATGGGAGAATATAATAGAGAACTACAATAAGATAAATTTAAAAAAGAAAATAAATTTTTTTTTATTATTCTCCATTCTTCTTACATATCATTATCATGGTCAATATGGGATGAATTAATTAGTTTCTTTATATGTTTGGTAGATGAAGACAGAGATGAACATTAATAATATATACATATTCCAACAGTGGCATATATTAATTGTATAATAAGGTTGTCCACACTACCACTGATCTCATATATATATATATATATATAATACCAGAGTTTGTGGTAGAATGGGTGTATTTCTAGGTATCAAAAGTAAAATTTCTCGTTTACAAGATTTTCATCAAACTGATTAATGTTCAGGTGAGGTGGAGGATATAATTTATGGTAATTTAACGACTTTGCAAAAGTTGAAATTTTAACATTGTCGCAGCTAAGATTTGAAATTTAGTCCTTAATATTAACTCTGGTGCCCTAAAATCAATTGAGTTAAGGATAGGGTTTGCCTTAATTGTTGTAAAGAAAAATTCAATGTTGGATGTGTATTAGGAGAGGGAAATTAGAAGAGACCACATAGACCACCAGTACGAGGAGGACTCTGTTGCCTTAACATTATTATATATACTGCATAGAATAGACCCACACCAAGGCCTCCACATTAAGGATGGAACTAAAGGGAATGGGTGAATCAACATTGATTGGTTGTTCAATTGTTCGTATATATATTTGTTGATGAATATGAGAGTCTGAATTTACTTTTCAGGTACTAGAAAGTATACTAGACAATCGTGAGTGTTTAATCCCTAATGAGATAAGTACAATGCCTATTTTGACATAACGATGATGATTTTCAAGTAGGGACCGTGGATGATGCTAAATTCATGAGTCGCGTTCTTAGACCTGCAAATGCGAGACATGACATTATAGTATCAAAATATGATTACTAATAAACAACGTACGTGTGAGTCTTGAGCTAAGTGTGATACATTTCAATATAACAAGGGATAAATATAATCATGGACCTAAATGATTTTGCTAGGTCCATAAATCACATTTTTTAACTTGACTATGAGCCTAATAATATTACTTGCCTTCACTAGTATTTTTCCTTTAATGTACCAAAAAGAACCTAACAAGTTTGGCAACCCGCTCTAATTTTTTTTTTTTTTTTTTTTTGTACTCTAACATTTTTCTTTGAGTTTATCCCATTATTACTTTAAAATTTTTCTTAATATTAATTCTCGTCATCTTTTAACTTTTTTAAAAGGTCTAATTCTGTTTATATTATTATTTTGATACTTCAATTCAAAAGAAAATATCCTTGAATTAAATGCGTTTTAAAAGTTATTGTTGTACATAAGTGGCACAGCATTTCTCGTGGATGAATTAAAGAAATGGGCCATAATTAAACCCCCCATGCCATGCATTTCACTTTTGCCTCCTGAAAAAAATGCAGCACCAGTACTTACATTTATATTATTTCAACCCTTTATTTTGTATATTACGAATAAGAATATCCGTATCGTTTATATATTCATAACTAATTAATTTCTACAACTAATTTCAGTAAAATAATTATCAGAATATAATGATTTGGTAGCACAAATGTTAAAGTTTTTAAAAAAAATTATTTCGCATGTCTAATTCTTATTTACTATCATATATTATGAATATAGTACGCTTACTAAACTATTTTTGGTTTAATTTTCGTAATGAAAGATATTATTATCTTATTATACGATAATAAACAAGAAGTTATAAACTCACAAAACAATATTCTATAAGATTTTAAAATTTTTAACACATAATCATTGTTTTTTAATAAGTATTTTTTTGCTTGAAATTAGTAATAGAGGTTAATTAGTTATTAAAACATAAACGATAAAGATGTATTTATAGTTTATAAAAAATAGACAGATGAAATTGTAGTTTGGACAAACCTCTAAAGAAAAAATTTACTTTAGTTTATATATAGAACAAGATATCACGTTCACTTCCTAAGGCCTTACCGTTTCTTACTAGGTATCAAACTTAATCAACGATCAAACTAAGAGTCTAAGATTCTAGAAGTACCTACAAGACCTGCAACCGTAAGACGTGACACTGAAATATGGAAAAAGCCCCCCTTTCAAACTTCCAACAGAAATTCATTGTAAAATGCTAGCAAATTCTCATTCTTATCTAGTGAAAGGTCTTGAATTCTAGTCACTCAAGTAGTAGTTTAATGCTGCATGCCAGCTTGTAATTGTTTGGGAGCCTTCTCCTCTCCGATCTTTCTTGAATTAGTCAATAACTCTCGAATAACGGGTTATGAAAATTATATAAGAACAATCTAGATTAGGTATGGTTGATAATCAAACATGTGCTTCTAAAGCCAATAGTTGCCAATTGGATTGCTCAAAATGAACTAGGCATTGGTCAAAGATACTTTATATAATTTTGCTGAACAATTCAATTGATACCTTTTTTCCAAAGTCCACAAACACCTTGGATTCTTACAAGTTCATATTTGACAGATCAATCTGATCAAAAATTTCAGAACCTTAATGAACTAGAAAAATTATTCATAGTACATTTTATTAATTATGAGTAGACATTAAATAGGTGAGGTGTACCATATATAGTTTGACTTCCCCATGTGCATCCCACAGTGGTAATATATCTACCAGCAATCCAGAATGGACATTTATCCGCAGAACCTTAATTAGGTATTTGATTATCAGAATTAAAAGTTTACACTCAATTAATTAAATTATAGAAATATATTTAAAATTAATCTGTATTTTAATGTTTATAAGTCATACTTTCAAACTTATAAAGCGAGCCCAATGTAACATTGTTAGACTCGATGCCATACGGTGAAGTCATTTTCCAGAATTAAAAACAACGTTAAGCAGACAAGTCGAAGCTTAGCTTCCTTCATTTTGAAACATAAAAGGTTGTTCAAAACTAAACAGGAGCCAACAAAAGGATTGAGCTTCGTTTTTACTGCAATTTCATGTCTGAAGAAGACAACTTTTCATAACCCAAGGCGTGATCGATGGAGACTGTTGATAAAGAATGTTTGAACATATGTATATGTCTTAAAGCCTTAGAAAATTGATGAACACAAAAGGCAAACTCAAAAAGATAAAGAAATTATAAGCAATTATTTTTAAATCTGAAAATGGTGTTCAGTACCACCGTTCAAAGGACATTAATTCCATGATTTGGTTTATATTATTTCATGTTTTTTCTTTCAAATATTCGATCAATCCTTCTTCTATTTGTAAGAAATTTTTTTTGGTATTTTTAAGATGAGTTAAGTTCAACGTTAAATTTTCAGATAGTATTAAAATCAGAATATTAGGTCACCCGCAAAAGGATGAATTTCACGCTCCAATCCAAATGACCTGTCTTGAGTATGAGAGGATGTGTCCTAATAAGCAATTGAGAACGTCTAAAAAATAGCTTGTAATATAAGCTAAAAACTGTTTATTTTAACAATAGATAATATGGTCTTGATACAAATATCTTTTAATGACGTTACATTCAATAATTGAATTCGTGATAAATATAATATTAATATTATAGTCGGCTCACTAAATATCCCAAACTTCTTTTTTTAATACATTAGGAGACTCAAAATCTCTGCGTTGATAAAAATGATCTAACCCCTACTTTGTCACAAATGTCCTAAACTACTATGCAGGCTTTTGCAGCTTGTATATTGTGTATGGATTGATTCCTTTATTCAGACTCAGATCATTTAATACATCTTTTAATATATTCTTTAATATACTAGTTTATTTTTTATTCTATAAGATTTTTATAAATGGTGTCTAGAGAGAATGTATTAGAGGATAGACTAAACGATTCTGGCCGCTCTTTCCATGTCTATAATATATATTTTTGAAGGTAGTTCTTGAAGATTCTTGCATCAAAGAAATGCATGTTCTTTCCTTAGGATTCTATAGAAATTGTGGGGCTTTAAACTCTTAAGAAAAATGCAAAGCAGAAGAGGAGACAAAGAACATCCAAATTCAGCTTTAGTGTCAAAAGCTTATTCATAATATTACCTAATACTATTCTATTATTACCTAACTTTAAAACATGATTTGTCGGCTTCTTAAACAGTGTAATTAATGAAATCCACCAACCACATAGTTTAGTTTCAGATAATTACTCCTTTCGTGTCATATTATCTGTCACGTTAAGGCATGACATAAATATTAAAAAATAATTAATTTATCTTAATTTAAAAGTTAAATAAACTAAATCGTCATTACATTGTATCATCACTATAATACTTAAATAAAGGTATATGTGTAAAACTTTCATTTAATAGTCTCTCGATTTATTAAAATAACAGATATTTTGAAACGAAAAAATATATTTTAAGTAACAGTTAATATAAAACGGAGAGAGTCATTAATTAGCATCTAATGATGGGATTATAAAGTTGAAGCAGTGTTGTTGGAATTATTGCATCATCAAATGAATGTTTTAGCTCTTCCTAGTTAATTAATTAAGTTTGCTTGCTGATCATACAATGATTATTTGTTTGAAAAGTTGTAAACAGAAACCATTTGAGAATTTCCCTTTTATAAATGATTAATGATACATACTTCTATGTTTCATAATTTATTGTTTTAAAACAGGGAACAAGAAAAAAAAAAGTACGAGAATTAAAGAAATAATTGAGTTGTCTTAAACTAAATTACCTTTTTAATTGTTATTAATAATTTTAATGAAAATTTTTGGATATTTATTTAATTTTAATAACATAGGGATAGTATAAAAAAATAGAGTATTATTTAATACTTTTTAAATTTATTAAAGTGACAGATATTTAGAATAACAGAAAAAGTATATATCCAAACGACAGAGAATATAAGATGACGAGAGTATTTTTCGTGCAATGTTTTTGGTAAATTCGAAAACTCCAAAGGGATAATAAAACCAACTCCGAAATCTAAAAGTTTAACGTGAAAATAATTCATTTTTCACTTTCACTTTCTCTCTCTTCCTCTCTTTGTCTCTATCTTCTCTTTAAAATATATCTTCAATTCTTCACTTTGAAGATCATAAGAAGGTACATATGAATAATTTTAAAGATTATTTGTAAAAAAACATAACAAATGAGTTTCTCTCGGCTAGGAGTAATTTCCAAGCCTGTCGAAATTCGCCCAGTATAGAGAAACTCTTTTTTTCAAAAAAAAACTCCAAAATCGCTCAAACCAGCTAAATTCTCCAAGAATTCCGTCCGGTCCAATGAAATTCTTGCAAAATTCATTTTTTTTTGTCCATTCTAAATATTTTTTTATCTCTGAATCGATGTTTTCTTGTTTATAATTTTCAAAATCAACTCGTATATATCTCTTTACAAATTTCAAAGTAAATAATTCAAAAAATTTTGTAGAGAATAGTGGAAAAATAGAGGAAAAAAATTATTTTTACAATGAATTTTTAAAATTTTTAATTGGTTTATTAACATCCAAGTCCAATTAGTAGGTGCCAATTTGTGAACATGAATTTCCACAAAAAAAAAAAAAAAGAAAGTGAATAGGAAGAGATCATAACACGTCACCACCAGGTGATGATGCATGCTCATGATTGAAGTTTGATAGTACTATATCCTTATCTAGAATATAAATTGGTTTGAATGGGAGAAATAGTTTTTCAAAAATAATCTTAGAAATTGTAAAAATCTTAATTTGTATCTCACATGGTCAAGAAAATAACCCAACTTCACTTTATAAATTAAACTATTTCTTATGAGTTTAAATTGTTAAAATAAGTTTAGACAAGCTCTCGTCTCCTGTTAATATTAGCGTATATATTTAAGAGTCAAATCCCAAACTAAATAAGTTTTTGAGTACTTTACATATCTCGAAATATTCTCTTTAGTTTTATTCTGTATTTATTAAATATTTCTTTCTCTAGTTTTGCTGTATTTTCTTTGTCCTCGGCTTCTTTTTTTTGGTTTTATTTTGTGTTCATTAATTATTTCTTGTTTCAGTCTGCTAGTTCGGTCAGATTCTACAACCTATATACATCAACTTTTCCGATAATTTTAGGCATTCGAAGAATTCACTAGTGAAAAAATTCTACTCTTTCTCCATATACAGATTCTGTCTTTCTCTAATTTTAATTTGTTTTCATTAGATATTTCTTATTCTAGTTCGTTAATATATAAATTTTTCTAATAGCTTTCGGCATTTCGAAATTCTTCTCTTCCTCCTCAACTTTTATCTTTTTTATTCATCATATATTTCTTATATATTTCTTATTGATGAAGTTGCTTTTACATTATATCCCATTATATATTGGAAAACAGACGTTCACTAATTCTCTAAAACTTTTATAAAATAAAAAAAAATTATTTTAAAGAAATATATTATTATTTGCAACATAAGCTTCGAATTTATTCAGTATTTCTCTTCTGTCGTTTCTTTTATTTGTTACAATTTCTTTTTAAATTATGAATTTATATCATAATTTACTAAAACATAGTTTAAATCAAATTCTTTGTCACTCTAAAATTAATTCCATACATGTTGAAAAAGAACAAAAATGAAAACAAGAAAATTACATGGATACTAAAATTACAAATGTTGCCATGGGTCACGGGTTTTTGTCTGTGGCCAAAATGTACAACACCAAAGTTTATCATGATTCATCACATTCACTCCATACCATAATATAAACAAATAATTCAATTTTTAGTTTGGAGTATTTGAGGTTGTAAGAAAGCAAAATTAAATAAATAAATAAACTTATAGTATATATATAAATAGCACCATTCCAACTCCAAGTGAGAAGTGCATTAGTGATAGAGTGGATCACATAAAGTTTTAGGAGCCTTACGATAGGTTTTTGATTTGATTAGATTTCTTTAGTTGATCTGATCAGTAAGAAATTTTGAGTTCAAGTCAACTATAAAATAGTTTAATATCGTATGTCAGACTTGTGTTGCTGTCTAAAGACATTGTATTCTTATATACAGGGACGGAACTAGGATAAAAAGGTTGGGGGCAGAAGAACAATAAAAATTTTGCTAGAATTTCGTCTATTTTATAGATGCATTCAAAGTACAAAACTATTCAAACAATTCCAAATTTACAAATAAAATAGCAAGTTGTGAGGTTATATTGAAAAAAAATAATAAAAATGAGGGGCTTAAAGGTAAAATACCTAAAAATTCTAAAGTTTTTAAAATTTCTCGGGGGGCTCGAGCCTACCCGAACTGCCCCCTGGTTCCGCCTCTATTCACATAAAGTTTCAGAAATCTTACTAAGAGGTGTGTGGTCCAATAGCGCGATTCTCTTTATTTAGTTTCTTCACTTGACATACTAAGTAATTTGAGATATTGAGTTCAAATCATTTATGAAATAGTTTTAATACCGTATATTTAGTTTTGTAGTACTGTTTAAAAGTTTTATTTTTTTTTTTTTTATCTATCTCTCGAATTAATCGGTAATTTTTTAATAAATTTTTAATAATGAGTTATAAAAAATTGTGAAACCTTCGTTGATGTTGTATGAAGGCAGCATATAAAAACAAACAAACGCCACCACTGCACCACCAAAATTAAACGCGTTTCAAAAGGAAGATAGTTTAACCAATAACTTTTTGCCACTTGGTATTTTAACGCGGCTTCTCCTAGTCACCCACCCCTCCTTCACTCCACTTAGATTCGGACAACCCTCTTTTATGCCAATATCTTTGTTTTTTCCTTATAACATTTTGGTAATCCGTGCTCAAAATAACTCGGATTCAATAACTCTCGTGTACATGTCATTAAAAGGTGAAATCTTTCACTTTTAGAGTTCTTATCACATTGCCTAACGTTCAGGTAGAAGATGTAAATCATGCTGACTCAGCGACTCTACAGAATCATGCTATCGAATTATTATCTTGTTTTCACATGTTACATTACACACTTTAAATGTAAAGTAACCGATATCCCAAAGTATACTATAATAGCTAATCTGAATAGACGTTTTAGAACACTTACAGAGATTGAACTTTACTGAAAAAGTATAGTCTGACCTTGAACGTTACAGAGAATTTCAAGGAAGATTCAAACTCCGATTACCAAACATTGACAGTACACTTATAAACTGCACTAAGGATTTTCATTTTATGTTTTAGTAAAATTATTTTTAAGTATGATTATAACTCAATAAGAGATTTTAAATTCGAATAATTAAATTATGTTATTTGAGAGTTTTACTGTCTTTATTAAAATCAAAACCTTGCTTGCAAACAGATAAATAAAGAAAAGATTTACTACAATGAGTAATGAATTTAGAAAGCAAAAGTTGTTAAAAGATTCTTTGTAAACCTTTAAGTTTTGCACTGAAAAAAAGTCCTTCAAAAGCTAAGGAATATTAATAGGGAATTTATCAACAGAGAAAAAGGAAAAAAAGTAGCATTCTTTCCAAAACCATTCAACATTAATAAATTCCAAAGAGAGACGATTTTATAGTTTCTGAAAAAGCAAAAAAGAGCAAAGCAAAATCTGCTCCAAAACCCTTTACTTATATTATATTCGAGAGCAGTTTTATGCCGAATTTTTAGTATTATGTTGTAGTTGTGGATCTTTATGTCTTTTTAATTTATCTTGAATTAGTCGAAAACTCTCGTATATCATTATTAAAACAAATCTTATTCTATCGTGGATCTAAATATTTTTTCAAATAATATTTATTCATAATATTATATTGAATTTTTTTTAGTTTGTGTTTTTATACTAATTAAATAGGTATTATACAAGGTAATTTTTGTCTACAAAATCTATCATTCTTTAGGAAATGAAAAAACTATAAAGAATTTAAAATTTAATTCATGATTAACATGTACTTTAGACAAAAATTAGAAAAGACCTATTATATTTATGGACTCAATACATAATATTACTTCTAATCTATATAATTTTTTTTTTTTTTGGGATTTATGTGAAGATTAGAGGGGTTTAAAGTAGGTAATTTTTTTAAATAAAGTATAATGTTATACCTTAATGAATAGAGATTGAATCTTAAAATTAATGAAATAATCATGTGTGCAAAGTTAAAAATTATATAATAAATATTTATTGAAATGTATAAGAAAAATTATATTTTGATAATTCACACCCTCTATAAACTTTTAAGAAAAAGTAATACTAGCTTGCATTGGCGTAGCTCAGTTGGTTTTGAGACTGCAAAATTGATATCGAGGTCCAATGTTCAAATGTTAGCAGCGCCAGTGTGGGAATTTCAACATTTCCAACGTGGAGGGTGGTTCCTTGTGCGCACCAGTGCCTGGCCTCCAGTCTGTAGAGCCGATGAGTCACCATGATTTACATATTCCACCTGAGCGTCGGGCAGTCTAGTGGAGCTCTATGAGTGAAAGATTTCGCCTTTTGATACCAATAAAAAGTGATACTATGTCTAGTCATAAATATAGCTCTTTTTAGATTTATGCAAATAGATTAATATTTTTGAAATCAATATATTTTTTAATCTTAAGTACCTAAATTACCCACTTTCTTTTTTTTCTCTCATTCTGAAGATTCTAAGACTTAATTAAATAAATGAAGTATGTTTGGAAAATAAAAATTAAATATTCATAAAAATCTCCAAAATGACATATATTTGACCATCTCTAATCCTACTAAAAGACTTTTATTTCTGACAAAGACAGTTATAAGTATTTTTCAACTATTCATGAATTTTCAATAAGACTTAAATGTTTATAACAAACTCTAAAAAAACTTATATATTTGACTATCTATAATCCTACTAAGAAGAAGACTTTTATTTCTGAACGGAAATAATAATAAATATTTTTAAAACTATTTGTGAATTTTGAAAGGTAGACACAACCTTTATTTTTAATTTTCTATATACATACACTTCTTTTATTTATCTTTTTATTAACTATTAACCACCACGATGACGGTTTTTTTGACAAAATTAGGCATAAGGAATGCTTGTAGACCCTTTTTCCAAATTTGTAAATAATAGAAAACTAATTATCACCATTTTCCAAATTGTTTATTAGAAGAAATATATATCACTTCTTCTCTCACATAATGTTAATTTCTATATATATTTTTTAATTTGCTCGTATCGTAAAAATGGTGCAATATTTAATAAACTTTATTCTGATATATTCTCTTATTAAAAATAAATTTTAACATTTTCTATTCTAACTTTGAAACATACAGACATAATAATGAGAGAAAAATTTTAAAGATATTATAATCCCTACAAAAAAATATTTAACATTTCATATTCTAACCTCCGGTCAGAAGTACAAGTTCTTTTAACTAAAATTGAATGGTTAAAATTATAAGTCCTTTTATACCTTTAAATGTGTATTTATTGTCTAATTTTTAATTTTACTATTTTTAATTCATTTATTATCTCATTTTTTCTCTTCCTCTCTCCTTATTTATTGAGAATAAAATAAAAATTTTATCTTAAAAATTATATTATTTTCTTCATCCTTAACTCGTATACAAAGTTTAAAAGGACTTTTATTTTTACCATAAATAGTGTGATGTTCTCTGATATGTGACAGCTAATAAAAAACGGAGTGGGTGGCTTTGAAAGGGGGGAGGGGGGGGTGGTTTGGGTGGGGTTAGGACGAGTAGTTCCAACAAGGGGAACCCTATTCAAAAGTTCCCCCACAATCTTCTCACCCTTCTCCTTTCCATCTTTACCTCTCAAAAAACTCACAGTATATAAATCACACATAACCCCCAACCATAACTCAACTCAACTCAACTCTCTCTACCCTTCTTCCTTCCTAACATTAAAAAAACAAACAATGCTCAACCGCCATGTCCCTCCTCCTCTCCTCATCTTCCTCCTCTCTTCATACTTAATCACTGTAAGTGTTAATTTTCTCTTTTAAACTTGTAATTAATTTGAATCTATTAGTATCTGTTTCTTTTTATGTGTCCATGTAATTTGGATTTATAAAATATATATGTTATATTTGTTGGGAAAATGCAGTTTGTGGCGGCCGGCCAAATTGGTGGTGGCCGGAAATTGGGTGGAGAAAATCCGTTTACGGCAAAGGCTTCAGTTATTAGATACTGGAAAAAACAGATCTCGAATGACTTACCAAAACCATGGTTTCTATTGAACAAAGCCTCGCCATTGGATGCAGTGCAATTGGCGAGTTTTTCAAAACTCGCCGATCAAAATTCATTGTCGACTAAACTTCCGACCTTTTGCTCGAAAGCCAATCTTCTTTGTTTTCCCGATTTATCTCCGAGTCTGGAAAAACACGAAAATGATGTTAATTTTGCCACTTATAATTTCCGGAATTTCACCAATTACGGTACGAGTAGAACGGGTGGATTTGATTCGTTCAAAAATTATTCCGATGGCGAAAATGTTCCCATCGATAATTTCCGCCGCTACAGCCGTGATTCCGTTGGTCATGATGATAAATTTTCCAATTATGCCCCTGAATCGAATGTGGTTGACCAGAGGTTCAATACTTACGGCACTAGTACCACCGGCGGTAAGGGAGAATTTAGTAATTACAACGTTGATGTGAATGTTCCTGGCCTGAAATTCACTTCTTATTCCGACGATACAAATGGTCGGAAACAGGATTTCAAAAGCTATTCAACTAATGCCAATGCCGGAGATGAAACTTTCACAAGTTACGGCAAAAATGGTAACGGGGCAGAGAATGGATTCAACAGTTACGGTAACAATTCGAATGTCGTCGGCTCTAATTTCAACAATTACGGCGAAACTGGAAACGCTGCCGTAGATACTTTCTCTTCGTATGGCTACAATGGAAATGTTCCCCAAAACAATTTCAAAAACTACGGCGCCGGAGGTAATTCCGCTACTGAAACCTTCACAAGTTATCGCGATCAATCCAATGTCGGAGACGATTCGTTCGAATCTTACGCCAAGCAATCGAATGCCGCCAATGTAAGTTTCTCGAATTATGGCCAATCTTTCAACGAAGGCACGGATAAATTCACCGGCTATGCCCAATCCGCCACCAACCACGAGGTTGATTTCAAAATCTATGGAGTCAATAATACCTTCAAGGAGTATGACAAAAATGGCGTCAACTTCGCTAACTACCGCAATGGAACTTCTTCTTCTGCTGTTACCACTACAGTGGCGGATAAGAAGGCGGCGGTCAGTGGCAAAAATGTAAATAACAAGTGGGTGGAGCCTGGTAAATTCTTCAGGGAAGAGATGTTGAAGACAGGGACTATAATGCCCATGCCAGACATTCGGGATAAAATGCCTAAAAGGTCATTTTTACCCCGGGTGATTGTATCAAAATTACCATTCTCAACCAGTAAGCTTCAAGAGCTGAAGAAAATCTTCCACGCCGCCGATGATTCTCGCATGGCTGACATGATGAAAGACTCTCTGAGCGAATGCGAAAGAGCGCCGAGCCGCGGCGAGACCAAGCGGTGCGTCGGCTCAGTCGAGGACATGATCGACTTCGCAACATCTGTTCTAGGCCGAAACGTCGTCGTTCGAACGACGGAAAACACCGAAGGATCTAAAGGGAACATCATGATCGGATCAGTAAAAGGAATCAACGGTGGAAAAGTCACGAAATCCGTGTCTTGTCATCAAAGCCTGTTCCCTTACTTACTCTATTACTGCCATTCGGTTCCTGAAGTTCGGGTTTACGAAGCGGATATACTTGATCCGAAATCCAAGTCCAAGATAAACCACGGTGTTGCCATTTGTCATATAGACACGTCAGCTTGGAGTCCGACCCATGGAGCTTTCATAGCACTTGGATCGGAACCGGGTAAAATTGAGGTGTGCCATTGGATCTTTGAGAATGACATGACGTGGACCACCGCAGATTAGAGAATAAAAAATTAATTAATTTTTAAGGTGTGGCCTCGAAAAAAAACCAGGTGTGTTGGACAATGCTAACCCCGGGTTGGCCCTAATATGTTAATCAGATTAATTTTTATAATCATTTTTATATTGTATTTGGAAAATTATTATCATTACGTTCAAAAAAAAAAAAAATTCTCCCATAGTTGTTAATTAATTAAGCTATTTATTATTTAATCATCTATAATGATAATGATTTCGTTGCATCTTGTCTTTGAGTTTTTTTTTTGTACTAGCATATTTGTTTAGGACCCATCCCATATATCCCCTTCAAGGATAATATAAATATATTTTGTTTAAAATTAATGTTTATTTTTCCATTAATCTTGAAAAAAACCATCCAGAATTCTTTAATACATTTTTCTAATAATCATTTTTTCTATCTAATAGACATCGGAGTTTATCTTTATACAAAATTTATGAATAAAATTAGAAAGTGTGTATTAAACAATTTTGAAATAATAGAAAAAGTAATTCTTATTAAAACGTTTATCTTTTAAGTATTTCATAAATAAATTAACCTCTCCACTTTAATGTGCATGGCTCTTTGAGTCTTCTTGTACATATGATGGAATGAAAGACCATTTTATCGCCTTTCTCTTTGATATAAAGGGACGTGATTCGAATACAAAATTACAAAACGACTTCACCACTCGATGACGGGTTTTTTCTATTTCTTGTAAAAGTTCAATGGAGTGGTCATTTATGGATGATAATTAATGGTAGATATGGAGTTGAATGGAGGAAGTAAAAGCTCCTCCTAATGGATACTATTGGGGGCTGACAAAGAAGTAAAGGGGAAGAGGAGTGAAGAGTGGGAGTAGTTCAATGGAAAACAGTTGAGGAATCAAACTAATATTTATTACTCCTATTGGACATAGCAAAAAAAAAAAAAAACAAGGAAATGATAGTCTCATGCAGACTCTTTTAGGTATCTTTACGTTGCATTATTAACTAATGTTCTGAATTCGAATAATTTTAACCGTGATTTTATGCTGAATTGTTAATCTTGTATTATAATCGTACATTTTATATGTTCGATCTGTTCTAAATTAGTCAATAACTATCGTATACTAAATTATTCAAAAGAAATAATAATTAAAGAACTAAAAAAATGAAATGAAAATGGGGGGCAGTAGTCCCACAATGGAGAGAAGAGACGATACAATTCACGGGTAGAGAGAGAGAGAGAGAGAGAGGGGCTTTGTGGTAAGAATTAGGTGGTCCTCCGACCACCAATAGTGTGTGATGCGATAATGCAAAAGGATAGGCCGTCTTGCCAGCTGTATATTAACCCTTTTTCTTTTTTTTTTTCTCTAATTTCTTTTTATTTCAATGATTCAAGAAAATTTTAATTCCATTAAATCTTAATTTACAATAAGGAATAAAAGGATTAAGGATACCTCCTAACTATATATATAGGTCAGAAAAATAACGGTCTAAATTAATCAAATTATAAATTACAATATTGATTTAACGAAATATAAGATATACAATATGTATAATATTTTTAAAGACTATGAAAAAAATAATAGTTTAATAATAATTAGTATGTTCAATGAAGTAATTCTCTTGTAGTAAAAAAATATCTGATGAAGTAATATTTTAATATTTAGCAAACTATATATATATTGTAATAATGATACTTAGTCTATTATTTTTTGATAAGACAATATCTATGGATTGGTTATAGGTCGGATGATCCAATCATAAAAGTACAAACATTAGCACGAAAAGCTAAGAATTAATTAAAAAGGAGAATAAGATTATGTAACCCTTGGTATAATTATTATTTAACTCAAAAAATATTATTCGAACTCAAAATTCTGACTCGATAAAGAATATTTATATATATTACTGTGATGCTATTTTTTACGGAATTGCTCCACATGTACTATCATAAAATATTTGATAAGTTTTTTAATAAAATATTAAATTATAAATTTTACGGGAGAGTATTACACAATATGTTAGGGTCCTGTTTACCATTGTTTAAAATAAATAGATTTTTAACTTATTTTTAACATGTTCTTGATTATTTATTATATCTGTTATTAGTTTAAAATAAATTTTTTTGAACTGTTTCTACTTATTAATACTATTAAAATAAAAAAATATTAGAATAATATTTGTAAAAGCACTTTTCTTCTATTAGTTAAAAAAGAAACAATCAAGAAGAGGGCCTAGAATGGATCCCAACTGCTAATAAACATTGCTGTTATATCTAGGGAAGGTTTCAATAACACTTGTTGCATTGTTTATCTTATTTTTGGAAGAAAAAATTGACAAAATTGACTTATATTTTAATGAAGGCATCTTGTTTATATGGTAAAGGGTCAATTATTTAAACAGTAGATGATGATGATCAATCAAATGATATTGGTATATATATATTCTCTTGATCAAATAGCAACAAATCACTTCCTCTTCTATAATATTACCTGCAAAATGTCAAACTCCCTTTGATCTAATTATACAAGAACAATTATGGAAATGTTTCAATAGGTTATTTTTGACATAATTACTTAATTAGCTATTAGAAAGCAAAAGGGTTGTGGATGGAATCCAATATTGCTTCCTCAATTAATACAAAGATTACAAAGACTTTTCACATTGGATTTACTTGTCTTAAAAAGAAATTGAGTACCTAATCCTTCATCCAATCATTTTGTTAATGCATAAGTTGAAATCTCAACTTTCACTTGGGATACCTTAACTCAACTCTTGCCACTCAAAATAAGACCTCTTAAATATGAGAAAAATGTATAATTTTGATACTTTATTTAGGTATAAGATTCAGCCGGCTATGTTATGTTTATTCAGATTTTAATACTTTATCAGAGTTGAGAGAATTTTTTATTCCTTTCATATTATGATTTTGCGTTATTTCTAACAAATCGCAATCAGATAGAATCAAGCAAATATTTTTTCAGTCGAGTGAGTGAACAATTAATACAAGAAATTAAATGGAAATGAAAACTAGACAAGGAAAGGACATATGGAGATGGAGGATATCATAAAACCTCCATTTCACCACATTGACAAAAAAATGATACATTATTTTTCTTCTTTGCTAAGAAGAGAAAAGTGAACCAAACTTTGGCTCCAATTATTCAACATTGGGATGGAAAATAAATTGACCATTTAAGATAGGGGGAAATATTAGGTATATATCTAGAAAATGAAAACAAATAAATAATACACTAATTTGGAAAATATTATTCCACTACTCACTCCCCCCCTCATGTGGTATAGGCATTGCCCACCATATTCTTTTCTACCCATCTCTCTTTTTTCTTTCTTAAACAAGTATTTGTATTTTATTGATATTAATATAACAGCACGAATTACATGAAAAAGAGTGTTTTGTTCAGTTTTGAAATTACGTTGGTGAGGCTCTATCAGTGTTACAGATAAGACTAGAAGGTAAAGCCCCAAGTTCAAAAATATCATTAGCATGAAAGATATAGAGTCTTTACAGAGTCAGGTGTGAGTCATTTTCAACCATTGACTGTATTTCTGAGAAAAGTAAAAGAGTTGGACCAAGGTCCAAATCCTAGCAAGGGCAAATTGGGAATTTCAACTTCTCCAGTGTAGGGATGATTCATTGAGCGTACCAGAGTCTAGCTTCCAGTCTGCAAGGCTGCTGAGTTATCATAATTTCCTCTCGCTTGGCATCAAACAGTCTAAAAGAGCTTAAAATAATCTACTGTATAGTGCTAAGGTCAGGACATCGTCTTAGCTGGGAGAGAAAAAAGAGGGAAAAAGTAATATATAGAGAGAGAGAGAGAGAGAGAGAGAGAGAGAGAGATGATGATGAAGATGGTGGAATGAGATTGGGGCAGCCAAAATAAAAACAGCCCTCTAGAGTGGTTAAATTCAGATCCATGGACCCAGAAGATGTAGGATAATATTGGGCCTTTGAGAATTTTAACGGATTATTGGGCCTTGAGTTATGATCCACATATCCTATTTTATTTTTCCTTTTTCTTGGAGGATATTTGATAAGTTGTTCCATTTTCTTCTTTTCTTTTTAATTTTCTTTTTAATTTTCCGAATAGTGAATAACCATTGCTTTTATAAGCACCTAAGATCGCATGTTACATTTTTTATAATATTTTTATAAAATTAATACACGAATTTAAAAGTTCAATAAAAAAAATTTATTTTTTAATTTCACTTTCTCTCTTTATTCCTCTTTAAAAAATATTTTCATTTTGAAAACTATAAAAATGTGCACGTAATTTTGAATATTATTAGCAAGAAAAAGAAAACAACGATTTTAACTTATTATTAATTTTTGACAAGCATTTTCAATGAAGGCCATGACTTCCTTTTGTAGAATATATTTGTCAAATTGACCAAAACTATACAACTTTATTCTCAATTCATTTTTTATTTTTTTTGACCCATTTAGTCAAATTATTATTCCATCTTGATTTTGCAATTCCTCTCAATTTGCATGTAATTCTTTTACTAGTGAATATGACTCAATTTGCATATATTAACTAATTATATATTACTTCTTTTTTCTAAAAGAAAAAAAATCATTGATTGATGTTATATACCTTATATACAAATAAAACATTATATCATATATCATAATTTAAGTTTACAAAATTTAAAAAGTTAATAAACTCTAAAAGAAACTTATATTTTAAATATTCGAAAAATTAATTCACTTAAATTAACTTTAAGAAAATTCCATTTCGTACAATAGATTAATAACTTCTAATGTCGATCATTTCGGTCATTTGAATAGTACTTTTATACTTGTTTAAAATGGAATAGTTCATAAAACGGAATATTGTTTTAAAATTAAAATTTAAAAATAATATCTAATTCTATCTTGCATTCTAGAATAAATAAATAAATAAACTACCTCTTACTTTTTTCCTAACCCTAACGTTGCATGCGTCTCCCGTCCATCGTCGACGTGCATGGGATATAAGTGATAATTTAATCCCTTTACATGATTAGAAGATTTTGAATTATTTTTTTTATTTTCTAGAAAATCTTGAGTGAAATTTGCAAGGGTAAAAACACAATGGTGACAAGATAATAGTAGATTACTGATAAAGCTTTTTATGTTTGCACCAAATTCTCCTCGTATTGTATAATAAATAAATAAATAAATAAAAGTCGGGAATTCAATTGCTATACAAGTTATTGTCCTGTATAAGATTTATTTTCACTCATAATAAGATTTATACTTAATTTGATTAATATTATTGTAATTTCCACTAATAGAGTGCAATTGTACTTAAAAATATATATAATGCAACATTTATTACTTATTTTTTAGGCAATTATCATAATCTGAAAATGGGCATTTTTATTTTAGAATCAAAAGTAAACTAAGAGTGAGTTTGAATTAGAAATAAGAATGAAAAAAATGAAATTCTTTTACTCGAGAAACATAAAGGTATATTATTTATGAGAGAGGAGTGAAATCGAGAATAAAAAAGTGAAAAAATAAATGAACCCTAAAAGTAAGCCCACGTAAGCCCAATATAGGCCCATTCATTCATCGCTATATCATTTACCTTTATAATTCAAAATCTATTAGGCAAAAAAATAATTGAAAAAGAAAATCCAAAATCCATAACGACTTTGGAACGGGAAAATTACCAGCAAAAATATATGACCGTTACCATACGTAACGTTTTCAAAAAAAGATGGAATTTAAAATTTTCTGGGCCCCTCTCTGTTTCTTGCCCGTTAGCCTCCTCCCTCCTCTTCACCTCCATATCCGACCTCCTTCTCCGCTTCTGCTACAGCCCGAATCACAGTCATTGAATTTTATTTTCTTTTTTTTTATTTTATTTCTTGCAATTTATGCAGAATCTTGATAAAGAATTCAGTGAGTGATTGAATTCTGTGGGGGGGAAAGGAAAGAAAGAAAATATGGCAACATTAGCACCAGGAATTTTATTGAAGTTGTTAAATGGGATGAATTCAGGAGTAAAACCAACAAGTGAGTACCGGAGTTCATTATTGCAGGTTACTGATATTGTTCCTGCAGATCTTGATGAGAAGAATCTTTGGCCGAAACACGGGTTCTTCATAAAAGTCTCTGATTCTTCACATTCGATTTACGTAAGTCTTCCGTTTGATCAAGATGATCTTGTTCTCAGCAATAAGATGCAGTTAGGTCAATTCATTTATGTTGATCAATTGGAGCCGGGATCCCCTGTTCCGGTTGTAAAAGGCGCGAAATTGGTTCCGGGAAGACATCCTCTTGTTGGAACACCTGAACCATTAATGGGATTCAGAGCAAAAGGTGAAAGAAATGAACAGAAATTTAATTCGAAATTTTCAGCTCCAAGAAGAGGTTCTTGGGGAACAGGACAGAAAGGAATGGAAATACCTTCATCACCCGTTGTTTTGAAGCCAGTGCCTCTGGATTTTGATCAGTGTACACCAGTTAGAGAGAGGCCTAATTCGGTGAAATTTGGTGGTAATTTCCCTATGTCTCCGGTTATCCGAGGGAAATTGAAGGAAGGAAGTGGTAGTAGTTCAGCCATTAGGTCTTCTGTGGGAGGTGCCCTGTTGTCTAAACTAGCTGATTCCAAAGGAGAAAGTCCTGCATTGGTGCGAAAAAGTTGTTTTACACCTTCTGTATCAAAATTCCCGAGAAGCAAAAGTGTTTGTGATAGAGAACATAGAATTTCCAAGAGCCCTTTCAACTCATCTGTAGGTACCATTTTCCTTCTTTCATTGGTTGCAGGCTTAGAAGCCCAGAATAATTTTGGTTAAGTATGGCTAAAATAGTTTCAATTTTCCTATTGTAGGACAAGAAGAGTTCAACTCCACCTCCAAATTCAAGAAATGCAAGAGTACCTGCATCATCTCCCGTTGTAGGTGGAGCGTCAGAGAAGTCATCTTCAGAAGCTCAATCACAGTGTAATGATTCAACTTCCAAGAATACAAGTCTGCCAATGAATTTACCTGGAAAGCTCAGCTTATTAGGCAAGGTACATACAAAAATTTGATAAATATATGACTTTTCTTGTGAAATTTGATATTAGAGTTGTACCTGAGATTATTGCCAATGCCTGCTTATTAGGAAGCTGTGCAACACAGAGAAACAGCCCAAAAAATTGCACTTCAAGCGCTTAGAGATGCTTCTGCCACTGAAAATGTAGTTCGGTCTCTCAAGTATGAAAACCATCTACTTTTCATCTTGCATTTTTGGTTCTAATCAGATAGTATTTCATTTTTATTGATGGCTAATCTTTTTGCTTGTAGAATGTTCTCAAACTTGTGTAAATCAGCTCAACCGGATGCTCCAGCGGCCTGTTTTGATAAGTTTCTGGAGTTTCATAGCCAGATTACTCAAGCAATAGCTGAAATGGTGTCAATTCAAGCAGCTACTGCAACAAGTGAAATGATGCAAATACAAAATACAGAACCAAAAGAAACAATGGGAAGTTATGCTGAAGAGAAGACAAATCCAATCTTACATGAAATAACACACAATTCATTGGAGCAAAGCCGGAACTCAGACGTAAGCGCCTCTAAAAGGAGAGCAGCACTATACAAGTCTATTGCTTCATTTCCAGAAAAAAGTGACCAGAAATCAATTCTTGGAAAGCATTTGAGATCTTCAAATCTTAACCAGAAAGCGGTCGGGATGGAAAGAAAAGGAGCCTCTGCTGCACTTGGGAAGCTGCTCGCAGAGGGTGCTGCAACAGAGAATGATGAAAACAAGAAACCATCTTCTTCTTCTTGCAGTCTCTCCAATACTATCAAATTGGGCAAACAGATAGAAAATGAAGCTGGAAATTGGTTTATGGACTTTCTAGAGAAAGCTTTGGAGAAAGGTATGAAGAAATCAAAAACCAAACCAGAGTCGGATGCTGGCAAAGTTCCTCAATCACTGATATTGAAAGTAATCAACTGGGTGGAGATGGAGCAAAGCGACTCAAGTAAAAGGCCAGTGCATCCAAGAGCAGCACATCTAGCTAGAAAGTTACGAATCAAAATGAAAAACCCTTGAAGAGAGGGCAGAAAATAACTAGTAATGAGAATCTCTTCTCAAGATAAATGTCATTAGTAATGAATATTAATATACTAGTATTTGTTTGTATCAATTCTTTAATTGAGTTTGAGACAGACAGTGTTGAGTGTTCTTCATAGCTTTTGGTATAAGTCAGTTTGTTATGTATAATAGATCATAGGTTATATGTCAAAACTGTCCCCTTCATGCCCCATTTTCCACAAGCACCTGAATTTAAGTACTACAGAAGCCCAGAGAAGCAATAAACACAGACTAAAGTTTTGCTCTTTCCGCATTCACGTGCAACTAGATTATGTCTGATAAACTTCTATAGCTTTATTCTTGTTGGTACTTCGTATTTTTACACTGAATAGAGACAAGACCATTGATTCACATGGAAGGAAAAACGCATATAAAGTTGAACAATTACTAGCAAACTAAGCACATAGTTTCCATCTTTAAGAAAACGAAGAAATTCCTATGAACCAAGAATAAAGCAGATACCGACTAGGGAAACAAAGCAATGGAGAAAAGTTTACACATATATTTAATTATTCACCATTCAATCTAGCATTTAAGGATCATTCTAAGAAGTGATGCAAATTGATGACAACATCCTGCAAAGTAGTCCTCAGCAATTGGAAAGCCAATAGCTTCTTATGCTTGAGTCCAGCTTACTTACATATAAGGATGGACTCATCTGAGATTATTGTCCAAGCTGCAATCATCAAATGACGAAAATCTCGTAACCTTTTACAGAACAGAATTAAAAGCACAATAGCTACTTCTTATGCTCAAAACATATTAATTCACACTAATGTGAATCTATTGATATGAATATATATATATATATATAACACCACAAATCACAAATCACAATCCATTCTTTAACGTTTTATACGCACATCTCATGTCTTTTTCAATTCTTAATTCCCTTTTCCCCCCTTCATGACTTAACAACCAGAAACTCCTAACAAATACAGCAGAATTTAGCATTACCTACCAGCAAAAGTTGTATTAGAGTAATCAATACTCCTTTGGCCATCTCTTTTTCTCATTCTCTGCCTCGAAGTGTAAAGGGATTCTGCCTTGCAATAGATTTATTACCAAATCATCCAATCTGAGTAACAATTAATGAACCCAAAGCCTAAAACAAATTTCACTTACTAAGCTTTTGTGTGGGCACCAACCAAATATCTATTACCAATAGATGAATATATAAAAATTAAAATGCCCATTTAATCTTCAAATTCCCAATTCCTAGAACGTCTCAGAATTCAAAATGGCTGCTAGAGAATTAACAAAAATACTAACTTTCCAGCAAAATAAGTGAGTAGCTGACATTACTGATCAGCTCATAGCTACATATTTGCTGAAACGCAGTTACCTGTGCAGTCTTGGGAAAGGTGCCCAGAGCGTCCGAGCACAACCGTCGACTACCGGTGCTGTCCCTGCCAAAGGAAGATGTCGGAGGGGGAGGGAATCTGGACTTTTGCGGTCATAGGGCTACCGGCCGTGTTTTTTATGGTTGTCCGTTTGGCGGATGAAACGACGGGGAAAACGATGTTAAATTAACAGCGGATGTTTTGGCGTCTAACTGACGACGCTAACATTAACGGAGTTTAAACGTCGTCAATAACATCGTTAATTCTTAAATGTGTCAACTTTGACGTCGTAAATAAGATCGTCACTTGTAACGTGTCAGTTATGACGTCGTTAACGTTCGTTAATGATCAATTGAACTTTTCCCAGGAAAAAAATTTAAAAAATGCGTTTGCCGGGAGTCGAACCCGGGTCTATTGCTTGGAAGGCAATTATCCTAACCGTTGGACTACAAACGCCTTGTTGGTTTTTCAATTGTAAACTTATCTTATAAATGTATTTTTATGTAAAAATATAACCCAAAGAGTACCCTCAAATTTTACAAATTCAAGACATATTCATTTTTTTTATCGCTATTTATACTACTAATGCTTTAATGCTTTACGTGTAATATAAATACGCAGTTGAATTTGATTAGTTGTATAAAAAATAATCATACATAAATAAAATATCTACTTTATTATAATAAAATTCATATATTACACAATTATTTTTGTCACGATTGATATGATTCTTTCATATGCACTTTTAAATACATATAAAATTATTAGAGGTATAATTGATGATAAAAAATTAATAAATTCGCGTTAGCAAAATGTCAAAAGATAACGGGCATTTTTTATTTTTTATTTTTGTAACCCGGTAACTTCATGGGCATTTTTAATTATATTTATTTTCTTATATCCCAACACAATCTTTCTTCTCTCAGACCAGAGCTATGGTAATGGAGTTGGGCCGTTCCCTGTGGATGAAGGGAACTACAATTTCCGGCAGCCGTTCTTTTCTGCGTATATCCCTTGAGAAACCCTCCTCTTTTTTTCTAATCCCACCTTCCCCGTTGAAGTTTCCAAGTCCACCTTCCTATATTGGGCATGCTCGATGTTTATCAACAGTTCTTCAGTCATCTACTTCTCCTCTTCTCTCAGAGCTTCAGAATGATGATTCTTTCACTCCAGGTGAGTACCTTTAATCATGGTTGGTAAAGTATGGCTGAACCCAGTAAGTAATTTCTGTGTAATTTTCAACGGTTTTTTTTTTTTATTGGGAAATTCTTACCAGGGATTGAGAATGAGAAAATTGAAACGTCAAAGAAGGGTTCAAAGTTGATTTTGAAAGGGATGAGATATTCTGAACTTGAAGTATGTCATATCTCCCTTCTTTTCAATGTTTAAATTCTTAATCCCTTTCTGTAATATTTCTTCATTTTACTAGAGAATAATTAAATAGTGGCATGTATTGGACTTTTACTAGAGAACTTGAATTGTATGGGTGTCTATTATTTTGTTAAAGATAGAAGCTTGAAGAGTTTACTTAAAATTTCTGGTATAATTTAAAATTATCAGCTTCTATAGTATGCTTTTAAAAGTCTAAGCATGAAGTTTATGTACAGCTGGAATAGCTTGGGAATTGATATGGAATGCTCAGGGGAAAAAATTTTTGGAAGGGGAGAAGGTGGGTTAAAATTCTGTTGAAATCTTTTTGGAAGAGCTATAATAAATTACAGCATTGAGATGATTATAATAATGTTTAAGCAGATACTTATATGATAGTATTTGTATTTACTGCTTAAAAATTTAGGTGGACATGGAAATCATTGTAAACAAAAACTGTAGTAATGATATATATCTTTGTATCTTGAGGTGTTGGAACCCAAAGAAACTATGAAGATTTTGGTATATAAAGTACTCTTACTATGCCAGGATGACTTCATCTGAAATGACCATTATTTGTGCCATTTAGAAACATAAGCAAGATCGAAGAGAGTTTATATAATGTTGTCCGTGGTATAGATTTTGAGAATTTTGAATTTTGATTTCTAATTATATCTGGGAAAGGATATTTTGCCGATGTTCCTTGAGTCATTGGTGAAAGTTTGTACTATGGAGTTATATGAGATAAAGAGTCCAAACAAACTATGATGATGTCCTGGATCTGCTAGTGCCCGAACAGAGTGTAATGGTAATGTTTATCACCATAAAAATGGTCTGTCTTGCTGCCACATGAGGCACATGAATGTTTGTTAGCATCAGAGATTTAGCAATAAAAGAGGAAGTCTATTTATGTGTTTGTTATGATTGGTCTATATCTTATGCAAACTGATGGTGTTTGTTGGCGGTGGGGAAAAAAAAAATTAGCAATGGGTAGTCTCACCACGAGAAAAGTAATAACCATGTTATCTTTTCTGGATAGTTGGTAGTTTAGGTTGCAGATGTTCTCCTCTTTTGCAATCCTTTAGATGTGCAATCGGTAATGAGATATATACACTACTTAAAGAATGGTATACATTACAGACTGATATATGACAGGCCAATGTTCTGTTTTCATATCTGTTGCTGATTCAGTTTTCATTCTGTCAAGACAAATCTGCTACTACTTCCACTTCTCATTTTCATTTCATACTTGTACAGAAATGGTTACAGTCACATGGATATAGGCCTGCTCAGGCTTTAATGCTATGGAAGCGCCTCTATGGGAATAATATTTGGGCAAATTGTTGTGAGGATCTAGAAGGTTTTATACCTTTTCATTTATTTCGTTTTTATTAATCTTTTAACTATGATAGAATCGATGCATTTATCCAGACCTGCATTGTTTATGTTTCTCGTCCGCATCCAAGCATGTTCTCTTTTGTGTCTTCATGCTGGATGTGATCTGTTAAATCGTATACTTTTAGCAGGTTTGAACAAAAATCTCAAGAGAATGTTAGGTGAACATGCTGAATTCCAAACATTATCTCTGAAAAACACACGTACAGCATCTGATGGAACGAGGAAGGTAGAGATAATCTTTTCAAATGATCTCTACATTTTCCTAGGTGTTGTTTACATCTTTATTTTAGTTTGAGTATGTTCTTTTTCGAATAATATTACTAAAATTTCCTTGGAGTTTTCTCATTTATTAGAAACTCGCAGGAGTTAACAGATGTTATTCACATTGGAAGATGGGTTGGATATAGAAACGGTTGTAATACCTTGTGAAAGGGGCAGGAACACTGTGTGTGTTTCTAGTCAAGTAGGATGTGCAATGAATTGCCAATTCTGCTACACTGGCAGGCAAGGTTTATTATATGAGACTTGCAACTTCATGATCAGTAAATTCTGTTATATCTGGGCTCAACAGGGTGTGTTCTTCTGTTTGCAGGATGGGTCTGAGGAGAAATTTATCGGCAGCTGAGATAGTTGAGCAGGCTGTTTTTGCTCGGCGCCTGCTATCTGCAGAAGTTGGCCCTATTACCAATGTGGTTTTTATGGTAGGATCATTTCTATGGCTTCTGCATCTCTTGCAATATCGTTCTTCCTGTAATGTTATTAATTGAACAAGAAGGAATCAGATGCCTCGATTACTAGGGTGATTATCTTACCTATATGTAATATCTTCTTCATACAGGGAATGGGAGAACCACTTCACAACTTTGAAAATGTCGTAAAGGCTGCAGATATAATGGTTGATGAGCAAGGACTTCATTTCAGTCCTCGCAAAGTTACCATTTCAACGAGTGGTCTTGTTCCTCAAATAAAACGATTCCTTCAAGAATCCAATTGTGCTTTAGCTGTCAGCTTAAATGCAACAACTGATGAGGTACTTTCTAATTCTGGTCTGACGATTAGAAAGATATTAAAGGTTTTAACATTTGCTTTCATGAAAATATGACAGGTCAGAAATTGGATCATGCCAATTAATCGCAAGTATAACTTGGGCTTGCTTCTTGATACCCTTCGACAAGAGCTCCGCTTCAAGAATAACTACAAAGTATTGTTTGAATATGTAATGCTTGCTGGAGTTAATGACAGGTAAAGAGCATTTTTCTTTCATCTCATTGGGCTCGTTCGCTATTGCTATAATCACTTCCATACTGTAGGTATATGATTTTCTTTTATTTGGAAAACAGCGATGAGTAGCCTTCAACTATTTATGGTTCTTGAGAAATAGACACAATTTACTTTTAACTTATGATATACTTTCAACAATTTTCACCTTTTTATTACCTATCACCACTCACAATGGCAGTATCCCTCAAAATGAGGCACGTGCAAACATTGTGGCCCTTTCTACAAGGGTAAATTTGTCTGAACACATGACACCTTCCACCAAAAAGTAAAAGTAACTGGATTTCACTTTCGTATTTCCAGCCCGAGTTTAATTTCAGAAGGAATGATGTGTTCAGACAAATTTACACATGAAAAGATTCACAAAATATTGCACAGAAACCTCTTATAAGCGGTGGTGGGTTATAAAAAAGTGAACAAAAATAGTTGAAAACAAAGATTGTAACTAATTTTCCAGAATCGTAAATAGTTGAAGGCTACTTAATGCCATTTCCCCTTTTTCTTTTACCAAGAAGAATTATAGGTATATGATTGAGTAGTTATTACACTGGTCCTTTGTGGGCAAGATGTATTAACTTTATACTTCTCTCTGGTTACAGTGTTGAAGATGCCAAGAGGCTAATAAATCTTGTTAAGGGCATTCCTTGCAAGATCAATCTTATTTCTTTCAACCCTCATTCTGGATCGCTATTTAGATCAACTACCAAGGAGAAAATGATCGAGTTTCGCAATATTCTAGCTGAAGCAGGTTGTGTTGTTTTCTGGAGATGGAGTAGAGGTGATGATGAGATGGCTGCCTGTGGGCAGCTTGGTAAGCCAGGTGAATTCCAAGCTCCTTTACTAAGAGTGCCTGCCCAATTTCAAGCAGCACTTGGAGCTGCTCCAGGAGTTTGAGTCTCTATATATCAGTTTTTTTTATAACTTAGCCATCTATTTTAGGACATCAAGAAGAATCAGAAATGGTTTCTCTTTACTTGGATTGAATTTTAGTTTTGAAAGTGCATTTTTTTCAGAATTGTGAAGCAGAAAGTTAAAGATTAGGACAGTTCTGTTATGAACTAAGTTCATAAATAGGGATGTAAAACTTTTGGACTATATTAAACTAGAAAACAGATCATGTTTTTACTTGTGGAGAAAAAGATCCAAATCCAAATGGTTAGCAAGATAAATGACACGCCTTAATATAATACAATGAATCGGATTCACAACATAACTTTTCCAAATATTATATTTTAGGAAACTACTGATATTGCTTGCCTCTACATGAGTTACTAGTACAATTCATTTGCAACCAGTTCGAATCTTGTATAACATCTTGCCTAATACTCCCCGTAGCATTTCTAAAGTGATGTTATAGACGATTGGGAGTGGTTTCCGATATGCTAAAAATATATTACATTCTCATAGAGAGTTAGTTATATGGGAATATGGAGGAAGATGGACCTGTGAATTCACAAAACAAAGTTGTAGAACTATCCTTTCTTATGAGTTAGTTATATACACCCTCAGTCGTGTGGTATCTACAGCAGGGATCTACCAAGTAAGCAAGGCTATGGGATATCTGGTTCTGGTTCTTCCAGTACAAAGCTAAGGCGCCTCTGCTGTTTCTTCTGGGGAGTAGCATGTACTTGGGTTAAGTTCCCATATGTTCTCAGTTGATAGTTCTCAAAGGCTTTAGAAACGGCTCCTACCTGAATTAAAATGTTGCGAAAAGCTTACATAATATTGTGAAGAAAGCAACCAAACTAAGGACGAAAGATTAATAACTGACCAGTTCTGCCTTTTTGGAGTATACTCTGACCATCACATCTTGATAAGCAGCAGGCAGCATATGACTCACCCGGAAATCCATGATTTGGAATTTCTTTGTGCTATCATAGTCCTAACCACAAAAACAAAAGTTTCAAACCATGCTCCACACAACAAATTTCTCAAAAGGCAAGAAAATGAGACTTAAAACTAGTTTTCAACAGGGAATTGAGAAAGGCATTTGAAGCATAGTTCTCAAAGTGCCAAAAAGTCCTAAAACGTGTCTAAGAAGTTTCAAATATTGAAACCAATATCTATAGATTTCTTCTTTACCACATGGATAGCAAGGAAATCTGATCCAGGAGGAACTTTAAAACAATATGTGAGATTCAGAAAGGAAAAGCAATACCTCAAAAAAGTTGATGCTGGTGAAAAGCGTAGCACGTGAGACAGAAGAAAGAAGGTTAAAAAAACTACAGAGGAATGTAAATATGTAATGTGATTGAATCCCAATTAATTACTATAAAATCTCAATCTAGTACATTTCAAGTGGATTATCCCTGCCACGAGTCAGATCAATCTTGACGTTAGTCACAGCAACATCTTCCTCCTTTAGTGTAATGTCTCCTGAATCCTGAAACATAACTAATTATGTAAGGGAGATACTGTCTACCAATCAGACACGAAGTATATTACTTGAGGAATGACAGACCTGGGAACAAATTATAGCTTGAGGCGTAACAGGCTTGAAATCCAGGATCCTTTCCTTTGGAACAGCAAACTCATTACAGAACTGTTTGTGGAACAGCAATGTAAGTGCTCTATGAAGGGTAATTCATCTGAAACAACTGAACTGCAAACTTTAATTTCCTACTTGTCACTTGCTCCACAAGTATACCTGATAAAGATCCCTTTTACGGATGCGAAGGATCAGATCCCTGGATTCTTTCAACTCTGGTTGGGAAGAAGTTTCAATTGTTTTCAATATGGTATCGTCCAACTGCAGATTAAAGCTTCATGCTCTTAATCCCAATTTCAAACCACATTGCTCAAGGTTAAAGTTTTGCCAATCTTTCACCTTCCAGTACTCATCTGGACTATCAATGCAGGACACAATGTCAAGACAGCTATTTGCTTTTATCATTGCATCAACAGCCATGAGCTCTATTGCCTGAAAACCAGAATAACCATAATATTCATTTTGTAAAGAGAAGACATAGATTTCTGCTAAGGGAATAAACATGCAGATGTAGAGAATGATACTCTAGCAGTTAAAAACGGTTTAGTAGTACGCTACCTTCACTTTTGGATGCATATACACTGTGCGATGCAAATTAGCACGAGATGAGAATAGCTTGTGGATTGTAAGATCTGACAATAGCAAACATAAGCTGAGATTGAAAGCATTACTGCTTGTAATGTTTCAAACAAAATGAATAGATACTAACATTCCTTAGCTCGATAACATATCTCATCATCTATAACTTTCATTGTCTCAAAAAGCCTGCAATTTGGTAAGGTGAAACCATGAGTTGTTGGAAACTTATCTTACTTATACAAAAAGGAAGGAAATATCTAATGAAGCATCATCGTTCAAATTATTTAAGTAAGATAAAGATGAAAGGGTTAGAGAAAAGATGTGCTGGGAAAGGCTAGAAAAACAATTTGTGAGACCTCTGGAACTCAAAATTGCATCCAAGACCACAAGCCCTGGAATCGCGAACAATGTAATCAAATCTACAAAATGAACAAATCATTTACAAGTCAGTGGTCCAAAACTCAGGTGCTGTCTGGAAGTTGTTTGACATAAATGAACTCAGGTAGACAACATACTTGTCAACATCTATCCCATTGCGTCCATTAGCAACAATATCATAGAGAAAGCTCTTCTCTGTGGCAGTCTACATCAAAGAATGATTTTAAGTGAGAAGAGATGTGTAAACCTATTGGGATTAGGGGGTTGATTTTAACATGCAATAAGATATCATTGAATTTTCATGACTTACTCTTGATGGAGGATTCCTAGAGGCAACCACCATTTCCTAAAATATGAGAGAAACATACCGTGTTATCAAGAGGAGGGAAAGATCCAAGGCATTATACTTGAGTATAGCATAAACTGCTTTGTCATGTTTCTGCGATCTAATGTAGCCTATTTTAAGGAACAAGCACAACTTAGAGGCCCTAAAGCATGAAATACATGAATGTTATATTAGGAAGAAACACATCCTGAGATCGCCATGCACATTTCCAGATAGAAATGTAAACTAATATGGAGAGGAAGTCATGTATATCCATATGCACCTTCACTTTTCTGAGCATTTCATTACCAATATCGATGTAATTCTCATCAACTATATAGTCTATCATCTTCAAGGACATTTCTTCATGTGACCTACAAAATTACCAATTCAGTAAATCTCCATCATAGAAAGAACAATAAGATGGGCATTAGAAGTTCATGTCTAATAAGATAAGCATAAATAAGTTATATCAACTTCCATGAAAGAAGTCTGACAAGCATAGAACACACAAAAGAACAGGACTATACGAACTGACAGATGACCATGCTTATCCATGAAGGGCAGAAATTTAAGGTTGGTTTGCAGGAAGAATAGGCATTTAAAAGTTGAACTAGGGAAAGCATTTGTCAACAAGAATACAGATCTAACTAATGAAAAGAAGGGAAATTTCAAAATAGTGAGAGAAGTCAACTTTCTATTGCAAGGAAATTGGGCTCACGAATCTACAGAATATATCCAGATCCTAGCATCTTCAAAAACTTCAGAGTCAAAAGAGTATCATATAAAAGCTGGAGATCAATCACATCTTTACGATCGAGAAGACATGAAGTATCCAAGCTGAAGAGAAAGAAAGATCTGTTAGTCACAAATAGACAGTCCTTTTAGACCTCTTCCCAACTTTAACTGATGAACATATCAAGGACCTGACACACAAGAGCACGCACATAAACCTGTTAAATTCGTCTGCTGAAGAAAAATCATTATCCATCACTAAAAACATCTCCAAACTTAGAAAACTAATAGCAGAAGTTGGAAGACAGAAGCAGGGATGACGAAATTATTCAAAAACATACTTTTTTTGCCTCAGATTTTCACACAGTTACTATCAACAGTAGTGATACAAATCCTTTTACATTGGGGAATATGATTACCATTTCAAGCCACTACAGACCCGTGGAAGAAAATCATGTTCAAACATATGGCTGAATGGCCCATGCCCAACATCATGTAGAAGTCCTGTTACATTATCAAATTAGATAGCATCTATCTAATCAGGTTAATAATTTAGACAATACAATTTTCTCCAAATTGTATTAACTTACCAGCTAACTTCACAGTCTGAATGTCAAACTGGTCAATGGCAAGCCACCCCTACAAGAATGACATAGATTGAAGCTACAAATGCCTAATATACAGAGTCCAATGAAATGCTCTAATATGCAAAGAAATTATTACTTGATAATCTTTTAATCTGTTTACAGCATCACTAGCCAGCCAATAGACCCCAAGTGAATGCTCAAAACGAGAATGAACAGCCCCAGGATAAACCATGTAAGTCATACCTGAAAAGTGAATAGAAGTTCAGTGAGCATGAGAACTTGAATTCCATGAAAAAAGAAGAGCAAGTAATGCGTACAGAATTCTTCAGATACTTGATAAAACGATGAAGATAATGCCTATATTTGATATATAATCTTTTATTGAATCCTTTCAGAAGCAGTATACCATCCTCATGTTTAGTATAACAAACATTCCTTTAGCCCTCATCACATAACACCACATTAAATACTTCTCCACACTACTTCTCTGGGAATACAGAAAATAATCATACTAACCAAGTTGCTTCAGATCTCGAAGCCTGCATTAGATAGAAATTAATTTTAATAAAGTACTTGAAACTCTTCATTACTCAAAATATAGAACAGAAACTTCCAAGCTAAGCAAACTTGCCTCTGAAACTGTTGTGTGTCAACAAACTTCAAAGAGAGCTGCAATTAAAGGGAACAAACAGCTGCTTACTCAAAAAGATGCAAAGGAGTAAAACACCAACAACACTGTAAATCCTTATCACCATACTGATAAACTAAGGATATGCCGGTAATAAGACAAACTTATGCATCTAAATATTGGTACGTAACTCATTTCCATTTCCAATACATTTGCTTCTCAACAATATTCCAAAAGTTATTCTTGTTAGATTAATTGTCATTAAAAACCTTCTTAATTACACTTATCTTCGACCAGAAAAAAACATTAACCAACATTGTCTAAGTTCATTCCTTCATGAAGTAAGAGAAACAAACTGCACATGACCGCCAATCGTTTAACAAGACATTATTTAGCTTGGATGCAAGAATTTCTACTGTATGAGTTCATGCACTAATATTTATTTGCCAATTTAATTGCACGGCGTAACAAATCAGAACAGACAGCAGCCGCACAATACATTTCCCGTAAATCAAGCATATGCGATTCCTACCAAACAGAGAGTAGAATTCCGCAAACAAATCAAATCAATAGAAGTTCAACTACTGAAACAATTTTCATATTTCTCCAATATAACGCAGTAAAAGCAGAGTAATCAAGGCAAAAAAACTTATAAACATTCGAAGCAACTTTTTAAAACAAATACTACAAAAAATACAAAAAGTAATTCACTAACAGGATCAATATGAATATCTCCATGGACGTTATCATGAACTTGTTTCAAGCATCGGCGAGTATCATTCTCCAGTTGTTTCAAGCTAGCTCCCATTCTACTCCTGTACCAAATTCAAAATCGCGAAAGTTGTAGAAAACACGAAATGCTTGAAGCGTTAGGGTTGAGATTGAGCTAGGAAAAGTGGAGAATATATATGAGAAGTGAGGAGGAAGAAGGAAAAGGTAGCGTACGGTGTAGCAACTGACTGAGAACCGACAGGAAGTTGAAAGGGAACAGTTATGTATGCAGAGAATTTTTTGTAGTAGTGGTGTAGAGACCGACAAATCATTTCCTTTTTATTCCCTCACGCGCATGTTTTCACGCGTGTAGAAAACATTCCTAGCCAGCGGAGCGGGAAACATAAACATGACGCCCCGCGGTAGGTTTTATTTTTTATTATTAAAAGAAAAAGCAAGTGAAAATGAAAAAACATGGTGTTAATAAAACTAATTTGAAAATTAAAAAAAGTTAAACGTGAAAATAATTATTTTTTTATTTTCTTTCTGTTTTCTAATTTTTTTACAAAATATTTTGAATTATTAATTTTAAAGTTCGTATAAAAATATATATTAGTGATTTTAAAAATTATAATAAGAAAATATTGATTTATAGATAAAAAATATTTAAAATGAATTTTACATAAATATTGAGCGAAATTCTCATTAGGAGAAATTTATTTTTTTTATTTTTTTAAATAATATTCAAAATCATTCGTGTATCTTTTTATGATATTCGAAATGAAAAATTAAAAATATTTTTTAGAAATAAGATAGAAATAAAGAGAAGTAGAGAAAGTAAAAGTAAAAAATGAATTATTTTCATATTTAACTCTTAAATTTCCAAGCTTTTTTTTTTTTTTTTTAAAGAAAAGGAAAAAACCCGATAATTTGGGCTTAAAAAGGAAAATAAAAAGTGTAATGGACTGGAGTTTGCAAATGAATATGATAATGTGGTTTTATACAGGCCCAAGCCCCTATGAACACCGAAAAAAAGACCTTTAAGCCTCATATTTTGGGCTTCGCAATTGGCATACATTTTTTTTTTTTTCTTTTACTAAAGCCAATTCCTTTGGAGTCCACCAGACTACTGACGTTCTGGTAAAGAAGGTAAATTATGATGAATAACGGTTCTGTATATTGAAGGTTAAGACCTGGTGCAATAAGCATTTCTTAGAGAGGCAATCGACAACTTTTATTTTTTGAAACATATGAAAATTATATATTATTAATATCAAATAAAATAACGTGATTTAGATGAGGTGATGTATTTCTAACATGTTTTAAATTATATCAAAATTTAAAGAAATCTTAATTAGGATGGGTTAGAATATCAAGTGAAATTAAAGCATCCAATTTTGAATTATTGTTAAAATAAGACTAGAGGCTATTGAATGCCAACATAGAATCACTTCCTATAATAATTTTTCTAGAAAAGATAGATCCACAATATAACCTTCAATAATAGGAGTAACTTCTCTATACTCGATAGTAAAAGAATATTTATGAAGAATCGCCGTTAGCTAGGAGGAGGATGTTCTGGTGATTTCAAATTATAATACCTGTATCAATTTTATCATCAGAAAAAAAAATGAAAAATTCACTCAAATATACATAAAACTAAATATTATATATCTTAGTATCAAAAGTTTGAATTCATCGTCCTGTATATTTTATATCTACATTAACTATATTTATAACACTACTTAATCTATAACATTACTTGATTCAAACTCAAAACCTATATAGTAGCAAAAGTTTTTGTAGGTTAAATCATATTTTTTTTCATGGGGGTAGCATTACTATTACATTTTCCTCATATACATACTCCTCTAATTATACTCTCAATTTCCTTCACTAAATTATTCTTGAAAATGCAAGGATTTGTTCAAAGTTCGAAATTTGACTACCACTATTTATATCTCTTGGAAACTTAAAGATCAAAATCAAATTAATGCACTTCAACTTACCATTAAAATAATAATGAATTAATAAGAGGCGCGTAGTTCAATAATTTGATTCTTCTTATTTAGAATTCTCCACATGACATGTTAAGTGAGAGGTTCTGTTTAAGTCACTTAATGAGCAGTTTAACGTTTTATGCCAGTTTAGTGCTGTCGTTTTAAGCTTTATACCTTTCAATCCTTTCCGAATTAATTTATAATTCTCGAATATCATGTTATCAAATATAATAATGGATCATAAAATTAATTAAGAACATATTAGAAACATGCATGCCACTAATTTGATAGAGAGGAAAAATCATCTTTTGATACGACTTCACGAGATGCATTTTTTGAAGTTTATTTCAACTTATAGACTTTTCATTTTAGTGATATAAAGCGTGCACGAGACTCACGCCATTACAAGCTAAATTATTTAGGATATTTTATTTTTTTTATATAAATATATTTATGCTGTTTTTATTTCTGTAAATTTTTACTATCAAGTTTATCAATAATCAACTCTTCAATTTTTTAAATTAATCCCTAATTTGTAGTGATATATATATATATATATATATGAGAGTTTTTGTTGCTAAAGAAACAGATTACTTTACTGTTTTTCTTTTCTTCCTTGAGACACATGCATATGAGCTTATAGGCTATGAAGTCTAACAAACCAAACAAAATTTATGAATATTTATTACTTAGTCAACAAGAAAATTTAAAATAACAGAAGATATTTTTCTTTAAGAAATTGACCAATTAAAAAGTTAGAATTTGAATCAAATCGATTAAAGAGTTTAGATAACAACAAACTAAAGAAAAGAACATAATTAGAAAAGAACAAAATTTATATATATATATATAATTAACAATATATATAGTTTATGTATATTAGATTAGTACATTGGAATGCTATAAAATAGAATTTTTTACCATGTGAAATCTTTTATCATCCAAAATTAAAAGGAATTATCTTCGGGTTCACTTGGATTAGAAATAGGAATGAAAAAGTGGAGATTTTTTACTCGAATGCGTAAAAGATAAATTATTTGTGAGAGAAAAAATAGAGTCTAAAGTAAAAAAAGTGAAAAAAAGTAAATGATTTTTGAGTTTAAAATTTAATCCAAAGGCATCATAACTTAATATATATATATATATTGAAGATATAATAGTCTAATATTTTTTAAAATGATATACGCGTATAGTTAATAAAATATATAAAAATTATATGATCTGACTTAATACAAATCACATAATTTATAAATAAAGTTATATATCGGATGCATAATAGTTTTTCACCTAAAACAAAACCTTAGTATTCTAGTATTCCGCATAATTTTCTTTTTATCCAAGTTTCTTTTTTTTTTTTTTTTTGATATATATAACTAGTCAAAATTATATTAAAAAAAAGAAAGAAAAACTAGTCAAAGAAAGACATACAAAAAGTATATTTTCATATCATAAGTAGAGCCAGAAATCTATATATATCCAATTCATAGTCTAATCTCACACGTTTTTCTATAAATCTCCCTCAAGAAGAAGATCAGATCAATCAATCTGTCCACTTGATGAAGGTAATAATCCTTGAAAACACCATATATATAAATTTTATTACCATAATATATAGGTTTGATTTGGGGATTTAATTATTGGATCTAGAGTTAATGGAGAAAGGTGATGATCAAAAGAGTAGTGGAATATTATCAAAGGAGATGAAAGGGAAAATTAGGGTTGATATGAAGAGAATGGATGAACAGCTACAAAAACATTTTGATAAAGCGTGGTTATCTGAGAAGATTAATGAATTAGAACAAGCTGCAGTTAAAGATTGGGAAATTGATTGCTCTAAACTCGTGATCAATAACTTCATTGCTACGGGCGCTTTTGGATCCGTTTATAAAGGCTCTTATAATGGACAAGACGTTGCAGGTATCTCTCTCTCTCTCTCTATATATATATATATATATCTTTAGCTTATAAACTAATTAAAGAAAGAAGATCATAGAATATGAAACCCCATTCAATAGATTTTGGGCACCTCAAAGAGAGAAAAAACTTAGTTTGAAGTGAATCTGTTAGACAGAACTCAATCACAAGTATTCAAAATATGTTCAGTCAATTATTAATCACGAATTTTTAATTTGATTTTTATTTATCTGAGTGAGTGACTATAATGCAAATCTCGTAAGAAACTGTATATCCAACATAAATTTTTTTTTTCCAATTATTTATATGACTTGTGATCAGTTAAAGTGCTCGACTTGGGGAACGAAAGCAAAAAAGCTACATTAAGGAAAATTTTCCTGCAGGAAATATCAATTTGGAACAAGCTAGATCATCCCAATATAACTAAGGTAATATTTCATATAATTCCATTAATACTTCCCTTTGATATATTTATTTATTCCATCAATAATAGTTAGATTTTATTTATACTTTTGTTCAACATATTTCTATTTTTATTGTATTGTTTTGAAGTCGAATATCATTTAATATATGTGCGTGTTTGTAGATTATATATATTTTTATTTTAGTTTATTGATCATATATATATGTCAGAACGATTGATTACTCATAACTTCTTAAATAATATTTTTATTTCGTATTATGTTTCAAAAATTTTTATCTATCTTTTTATATATATAACCATTTTTAATCTGACATTTATATCAAGTGTATTATTTCATAATGAAATTATATGTGCACAGCATTCATTGTGAGCCACTATAGATATACTAAACTATATTGCAAAGTTTAGAAAATGAAAAATAATTTATACTTATGGATAAATAATTTCTCTTTTATGCTTTTTAATATTTCTCCAGTTTATTGGAGCAAGAAGAGGAATATCAGATGTAAACTTTATTCAAGGATGCGATGAAGAAATGTCAAGAAATGCTTGGTGCCTTGTGGTTGAATATGTTCCTGGTGGTACTTTGAAATCATTCCTCTTAAAAAACAAGATAAAAAGGCTTCCTTTCAATCTTGTCATTAAACTTTCATTAGATATTGCAAAAGGGTAAAATCTAGCTATCCTTTTTTCTTTTCCTTGGTTGAGATGGTAAAAACTAGCTATTTATGTAATTGAATCACTTTTTACTGTATTGTGTTTTATTGTAGGTTGAGTTATCTTCATTTTTATAAGATCGTTCATAGGGATGTGAAGACTGAAAACATGCTTATTGACGAGGTTGGTAGAGTAAAGATTACTGATTTTGGAGTTTCTAGATTTGAATCCTTGAATCCTGTTGAGATGACAGAACAGACAGGCACTTTGGGTTATATGGCTCCAGAGGTATATGTTATAATTCATTAGAAATTAGTTATACACAAAACTATACTTCATATGTATAAAAGTCTAAAACCTAACCCGTCTTGTATTTTCCTGTTATAGGTTCTCAGCGGTGGTGGATATAACCATAAGTGCGACGTGTATAGTTTTGGAATTTGTCTGTGGGAGATATACTGTTGTGCAATGCCAAAATCCAATATGAACCAGTTGAAAAACTCTTCTACTCTCTCCTATGAGGTCAGTCATGAATCTTTTCAATTCTTACCTTGAGTAAATTATCTTAATTTTTTATTTGATATTTCGATTTCTTGTATTATTTAAATTTTATAAGATTTACTAGATATATATATATATATATATAACGCAATAGGTCTAAAATTAGACACACATTGAAATTATGTTGTGAAAAATTGCAGAACTGGAGGCCTACAATACCAGAGCATTGTCCTAGTAATTTAGCCAACATGATGAAACGATGCTGGGACAAAGACCCCAATAGAAGACCAGAGATGAAAGAGGTAGTAGATATGTTAGAAGTCATTGAAAGAAATGAGAAGAAACGTTTTCAAAATCAAATTAAAGGTTGTTGGTGCTTTTTAAAGCAACCAAAAATTCGAGAATAGAATGAGTGAAGATTGTATAAAGAATAGGATAGTTTTTTTTTTTTTTATCGCAAAAATTGTATAGTTATATAGTAACAAATAGAGAAAAGAAAGAAAATTTAAAAGTGTGCATATTTATATATATATATATATATATATTGATAAAGTTGTAAATAATTTGTAAAATATAAACATTTTTAAAAGATTTGATAAAGTTTTAAAAAAATTCATAAGATATAAAAAATTTTAAAAGATTTACCTACAAACCGAAAAATAATAATAATTTATTGTTATAAATAACAATTTTTTTTTTTTTATTTAGAAAACCAAAAAGACATTTTGTAATTTAGATCTTTTAACAGACCTGTCTAGTATGTAACACGTCTTTTATGATATTATAAAAAAACATAATCAAAATATATTTAAAAAATATATTAAAATATCTTAAATAACTTTTTGTCCTAATTGGGCCAAAATGCAAAATTAGAGCTTTAAATTGTCAATTGCAAATATTTCAGAAAAAAGAAAAAACAAGAAGTCAATGACAAGATAGACAACCTAATCCGAATAAGAGTGAAACTCTGCGGAGGCCTGAGTGCCTCTCGAAAACACCAGGCAAGAATTAAAATCCGTGCAGTAAAATTGCATTTCATTTTCATGAGATGAACAATTTACACAATGAATTGCAGGTTCCTATTGATTCAGAATTAGCCTCTCCGCTTTACAATTTAAAGCATCTTTTTTCACTAACTTTTTCCAATCTCCCCAGATGATCAAATATATCACCTCTGCTAACTCATAGATTATGCTCTTTTTACCCAACCTGTCAATTTATAGCACTTACCACCTGAGTTCATTAACCATGTGTCAGAAAAAATTTTGTTTCCCTGTACAAAGAGCTGTACCAAAACCTCTTCGGATCTGATCTCAAATGAACACGCATGAGAAATTTCAAGAGAAGTTGAGATTTGGAGGCCGAAGCTGGGAATCCAAAACTAGTTCATTCTTACTTGCATTCTTGAATTTTTGTTTCAATATACCCCGAATTTCTTGCCTCAAGCCAGAGGCTTCTGCTGGGCTGAACCATTTCTTCCCGAACTGCAAAATGAACGAAATCAGAGACAAGGATGAGGTTGTGTTATGTGATGTATAACGTAGTAGGAATAACTAAGTGAGACGAAGGCTAAAGAAAGAAATATCCATGTACTTTGCACAAAATGTTGGAAGGGTCCTCCTTTCTCAGCCTTCTTGGAGCCTCTTCAATGAACCGTTTGATAAAGTTAAGAACAAAAAGACCACAATCATAATCGTTTCTTTGTTGCGGGACCTGTAAAGCGCAGAAGGCAGAAATATAATGACGGACATTCGAAACCACAAAGTTTAACTATTGAACTTCAGGAGAAAGAAGAGAATTTTACCTCGGGTACTTTTTCTTGTATTCTCCGGGGAAGCTTTTCCCATATTGCAACTTCAATTGGTAGATCTAATTGGATTTGTCTTTCATTTAAAAATTTCCACTCCTCTACCAAAAAGCTGCTAAAAGCAAGTTATAAAGTTGTAGCTTCACAACAATACTATTCTCGGTATTAAAAGTGTTCCCTAGGAATTCAAAGGGTCATCCAGTTGATAATAAAAGGATTTACCTCTTTATGTTATGAAAAATTGACTTGCTATAGTGAAGCCTCAGTGAATCTAAATGAAGAAGAATAGGTCCCGATCGATCTTCCTTATCTGGTATACAAATTATCACCAAGCTCCAGTGAAGACTACAGGGAAAAATTATATCAGAACTAGCCCAATAGGAACATGAACAATAGATCACTAAAGAAAGCAAGAGTTGTCACTAAAGGAAGTCCACGACTGCACAAAATTCAATTTTGTGAAAGACAGTTGAAGCATTCATGAATTTTATCACGAAAATTAAGATGTAAGAGTTTTAGAAAGAGGTTTCCCAATAAATAAAAGTTCAGTAAAGGAAAACAAGCATAGCAAGAAAACCGAAGAACTGAAGAAAAGATCATTGGGCTCAAAACTTCAACATGAAAACGATTTTCTTAAATGGAAGAGAAGAATTTGAAACAGTAAACTCTAAATACCAAAGGAGTTTTATTCATCGGAAACTCCAGTGTTTACGATGGTAAACTTACTCTTCATGAATAGGCAAAAGTATATAGGCCTTTTCAAATATATGAACACCTTTCCACCACCGCCTGAACTTGGCAAATGAAGGTTCCTTGCTGTTCTGTGAATATATGCGTGAAGAGAGAAATTACACAAAATTTAATAGAAGTGATGCATGCATTAATTAGACTTCGGTCTAAAAGTATATCGGCAAACATTCATTTATGTGTTACAAGAAGAGTCACAACATTACAATGGCACTCCCAGTGCTCAGTCAAACAAATTTATACCCTACTCAAACCATAGACATAAGCTACTGATGTAAGAAAATTGATTGGGAAAAATAACATCTTAGTACCAATTGTCAATTCTCAAACATGAAAACTCCCTTGCGCAGAAAATGCTTAGGCTGTAAGAAAGAAAATCAGAATAGAAACCAATAAAACTCTAGCTTATTTCTCTTAAGTCCTCGAGGACAACTATGGTTATACTCCTAGGAAGAATCATCAATAGGTGGGAGAAAAAAGACAGATATTCAATGTAGTGAATGGCTTAAATCAGCAACTACCAGAACTAAATAGAACAAATTAGACATTATCTTTGTAAGAGTTATCACTAAGATGCAGAGAACCATACAAAAAGCATATACGTCCTTAAGATGTTTTGAAGGTTAAATATTTCTAAGATATTCTGATGAAGAAGAAAAATTACCTTTTTTATTACAGACTCTTTCAATTTCTCATAGAAGAAGGTATTGAAGAAATGGTATCTTTCCCTGTCTGTTGGAACCATTAAGTCCTGCAGATATCTGATGACAACCACACAAAAATAAATAAACAAATATAATAATTTAACATATGACAATTACATTTCTGTCCTAGTTCTACTTCCACCTAAGGACCTAAGGTAATTCTTGCAATGGCAAGAGGTAAACTATATGGCCCATACCAAGTGTGGGACCAAGGGACATTGATAGAATTTGCAACAGAAGATACTATGGAGATTGGACAATCCTCCAAACCATGTTGAAAGGGGGATATCAAGATCAAGCAAAGTTCTTAAGTTCAGCCCGTGTTATCCAATTTTTTAAAGCCAAATATTCTTATAGTATCCCCCAATTTACACATAACCATCATTATAGATAGTAGCTTACCGGATGTAAAAGTTCATAATAACTGATGATATGTATGCCTCAGGAGCAAGACATTGCATGTCTGTATAACAAATTTCAAGTGACTCAGGATCATCCCTATGTTCAAACAAGAAAACAAATTATCAAAATAATTGCACATTCACACGTTTAAAGTTATTCAGTATATTAACAGCTAAAATTCTGATTAAAAGTTACCTTGAAGGAAAATATATCCTGGTGTTCATGCTGAAAGCACGAGAAACAGGAATCAGTAACCGCATAAAACAACAACAAATAGAAAGTTAAACTGATGGGTAGTCCAACGTATATCAAAGAAATAACTACCATTCATCAACGTCTTCATGACAGGCTATTTCTTTAACCTCAACTTCATCCTCATCATCTAGCACAACTGGCTCCCCCTGTACAAAGAAGACTTTCTTTAAGCAATTTATGAATGATGTAGAATCAAAGCATAGGAATTTCCAGAAATTCCAGAGCAGAAAAGACATAGACATGTAATAAGCCTATTCCAATCTAGCATGCTTCATTGCTTTGAAATCTTCCATGTGCCTTCGAGGTGATGGATAACTTTTCCGTACTAAGCACAAACTTACGTATTAGGGTTCAAAGATTTGAAACTCGGAGCAATGCAATCAACTAACATCTTACCTTTATTTTGTTTGTATTTCAAGCGTGCCGTGTAACAATCTAAGCTCAAAGCTTTTGCAAATATTAGATATTATCTCAGAAGTGTAGCATCAGGTTGTAGTTGAAGATGTCCTACATATCAAGAGTTGGAGCAGATTTTTGGATTCTTTTTCTTAGAATTCTTACTGCTTCCTCGCATTTGGAACAGTTTTCTATTTTAGCCTCCAGGACCACTTTGAAGATTGTACTCAATTCAACTCAATCATTTCCTAAGCTACATTTTGGGATTTTATCAATCAACTATTTCACATTTAAGTGCTGAATTTCTATGAGCACAAGAACATGTAAATTGCACAATAAAACTGGCAGATATAAGAAGAAAAGTTGAAAGTCGGAGTTTTTGTTCCAATCCAGAACCAAAAAAGCAGGTTCAGGGACAGATGAGCCACACTCAAAAGCAGAAACACCAATAGCAGCAGTTATGCGTACTGAACAGAACAGAATCCCTTCAAAAGGGAACCATAAAAGAAAGAAATAACTTGCCTTGCTGTGCCTTAGCCGACGCAAAGTGCTCATCCTAAGCAATAGGAATATATAGTCAAATACAGCATGTAGTTACTTTTGCCCATACTTCATTAAGAAATTCTAATGCAAGTTACTTACAAAGAGACTTAAAGAAGTGGAAATATAGAGAAAAACATAACAGCTCCAAATAGACTAAAAGAAACAAGATCTGTCTCCTCTAAGACTGGGGGAGCAGAAACAAGACAAGCAATATGTAGATCAAACTAATGGTCAGTGAATTAGATGTTATAACTTAAGTGCCAAACAAAGGAAAATATACAACTGAAAACCTTGTAATTTTCAAAGCCTTGTGCGTGATTACCTATTCAGTTTTAGTGAAATGAAATATTTGTCACAGCTATACAAGCATGAATATAAAACAATTTGCTCAAATAGCTTTCATAGATCTAATAGAATAGTTTATTAACAAAGAAGAAACCAGATGTGTTCTAATCTTGCTGACAATAAGGCATAATCTACATTCAACAGCAATCAATAACAAGCAAGCCTACACATCAATATGCAGAGGAAACAAAAAGGAAAAAGAAAGAAACTCGACCAAATTTTTCTCAATAACTGCCCAAGAGGAAAAAAGTGGAAAAGAAAATAGGACGCTATTATCCTGTTGAGCACGGATATACAGGCAGTTAGAACAGAAACAGATAAGTGACTGTCGAAACCCAGAGGAGAGTGATAATATGAAATACAGAAGCACAACTACCATAACAAATGTTACAGCTAGATAATTCAAAACAAAGACAGAAGCAAGGGCTAGGTAGTAGCAATATCCTAGCATTATTAACAATAACAAAAAGAAGATCACTTTGCAGGATTGCCAAAAAGAAAAGGTAAAGTCTTATAAAGAAATAGAAAAGAGAGGAATAGCCACCTCTTATTTGCAGACAAGTCAGGCGAATCTTCTTTGGGATTATGAGAAGAAACAGCAAAATTACCATCCCTTTTATCACTATTTGATAGGGTCCGTTTGTTGACATCTACAAACAAATTGCCGCGGGACTGAACAGGGGTTTCTCTTGAAGAAACCCTTCTCTTCTTTCTACATCTTGAAAAATTTCCACTGGATCTCACTTTTGAACTGTCACATCGTTTTAAAGTGTGAAATTCCTGCAGGATCAAGAAGCAGGGTGTGATATCAATGGAAGGCCTATCAAACATTAATGTGGCCATTCTCTGTTGACACAGCCGTTAAACCAATTAAACAAAAGCGATTAATGCATATATGCATTTGCATCTATATGCATACAAGAAACCAATGAAAAGAAGCAGTTGTATAAATCATACATTCTGATCCATTTTGTGGTGAAATCTTGAGGCAAACTCAGAGGGCTTTGAAGGCCGAAACGCTGTTGTATCCTCTTCTTGAAAGCCATCAGATATATCTATTTAAAGAAATGAAGCTTCAACTCATACCTTCTGAAAGAAAAAAGTGCAAATGTTGTTTTTAGTCCGCAACATATTTACCTTGTTCAGGTTTGGTCTCTAACAAATATTTTATCTTTTTTGGTCCTCAAATAATTTCACAAGTAACCTTTATGGTCCTTTTGGACAAATTCCGACAATTTTGACCGGTTATCAACGATTTCTCTCCGGTTGTGTGAATTTTCATGTTTACCCTTATTATTTTAATATAACTAGATAGAAATCGTTGAACCCCAAAATTGGCGAAATTCGTCCAAAAGGACCACAAAGGTTGCTTGTAAATTAGTTGAGGATCAAAAAATAATAAAAATATTTGTTCAAAACCTGAACATAGTAAATATGTTGGGGATCAAAAACAACATTTACTCAAATATATATCATCTATGTAGAATAAGCAAAAGAAACTGGACAATTAGTGCACTGAATGAATATTGCTAGACTGAATTTGGAACCAAGCAATTACATAAGCTTAAGAGTTTGCTTAGTAAAAGCAAACCAAATCGGTACTTTCATAGAGTACAAACTACACAACATAAAAATCCAGCTAACTTTCCCCTTTAGGATCCCCCTTCCCTTTCTCTCTTACACCCGATGCAATACTTACAGCAATCAACATTGTAAAGCAAGATATTAAGGAACCAAACTACAGTAGACAGTGAACTGAAATTTATAAGCAAAACAAAGAATGTTGAAAATTGGCACTCATTATACATGACTCAAATGCATTAGATCACAGAGCAGTGAGCCTTGTGATGGTCTACATTTGTAGGCTTGACAATTGACAGAAAGTATAGTACAAAGAACAAAACACAGGAAGCACAAGATGTAAAAGGAAAGCTCATATTGAAAAGGCATGCATTCATAAAGTTCCCTAAATTGTATAATCTTTTTGTAAATGATATAGTTCAAAAGTATGTGGCTGTCTAGCTTGAAGGAAGAACATGCAGGATGATTTCAAGATATATGAAAATTTTTGAAAGATTAAACAGGTTGAAACAAATAGAAAAGAAACCTTACTGAAAAAATTTGTACGCCATGATTTTTTGGGCTTGTTGCATCCATCATCATCCTATGAAGCAAGTGTTGCATAACTAGGTTAGGAAATCACTTCTTACTGAAGCAGGTACAGAACATAGGACGAAAAGAGAATAAATTTATTACTCAAATTATTCAAGCTTACGCCATTTGTGAAAGAAATACAAACTCAATATGTAAGGCCAACAACTCAATATCTCAGTAGAGCCAAACATATTAGCCCCTACCACCCCCCCCACCCCCCCCCCAAATGGAACTAGAACAATGACACTGAGCCCAGGAATCTATATTAACCTATAAAAAAAATTATATATATGTTGGGGATGAATTTAAAAAAAACATGACTCTTAAAGTCTTAAAATCCACCCATTATCAATTAAAAGGATTCTAAAAGTGCTGGGGAACAATCACCACCCCTACCCCCTTGGTTCCGTCTATGCTAACCTTACACAAGAATGAAGTTTATAGATTAAAATAAGTTGAACAAGAAATCATCTTTGCAATCTGACTTCCACCTTCTATCCCCAAAAAGAGTCAGTAATGGATATTTGGAGTGCACTTAGTTTGATACTAAAACTAAAAAATTTGCTGTCAATCCACATATCCTCTCACAAAAAATTTAATTTTCACAAAAACCAAGAAGAAAAGAAAATTCTAAGCAAAAATCCAATACAAGTGAATCCTTATTTTGGCATCAAATCTTTCTATATGCTCAAAATGGTACTGGAGACCTAGAAGGGTACAAGTCCTTTTCTCCCACTTTCTGGTGAACAAAAAGGGTATGAATCTGAGAGTTATGGGATATGTTTGAAAAGAAGTATTTGGATATATCATTTCAAAAGACAGGGAAATAAATGGTGGTGATACACTTCCATATGACTAGAAGATGCCTAGAATCAGAATATGAGAAAAATTACTGCTGTCGGAGTATTACTAGTCACTTTCTTTCAGCACCCTTCTTGCTAGCATATGCGTTTACATGCTGGACCAAATTGTTAAGTCAAAACAGTGCGAAGGAGCAAAGTTAGGCTAGCCAGAACTTCATTGCATCATGGACGGAACCATGGGGATGAGGGATGGTGGGCGCTCCCAGCATTTGTAAAACTTCTTAGTAAGTATTCATCTTTTCAGGTTTTTAGACATGTATTCTTCATACTCCGGATACAACATTTTAAAATTTTTCTTTATATAAACTCCCCCCCTCTCAAAGTTAAAGCTCAAGCACCAGCCATGCATTGCATAAACCACATAAAAACTATAAACTTGATCTTCAAATCAGGAAGCAAATCAACTAATCAGCCCTTAAAAATCAGTAAAAATGCTCCAAACAATACTAGAACAACGGTTTTCTGGCACAGTTAACTCCTTAAGAATTACCCAAGAGTTTCACAAATACGATCAGCTTCACAGACCTTCTGATACATGCATTTTCACATATAAATACCGTATTAAGAGCATTCAATTTCCATTTGATAATTATATTCGAATGGGGAAATTCGGGAAAGAAATTAAACACAAAAATTTAACCTTTTGAACAGGCAGGCGACAGCGGCGCTCCAACTCATCCTCATAGTCTTTAATTAAGCTCCTCAATTTGTCACCGCCATCCTTCAATCTCGCACCAGTACTTCGCAAGAGAGACCTGTTCCTTTCAATCCTCTCCCGGAGATCCTTCTCCGGCAGGTTTCTAAACTCGTGATTACGGTGAGATTGTTCTTCATCAAATTCCGCAGCCACCGCTTCTGATTCTGACTTCTCATTAACCAGCTGCACTTGGTGGGGCTCCTCTTCTTCCTCCTGGTTGCCTTCTTCACCCAGAAGTCGATTCCAATCCAGCTCTATCCCATTCTTGTTCTTCTTCCCCTCGTCTGCCATGCAGCTATTCTATTATATGTAACTATGTCAATTTTTTCATGAGCTGGTCTGAATTTTGATGATCAAGCTTCTCACTGCTGTATTTTTCAAAACAAAACTATTCTATCACTCCCTGGTATGGTGGCCAGAGGAGAGAAGAGGGGGAAGGGACAAAAATGTCTTGATGGGGGTACTGAAGAGCAGGAGGAGATGAAAATTGGACATAGAAATGTTTAGAAATTTTTATTATTAGGGCAAATGGTTATTTATATACTTGAACTATTTGCAATGATTAAAATGACACTGGTCCACTAATTAATAGGATAGGTAGGGTTCAAGTGACACGTATTTTTTTATATGTAATATCAAGTCTTTTTTTTTTTTTTTATAGGAGCATTCTAATAATAGCAGCAAGTTCCAATAATAATAGCAGTTATATTTCTATATTCTTTAATCGACGACAATAACTTTTAAATATTATTTCATTGTGTTTTTACATATTATTTATTTTTTATCTTCTTCATTGTATTATATGGAGATAAATGTATAAAAAATTATCAAAAATTGTTATTAGAGAAGATGAAGAGGAAATAATCATTTTTTCCTGTGTAATTTATATTTTTGTCTATGGTTAAAGTTATATGTCATCGAAGTTCTATATTTCAATTGCTTAAGTTTCATATTTCTATGCATCTATTTATAAGATTATATAAGTAAATTTTCATAAAATATTAAGTCGTAATATTCTTTTCAGTATATGTTAGTGATAAATTATATGTTATTAAAACTCATGAAAACTCACAGCACATGACCTATGGAATATTAAAATTAGCTACTTTGATGAAACTCTTACAGAAAGCTCATTGAATATGCATTATATTATCAAGGAACATTAACGCATAATTTATGAAACATTAATACTATTTTCATGTATCTCTAACAAATAATCATCACGCGTACATTATATTCCCATTAAACCTCATCAAACAAAACATTAGGATCCAGGAAGGAAAAAATATAAAAGAACCATGTAATGTGCGTTCTATTTCCATATGAAACTTTCATAATGTTTCCTTGGAAATCTAGAACAGAATTCATGGAACCTCAGCATAACAAAATTATGAAACATGTATAATATTTTCGTGAACTCAAACATATAACTCATGCACGTGAATGAATATGCGTGTTAATATAATTCAAAGTACATCTTACATTATGCACCTGAGTTCAAGATATTACAACTGCTTCCAAGATACTATTTCTATTAACCGCGGATTCATTTATGCTTTTTTCACGTATGACTTATTTAGATATTATTTAAGTTAATATTAGGTCATTTGGTAATTTAAATATGTTCGTGCTAAAATTTTGACTAAGATAAATAGAGGGGAATGAATTATAGTAATTTTCTTGCCCCTTAAATGAGTACCATGTAAGAGTAACAGTCAATTCCCAGTGAAGACCTAATGTTACGAAACTAAAATAATATATAGAAATAACAATTTTTATTTGGTACATTGAGGAAGGGAGCGTGTGAATCAAATTCATGACCTATAACATGATAAGATGTTCTTCTAACCAACTGAGCTAATACATTGTCACGTAAAAATAACAATCGAAAATAGTTTACGTATATTAATAGTCATTCTCCATATTATATTTCTTAATTTAATTTTTTGTTTATTGATATTTTAGTAAAAAATGCACCATAGATATTATCATTATGTCATGATCAATAATGCAATAAACAATTTCAAACCCTAATGATGTGGAATATGAACTCTATTTAAATGAGGTAAATTTGCATATAAGGCAAAAGTTGCACACTTGAACTCAACCTTTTACTTAACTATTTAATTTAAAAATCATACAAAAATCACATAAAACGTACTCTTTTATCACACACCTTTTGTTAATTCACTAAAAAAATTCCCATTTAGCGCGTAAGATTAAATCTCAAATAATTCATTTTCAACCAGACATATCTGAATCAAATAAAATTGAAAGACCATATATAAGATAAATAATTAATTTCTGGATTCACTCATTAGTACAACATGGATGTGATATTTTTGTGAAGGATATATGAAATAAGTTCCCAAATTAACTGATTTGTTCATCAATAATGAGATGCTTTAATTTCATTTCAAGAAAAATAGTCATTCTCCCTTTGCAAGATTACATATTAGTAAGGAAAAAACTTATTATAAAAGCTGGAATATTACAGAACGATTTAAAGAGGTCAGTTTTGGAGTTTTCCCCAACCTATAAGCATGAACTCCTGAGAGAAAGCTCGTAGAGCAAGATCCCTAGAAGGGAAAGCAATGAGGAATACTGCTCGCCTTTGTTTGATATGTCCATTCAGTTACTTCCTTCTATCAGGTCAAGCCTTCCCGCCAGTCAATTAGTTAACCATAGGTATATTTTAGCTATTGATATTGAATAGAAGATAGGTCAAGGGATTTATGAGTTTCACGCGCTCTAAGCCCGGCCCGCGCGCGGTAGCTTGATTGATCTGATCAGACGGTTGCTAAAATTGGTGGAGTTGTGAACATAGGAAAAAAAATCTCATCTAATGTATTATAAGTTCGGTCAATTTAGAATGATATATAACATCTTTGGTAATATTTGATTTAAAGATTTGAATTGGACTCAAGATACATCAACCATCCTCGGTGCCAGATATTAATTGGCCAAAGAAATACTACCCTAACATTAAAAACTTACCTTAACGTATTATAAATGAGATCCGGAAAATAATAACTCCCATAACGTATTATAAATTTAGTCCATTTAGAATGATATAAAAATATATAACATTTTTGGTAATGTTTGACTTGAAGATTCGAACGATTACCGAAGTTCGTCAACCATCCTCGGTGGCATACATCAGTTGGCCAAAGGAATACTATCCTAACATTTAAAATAAAACTGACCTAAGGCATTATAAAAGGGATACGGAAAAGAACAACTCACATAACGTATTATCAATTAAGTCCATTTAGAATGATATATGACATTTTTGATAATATTTGACTTGAAGATTCGAACGATATCGAAATTCGTCAACCATCCTAGATGGCATGCATCAGTTGGCCAAAGGAATACTACCCTAATATTAAAATTAAAAAAAAAAAAAAACTGACCTAACGTATTATAAATGAGATCCGAAAAAGAACAACTCACATAACGTATTATAAATTTAGTCCATTTAGAATGATATATGACATTTTTGGTAATATTTGACTTGAAGATTCGGACGATATCTGAAGTTCTTAAACCATCCTTGGTGATATACATCAGTTGGCCAAAGGAATACTATCCTAATATTTAAAAAAAAAAAAAAAAACTCACATAACATATTATAAGTTAAGTTCATTTAGAATGATATATAATATTTTTAGTAATATTTGACTTGGAGCTTCGTACGGGATTTGGTATACGTCAACCATCCTCTATGGTGTATGTTAACTGGCCAAAGAAAAACTATCCTAACATAAAAAAAATAAAATAAAAAACTCGTGTAACATATTATAAGTTAAGTTCATTTAAAATGATATATAACATTTTTTGTAATATTTGACTTGGAGATTCGTACGGGATTCGGTATACGTCAACCATCCTCTATAGTGTACGTTAATTGACCAAAGAAAAACTATCCTAACATTTACAAAAAATTTAAGTAACCTATTATAAGTTAAGTTAATTTAGAATGATATATAACATTTTCAGTAATATTTGATTTGAAGATTCGAACGAGATTCGATATACATCAACTAGCCTCTATGGCGTACGTCAATTGGCCAAAGAAATACTATCCTAACATTTAAAAAAAAAACTCACGTAACTTGTTATAAATTATAATTTTGGTAATATTTGACTTCAGTATTCGTATGAGATTCGGTATTCGTCAACCATCCTCTATGGCGTACGTCAATTGGCCAAAGAAAACTATCCTACCATAAAAAAAACAAATTTCTCTCTTGTCGTATTATAAATCCGATCCATTCAAAATAATCTATAGCATCTTTTGTAATATTGGTGGTGAGGATTCAAATCGTCAATCATCCTCGGTGGCGTTAATTCATTGGCCAAAAAAATGCTACTTAGCTGACTTGGCTGAAGATCATTGGGCCACGTAACAAACACTGAGGAACACGCTCACACCAGATTACTAAATCCTAACAACACTGCCAGGTTCTCCTATATTAGCAGCAGGAGGAACCATTACCATAATTTTCCGGTTTTCAATTCGATTTATTTAAAAAAAAAAAAAAAAACCAAGAAAATCGAAGCTTGCTCTCTCTGCATCAATGGCGGAACCATCATCATCTTCGCCTGAAACGGCAACAGCAGCAGCAGCAGCAGAAGCACCGGAAGTCGGTGGTTCAATTCAACCCGAACCCGATAACCCGAATCAGAACCAGTCTCAGACGCCACCACCGCCAGCTGAGCCACAACCATCCTCCGCTACTCCAGTTCTGAACCCTAACCCTAGTACGCCACCACCTACTTCAGTCATACCTCCGCCCTCGATCCAGCCATATGGAGCTGCAGTTCCTCTTTCTTTTCGGCCGGCAACACCTTCGTTACCTCAGTTTTCACCTATTCCTCCCAACCCTAATTTGACACAACCGCCGAATTATCAGACACCGGCGGGTGGTGTGCCACCACCTGGTGTGAGTGCTGTGCCGCAGCCGCCAGGAATGTTGCAGCCCTCTCCTATGAGTGTGGCCGGTCAGATTCCTGGACAATCTTTTGCTGCTGTCCCTGGACAACATTTGAGACCACCTTATATGCCGATGCCAAATGGTTACCCGGCAATTCCTCAGGGCACCATTCCTCCGGGTGGGTTCCTCATTCGTTTTATATATACTTGTCTGTTGATAGTCCTTTCTGAAAGAATTAATTTTTAAAATGATCATACTTTGCAAACATATATATCAAAACAATCTCTGATATCAATAGAATAGAGATTATCAAAATTAGATATTGGTTACATTTTTCCTGCATGAATAAACTTACTTGCAAATTCATAGAGAAAGAAAACAAGATATCCTTTGCAGAATTTTTCGCCTTGTTCCCTATGTTGGAGATATTTTGTTGCTTACTGTTTTTGCATATTAGTTTGTACTTTTGAAAGTTGAGTTTAAGGGTATAACTGAAAGAGGAAATTGAAATGGGTGAGAAGACTTTCCATGGGATTCTAGTTAGTCGGATGAGGGGTATCGATGACGGGATGTTTTCTCCTACAGTGTATTGAATGATTACGGTGAGAAAAGGTTGCAAGGCTTCACATGCTGTTCTTTAGAGAGTACTGACAACACTCTTCAACTACTTTTTTGGTATGCCACATTTGCTTGGTTTCTTTGATTTGAGTTGCTTGAACATTATTCGATGAACTTGAGAAAAAAGATTTCATTTTCCGAATTAAATGTGATGAGAAAGATTGTCATGCTCCAAATATGACAGATTTATCATGTCTGATTGTCCATATTTATTATGATGGGCCATAATCTTCTAGGCATATGTATACTTTACTTCTTTTCATGGGATTTTGGTTCATGAATTGCCAGCAGCAGACCATGTTAACAACTGATTGCTCCTTGCCTTTGGATACCAAGGTATCTCAATCTCTCCAATTATATGATCTGGTTTTCTTTTTCAGCACTTATTATACTCAATATCAGGATAATAATAGTTGTAATATCAAAACTTTGTTAAATATCGGAATTTGGTTTTGTTTCTGCAATTGGATTGTTGCATTTGAGACGTGGGAAGCCTTATGGCACTCCATTATAGTTTTCATAATTCTTCAGGGAATAGTTTGAGAAGGTTACTGTCTTCTAAGTGGAAGCATAAGGCAAGCCCATTTTACACATTCAAAATTTATATATTTGCTATTATTGCCTTTATTCTCCTTCAGGTTATCTGTTCAGCGGGTGAGTTTGTCATGCCTGTGCTGCCATCTGTTATTGCTTGTAATGTTTGGTAACAAGAATTGATTTTATTTGTGAATTCATTTTTTACCAATACACGCTTCATTCTGTTGCAATTGTAATTAGAGCTTGCTCTGATAGGTTTGCATAGACGATTTATCTATGTATGCAGGAATTCTTCGTTATCCCTCTCCATATGCACCAATGGTTCGACCACCATATCCTCCACGGCCAGGAGCAGTTGCTGTGGCTCCACCACTCTTGCGTCCTCCAGTGGCTGGTTTTCGTCCTCCAATCATCCCTGCTGTTGTAAGGCCTGTTATCCCCAGTGTTATTCCAGCAGAGAAACCCCAGACAACAGTCTATGTTGGCAAAATTGCATCAACGGTGGAAAATGAATTCATGCTCTCCCTTTTGCAAGTAAGTTTATCTGTAGTTGATTATATTTATGATTTCTAATTGCATTGAAAAATATGCATAACTTATTTTCTTATGTGATCAGTCTGATATTCATTAATTTATTACATTTGTGCAATTTCTCAAGCTATGTGGACCTGTAAAGAGTTGGAAACGTGCTCAAGTTCCCACAAGTGGGGCTTTAACAGGCTTTGGATTCTGCGAATTCGAATCTGCGGAAGGGGTTCTACGTGCCCTGCGTCTTCTGACTAAATTAAGCATTGATGGGCAAGAGTTGATGGTGAGACTCTATCTCAGAAAAATTAGAGTTTTCAAACATGAAAATAGATAAAGCCTCTTAAAAATGTTATCTTGATTATGTCTCTTCGATATTATGTGTATCTTAAAAGTTCACTGAACCTTATAATTATGCTCTATTCTTGTTCTTCAATGGCACATCTAAAGGCCTACATGAGTACATAGGTTTAGTTTCTGTTGAACCTTTTTTTGGGGGAGGGGGTATGGGAAATTCTGTCCGCTCCATTCCAAGTGCACAATACTTTTCTCAACACTTTGCTTAAAATATTGCATGACCCATTATTTATTACTTCTATTCTCCAGGTATTTATCTAAAACATAGCTGGTGTGTTCCTTGCTTTCTAAGTGCACTATATTACATCATACTTTTTTTTAAGAAAATAGCTTGTTCAATTGAGTTGGAGGGATTAGATGTATTTGCTGTGAGCCTGCCCGTGCTTAGTCCCCTGTTTTTGCTCTTCTAAACCTTTCCTTTCCCTTTACTGCTTCTTTCTGATTTTGTAACGTGGTGTGCTCACAGTTAAATGTTAAACAAGCAACTCGAGAATATTTGGTGCGTTATGTTGAAAAGAAAGTAGAAAACTCGAAGAATCTGAAAGGAACTGAAACTGAGAGCGAAAAGCGAGATGAAGGAGATACCTCAGGTGATAGCAAGACTGAGACTTCAAAGAGTCCTGCAGAATTGCCAAAGCCAGAGGAAAGTAAGAAAGATGGGAATGAGGACGCAGCAAATAAAGAAAATGCTGATGCTGCTACTTTTGGCCTTGTAACTGATGAAGATAGACAAGTTGATCAAGAGGCTTTGGAAAAGCTCACTGCAATGCTTGAGGAGAGGTTGAAGAACAAACCATTACCTCCTCCACCTTCTCATGGCGCTCCTGATGGTTCCACTAACTCCAACCCTGACGTTACTTCTAAATCCAAGGATGGGGAATCCCAAGTGGATACAACAAAAGGTTTTTCAATATATATATCTCTGATAGAACAATAGGGTATTTTGCTTACATGCCTTGGAATACGCAAAATTTTTGTGTTTGACATGCTTTAATTTCCCATTTTAGATGTTCCAGAAGACAAAAATGATAATGAGATGCTCAGTGAAACTAAAACTTCAGGTGAGCAGGATAGATCTGAAACAGGTTCACCAGACCGAAGGGTTGACAGGAGAAGCAAAGACCGTGATCGGGATTTAAAGCGAGAGAGAGAATTGGAAAGGTATGAGAGAGATCGTGAACAAGAACGAGCCAAGAGAGAAAAGGAGAGGGAATACAGGAGTCGAGAAGATGAACGCAGATTCAAAACACGTGAAAAGGAGTGGGAAGCTAGAGAAAGAGAGAAAGAGCATTGGCGGAAGCGTGAAAAAGAAAGGGAGAAAGATAGGGCTCAGGAGCGGAAGTGGGAAATAACAAATCAAGAGAGTGATGAGGGTTATGCGAAAAAGAGGAAATATAGGAGTAGCGATGAGGAGAGGAGAAGGAGACAAAGGGAAAAAGAAGACGATATGGCTGATAGATTGAAAGAAGAAGAAGAAGCTGCTGAGGATAAGAGAAGGGCTGAAGAAGAGTTACAAAAGAAACAACAAGAAGAGGAATTGAAATTGTTATCTGGACAACAAGTAAATGGAAGTGGCTCTGTTAGTCCTGATGAAACAAGAGTTGGAAGCGAAGATAAACCCGGTCAGCAGACTTCTGATCCATATTTTACTGTGGATAACCATATGGGTAAGTTCTCTAGCTAAGTTTATAGCACTTGTTTATATTTGGCATTTTGTACAAGCTTGTTTCTTAATAGCTATTGATGTCCAAATTTTAGGTGAGGGGATGATACAAAATGGTATTGATGATGAATCAGCTGGAGTTTTTGTTGCTGCTCCAGATGCACGGCAAAATAGTAATGCTCCTGCTAAGAAGTTGGGTTTTGGTCTGCTTGGTTCTGGAAAACGAACTGCTGTTCCTTCTGTATTTAACCAAGATGAGGATGAGGATATGCAGAAGGAAAAGAAGATGAGACCTCTGGTGCCGATTGATTACTCAACAGAGGAACAGCAGGCAGTCCAGTCTACAGTTACTGAGACACCACCTTCTAATATAGCTGCAGCAGCAGAATTTGCAAAACGTATATCTGGTGCTACTGTCAAAGAAGAGAAGCCTGATGCAGAAAAGGACCGAAGCAGAAGGTTTCATGATAGATATAGCCAACGGGATAGGGATCGGAACGTTGATGAGCCCGTTCGCTCTAGGGATGATACCAGAAAGGAAAGTTTTGATCGAGACCGGATACGTGAACATGGACCTGACAAAGTAAAGGCAACAGATAATCAGAAGCTACTGGATGCAAAACAGTTAATTGATAGGATTCCGAAAACCAAAGACGAGCTATTTTCATATGAGATTAACTGGGAAACGTATGATAAGGTAAGGCTCATAACACACTATTCAATTTTTCTCTGCCTCTGCATTTTGTTGGTCTTGGACATTCCTTTTTAGGGGACCATGATTTATATGTATATCGATTTTGTATAGTGTTCAATGCTTTCACTGTTTAATAGCATTTCTGATGTCACTGTTTCCTGGATTCACTTGATAGAACGCATTGCATGAACGTATGCAACCTTGGATCTCTAAGAAGATTACAGAGTTTCTGGGAGAGGAAGAACCCACATTGGTGGACTACATAATGTCCAGTACAAGAGAACATGTAAAGGCAACTGAGATGCTGGACAGGCTCCAGGGTATACTGGATGAAGAAGCTGAGATGTTCGTGCTGAAAATGTGGAGGATGCTCATCTTTGAGATCAAAAGAGTAGAAACTGGTTTGGCTATGAGGTCTAGGGCATGATCTGAGTTGGGGTAAAGTACAAAGTTTTGTTATTTCGAGATGGGTCTGTGTTGTAGCAGATATTTATATGGTTTTTTTGCCTTATGTGGTTATACAGTCAAAAGTCGTCTTGCTTCGAAAACCATCATGTCTTTTATTCCTTAGTTACTGGTGTTTGAGATTCAAAGGAGTTTCTATCATTTTTTTGCCCCTAATACTTAATCAGTTTCTTGGTAGCCCTCTCTGTTAACTTGTACAGATTCGAGCAAAAAAAGAAAAGCTCAAATTTAGACCAATTTTGTAATGAACCTATTAGAGCATTTAAATAAATATTAATAGATGAAAATGTTGAACTACAAAGATATGCTTAATATTGTCTTCTTTTTGTGAAAGCCTGACTGGATTGACTTCTGTTGCTTTTGGGTTGTTTTGCCTCCTTTATGTACCCTTAAATAGTGTTGATGTTGGTTTCTTATGAGGGCATTATAAGAAGCTTGCTGTTGGAAAATTTATGTTCGTGGCATTTGTTTATCTGGTGTATAGTTTTCTTACTAATAGCGTTTTTTCTTTAGGCTTAGCTTTTTTTTTTTAATAAGTTATTAATAAAATATACTAAATTAAGAAGTAGTACAGAAAGTGATACACAAAGTGGTGCAGATGTTCTGATATGTAGGTATACTCTTTATTAAAGTTATGTCGTTTTACTTGGTATTAAAATTTGATACGAATTAGTAGAGTTTTTTAATTCATATGCATTTTTTTTTTTGTTTTTTGCTGATTTCCTCATTTTATTCTTCTTCATTCCTCATCTTGTTTTTGACCGGAACAAAATGATTTATGTTTCTCATGGGAAAGTGACACTTCGGTTTGTGTAGTTATACAACATGAAAAACATTCAGAATTGTTTGAAGCAATTTTTTTAGAATTTTTTTTCAAAATTAAATTTTGTAAGAAGCGTAATGATTAACACAGGAATTCGGGCTTTAATGTGAAAGTGATACTTCGGTTGGTGTATTTATACAACATAAAAACATTCAGAATTTGAGAACTTTTTTTCGTACATAAATTTTGTAAAAAAATATGATGATTTAATACACGAATTCGAGCTTTAATGAGAATGCGATACTTCGTTTTCGGTGTTTATACAACATGAAAAACATTCAGAATAGTTTTGAGCAGTCTTTTGGAGAAATTTTTTCGGACATAAATTTTGTAAAAAACGTAATGATTAACCACACGAATTCAGGCTTTAATGGGAAAGTGATACTTCGGTTGGTGTATTTATACAACATGAAAAATATTCAGAATTGTTTTGAACAATTTTTTGAAAAACTTTTTTTCAGACCTAAATTTTGTGAAAAACGTGATGCACACGAATTCGGGCTTTAATGAGAAAGTGATACTACAATTGTTGTATTTATACAACATGAAAAACATTAGAATCATTATGAGCAATTTATTGGAGAAATTTTTTTTGTACATAAATTTTGTAAAAGATATGATGATTAGTACACGAATTCGGGTTTCAATGGAAATGTCATACTTCGTTTTCTGTATTTATACAACATGAAAAATATTTAGAATTGTTTTGAGCAATTTTTTATAAATTTTTTTGGACCAAAATTTTATAAAAAAATGATGATTAGCTCACGAATTCGGGCATTAATAGGAATGTGGAACTTTATCTGATGTATTAATAACACATGAAAAACATTCACAATTGTTTTGAACAATTTTTTAAAGAACATTTTTTTGGACATAAATTTTGTAAAAAACGTGATGATTAGTACACGAATTCGGGCTTTAATGGGAATGTGATACTTCATTTTCTGTGTTTATACAACATTAAAAAAACATTCAAAATAATTTTGAGCAGTTTTTTGAAAAATTTTTTTCGGACATAAATTTTGTAAAAAACGTGATGATTGGTATACGAATTCGGGCTTAATGGGAAAGTGATAATTCGGTTGGTGTATTTATACAACATGAAAAAATTCAAAAACATTTTGAGAAAATTTGTTGGAAAACTTTTTTTCGGACCTAAATTTTGTAAAAAACGTGATGATTAGTACACGAATTCGGGCTTTAATAGGAAAGTGATACTTCGTTTTGTTTATTTATAAAACTTGAAATACATTCAGAATTGTTTTGAGCAATTTTTTAGAGAACTTTTTTCGGACCTAAATTTTGTAAAAAATCGTGATGACTAGTACACGAATTCGGGCTTCAATGGAAATGTCATACTTCGTTTTCTATATTTATACAAAATGAAAAATATTCAGAATCGTTTTGAGAAAGTTTTAGAGAACTTTTTCCAGACCTAAATTTTATAAAAAACATTATGATTAACTTACGAATTTGGGCATTAATAGGAATGTGAAACATTATTTGGTGTATTAATACAACGTGAAAAACATTTAGAATCGCAGTGAGCAATTTTTTGGAGAACTTTTTCTGGGATATAAATTTTGTAAAAAACGTGATAATTAGCACACAAATTCGGGCTTTCATGGGAATGTGATGCTTGTTTTTGTGTATTTACATAACATTAAAAACATTCAGAATCAGTTTGACCTAAATTTTGTAAAAAACGTGATGATTAGCACACAAATTTGGGTTTTAATGAGAAAGTGATACTTCGGTTGGTGTATTTATACAACATGAAAAATATTCAGAATCGTTTTGAGCAATTTTTCGGAGAACTTTTTTTTCAGACCAAAATTTTGTAAAAAACTCTTTGCTTGTTCTATAGAAACTTGAATTGACGTAAGAGAAGAAAAGCAAGTCAAGTAGTACGCCTAATTCACGAGGTTCTACCACTTTAGGTCCCAGTCATAATCCAAATAAGAGTTTGATCCTGGCTCAGAAGGAACGCTAGCTATATGCTTAACACATGCAAGTCGAACGTTGTTTTCGGGGAGCTAGGCAGAAGGAAAAGAGGCTCCTAGCTAAAGTTAGCTTGTCTCGCCCAGGAGGTGAGAAGAGTTGAGAACAAAGTGGAGAACGGGTGCGTAACGCGTGGGAATCTGCCGTACAGTTCGGGCCAAATCCTGAAGAAAGCTAAAAAGCGCTGTTTGATGAGCTTGCGTAGTATTAGGTAGTTGGTCAAGTAAAGACTGACCAAGCCAATGATGCTTAGCTGGTCTTTTCGGATGATTAGCCACACTGGGACTGAGACACGGCCCGGACTCCCACGGGGGGCAGTAGTGGGGAATCTTGGACAATGGGCGAAAGCCCGATCCAGCAATATTGCGTGAGTGAAGAAGGGCAATGCCGCTTGTAAAGTTCTTTCATCGAGTGCGTGATCATGACATGACTCAAGGAAGAAGCCCCGGCTACCTCCGTCCGCGGTAAGATTGGGGGGAGGGGGGCAAGTGTTCCTCGGAATGACTGGGCGTAAAGGGCACGTAGGAGTTGAATCGGGTTGAAAGGGAAAGTCACCAAAAACTGGCGGAATGCTCTCGAAACCAATTCACTTGAGTGAGATAGAGGAGAGTTGAATTTCGTGTGTAGAGGTGAAATCCGAAGATCTACGAAGGAACGCCAATGGTACTTAAGTAGTGAAGGTTTGGAATCCTTGCAACTATGATATAAAGCCGTTTGTTTGTTGCCAAACCCTTCGCGAATAAAAATAGGTCGCGATTGTTGTATTTTAGTCGGTTGGGAGAAGCTACTGCTTCGTAGACAGCTCTGCTTCCTCGTCTTACAGATAAGTATAATTCATTTTATGTCAATCCTATTTCGTGCATACTTTCTAAAAAGTCAAGCATGCCCCTGTCCCTGTCTCCAAGTGTGTGATTCACGATTCGCTGAGTGACTTTTCTTACTGCTGGAGTCCCTCTCTCTTAAAGCCCTATCAGGCTTCCTCCTTGTTTGCCGATTGAAATTGAAGAAAGCCTCATATGGTTTCAAACAAGCGAGAAAATCCCTTATTAAGGCCCTGCAATAAAAAAAGAGCGCTAACATGCATCCCCTTTCTTGCTCGTTAGCGCAACGGCTTTCGCGCAGCTCAATCCTTTCCTTCTTGCCTTCAAGCCCCGGAGCTTGTTGGGTAGTGAAGTGGTCCGTGAAGTTAAATAAGACTTGTGTTAAGCAAGCAGAGTAGTTAAGCTGGAAGTGGTTTTAGTAAGGGCCACCCCTTATTCTACCATTATTATAGGGGTATGGGGTTCGAGACAAAGAAAGATCAAGGCAGCATATCAGTTTTTCCTTTATACTTTACTTGGATTTGTTTTTATGCTATTAGTTATTCTGTTGATTCTTCTCCAAACAACCGATTTACAAATATCATTAACCACAGAATTTAACGAGCGGCGCCAAATCTTTCTATGCATTGCTTCTTTCGCCTCTTTCGCCGTCAAAGTGCCTATGGTACCTGATCATATTTGGTTACCCGAAGCTCATGTAGAGGCACCTATGGCAGGATCCGTCATCTTGGCAGGAATTCCTTTAAAATTGGGAACCTACGATGATTAACACACGAATTCGAGCTTTAATGGGAAAGTGATACTTGGTTTTCTGTGTTTATACAACATAAAAAACATTTAGAATCGTTTTGAGCAATTTTTTGAGAACTCTTTTTCGTACCTAAATTTTGTAAAAAATGTAATGATTAGTACACGAATTCGGGCTTTAATGAGAATGCGATACTTCATTTTCTGTGTTTAAACAACATGAAAAACATTCAAAATTGTTTTGAGCAGTTTTTTGAAGAATTTCTTTCGGGCATAAATTTTGTAAAAACCGTGATGATTAGCACACGAATTCGGGTTTCAATGGAAAAGTGATACTTCGGTTGGTGTATATACAACATGAAAAAATTCAAAAACGTTTTGAGAAAATTTGTTGGAGAACTTTTTTTCGGACCTAAATTTTGTAAAAAACGTGATGATTAGTACACGAATTAGGGTTTTAATGGGAAAGTGATACTTCGTTTTGTTTATTTATAAAACCTCAAAAACATTCAGAACTGTTTTGAGTAATTTTTTAGAGAACTTTTTTCGGACCTAAATTTTGTAAAATACGTGATGATTATTAGCACACGAATCGGGCTTTAATGTGAAAGTGATACTTCGGTTGGTGTATTTATACAACATGGAAAACATTTAGAATCGTTTTGAGCAATTTTTTCGAGAACTTTTTATCGAAGCTAAAATTTGTAAAAAAGTGATGATTAGTACACAGATTCGGGCTTCAACGGAAATGCCATACTTCGTTTTCTATATTTATACAAAATAAAAAATATTCAGAATCGTTTTGAGAAATTTTTTAGGGAACTTTTTCCAGACCTAAATTTTATAAGAAACGTGATGATTAGCTCATGAATTTGAGCATTAATAGGAATGTGAAACATTGTCTGGTGTATTAATACAACGTGAAAAACATTCAGAATCACATTGAGCAATTTTTTGGAGAACTTTTTTTGGGACATAAATTTTGTAAAAAACTTGATAATTAGCACACAAATTCGGGCTTTCATGGTAATGTGATGCTTATTTTTGTGTATTTACATAACATTAAAAACATTCAGAATCAGTTTGAGTAATTTATTAAAGAATTTCTTTTTGGACCTAAATTTTGAAAAAAACCTGATGATTAGCATACAAATTTGGCATTAATGAGAATGTGATACTTCGGTTGGTGTATTTATACAACATGAAAAACATTCAGAATCGTTTTGAGCAATTTTTTGGAGAACTTTTTTCGGGTCCTAAATTTGGTAAAAAACGTGATAATTAACAAACGATTTCGGGCTTTAATGGAAAGGTGATACTTCGTTTGATTTATTTATAAAAAGTGAAAAACATTCAGAATCCTTTTGAGCAATTTTTTAGAAAACTTTTTCGGATTTACATTTTGTAAAAAACGTGATGATTAGCACAAGAATTTGGGCTTTAATGGGAAAGTAATATTTCAGTTGGTGTATTTATAAAACATGAAAAACATTCATAATTATTTTGAGCAATTTTTTAGAGAACTTCTTTTCAGACCAAAATTTTGTAAAAAAGTGATGATTAACACACGAATTCGGGATTTAATGGAAATGTGAAACCTGTTTTTGTGTATTTATATAACAGGAAAAAATATTCAGAATCGTTTTGAGCAATTTTTCAGAGAATTTTTATTCGGACCTAAGTTTTTAAAAAAAACATGTTGATTAGCACACGAATTCAGGCTTTAAAGAGAATGTGATACTTCGGTTGGTGTATTTATACAATATGAAAAATATTTAGAATCATTTTGAGTAATTTCTTGGAGAACTTTTTTTGGGACCTAAATTTTGTGAAAAACGTGATGATTAGCAAACTAATTCGGGCTTTAATGGAAAAGTGATATTTCCATTAGTTTATTTATAAAATCTGAAAAAAAATTCAAAATTGTTTTGAACAATTTTTTAGAGAACTTTTTTTTTTTACTTAAATTTTGTGAAAAACGTAATGATTAGTACACAAATTCGGACTTTAATGGGGGAATGTGATACTTTGTTTGGTGTATTTATATAAAAACATTCATAATCGTTTTGAGAAATTTTTTAGAGAACTCTTTTCGGACAAAAATTTAGTAAAAAACGTGATGATTAGCACACAGATTCGGACGTTAATGGGAATGTGATACTTTTGTTGGTGTATTTATAGAACATGAAAAACATTCATAATTGTTTTGAGCAATTTTTGGGAGAACTTTTTTCTGAACTAAATTTCGTAAAAAACGTGATGACAATGCACACGAATTCGCGCTTCAATAGAAATGTCATACTTCGTTTTCTGTATTCATACCGCATGAAAAATATTCAGAATTGTTTTGAGCAATTTTTTAGAGAATTTTTTTCGAACTTAAATTTTATAAAAGACGTGATGATTAGCTCACGAATTCGGGCATTAATAGGAATATGAAACTTTGTCTAGGGGTATTAATACAACATGAAAAACATTCAGATCGCTTTGAGCAATTTTTTGGAGAACTTTTTTTCAAAATAAAATTTTGTAAAAGCTTGATGATTAGTATACAAATTCGGATGATAATGGGAATATGATACTTCGTTTGGTTTATTTATAAAACCTTAAAAACATTCAGAATCGTTTTGACCCATTTTTTAAAGAATTTTTTTTGGACTTAAACTTTACAAAAAACCTGATGATTAGCACACGAATTCGGGCTTTAAAGAGAATATGATACTTCGATTGGTGTATTTATACAACATGAAAAACATCCATAATTGTTTTGAGAATTTTTTTGAACCTAAATTTGATAAAAAATGTGATGATTATAGCATATGAATTCAGGTTTTAATTGGAATGTGATACTTCGGTTTATGTATTTATACAACATGAAAATATTCAGAATCGTTTTGAGTAATTTTTTGGAGAACTTTTTTTCAGATCTAAGTTTTTTAAAAAACGTGATGATAATTACACGAATTTTTCCTTCAATAGAAATGTTATACTTCGTTTTATGAATTTATGGAATATGAAAAATATTTAGAATCGTTTTGAGCAATTTTTTAGAGAATTTTTTTGGACCTAAATTTTATAAAAAAAGTGAATATTAGCTCACGAATTCAGGCATTTATATAAATGTGAAAATTTGTCTGGTGTATTGATAGAACATGAAAAAAATCAAAATCACATTGAGTAATTTTTTGGAAAACTTTTTCTCGGACTTAATTCGGGCTTTACTAGGAATGTGATACTTGTTTTTGTGTATTTATATAACATGTAAAACATTCAGAATCGTTTTGTGCAATTTTTTAGAGATTTTATTTTCGGACCTAAATTTTGAAAAAAAATCTAATGATTAGAGCACGAATTCGGACTTTAATGGGAAAGTGATACTTCAATTGATATATTTATACAACATGAAAAACATTCAAAATCATTTTGAGCTTTTTTGCAGAACTTTTTTTCGGACCTAAATTTTGTAAAATAAGTGATGATTAGTACACGAATTCGGCTTCAATGGAAATGTTATACTTCGTTTTCAGTATTTACACAACATAAAAATATACATAATCATTTTGAAAATTTTTTTTCGGACTTAAATTTTATTAAAAAACTTGATGATTAGCTCCTGAATTCGGGCATTAATAGGAACGAGAAAGTTTGTCTGGTGTATTAATACAACATAAAAAACATTCAGAATCGGTTTGAACAATTTTTTGGAGAATATTTTTTCGAACTTAAATTTTGTAAAAAACGTGATGATTAACACACGAATTCGAGCTTTAATTGGAATGTTATACTTGTTTTTGTTTATTTATATAACATGAAAAATATTCAGAATTATTTTAAGCAATTTTTAGAGAAAATATTTTCGGACCTAAATTTTTTAAAAATCCTAATGATTAGCACACGAATTCGGGTTTTAATGGGAAAATGATATTTTGGTTAGTGTATTTATACAACATGAAAAACATTCAGAATCGTTTTCAGCAATTTTTTAGAGAACTTTTTTTTGGACCTAAATTTTGTAAAAACGTGATAGTTAGCACACGAATTCAGGTTTTAATGGAAAAGTGACACTTCTTTTGGTTTATTTATAAAACTTGAAAAACATTCAAAATCGTTTTGAACAATTTTTAAGAGAACTTTTTTTCGAACCAAAATTGTGTAAAAAACGTGATGACTAGAGCATGGATTCGGGCTTGTATGGGAAACTGATACTTCGGTTGGTGTACTTATACAACATGAAAAACATTCCGAATCGTGTTTAGTATTTTTTGAAATACTTTTTTTGGGACCTAAATTTTGTAAAAAACGTGATGATTAGCACACGGATTTGGACTTTAAAGGGAAAGTAATAATTCGTTTGGTTTATTTATAAAACCAAAAAAATATTCAGAATCGTTTTGAGCAATTTTTTAGAGAATTCTTTTTTGGACCTAAATTTTGTAAAAAACGTGATCATTAGCAAACGAATTTGGGCTCTAATGGGAATGTGATACTTCGGTTGGTATTTTAACACAACATGAAAAAACATTCAAAATCGCTTTGAGCAATTTTTTGGAGAACTTTCTTTCAGACTAAAATTTTGTAAAAAACATGATGATTAGCATACGAATTCGGGCTTTAATGAGAATGTGATACTTGTTTTTGTGTATTTATATAACATGAAAAACATTCAGAATTGTTTTGAACAATTTTTTAGAGGTTTTTTTTTTTAGACCTAAATTTTTAAAAAAACTTGATGATTAGAACACGAATTCGAACTTTAATTGAAATGTGATACTTCGGTTGGTGTATTTATATGACATGAAAAACATTCAGAATTGTTTCGAGTAATTTTTTGGAGAACTTTTTTTGGGACCTAAATTTTGTAAAAAACATGATGATTAGCATACGAATTCGGGCTTTAATGGGAATGTGATACTTCGTTTTCTGTATTAATACAACATGAAAAACATTCAGAATCGTTTAGAGTAAATTTTTGGTGAACTTTTTTCGGACCTAATTTTCATAAAAAACTTGATGATAAGAACTTTTTTTCGGACACAAATTTTGTAAAATGCGTGATGATGAGCACACGAATTCGGGCTATAACGGCAAAGTGATACTTCGTTTTCTTTGTTTATACAAAATGAAAAACATTCAAAATCGTTTTGAGTGGTTTTTTAAAGATTTTTTTTCGGAAATAAATTTTATAAAAAAAGGTGATGATTAGCTTACGAATTCGGGCATTAATGGGAATTTGAAACTTCGTTTTCTGCGTTTATACAACATGAAAAACATTTAGAATCATATTGAGCAAATTTTTAGAGAATATTTTTTCGTACCTAAATTTTTTAAAAAACGTACGAATTTGGGTTTTAATGGGAATGTGATACTATGTTTTCCATGTTAATACAACATGAAAAACATTCAAAATCGTTTTGAGCAATCTTTTAAAGAATTTTTTCTAATTGAAATTTTACAAAAAACGTGATGATTAGCTCATGAATTCGGGTATTAATGGGAATGTGAAATTTTGTTTAGTGTATTAATACAAGATGAAAAACATTCAGAATCGTTTTGAGTAATTTTTTGGAGAATTTTTTTTCGGAACTAAATTTTGTAAAAAACGTGATGAATAGCTCATAAATTCGGGCTTTAATGGGAAAGTGATACTTAGTTTGGTTTATTTATAAAACCTGAAAAACATTCAGAATAGTTTTGCGTAGTTTTTTAAAGAACTTTTTCTTAGACCTGAATTTTGTAAAAACGTGATGATTAATGCACACAAATTCAGAGTTTTATAGGAAAGTGATACTTCCTTTGGTTTATTTTTAAATCCTGACAAACATTAAGAATCGGTTTGAGCAATTTTTTAGAAAACTTTTTTTTAGCCCTAAATTTTGTAAAAAACGTGATGATTAGCTCATAATTCGGGCTTTAAAAGGAAATTTATACTTCGGTTTGTATATTTATACAAGATGGAAAATATTCAAAATCGTTTTGAGAATTTTTTAGATAACTTTTTTTTTTTTTTACCTAAATTTTGTAAAAAACGTGATGATTAGCACACGAATTCGGGCATTAATGGGAAAGTAATACTTCGTTTTCTTTGTCTATACAACATGAAAAACATTCAGAATCGTTTCGAGCAACTTATTGGAGAACATTTTTCAGACCTACTTATAGAAAACGTAATGATTAGTACACGAATTCAGGCTTTAATGGGAAAGGAATCTTCGTTTTCTGTGTTTATATAACATAAAAACATTCAAAATCGCTTTGAGCAATTTTTCGGAGAACTCTTTCTCAGACTTAAATTTATTAAAAATGTGATGATTAACTCACGAATTTGGGCTTAATTGGAAATGTGATACTTGTTTTTGTGTATTTATACAACATGAAAAACATACAGAGTCATTTTGAGCAATTTTTTGGGAACTTTTTTTCGGACCTAAATTTTGAAAAAAATCTGATGATTAGCACACGAATTCGGACTTTAATGGGAAAGTTATACTTCGGTTGTTTTATTTATACAACAAGAAAAACATTCAAAATCATTTTGACCAATTTTATGAAGAACTTTCTTTTGGACTTAAATTTTGTAAAAAAATGTGATGATTAGCACACAAATTCGGACTTTAATGGGTAAGTGATACTTCGTTTGGTTTATTTATAAAACCTGAAAAATGTTTAGAATCGTTTTGAGCAATTTTCTGGAGAACTTTTTTTCGAACCTAAATTTTGTAAAAAACGTGTGATTAGCACACGAATTCAGGCTTTAATGGGAAAGTGATATTTCGATTGGTGTATTTATACAACATGAAAAACAGTTAGAATCGTTTTGAGCAATTTTTTGAAGAACTTTTTTTCGAACCTAAATTTTGTAAAAGGACATGATGATTAGCTCACGAATTCGGGCATTATTGAGAATGTGAAACTTTGTTAGGTCTATTAATACAACAAGAAAAACATTTAGAATCGTTTTGAGCAATTTTTTGGAGAACTGTTTTTCGGACCTAAATTTTGTAAACAGCGAGATGATTAGCACACGAATTCGGGCTTTAATGGGAAAGTGATACTTCGATTGGTGTATTTATACAACATGAAAAACATTGAAAATCGTTTTGAGCAATTTTTTTGAGTACTTTTTTTCGGACCTAAACTTTATGAAAAACTTGATGATTAACTCACGAATTCAGGCATTAATAAGAATGTGAAACTTTGTTTGGTGTATTAATACAACATGAAAAACATTTAGAATCGCTTTGAACAATTTTTTGGGGAACTTTTTTCGGACTTAAATTTTGTAAAAAATGTGATGATTAGCACACGAATTTGGGCCTTAATAGGCATGTGATACTTGTTTTTGTGTATTTATATAATATAAAAAATATTCAGAACCGTTTTGAGCCATTTTTAGAGAATTTTTTTCAGACCTAAATTTTGAAAAAAACCTGATGATTAGCACACGAGTTCGGACTTTAATGAGAAAGTGATACTTCATTTTTTGTGTTTATACAATATGAAAAACATTCAGAGTCGCTTTGAGCAATTTTTTGGAGAACTTTTTTTCAGACTTAAATTTTGTAAAAAAGGTAATGATTACCATACGAATTCAGGCTTTAACAGGAAAGTGATACTTCGTTTTGTTTATTTATAAAACTTGAAAAACATTCAGAATCGTTTTAAGCAATTTTTTAGAGAACTTTTTTTGGGACATAAATTTTGTTAAAAACCGTGATGATTAGCACACGAATTCAGGCTTTAATGTGAAAGTGATATATCAATTGGTCTATTTATACAACATAAAAGACATTCAAAATCGTTTTGAGTAATTTTTTGGTGAACTTTTTTCTGGCCTAAATTTTGTAATAAACGTGATGATTAGTACAGGACTTCAGGCTTTAACTAGAACGTGATACTTCGTTTTTTATATTTATACAACATGAAAAACATTCAGAATCGTTTTGAACAATTCTTTAGAGAATTTCTTTTTGGACCTAAATTTTGTAAAAAACGTGATGATTAGCTCACTAATTCGGGCATTAATGAGAATGTGAAATTTTGTCTGGTGTATTAATATTACATACAAAACATTCATAATCGTTTTAAGTAATTTTGTGAAGAAATTTTTTTTTTACCTAAATTTTGTAAAAAACGTAATGATTAGCACACGAATTCGTATTTTAATGGGAAAGTGATACTTTATTTGACGTATTTATACAACATGAAAAGTATTCAGAATCGTTTTGAGCAATTTTTTAGAGTACGTTTTTTCGAACCTAAATTTTGGAAAAAAACATGATAATTACTACACGAATTCGAGCTTTAATTGGAGTGTGATACTTCGTCTGGTGTATTCATACGGCATGAAAAACATTCTGAATCCTTTTGAACAATTTTGTAGAGTACTTTTTTTCGGACCTCAATTTTCTAAAAAATGTGATGATTAGCATATGAATTCGGGCTTTAATAGGAATGTGATGCTTCCTTTTGTGTATTTATTTATGTAACATGAAAAGCATTCACAATTGTTTTGAACAATTTTGTGGAGAACTTTCTTTTGGACCTTAATTTTGTAAAAAACGTGATGATTCGAACATGAATTCGGGCTTCAACAGGCAAGTGAAACATTGTAGATGTATCTTTACCACGTAAGAAACATAGTGAATCATTTTGAGCAATTCTATAGAGAACTGTTTTTTGGACAAAAATTTTTTAAAAAATGTAATGATTAACTCAAGATTCTGCCTTCAAAGGACAAGTGAAACATAAGAAACAAACATAATCATTTTTTATCGAAACCACCTTTTTTTCCTTTAGAAAAGAACGGTTATTACAGCGTTAGTAACGGCGATCCAACGATGGCAACAATTTTTAATGACAGTAGTAGTTCAGCTTTCATCTTGTTTGATCGGTGATAACAGTTTTTAAATTATTTATCTATGTTTTTGTATATTATTGATTGAATTATATAAAAATAAATTTATGTGGAATGTGGAAAAGTCGTTATTAGTAGAGATGGGAAAGAAGAAACGTTTATTCCTGTGTGATTGATGTTTTTCTGGTGTTTAAAGTTATATTATTAGAGTTTCATATTTCATTTGTTTAAATTCCATGTTTTTATAACAACGTTATATAAGTAATAGTTCATCAAATATTAAGTTATATTAAGTTAAAAAATTGATGTTATTAAAAAGTTAGATAATAGAGTTATATATATATATATGTATTAGAGTGTATTAGAAAATGTAGTAAGACGATCTTGAGTGACAAAGCCAAACAATATGTTCGATACACTGGAATAATATGGAATATAATCCCTTTCCACCAAGAATTCTTTCCCACTCGAAATAGAATAGAGTGAGAATCCTCTTTCTATTCTAGTGTCTGGAGAGCAAATGTAAAATGAAATGATGATTCATTTTCTTTGTTTAGAAAAATTATTATTTAATGTCAGAATGAAATGAAATTATATATAATATGACATAAATATTTTCTATATAAAATGTTTTTTCATACATAGAATCAAACATTTTGAAGTGTAATGTAAATAATGGTATATAGAATTGAAAATAATTATAAAACAACTCTTTTTTAGAATTAAAATAAAAAAAAGTATTAGAAATTTCTAATTATGAAATTAGAAAGTTCAGTCTATGATATTTTTTATCAATTGAATGGAATGTATGTAATATATAAGAGTATAATATTGCATACTTTTTTCATAAGTAGAGATATGATCTATTCTGACACAAAAAATTGACTTAATATGATCCAAACAGTTCATAACAGAATTTTCTAGCTAGCGACAGAGGTATGATATAATATAAAGAGAGAACATATGTGGTAGCAAACAAATTAAGGGCAAAACTCATGATCTAAATCTTGACCAAAATTTCACATTAAAATCCATGACTAGATTAAGAACATGGCTGTATACAATTGTCTGAAAAATGGCTTCAGAACCCCTTTCTGCTCCTAAAAAACTTGTTTCAGATACCTCTGAAAAGTCTCCGGTATCCACAGTTCTTTCTAAGAAATCCTACTTTCACTAGTTCTGCCTGAACTATGGTGCCCGGAGGACCATTGTCCACCTACCGGTCACCGGGAACTATGTTGTACAATATATGTATCAACAACAATGTCTGTCTGTAAGAGACGATTGGCAAAGCAGATTTTTTCCAATCGTTCAGCAGGATTTATAAACTATTATATACACTGTCAAAACTAAACCTGCTTAGTACCTTTTTTGGGATTTCTTAATGAAATCTCGGTCCCTTTAAGATTAAAAAAAACTAAACCTGCTCATATTCTCTTTTCTGTACAGGTCTTCATTTGTTTGTATGATTTTTTTTTTGAAATTTTTTCCAGGGGGTTCCCCCCTTTGCAGGTCTCAAAAAGCAACTGAAATAAACAATGATGCCCCAATTCCAGGGAAGTTGGATTGTACAGACCTGCACGTTGAATGAAGTGCAGGCGAAGGAAATCAGCCGCTTGAAGTTTTCTTCCTCCTGCTCATCCTCGTCCTTGGTCTAGAATTTTCTCCAGAATCTGAATCATTCACCTTTTGCATTGGTTGTTCGGCAGACTTCATTTCAGTAGTTGGGATGGCACTTGAGGAAGCTTCCTTATCTGGTTGGCTAACTGGGATTGAAGTTCCAGCAGTGTCATCAGTCGAAGATTTCTCATATAAGATGGCGGAATCCAGGGTGAATATCCGTAAAGCAAGAGCAGAGAGGGTAGGCATATTAGATGCCGCAGAAGGAGAGGACCAATACCACCAGTTGTTTTTCAAGTAATCAGTTCTAATTGTGTCCTCAAGTATGATAAGCGCTAGCATCATCTGAAAAAAGCAAGAGAACTACTAAGACCAAAACAAGTTTCGAAAGGAAAGTAAACTTTATTCAAGACACTGCTCTCTCTGTTTATACATGATTAGCAATCCTAAGGATTAATCAAAGGGAAAGAATATCTTAGATTCTTCTCAAAAACATTAAAACCCCTTGTATTCCTTCCTTAAAGCAAGAAAATCGCAAGGCCTAATAAATTTGAACTCATTGCTCTCAAATCTAGAGGACACAAAGTTTAACAAATCTCAACCCAAAAGTTTGATTAAAGCCTAGATTGATGCAAACAGAATAGAAACTCTGATCTAGAAACGTTGTTAATGCAAAAAAAGTTATGGGTCCCATATAAATGTAAAGAGAGCACTGATGGAAGAAAATCTTTTATGCTAATAATTAAAGGAGATTCACCTCATCCTCTTCAATTACTTTTTCCCATAGAGAAAACATAAACATATAAATAAAAGGAGATAGGTCAACTTGAGATCGTATAGTTTCCTTTTAGAAGTTTATAACTCAGCATGAGATCGTATACTAACCTCATATAAGGTATTTGCACATTTCACAAAGGTACGCCAGGCACATCTTCGGTCTAGGTGTGATCTTGATGCCCTTAGAGCAGCTTCAGGGAGGGCAGCATCGATATCAAGCATGCTAATCTTCAGCAACCGAAGAACTTCAGTAGCATACCCTACCTTTGGTCTCAAAGATGATTCACGTATGATACTTCTTCTTGCTGTGCTAACAGAACTTTTATCCTTAGATGAAGAAAGTCGGCCCCTTTCACACAGGACCCTGGACTTCATGCACTCAACTTCAGATACTTTACCCTTGCCCTTTTCAATGCCAGATGACTTGTCATTTACAACTGAGGCAGTTTTCGCTAGATCATCAGACAGCTTCTGCTGGCTCTTTGGAACTGACGTCTGATCTTCCATGCTGACCTCATTACCTGATGGTGGAACCAAGGTCAAGGCAGGATCATTGAAACAAGGAGAACTGTTTGGAAGAAACGGTACAACACCATTAGTACCAAATAGACCTATGCCCTTTATATCTTCCTCAATTGAGTAGTCAACTTTGAAATTCGCCATAATCTCCTCAAAGCTAAATGGGAATTCTGGGTCCTCAGGAGGCTTGACACAATTAGATTGAGTATCATGCTTCTCATTCAGGACAGACTGGGGAATGTTTGAACTACCAGGGCATATTCTGATTCCTTGATTCATCACTGTCTTGTCGTGCTTCAGTGACCCTGCAGCACCTGTAGCCGCTGCTCTGCATTTTTCACCATGTTGGTCAAGTTCCTCACTAGCAGAGAAAGTCTGATGACATGAAAAGCAATGGTGTCGAGAAGGCCAGATCAGTTCTAGACACACACACCTACACATTCTTCCTTGGTAAGTCATTTCATGGTTATGCTCCAGATTCTTGTTGATGTAATCAGCCCCCATATCCATCCCAAGACCAAATTTCTTTTCCAAGGCTCTAACTCCTTTCAATACTCGACAATTGTGGTTTGGTACTCTTTGTTCACTGGAGATTACACTACTGCTCGGTTTTCCTTTGAGGAAATCATTTCTCTGGTAATTGGAGTTCAGAGATTTATTACTTTGCCACTGTAAAATTGATTCTTTCAAGTCTCTCTCTCTAATGTCACAATCATCCAGCCACTTCACAAGTTCCCCAATTTCAGCAACAGTATCATAATACATCCATGAACTAGATTTAGGAAAGTGGTTATCCAGTCCAAACTCTGATTCTGGATTCAAACTCCCGTTTGCTACAATCCATGGACTAGCATCATAGCTTCCAAAAACCCAGTAGAGTCTGCCATAAGAGTCCCTTCCCAAAAATTCTTTCCGAAGAGATACCTTGAGGAGTTCTGATTCAGCAGTACTAATTGATTCCTGCAAGCCAGAGATCTCCTGCTGAAGTTTGCTGAGTTCAGCATTGTAATCAAGCAATGAATTTGCATTGGGTTGATTAGAATACTGATGGCCTGGAAATGAAGATGCATGAACTGTGATGTTCTTGCTAACAGTATTAGACAAGCCATATCCCAGCATTTGCTGACCAGAGGATTGTACTGAAACACTGGAACTTGTGTCTCCTAACTTCGGGTGTAAGTTAACATCACTTCTCAAAATGCTAACTTGATCCTTTGTATGAGGACCACCATCCATCGGAACTGAGCCACCAGAGAAGGATGAAACTTTGTTATCAACAGGCAACTGTGACTCGTCGGCAAGCACAGATGCCAATTCTCCACCACCAGTATGCACATTACCCTTCATTTTCGCCACATTTGCTGCTAAACTTTCTTCCTTCAATTTAAGTATTTTCCGTTCAGAGTTTAGCGAGCGCAGTCTTTGATGCAAATCAACACACATAGAGGCACATTGATCTATGTGATCACGGATGGTGGCTGAGTTCATTGCCTCATCAGAGAAGAATTTGAGAAGTAAAATTCTCTGTGACAAACAAAGATGTACAGATATTAACATTGGAAGACAACATGGCATCTAAGATCATAACATTCAGAACAAAAAACAGCAAATTGTCTGTCCTCAGGGAAATACAGAGCACTCTGAATGTTCCAAGAAAGAACGATTTACAGAAAAATACCAATAAAATCCTGTTCAGGTATAGACCACGTACAATGGCCACCATCCTTTCTTATACTTCTAAACAAAACAAATGAAGAGATATTCAAAGTAACAACAAAAGGGGAGATCCTGGAATATTAAGGTTAATTTTTCTCCCCAAAAAGTAAAAATAGGGAAATCATCTGTTCTGAGTTTGCCAAAACAAAGTAGCTACTGTGAACTCAAGCATCTAGTGAAAGAATTTCAGAGCATTCATTGACTCGCAATTAGCAAGAGATCTCAGGTTCTTTGTCTGTCACCTCTAGAGCAAAGTAGTAGGCAACTAGTACCACTAGTGAAATAATTGTTTTTACCGTATTCTTTTAGAGTAAAGCTAGATTTTGGTGAAACTTCTACTCATTCAAAGAACATGACAGAAAGTACGTAATTAAACACTGCAACAATAAAATGCACAGACAATGATTTCAAACAAATTTGGAAACACACCTCCTCAACTGTGAACTCCCAATACTCCTTTAGTTCCATCTTGTTTGCTAATTGGGCAAGCCCTTCCAGAGTCTCGTCTATAAGCTTCCTCTGATATCGCCTTTTTCCACACTGATTTACAACCTGAGTACCATAGGCTGCATCTTCAGACAAGGAATTACCAGTGACACAAGAAGGGCAATACCAGTTTCCGTCTGGAACTTTTCCAAGTGGAGGATTTAAGCAATATGTATGATACTCAGAATCACAAGTATCACACAACAGAACATTGACATCATCTTTGTCCATACCACAGACCTTGCAGATGCCCTCCTCCCAAGGAGCTTTCGGAAGTGAACTGTCATTAACAAGTGCAAGGACTTCATCTCTCTCTTTCTGAGATTCAGTACCTGAGGCAGCCCCCACAGTTTTCTGGATGAAACTAATAACCTGAAAAGCAGAGAAAACCACAGAAATTAACGAGGTGGAAAAATGGATTTTATGATTCACAATATGAGAAAACCACAGAAACTAAATTGAATATGAGGGAAAGCCAAAACCGACCTCTTTCTCATACAGAACTTCAAATTGCTGGGATAAAGTTTCAGCTAATTCAATTAAATTCGAGTCTTCTCCATATGCAATATGTACATTGCGCCAAACCTGTAAGACGAAAAACAACAATTACAAGGTTATATAATATGTCATGGTAAATTATGATATCCGCAAAGGAAACAAAAAACTTAATGAAACACTAAGGAAAGAGGATCTGCAAAATAGTTTCACCCTTGAAGGAACTGAAAAATGGAATCGAGAGGTTTTAACTCCGAAAGTTAATCCTAGCACAGAAATAGAACCTAATCCTCTAGCACAGAAAGCAAATTTCCAAAAGCAAAGTTACTGAGTTTTCAGTCTGCGACCAAATGTCATCACCAACAATCATATTACAAAACCTTCTAAATTCCAGAAGTCTACACATAATTTATAATTTGCACCAGAAACCCCAAATATAGCTAATTCCAAACTCACATTGAAGATAGTTGCTTTAAGAAATTTGAAACAAAGTCTCAAAAGACAGGATCTAAATAACTACAACTTTATTTATGTTCAAAGGTGGAACATAACTAAATATGATAAAAAACTGGATAGATGCTCTAAATAGAGGAAATCTAATGAGCAGAGATAAATTCACCTCGCGAACATCATCAAGGAAAGCCTCATGTGATCCACCATAAGCCCCAGCAGCCAATCTGATATCAATGGTCCTAAAATCCAAAGGACGAGAAACCATTGCTGGGTGTCCAAGAATTCCCTCATCATCATTATCATTAGGGTTTAAACATGTTCTTGCTAGAAGATTACAAAAGACTCTATCTTTATCAGCAGAAACAGCCTGGCGTAGCACAACCCGACACTGTTTCATAATCAGGTCGGATACAGTATAAACATTCCTCATCTTTTCTTTCTTCTCTGGTTTTTGCTGCAGTTTCTCCCGAGTTACATTTGCAAGCACTTCTACAACCGCTCTCTGTACATAATAATTGAAACAAACATAAGTTCAGCAAATTACATGAAAAATAGGTACCATAAAGAACAAAAAGAGTGGGGGATAACAGGATTAAAAAAGAACTCCAGGAAAAGGATCAAGAGAATAAAACCAAATCATATATGCACATAAAGATCTACAAATAACACAAATAAGCACCTTAGTCGGTCCTGATGCATTTCCCTTGTAGACTTCCCTGCTTATAGAATGCTCCAGCTTCTGCCTTGCCCATTCGGGTGGATTTCTGCTCAAAGCTTCATTTACACACTTTCGAATTCGGGCTCCCACATTTGTAGGAAGCTTTCTTACAGGCTCTAACACTTGTGCCCATTCGGGAAGCTCGCTATTATTGGTGTCATTTGTCTTGGGAGCAACTGTTGTGTCAGTCTCATTCTCAACACTGCTTACAGCCTCATTTTGAGTCATTAGCGAACCAAATATTTTCCTTGTTGCCTCTGCAAGGAGCTGAAAATAAAATGTATTAGAAGATCTAGTTATCTCCCAAGTATTCCTTCCCAGATGAATTCACAAATCAGCATAAGCATGCATATCAAAGGTGCCAATGACAATTTCATTACACTTGTATCAAATTTTCTTTCTTTTTTTTTTTTGGGGGGGGGGTGGAGGGGAATGGTGGGGTAAGGGGAAAGGAAGCGCTATGCAACTGAGATGAAGTTTGCAATGGAGTTATAAATAGAAAATGGTGCTTCAAACTTGCAGCTCAATGACACTACAATTGATCATGAAAACTGAAGAGGCATTAAATCAATCTTACCAGTGCATCAGCCTCTAATGCAGCCATCCCTGTCAAAGAGCCGCAAAGTGTCCCACCATCACCTCGCAAACAGTAAAACACCTTGCCACTCTCCCGGCAAGCAATTTCAGCTGAATCGAGGTTACCCTCCACGGATAATAGAGCCACAATATACCTCCGAGCAATTTCAGGCCAGGTGAGATCATTTATGGGCATCATCTCAAGCTTCATTTTTTTAAGAACAGCAGAATGTTCTGCATCCTTTTTCCTGCCTCGCCGCAATTTAGACTCACCAGCATCAAAATTAGGATCCACGTATGCTGCAACTTTTGAAAGAAGTTCACTGACAAGCACTTTCAGAAGTGAGCCATGGCTGTCCGTCAAAGTTATACCAGTGCATATGCAAGAACTGTGACAAGAATCTCCAGCGCGAAAGGCCTCCCTGCTACTTCCAGAAGAGGCATATCCTGAATCACGAATCTCAGTTCTCAATGCTTCCCATGAGTTTAAGCTGTCCGCACGTGGGTTGATTAAATCATCTGCCAATTCCTGGAAAGGAAACGGCTGCAGCCCCAAAACCTCAGAGAAACGGCATAAGAACTCCCAAACCTATAGAGGTAAACAAAGATCTATCAGATAACATATTGCACCTGTAAATTTTATTTTTATTCAGAAAAGTAACATTTTTTATTACCTGTAGAGCATCACTTATCAAATCAGCTGGAAGCCTTGAGCAAATTGGCTTGCCTGGAGGAAGGGGACCTCTTAATTCTGAGTGTTTTGAATGGTCTGTAGCTCTTCTTAGAATTCCAAAGTAACCATCTGGTCCCAGCTCAAGATTTCTATCACACTTCCTTTTTGCCAGGAGAAACCCACTTCCAACTGTTTCTAGCATTGAGTGGTGCTTACGATCAGTTAGAAGTGTATAACCTGAACAGCCACTAACCCCTGGAAGCTGCTCTATGATTTCCTGCACAAATTCTGCATCAAGTCCAAACCTGTCATGTCGTAACCATTTTGTGACCAGATCACAGGTGAATTGGAGCTCATTGCTACTACTTATCAAACGTGGGGTGTCCCTAGGGCCCGCCAAATGAGAAAACTTGGATAATGAATCAAAAGTTTCCAGCTGTGTCTCGTACATTTCACAATGATCACAGCCAAGATGAAGGAGGCCTTTTTTATTATATGATTCGAAACAAGCATGAATAAAAGTTTCACAGAGTTTTTCCCATACAGATGGTGGTGATTTTCCTTCCACAGAAAATTCTCCAATGCTATACCTCTGCTCAGATATAGTGAAGTTTCCAGACCTTTGAGAAAATGAATCTGATGATGGAAGAATTTCTCTCTGAGAATCAAACTCAAATTCTCCTATATTCCCATCCAGATGCGGTGGGCTGCTTTCTGTTAGCATCATCTGAATTGATATACTCTCCTCATCAATTGTGTCAAATCTGGTTGAATCATCTTTCTGTGCATTGTCTTTGCATATTGGCTTTGAGAGGACTATTGAGCCGGATGGCATGGTCTGTGTAACACATGGATATCGTTGAACCACAAAATTTGGCCCAGAATCACCACCATCCAAAATACCAAACACAAACAGGGATCCAGTGATCTTATCGTGCCAAACAGATCTATAACCGACCGGCCAAATCTGGTAAGGATTACGATATGAAGGCCGTGGATCAATGACACCCACTGAAATAAGATAGAAATCCTCGAACTGGATAGGGAAACCATCCTAGAATGAGATTAAAACATGAGATGAGAGAAAGTTGAAAATAAGATAAATTGCTTATATGGAGGAGAGGAATTTATTAAAAGGATTGTCAATTTGAAAAATAATCCTGGAATTCACGTCTATTAGTAACTTGCCACTGCAATACATGGTGCTTTAGGATTAATTTACCTGGGAACTATTCAAGCTCTCAACACCAGAAGATGAGCTCTTGAGTGGGCTCCTGTTCATACTTGGTCTTTGTTGAGAGTCACCAGCTCTTGCAGACAATGGAGATTCCTGTCTTCTTTGGTAAAGAGGCGTGCCATTTTCGGCATTCGCAGACTGTGGAGGATGAGGGTTTGTTGGTAACCCCAGATGCCGAGCAACATCAGACAACGACTCAAATCTACTACCATCAGGTGCACAGAAAGTTGCAATTGTTTTGAGCCTCTTGTTGCAGAAATCAAACTCCACATGCCAACCATCACCTAAGACACCGTTCCTTTCAGCAATATATTCTTTAAGGCCCTCCAGATACAACTCAGTTGCACCCCCGTGGATATTACCGGGTGCAGAATGAGTAGCATCGCTCCCTTCATGAGTAGATCTGAGATCATCCATACGAGAGCTTATCTCAGATGGCACTGGAACATGAGATCCTTTCTCAGGCCACATCACACTTGAAAAAGTGGACAAAAGCCCAACCGAACAGCCAGAAACTGAAGAATAACCACCAGCCTGCACTCTACAGATCATGGAAAAACTGTCAGATTCAACAACAATGCAGCATATGGGAATCCCATTAAAAAATGTTGAACTTTAGAATCCGAGTAGTAAACTCCAAGTAGTAAACCTGTGAAACTGAAGAACAACAAGGAGGAGAGGGGGGGGGTGGGTTGTTGAGGCCACAAGAAGAATGTGCCAGTTAAGCAACAAGAAATCTGAAGTAAAAGAACACCCCCAAAAATAAAAAATAAAAAAATCATCTCAAGCCACGAGAGGGGGGCGGGGGATTTTGGGACCATCCGGCAACAACTTCAGAAAAAAATTCAGAAGTCCTGATTCCTGACAGTAATCAGGACTTCTGAAGTAAAAGAACACCCCCAAAAATAAAAAATAAAAAAATCATCTCAAGCCACGAGAGGGGGGCGGGGGATTTTGGGACCATCCGGCAACAACTTCAGAAAAAAATTCAGAAGTCCTGATTCCTGACAGTAATCAGGACTTCTGAAGTAAAAGAACACCCCCAAAAATAAAAAATAAAAAAATCATCTCAAGCCACGAGAGGGGGGCGGGGGGTTTTGGGACCATCCGGCAACAACTTCAGAAAAAAATTCAATTACCATACAAGCAGCGAAAATCATCAGAGAAACCACCCCAAACGACATCTAATCTCACAATCGCTAACAGGACAAGAACTATTAAAAGATTAAAGACAAATCAAATCAAATCTGAGTAGAAAATAAGAAATCGGGGCATCCTTACTGGATCAGAAACCACAAAGCAGGTACGAAGCTCCTGCAGATTAAAATCCAATTAAACTTGAAGGTACAAGTTCAATGGCTCTTCAATCTCGAGTAGAAGAACTGCTACCCAACAATGTACAATCTCTATCGCCTCAAGATACAATTATATACTGGGTAGATCCAATGTCGCGTCAAGATAAGAGTTTAAACCAAATTAGGCCCACTTACTGAAAGGGAGGGGGGGAGGGAACATAACCGATGGATGCTGATAGGAAAGGAAAGTACCACCTGTCAAAAAAGGACCCCCTCTCCACCCACCCCCCCAACCCCGGGCGACCAAACCAAAGAAAATAAAATAAACGATCAGGTCCTTTTGCAAGCAATCGGAAGGAAATACACAAGTTACCATGAATCAGGACAAACCATCTCTAAAATACAGCAAAAAATTTAATACGTTACCAAAATGTGAATGTAGTACACATAATACATACATTACTCTAAAAAAGGATGCAGAATTAAATCCAACCAGAAATGCTTCAAGAGTATCTGGACGTAGTTAGATTTCTATGAATGTGGCCTATGACAAATATGTGCACAGCACGTGCAGATAGGATTAACACAATCCTGTTCATAATGGTTTATTGTTTCCACTTGCAAGGTAAATTTCTTTGATGAGATGATTTTATATTCATGGCATTGAAATACATGGTTCTTTAGTTCCCTAATTAAATCTTTCTGCTTTCATTTTGCACATTTGTGTTCAAGGGGAATGTGCAAATAACAGGTCAGGATTAGCTCATGCCAAACCTTAATAGCTGATTCATAATCATGTTGCTCAAATTCATCAAAGATATAATGTTGATTGCTCGATCATATCCACAATGCCAATCAGATACAATTGCTGGTAAGCCCAACACGTTGCTATGTCTGCAACACACATCAATAAATCCCCAACACAAATTTCCTTTTCATCGTTCTAGAAGTTCTGGAGCCTGGAATTCTAATTTATATTTCTAGGAAGCTCCTGCCTAATCTTCAAGTATAGAACCCAGATCAAATAATCAGTGAGATTAATGAAACCAGTGTCAAGGTAAATAACTTCAAACACATCATCTGAACATTTAACCAAAAGAAAATCAGACAGCTTTTAAGTGTGAGAAAATCCCTCCTTTTCCTTTTTTTTCCTATTATTTAAAGGGTAAAGAAGGAAATTGTACTTATTTCTGGGAAAGAAATTGTCCTTGGCTACTTAATAGATCCGAAATTTTTATGTTCTAGATACCAACCATTACTAATGTGCCATGGCTGTTACAGCACCAAGGCTCATTCCACCTTAGGAGATTTTTGGAGGAGGAAGGGTACTTGAACACAATTGACAACTCTATAAGAAGCAGAAATTGAAAAGCAAAATGGTCAGGCAGCCTAGTAGTCAACAAAATCTTTCCAAGCAAAATTGTTTAGGCAACATGCCTTTGGAGGACCAAGATCTGGCATGTATAGTTTACCAGGGAAAAAAACAAAACACAAACACTCAGGATGAGAATAACTGTTCCTGGTTGTTTGAACATATTGAGAGAAGTTACTGCAGGCATCTCATAATTCATTGACGTATAATTGCTTTTACGAGACAGTTCAAAATTTTTCACTACCATAAGATTTAGAAATTCTGCTACCAAATGGCACAAGTACTGCATATATATATATATATATTTGCCTTAACTGCTAAATAATCTAAAATGTCGTTTAGGTGGAGAAAAACTCAACAAAACCGAATTGAATGATGAAGAAAGGAGAACGGTATAGGGCTAACTATTGACTGAAAGGGTCCCATTTCCAAAGTATGCAGTCTGTATTCATGCATACAATATCTTTCTATAACATTTCTTCTTCTTACACATGCAACTCTACTCATATTTGACTTGCTATAATCAAATCTAAAATTAATCAACATTTTCAATCACTTTCACCACACATTTGTACACTCCACACATTTGTACCCTCAAGCTGCGAAAAACTAAGTACTGGATCCACTGATAATTAGGTTGCAAGTTACTTAGGTCAAAATGCATTAGGTGTGGTTCCATGCAGTTCTTGGGTCGTCATCATACTAAGGTACTTGTTGTAAGTGGTTCGGAGACTGCAACTGGAGTTGAAGCGTCACTCAAGAGTTAACCAGGTATATTTTCTTCCAGCTTTTGGTCCTCCGTCCCTCCTCTGGAATCCTTGTGTCATCCCACAGTATACATCATTTTGGCTAAGCTAACGTCATAGACACTTCGATTCCACATGTAAGCATGTGCAGCAAAACCATGCATATGCATACCAAAAAGTTGTGTAAAAAGTACACATTTGCAAGTAATACGAATAAAACCTTTTCCAAGAGACCATTAACAAACACCAGACCTACAATCAATCACCAAAAGGCTTCCAGAGAAGCCTGCATGTTGACAGACTGATGAAAAATTTAATACCTGCACACTAAATACTGAATGCATCACGGCAACCCCAGAGAGGCTAAGATTACCTTGCAGATTACAAGGAAACTGAATTTTCAAGTAGCCGTAGACAGGCCAACTGAATAAATACATTTACCAGAGAAAGTTACCAACATATAGATAACACAATCATCAATACGGTGGCATTCATCAAGCCAAGTAAAACAAAAAGCCAATTACAGAAGGAACCAAATTCAAATAAGAAACATACAAAAACAAGAACCCGATAAGTTGAATAACAAAGTAAAGCACCCATTCAATTAAGCAAGAACTGAACTTTACATAGAAATAAAGGGGTAAATAGATTAGTAAAAATTCATACTTGACACCGTGATTCCCCCGTGCCACATCAGCAGGGGCAGCATCATCCACTTCCATATCCTCTGGTGGCGAGGCATTTATGTCTAGAAGAGCGATACCTCCTCCTCCTCCTCTACCTCCTCCACCAGAGGCACCGTTGCTGTTTTCAGCCCTGTCACCGCCGCGGGCTTTAAGCAGACACTTAAAACATCGCCATTGCTTAATTCCCTCCCCAGAACGAGGTCCCTTCGAACTAGATTCACTTCGGCAATCGATGCAAAGCATCGACTCTCCATCCGCCTCTCTGCAGCTCTGCCCCTGTCCATGACCAGCCCCAGCCCCAGCCCCAACCCCGGCCCCGGCCGTAACGGCCACCGGTAAGGCCTGGTTCCGCCTGGGCAATGAGAGCCTCGGAGGCTCAACAACGACAACAGCATCATCATCATCTCCGTCGTCAGCCACCGTTTCACGAGGAGACGGCAAAGGTGATTGATTCAAATCAAACACAACTCCAAACAATTTAGGCCTCTGGTCACCCATTATTCAACAACTATCACAAATACACCCTTTTTTACAAAAATTCAGTACAACAAAGGGGCATTTCTCTCTACTCAAGTATACAGAATAGAAAATGCAGTAACAAAATTCACAGAAGAAAGTAGTAGAACAAGAACAAGAAAAAAAAAAAGGTACCAAAAGGGTTTCTTTTGGGGATTTTAGGATTGAATTCACACCCAAAAGATGAGAAGAATTGAACTGAAACAAAAATTTCCTTCGTAACGTTTGGTGAACTGGTGTGAAGAGAGAAGAAAAGGGCTGGAGAAGAAGAGACCAATTTTTGAACTGAAAACACTTCTCTTCTTTTTTTTTTTTTTCCCCTTTTATATGATTTCTGAACAGTAAAGCGCTAGAGATTCGACGGGGGAGAGGTAGTGAAGTGTAGTATAGGTGGGGTTTTTGGGCATCCGAATGACGAAAATAACCTTTATGTTAAATATTTGGATATGAACAAAATTATTTTTATTTTCTCTATTTAACCTCCATTTTGTTGGAAGAAGGTTTGATGAATGCCAAAACAAGAAGAATGATTTGATCAAAATCACTTAACCAAAATGAAGTGCTTTTTTTCTTATTGAGATTTCTTTTTAATTTAATATAGAACGTTTTGAGTTATACTTTTATTAAATTAATAATCTTACAGAGATTCACGTGTATTTAATTAGCAAGTTAGCAATTATAATTTCTCATGCATGGAGATGAATGAAGTTATTAAGGCAAGGTTTAGTGAATATTTTCGATCTAGATAGTCAGATTCAGTGGAGACTTAAAGTATTTTAGCATTAATAATTTGATATGGCGTAATGTTTGAGGACAAATAAGAGACATCTACATCACAGTTTGATGTTATAGCAGATGATCATAATGCATTGCTTTCCTATCTTCCATATTAACTGATAAGATCTAGATTTAACCTAAGTCTCTGAGCGTTCTGAATTACAGGTAGAACGGAATTAGGTTTTACAGTACAAACAAGAAACTGTTTGAATTAGGTATTGAGTGCCCCACAACTGCTAAGTTTAAGGGTCAAATGTGTAGATATATGTGAGTACAAAAATATAGTGGCTATCGGTTTAGGGTTCTATTCTATATATTACTTATTTGGGGAATAAGGACGGCAGTTTTTATACGCTATCCTATTTCATATAATTTGTTGTTTGTATTTTTCTGAAAGGTGGCTCACTAGAGCAGTCAAATGGATCAATATATAGAAACGATTCAGGGCATCGTCATAGAATCTTTTTTGAGATTTCCATAACTTTGTTTGGTATTAATTTTATATTCAACTCCCTTTATGAGAAAAAATTAAGAATCGTAAGTTACAATTAATTGGAATAATATTTAATTTGAATCAAGTACCTCTTTCACCTCAATCTTGTAAATCAATGACAAAGATGATGATATTGTCGTTGTTACACTTCCAAATTCTTATTGTCCAAAAGGGAGGAGAGGGCATACAACTATAGAGAAACGGAAGGATGAGTTGGTGCTACGAATTAATTGTCGGTATGAATATACAATGAAGGAAGTAAAACAATACTAATATTTTAAGTATTTTTTTATAAACGAGTAGGTATAAGTTTCAAAGAAGTGGAATTTGAGCCGGAGGTAAAACGTAACGTATTTCTGTCTCCTTTCTTTCCCTTGGATGAACCCTATTATCTTTCTTAGAGAGATCAAATTTGCAACTTCATATACATCAACAAAAATATCTTACTTTAAATAAAATAAAGAAGATAAGAAGTTCAACAAAACTTATATTTATTATTATTTAAAAATAATTTGTAATATGTGTCTCAAATATATGTTAGATAAACCATTTGAAAAAAAAAATAAAAATTATTCATAATAATATATGAAGAATAATACACTCATGATTGTCTAATACGTCTTCTAGTAAATTTTCTAATACATTTTTTACTTTTTTTTTTTATGATTTATCTTTTAAAATTTAAAATTTATCTTTTATATATTAGAGAGTGTATTAGATGATGTATTAGACGATTCCAATCATATTTATATTAATAAAACTATTATAAAATACGTGTACTATAAAATGTATTAGAGAATATATTAAATGATCCAATTAAAATAATACTCTAGCTTTTTCTTTGCTAATAAGAATAATACTTTAAGTAATCTAAAAAATATTATCATTCTTTCTCCTAAAGTATATTTATTTATTCAAGTACTCTTTAATTGTTCTAGTGAAATGGCTCAAAAGGTAGGGCTAATAGGGGTAGTAAATTAATATAATAATTCTCCTTATTACTCAAAGATAAATAAATATGCCAAAAATTAAAAAAGAAGAGGTAAAGGTCAAAAAGGTAATTTTAACAGCCCATAGTGACTTCCAAACTCCGTCTTTGGTCGGATCGACATCGGCATGCTTGCCTTGTGTCCGATGATTAACTTCCGACGTGGCAAAATAAATCTTCGGTTTGTGGGGCCTACATTCACACATGGAAAGCACACCTAAAAAAAAAGCGTTATCTTTTCCTCTCTCTCCTCGTGACCCACATTTGAAAAAAAAAAAAAACAAAAAACAAAAAAGCGGTCAACTAACTTACGCACAAAAAATTTTATTATGGACCAAATTTATAAATAGATTTGTCTAATGTGCATTTTTTAAAATATACATTAATATGCATTAACATATTTAAAATATAAGTTTCTTTGTGATTCAATAATTTATATTAAATTTTTTAAATTTGATAAGATTTAATTATCATGGTATAATATATTTTGGATATACAGTTTATTTTATCTATATTAACGTGTGTTACGAATGTTATATAAATTTTTTGAATTATATAAAGTCACGCCACCGTTACGTTATCATGTAATTAACGTGTGGACCATATTTCCACCGATGAAAACCAGAAAAGTAATAAAGTAGTATACTAACCACATGATTCAGCAAACAAAAAGTATATTATCCACTGACTCACGTAAAGAAAATTTTATTCTGGACTAAATTCATAAATGAATTTGTTTAACGTGTGTTCGTTAGCTATATATTAATATGAATTAACTCACTTAAGATATAAGTTTCTTTAAGATTCAATCATTTTTATTCAATTTTTAGATTTTAGGAGATTTAACTATCATATAATATATTTTATTACTATATAGTATATGTTTTATCCTTATTACTGCGTGTCACAAGCACACATGTTAGACTTACCTTTCAAGAATGAGATATATATAAACTTTTTGAATCATATAAAGTCACGCGATCCTTACATTATCATGTAATTAACGTGTGGACCATATTTCCACCGATGAAAACAAGAAAAGTAATATAGTAGTATATTAACCACATATGTGATGTGGTCCACTAACTCACGTAAGGAAACTTTTTATTATGAACTCAATTCATAAATGAATTTGTCTATGGCGTGCTTCTTAGCCACACGTTAATATGAATTAACTTAAATTAAGATATAAGTTTGTTTATGATTCAACAACTTTATTCAATTTTTAATTTGATAAGATTTGAGTATCATATATAGTATAAATAAGAATGAGATATATATATATATATAAACTTTTTGAATTATGAAAAGTCACGCCATCTTTACATTATCATGTAATTAACGTGTGGACCATATTTCCACTGATGAAAACCAGAAAAGTAATACAATAGTATATTAACCACATATATGATGTGGTCCACTGACTTACGTAAGGAAATTTTTACTGTGGACTGAATTCATAAATAAGTTTGTCTAACGCATCAACTTTTAGATTTGACCATCATATGTAGTATATTTTATTCTTATTAACGTGTGATACAATGGCATACCTTAGACATATCTTTCATGAATGATATAAAACTTTTTTAATTATAAAAAGTCACACCACCGATACATTATCATGTAATTAACGTGTGGACCATATTTCCAACGATGAAAACCAGAAAAGTAATACAGTAGTATATTAACCACATATGTGATGTGGTCCACTGACTCACGTAAAGAAAATTTTATTACGAACTCAATTCATAAATGGGTTTTGTCTAAGGTGTGCTTCTTAGCCATATGTTAATATGAATTAACTCAAATTAAGATATAAGTTTATTTATGATTCAACAACTTTACTCAAATTTTAATTTGATAAGATTTGAGTATGATATATAATATAAATAAGAATGCAATATATATAAACTTTTTAAATCATGAAAAGTTACGCCATGTAATTAACGTGTGGACCATATTTCCACTGATGAAAACCAGAAAAGTAATATAGTGGTTATTAATTACATATATGATGTGGTCCACTGACTCACGTAAGGAAAATTTTACTGTGGATTGAATTCATAAATAAGTTTGTCTAATGCGTGCTTCTTGGCCATATGTTAATATGAATTAACTCGAATTAATATATAAGTTTTTTTATGATTCAACAACTTTTATTCAATTTTCAGATTTAATAAAATTTGACTATCATATATAGTATATTTTATTCATATATGGTATATTTTCTCCTTATTAACGTTGTCACAAGAGCACATATTATACATACCCGTCATTAATGATATATAAACTTTTTGAATTATATAAAGTCACGCCACCATTACATTATCATGTAATTAAGGTGCGGACCATATTTTCCCGATGAAAACTAGAAACGTAATAAAGTAGTATATTAACCACGTGTTTATATGATGTGGTACACTCACTCACGGAAGGAAAATTCTCAATTCATTAATGAGTTTGTCTAAGGCGTGCTCCTAAGCCATATGTTAATATGAATTAACTCAAATTAAGATATAAGTTAATTTATGATTCAACTTTTAGATTTGATAAGATTTGACTATCATATGTATTATATTTTATTCTTATATGGTATATTTTATTCATATTAACACGTGACACAAGGACACACCTTAGACATACCCTTCATGAATGATATAAAACTTTTTGAATTATATAAAGTCACGCCACTGTTACATTATCATGTAATTAATGTGTGGACCATATTTCCAACGATGAAAACCAGAAAAGTAATACTGTAATATATTAACCACATGTATATATGATGTGGTCCATTGACTCATGTAAGGAAAATTTTTTCATGGATTCAATTCATAAATGAGTTTGTCTAACGCGTTCACCTTAGCCATATGCTAATATGAATTAAGTCAAATTAAGATATAAGTTTATTTATGATTCAACAACTTTTATTCAATTTTTTAGAATAGATAAAATTTTACTATCATATATATATATATTATAGTTTATTCATATATGGTATATTTTATCCTTATTAACGTGTGTCACAAGGGCACACACCTTAGACATACCCTTCATGAATTATCGATATATAAACTTTTTGAATTATATAAAATCACACCATTGTTACATTATCATATAAATAATGTATGGACCATGTTTCCACCGATGAAAACCAGAAAACTACTACAATAGTATTTTGACCACATGTATATATGATGTGGTCCCCTGACTCGCGGAGGGAAATTTTTTATTATGGACTCAATTCATAAATAAGTTTATCTAAAGCGTGTTCCTTAGCCATATGTTAATATGAATTAACTCATTTAAGATATTAATTTATTTATAATTCAACAACTTTTATTCAATTTTTAGATTTTACGAGATTTAACTATCATATATAGTATATTTTATTCATATATGTTATATGTCATCTATATTAACGTATGTTATAAGGGCACACATTAGATATAACATTCATGAATGAGATATAAACTTCTTGAACCATATCAAGTCACACTACTGTTACATTATCATGCAGTTAATGTGTGGACCGTGTTTCCACCAATGAAAACAAGAAAAGTAATAACAGTAGTATATTAACCACATGTGTGATGTGATTTAATATGGTCCACTAAATTTATATTCCTACTCACAAGGCCACATGTTTGACATACCCTTCACGAATGAGATATAAACTTCTTGAACAATATCAAGTCACGCCATCGTTACATTATCATGTAAATTATGTGTGGGCCATGTTTCTACCGAAGAAAAGAAGAAAACTAATACAATAGTATATTAACCACATGTGTGACGTGGTTTAATATGGTCCAAGAAGTTCACATTCCTACTCACAAGGGCACAAGTTAAACAAACCATCATTAATGAGATATAAACTTCTTGAACAAATATCAAGTCACGCCACCGTTACATTATTATGTAAATTAGTGTGTGGGCCATGGTTCTGCCGAAGAAAACAAGAAAACTAATACAATAGTATATTAACCACATATGTGATGTGGTTTAATATGGTCCAAGAAGTTCACATTCCTACTCATAAGGGCACACGTTAGACAAACCATCATTAATGAGATATAAACTTTTTGAACAATATCAAGTCATGCCACCGTTACATTATCATGTAAATTAATGTGTGGGCCATGTTTCTACCGAAGAAAACAAGAAAACTAATACAATAGTATATTAACCACATGTGTGACGTGGTTTAATATGGTCCAAGAAATTCACATTCCTACTCACAAAGGCACACATTAGACAAACCATCATTAATGAGATATAAAATTCTTGAACGATATCAAGTCACACCACCGTTACATTATTATGTAAATTAATGTGTGGGTCATGTTTCTATCGAAGAAAACAAGAAAACTAATATAATAGTATATTAACCACATATGTGATGTGGTTTAATATGGTCCAAGAAGTTCACATTCATACTCACAAGGGTACACGTTAAACAAACCACCATTAATGAGATATAAACTTTTTGAACAAATATCAAGTCACGTCACTGTTACATTATCATGTAAATTAATGTGTGGACCATGCTTTCACGGATGAAAACAAGAAAAGTAATATAATAGTATATTAACCACATATATAATGTGCGGTTTAATATAATTCAAGAAGTTCATATTCCTACTCACAATGATATACATTAGCCATCAGACTACACACCTCTTCTCTATATAGGTTGCTCCCCAGCCAACTAGACCAATTAAAATAAGATAGGAATGCCCCTTTTCCTTTTGGGCTTCAAACTACACATAACAAGTGATTTTACCAACACTCATTGCTTTTCTAGGATCTGGCCCAATAATATCTACTTTGCAACAAAAAGATTATGCTGTCAAAATTAATTCAATTAATTGAATCAAATTAGGTTAAAATTGAAAATAGATTTACTTTCTAATCTTTATTTATAAAAGTCTTTTGTGATAAATGCTATTTTTACCCAGTTTGGAGTAATTAATTAGATTAACCTTACAATATTATTTTTATGTATTTAGGCCTTCATGTGCAAAAGCATATTAAGAAATAAGAAGACAAGATGTGTGTGATTCATAGTGCTATCCCTCTTCACTTAGATTCCTCCATCTGGTATGCGAAGTGAGAGATTCTAAATTCAAGTTACTTAAGAAACGGTTTAATGCTGCATATCAGCTTTGTGCTGCTGTTTGGGAACTTTGTTGCCCTTCGATCTCTCATGGATTCGTCAATAATTCTAGGATACAGGGATATAAAAAATATTAAGAAATAAGAAGCATGGGGAGGAACAAAGAGGAAAATAAGAGCAAGGTCAAGCAACATTTACTGTTACAAACTTCAAGTTCAGTTTTGAGAAACAGAAAGATGGACAGTAATAACAGACTATACAGAAAGCATCATGTAATGCAATGTGGTTCAGGTTTCAACACTGAAACTAATAATACACTGAAACTTAAAAGGGACTTTACAAACACAAATGCCAATTCCTCCAATGAATTTGCACAATGCTTCCATTGCTTCATACAATATTGGCTGCCGATGAACTATATCACCCAGAACCAAGAGATAATAGAACCGATAGCAAGGCCAACAACTAAAAATAGCACAAGTACAATTCCTGCAGTCTCGGCATGTTGCAACTGGACTTTCTTTGGTCCCAAAATCATTAGCACACTAGTAAAGTATCCATTTGTCAGGCCAAGAAGACAAGTGAGTATTGTAACTGGGATTTCTGTCCTGAAGAATTTAGGACCATGTAGGCAGGCATAGTAAAGAGGCAAAAAGAGCAACCGGGCATAAGATGCACCGATTGCAACCTTATCATTCTCAAGTAGGTATATTGAAGTTAGACACTTTCCAACCAGATCAAACAAGTTATAGCTGGAAAGCAAGAGGATTGGGTACCAGTCCTTGAGGATCTGAGAATGCACGTCCTCTGTGATAAATCCAGGGAATATGCACAATGTCACTGCATAAATAACCAGGATGGCAAACCCGTACCATTTTATGGTCCCAACGACATCCCATAGAGTTGTCTTCCATAATTTTTTTGTTAAGTCACCTCCCTCTTCTTTCTCTTCCATCAGTGCTTCAGCTTTCAGTTCTCTGAAGTATTTAATAACAGGTAGCTTATGTGACATGTTGTAGAAGATAATGCAGACAACCATCACAGCAATGCTAACAATGAAATAAAGATTTGCACTTGCTCTTAGTCCCTTGGCATCTTGAGGGTACACGAGTTTTGTGAAAACTCTTAGCACTGAAACAAGGACACCTGCATTTGCATAGTTTACGGATTAAAATGGTTCTTTCCAATCACAGCAACAACAACAATTACTAACAGGAAAGGTAAAAGAATATCAAAGTAAACAAATCCTGAACGAAAACAAGTGCAAGAATTGTATTACGGGCCTAATAAAGAAACATAACAAACTGCAGTTTATGAAGATAAGTTAGGCTACCTGGTGTCGCGTGCATTGAATCAAAACACAAAACAAGGTAATGAACGTAGCCAATTAAGACGGTTGATCTTACCAAACTCTTGAAGCAACACAAAAAGCTATCTACATAATGTTAACTTCTCTAAAACGATAAGTTTCAGCAGTGTGATGACCAACAAAAAGAAAAAATCCAACTTTCAAACTAGATATTGACATAATTAAACTGAATAATTAAACTGAATATATGACAATACTCATTCAACTATCAACCAAGTCAATGCCCAAAATAATAATTTATAAATCTAACATAATAGCAATAAATACATCAAATTTTAAAAAGATCCCTATGATAGACCAAAAGTCGGGTATTTAAACCCAAATACACAATTAATCAACTGATAAATTACCAGAAGCAGCAGTGCCAGCCACCACAGCTTGCATATATCTTTCGGGCAATTCCCCAGCTGAGCCAATTATACTAGCTTGAACCAAGGCATCAGCAATTCCACAGAGAGCCACTAAACTCACAGTAGCATAGAACCCACCATAAATTCCAACTCTCCCATTCACATACCACACATCCATCAAAGGCACAGCTAATAAAGCCGCCACGAAAAGCACTAATCCAATATTAATCCTCACAAAAGAGCTCGATTTATGCTCAAATGCTATAATTAAAAGTAAACAAATTAACCCCACAACCATATACGCAATTGCAAATACTCGGTCAACGGAGGCATCAGGGTAAAGGTAACTGAAATAATCGACGGCCATAACAAATGCATTCCACGGCAAGAGGTAACCGGCGCCTAAAGTGAAGTATATAATGTAAGCCAGATGAAATGAGTCTTTTGGGACTTTTGAATTGTTTGAAGGAGATTTGGGGATCAGAAGAGAAGTTGGTGACTCGGCATCGCCTTCGGCTGCCGTCGGTGCGGCGGTGATTCCACCATGTTTACCCATCGGAGTCGGGTTGTTTCCGGCTGATTGTCAAGAATACCGTTTCTTCGACTTCTCCGGGGACGGCTCCGACGAGTTTGGAGAATTGACACGTCAGGCTGGGATAGAAACAGCGACATCCTCTTTGATCTTTATTTATATTAATATAAAATATCATGTGTACGGTAACGTCGTGGTTGGTGATAGTGTAGTTGAAGCAAGAAGAGGGAAACTGGAAAATTGCATATTTAGTCCCTCAAGTTTAAGTTTTGACACGATAGGGTAATCAAAGTTTATTTTTTTATTATTGTGGTTTCTGAACAATTTACGGTAATTCAATAAAATCATTTTTCTCGTCGTGTGATAGTCCATACATATTATAAGTCATTTTCTCTAAAAGAACATACATGATGTATGATTTTGGAAGGTGGCGCGTACAATTTTAAAAGAAAAACAACTCTAATTTCCTCCCAAACCATACCACAACTTGTTCCGAAAATAACTTCTCATGTCTATACATTCAACTATTCTCTTATCTGCAAATCCAAGTTAGCTAGCGCCTAGCAACCAGACGGCTAATCAAGAAGTTGAATCTTTACTCTTTCGATTTATGAAACTATATTTGTTTTTTAATAGTGTTTTTCTAACAAGGGTAGTATTTTTACTTATTATTCAGTTGGTTTTATACATCGTTGATGAATGGGAAAGTTCGAACATGGACTAGTGAAATCATTAGAAATACTTATTGTTAAATTGATATTATATATTCGTTGATGAATGCGAAAATACGAATATAAACTAGCGAAATCCTTAAAAATGAATTTCAATTATAATGTGTTTTTACACGAAAAGATAAGACTATATTGTTCAAGAGAAAATAATAATTTTAATTTTTTTTAAAGAAATGCTAAACGAATCAATATTGATCTAATTGATGAATTAAAAGAGAGTAAATATATCATTTATTATAGAAAGTATTTGTACAAATAAAAAAACAGAAAGTACAATTTTTTTTTAAATGACATTTTTACCCTTTTGCTTTTCTAATAGTTGTATTTAGATGTATCCATTTAACAGAATAATGAAACACGAAAGAAATTATAAAACCATAAAAAATGGTGAAAAGGTTACTATTGTATTTATACTTTTCATTAGTTATAAGGGAATAAAAAGGGCTGAAGATTTTTTAATTCCAAGTCACTTAGAACAAGTCAGTCTTATGAGGAAAAGGAATCATTCTTTAGTTTTGGCATCTCTTGTTATTTTGATTATCTCAAAATGCTGAGTTCTGAACTCAAATGAATATCATTTTTATGGTTTCGAGCAAATTGGTGTTTTTTAAATTATATCAAGTTAGTAAGTAAACAGTAAATTCATGGGTTTTTGAACTCGAGTATCCAGAAAAAAGTCGAATATTTAACAGAAAGACATGAAATCTTTTTGAACAACCAGTTCTAATAGGAAAACCTTATACCGTAAAATTAATTCATCAAGTTGATGATAAAATCTACGGACGTCCCAGTGAACATTAGAGGAACAACAACCCCTTAGAGGAAGGGCGAAGCAAAAGGGACATCGGGCAGGAGAAATGGAGGTTTGGGCTCTAGAAGGATTTGGTGTTGCTCATATTTTATAAGAAATGCTTACTTATAAATCTGATCTTATTAGAGCTTGCCAGGAAATAAGGGTCGAGGTTTAGACAGCTCACAGTAGTTTTACCTATAGAAAGCATCATGAAAGAGGCGATCAAAATAGTACTCGAATCCATTTACGATCCCGAGTTTCCAAACACATCGCACTTCCGTTTGGGTAAGACGAATCAAAGAAGAGTGGAAAACCTCTCGCTGATTTTTGGAATTCAACATCAAGAAGTGTTTTCACACCATCGACTGATATCGACTCATCTCAATCTTTAAGGAAGAGATTGACGATCCCAAATTCTTTTACTTCATTCAGAAAGTCTTTTTCACCTGACCACTTTCTTGAAAAACATTACATGAGAAGCTCACGTCAAAGATAACCTGAAGGGAAAAATAAACATTATAATCACTGATCCAAATTAAACACACTGAAGACCTCTCAAAATGCATCACACATATGTTTTTTTTTTTTTATTTAAAAAGTGACTTAAAATACACTTTAAAGAATATATCACGAGTCATTTTCCCTTTCCTTTAATAACTATATTTAGTTCGGCAGTTTGTCCTTTATGCTTTGTTCCAATTACAAATCAAGATTTGCATTTATATATATTATTCTAGTATTAGACAACTTCAAGAACGAAGATTTCCTTGCAAATACAACAAATTTCAACATAAAAAAAGTGAATACAGATTATAGCCATTTGTCTTCTGCATATTTTCTAAGAAATTTTCATTCTTGCTTTCCTTCTCTTCTTGTTGTGTTCCATCTCTCTTACCAAATGAATCATATGAGAAATCAAGCATTGTTTTTCTACTTCCTAATTGTTTCCTTCAACATTGCCTTATCACTTCATGTAAATTCATCCAATAAATGCATCCTAGAATTTAGAATTTCCTCATCTGGGATTGACTCAAATTGTATGAATGGATTGTTAAACAACTGCTGTGGACTAAATTTTAAAGAATACTTACAATCTTTGGCGCGAAGGACAAACCAAACCGGACAAATATTTCTCAATGCCACAGAGCAATATGATTGTTTGTCATCGATGAATAGCAATGGCAAGAATGATTACAGATGTGGTATTGAGAAGCTAACACGCGGTGAAGGTGGTTGCTCTGACTATACTGTAACTGATGTTGTTAATAAGCTTGGAAGCAGATTAAACAGTCTTAGTGAAGACTGCAAGCTTTTGGGATCAGATCAAGATTGCAGTAGATGTTCACAGATGTGGGCAGAGATGTCTGTAGAATCTGATGTTTGCAGATACGCGGTCCTGATTTCTGTAATAGGACAGAGAATTAGAGATGAGAAATGGTTTGAATCGCTTTACAATTGTCTTGGAGATCAAAGCCTGCATCAAGGTAATCTATTAGACAAATCTCCAACAAAATCATATTCAAACGTTTGTGTTCATCAGCTAACTTTACGAGCATTTTGTAGATATAATCTCTCCTGCATCTTCTATAAATGATCAAGAAAATAAGGGTCAACGAGCAAAGCATTTTAACCGAGGTAACCTTCATTCTTCCAACAATCTTTAAGTTTATGTAATCACTTCATATAGAAACAACATTGGAAAAATACGAAAACCTTCTTATGATAAGGGTTATGAGGATTGCAGGTATCTTGGTTCTGGTTATTGGTGTAATAGGGATCATCGTCACTATCATTGTTGCAGTTTATGTCTTTTGCAGAAGAAATGCAAAAAAAGTCCCCAAACCAAAGCAAGGTAAACATATTTAAACAATTTACAGGACATTGTTCTTATAAATTAGAGCTTTGAAGAATTACTGACCTTTGTTTATGTCCACAGTGCCAAAAGATCCATCCTATGCAGAATCCAGCAATCAAATGATGTCAATCAAGGAGGTTTTTGCTGCCACCGATAATCTCAGTGCAGCAAACTTAATTGGCCAAGGCGTAGCTGGTAAGTTTCTACAGTTCAAAGATTACTGCATTCTCATCTCCTTTATAGCTTACCAAGTCCTGAAATGCATATAAAAAGAGAATATGGTTGCCGTCAGTTCCTGTCCTCAACAAGAATATAGAACTTTTGAGAAGCAATTTAGATAACAGAACAAATAATATAGTTAAGGCATAGAGTGATCTTAATATATATTATGCATCAAGTGTTTCTTGAAAGTGGGATTTTGAAATGATTCTACAATGTTACTAGGGAAGGTGTACAGAGGTATTCTGTCAGACGGTCAGCATATTGCTGTCAAGCACATAATCAATGATGGACAAATGGAAACATTTGTTAGAGAAGTTAAAAGTCTTTCACATATCAAGCATCCAAACCTTGTATCATTGCTAGGTTACTGTGACGGTGAAGATGAATGTTTTCTTGTCTACGAGCTTTGCCATAATGGCACTCTTTCGCAGTGGCTGTTCGGTAATCTTATGTCTTCCAACTTCATTGTCTTCTGGCAAAGTGGAATTCTCTATTGACTTCCCTCATCTTGGCCTAATAATGATCAACAGGGAAAGAAAAAACTCTACCTTGGATCCAAAGGTTGGGGATCGCAATTGATTGTGCCAGGGGTCTTTGGTTTCTCCACACATACCCGGAAGGCTGCATTGTTCACCGCGATATCAAGGTTCTATTGTCACTCTCATTTTTTCTCACTACCTATTTTCCTCTGATCTTCTGTTGATTGAACACTCTGCATCTTGCAGCCGACAAATATTCTCATCTGCGCTAACTTTCAAGGAAAGCTATCAGACTTTGGGTTATCTAAGGTTATGAACATGGGTCAATCCTTTGTAAGCTCAGAAGTAAGAGGCACATTTGGTTATGTGGATCCTGAGTACCAAAAGAACCGGCATGTTAATTCCTCAGGAGATGTCTATAGCTTCGGGATAGTGCTTCTACAACTTCTATCAGGACAGAGGGTTATAAATATGGATATGCAGAGACCAATGCATCTAAACAAAATGGTATGAGAAGGACTTCCGATGGTCTAGATTTTTTGTTACTCTAGATTCCTTATCCATTTCTCTAATACATTACTGATTCTCAGGCCAACAGACTTACAAAAGGTGGAAATGTGGATGATTTTGCTGATCCTAAACTTAATGGAGAATACTCTTATGAAGCTTTTGAACTCGTATTCAAGCTAGCACTGTCGTGCACTGGGCTTAAGCAGCAGCGGCCATCAATGGAACGAGTGGTTGGACAACTTGGGAAGGCCCTTGACATTTCAACTAGGGTCAAGTCGGTCAGTACTTCATTTTGCACATGATTTCACCTATGAACTAGTTCAAGCCAATTAGAACTTCATTACGCTGACTGAGATGATTTGCCTGAACTGAGAAAAGCATTCGTTTAGGACAACTAGAGCAACATTCGGGTGCAAGTATATATAGACATGATATACAAATGTGAATATGAAGACGGAAAGCAGTGTGTGAATCATGAATAAACAGGACGGAAAGCAGAAAGAGAAGAAAGCAAGAATAGAGAAAACAGCCTCCACTAGCAATTAAATTTCTTCAAAATTGAGACAAATGAGAACTAAATTAGAGAGCAGGACAATTTTGGATATAGAATGTTCTTGCAAATGTTAATGAGACACAAGCGTTTGTACTCCAATAGATTTTTATTAGCATTAGCATAAACAGAAAAAGTGCATACAAAGCTTCACTCAAAAACAGAAGCTTCTGGTGACTTAGCTCTTACAAAAACCGAGCTAATGTCACAAAATAAAGCAATGAAGGTAAAACATTATGCACAAATTGTTATGTACAAGACAGTCTCTCCTAAAAAGAATGAAAAAATAGCGATAGTCCTTTGCTTTCTAGTTACCACACATGAATGAATCTTTCCTGGTGAAGAGCTGGAGTTGAGAAGCCAAAGGAGCTCTTTTCATTGAATGTGTGTAGGATTTTGATGAGTGAACTAGCCTTCTTACTCGCCCTGCAGGTGCCATCTGTAAGTTGGGAATATAACATTCCCATCAAAGATGTGTTCTTTACTAAAACAGGAACCACATCTGATCTTTCATGGATGCACAAGGCAAGGAGTAAGGAGACACAATGTTCTCTAGATGTGCTCGAATTGGAAGATCCAAGAACCTCCAGAATCATAGGTAAAGTTCCAGCAGATAGAATGGCAGTCGTTCCCTCAGGCTTATCGGCCAGAGAAGCTAAAACTGCTAGAGCATCTGTTATAAGATCTTCCCTTTCAAGAGATCTCAATTGATCAATCAACAGGGGTACTAATCCAGCTTCAAGAACCCTCCCATGATTGCCAGGGTACACAAGGAGCCCAAATAGCGTGACAAGTGCATTCTTTTTGCCACGATCTGTCCCATCCCTGAGCAGCTCCAAGAGGGCTGAAATGGCCTCTGGAATTTCCCCAATAATTATGCGATAATCTTCAACCGAAGCTAAGTAGAACAATGCACCAGCAGCATGCTGACGAGCTTCCATTTTCAGTCCTTGCTTTAGGACATCAACAATAATTAACAATCCTCCATTCTCAGCAATGATTCTCCTACTCCCTGAGAACTTTGAGAGATTTAGCAAAGCTGCAATTGCATTTTCTTGCACTGATGAATCACAAGAAAAGAGAAGATCTAACAGAGGGGGGATTGCACCAGCCTCAACCAAACAAGACCTATTAAAAATGCTTGTTTTGGTCAGCAAACGAATCTCATAGGCAGCTTTGTTCGTCTCTGAACCACTTCCATTTACAAGCCTGCCAACAAGAAAATTAGCAAGCATATTCAGAGCCTTGTCAGCAGCTGCCATATTACCTCCTGCATTAACTTTACTCTTCATATCACGGGTTCGACCAACTGATCCATCAAATGGGATGCCATTTTCTGAACAATACTTCTGAATAAGCTGCTTCAGAGCTAAATTGGGAACAAAATCTGTAGATGTTAGCCTCTTACCAGTCTTGGGACAGGTAGGATTTCCAGCACTGAACCATTTTAGGATTGAAGATCGATCATAGGTGTGCCCAGTTGATATTGTTACTGGATCATTCATGAATTCCAATGTAATTGGACATCGGAAATCATCAGCATTCAAGAACCTAAAGATCTCACTTTCGCAGCCACCATCACTTTGTCTTCCAACTGCCCGATCAATTGCTTCAAAGAGAGTGCAACGGCAAAAGATCATGAAAACCATTAAACTATAGAGAAGCTGAACATCTCTCTTCTTTGATGTCTGCCATTCTAAACCAATTTCACAATCTAAGAACTTTACCTCTTTATTACACTCGCCCCAATTTATGATACCCAAATAATCAAGAACCTTTCTCAGATCACTAGGTTCTGGATTAATCCCACCTTCAAAATCATCCAAAATCCAAAAAACCTTCCTCATAGCCCTCTGATCCTCCACCTCGATTTCAAAATCCATTTTCATCGCTTGCATTTTCACGAACTCAGCCACTTCTTTAACCTCATCACAAATATCAATCTTTTCCAATGGAAGAACATCCAAAGCAACCCACATGGCCTTCATGAACACACGAAATTGGGTCGATACAAAATCTGACTTTGCCAGCATCCATAACCGAGCATCATCTCTCGTACAATCTTCCAACAAAAATCGGACCTTCTGGAAGATAAAATGGAGCTCCGACAAACCCAAAATAACAGAACTTGAAATTTCCGAAACCCCATCAGGAAATCCAAAATTTTCAAGCACAATAAGAAGATTCTCAATCAATCGAATCGAATTTCTCGCATTTTTCTTATTGACAAAGAAATTTCTCGATTTATATTCACATATCTGATTTCCTAAACGAATTAAAGAAGAAAGAAGACTCGAGAATGAAACAGCTTCACAGGGACGAATCGCCGGAAAATTCAATACCCGGCGAGTAAATACATCAGAACTAATGGTCATTGAGGATCAAAAAATGAAAAAAGATCAGATTTTTCAAGAACTATACAAGAAAAAACAAAAAACAAAAATCTACAAATCAAGAAATATACGATAAAGAGAAAAAATGACTTTCTCTGTTGACCAAAAAAGGCAGTTGGCTTTTTTTGAGGGATTTGATTTTGACAGTTGAATATATATAGGGGTTGGTTGTCAAAATAGAATAATAGGAGGACACGTGTTGGACGATGAAGCAACGAGTTGGATCCAACGGTGATGGATCTCGGGTCGAGCATGGATATGGCGGGCGATGCTTCGTGGCTAGGTTCATGAGCGAATGAGAAGTTGACACGTAATGATGGAATTATGGGCTGGGCTCGTGGGGGGTAGGCTTCGTGAAGGGTCGTGTAGCCGACAAATTTTGAGATCCACCAAAAGTCCAAAGGTGGCATTATTAGATGGTGGAATTTATGCATTATTGAAGAAAATTCAATAATTGTAATTAAATTATTGCGCAAAATTAAGTATTAGTCCCTCACTTTTCTATAAATTTGAAGATTGCCAATGAAGTGACCAAATTTATGATTGTTTGTGCCGTTGGTTGTTTGGGAGTCTTGTTAGTTGATGATTATCGAATATTTAAATACCAATATATATATATATATATATGGTGTCGAGTGAAATATTATAAAATATTAGGAACTATACTGTTTGAGCTCCTAAAAATAAATAAATTGTATTTTTCTCAATTCATATTAGTCGCATAAAAGCGGGTCAACCATTAGGAGTAGAAATGGAAAATTACATAATGTACCAGCAGTTTTACATTAAATCATATCACTTATCTTGTTCATGTCTTTATTTATAACGACAATAACTCTAAGATATTAACAATATACGAGTGATTGTAGCTTAATATAAGTTAAGGAATATCTGTTTTTACTTATAGATTGGGCTAATAACAAAATTTTTTTGGATAAAAATAATAGAAGGGATATAGAGAGGAAAAGAGGGAGAAGAAGTGTTTCATCATTCATTTTTGGCCCAACTCTTTTTCTATTATTCCTTTTTCCACCCTAATTGTTGACTCATTCTTTCTTTCGTGTTAGAATTTGACATTGACAGAAGGACTTGATTGATATGTTTTAAATATTTTGAGAGTCTTTTTATAAAATTTTTAAATTAAGGTCCTTGATCGAAAAATTATCCTTGTGTTTTTCTAAGTTTATTTTAAGCTGCATTTTCTCTTTGGATACCAGTAATTAAGCGGTAATATAGTAATTAAAAAAACAATTAAAGAAAGCATAAGAAGGGGAAGCATTGAGATTCAACAACGTTTTTGTTTTGTTATGTTAATTAATTAGTTTAATTTTTGTAAGGATGAAAAGCTAGCACAGATCTTCATAGAGGTTTAGTGGGCTGTCCCTTTGTTGACGGATCTAATCTAAGAATTTGGCAATATTCTTTGGCCAGATAGCTCTGTTCAGAATTTCATATAAACTAATAGATTTTTAAATTATTATTTTTTTAGTATTTTTTTGGAGTAAGTTACATCGAATCATTCTCAAATTCTTTATCATTTTGTCAATTGTTGGTATCGAATTCAAAACACTAGAATCTCTGTATCATTTTGTGATGTGAATTGTATTTTACGAAGGTTTATAATATTGTTCATGTAAAAATTACATACCGAAAGTTTTAACTCTAAAGATTGTACAAATAGATTTTGTTTAAGAGAATTAATCATATTTAAATTTTGACATTATTATTTTTCTCTTTTCTCTATATATTGTGTATTTATTTTCTACTGTTCATTCTCAATTCATTATATGATTTTAATATTGTAAAATTGGCTGAATTTTGATTGCGACAATATTAAAATTTGAACATTAATAATATGAAAGAGATTCCTTATGTACACCAAATTCTGAAACCTCCAATACACTAAACTGTTGAATTACAATGATTTATATCTTTATGAAACTTAGATATCGAACTTCTTTGTGGAGGCTAGGGAACGTTTTTTTGGGTAAAAAAGCCAAACCCTTTAACAATGATATGATGAATGCCCACCCTTTATTCAAGAAACAAACCTTTTAAGAGTTTTGAGAAAACTTTTAATTAGTGTAAGAAAAAGTAGGTCCTAATTTTACACTTTTTAAAGATAGTCTTTGAGTACTATTTTTTTTTTTTTTAAGGGGAGTACTATTGTTATGCATAATATACTTAACTAATTCATAATTAATTATTGTTAGGCCAATTAAATTATTGTTTAAATTACATATTACCCATTATTTATGAATGAAGAAATAAATGAGTTCATAAAGACAATTAATTTGCAAACCATATCTATGAATAGAACACATTACCCCACACGGCTCTCTTCTCTTCTCCTAACTGCCCAACCCATTAATTGTCAAGGCCGGCCCAACTCCATCATTTGTTTGGACATAATAGGCACCTTTTTCTTGGCTCCTATTAAACCCGTCAGACGCCCAGATAAAAGATGTAAATTATGATGACTCATCAGTTTTGCAAATTGGATGTTAAGCATTGGTGCACACAAGGAACCATTCCATATTAGAGAGGTTGAAATTTCACACTGTCACTGCCAACATTTGAACCTTGGACCTTGATACCAACTCTGTATATCAATTCCTATCATATCAATTCCTAGAAATGGACTTTGCCTTCTTAATGTATTTCTTATACCAACTCTTCGTCCCTTGAGCTACGTATATATAAACCTTTACCTTATATATCTAGGTACACAATTTTTTGTACTATTTTGTGTATCATTTTATATATCATATATTTTTTATAATATATTTTTCCTTAAATTTTATTTTTTATTTATTAGATTTACAAAAAATAATACATAAAGTGGTATATGAGATTTATGCATTATTTCGTAATGGCACATTACTTAAAAATGACAAGTTAAGATTTTGGACTCCTTTGTAATACAATTATTGAGTACACATTTTACATTATATATATTGTCGTTCTCAATATATAAGAACTTTCTTGGTACCTTAAAATGAAATTTTTTACTTACAGAATTGTCACCAGACTGTTTGACATTCAAGTGCAAGATGTAAATCATGGTAATTCAGCGGTTTTACAAACTGGAAGTCAGTTACTGGTGCACACAAAGAACTACTCCACATTAAAGAGATTGAAATTCTCGTAAAAGAAACTTCATTTCATTATGCACTTACCTCATTATATATATGTGTGTGTGTGAAGATTATTATTGATGGATCTATTATAAGGGATACCATAAGAGAAAGAAGGAATCCAATTGGATGCATGAAGGAGCTACGAAATGAAACTCTTTTCAATTGTCAATAACTAACCCATTCTTTTGGCTCATAAATGGGAACAAATCCCCCTGTTGAAGACCTTTTTTTTCTTCTTTCTTTCTTTTTTTCACATGAATTGAGTTTTTATTTATTTCTGCTTATGGCTGCACGTTCCCCCCATTCATAATCCTACTCTAATTTAGCATTAAATATGGAATCAAAATGATAAGCATATTGATTTTAAAAAAACTTTTGTAAATATCAATTTTTTAAAAAAAAATTATAGATCTGATTAATTATGCGTGTTATTAAATTATTTTCTCCACTTATTCATTTGTTTACGCGAATACAAAATATTTTCTAACTAGTTTAAGTTTCAATTTATCTAAATGTCATATGAGGTCTGCATACTTAGATCGCGCCTTGTGAACCTAACAATAGTTACCATTCTTATTTAATAAATATTAAAATGAAGGGTTAATTATATATTTCCCTTGGATTTTGTCTAGACTACAATTTTATTCCTCTATTTTGTATAAACTACAAGTATATCCTTATCGTTTATATTTTCATAAATAATTCATCACTGTTACTAATTTCAATAAAATATTTACCAAAAAACAGTGATTTTGCATTAAGAAGTTTAAAATCTTCCCAAAATACTATTTTGCGAGTTTATTTCTTCTTCATTATCATATATAAGATAATAATATCCTTCATTGCTGAAATTAAATGAAGAAAATTTTTTGTAGAGAGGGTATTATGATCTTAATACATGCTAGTAAAAAAAATTAGACACATTAAATGATATTTAGGGATAACTTTAAACATTTTGCTTCAAAATCGTTATTTTGCGATAATTTTTTCACTGACATTAATTATAGAGATTATTTAGTATATGTATATATTTGTAATATATACAAAATAGAAAGATGAGATAGTAATTTAAACAAGTCTCTAATAACAATATAAATAGTTAAAAGTGTGTATATAAATATATCATATTTATCTCCCGTGTAATAAAGTAGTAAACTTTTCTTTTTTGGATGGAGAAATTAAATAATTAATGATGATGACATGATGTAAATCAAGAATGAGAAAGAAAAGAGAGATTAGAACGGCTTTGGACCAACTTGGGAACCACTAGCACCTCTATTCATGCTTCATCCAATCATCCTATGAATCAACAGCTGTTTTAAAACAGACAATTTATGATGCAATAATTATATTCCGCGGTCTTCTTCCTAAAATATTTTTATTAGAATTTTTGGGCTTCGGGAATGGACATCTAGTGTGTGAAATTTTGCAGGATTGGATATCTGCGCAGGAGGCCCAACTTGGACAGCCCAATAACTGGCTAACTCCAAAAGATACCTCAAGAGGGGAAGACTGCCCAAGTCTTTATAAGTAGTAATTATTTTATTTAATTAGTTGACGTGGGATTCTCAACAATTTTAAATATGTTTATGGTTACATGATTTCTCTCACATCGATAATTTTTTAATATTAAATTAAAAAAAATAAAATTTATACGAAAATTTTGATATATCATTTTTCGTTTAGTTACACATAATTCTATCCAAGCAAGGAAGTCAAAATATAGTGCAAAATAAATAATTTGCTCACAAATTCTCTTATATTCATATATTTTTATAAATACTTTTAATATTTTTGTTATACAAATTGACCTTGAGTCATTACATTTTATATTTAATAACTTACTTTAAAAGGGTTAAAATCATAAAATTAAGTTTCAATATATAATAAATATATTTCTATACACTATATAACCTCGGCGTACCTTCATCACTGAATTTTTGGATTCATTTTTCTTTTTTATAACATCCGATTAGTAAAATTAATCTAACTCGATTCAAGTGTGCTTTTAAAATCTAATACTTCTACTCCGAAAAAAAATTTAATTTAATTCTTTTAACGCTGCGTATAAGAGTCAAATTCATAACCTTACGTCAAATTGCTGGATCGATATTCATGCAGCTTTCTTTTACCTTTAAAGCCATCACTATTCACAGCTTTCTCATTTATAAGCCAAAATAAATAGGTGATAATGATATGTATGGACCAATGAATAATAATGGACTTATATAGGGAAACAAAAAGTGCACCAAAATTACTAATATAGTCATGTAGACCCATATATATCAAGATTTATGCAAGTTTTTTTTTTTTTTTTTCATTTCTTTGTCCAAACAGGACTTTCCAAACATGTCATATTCATTAGCACATGAATTCCAACATTACAAATAAAAATGGGATTCTTGAAAAGATATATTCCAGCTTGCTACAACTAAGCAATCAAGATTTTATACTAAGGTTTTTTTCATTTTCTTCCTCCTTAAATACTTCATTTCTTCAAGACATTCTTTCTCATCCCTTCTTTCTTCATTTGATCATATTTTTTAGTGATACGATGAAAATTCATACACGTTACTTTCCTTTTCTTAGTTTCTTTCTCCTTACATTAATCGTCGCGGTTTTTGGCCGAGGCGCGATTTATACCCCTCCAAATGTAGAGAAAATTTCAGACCAATTCAAAAGAATTCCAGTTAATCAAGGTTATAATGTGTTTTTTGGAGGTTCTAATGTTCATATGAACAATAATGGGTCCAATGCTGATCTTATTTTGGACAAAACCTCAGGTAATTTTTGCCAGAAAAAAAAAAGGGGTTTTTCTTTTTTTCTTTTTTTTGGTCCTTTGTATAATGCAATATTTTGTCCTATGATATTTCATGAGTTTTTGTTTTTATATATATAGGGTCTGGATTAGCCTCAAAGAACAAATATTTCTATGGGTTTTTCAATGCTCAAATGAAGCTTCCTCCTGGCTTTACTTCTGGGATTGTAATAGCCTTCTATGTAAGTTTTTTTCCCCATTTCTTGAATTATATATATAATTTATTTTTGCGCCTTTCTGAGTAGAATCTGGTCTCTTATTTCACGTTGTGTTTATATGAAGGATCGAAAACATCAATCTTTACTCTTAAATATGAGCTCACATGAGAGACGCGTGAAATGAGAGGCCAGATTCTGCCGTCTAATGTGGCATCAAGGTACTAAAAGGAGTAGAGAAAATAGGTGATACATACATATATAAAAAAATGTCTTTACTTGTCATATTGCAGTTCAAGGCAATATGTAATGAATTTTTTTCTATTATACCATTTCATTAACGACAAATTCTAACTTCTCTTTATTCTTCCAACATAGAAACTAGTAGAAATAATAGAGAAAAAATGAAGGGTATTTCAGTTTACACGAAAAAAATGTAAAAGATTATGTATTTTTTAAAATAACGTGATATTCAAAATGTGACAAGTAAAAATATCAGATAAAAAATATCAAAATATTTTAAGACACATGAGAACCTTATAAGTTTGTGGCTTTACTACAAGATAATGTTTGTTTTGATTTTGTTTTTGGGCATTTGCAGTTGTCCAATGCAGATGAATACCCAAAAAACCATGATGAGATTGATTTTGAGTTACTTGGACATGAAAAGAGAAGAGATTGGGTCCTTCAAACTAATTTATATGGCAATGGAAGTGTCAGGACAGGAAGGGAAGAGAAATTTTACCTATGGTTTGACCCAACCTCTGATTACCATGATTACAGCATTCTTTGGAACAATCATCATATAGTGTAAGTAACTAAACTTCACTTGATTAACCATGGTTAATGTATAGTTCTCAAAGTTCCGTATGATATCAATCGCACTTAAATATTCAAAATTTTCTTTTCAGTAATAACTATAATTCTTAAACATTTTGTAATGACAAATTTATCTTCATTAATCTAATTAATTACATCAACTCTGATCCGACAAATTTTCTAAATAATGCTAATGTGTAATTCTCACATATATTGTTAATGACATTTTTGCCCATGCAGGTTCTTAGTGGATAACATACCAGTGAGAGAAATAATTCACAACACAGCCATAAATTCAGTTTATCCATCAAAACCAATGTCTGTTTATGTAACAATATGGGATGGGTCAGAATGGGCAACACATGGTGGAAAATACCCTGTAAATTACAATTATGCCCCTTTTATTACATCCCTACGAGGAATCGAACTAGAAGGCTGCGTAATACAACAAAAGGGCTCTTCTGAATGTTCCCGAAAAAGCCCTTCGAGCTTGGATCCAGTGGATGGACAACAATTTGCTAAGTTATCCAATCAACAGATGTCGGGATTGGATTGGTCAAGAAGAAAACATATGTTTTATTCTTATTGCCAAGATACATCAAGATATAAAATCCTCCCACCTGAATGCACTTCTAAATAATTAATCTATTATTTTTTCAAATATTAATTTTTTTAGAATTTATGTCTATATACGATTCACAATTAAATTAATTTAATCGCGTTTGATTGAGAAAAAGAGCTCTTAACAGAATTTTTTAATATTTAACGATACTACTAAGATGAGAAACATATGTATTTGAGATGTAATTAGATATAGAAATGTATTATTCCAAGAATTATGTAACAATATGCTTGAATTCCACATTTATTTAATTTGTTTTATACACTTTGTTATTTTATTTGTTATATTACGATAATTTTTGTATTTTTTTAATTTGTCATATCGTGGTTTCGAGACAATAATTAATGATTAATGAATTTTTTCTTATTATACCTTCTCATTAATGATAAATTTCAACCTCCTTTTATTTTTTTTAACATGAAAATTAGTATAAACAATAATAAGGAGAGAGAAAAGTTTGAAAAGTATTTCAATCTACTGTGAGAACTCGTTAGCCCTTATCAATTATCGTACGTCATTACTTTTGCTATAAGGGATGCTAGTCCTTTCTGTTGATAAGGTTAAGATCGGGTAGCCGTGCTGGACTTCGGGATAGAGCACGTGGAAGCCGGCAGGGAGGAAGGATGAGAATCCTCCCAAGGAAAATCTCGAATTGGATCCCAAATTGTACAACTTTTTTTTAAATTTTCATATATTTTTTAATCATGTAATATTTAAAATGTGAAAAAAAAAAAAAAAACCGATGGACTAAAAGCTATTGGAGCTTATGAAGAGCAAAAAAAGATTAAACTCCCTTTTCCCTCATGTTCAGCACACGAATTCGAGCTTTAATGGAATCTGAAGCTTTGTCTAGTGTATTTATACAACATGAGAAACAATAAGAATCGTTTTAAGCAATTTTTTTGAGAACTTTTTTTTCGAACATAAATTTTGTAAAAAACGTTATGTTTAACACACGAATTCGGGCTTTAATTGGAACCTGAAACTTTGTCTGGTATATTTCTACAACATGACAAACAACCAGAGTCGTTTTAAGCAATTTTTTGGAGAATTTTTTTTCGGACCAAAATTATGTAAAAAACGTGATCATTAGCATACGAATTCGAGCTTTAATGAAATTTGAAACTTTTTCTTGTGTAAATACAACATAGCAAACAATCAGAATCGTTTAAAGCAATTTTATGGAGAACTTTTTTTCGGATCTAAATTTTTTAAAAAACGATGATTAGCAAACGAATTCGGACTTTAATAGGAACGTGAAACTTTTTGTATTTATACAAAATGACAAACAATCAGACTTATTTTAAGCAATTTTTGGATAACTTTTTTTCGGACCCAAATTTTGTAAAAGCCGTGATGATTAACACACGAATTTGGGCTTCAATGGGATTGTGAAACTTTGTCTGGTGTATATATACAATATGGTAACAATCAGAATCGTTTTAGGCAATTTTGTGAAGAACCTTTTTTCGGATCTATATTTCGGAAAAAACGTGATGATTAGCACATGAATTTGGGTTTCAATGAGAATGTAAAACTTTGTCTAGTGTACTATATGCCAAACAATCAGAGTCATTTTAAGCGATTTTTTAGAGAACTTTTTTCCGGAGCTAATATTTAAAAAACATAATAATTAGTACACGAACTCGAGCTGTAATGGGAATGTAAAATTTTGTCCGGTGTATTTATATAACATGACAAACAATCAGAATCGTTTTAAGCAATATTGCGTTAGAACTTTTTTTCGGACCTAAATTTTGTAAAACACGTGATGATTAGCACACGAATTCGGGCTTTAATTGAATTTGAAGCTTTTTCAGGTATATTTATGCAACATGACAAACAATCAGAATCGTTTAAAGTAATTTTTGGAGACTTTTTTTGGACCTAAGTTTTATAAAAAAAACGTGATGCTTAACACACGAATTCGGGCTTTAATTGAATTTGAAACTTTGGCTGGTGTATTTATACAACATAGCAAACAATCAGAATCGTTTTAAGCAATTTTGTGGAGAAAACTTTTTTTGGACCTAAATTTTGTAAAAAAGTGATGATTAGCGCACGAATTCAGGCTTTAATGGGAACGTGAAATTTTGTTTGGTGTATTTATACAGCATGATAAACAATCATAATCATTTTAAGCAATTTCTTGGAGAAATATTTTTCGGACCCAAATTTTGTAAAGAACGTGATGATTAGTACACGAATTCGAGCTTTAATGGAATTTGAAGCTTTGTCTGGTGTATTTATATAATATGACAAATATTCAAAGTTGTTTTAAGCAATTTTTTGAATAACTTTTTTTCGGACCTAAATTTTGTAAAAAACATGATGATTAGCACACGAATTAGGACTTTAATGGAATTTGGAAGTTTTTCTGGTATATTTATACAACATTGCAAACAATCGGAATCGTTTTAAGTAATTTTTTTCGAATCTAAATTTTTTAAAAATTGTGATGATTAACATACGATTCGGGGATTTAATGGGAACGTGAAACTTTTTCTAGTGTATTTGTACGACATGACAAACAATCAGAATCGTTCTAAGTAATTTTTTGGGACCCAAATTTTGTAAAAAACGTAATGCTTAATACATGAATTCGGGCTTTAGTGTAATTTGAAACTTTTTCAGGTGTATTTATACAGCATGAAAAACAATCAAAGTCGCTTCAGCAATTTTTTGGAGAACCTTTATTCTGATCTAAATTTTGCAAAAAACGTGATGATTAGCACAAGAATTCGGGCTTTAATGGAAAGTGAAACTTTGTCTGATGTATTTATACAACATGACAAACAATCAGAATCGTTTCAAGTAATTTTGTGGATAACTTTTGTTCGGACCTAAATTTTGTAAAAAACGTGATCATTAGCATACGAATTCGGGCTTTAATAGATTGTGAAACTTTTTCAGGTGTATTTATACAAAAAACATGGCAAACAATGAGAATCGTTTTAAGCAATTTTGTGGAGAACTTTTTTTCAGACCTTAATTTTGTAAAAAAACATGATGATTAACACACGAATTCGACCTTTCATGGAAAGTGAAACTTTTTCTGGTGTATTTATACAACATGACAAAAAATCAGAATTGTATTAAACAATTTTATGGAGAACTTTTTTCTGAACTAAATTTTGTAAAAAACATGATGATTAGCACAAGAATTCGGGTTTTAATGGAATTTAAAACATTTTCTCTTGTATTTATACAACATGACAAACAATTAGAATCGTTTTAAACAATTTTTTTGAGAACTCTTCTTCGGAACTAAATTTTATAGAAAACGAGATGAATAATAAACGAATTCGGGCTTTAATGGAATGAGAAACATTTTCCATGTGTATTTATACTACATGAAAAATCAATCAGAACTGTTTTAGCCAATTTCCTGGAGAATTTTTTTCGGACTTAAATTTTGCAAAAAATGTGATGATTAGTACACTAATTCGGGCTTTAGTGGGAATGTGAAACTTTGTCTGGTGTATTTATCTAACATGACAAACAATTAGAAACGTTTGAAGAAATTTTGTGGAGAACTTTTTTTTCGAACCTAACTTCTGCAAAAAACGTGATTATTAGCACACGAATTCGAGCTTTAATGGGAATGTGAAACTTTGTATGATGTATTTATACAACATGGCAAACAATGAGAATCGTTTTAAGTAATTTTGTGGAGAACTTTTTTTCAGACCTAAATTTTATAAAAAGATGATTCTCTTTCTTTTTTAAATCTTTTAAAAATTTTACTATTAATTTCCCATTTACTTTTTCAAATATAACCATTTAATATTATTAGACAAAGGGTTTATTTTGTTTTTGCAGTTTTCTCTTCTACATGAAAGACTAATATGGTGGAGAAAAATAATCATACAAGTAGGAACTTCGAGTAATACGAATAAAAGTGTCATTTACTATAAAAAAAATATCTGTACAAATATAAAATAAAGATACATATGTCTTATATTTTCAATTTTATTCCTTATTAAATTAATTAATTTTAAACTACCTTGATCCAAATAACTTTTTAGTTTTACTATATAGCCTTATATATTTTTTAGTCAACACTATATAATCATATATAGTAATTTATGAGTGGTTCAGATCGTTTAAAATATTTTTTTAAATATTTTTTATAATATTTTTAATTTTGTATATTTTATTAATAAAATCTATTGAATAAAATATAAAATTTAAAAAAAAATAAATCTTAAAAGATAAAACATATTATAAATGAAATATTACAAGAGTTTCTACCGATGATTCTAGAGCTTATGAAAGGAGTGTTGAAGATGATGGGAGTAGGGAGGCAAATAGTTGGTTAAATTGGTTAAATGATGGATGATATTTACCTAATATTTTAGACTTTGGGCCATTAGGAGATAGATGTCTTCGGATTAGGTAAGCAATATTCTCAATTTACATAATTAGCAATATATATATATTATATAGTCAATTTTTACATAGTTCTTATATTAAACATTTGTATTATATACTGGTTCAAGTAATATACTCAATAAATACTGTTTTGTGTAGTGATGGCCGAAATTAGAAAAGGTGTTACAAATTTATATCAGAACAAAAGTTTGAACTATGATAAAACGTGGAGAATTTCACTCGTTCACTATTAAAATTCTTACAGCATAATGGCTCACAAATCACGTAATATGCAACAAATACATATCAGAAGAAAGGTTTAGAGCAACTCTTGCCGACAAATATAGTGTAAAAAGACTTTGCTTAGTTGCAAGGAATTGAGGACAACACCTTTTTTATTCAGTGTGAGACTACATCCTCAAGTGCCTAAGTTAAATAAAACAAGTGATTGGCTAAGCATAAGGATCGGTACCAAATTCACTTTATAGCATCGTGGAATGTGAGCTTGAATGTACTTTGGGAGCACCGATTTTAAAACTCATTTCGCCCTTGATCCTTCTTTTGGGTAATCCGAAAGACTTCTTTTAAGTCTAGAAACCTACTTAACAAGGCATGTATTGAGAAGCTGTATACCGCCCCCAAAGCATCGACAAGTGATTTCTTTAATGCCCCTGCTTCTCGCATTATATGCAATCATATTTTGCTCTGACAAAGTACTAAGCTAACGAAGAAGAAGACATATAGTACTAGGTAGATTTAAATCCATTCACAGTAGTCTTAATGGTGTCTTTTTGAATAGCAAAACAATTTTTTGACCAAAATCTAAAAGAAACATATGCACATTCATGTCCTAATATTCTCTCATTGAAACAAAAGCTATCATCATTAAGATTCTTTTATGGTCTGACCATGAAGTATTCCGAGCAGGTTTGTATGCACATAAGTGACAAATTTAAGATTCTTAGCAGCTCCAAAGAAGAAAACTTTGATTCCAATGTATAAAAATGTACAAAAAATGGTAAGAAAACTAATAAAAAAACTTTCCCATTTCAACCTTTGCAAGTTCAAATTTCATCATCATCATCATCAATAAAGATTATGCAATTGCAACCTAAATTTTGGTACCCCTCTCCTTATTTTTCAAGAAAAGAAAGACTATTAAGAGCTGCAAACCATTTACAACCATGCTGGATTCTTTAGAGGGGTAACAACAGCTTTCACTTGCAAGTAATTCTTGAGACTGTACTCTCCTTTTTCTCTTCCGTTGCCGCTCATTTTGTACCCACCAAAAGGAATTGCAGCATCAAATGTATCAAAGCAGTTAATCCATACTGTTCCAACCCTCAATGCTCTCATCAAGGTGTTGGCAGTGTCGATATTCTGGGTAAATACTCCGGCTGCTAGACCAAATCGAGTATTATTTGCTCTCCGGATAACTTCATCAAGATCCCTGCCGTAGATTATATAGAAGAAGAAAAATGAAATTGGGTAAAGAAAAGTGTAATAAACCTTTAACTGCAGATGTATACAGAAATCATCGGTGCATACTTGTATTTTAAGATGGACTGCACCGGGCCAAAGATCTCCTCCTTGGCAATCGCCATATTATCCTACAAGTTATTGTTGTATATCGTTGTTTATATAGGATTTGCACTATTAATGTAGTGAACTAGGACAGTTTCTAGCGTAAAGAGGTTTACCTGGACGCCAGAGAAGACAGTCGGCTTAATGTAGTAACCTTTTCCACCTAACCTATCACCTCCGGTTTCAAGGTTAGCTCCACTTTCGACCCCAGATTTGATATATCCCAAAATCTTATTAAACTGATCTTGATCAATCTGGCACATTATATATATATTTCATTAGCATCCCAGAGGATCGTTATGCAAAGAGAAAGAAGAAAGAGTGCTCATTCTAGTTTTCCTATTCGTTTGCTGTTCATATGTGGCTTCATTCCTAAAGGACCTCTTTGTTTTAGCACGAGAAATTTACCTGAGGACCTTGCTGCATTCCTTCCTTGAATGGATCTCCAACGCTACGTTTCATTGCCAATGCTGAAGCTTTCTCCACGAATTCATCGTAGACCTTTTCATGAACATACGTCCGAGAACCAGCACAGCAACATTGCCCCTGCAGATGCAATAAAATATGCTCAAAATAAACAGGCACTTCTCACGTCCCACCTATATTAAGCAAAAAGTGGTAGCAGTTACCTGGTTGAAGAAAAGCGCAAAGTGTGCTAACTCAGCCGCCTGATCCACATCAGCATCCTCACAAACGATAAAAGGAGATTTACCACCGAGTTCCAATGTCACTGGCTTAAGGTTGCTTTTAGCAGCCAATTCAAGAATAACCTTTCCCGTTTCTGTTGATCCAGTGAAAGCAAGCTGAAGACAAAGGCAGAAAAATTTAAAGATATGCCGGAGAACTAAATTACATGTTATTACATCCATTCACAAGTATAAACATGACACAGAGTATCTATGACTATTCCGTATTCGAAGATACTTTAAGCAAAATCATAGGTCAATCATAACAGATATAGAACACTAGCGTCAGATGACAAGAAAGATAGTCGAAGCATGCCTCCTAAAATCTTTTTTTTGCAACAAACTTACAGACAACTAAATCAAACATGTATTTACCTTATCAACATCCATATGACTGCAAAGGGCTGCACCAGCAGTGGGACCAAAGCCAGAAACCACATTCATAACACCCGAAGGAACCCCAGCCTGTTACAAGATAGTGAGAGATATGATGCCATGCTGACAGAGTTGAATAGGATCAAATACCATGGGAAAGATAATCTGCAGGATTGGGACATATTCATATGAAGCAAGAATTTAGAAAGTGTTATTTTGTTCAGAAGGTTGGGGAAATTACAGGAAACTGCTACCACTCTAGTCAAATGAAAATGAATTTAATTCTTATGTTTTACTCATACACATCTTTCACGACCAATTCAGTAGCTCTAGAGGGGTGCTCCTAACTTGGTTGTGAATGCAACGCAAATGGAGGTGTCATTTAGATATCATATTAGTTGACCGGTTACCATCTAGCAACCTCACATATAGCAACTACAAGACAACTGACTCAAGGAATTTTCACAGTGCAGTTCCCCATCCTAAACATAAGGAGACCAGACCCCCATTCTGTGGGTATGGAAAAGAAGTTTTCTTGTAGATTTACCTCATGCAGTAGCTTTGACACATAAAGTGCAGATAATGGAGTTTGCTCTGCTGTCTTAAGGACTATACTATTTCCACATGCCAATGCAGGGCCAACCTTCCAAGCATACATGAGAAGAGGAAAGTTCCAAGGGATAATCTGTCCTGCAACACCAATGGGTTCATGGAGAGTCTGAACATGAAGAGGTCCATCAGCAGGAACAGTCATTCCATGAATTTTGTCAGCCCATCCTGAAGATCACGCGGCAGAAAATTGAAAAATCAATACAAAGTTGGCCTGTCTAGGCAAGTAAAATTCAAGAATTTCCTTCTTCCAATTCTGACCCACCAGCATAATATCGCATGAGGCGCACAAACATTGGTATTTCAATCTTGGCAGATTGTTCATAAGGTTTGCCATTATCCCAAGTCTCTAATGCTGCAATTTCATCATTGTGCTTCTCAACCAAATCGGCAAAACGTAGAATTATTCTTTGTCTTTCCTGTTCATTTGACACAAAATTTATCAGTATGCTTCTTCCTGTGCAATCAATCATAAAGAAAATTAATGCCACATACTTACATATGCTGTCATTCTTGGCCATGGTCCTTCATCAAAAGCCTTGCGAGCAGCAGCCACTGCTATGTTGATGTCTTCTGCATCACCTTCAGCAACATGGGCAATCACCTCACCTGTTCTAGGGTCCAAAGTTGGGAAAGTCTTTCCTGAATTTTGAAAGCTATCAAAGTTATTCTAAGCACAATAATGAATACAAAAGACAGAGTGAAAAGAAATTATCATGTAACCAAAAGCGAAAAGAAAACTATTTTCTGAATGCAAAGCCATTGTGGTGGACAATCTTACCTGAGACTGCATCAACAAATTGGCCATTGATAAGAAGCTGGGTATGCTCCACAGAAACAGGTGGTTTTATTGGTTCTTCAAAAGCAGCTGCAGTGCTAAACCTGCAAATTCCTCCGCCTGGGACAGAATTCTTTCCTGAAGAAACAGCCAATTATATTAACAGGACAAACTTTTATCCAGATACTTAACGCACACAAATTTACAAACTCAATATGAAGTTAGACTATTCTAGCCAAAGCCCAAACAGAAATACATGGTTAAACTTGTTGGGAGAAAAATCTATAGCCAAGTAGGGTATTCCCACTTTAAAAAATGAGATAAAGGAGACAATTTGATGGCTGAAAATTTCTTTATCAGACCCTAAACATACACATAGTTCAACAAGCTGCAACATTTTGATCTAAATTGCTGATAAACAAAATGAATGCACATTAAAGAATTGGCAATGGCAGACTTCCAATTTTACAAATACATCAAAACTGAAATCTACAGAATCTATATTGTATATAGTGGTCTCAATCGATAATCAGATTGGCCTAATTCTATGAACCCAAGCCACATAAGAAAAGAAAAATCAATCTCTTTTTCTATTTCCATCACCGGATTCTCAAGAACATGAATTGAAAAGATTAAGAAAAAAACCCAGAATTACAAACACAAACAAATCACTGAAAAAACCTAATAAAAGAAAAAGATCATCAAAACCAAGAAAAGAAAAGAACCCATCATAACCCACGTGTTTTTCACATTAAAAAAAAGATCAGGCACAGCCCTTGACGTTAAACAGATGAATTACCTCTAAAAACAGAAGAAATTCGAGAAGAAAAGGAGCGAGAGAGAAGGGATGAGATTCTTGGAGCTGCCATTATAGATGAGATTGAGATCACAAGCAATAATGCAAGAAATTCTGACACTCAATCAACAGTGTCTGTATATATATAGCTACAGCATCATCTATAGGAATAGGGAGAGAGAGTGAGGGTGTAAAAGTCAAATCAAAGCTCCACTAGAAATGGAAGAAGTGATTGAAATCATAATGGATATAATAGTGGATCCAAAAAAAAAAGGAAAAAGATTGCCTGACTGAAGCAAAGCAACGGAATGGATGATTCACCAAAACCCAAAACTTTGGCCCGTACAAAGAAATAGGAGGGAAAAGACGGAAAGAGTTGAGAATTTGGTGCGAGCCGTTTTTTTTTTTTTTTCTTTTCCTTCTCGTTGGATACTCTCTTCCTATTCTACTTTTGATCGTAGCCGTTCATCTCTGTGATTTATCAAAACTATAATACATAAGATAAACATGGAGTTAATTTCAACTTCTCAAATATGTGGGGTACATACATCAGATTATAAGTTTCCAATCTGAAGAACTATTGAGTTATTTTTATTTTCTATTTGAACATCACACAGTATGATAGGATTCCGATGATAGAGATTTCATCTTTTAATATCTTAATAGACATAAAATTTAAAAATTTTTATCATTTTAACTTGCTGAGTTGGCAAAGTGGATAAGTTCATTAGTTAATATTTTAAAAAATTAATTTGTATTAATAGTTTGGTGAAGTAGGTAAGTAAAATAGATAATATTAGAAAATTAATCTATATTAATATTAATATTTCAAGATTCTCTGTGTTACTTTGTGTATCATTTTATATACCATATTTTTTTTATAATATATTTTTCTTTATCTTTTATTTATTAAGTTTTATTAATAAAATATCTCAAATTAGTATGTGATAAAAAATTAGTACATACAGTGGTACAAAAGATCCGAACCTAATATTAATATAATAAAGCATGTTTTATACAAAGATTAATTCATTAATGTATATTGTAAGAACACACGTTTGACAAATCTTTCCAATTCTATTAGAATCTTGAAAAACTTAAACTTTTTTAGAATTATGGTAAAAATTTTCATGGCAATTAAGTTGACTAGAAAAGTAGTATTGTGGAAAGTTTCTAGAAAGAATATATATTTCAATTTATTATATTTCAAAGTAATTATTTTATTTGAGTTATTTTGAAAAAGTCATATATGGAAAGCCTTTTTGTTTTTTTTCTTCTCTAGCTTTAATCAGCCTCCAAAAATACAAATATCATGAATTATTGTCTTCAATTAGCAACGAAAAAAAATATTATTGTCTTTAATAAACCAAATTGTCCTTACCTATCGCAAAAAACTCCAAAAAAATAATACTTTATATGTATTTTTTATATTTTTTTAAGAGAAAAAGATAAATTATTTGTAAATGAAAATGTATGTTTTAAAATAAAAAAAAATCAAAAGAAAAATTCAATTTTAGTTGCTATTCAAATTGACATGACTCCATCCATATCACGAGTCATACCGCATGGAATCAAAACTCCGTAATTTTTTTTTTCTTTTTCCTTTTTTGGGGAATACAAGGAAATTCAATCGTCCACGTAGGAACTCCATAAGATTAGGTTGATTTGATCCGATTTGATTTGTCCATTACTCTACCAAAAGGAAAAAAAAAAAAAATTCTCTTAAAATGCTTTTCAATTATTTATTTAAAGTTGCAAAATATCTTAAAACTCATATTTATTTTTATATTCCGAAATTAAATTTGCGTATCATAAAATAGCCTATCACTAAAATTATGGAATCCGAAAGGTGGTAGTATTGCTATTTATGATTATAGACTACTATATGATACAGAATTTTAGTTTAAAGATATAAAAAAATAAAATAAGAGTTGAGAAGTATTGTGCAATTTAAGTAAATAATTGAGAGACATTTTAAAAAAAATTTCCAAATATATATTATGTCTAATGTGTATCCATATAGTACATGTTAATATAAATAAAACATCGCATATATAAATAAAGCATAAGAAAATTTATATGTTAAATTGACACTTATTAAATAGACACATGCGTGTATATATATACAAGTGTGTGTGAATATAGGAGGAGCATATACTAGTTAAAAGCTATATCTTTGTTCTGTCCTTTTATCTTTTCTTTGTATAGACATTTGTGGAGCCTTTGCATTGGTTGATAGCTCTATTTAGAGTTCTTACGAAAGAAAATATTTATTAATAGGTTATCATAGTGTTCTTTTTTTCTTTTTTTGTGACTTGATATCTTAGAATTTTCAATTAATTTATAAAGAATTGAGATACAATATTAAAAATCAACACAAGTTATTAATATGTTAAGTGAAGGTATTTAAGGAAAATTATGCCCGAGATGACTCAAAACTCACTTGATATGTTAAATGAAAGTATCTAAACTCCAGTTTGATTTGTAGACGGGGATGGGAGGAGAAGAGAGAGAAAAAATAACACTATTTACTTCCACTAAGTTATTTTCCTTTGTTTGGTTAGAGTGAAAGTAGAAGGTAAATAATTTTTATTATATATAATTTACTATTATATCCAATGCGCAAAAGTATAAATATTATATAAGAATTTAAATTTATGATATGTTTGTAATAAACTAATTTATAAAAAGATAAAATAGACTTTTTAACAGTATTTATGTCTTAATCCATCCGTTTCCGGAATGGCTAATTTGCTAACGTGGAAGAGGAAACTCTCTCTTCATATTTACATTCCTTTTCAACTTTTACGTTACAACCAAACGATATAAATATCACATTTATACCATAATCTACATACCTTACTTAATTTCATCCCAACCAAACTAGAAACAAAATATCACCACCGTACTATCACTTCACCGTCCATATTTTGTTACTTACATAAACTTATAAATGACAGCAATTTTTCTTTTTTTTTTCCTTAGAGAGAAAATGACAAGCAGTTAGTAGGAATAAATTTGGACACGTAACCCGACACATTCCATATTTTTTGCCTTCCTTGGGCCGTCTTTAAGAACCTAATTCCCACGCAAGATCATCTAGCATTGTACAGAAATTGTATTTAGATAATAGGAGGAATGACAAATTGGTCAAATTTTGCTAAGCTGACATGCCATTCTTAGTGAGATATATCAATACTGAATTTTTGAATGAGGCAATTACCAAATATATATATCACTATTAAGGTAAAGATAACACTAAAACTGAAAAATATGTTAATTTTATCAAAGATAGTTTTGTTATTAGACCAAATTCATAAATGGAAGCCCATCTCTATAAACTATACTAAAACACGTACATGAATCTAAATCAGCACTTACTAAAAAAGAGTTCAGAATTTCCTATTTATGGTGCCCAAATTTGATTCATGTACCAAAATAAAATAAAATAGCACATCAGAAGCTTACTTTGACGAAACCTAAAAGTTGAGGTAGTTGCACAAACAAAACGACAATACCACAGAGATTTCTCTTTTTCATCTCCAAACTGGATTCAAATGAACATGGAAAATATCAAATAAATTCCATAAGCGAATTTATGGTCATATTTAACTGCTACATGGATATCTTCACATAATCTTGGGTTAGTAAAGTAGTAGGCATAAAACCGATATTCAACTTTTCTATGTTTTGATCCTAATTGTGCTCAATAGACTGCCACCCCACTCCCATCCCTCCATCTTTTAATCATAATCTTAAGTAAAAGGGCTGGCAACATTGAGCAATTCTCATGTACATGGAAGAACACCAGTTCAGCGGCTTACAAAATGCATGCTGATGATTTTAAGGTCCCTTGATGATCTTTGAAAACGTGCCGGTTTCAGAGAAATAGGTGCTTTGCATTCCGCTGCCCAGTTGGTTGGCATGTGCTTGAGGATTGCTAAGTTCAATTCCCTGGAAAAAGGAAACAGCAATTAGAAAAAAGAGTGGCGAAGAGTTACATAACAACAGATACAAGTATGTTAGAGAAGGGATCCAAGGTTGACTAGTGGAAGCAAGAAAACAGACCAACAAAGTGATAAGCATTAACTGTAAAAGTGGAACTACAGCTGCCCCAAATCCAGTGAGTGTGCGTGCACGTCTATATGTGTATGTGTGTGTGTGTGTGTGTGTGTGTGTGAGAGAGAGAGAGAGAGAGAGAGAGAGAGAGAGAGAGAGAGAGAGAGAGAGAGAGAGGTGTCATGCCTCACAGCCATCATGCATCACTCGACCTTCTTTTTTTATTTTTTCCAAATTTTTAGCAAACAACAATCTCCTAGTTGATGTATGCCTAGTAGCAGAGGTTTTGAAACTACCATACAAAAGCTTTAGGAATTTTCTTTCAAGTATTGGATACCAAGTTTACCAAATAGGCACTAAATTGATCAAGGAAGCAACTAACCTGCACAGGAGTGAAGGCCAAACTTGAAGTCAATCCAGAGGTAGCACCACTACTCCCGTATTGCTTCTCCTTGAACCTGAAAAACATACCAAAGCATAAGTTTGAGCCATCATGGCATGCTTATGAAAAATCAATTGAATGAACTATCTCAATCAAGAGAGAGAGAGACATGAAGAAGATAACTGACGAATTTATCACCAGTAAAGCTCCAAAATAAGCATTCTAAACAATGCAGACAAAGATAAATGTACCTTTTAGCTACTTTAGAAGCAAGCTTGCTCTGTCCAATTGCTACCCGCAATTTGCCACTTCCAGCTTGACCCAACATCCCATACCCTTCACCAAGCCCATCACCTATTCGCAAGGAAGAATATAATTAAGCATGAATCAAGATAATATTATTAAAATGTAAAAACTAAATATCCACCATCTATACTGTCTAATCAAATGTGTGCACATCTGTGTGTGTATGCGTGCGTATGCAAATTTATGCGACAGGTAGGCGAGTGTTAATAGAAATTCAACAGAATAGAGATAGAGATGTTGTCAACTACGTGGAGGATAAAAAACAGATGCGCTGTTTATGTTCTACTGAAGCCACAATCAAAGCTAGAAACTTGGTCAGAACTGAACAGCTTGATCATATACGCAAACTCGTTGCATAGGAGCAGTAGTTAATCCTCCTTTTCTCATCAAATATAACTACTACTTACGCTTGCTTCCAAGTAACAAGTTAACTCTTTTTAGAAAACTACTATAACAAGCTTCACTTGTGTGCGTACTAACGAATATTTGTCCAGAGTGATAACAACATCAACATCAAGAAGATAACACATATATCATATATGCAACTGAAGATACGGAGATAAATAATGATTACCAAGAGAACTCTCTTCAGGAACTCCAAAAGCCATCCTATTTGCCAGCTTTCGCATGTCCGTCAGAGCATATCTAAGAGAAATTGGCAAAACTGGTTAGTTCATGAAACTTCCAAACCTATGGCAACTAAGCATATAATATTATGTACAGATGTACAGCTTTCACATGTCTGTCAGAGCATATCTCAGAGAAATGGGCAAAACTGGTTAGTTCATGAAACTTCCAACCCCATGGCAAATACAGATGAAGGCAAAGAATCCATAATACCTTTCTTTCATCTTGCGCAACCTACGGCCACCTCTCTTTTTCTTAGGCTCAGAATCAGGAACCGGAAGAGGTTTAGGCTGCTTTGCGGGAGGAGGCTCTTGCCATTTCTCAATTTTTTTCCGGATCTCTTCTCGAAACATTCTTCCAGTTTTCCCTGTTGGATCACCTCTAGTAGAGTCAACACGAGCTGCAAGAGTTGATTTTGCAGCCAAGAGCCGGCAGGCACGCATCCTCAAGGAAGGCGGAGTGCTCTGAAATATTTCTGTTTGCTCAATATAACCCACACGAAATTGGGAAGTTGCTGTGGAGAACCCTGCTAAGGTCTTCTTCTTGGCACCCAAAAGCTGAACATTACAAGCAGGCATCTTTGCAAGTGCAGAAAGACCACCAGCAGTTCCCATAAGTTTAGCAGCAACTGCACTTCCAACAATAGCTGAAAGATTAGGTGCGATGTATCCCATTCGGCTCTCAACAAAATCAAGGACCTTTTTTTTGGCTGAATCTAGGGCAAGAGCTCTATCACATGCATCAATTGTTTTCTGCAAGACGTCCTCTGGTAGTGGCTTTCCGCTTGTTGTTGATGCAGTAACTGAAACAACCATAATGATTGCAGAAGGCAAAAGCCCTTCAAGATCAACAAGGGTCAGATCCACCTCGTTCCCAATCTTTTTAACTACACGAGCATAATCAATGGGATGATGAACAAGAGATTCAAGTTCTGGAAACTTCAAGCGATACTTGTCACGGATGAAGTTGTGGATTATCACAATTTCATTCTCAATATCAACTGACAATGCATTGCAATCTACGATCAACTGATATTCAGGATCATCTTCCAAAATAATGCCCTGATAGTGGTTCTCAGACCCCTTTTCAAGAGCATCTTCAACTTTCTGCAAGATAAAAAAAAAAACACAATAAGAAAGTGAAAAGGCAAATTAACTGCACCAGAGAAACATGGAACCAATATGCAACAAGCAATGGTATGCGATGAGCTAAAATTTTTCATTAACCTGCATGATATCATTATAGCGTTGTGTCTTCTGCAGTTTGGAGACACTATCCAGATCATCATAATTCAGTGCTTCAATGTCTGCCAAGTCCCCATCAACATCTTCTTCCATATGTTCTGCATCCCCAGCATTCTCATCCTGAGGAAACCACGATATGAATTGAGTAAATAATTCACAGAACTTTTTTTTCACAAATAACACAAGCAAATCCCAATAAACAAAATCTACTAACAAGAATATCATCTTCATTATCAGACAATTCTTCAAGATCTGCCAGGAAAGAATCAGCAAGAGTGGCCTGAAAAACAAAAACTAAAATGTTAATGTAGAACTCATAAACAACTAGAAGAGCATGAAACTAGAAACTCTAAATTCTCTTAAAAGAATCAACTCAAAATCAAATAACTAAGAAATTCTATATACAATTTAACAAACAGATTAATACAACAGATTAGAAAACCACATACATGTAAGCAATATGATCATGAGCAAAAACAGATAATAACCATTTGCAAACCTTTAAATTACTCTCCAACATACTATGTTCTACTACAAAGTAATCAGTCGCCAACAGCTCCACATATAATGAGGAAAAGAAAACCCAAACACTATTGCAAAATCCAAGTCCAGCTCATAAAACTTATAGCAGAGAGCTACGGGAGGATACATTATACATAATATGAAAATTAATGCCACGGATTTTTACAGAGATACACGAAACCACCAGTCCTTATAACACATATGTATTATTACACAGTAAACAGCCAAAACACTATAAGGCGGAAAAAACAAAGTCACTTATCAAGCTAAATCAATTAAACAACCTAATTTGCTTTGGCATACATAAGCTATTCCTCCAACCCTAAGGCTTCGAGATAAATTAAAAATTAAAAAAAATCAGCAAATTCCAATAAATTAAGCAAATACTTCATATAACTCGGATTAAAACAATGAAAGCTAAACAATATCTAAAAAACAATGAAGAAAAACTAATCGAATTCGTAACAAATTTCAACTTTCTGATAATTACAGCAACTGATGAGACAATCATAAACATAATTTTACAAACAAATTCAACCATTGAGTACTAAACGTACCATAATCGAGAAGATTTAATTGCAAATACAAAAGAGGAATCAGGAGATCGATGGGAGCAGCAGCTTATCAGAGAGAAGAGGAGAGTAATGTCCTGTGCTTGAGGTTCCGGCACAACCCAATTGTAATTATCCGGATTACTAAACCGCCTAATTAAACGACGCGTTACTTTAGTGAAGTAAGATTTAAATTTCAATTTAGTCCCTGAAAGTTGGGACTTATCTCAATTGAGAATCTAAGTTTTAAAAGGTTTATGAAAAAGTCCTTAAAATAATAGAATGTGTTCCAATCGAGTCCCTTCTGTTAATTCCATAACTTATTTGACGGAATTGTGTGTATTTTTTTATAATTATTTTTAATTTAAATTTTATTATTAATTTTACATCATTTGAATACTACTTTGAAGTGGCTTTTATGTATACTTGAAATTGGATATTAATTTAGAAAATTTGTGGTTTCTAATTCTTCCTTATATTAGTGTGAAATGTAAATTATTTGTTAAAGAAGACATCACAAATAAAGTGAAAAAGTGTGAAAAGTTTTTATTTTAGAATAACTCTAATTAGACTACTAAGTTGCATTTGGAATTGTTTTCCTTGCTAAAACTTTGATTTTGAAATTGATTAAACTGTTTTTTTTTTTTTTTCCGAAGAAATAAAGTTCAAAATGAAAAATATATAAAAATCTTCATTTTGAGATTTAATATAAATGTATCCTAGTGTCCGACTTGTAATATTGTAGTTAAAAATACTTTTTTACCACGTCTCTAAATATGATGTATAAAAAAAAGAAAATGAAGCGATAAAAGAAAATTAAAAAATCTCACATAAACATGATGATCTCTTTCTTTTCTTTCTTTCTTTTTTTTTTTTTAGAAAACGTTCATAAATAATATCTACTCATCAACTAAAATTCTTCAACATATATACGTACTTTTTAATACATATTTTTTTAATACTCTTTCATAAATAATATATTAAAAAATACAAGAATAATATTTTAATATATCTCGATAAAAACTTCATCTATACATTCCATGTTCCACATTAGGTGGTGTGACTTGACGATGCTGCATTTGATACATGTTCTCCCATGCCTTAATTCTCATCTTCTCTCGATTTGCTTCCCATCCTAATTAAACGTTCATAAATCAAAACACCAAATATTAATTAAATTCATTAAAAATTAATTCAGACTCAACTCGAATTATATCAGAAAAATTATAAAGAAATATTTAAATAAAAAAAATGTAATATTAGAATTATACACTTACCAAGAGCCACATCAATGCCTAGAAGACCAAGCTGGCGATATTGTTGACAAAGGGAAATTTTGGTGCATAAAAAAGTGAAGATAAAATCCCATAAAAGCTTTCCTCTTAGCCAATATTTGGTTCTCATTTTAACACGATAAGGCCAAGCACATAAAAATGCACCAATTGAAAATGTTATAGAATCCATCACTAGGTATATCACTGCATGTTCCCACCAAGCTGCACCACAAAATATTATTATATAATTAAAAACATATTAATTTTTGTAAACCCAAAAAAAATTCTTTATATAATTTAAAAAACTCTCTTTTTGATAATTAAAAAATCCTTACATTAAAATGTCACACGAATTTCTTAAATTTTCTTATGGGTGATGTATTTCATTCTTTGTAATTATTTGTTTTATTAATATAATATAAAGCTCTATTTTTAAGGAAAAAGTATTGATCAAAATCACTTAGTTTATGTTTTTCATTATTTAAAATAAGTAAATTTTACCTTATTTTAAATTATAAGTTATTTTTGGGTTATTCTTAATTGCTTATTAGATCTGCTTTTAGTTTAAAATAAGTTGAAAAATATTATGCTTAAATAAAAATAAAAACAGTAAAAAATAGACCATTAATTATACTATATGACAAATAAAAAAATGAATAACTTACGTGTTTGTCCTTCATTCAAAATTTCCGCAATTTGGCCAAAGGTAACACATGGACAACAACATGTTAAGCAACCTGCAATTGTGAAAAATCCTAAATTTATAAATAATTATTCAAGATTTAGTAAAATAAAAAAAATTATCCGAGGAAAAAAATAATCTTGAAGAAAAAAAAGATTTGATAAAGAAATAATATTAATGTTAATGATAAATATGTTCCTTTTTTTTTTTTTTTTGGCTAAATAATTATGAAAGATGTAACTTACAATTTTTGGCATCAGAAAAACAATCAAAAGGGCCAGTCGTCCATGGATTAGGATAAGGAAACATTGCATAGCCGTATCCATATGGCACAAAAGGCTGTCCGTACGGGGCAAATTGGAAATGATGAGGTGGTGGTGGTGGCGGCATCATCATCATCGGTTGGTTATAAATTGGAGGTGGTGGCATCATCAAATTAGGTCCAAAAGGAATGGGAGGAGGAGGAGGACGTGGCGGTGCTGCCGCCGTTGCCGATTGTGGTCGTGCCGGTCGAGGTGATGACGGTGAGGGTGATATCGTTGGTGAAGATGGTAAGAATGTTACATTTGTGATGATATCTTTTTTAGACGGAACATGAATCATTAAATTTTTGTTAATACTGTCGTTTTCAGAATGCGGTAGTGCTGCTGCCGTCGGTTGTTGTTCTGCCGGTCGGAGCGGTTGCGGTGTTGACGATGAAGGCGACATCGGTGGTGGTGAGGATAGTAACAACGATGTATTTGTGGCAATATTTTCTTTAAACGAAGCATGATCAGTTGAATCCTTTTTAAGGTTATCATCTTGATGTGTTTCATTCGTTGAACCTTCAATGTTGGTTTTGTCTTTGTTAAGATCAGACATGACTCGAAACAATATATATAAATAATGAAGAAAATGTTCTTTCAATTAGGGGAAAATGTTGAAAACAAAGAGATTAAACAATGAACAAAAGAAGAAGAAAATATGAGGAACAAAATGAAGGGTTTTTCCAAATGATGATTTTGGGGGATGGGGATTGGGTGGGGAGGCAATTGAAGGGGGAAATGTTTTTTTGGTAAAGAATGAGGCAGTTTGTGTTTCATACAAAGAGGAACGGTTTATGAGGGGTTTTGGACGGTCAAGAAATTTTGATATATTGAGGTTGGATATGATTCGAATCAAAATTTCTGATATGAAAAGATTGCTCTATTGTTCGATTATTATATTGTCAATATTTGGTTTTGACTTTTTTACTTTTTAGTTATATATAAAAATAAATAATGTTTTTACAATAAAATTTTAATGTGTATTTAAATCAAAGTGATAGTTTGATTGGCGCAACATTTTTTACCAAAATTTTTTTACTAATGAGAAGCTTCAAATTCGAAATGTCAATACAATAAATATTATTTGTTAACTTAATATTATTATAAGAGATATATTTTTAAAAAATTTTGAATTAAAAATACTCATTTAAAAGGAAAAGGAAACAAAAGCTCATCCCTCCTTCTTTCTATAATAAAAAAGAATATAAAATATTATTTAATATATTTTTGTATATTAAAGGAATAGCTGAAAAAAAAGAAAAACAAAAGGCCTAATTGTCAAAGAGGCATATGATGAAGGGCATGCACCGGCCCACACCAATATCTTTCACCACCGACGCACACTCATGTCATTTGCCTTTTCTCATTCTTTGAAGAAAAGACGCATACATCCCATGATCACCTAACAACCTTTTGAGATTGATGCCCAATAATATGACAGCATTTTGGAAAGTAGATTATCAAAAACAAATCCAATGAATAACTCGTATTGGTAAATAATTTTGTTATTTAGAAGTTTCGAGTTTAAAATATTTTAATTAAGAATATACGTTTTTAAAATTTATACATAAATATTAAAATTTAAAAAAATAATATAATTTTTTATGTAAGATATCTGTTATATTCTTAATAAATAAGGAAGGAGAAAAATATTGAAATAGATAATAAAGAATTAAGGGAGGATAGAACTGGAAATAGATAATAATCATACATGAAAATGTGTAAAAAGACTTATAATTGTTACCATCTAACTTAAACTTAAAATGACTTATATTTTTTATCGCAAAGAATATACACATACAATAAATCATTGAGAATAATTTCAAAACATCTTATAAATTAAAATAAGCTAAAAGTACCTGAATATTAAATATTTATCAGTTGCTTCAAAGGCCCGTTTCAGGAAGAAAAACAAATCAAATCAAGTTTGTTCAAAACTTTAAAAAAATAAAAAATAAAAAATAAAAAGATTGCATGCATAAACAACCTTCCATGATTACTACAATCAATAAAGAGATGCATAATTGTGAGCATGGTGGAACAACTCTTATTGGAAAGATAACTGAAAGCCAATTTCTGCTTTTCATGTGGAATTCTTGCCACTCAAAAATCATTCATCCTATACACTTTTTTTTTTCCCCCTATTTTCCATAAGCTCATCCTATAGATAAATAAAGTGTCTAGAATTTGTGAATTAATTAGTAACTATGATCAATTGAAAATTATTAGCATTTTCAATATTATATATAGTAAAATTAGTTTAAATTTGTTTTTATAAAGAGCCCAAATTTCAGAATTGTAAATCTATTTAAATTTCTTTTTTTTTTTTATAATATAAATTTATTTTAAGTCTGTGTATTGTATTTGTCTTCGTAACATACATTAATATATATAGTAATTAAATCTTATTAGATTTAAAAACTTAATAAAAATTATTAAATTTTAAAAAAAATTATATCTTAATTTAAAAAATTAATTTATATTAACGTAACGCCTTTGATAAGGCTAATTATTTTTATTTTCTAATAAAAATGGGGATAAATTGTCATAGAAAACAAAAGGCAATTTGGATTTCTTAGTAGTAAACGAAATAGGGGGATTGGATGGTTGAGATTAGGTAAGATTTAGATGTAAAATTACTAATTTGGGATTGTTATGAAATAATCATTCCGCTTTCACTCTTGATCATTATCATCATTTGGGATCGAACGTGCATCCATCAACCGTGTAATTAATTAATTAATTAATTAATTAAAAATAATAACTAATCATCATTCGTTTATCCATATACAACATGCTCTTCCTCCTCTCTTATTATTCTTATTATTATTGTTATTATTATTACCTTTTTTAAAATGCAGTCCATAACTACATAAACACGATGCAATACAGTCCGGACAAACTTCAGATTTATTTAATATTGCTATATACAACCTCTCTAAAATAATAAAAAAATTATCGATTTTAGATTTTAACTCTAATTCCAATCCAAATGCACCTTGATATAGGGTATCATGTTTCTTTTGTGAATCCAAAAGCCATGATAAAAATCACAAAAATTCAAAGGGAAATGATTTTTTAGCCGATTTACTATTATTTAGTCTTTATTTTTTTTTCAATTATCATGCCATCCTTATTTTTCCTTAACCTTATGAATATTACTTTGTTGTAAGTCAAAATTGGGACAATTAACGACTTTTTTAAGTACACAACTTATACGCCTCTTGACAAGAGAAAGGACACAAAAAAAAATATTTTTTTATATTTTTCTAACAACTCAAACCTTAATTTTGTATTGTAAAATAAATAAATATTGCTCAAGTTGCCTCTCCATTTGCTTAATAAGATCTATATATTTTCTCAAAATAGCTGTCATCAAATATATTCTCACCAATACAAGCATTATGGGATTAGGTAAGTAATGAAAAATAAAATTTTTAATTTAGGTTTAGGAGTTGGCTATTGAAACTTTTTTTTTTTTTAAATTAATTCGTGTTAAATCTTACTCTTCTGTTATGTTGTAGGTTAATTTAAGATATTCCTTTTCTAAAAAAGTTAAAGGGTCGATTGTTACGTTGATTTTTCAGTTGGTCTAATACATTCGTTAGCGAATACAAAAATCCAAACATAAAATAGTGAAAAGCATATTTAAAAATTATATACACCTTAAAAATTCAAATATTTAATATTTTTAACACAAAAAAAACATATTATTTCATACTACATTTTCTATCAAGGTAGAAAGAATTATTAAATAGACAATGGGTCCAAATAAAAAAAAACCAAATTTAATTGGGAAAAAAACAAAAAAACAAGCATCCCACCATCCCCATCAAATATCATAATCTTGTTAGGTATGTATTGCCTAGCAAAAATAGAAATGTGTTAGGTGAGTGTTTTACTATAGTAAGTTCATCTTTTCAACTTTGAAGGCCACATATACATCAAAATTGACCCCCTCCTCCGTTTTTTTTATAGAGAGAGAAAATGTGAATCGAACTCATAATCTATCGCATAATAAAAAGTATTTTTAATCAATTGAAATAATACTTTATCACGAATTTCTCTTATTTAACCGTAGAAATATCTAAATATGCTATATGTAATCTGTCCAACCTGCTCTCTAACTTTTTCTTAATACTAAATTTGTCCAACTATGCTTAAAAAAAATGTCTAATTAGTGTGTACATACAAGTTTTTGAATAAAATATACTAAATGTGATCATTTAGGTCTAATAAATCTTTAAAAATTGACGAAACAAAGTTCGTTCCCTTTCTCGTCAAGTAGGACCGGTGTCCCAATTGAAGTCGGACTGGTTCAACATTCTGAGCCAGGACTTTCCTCACGGAAGGAAAGCACCCAGGACACAGTGGTTATGGCTAGGGCTGTAAACGGGTCCAGACCCTCAGGGTACCCCCAGACCCGGACCCGTACTCTTATAGTGAAACTTGGACCCGGACCCATACCCTCCAGGGTATAAAATTCTGGACCCAGACCCGACCCTCCAGGGTCCAGGATAGGGTACGGGTCCGTATGACATTTTTCTATTTTATTTCTCTGTTAAACAAAAATATGTAAAACAATGTATAATTAAAAAAATAAAAATTTTAACATGATTAACATAATCTCCTTAACATTTCTTTCAACAAATAAAATCATTTAACATCTCTAATTCACATAATTAAAAGTTCAAATATACACAAAATCGTCATAGTGTGAGTGTGATATGATGTGAGTGTAGTTGGTTGGTAAGTAGGTAGAGTAGAGGTAGTAGGTTAGGGTTAAAGATAAGAGTAAAATAATATGTTAAAAAAATTATAAATTATATATTAATATAATATAATATATAAAATATATTATTATTTTATTAATACTGGGTATACTGGGTCCAGGGTATCACTATACCTTACCGGACCCATATAGCAAGATATAAATACAGGGTAAGGGTACGAGTCCGGGTCCGCGGGTATAAAATTTAAACCTTACCCGCTAAAAACGGGTACAGACCCGTGCGGGTACGGGTAAGACCCGCCCCGTTTACAGCCCTAGTTATGGCCTAACTGCTATTCTGCTGCGTGGTAGCCCTCCATTAATTTGAAAGCTTCACAGTTATCATGGGACTGATTCCCATTGAGAAAGGGTCCTTCCCTTCTCGGAATGGGCACAGGTATCTACATAGTGTAATGTCGGTCGCACATTCAACATAGCGTTCGGACTCATGTGCCTTCCAGAACCAAGGGTCTTCGAGCCTGCTACGTACAATTAGCCAGCCTTGTGGCGGTAAAAGGATTAGACATCCCCCATGCTACGGTTTCGAGTCGCTTGCCCGCTACTTACACATCTAGAGTTTCGTATTGAACTACAGAACGAAATTCAATGGCTGGACTTATAAGGCCCTTAGATAGCACTTGCCCTAGTAAGGTCCTTTGCTTCAGGACCTGTCCCTCGGAAAGAGTAATAAAAAAATATATCAAATTCTAAGAAAATGAAAATTTTAATTTAAAATTTTAATACTATTTCCGATTATAAATATAATTTCTTTTAAGCCAAAGATTAATTCTTAAACTTATAAATCTCCCTCTCTCCTAATTTATTAATAGCACATTTAGTACAATAGAACAAAACAAAATAGAATTAAAATCTTGCACCCTCAATTAATCGATAACTTATGGATATCGAATTTAAAAAAAAAAAAAATTCAAAACATGGAAGAAAAGGGCAATCATGTAAAATAAATGAAAATGATGGGGCTTAAAGGGCGTAACAACAACATAAGACCAACCAGAAAACAACAGTAGACATTGAAATTCTGACAAAAATTGAGAATCCCCAAACCTAAGCAAATTCCCAAAACTTTCAACCCTCATTTTAAAAAGGAAACCCTAATTGAGTGCCCTATCATTTTATATTTCTACTTTTTTCCCCACTCTTTATTCTTCAAATTTTTTTCTTTTCTTTTTTATTTATTTACAAATTACAAATATAAATTAAAAAATAGCATGGTTAAGTCCTTAAAATATTTAGATACGATCCTTAAAATTTAGTTTATTAACGTTTTTAATTAATTCTTCAGACAATTCTTGTATTTTTTTTACTTGTTATATTATAGTTCTAAGCAATAATTAATAAGTTTTTATTACCTAACAGATTAAGTTTCAATTATATTTTGTTTGAAAAACTAACGTGTAATTCATATTTTAGCTTTCGAATTTTTTCATGGGATTAACTTGGGTAAATATAGAGAACTAAGTATTTATAACAAAATAATCTTAATTTGTGGAGTATAAGGACAAAAAAATAAATTAAGAAGATCTTATAATTTTAAAATTTAAACTTTAAGAATTAAATAGAATATTTTTTAAATTTAATTGTAATAACTGACAACTTTCCAATTGAAGAGAGAGAGAGAGAGAGAGAGAGAGAGAGAGAGAGAGAGAGAGAGAGAGATCAACGCGTCTTTTGGTTTTATTATAAGCAGAGATTCTCTTTCTCTCTCATCCTCTCCTCAATAACGCTTCATCCCTCTGCGGCGCCTTACACACAAAAGATCGAATATATAAAACGAGAGGGTGAGAATTGAGTGATAGATTATTCTTGCTTGGTCACGTTCACACCACTCTCAATCAGTGACCACTTGGGTCTGCTCTGTGTGTGGCCCCAAAAGACTACGTCTTTTTTTGTAGTATTTAAAGGGATTTTTAGATTCATAGATGGCGGAGGAAGAGCAAAGTCGGGTTCTTGGCACTGAATTACCATCGAAAAGGGCCCGTGAAGAAGAGGAGGTTATTAACGGTGTTTCTTCTGTCGTTGAAATGGCTGATTCCGTTAATAATAATAATTCTGCAGATGGGCAGCCGCTTCCTCGCGGTATTTCTTCCGTTATTCCTGGATGGTTCTCGGAGATTAGCCCAATGTGGCCTGGTCCGTTACTTCTACTCTTTACAGTTCTGGATTTCATTTTTATTGAATTTTGCTTCTGTTTGAGGTTTATATTTTGCTGGAATGGATGATTTTGATTCAAAGTTGGGAGCTTTTGTTTGAATTATTGCATCTTTCGTCCAAAGATTTATGTTTTCTGGGTTTTTTTTAGATTAGCCCAGTGTGAATTTCTGGGTTCTGTCCTGGCTGATGAATGTAGAAGTTACTAGTATTCCTGTGTTTGCAATTAGGAGGGTTGTTTATGTTCCTAGGTCTGGGATAAGGAAGGGATTTAAAGGGATCGACTGCAAAAATTTATTGATTTCTGTAATTTTCATATTTTCATTCTCTTCATCCTGAGACTTTTCAGATTCATTTGTTTCTTTTTACCTGAAATATCTTCAAAATTTTCACCTCTTACCAACATGTTTTGTCCAAAATTTCTGCCAAAATAAGAAGCAAAATTGATGCCAGTTTCCAGTGCCTTATATAAGCAACGTTCTGTGCCTAGTTCAGCTGTACTTTTTTTTCCTCTTTTAAGTTTTTTGGATCAAGTTATTTAGTTTATAAGAATTATGCAGGAGAGGCACACTCATTGAAGGTAGAAAAGATACTGTTTCAAGGGAAATCTGATTACCAAGATGTTATGGTCTTTCAGGTGCTTAAAACCAATCCATTTTGATAGAATTCTTCACTTTTTAGTATGGTTTCATCTCTGCTGAGTGTATAATTATCGGCTGACTTTTGTTGCAGTCATCAACTTATGGAAAGGTTCTTGTTCTGGATGGTGTTATTCAACTAACAGAGAGAGACGAATGTGCTTATCAAGAAATGATTACGCATCTCCCACTCTGCTCCATTCCCAATCCAAAGAAGGTATTCTGATGTAACAACTATTTGTTGTTTCCTTCCGTTCCATCTTAATCGCCCTTGTCTTATATTTCTTATTGACCATGTAGGGTGAAAGAATGATCTTTTCTTGAAGCTTACGATCCAACTTTCACTCCCTTTATCTCTCTTTTTTTTGGTGCAATAGAGTTTAATCAAAAGAGTTACAAATAAGTCTAATAGTAGTTTCCCCACGAGCATCATCAGTCATATTTTGGCTTACAAAAAGGGGGGATCCGGGAACAAGACAAGAGATAAGGAGCCATCCTGTCCACTATGTCTGGCTAGCAGATACGTGTTTGCTTCCCAGTAGACATGGTGCAATCAGCTATAAGTAAACATCCTGAGAAGATCCCTTTATCTCTCTGGGTTATAGACAATCAAATACGTGTCTTTTTCTCTTCCTTCTGAAGCTGGAATGTAGAAATGGGTAAGAAAATCAAATCAATAAAGCAGGAGCAATCTTCCTAGGTCCTCTAAGATCCCTTATATTTATTTGCTATTATGGAACACATAGGCAAATTTTCATGTTAGCCATGATGACCCCAGTACTACTCATTCCCACTCTTCCCTCTCCCTCTGTTAAAGCTACTTAAGCTGTTGGTATATACTTTTACATGTTTCAATTCCTGTATCTTAAATTATAAATCGACATATGCTTCTGTAGGTTTTGGTTATTGGAGGAGGGGATGGCGGTGTCTTGCGTGAAGTAGCTCGTCATTCCTCTGTCGAGCAAATAGACATCTGTGAGATTGATAAGATGGTGGTTGATGTGAGTCATCATCCATTTTTCTATCTCCCTGTTCACCTAATTTTTGTTACCATCATCAACTTCTCAATTTGGAGATTTTTGTTTGGGACAATTCCTCTTAATCTTCATGTTAAGTAGTTACTGAATTTGTTTCCCCTCAGGTTTCGAAACAATTTTTCCCTGATGTTGCTGTTGGATATGATGATCCACGTGTGACACTCCATGTTGGTGATGGTAGAGTCTGCCATACCTGTTCCCTTCATCTTCCAAGGATTGTTTATCTACTTTCCTCTCTTAGCTTGAACTCGTCTTATTTTTGGCTTTTGTTGAAAAAACTGTAGGAGTTGCTTTTCTGAAGGCTGTTCCTGAAGGAACTTACGACGCAATTATAGTGGATTCTTCTGATCCGATAGGTAAAAACAATCTCCACTCAACCCTCTTTCTTGTTTTCTCGTCAGTTTATTATAACGTATAAGCGCTAAATACAACTTTCGCATCCCTCAGGCCCAGCGCAAGAGTTGTTTGAAAAGCCATTCTTTGAGACAGTTGCTAGAGCACTTCGCCCTGGTGGAGTTGTTTGTACTCAGGCTGAAAGCATATGGCTTCACATGCACATAATTGAAGGCATAGTTGCAAACTGCAGACAGATATTTAAGGGCTCTGTTAATTATGCATGGACAACAGTTCCTACTTATCCAAGGTATTCCCTTCTTACTACCTACCCCATGCATTTATATATTCAGTGGCTGAAACTATATATTTTACTCGCTGTAAATTATTTGGTATCTCGCGCTTTAAGCACTGGCAACTATATACATTGTTCATTGTTATTGGTTTCTATTGCAGCGGAGTTATTGGTTTCATGCTTTGCTCTACCGAGGGGCCATCAGTAGATTTCAAGAATCCAATTAACCCAATTGATAAAGATGACAGTAGTTTCAAAAGGCCCTTGAAATTTTACAACTCCGAGGTAAGTACCATTTGGACATTCTACAGTTCTTTTTATGTTGATCCCCATTCGGCTATTTGTTTTTTTTTCCTGCAACTAAATTCGCGTGCCCGTTGTTGCACCCTGCAACAGATCCATTCCGCTGCTTTCTGTTTGCCATCCTTTGCGAAGAAAGTGATCGAGTCAAAAGCAACGTGAGAGATTTTTGAGCAGTTGAGGATGGAGCCATTTTCAGCAGAAATGTTTGTTATAGAGCGGCAACCCCAAGCAATTACAATAATGGGAGAGGATGAAGAGGGATGATGAATTGGGGGAGGGGGTTTGGTTTATTAGGTAATCTTCGGTTAACTGGATTTGGAACATTTTTGCATATTTTTGACGTGTTAGGGATTTGCCTTTAAAGCTTTAATTTTAGTTTTTGTTACTAGCAAAGTACCATATTATGTTGTATTAGCCAGGAGGACATGAGGAGAAGAATTGCCTTTTCTTAATTATTACGGAAACAATTACTCCAAAACTGAATTTTCTACTTTAAAAGAAAAATATATTCTTAATTTATTTAATTCATTAAAACAGACAGATTTTGAGATGGAACACAGTATAATAATTGTTCGGATGGTCTATAATATATTCTGTAATATTCCATATAACATTATAAAAAAAAAAAATGTTTCAAGAAATTTAATAATATTATATTACAATCGATTCAGAATGATATAATAACTACTCAGATCTTTTGCAGAATCATTTAATTCTTTTTCACTTATAAAAGTCATTCTTTGTTTTGGGTCACTTAGGATTAGATTTAAAATTAAAAATTCATTTATTTATTTTTTTTTGCTTTTTTAATTTGAATATCATTTCTCTCACAAATCTAAAATAAAAATTCTCTACTTTTGACATTTATATTCTTAATTCCAAATAGATCCTAAACTTTTGAGTATTATTAAAGAATATGTTATTTATTCTTCTATATGTAAATGAATAATTCTAAAATAAATAATCTCTACTTTTGACATTTATATTCTTAATTCCAAATAGATCCTAAAGTTTTGAGTATTATTAGAGAACATGTTATTTATTCTTCTATATGTAAATGAATAATTGAAAGTGACTAACTTATTGCTTTGACTGACTACTGACTACCTTTTTGCGGAGATGACTTCTACAAGATCATCTACTGTTTTTTCCTCTCCCAACAGAGATGAATTTTTGGACATTACTTTCAATCTACTGTTTTTTCTTTCATAGTTGAAATCATCTCTTAGGTAAGACAACTTTGTATGGGTTTCAAACCTAAAATCCAAGCCAACAGTAATTAGTTAAAAAAACTCAGAGGACGAAGATTAATAGCAGACGCATGAGAGAGCTGTTGCACAACTGAGAACATTAATGCTCATTCCTTACGACCTAAAACACATAACAACAACAGGGGGTAAAACTAGCCTTAAAGATCATCAAAAGGAGTTCGTTCTACGACTCAACTCAATTAACATCTGTCAGGCTGAAGATATACCATAAAAATCATTTAATGATAAACGGGAACTGAAACAGAGAGAAAAACCATAGTTCACCCCAGCTGGAGTCTCTAGTAGGAATCCTCGCTGAGAGAGAGAGAAGGCGACGAACGAAGCAGTTGCTCAAGGCTACGCTGCAGCAACTTAAGCTTGTAGTGGAATGAGGATTGTTCATTCAACTAGAAGAGTACCCAAGACCATTCAGGCTTTCATCTCAATTTTGATGTTTCAAGGAAAGTCGAGGACTGTTGACGCCACTTAGTGTAGAAGATAAGTACACTTCATAAAGGACCATGATCTCTACTATCATGCAGCTTGAATGCTTAAAAGTAAGAAGCAGAGTGGTCAGATCTCTTCCACCAGCTAGGTGGATGACAGACCTAAGGAAGCTTTACTGCACGAAAAGTTTTGTGCAACCAAAATTCTGAGCATTGCACTACGAATCATGGGCTGAAACTCACAGTGAAGCTCAAGGAACACGTGGAGGATGACATGTGCAGAAGCATACGGTAGTAAGCCGCGTGGAATAAGATGCAAGGAGAGGCAAAACGGTGCAGATTAGCCGATAACCACACCTCAAAAACAGAAAATATAAAATGTTATAGATGCATCTGGAGTAATCATAGCATTTCGAAAGCTAAACAACAGATATATAGCATCATGCTTCAATTAGAAGTATGAAATAGACCTCCAAGGGCTAGTATAAGCCAACTTGTGCAAGCCAATAGTAAAATGAGGCCAAACCATGACATTTGGCGTCCGTATAGTATTGCAGCCAACCCAAGGTCCAGGATCAAAACACAACCACTGACCAGTCATCAACTAAAATAAAGCTACTCGTCTTTCCCATCAAGCTTGTCAGCCTAGAGCAAACGCACCAAATATCACATCCTCCTCCAGATCAGTCCCTGAATAAAAACAGATCAACTTGCATTAGATTCCAATGCTCAGCCGATGGTGGAGACTGTAATACAAATAAAGCTTTGATTCAGACTAACTCAGTCCAAGGCAACCCAATTTGGTCGAACTAGAAACAAGTTTCTTGACGCAGATTACAGTATAATGTCCAACAGAACAAAAGCAACCATTAGAAGAACTTCCAAGCACTAGAATCAAGAAAAATAACATACCCATTAGCATAAGGTGAATCACGATGGGCCCGGTGACTTGCTGGTGACCTGCTGTATTTACCACCGCTGAGGCAAGGTGATACAATGCAAGGATGAGAAAGAAAACCAGAACACGTAAACCTAAAACAAAACAAAATACCAGCATTTGCTTGAGCATTTCTTGGAAGTGCGTACATACCCGTTACCATAAGGTGAATCCCGACGACCATGACGGTAGTCAGGTGACCTGCTGTAGCTACGACCTCTTCGAGGAGGAGAGATGCTGTGGCGCCTTGGAGACCTTCGCCTAGGAGGAGTGTGACTCCTGCAATACAAGCATCAACTATGATAGTGCATATATCACAGTATGAACTCTAAACAGTAACAGAATGAGTACAAGGAGATGAACTATAGCTCGTGTTGTTCGTTTTAGAATTACAGGTCAATAGGTTAGTTTTGAGCATGCAACATCAAAAACTGATCATGTGGCACAGCAAAAGACCGGGTAACAAACAAGTCATGAACTTGATCTGCAGTGAGTTACTGTATTGTCCATTTGAAATAAACAACTGTAAATCACAGAGTGGCAGCTTATGCAATTCAAGAAACTTTAAAAAGCCAAAGCAAGGAAAACAAAAAAGAATGCATATCAATTTCTAAATTACAACACGATGTCAACATCTATATCAAGAACCTAAACCATGATAACTACATTGAACCAGTGAAGCTGCTGCCGCTGCTGCTGCTGTGAACGTGGCAGAAGCAATTGCATTCAACATGCTCACTCACAAAGATTAGTCCAATGTATCTATCATAGGAGGCTCGGAAGTCCCAATGAAGCAATGTTTCTGAAATTTAATTATTCCAAACAAATGGCTAGTTGGAGGATTCAACATACTTGACATGTGAAAAAATCTTCCTGTAAACTTTCTTTGCTAGAAAGAAAATTCAAGAAACTCACCTCCGCCCATAACTTGGACTTCTTCGGTATCGAGGACTAGGACTTCCCCGCCGTCCACTTCCTAATCCCCTTGACCCAACGCGCAAGTGACACTCGCGGGCAAAATGACCAGGTTCGCCACACTCATAACACTTCATATCCTCCCCTCCACGACTGCGACCGCCACGGCCTCCACCACCTCCTTTGGAATTGTGTGAGAGCTCCACCCGCCAGCCATTCTTACCTATTAAATCAATTTGTAAAAATAGAGCTTTTAGAAGCTATGGACAAGAGGGTTGTTCAGAGAGCAAAGAGAAGGAGAAGAAAGTACGACCTATGAGTAACTGAAAGCAGGCCAGTCAAATAAATCACTAGAAGCAACTCCTTGCAAAAGTGCAATACTTCTAAATTCATAGTAGCTCACTTACCATCTATTTCTCGGATTGCATCTAAAGCATCCCTGCGATCGTCAAATTCAATGAACGCATAACCTGGAGGTCTTCTAGCAACCCACACACTGGATATGGTTAAAGATTAAGTAAGAAGAACCATGAGTCCAACAAGAAGTAGATATAGACATAACTACAATAGCAATACTGATCAATTCCAGTAAAACTTGTACATCACTGGAAACAATGATACATGAAACTAAAGATATCAATATCACATGCAGCCAGCACCTTCATTATCTAAACTTTACCATCAGGATACGCAGAATACCTAAAAAACAACGGATCTAGTTCTCCTTCAACAAGTTTTGCATTAAAACATTGACATAAGCTCACAACAGTTATAAAATCAGAAAAACAAACAATGGAAACTAGTTTTGCATTGAAATAATGACACCGGAATAAGTCATAACAGTTATCAAAATCACCAAAACAAAACATACCCTAGGTAAAACAATCACAGAGGAGCAAATTAAACCAAAATTACAACAATTACCTTCGAAGAACACCGAATGCACGGAATTCATCCTCGAGGTCTCTCTCCGACACCCGCGGGTCCAAATTCCCAACATACACCCGCGACATTTTCTCCTTCCTGTTCGTTGCAGATTTTTCAAAACCACAAAAACAATAAATCAAATAAAAAGAAATCGTAAAACATCAAAGATCAAATAGCTCACCCTAAGCAAGATCGCACTGCTTCTGGATTGAATTAAAATTGAAGAAATCTTTCTAAAACCCTCCCGGTTAAGAGAGAGAGAGAGAGAGAGAGAGAATAGCGGGAATACTTTTGGTAATGAAATTCGATAGAGCCTTCTAGAAACTATAGGGCTTTAATGGCGTCTCGATATCGGTCCCTACAAGGAAACAAAATGGGCCTATCCTCTCAAAATTCTCGGAGTTATGAACCCATTAATTCTTTGGGCCTACCTAACTAATGAGCCCATGAGTCCATGACTTTTTTTTTTTTAAACTAAATATCACTCATGCATATCTAATATCTAAGGTAATGTGTACATTGCAGGATGTAAATTATGGTAAATTAACTGTTAATTTGGTTTGTAGAGGGAAAGAAGGAGTGGCGCCATTTACTTACACTAAAAAAAATATATTTTTTGACTCCAAAATTTTATGGTACGGATATGGGGAAGTAAATCATAATTATTTCCTTATGTTTAATTGGGATAAAAAGTGGAAGATAAATCATTTTTATTGTTTACAATTTACTATTATGTTCATCTTATAACGTTATGAACGTTATATATATGAGGTAGACGTTTAGTTTATGATAAATTTGTAATAAACTAATTTGTAAGATATTAAAATAGACTTTTTAACATCATTTACGTTTTAATTCATCCATTTAGAGAGAGACTAATTTACTGATGTGAAGGGAAATAGCTCTCCTCTTCATTATATCTCATCAACTTTTACGTTGCAACTAAATGACGTAAATAGGACATTTACGTCTTGCTTTGCATCTCCTTCATAATTTTATTTCAACCAAATTAAGACTTAACGCGCATATCAGGATAAGTTATTGTAATCTATCTCTAAACATTTTACAATTAGATATAGTAAATATATATTTTCTACTTATATTCTTATAAAAATTACTTTTAATCCAATTTTTTACCTTTCCTTCAAATACTTTATATTATGCATTTTCAGATTCTACAATTTCTAATATTATCGCATGGTATTTTTAATTAATAAAAATTATTTTATATTTATACCTCGATGTTATTTTCTAAGGGACCGATAAATCTCACTCGGAAATATGAATGTATAGCGCGAAAAAAATAATTATTTTCTCTCATATTTCTCTCTCTTCTCTCTATTTCTTCTCTACTCTAAAACTAAAATATTTAATATTGAACTTGAATTTGAGGTATATATAGATCATTTATGATGAATTTGTAGAAGAAAATATCAATTTAGATGTAATAAAAATTAAAATATATTTTTTTTCAAAACTGGGCTCGGATCGTCCAGATGGGCGACCAGCACACATCCGGGTCGCCGGCCCGGGCGATTCAATATTTTTTTTTTTAAGGAAGAAAGAATTTTTGTACGTATTTTAAAAACTTAAAACATGAATAACTTTGCGATTAGATGTCCGTTTCGCGCGTATGACCACTCATTTTGATGGTTCTCGTAAAGAGGAATGCAACGGCATTGTCGAAAAAGTGATCCGGACACGTTTCGGGACAAGTGTTTGTGAAAAAAAAAAAAAGATATATTCATACGGAATCAAGATGGAATATTATAAATGGAAGAAACCCATATGCATGTGAATTTATATTAGTATTATCTTGACCAACAGACAACAACCATTATGAGGAATAGGAATATCTTTTCTTTTTTAATTTATGAAAAGGTAGGAATATCTTGAAAGTTAGGTTAGGTGGCTTCACTCAATAAAATAAATAAATAAAAAGAAATTCGCATTTTATTTAGTTTGGTTTTTAATTTTCAAATAAAAAAGAGGGGAAACTATTATATTAAAAATAAAATATTAATCAATGGATGATAATTAACATGCATTTCCTAGTTAAGTTTTGAAGAGAAGATTTCTACTCGATTTGAATTGATATTTTTGTTATAGATTTCCATATTTTATATTACTTATTAGTATTTTTCCTAAATATCATTGAAAAAAAAAAGTTTGAAAAATAAATTTATTTTTTTTATTAAAATCTTTAAACAAAATAGGCAGTTTTCATAGTTTGTAACGCATCTCTATGGTAATATTTTCTGTAATATTTATAATTTTGATATGTTTTATTAATTAAATTTATTAAATAAAAATAATCATAAAAAAAACTAAACTATATAGGAATATATTATAAAAAAAGATTGTAGATGGCTTTGAGTGTAAAACGGGTTTCCATATAAAATATAATTTCTTTTCTTTAATGAGAAAATCATTTATTTTAAAAATTATTTTTTCAACATGCACCCTTAAATTATATATTAACTTTCTAAATGAAGATATTAATTCCTTTGAATGAATATGTCTTAAGTAAATTAATAAAAATCCTTTTAAAAGGATCTACTAAGATTAAAATAAATAATTGTCCCTTAAAAATTAGCAAATAATAATGATAATTTTTCCTTTCAAAATAATAATAATAATTTTCTCATAAAAAATTAATTTATATCTACAAAAGGAAAATGATTGACCATTTTGGCAAGACATGGCGGGGAAAATGATTGACTAATAAATATTCTCAACTATATCTGACTCAAAGGGGGTTAGTTTTTAGTTATTCCCACAAAAAATTTGGCAGAAAAAGAAGAAAAATTTGGCAGAAATCATGAAAGAGGAAGAAATTGAGGAGAGCAGTAGTAGTGTGAGATTCTTGCGAACTGGAAGTGGTAGGTGGGTTGATGGCAGTGAAGTGGATTCAGAATCTCCACCTTGGTCTTTGCTAGATGATGAAGAAATCAGAGAAGGGTATGGATCTGTTAGAAGAAGGCTTTCCAAGAAGCCCAAAAGAGTTGATTCTTTTGATGTTGAAGCTATGGAGATTGTTGGTGCTCACGGGCACCATAACAAGGTAGAAACATTAGTTTTTTTTTTGTCCCCTTTAAATTTCTTGGCCTCATTCCTTTCATTTATTTTTAGCATACAGTTTGTCCAAGTGTTTTTTTTAGTTCTGGATTCAATTTTTATGAAAATGTGTAGATATATATAGGCAGCAAGAATTTGAGTTTTTGATTTCGTGGTATTTTCTGCTAGAAAGGAATATAAGAGTTGTCTACTGTTTGAACAAAGGTACTTACTTGGTTGTATGGGATTGTATTTTTGGGAAGTTTCTCTATGGGCTGATTCTAAAACACTTGGGAAGAATTTCTTAGGGTTATTTAATGATTCTTTTTCTGAAGTTCCGAACATCAGAATGTGTTAGGAGCTCTACTTCTAGACACTTAAAAGCTGCTATCTTCCCTCTGTTTTGCAATTTTTCGGGATTTTATTTGGCTTTCTATTGATGTCCAATTTATTTGTAGTTCTGTCTGTTATGATCAACAGTGAAAAACCACGGTAAGTAGCTTAGTATTGGAAAATGAAGCTGATTCTAATAAGTTTTCGTATTTATGATATTTACTCAATTGTGCCTTTGAGAGAATCTATGCAAGTATGCATCTTTTCCCCTATTAAGTTGCATTACCCAAATATGTCAGGACGTTTCTGTTTGGAGAACTCTTTCATTGGCTTTTCAAACGCTTGGAGTGGTGTATGGAGACTTGGGCACAAGCCCTCTCTATGTCTTCTCTGATGTATTCAGTAAAGTGACTATCACATCGGATGTTGATATCTTGGGGGCTTTATCAATAGTGATTTACACAATTGCTCTCATTCCCTTGACCAAGTATGTTTTCGTTGTGTTGAAGGCCAATGACAACGGGGAAGGTATGAGTTTTTATGTAAAGGAAGTATGTTATTGTTTATTGTCTTCTTGTCTTTTGAGATAGTTCATGGTTTTAATCTGTAGATATGCAAAAGTTTTGATCTGTAGATATGCAAAAGTTTTGAGATAGTTCATGGTTTTGCAGGAGGAACATTTGCGTTATATTCATTAATCTGTAGATATGCAAAAGTTAATCTTCTTCCAAATCGTCAACCGGCTGACGAGCATATTTCCAGTTTTAAGCTCAAATTACCTACTCCAGAACTGGAAAGGGCTTTGAATATAAAGGAAGCATTGGAGCACAAATCACATCTGAAAACACTTCTCTTGCTCTTGGTACTCATGGGAACATCCATGGTAATCGGGGATGGCATATTAACACCAGCAATATCAGGTGCAGTGGCTGCAGAAAACTAGTGAATCTGAGTGTATCAGAATAGGGTCCTAGGTAGTTGTTGACGTAGCAATCTCAACATCAATTGGTGGCGATAGCATGAGCAAAAACTTCTCCAGTGTTGTATGAGTTAGTCCAAATGCGTACATTATCTTGCATATAATCAGGCATTTAGGATCTCAAATTCCAGCATGTTGAGCTGCATATGGGCCCTACTGCTCAAATGAAACCTTTAATAGATACCTTGCAGAAAGTTTAATTAATGCAGTTGTGTTAAACTTTGTAGTGCCAAGTACCATAGGAGAATTTTGCATGTCTGACGCCAATTTTTGGCGACCAAGGGTTTTTTTCATTCAGAAAGCTATGATTCTTTCTGATAGAAGGAGGCAAGTTTATTTGATAGGTTTACCAAATTTCATAATAATATCAATTTGCCTGGACTAACATGAGTTTTAACTTGCTTTATGCGTAAAGCAAAAGCAGGTAACAATGATCATATGCAGAGAAAATTTTTCTTTCAGCATATTTATGCGGAAAAAAACTTTTCTGTTTTTAGATTATCTGCAATATAAAAGTTAACATCCTAGTTTCCATGTCATTCACCAGCTATACTTTGTGGTTGTTTTTTGGACCGTTCCAGTCCTCATGACCACGTTCCTTGAAGTAAGATAGTTGCTAAAGACGCAGCACTTTCCGTTACACTATAGTAGTTTGAAATTGGAACAATTGAGTATAGCTTGCTCCGTTTTTAGGTTTCTAACCTTATAATTCTTTTTCTGCTGCAGTGATGTCTGCTGTGAGTGGTCTGCAGGGTCAAATCAAGGGATTTGGTACAGGTTTGTCAGTTTTCCTCATTCAATAATTTTATTACATGATTCCTCCCCCTTCATGAGGCTTGCTGTGAGGTAGGGGACCTTTCTCCAAGATTTGCATTTAATATTTTTGGCATTTAACTAGCAGCTTCTCTAGCAACGGGAATAAAACTTGCAGTTACAGACAAACTTTAGGCTGTTCCTATAATGTTTATCATCTTACTCTAGCATCATGAATGTATCATTTAGTATAACCTCTAATCCGATTCATTCTGTGTGCAGATGCTCTAGTTATTACTTCAATTTTTATCCTTGTGGGTTTATTCAGCATACAGCGCTTTGGGACAAGTAAAGTGGGGTTTACATTTGCTCCTGCCCTTGCCTTATGGTTCTTTAGCCTGGGAGCAATTGGACTGTACAACTTGATCAAGCATGACATAACAGTTTTAAAGGCATTTAATCCAGCATATATTTACCTATTCTTCAGAAAGAATACCTTCAACGGATGGTCTGCTCTTGGTGGTTGTGTTTTATGCATCACAGGTACATCAGAAGGGAAACTTTTCTGTCTCCTTCACACTTAATTACCAAAAGAACACATGTCAAAGGAATTTTAGATTTGTTAATGTCCATGAGAAGACGAAAAGATTGAAAAATACTTCATATTCAAAAATGAACTTGTTTGACCCTCAATTCATCCTGTACTTTCCTGCTTGATGTTAAAAATTAACGTGTATTTACCTATTGTATACTGCAGGAGCAGAAGCAATGTTTGCAGATTTAGGCCATTTTTCTGTGCGTTCCATTCAGGTGTCACTATTAACAACCAAGTCTCTATTATCACATGGCTTCATTGTAATAATCTTTTGACAATACAAGAGAAATGCTAATGCATGTTACATAAATTGACCTCCTCAGATTGCCTTCTCCTTTGTGGTGTTTCCCTGCCTTCTATTAGCATATATGGGCCAAGCTGCATATCTTAGTAGATACCCTGGTTCAACCCACAGGATATTCTATGATTCTGTCCCAGGTATTGCTTGATGAATTTTGGATTCTCATGGCCCACATTACTGCTATGTATTGCGATACCCCTATCCCACATGCGATAAGTGTGATTTGATTGAATGGTATTAAAACATGGGCCTAAGCATTTATAGTCACCTTGAGATATCCATTTTAGCATAGCGAGAACAGTTGTCAAGTAGCTGGCCCGTGGGTTCTGCCAGGCCCATGAGTCATGCTCCCAGCCAGCGGGTGCGGGCGTGACATCTAAAGTCATATAGAAGAAATAACCTTGTCTTTTGTTTTGGCATATGCTTCTCTTTTGACCTTTCTGTGTTTGTGAACAGAGGCTCTTTTCTGGCCAGTTTTTGTTATAGCCACAATTGCTGCTATAATTGCTAGTCAGGCCATGATATCAGCTTCGTTTTCCGTCATCAAACAAGCCATGGCACTTGGATGCTTTCCAAGGTTAAAGATTGTTCACACATCAAGGAAACTGATGGGTCAAATTTATATTCCTGTTGTCAATTGGTTTCTGATGATAATGTGCGTACTTGTTGTTGCTGCCTTTAGAAGCACTACAGATATAGCCAATGCATATGGTGAAGTTTCTTCTTCCGAGCTTTCTAATTAGTTTCTCATTATTATTCATAATCTTTTAGTTTTTGTGGGGACTTCTCAAGTACATGTTTTTGTTTGGATTTGTGCCATTATCGGGCAAAATTGCTTTCCCAAACTAAGCCGGTTTGCATTCTTCTTTTTTTCTTTCAGGCATAGCTGAGGTTGGTGTAATGCTGGTTAGCACTACATTGGTGACACTTGTAATGCTACTGATATGGCAAACCAACTTGTTTCTGGCCCTGTGCTTTCCGATTCTATTTGGCTTTATAGAGCTTGTTTACTTCTCTGCCGTTTTATCCAAGATCCTTGAGGGCGGTTGGCTTCCTCTTGCTTTTGCAAGTTTCTTCCTCTGCATGATGTATATCTGGAACTACGGAAGTGTCCTGAAGTACCAGAGCGAAGTTCGTGAGAAGATCTCAATGGATTTCATGCTCGAGCTTGGTTCTACGCTGGGGACTGTAAGAGTGCCCGGAATTGGTTTACTATACAACGAACTGGTTCAAGGCATTCCTTTTGTTTTTGGGCGGTTCCTTCTGGAACTTCCAGCCATCCACTCAACAATTGTGTTCGTCTGTATCAAGTATGTGCCGGTACCAGTTGTCCCTCAAGAAGAGAGATTTTTGTTTCGCAGGGTTTGCCCAAAAGATTATCACATGTTCCGTTGTGTTGCTCGATATGGATATAAAGATGTCAGAAAAGAAGATCACCATGCATTCGAGCAACTTCTGGTGGAAAGCCTCGAGAAGTTTTTAAGGAAGGAAGCTCAGGAAATGGCACTGGAAAGCAGTCTGAACGAACAAGATTTAGACAGCGTTTCAGTACGGTCAAGGGAATCCGGTGTCCAAGATTACGAGGGAATAGACGAGCTTAACGTCCCATTGATGCGTGATCAGAGACTTCAAGAAGCCGGAACTTCTTCAGTTTCAGGTGATGCTTTCCCTTCATTACCAGCTAGTGTGATGTCAACAGAGGAAGATCCCAGTCTGGAATACGAGCTGTCGGCCCTAAGAGAAGCCTCTGATTCAGGATTTACTTACTTGCTCGGCCAGGGGGATGTAAGGGCAAAGAAAAGCTCATTCTTCCTGAAGAAATTAGTGATAAACTACTTCTATGGATTCTTGAGGAGAAACTGCAGAGGAGGTGCTGCAACCATGAAAGTTCCTCACATGAACATAATCCAAGTAGGCATGACATACATGGTTTGAGAGCTCGCCTCAAAGCGCGTATTTTTCAGGTCGCTTCTCCCTCGCGCTCAATCTTCTTTTCGATGTTTTTCAGGGACAAAATGCAGATTTTGTAGCGAAATCCATTTTCGGAGACATTAATGTTATTTAGGAAGCATTCATGAATCATGTCCTGGAAAAACTTTGAAACAAAGCCTTAAGAGACCAAGAAATCCATTAGAATTTTGTAACAGTTGTTCTTTGGCATTATGGAATCTTATTCCAATGTTGTTTTTCAGGAATCAATACAGATTATTTAGCAGGTAATTAATTCAAGACAAGATATTAAGATTATTTAGGAAATATCTATCTTGTCCTGGAAAATTTGAACAATGCCTAGTCAGTCCAAAAGATGCATCATTTGCTGATATGAAGATTTATCTTATGTTTCCTTTTTCCTTTTTGGGTATAAACGAGCAAAGTCGAGTCCGAACTTATCCAGCTTGTATTGAGATTGAGTTCGGTTAAACAGTTCTGTGTATATACGAGCCCAAATTTGAGTTTTTTAATATATGTAATATTTATATTATATATATAATATTAATATTTATATATACTAGCTCGGTAAACTCGATAATTTATTGAGTCAATATTAAATAGATTTGAATCCGGCTCATTTTCTTAGTGAGCCAGCTCGAGCTTGGTTAGAGTTCGGTCAGCAACAAATTCAAACCTTGTAGCTTGACTCGTTTGCGTTCTTAATCTAGATAGTTCTAACTAATTCATACTCAATTTACATATCAGTTCGCATAGTTTTATTCTTATTTCAAGATTACTGTCTGTTTTGTGCATTTTACGATACTATAAGTTCAGTATTCAAATATATACGATTCTGACTAGTTTTGACTCAATTTATGGAGGGCCTATAGAGTGTAACTCTAATTCGGGGTTAAGGTCTGTCCATGAACATTTCATGGTGACATATGTTAAGTATTTAAGGGTACATAGTTTTGACTAATCTAGATTCATCCTGTTGAGCTTTTATAGAGTTTGCCTTTTATTCGAAAGTTCATATCCAATTTTATATTTCACGATAATATAAAAAGGATTTGAATTCGAGACCTGTAAGAAAAAAAAATTATATTCAAAATCGAATGTTTATTTAGCCGACAAGAGTTGACTAGATAGTCAATTGGTGAATATTACCATCTATTCTTAATTTTTTTGGATTCAACTTATTTTTTCGTGTGATTTACAAAATATTGTACCTTTAAATGTAATTATTATGCACTTTCCGATAGTATAATGCTCAGGTTGAATCTTACAACTTCGAAAGTAATTGTAAAAGTATAGTATAGAAGTTTGTCTTACCAGTTCAGTTCAAAACAATTTGACTCTCTAGTACATTTTCATTAGATACTACAAGTGTTTATTAAGTAGTTAAACATAAAATTTACGCGCTAAAAAACTCAAATATTTCTCCCCCTAAAGTTCACTTTCTCTCTCTATACATGTTTTTTTATCCTCCCTCTAAAAGAACGTATTGATGTTTTCAAAATTAAATATTTTAGAGTTAAAAATGGATCATTTAGAAGATTATATAAACAATAAGATTAATTTTAAGATAAAAATACATCAAAAATTAAAAATACTCCATTTGTACGCTTGAGTTATTTTCATCTAAATACGACGTAAGAATACCTCTATTCGTCTAGGCATGGTTCAAGCGTACATATAGGCTTTGTTGGGCAAATAAATTCGGATTCGTCAACATGGGCTTGCTTTTATTAAGAGCCTTACTTAAAAGCCCATATAGTGAAGAGGGCCCATTTAGATAATGGGGACAAAATGAATGGTCCGCATCATGAGATTGGACCACTTCAAAGTATGGGTCTAAACAAAGACAAGTCCACCACGTGTGATGAAACTCATTATCAAAATAAATAAATAAATAAATTAATGCTTGCGTGTGCGTGTGTCCAAAACATAAAAGAAGAATCCTCCTCATCCTAGTGAGTGAGTGGTTGTCAACTTGATTCAATCATCCAAAAAAGCTGTTTTTTGAGTGTTCCAAATGTGCGAAGGTGTTGTTATTCAAGCACTAAAAAAATTAGGTCACATAGTTAATTATATGTATATTTATGAAAATATATAGGTATATAAAATATACATAAGTTATTGTTTTTATGTTGTAATTTTTAATCACAAATTTTATTTTCATTATTTATAAATATGATATTTTTATAAATGGCAGTTTTATCCTACCAGTACTTTACAATACACTGCTCAATAGGGAGAACAAAGACACTTGATATTCATGTAAAATGTCACGCGAGATGAGTGTCTTATTCTGTATAATTTCACCATGCAAAGTGTGGTGGATTAGAAATTACAAGCATTCAAAATTTACGAACATTAGAAATAACTATATATTTATAATTATTTTTCTAATGTTCATTACCAGCATTCAAAATTTATTTCCGGAGTATTGATTATAGTATTATCAAATATTTCGTGCATTTTTAGAAAACAGATGTTTCTCATAAGTAAATCAAAAAAGTATTGTCAAATATATATTACACATTCGAACTCATTAACTCAATTTGTAATAATACAGTAATTTAATAATAAAAATCTCACTATATGAAATAGATCATAAATCAATCGAAACAAAACTAATAACTCATGAATTTATAACTAGAAAATTTGTAAAAAAAATAAGCACTTACATAAGCAATGATCAAATCAAAGAAAAAAGAAAGAGCAAAAATGGTGTAGCAACATCATTTCATCCTTTAAAATGAAAACTTTAAGAAGGGTCACAATCAAGAGATGATGGCATTTGCTATTTGTATGCTTATGTATTATTTAGAACATGTCTGGATTTTGGAAAATTGGTTTATTTCCAAAAATAAATTATTTATAGTGGAAGGGTATGCTCTTCTTTGTCATTGTTGTCCAATGGTGCTACTCTTGTATTGAGCACAAGTGACAAGAATCCATGGATTAGAGTTCAACTTCAATGTGGAGTTTTTATTTCCTCTAAGAAATCAATTTTGAGCTTTTGTTTTTTCCCCCACATATAACACTAACAATTTTCAGCAACACTCATAATCATCTAATAAATATTTTAATAAATTTTTTTAATATAAATTTTTCTTTAGAGTTTATATTTTATTATATGTAATTTGTTTGATAAATTTATTATAAAAAAGAATAACATTGTCAAAACGGTCCTAAGCCCACATACTAACCTGACCGTATATAAAATATATATAGATTTTCAAAATTAGACCTGTAAAAAATAAGCCCAAATCAGACCAGCCCATTTTAAGTGCGGACTTTTGCGGAATAACTGTTAGAGGCCGAAGGCTTTTCTTATTTTAGAGCAAAAATAAGCCCAAACCAGACCAGCCCATTTTAAGTGTGGACTTTTGCGGAATAACTGTTGGAGGCCTAAGGCTTTTCTTATTTTAGAGCATTCTTTTATAGCCTAGATAAGCATATGCAGAAAGGATCTTTCAATCAAGGTGGCGATTTGACTTAGAAAATACATATTTATTCGATTTAATCTTTCGAAGTCTAGAGCATGTTGGAACGATGCTTTCATTCCTTTCGCTTTCCTCTCCTCTTACCTATGGATCAGAACAAAGCCAGATCGGGTCTGGTCGGTTCACAGGCTACACTTTTTTTTTTCATTTTTTAGATATTATTTAGGTGTTATTAATCTATAATTATTTTGTTTAATATTTAGATATTAGTGTAATTTTATGATTCGTTAAATATTTTTAAAGAAAAATAATTTTTAATATTTTTTATCAAAAAATAGTGTGTTATTTATATGTAATTATTTTGTTTCTTATTTAGAAGATAGTATAATTTTTATGATTAGTTGAATATTTTTAAATATAATTAGTTTTCAATATTTTTAAGTTTAAAATTAACTTTCATTAAAAAAAAAAAAAAGCTCGCGGGCGGATATAGATTATATGAATTTCGACTTGCCAAAAATTAGTCCAGACCGAACTGAACCGTTTGAGTGCGGGCTGAACACGGCTCGACCCGTTTTACAGTACTAGAAAAGAATATAGTAGAGCTCCCTCATAAGACCTCTCCATTCTTAATATATTAAAAAAATTTATTTTACAAAATACACTCACATTTAAAAATAGAGTACTTGTCATGTGATAATGTAATAGTTGAGTGGCAGAGAAATTATCGTACGACTTTTTCCTAGATCAAAAATTTTAAGTTCAAACCATATATTTTCCTTATATATAAAAGAAGAAAGGAAAAAAAAAAAAGGTAGAGTACTTGTGGTGTGGGAGTATAGTAGTTCCGTGACAGAATAATTATTATATGATTCTTTACTAATTAAGTCAGAGATTTTAAATTCGAAAAATACGTATTCCTGATATATATATATATATATATATAAAAAAGAAGAAAGGAAAAAAATGATAGAGTACTCGCGGCAACATATCACATCTTTGCACTTCCGTCAAATTTTACCTACTACTAATTAATAGAGCAAATCACGTGTAACAAATTAATGAGCTATTATGTGTTTGGCCAAACAATTTCCCAATCAATCTAGTTCCCCATAATTTTATTTCAAAGATGAATTAATTAATTAATTAATTATGGGGACAATAAAATAAAATAAAATAACAAATATTCAAATAAATACTACAAAATTATTAGAAATTCTTTAAAATTATTACATTTCTTGAAATTCGTTTCAATATTATTATGCAAGCCTAACTAAGTTCGAACAGGGAAATCCTTACCTTTATTTATTTATTTTGAAGAATCCATACAATTAGTATTTGGGTTAATTATATTTTTCTCTTTAAAATTTTTTCAAATTATAATTTTGTCCCCCTAAAATTTGTATAAATTACGTATACGTCTTTATCATTTATATATTCATAAGTAATATTAATACAAAAAAATTATTAGAAAACAATAATTTTGTATCAAAAGTTTTCATATAATATGATTTGGTGTGCCTATTTCTTATCACTATTGTATATCAAAATCATAATATCCTTCCTAAAATAAAATACTTTTTGTGAGTCCAATTTTCGTAATGAATAATATTGTTATCTTTTTATATATAATATTAAGTAAGAATTTGACCCGTAAAATGATGTTATAAGAAGATTTTTAAAATTTTTATTGGAAAATTATTATTTTTTGATAATTTTTTTTTTCTAAAAACTAGTTTTAGTGGTTAATTAGTATGAATACAGAAACTATAAGGATGTACATGTAATCTATATAAAATAGAAAGATAAAATTATAATTTGAACAATCTTTATTATTTAAAGTATCTTAATTTTGTTATAAAAAGAATCTTAATTAAATGATAAAAAAGATTTGGTCAAATAAATATTGAATGAATGAATTATCACCAAACCCTTCTTTTCATCGGTCCTTTTCTTTCCATTGAACAAATCTTATATGGCTTCTCTCATGGGGTAAGAGGAAAATATATATATAAAGGGCCATACCTTATTGTTCCTATCTATATATGATCTACCCAATTTTTGGCTATTTATAATTTGACGTTAACGCATGTCTTTTTTGACGAATGGTTTTGATGTTTTACCTAACCATTTACTTATACATATTTATGATATACCAAAGAGAATAGTGCAATATATATGAGGGGTCATTTTTAGCCCCTACTCTACTTGATTTTGACCTCTTTGGACACACATAAACGAAAATGAACAAAGGATAATTGTGTAATTTTACAATTCACTTTCTTAGGCATTTATAAAATTACTATTGTATAAAAAAACTTCTTATTTAATTCAATTAATTGGATCAACACTGATCAGTATAGCTCACTCCTTTTATATATAACTCGTTCTACTTCTTCCTATTCATTGCAAGTATTTTTTTTTTTTTTTAAAGTATGCAAGTAATTATTATAACTTAAGGAGAATTTATGAAATTTAAGTCGGTTTTTTCATTTTTTTTAGTTGGGGTTAGATTCGATTTAAAAATACAAGAGCTCGAAATGAATATATCTGATGAATACATATAGTTCAAAATCACTTGACAACTATTCTCGATGGTCAAGCAATGTATTAATTTTGGAGTTTATATTTTGTCCATCCTTAAAAATGATGATTATTTATAATTAGTAAGTTGATGGATCACTTGAAAATCTCTACAAATAAATGAGATAGATATATGTAGGATGTCCCTTAATATAGGATAATTGAGGATAATTAAGTTTGTTTTCTAAAAGTCACATCAATTATAATATTAATGCCATGCACTAAACTAACTTATATCACTAATGGCCTCCAATTGCTTTGTTCACCTAATTCTGTCTTTATCAAAGCTAATAATATTAGATAATTATTAATTCTATCATCGATTCAAACTTAGCCAACTTTCGCCCCAAAACAAGCACAATGCCAGCCCCTTATAAGTTTTATATAACCTATTAATGTTCCAAAAGATTTTTTCTTTTTTTTTTTTTGGCTAAATATGTACCATAAGGATAAGATGTAAGTCCGTTTGGACATAGCTCAGTTGATTATAAGGCTACAGAGTTGGTACTAAAGTTCAAATGCTGGCAGAGGCAGTGTGAGAATTTCAACCTCTCTGATGTGAGGAGTGGTTCCTTGTGCGCACCAGTGTCTGGCCTCTAGTTTGCAGAGTCGCTGAGTCACTATGATTTATATCTTCCACATGGGCATCGGGCAGTCTGATGAGGGCCCTGTAGACAAGGAATTTTACCTTTTTGGTACCAAGATGTAAGCCGATCCATTTCTTTACTTGTTCGATCTCATATATATATATTTTACTTGTTATAATCGGAAAACAATATAACATTTAATAAATTTTTTAATATAGTACCATTTTATAGAAAACAAATTTATCTCTTTTAAATTATTTTGACGAAAAAATTTATAGAAATAATAATAAGAAAAGAGATCGATTTGAAATATATTACATATTTAAAAATTTATGTATTATTGAATAATGTAATATCTCAAAATGTAAAACAAAATAAAGAAAAAATAATTAAATTAGGGATACAATTAGAAAAAAGATTAAAATGCAGACTGCACTAGCAACATTAGCTGTCCTTCACAAGGAATAACAACTAAAAAGCTACATTAGCTACAGAAGCGGTATCACCCCTATTCTATTTCCTTAATTAGAAATGAGGTTAGAAAATTCTCCTGTACATATAAAAATTTAAGAAATATTCATAAATTCTTTTAGAAATATTTGAGCCGTTATTGTCTACACCCTCTTTGATTATGTTCTTATTTATGCCGTGCTTTTCATGAATAGCAACTTCCGATTCTATAGTAGATAAAAACATTGGTTTGAGACAAATAAAGGGCCCTTTTCTTTCATCTCCACAATATCTTAGAACATTCTCGAATATACATGCAAAAGGATTGCATGGGTGAAGACTAAAACTTTTGATACAACGAATTCATACTTTTATATGAGATATTAAGTGATCGAATCTTAACGAAAGCGTTTGGATGCGTACACTCTAATTTCCTACATATGGAAGTACTGGTTCTCTTGGTATCTTGATGTGACTATAGTAACCAAGTTGGATTTAGTCCCAATCAGCTTTTGTGAACAGAAGGTCCCATATCGGCAAGGTGGTCCTACTACCCTTGCCTTTTATTGATAAAATAAAGGTACTATCTATATTTTATTTTATCTATCTATCACTTTAGGACAGTACAGAAGAATTAAGAAAATGAGAATGACTTTATTCAAAACAAAATTAACTAAATAATTCTTTGACTTTTATTAGTAATTATAATGAAAATTTCTAAACAATAGGACCATATAAGGATATACGTAAAAATTATTATTTAATATACATTTTTAATTTGTTAAAGAAACATATATTTTAAAACGAAAAAATATATATTTAAGTGAAAGATAATAGGAAACGAAACTAGTAATTGTTTTAAAAAAAATCAGGGTGGGTTTTTCTTTTTTAAAGTAATAATTTCAGGGTTGAAAATGTAAATAGTAAATAGTTTTTTTTTTTTTTTTTTTGTGACGTGTGGGTGGGGTTCCAAAAGATATGATAAGTCGTGCCACTTAAAAAGTGAAAAGTAGCGAGTAGTGAGAGCGCGTATAAAGTTAAAAAGTGGAAACTTCTCGATCTTTTGTTTTCTTCTATCGAAAGTTACCATCATCTCAATAATTGCGATTCTCACCCACGCTCCCTCTCTCACCGTCGATTTAAGATGCCAAAAATAATTTTGTCCCTACGTGCTTGACACGCACCTACATCACGAGTTCCTTTTCAAGGTTTTTTTTTTTTTTTTTTAACATTTCAACAAAACCAGTCAACTTTTGCTTTTTTCGCTTATTTCTTTGGCCCTCCAGCTTTGACATTTTCATAATTTTGTCCACATAATAATTCTCCTAAATGAAAAAAAGAAAATAAAAAATATCTCCATTTTTTTTTTACTTATCATATTGTGAAAATAATTCAACATTTAATTGCCATCAAGGAGTATCGAAGTTTCACCCCTCTGTTTGCAACGTGAGATAGCTTAGAACATGATTTGCATGCTCTTCGAGATTGTCTGAAGACGACAGGCGTTTAGAAAGTCTGAAGACGACAGGCGTTTAGAAACGGGCAGTTCCACCAAATCATGTGTGAGCAATTCTTCCACCATATTGAAGTCCTTAGCTGACTTGATTGGAATTTATCACAAAAATGGGACTCGGCTGTGCTGGAATTGAATTGGACCATTATCTAACGAGTCAAATGTTATTGGATATGAAGATGGCGACAGAATGATTTAACTTTCTATCATAAAAAAGCGCCTTTAACACTAATTGCTAAGTTGGAATTCATTAAAAAGTATGATGTTAAGTTTTTAGATGCCAAATCTAACGTTGCCCTGCCTTGTACACTCTGGGCAATGTTTGTTGGTATATAAGAGTTCGCAATTAAACGAAAAGATACAACATTTAATGAATTTTTTTCCTTTATATCTTTCATAAAAAAATAAAATCTCATAAACTTGTTGAAGTAACGACAAAAATATTCAAATTTTATATTTTTTTAATGTAAAAGAAAATGTGACAAATGAAAAAAATATGAATTACTGTTCACTTTTCTTTTTTATTGGAACCACATAAATCAACCGTCAATTTTGCGGACTTTAATCACATTTTGCTCGGTTCATTAGTCAATAAATATGAGAATTTTAAATAATTTTCGTTTTAGATATAATTTAATTTCAATAAATTGTTAAAATTTTGAGTTTGCACTTAACCCATCTTAAATAAATACTTTAAAAAAGAAAAATTGTTCAAACTTATAAATAATTTATTTATTCTTTTAACTAATTAATGTGAGATTTTCAATTTACGTCATATTTTAAGCCACAATCTTTTAGTAATACAATTTAATATGTGAAATTATAACCATTTAGTAAAGTCCAGTATTATATTTAATTTACGAAATCTAAGAGTTAAAGTTAAATATCAATAAGTTGGTATCTTTTAATGGCTTTTTTTTTCATTTATCAAAATTTTATGTGATTTTTTCTGAATATTTCAGTATAATTTGTCCTTTTTATATGTAATGAGACTCCATCTTTAATCTCAAATCTCAATATATTTGTTTCTTTTTGAGTAAAAATAAAATTATAAATAATTAAAATCAAGAAGAATGGCCATTTTTAATTAAAATCATTTTTAAGAATGGCCATAAGTTGAGAAAAAGAAAATTAAAAATTGGATTGTATTGTTTTTTTTTTTTTTTTCTGAATAATTTGGATTGTGTTGTTGCTAACATCATCTGCAACAATTGATGAAGTTTTTGTCTTTGGAAAAATGCTCGAGTTGGGACCCTGAACTTAAATTGAAAATTCATGAATTGGGTCCCTCAAAATTGGATTTTCCGGGATTCCATCCCTAATTAATAATTATTCAACCTTGGATCTTTTTTTGGAATTTGTTAGTTATGGGCCTACTTCATTTTACTTTATAATACCACAAATAAATATATCAAATTTGGAAAAAGTTTTGCCGATTAGAGCTGATACAAATAATTAAATAAAAAATTAAGAATAAAATTATAAAAAGTATTATTCTCAATAAATGATATTTTTACTTCTGTTTTGTTCAATTAATTTGAACTATATTGATTCATATAGTATTATTTATTAAATTTATGTCATTATCAAAGATAGCCAAATGATTTGACCAAATTAGATGTGAGAAGTGACCTAAATATTGGCAAAAGGATTGACTATGAGAAAATTATCTTACTTAATGTAAAATTATTTTATTTTTTATTTGTTAGAATTATATATTAAATTATTATTAATTAATAATCACAATATAATCCTTATTATTAACATTTAAAAAAAAAAAAAAAAAGAATCTCTCAAGCTTTGTTTTATTATTGGCAAAATCTCTAATACTTTTGTTTTATTATTATGATATGCTAATTTTCTTATACTTTGCCAACTTATGATGTTTATTTTATTATGTCATGTCATGCTTGTGGGAGGGCATATCCCAAAAAATATTAAAGAGGAAGTTGTAATCTTAATTTGACCCATTTATACATGTAATTTACATTAAAAAAAATTCAGATATGTAATTTGTAAAATTAAAACATTCAAATTAATTATATTAATTTCATATCTTGTCAACTAGATTATCACATTATTAAGCATTGTCAATAGCAATATTCTTTTTGGTTTATAGAGGTTAAAAAAAAAAAAAAAAAACAATGGTGATGAAGACCTTAAAAATTGAGCCAAAACAATATATATTTGGATTGTTCTGAATTTTTGGAATTTTTTTTAAATTTTAATATATAATATTTTACTTTTCAAGCGTATTAATAAGTAAAAGTAATTTTAAAAGAGAAATTCTAAGACTTCTGTTTTAGAAATAGGTTTTTTGGGTCAAAGTTTCAAACTTAAAAGCATATTATACACAAAGAATTGGGGTTTATCCTCTCAAAAATACTCTCTTATAATCAGATTCGATCATTTAAAGAATATTTTAATCTAACCATTTTTTTTAAAGAGGAAAAGGAAAAAGTTTCACAAGTTTAATCTTGTCTCTTTTTTTTACATGATCAATATATATATATATATATATATTGTAAAGGTCCTAAAAGATGATGTGAAATGAAAATTTTCTTTTCTAGGATAAGTTGATATGAGCAAATACTTTTTGACTTGATAATTAATTTAAGTTGAAGGAAAAGAGAAAAAACAAGAAATGGTAAACATGGTTGTCACCAAAAGCAGTCCAAAAGCTACAAGAAACTCTCAAATGGCAAACAAGAATTGGCTGATTTTGGTCAAATTCCCCGTGCCAATATTCAAGACAATGCAACCTTTGAATAAATTATTTTTGTAATTTTATTCTATGTAAATAAAAATTAATTTGGAAGTGAACAAGGAAAGTAATTACTTTTCAAAATTTTAAATTTTAATATTTCGTTTATTATTTATGTTTTAAAAAAAGATCAGATTCTTAAAAAGTGAGAAAATAAATGAAAATTCATATGATTGTTCTGTGATTTATTTCCTTAAGATTTTAATAAAATAATAATAATATTTTTTTAAAAATGAATAAAAAAGATATTTATGATTTTTTTCTTTCTTTTTTTTTTTTACATATTTATAATCTATCAGTTTCTTTATTCGTATTTATTTATTTATCTCATACTCGATTCAAAATAATCACATTCTTATATTAATTTCACTTCTGACTATGAAATACGAATGCCCCCGACTGTCTCTGTTAATCATTACTCCGATCCCGAAGGCCAACATAATAGGATCGAAATCCTATATTGTTATCCCATGCTAATGTATTCAGAACGTAGGCTTGCTTTAAACACTCTAATTTCTTTAAAGTAATAGCGCCGAAGGCACGACCCAACCAATTAAGGCCAGGAACGCATTGCCGGCAGAAAGAACAAGACGACCGGTGCACACCGATAGACTGACCGATAAACCCTAAATTTGACATAACTTAAAATATTTTTCGTGTATATGGTGTAAAAAGTGTGACAAAGCATACATGGAGTTTGATGTTACCAAATGAAAAAATAATTAGAAAATAGTACTTAATGTATTATATTTAACAATCGTTAGTTAATCAATCGTGATCAAATGTTTAATACTCTAAATTATGCTGATTGAAACAGCCTCAAAATGGCAAATTTTTTTGTGTCTCTAGTTTGAGATAATTAAATTATATTAAATTGGTATTTAGTGATTGTTAACCTAATTTTGATATTATTTTATTATTTTGGTCGGTTGATCTTTTAATTCATTTTCTTTTCTTCTAGATGAAAAATGATAAATATATTCATATAATAGATCATTACTGGACCACATTATCTTTGAGAATTAAGAAATCATTTGCTTTTGAGAAATTAAATAATGTTTAACCCAACCAAAAAATAAATAAAAATATTAATGTTTAGAGGAAACTGCTTGCTTGTTTCTAAACCAACCAGCCAAGGGATTTTTTTTTTTTTTTTTAGAGCCAAGGGGTACTAAAACATAAAATGGCTAATGATAATATAGCCCAAGGTTTTTTTTTTTTGAAAAGTTTTATTCTTAAATTTTGTGTAATTATTTATGGGATGAAAGCTAAATTTAAAGCGAAAATTTATAGAGTTTTAACAATGAAACATATAAGTGCACATTATATTTTCTCTAGGGACTTAATAAACATCAAATAGAATATTTTCTTTTGTAATATTTATTAGGTTTTCTTAAAAAAAAAATTTAGAAGAAAAAACAAATATATGACGAGGAATGGATAAAATAAAATACTTTGTATTTTTTAAATAAAAAATGACTTAATCTTTTAATTAATATAATTAATGTTATATTTAATACTAATTTTGTTCACAAATAACTGTTATGCTAGTGTTTTTCTTTGATTTTTTTTTATTATCCATAATAACTCACTATTCCATCATATATTTCATTAATTCTCATTTTTACTGCAATCACTCAATAGTATAGTCAAATAGCATAGTCAATGCCTATGTAATGTAACTCTTTTGATTAAATGATATATATAAAACCCCTTTTTTGACCCCAAAAAAAAAAAATTATGGCTATTGATAAAGTCTGTCCATTTTTTTACTCTCTTAAAATTATGAATAAGCTATTTTTACTATTTAGATTGCTTTTTTTTTTTCCCCCATGAATTCTAAAAAAATATATACATTTTTTTCAAATTAAAATTAATCTAAGTAAAGTTAATTTTGATTAAACTTGAAAATGGTTTTTTTGCCTTAAAAAAGTCATTCCATTTTGTTTTATTTCAATTTAAGTGAATAGTTTTTTTTTCCCATATCATCCCAAGAGTCAAACTCTTGTTTTTCTCTCTGTATGATAAATTACTCCAGAGTTCCCCATTTTTCACTCTGTCAAGCTCTGAATTTTAATGCATTTAGAATAAATTAGTGCAAGTAGATCTGTTTGTGCCCTTTTTCCTTTCTCCTCTCTGTTTTATTTACCTTTGAGTTCATTGAGCACACACGTTGACACCTCTTTATCTTCCTCATGGGCCAGGTGGACTCAGATCATCCCAGAAAATAAACAAAGCCATTATAGGCCAAAAATTATCAGAAGAAAAATATATAAATAGGGAAGAAAAACCCACCAAAAATTTTGGAATTGAAACGTAAAAAAAAGTTAAAAGAAATCCATAGAAGTATATCTCAGTCTCTATCTCTCTCCTTTGAAAAAGAATTGCTTAAAAAAACTACTCTCATTGTCATAAGCATGATATTCTAAAAATCTTGATGCTTTGATTCCATCTTTTACAGCAAATACTTTTTGTGGCTTTTTCTTGTTTTGGTTCTTTCTTTGAAGGTTGTTCAACTGCTTTGTAGTTGTGTATGTATATTGTCCTACTTTACTCAATATAATATTGTTTTTTTTTTCTTTCAATTTGGGCAAAATAAAAGTCCCTATGTCAGTATATGTATATATTTCTTGAAAGTTCTTTACTGGGGAGGGTAGTTTGGCTGCTGAGTTTCAGACTCTTGAAATTTGCATTAGAAATGGTTTATTTGGGAATTTGAAGGACTTAATGATGGATCTGGAAGGTGGGTCTTATTCAAATCTTGTCAAGGTGAGTTATTACTTGTTAAAAATTTGATCTTTGATGGTTTAAGCCTTGCCCCATTTGGATTTTCTGTTAAATTTTGGCTATTTTTGATCTCAGAAAGAGTCTTGGAGAACTGTTTTGACTTTGGCTTATCAGAGTTTGGGAGTTGTTTATGGAGATTTGAGTACATCACCGTTGTATGTTTATAAGAGCACTTTTGCTGAAGATATTGTTCATTCAGAGTCCAATGAAGAAATTTATGGGGTTTTGTCCTTTGTTTTTTGGACTCTGACTTTGGTTCCTTTACTCAAGTATGTATTCATTGTTCTAAGGGCTGATGATAATGGTGAAGGAGGCACATTTGCTCTCTATTCACTATTGTGCCGGCATGCCAGAGTGAATGCATTACCTAATTGCCAGTTAGCTGATGAAGAATTATCTTCCTACAAAAAGGATATCATTAGTCCTGCCCCGAGTACTTTTGGGGCAAGGCTAAAATCTACTCTTGAAAAGTATAGAGTCTTGCAGAGATTTTTGCTGATTTTGGCTCTAATCGGTGCTTGTATGGTGATTGGTGACGGTATTTTAACACCAGCGATTTCGGGTATTCTTGATGTTTCTGATGGCTTCTTGCATAATCTTGAGCTATTTAGTGGCATTTTGCTTTTGAACTGATTTGTTTCTTGTGGAATTTTGTTGCAGTTTTCTCTGCTGTTTCTGGGGTTGAACTGGCTATGGCAAAGGAGCATCATAAATGTATGGCATACTTCTCTTTGTTGTCCTAATTTTCCTGTGTTCTGATCTTTTGTGTGCATTTTAAAGATCTAACTGAATTATACCTCATAATTTGCATAAGTCTAGTTGGATAATCAGATTTTTTCAACTGCAGGTTGAATGAAATTAGCATGAAACAAGTAAAGCTAATATTTGTTATATTTTGGTATTCAAGATTAGGGCCTGCAGGGTGCTTGTTTTCTACTTGTTCTTCGCATTACACATTTCTTCCATGGAGGAAAAGGAAACATAGAAGAAAACATAAACATAATAGAACTACAGATGGACTTAGAAATCTTTATATCATCAAACGAAAAGCATTTCAAATTTTCTTTTCGGTGTAATATTTTTAGCGTTATTCAGATACATTACAAGTTAGTCTGTGAAATTAGTCGTCAAACGTAAGGAGAGGAGTTGAATAGGTGCTGATGTTGTTTAGGCAAGATGATACAAACCAAATATTGGCACAATTGTTTGGTGGTCTAATTCCTGGAGAGGCACAAGTCCTAAACTTTTGCTGTTACCGATTAGTTTATGTAATCCAGTCTGCTTATAAAATGAATCATGTTAGTACATTGGCTTAATCCCGAACGAGAAATGGAAAAAAATGAGAGGGGATATGATTGCTTAGGTTGAGTATTTTCTGTGTTTGGAGTTAGTGCTTTGTTTTGAACCTAGAAGTGACATGAAAAACTGCTTCCTCAAATACGATAATTTTGCAGATGTTGAGGTTCCAGTTGCTTGTATCATACTGATAGCCTTGTTTGCCCTTCAACATTATGGAACCCACAGGGTCGGATTCTTGTTTGCACCTGTGGTGATAACATGGCTTTTCTGCATCAGTGCTATTGGCTTGTATAATATTTTTCACTGGAACCCTCACGTATATCAAGCTTTGTCTCCATATTACATGTACAAGTTCCTGAAGAAAACACAAAGAGGGGGTTGGATGTCCTTGGGCGGAATTCTATTGTGCATAACCGGTAAATAATATCTTATACGCTCCCTTTCTCTCTTATGTCTTAAGATTGTTTTTAGCCCATGTACGAGTGTGAAACTCTCCTTTCTCTTTTCTACAATTGTTTAATGAGCTTTTAACTCTCCCAGGTTCGGAAGCAATGTTTGCTGATCTAGGACATTTTTCCCAGATGTCAATAAAGGTAAAGGCCAGTTAACATGTTTCATACTTGCACGAGCTACATAACCTTTTCCCTTTGTCTATGATCCCCATTACGGGTTTCACTCTATTGCGAGGTCATTTTTGTTTGTTGACTATAATTTTCTTGCTCTTCCAAATTGGAACAATTTTGAATAACTATAATTTCCTTTACTTGCAATACGGGAATGATTTGAGTTCTCATTTCCACCTCACCTGTATGATGTTATAATCAAGACTAGGTTTTTGGACCATAATATGATTGGAATCGTGATTTTGCAGATTGCGTTCACCACCATGGTTTATCCGTCACTTATCCTTGCATATATGGGACAGGCTGCTTATTTATCTAAACATCATGATATTAGTGATGACTATCATATTGGATTTTACGTTTCTGTACCTGGTAGGTTGTTATTACCCTTAAGTTAGACGGATATTGATAATGTGGAACTTCCTGCTGAGTGCTAAATACGTCACAATCTTTTGCAGAGAAGTTAAGATGGCCAGTTCTAGTAATTGCTATACTTGCTGCTGTCGTGGGAAGCCAAGCTATTATCACGGGAACTTTTTCAATTATAAAACAATGCTCTGCTCTAGGTTGCTTTCCAAGAGTCAAAATAGTGCATACCTCGTCCAAGATACATGGACAGATATACATCCCCGAGATTAATTGGGCACTAATGCTATTATGCTTGGCTGTTACCATAGGTTTCCAAGATACCAAACGATTGGGTAACGCCTCAGGTATGGCGTCTTAGCACTTAAAAAGCAATAAAATTAGGATGTTAGCTAATTTCGTGCATCTTTTGTGTACTATGGCTTTCGATATGTTCTGAACTAATGTTTCGTTCAACTAAATCAGGTTTGGCAGTTATAACCGTGATGCTGGTAACGACGTGCCTGATGTCTCTGATTATTGTTCTGTGCTGGCATCGGAGTGTCATCTTTGCAATTTGCTTTGTGGTGTTCTTTGGGACAATTGAAGCACTATATTTTACTGCTTCTTTGATCAAATTTAGGGAAGGGGCATGGGTACCGGTTGCTCTTTCATTCATCTTCATGATAGTGATGTGTGTTTGGCACTATGGCACGCTCAAGAAATACGAGTTTGATGTTCAGAATAAGGTCTCGGTTGATTGGCTACTAAGCTTGGGTCCCAGCTTGGGGATTGTAAGAGTTCGTGGCATCGGCCTCATACATACTGAGCTGGTATCTGGTATCCCTGCAATCTTCTCACATTTTGTTACTAATCTTCCAGCATTCCATCAAGTTCTGGTATTCCTTTGCGTAAAATCTGTCCCAATTCCTCATGTCAAGCATGAGGAGCGTTTTCTCGTGGGACACATTGGGCCAAGAGAGTACAGAATGTATCGGTGCATTGTTCGTTATGGCTATCGTGATGCTCATAAGGATGATTTGGAGTTTGAGAATGACCTTGTATGCAGCATAGCTGAGTTCATAAGGACCGGTAAGGCAGGTTTAATAGATGATGCAGAAGAAGATGGAGGGCCAAAGGAAAGTGAAGAAATGACGGTGGTTGGAACCCCATCGACTCATATAGGTGGAGTTCAGATACGCGTAGAGGAAATGGAGAATGGCGCGTTGGAAGGAACATCAGAGCTCAGAGAAATACGATCGCCATCACCAGTACCTACACCTCGGAAAAGGGTTAGGTTTGTTATACCGGAAAGCCCTAAGATTGACAGGATTGCCCGGGAGGAGTTGCGCGAGCTGACAGAAGCTAGGGAAGCCGGGGTGGCGTATATACTCGGGCATTCGTACGTGAAAGCGAAACAAGGATCAAGCCTAATCAAGAAGATGGTGATAAACTATGGGTATGATTTCTTGAGAAGAAATTGTAGAGCACCTACTTATGCAATATGCATACCTCATGCCTCAACTTTAGAGGTAGGAATGGTTTATCATATATGATGATGATGATGATGATGATGATGATTTTTGGTTGGTTGGTTTATATTATACAAAAGGACAATAATGCCCCTACTGTAGATGTACTTTTGTAGTTGCATAGATAGAAATAGATACACAAAGTAGTAACAGCTCTTAACATGAATGATGAGAAGAACTAACAGATTTTGAGCAGTTTTCTTCTGTGTTTCCTTTTTTATCCCCATAAATATTCTTGGTAATGTTCTATAGCAAAATGTTTCTTGGTTAGGACAGCATCAGATTCATCTTTGACACAACTTGGAACTGGAGTGTTTTTGCTTTAGTTTGGGTATTTTGGTCAACTTGGTAGGTTATGGGTATTTTGGTCAACTTGTTAATGTAAAGTTATATGTACGATTCTTGTATATATCACATATAAAGTTATTTTATAAGTACGATTCTTGGATGTCATGTCTAGTGGGGGTTTTCTATTTTAGGCCTTTTCATATACATGATTATGATTTAATTCAAATTGCTGGTGAAGATACGAAATGGTCAAAAGAGTCTTTTCACACGTCAGAATTGTCCGATTTAGAGCTTTAGCATCATATGTAGGCCTTATTTTTCATTGTTTAATTTTTTTTAAGTAATTAAATATAAGTATTTATAAAAAGATTTTTTAAATCAATTAATATACAAATTTTATTATTAATAATATCAGTAATTCGAAATAGTTCTAAAAAGCATTTGTACATAGTTTTTTCAACTTTCTTTAAACAATCGAGAAATATTTGAAAAACAGCTTATAATTTAAAATAAGTTAAAAATTAATAATTTAAAATAAATTAAAAGTTGACCGTGGTAAACATTAGAGAACAGACTCGTAGAAGCTGAACTCTTATTGTACTTATTGGATCTGGACCTTCCACAAGAGCTAATGGGCTGCCTGGAAGAATTCGAGAACTAGTGGACTCAGTTTCGTAATTTTTCTGTCTTGGGTCCAAAGAGTTTGAGCCTTTGGGCCCAAGAAGAGAGCCCGTTGTGTAGCGTCTATGTGTCCAAACACTATGGCCCAAATGTGCTTTACCCTTCTCAGCCCAGAAAACTGAGACAAAGCCTATATAAAAATTAAAAGAAATATATAAATAGAGGTTTGGTTCTATTTGGAATAGGTTTTAAAAACCGACTATATTTTTATAAATAATTTATTTTTTACGTATTTCGGATAAAAATTTCATAAATTTTTTATTTTTATTTGAGAACATAAACTTGTACACAAAACAAGATATATACTTTTTATTTTTACAACTAAAAAAAATCATTTTTATGACAATTTAGAGTGTATTTTGTTTGGATTTAAAAGAAAAAACATGTAACAAGTGGTAACGCCATTAACACAACTCTCTTTCCAAGTCAGAAATTTAGAATTCGAAACATTAATTAAACACATGTTCCTCACTAGCTTAACGTTGTTGGAAAAAATCAAATATTTCGAATAATTTTTTTTGTTTATTTTTAACCTCACTTATTCTCTAATAAACAATTTACTTTTCACAAAAAATGAGAGAAAAAATCTAATATATTTCAAATTTAACTTCAGTATACATATAACTGCTCAAATTGTTTAATACTTTTTTTATTACACTCTATAATACACATAATACTAAAAGGTGTACTAAAAAATATTATACTATTCCTAGTGCAAATGCAAGCTACCTAATACTTTTATATATATTTAAACTATCCAAATAAAGACACACGGCACCTCTAGTTGAGTCATGTTTTTAGGTTATATATATATATATATATACTCATCCTCTTTACATGTGTAATTCATTCATTAATTTGAGGAAAAAAATAAATGGATTGTAGATAAAAAAAAGGAGAAAAAAAAAGAAAAAGAGAAGAGAAATTAAGAGGCAGCATGGTGATGAATTATATATGATCAGCATCACCGACTAAGGAATAATAATAATGAAAGGGCTTCTCCTCTTATTGCCTTTGTTTCTTTCTTGAGGTTTTGGCAATGGCGGAAGAAGAAATGAGAAATGAAAGATGAGATGGGAACAAGTCAATAAAGTCGGCTCTAATACGTTTAAGAGAGAGAGAAAGAGAGCATCAAAGCTTTCTAGTGGAACTTCTAACACACACTGATCTATATAATCGTCTAAATAAGTCTTTGGTCTTTGGAGATACTGTTTAGTTGACCTTGGAGATTACACGAGCATCAATAAAAAATAATATATTATTTTTTTATATTTAAAATATAATACGAAAATTAATATAAAAAAATAAATTAAAGTATGACATGTCAGCATTGGAATAATAGCATACGGAACTGAGATATTCTGATTCCGCTCCACCAAAAAAAAAAGAGTGCAAATACTAGTCAGAGCGTAAGTACGGAGTAGTTTTCCAGCTAGCACATAGCGAATGAAAAAAGCGTTTCTCCTGCCAACATTTTATCCTTAATTTACTTAGGAGTTTTTCCCAGGCAGTCGGAAGGAGGGCTTTGGGCAAAGAGCGCCTTTCACCTGGTTCTATTAAGAAAGAAATTTCTGTCTTGTATTGAGGCCGCTAAGGAAGAAATGAGGGGAAGAGGTTATTAGACAACTTAGCTACAAGTCCGGAAGCCGAGCAATCTTAATTATTGGTGGGGGTTCGGACGTTTAAACCTAAGGCTCTAACAGAGCGATACCCCAGCCGTCTTCAGCTCCTTTCACTAATTGACCGTTCATACTTTATCGCAGGTACTTGTTATATTATAAACATAAGGTAATATTTAATTAATTTTTTCTTAATATACTCTTCCATTAAAAATAAATTTTGATGTGTTTTTACCTTTACAAATATGAAAATTTGTAGAAATAATATTAATGAAGAGATAGGAAAGATTGCCGGGTATTCTAATCCATATAAATAAAAAATACTTAAATTATGTAATTTTAAAATAATATAATATTTAAAATATGATAAATAAAAAAAACATAAAAAATTTCTATAGAAATTAAACTCTTAAACTATATAGTATACCTTCATGGGCAGGAGTTGGGATAGTATACCTTAAAGACAATATCCTCCCCACCAAATATATGTTTTGAAACTTTATTTCATAAATGAATTTCTTCTTTTTATATATTTTGTGGTGGTTACATGTATAAAAGATTATGTACAAACACCTTTAATTAAGAACATATGTGGGGTTAAAAACGTGTTTATTTATTTTTCCTTTTTCTTTTTCTTTTCAAAAGATGTATGAATCTTTTATATTATTAGTTCACTTAGATAAATGGATAATAACTTTTTTTTGAAAGGGGAAATGTGTTTCATATCATATGATAAAAAAATTTTGTGCATTTCTTATACCAATTAAAGTTTTGGAAAAAAGATCAATTTCATAATCAAATCAAGACATCTCTTCTAATTAATAATTGTTTTGGTAACTGCATGATTAATACATTTTCTTCTCTTTTGAAAGAGCTACTTTTTTCCAATTATTTCATTATTAGGTTTTACTTAACTAATTAGGTACCTTTGCTTTTCAAGAAAAAACGTTTTAGTTGAAAGATGAAGAAGAAAATCCCAACTAATTTTCAAAGAAAAGAAGATAGAACGAGAACATTCAAGATCATCTGTAACATCTCATTCGTTATAATAGTTTTTATTAGACAAAATATTACATATAAAATATTACGCAGAATATTACAGAAGATTCTAATATTTTCATTTGAGTAAGTTTGAGGAGAGGGACAACATGAGCCATTTATGGGCAATAATTTTCCCTTGTAAAATCTCATACACAATAATATACAAAAGTTTATCATGAGAATCATGGGGGGGGGGGACCTTTTTATATTTCATGCAAGATTTTCTAAACCCTAAAAACAACACTTTGGAGTTGAAAAGAGAATTAAACAAAGGAAAATGATGGATTATTATCAATCACTTTATATTATGTGTTGCATTGTCAATTTCAAAACAAAGCACTAAAAAGATGCCACTTTATCTCTTATCTATGATCTTATTATCTACTCAAACAAAGTCAACCAGACAAAGATAGAGAAATCATGAGAAGAAGATTTTCTAACTTCATTTTCTTCGTAATTCTCATGCTTTTATATAAACTTTTTTGATTGGTATTTGCCTAAATTTATGGCGGAATTGAATTTTTAAATTTATTAAATAGTAATTGAATAGTAAGTCAAGCGAAAAATAAACAAGTTCTTGATGGACATAAATTTATTATAAAAAGTGTCCCTATGAATTTTTAATTTCACGAATTATAATAAATTTCAACTACTTATACATTACGCGTTATATAAACATCAAATTCAGAATAAATTAAACAAACATTATTTTTATTCTACGTATTTTTTTATAAATAATTTATATTTTTTATAAAATAAAAGCAAATAAGTGTAAATTAAAATCAATTTCTATCTAATTAAAAAAAAAAAGATAAGATTTATGCATTGTCATCTCATTCATAAGCAATATCCAATGAGAGGCACTGTCATCAAGTTAGGTAGCAAACATGAACATATAAGTGGTTCTAAAACGAGAATAATATAATAAAGGGTTTTTCACATGGTTGTTTATGGATTAAACTTTTCAATTTAAACTCTAAAAACTAAATTTTTTTAGAGTTTAATAATTTTTATTAGATTGTTTTTTATCTTGTAAAGGGGAAGTATAATTTTTTAAGAATTCATAAAAAATAGATTATTTATAAAATAAGAGACGTGAATTTTAGGGTGAACATTATTCTCTTTACATATGTGAGATCATGATACTTAAGTCAGTGTATTTAGGAATAATGATTAGTTTTTTTTTATATATTAAGAGAGAAAAATGTGATTCGAACACATAATGTTTATCTTAGAAGGAATACTCTTTACTACTAAACTAATTACGTTACCACAATAATGATTAATATTTAAAAGCATAATTCAATAAACAGTGTAATAAAAAATATACATCTTTATACGTTCTCTATACTTTTAATGTTTAATTATTGACATTCTAATATTTTAAATCGAGTCGACACATTTTTTCAAATCGATTCTGTCTATTTTGTTTAGCTTTTAATATTGTGTTAGGATTTTGATTTTGGTTTTGATTCTTTTATTTGTTGAGCTGTTTAACTAGATGAATAAATCTTATCGATGTACAAATTGAACCTAAAATTTATGAAATTATATATATTAAATTTTATTTGTATTAATATGGGGACTGATAAATCTAACTTGGGAATATGAATGTATAGCGCCAAAAAAATTATTATTTTTTCTCATCTTTCTCTCTCTACACAGTTTCTCTCTAACTTCTCTCTACTCCTTCTCCACTCTAAAACTAAAATCTTTAACATTGAACTTGAATTGGAGATAGATATAGATCATTATGAAGAATTTGTAGAGAAAAATGTCAATTTAGATGTAAAAAAAGTTAAAAAACGTTATATTTTCCTTTTAATTTATGTTTTTATAATTTTCTAATACTTTCTCTCTTGTTAACTAAAAAATTACGGCACCAATTTGAAAATTAAGTAGAGGAGCAGTCTTCTTTTTGCTCTAATTAAAAATTCAAATGATTGAAGTTGGTAAATATTGGAATTCTTTTTGCACGCAATTTTTTTCCCGAAACGCGTCCGGATCACTTTTTCGACGATGCCGTTGCGTTTCTTTTTACGAAAACCATCAAAACGAATGTCATTCGCGTGAAAGGAACATTCGATCGCGGAGTTATTCATGTTTCAAGTTTTCCAAATATCTACAAAAATTGTTTATTCTTAAAAAAAAAAAAAAAAAAAAAAACCTCGGATCGCCCTAGCTGGCGACCCGGACGTGAGCCGGTCGCCCGGGCCGACGACCCGAATATGTGCTGGTCGACCGTCTGGATGATCCTCCCACGCTCGGGTCGCCCGTCCGGGCGATTCGAGCTCAGTTTTGAAAAATAAATTTAACTTTTCTTACATCTAAATTGATATTTTCTTCTACAAATTCTTCATAATGATCTATATCTACCTCCAATTTAAGTTCAATGTTAAAGATTTTAGTTTTAGAGTAGAGAAGGAGTAGAGAAAAACTGTTAGAAAGAGAAAGATGAGGAAAAATAATAATTTTTTTCGCGCTATATATTCATATTCTCGAATTAGATTTATCGATCCCCATTAATATGTATCTTGGAGATACACATTAAATAAATTAATAAGAAATCTTGAAAGCAGAATAATAAAAAAAGGAAGATGAGATATCATAAAAAAATGAAACACGCAGATACAAAGATAGAGGGAGGAGAGGACGCAGTGCTTGAAAGATACGTTTAGAACATTCCATGTTTAAAAGAAAAGTGGGCCCCACTCTCTCTCTGGGGAGGTTTTTGGATAGGGACGAAGCCCAATCCCACGACTTTCCTTTCATCAGCCCACACGCCATCTTTTCAGGCTCTGCCGCGAAATGCGGCTGTGTTTTGGATAATGTTAGCCCCACATTTCCTCTACTTTTTTGTTTATTATATAATTATAATAACGGATGTAATTTCGTATTTTTAATACCATTTTAAATATTACTTTATATATCACTTTATTGTTACAGTATATATCTTTCAAAATTTGTTTATATTTATTAAATTTTATTAGTAAAAATATATTGAATTAGAAAGTAATATGAAAGATAGGAAAAAAAATGATACAAAAAATTTTAATATAGCTTAATTCACATTTCTGTTGTATAAAAAAAATGCTCAATATAATAAGTTAGAAGATTATGACTCTATTATCTGTTTATATCGGAATTAATTTTAAATTTTTTATCAATTTTTAATTTTGAATTTTTTTTCAAAAAAATATATCTTTCACAATTTTTTTTTTTAAATATAAGTACACAAAAAAAAAATTTAACTTAACATCTATCCAAGAATACACCATTATAAATAATATATACTTAATATATATTCTCTCAAGAAAAATATGCTAATATATAGAGTAGTTAGAAAGTTTGATTCCATTCTAAAATTTAATACTATTTTATAACATTATAAATAATTAAATCTGTAATTTTTTAAATATTTATAATGTGCTTATTTACTAATAATGAATTACTAAATTATTCACTTACCTTTTTCTTCTTGTTATGTTTGTTCTTTAATTATTCTTAGGTTTGGCAGCCTAGCCATGTACACACATAGATGTTGTTTACCTTTTTATTATTTTTTTTTTTAAGCAAAACATAAATATCCTTTACTTGTATTATATATATTTTTATGTAATAAGGTGTTTAAGAACTTTTTTGTTAAACTTTTTAGCATTTAACAAGTTAGTGTAGGTTGTTCTTATATATTTGTCAATAATTAATAACTACAATTTGTTTCAATTTCACTATTAATTTTTATTACTTTATTACACTATACAAATAGTTGTTCAAGTTTCACTAAGGAAATTTTATAATTATTTAATTTAATTTAATATTTACGTTGATATAATTATCTTTTTTTCAAAATGGTAAATCCAATTTTTTATCTTTTTTGATAATCCGATAAATCTCACTGAGGATCATTTAATAAATTATTTATTATACTCTTTAATACACTTATTTTAATAGTAATTATTTTATTATATTTTTATTAATAAAATTATTATAAAATATATGTTTATTAAAAAATATATTAGAAATTCTAACCGGATAAATCCAATTGCGAAGAAAGTAGAATAATCAATGCGGTTGAGAAATGGAAAAAAAAAAAAAAGTGGGAATGGGAAGTCAATCCCTCTCACATGGTATTCACGTGACAGAGGCAATGCGGCAAGGCACGAGCAATCTGACGTGGACCATCAAGATTGGATAATCCAAGCAAGCGGTCCCACCCGCCGTTGCCTATGAGGTGGATGATCCGAATAGTTATGTCCAGGCGGGCATGGGCCCCGTTTTGGTAGGTCGTCGTTAAGGGGGGAAAGAGGAGAAGTGATTATTGACACGTGGAAAAGCTTCCGTACTACTGAGTTGGGTGAGACGAGGAAAATGGTGCGAGTGAGTGTGAAAGTCCATATCCTTGTCCTCCCTAATTGCTATGATAAAAATGTTAAATTAACTTTTCAAGGACCTCATGTTTGTTTAAATTGCTTTCTTGCCCCATTCAATCTATTTCTTCAATTTTTTTGCTTTCGTTTTTCTTCTTTGTGATGTTAAAAAATATTTACATATTTTTACTTTTTTTTGTGGTAAAAATATGCTTAGAATCAAAAATAAAAATTAATTACAAATATCCATATAAGTACCATATAAGTACTATGTTATATGTTCTTGTTTTGTTCAAATATTTTTTATTTTGTATTTTGTGCCCGTTAATTATTTTTTAATTGTTATAAATGTTAAATCTTCTTACTCCCAGTGAAATTTAGTAAATTAATTAGCAAAAATTAGGTATATTCATATATAGTAAAAATAATAAAAATTATGCATGAAATAGAAGTAATATCAACGTAAGTTAAATTGTCGTATTTTATTGCAAGAGGGAATATTTTTATATTTATGACAGTTAAAGCGTAATTGATAAATATAAAAAGATAAAATAAGAGTTCATGGATAAAAAATAAAAATAATTTATGAATATTGCCCATTATCTTCATTAAAAATTTATATCATTTGTACCAATTTTCATTCCCATCCGTTGTTCTATTTTTTATAATATATTTTCACTTTATGATTTATCTTTATCCGTTATCTTTTATTTGATATATTTTAATATATCAAATTATGAATTAAACAAATGATGACACATAGAGGTACAGACGATTCGAGACGTGTATTGTATATATATATATATATAGTATACCTTATAAGAAATATAAATTTTTAATTACATTTGATTCATATCAAGACCAAGTTAGTTAAATTTTGTTAAATTAATTGATGAATGTTAGTGGTTGTATGAGATTAGGACTTAGAATTATAAATATTATCCTAATTGAAGATATTTTGCTTTTGTGGTGGCATATATGGGTTGGTTGTTTTGTTTTACTAAAATTTTTTATTAAAATCTAATCCAAATAGGGAATTTTCTTCTCATAAATCCCTTTTTAAACTTTGAATTGATGCAAAAAATAATATTTATTCTTCTTTATGTTTGTCCATTTGTTGTCAACAATTGATTTAGAAAGAGGATTTGCACCCCATTAGTTAATTGCAAGTTGATTGATGACCCTTAGCATACAAATTTAGATGGCTTGCATTATTTTAAAGGGGGACTAAATAGGAAGATATATTAGAGTAAGGAAGATATTTTTTATGTGATAAAAAAGGTTATTTATTAAATTATTGATTACTTGAGTTATGCGTTGAAATTCGTAAAATGTAAATTAATTTTTAAGATAAAATCTAGAATTTAAAATTAAAAAACAAATTATTTTTATTTTTAATTTTAATATAAATACACCAAAAATTTGATTAGAACGACTTCAATTTAATCAACTTCTTAAGAATTCATTATATTTTATAATAAATTATTTAAATTAAATCTTCTGCTTCTGGCTTTAAGAATATTCATAGTATTATACATGTTTGAATTCTATTTATAATGTCGTGAAACATTTAAACTTTATAGTCAAACCTTAACTTTCGAGTAAGAATTTGAATATTCTAAAAATAAGATTCAAATTAATCAAAATACATACTTCTAAATATCGAATACCTTTTAAATGCATAATAAAACATAATTATATTTGACTATATCTCTTGAATTTTATTTTTATTTTTATAAAAAAAAAAAGTCAAATAATGTATGGCCTCCTTCATCATATCATGCCCTCCAAATTCCTAGCAGAAAAAGCTGCTGGGTAATAGTTGTTATTAGACAAAGAGATAAGAAGTGATGATGTTGGAATATTAAAAACAATTTAATTAATTAATTAGTTTAATAAACATAAAACAAATTTTATATTATTCTTATATTAATTTGATAACAAACAGCAAGCAAGGAAATGGTGTTATCTTTGCTCACGCTCACGCCCATCGCCATGGGTAGTGAAGCTACATTTCATTACGAAAAAATTGATATATCATTTTGAAAACGTAACAATAAATAAGTTTAAAATTATTATTTTAAAAATATTTAATTTATATTTACGAGTATTCGAATTATTTGATCTATTAAACAATAGTCACATATTAATCACCTGTTTATTTTATTAAAAAATACTCTGATAAATGGTGGTTTAAATAATACATGCACGTGAATAGTGTAAAAAGATAAAAATAAAGATGAAAATTCATTTTTAAAGGAAAAACAGTAAATAGTTTAAGTTTATTTATAGATATTTCTTATTGTTTTTATCAAGTTAAATAATTATAATATATTTATGTAATTCATCAAAGTAAAACATGTGAAATAACAAATATGTTGTAAAATAAGAAAAACATGCTTAATTACAAAATAATTTTGTTATTAAGTTTCACAATAAAAATTTTATATTAGTTTTCACTTTATTAGCAAAAGTATAGTTTATTGTTTTCACTTTAGCAAAAAAAGTTTATTATCATTTGTGCGAATTTTTTATTATAGTATTAAATATTTATATATATTTTTTAAAAAAAGAAATTTATATTAATATTAATCAAATTTATAGGAGATTATGTGAAAAACTGTCTTTATTCAAATGTTGGAAAGATAAATTGGAGTTGCATTCAACTATTAAATGTTTATATTTGATTCCATACTAATTGGGATGAATTTTGGATATTACAAAAATTGGGATCTTATAAAAGAAATAGAATTATGTTTATATTCAATTGAATTACTTGAATAAGAAATATTATACATAATATCTTATCTTGAATTTTGCCCATTAATTAAGAAAAAATAATATACAATTTGAGTTATCCAGCACTTGTGTCAGTGGGAAAGGTAAGAATTAATGAATAGAAATAATACACCATATGCCAGTTGATAAAGTGGATAAATGCATTAATCACCCCATCATTAATAGGCCAATTTTATTTTATTTTTCTTCATTTCTGAAAAAAAAAAAAAAACAGTTTTTTTTCTGTGATCCATATTCATTTTAGTCATACTATAATTAATTATTATCATTATTTTTTTACTTAGTCATACTATTACTTATTTATTCAGCTAATTAATTAATAAATATAAAAAATATCACTCTCGTCAAATAATATCTAAATTTCTAGCGCACGTTCGCATAAAATCACATTAATTTTTGCTTCAATAATTTTGGAAGGAAAATTTAAACTATAGATATGTTTCAAGATTGTGTTTGAAAATAATAATAATAATAATAAATCTATAATATATTGAAATACATATTTAGACAAGTTAATATTTAAATATCTTGTAACGAAGTCAAATATTTTTAGAGATATTGTTGAATTATAAGTTATAAAATGAAGAAAAGTTTATGTGAATTATATTCATTAATAAATTTTTTATCGAGTTCTACATATTTTGCATAAAATATTGAAAAAAACTTAAGGAAATATATTTTTCTCGTAATAACAGCAATAAAGCTCATTAATAATTATTTACTGTGTAATAAGAAAGTAATTTAATGATCAAATTACATTTCCTTCCAAATATATATATAACCGCAAAAGCCACCTACTTTACTATTTCTTTTATATAGAAAAGAATATACAAAAAGGATATACATTTTTTTAATGTGATTTCTTGCATTAGAGATAAAATGATAGGACAATGGATCTTTCCACACAATGATGTGGATTAGGATATGTGGGCATGTTCTTACCTCTCTTTTTTTTTGTTTATTCAAATGTTCTTCGTGGCTCATTGGTTAATATCAACATTGGAAGGATTCGAAAAATGACTCATCAACAATTGACCTTAAAATATGATTAGAATATTAAAACACTTTCTCAATAGAAAATTTTTAAACCACCTATATATGATCAACAAGATCCATCATTACATTGTTTTAAGGGTGAGATTATTTTATTTAGGGGCAAGAAAGGGATCTATTGCGCCGCATAGACGTAACTCTGTTTTGTTTTGTATTGAAGAATTAGTATTAATAAGTAAGTTTCAAATTTTGATAGAGGTAGTGTGAGAATTTCAACTTCTCTAATGTGGGGATGGTTCTTTATATGCACCAGTACCTGTCCTTCAGTCTGCAGAACCGTTGAGTCACCATGATTTACATCATCCACTTGATACGTCGTAAGGACCCTGTGAGCAAGAGATTTCATATATTATAAAAAAAAAAAAAAAAGGTCAATTGATTAGGTATAGTTCTTTATGCCTAAAAAAGAAAGTGAAGAATTATTAAAAAAAAAAAAAGTTTAGTTGAACAAAGCTACCCTTTCTCCTTGGAAAATTTCCATTAAAAAATTTTCTTTCTTGGTAAACCACTACTAGTACCTCATCCACTCAATTTATTATTACTATATATATATATATATTGATTTAGTGAAATATTGATCTAGTGAAATATAAGAAAATGAAACCGAATTTTTTTAATGATAAGGTTGATGTCATTTGGAATTAAACATCGATTTACTATTTAGTAAAAAAGTAATGAGCGGGCATGATTTTGGGCGGCAGAATTGGTACCAAAGTCCAAAGTTCAAATGCTGACAGCAAAGAATTTCAATCTCTCCAATGTGAGGAGTAGTTTATTGTGCGCACTCGTGTTTAGCCTCCAGTTTGCATGTCGGACAGTCTAGTGGGGACCATGTGGGCTAAGAATTTCCCCTTTTGATACCAAGTAATGAACTCTCATTAAAAAAAATGAAAGAGAGCATTAAATGCTTTAGAGTAATTACATTTTCTTTCTACAAATTATGTTTTATTCATATATTTTGAACAACTTACAAATACATGCTTATCGTGTATAAATACTATTAATTTTAACAACTGATCATGAAAAAAACAATAATGATGTCGCAAATTATTTGTAACTTTTTTTAAACATTTTATTCTGAGTCTAGTTCTTATTTAGCACGATATATGACAACAATAAAATATATTATTCGTTACGATAATTACCCATTATAAGATATTATAGGAAGATTATTAATTCTTTGATATAGAATTATTGTTTCTTGAGAAATGTTTTAGCTGTAAATTTATTATTTAGGTGAACTTGAAATGGAAAAATGTAATAATTTATCAAGGAAGTTTTTTGGGGGTATTGTGGAAATAAAGTAAAATAGAGGGCTAACTATCGAATAACGACTGAAGGGAAGGAGCGAAACGAAACTGCGACCCGAACCAGAGTTAAAAAAAATATAACCATGGTAAACGAGGTAAAGCTTCGCTCAACACTTATCTCATCCTTATTACGCTTAAAAAACGTCAACTAATTGTACAAAACGCTGTGGAGGTTGTACCATGACCTGTCATTTTTATTACAATTTTAAAAAAATAAAAAATGAACTTTTTTTTCCAGATTATCATTATCCACATTTCTCTCACTACTACTTTCTAGTGCTTCACTTTCTCTTTCTCTCTCTAGGAAAAAAGGAAAACTACTCTCTCTTTTCTTCTACTTCTCTCTCTCTCTTTCTGTCTCTTTATTTCCTCCTCTTCCGTTGAACATCCAAAAAATCTCTCTGTTTCTCTTCCTGTTTCTCTCTCTAATGTTTGCCGCCGATTGCTGACGTCAGAGATATTGTTTACAGCCGGCCGGAGTCTCTTGTGAGGAGTTTACAGCAACAGTTAGTTCTGGCACTCTCCGTGATCTACTTTTTGAATTCATTTTCATGTAAATTGTCTCTATTTTATGTTGTTGGTGTTGTGTTTTTGGTGCGGTGAGAATGGAATTGCATGACATAGGCAAGGAGATAAAGGAAGAAATGAATTTAGTGTGTTTCTTTTGTTGTTATTTGCCTCCGTTTTTTCAGATTGTTGAGCCGTTTTGTGTGGAAGAAGACGGTGTTTACGCGTGTTCTAAGAGGTTTAGTGAACTGGACTTTTTTTAAAAAAAAATTCATTGATGTTTTTCGTTTCTTTTGACAGGTAATTTGTGGATTTTGGTTCAGGAAACAGCTCGATGGTTGGCGATTGTTTTACATTTTGAATTAGGTGAGAATTTTGAGCTTTGTTGTGTTTATCAATAGAGTTTGATGTCCCATTAATGACATCCTGGTTGCGTATGTTTGTGTTGAATGGCTTGCTGTGGTATTATTTTATTGTGGTACTGATTTTCTGGTTCTTTTGAATTTCATGTAATCAATTGTTTTCTGCAATCCCCAAAGAGCAGGCAGAGGAAATTGATTTGCATGTGGAGATGTTGTGTTTAGGGTGATGTTTTTTGTAAATGGAGCAGTTTTTATAAAACCACAATATGTAAATATGCATTGTGTATGGTCTCTTTGTTCGTGAGAGACTGACTGTATTGGATAGTGTGTCAAAGAAAGGAGACCTTAAGCTGAAAACAAAGCTGTGGAAGCTTGAGTGTTGGTAGGAGTTCAGATGGTAAGACAAATGTGATTGTTCTCTATAGTGGGCTTAGAGCTCCTATTTTGGGATCCTTGTTTCAAGTATGCTTCTTTCATGGACGATAGATTTGAATTGAGTTACCATGAGTGCTGGTTGAAAAGCACATTAGGTATGAGAAGACACTCGTCCCTCTGGTGTATGCGCGGGAGATTTTATTTTACGGAACTTTCAAAAAGTAGTTGGCCTCGGAAATGACAACTTTATGTGAGAATGAGGGAGAGACTGTTGAGTTCCCTGTTCTTTGTCGTTTTCGTTTTTGTATCTGCCCTCAGACTTTTGGCAAAAAATGGAAAATTGAAGACATTAAATCAAATACCCTATCATTTTCTTAGAATCTGATTATTGCTGATGCAAATCCTTATAAGGTTAAATCTAAAAAGCACTCTCTTGTTACTTCAAATAATGGGCCCTAGTGTAAGATGTCAGTTACTAGGAACCGCCTTTTTTTTTTTGGCTGGTTAGAGCTGCTATATTGTTGCATCGCCACGTGTCCCTTACGTGTAGCAACTGAAGATGTACTTACTTTACTGCCTACTTCATCGCCCTACGGGAGGTAATAAGTGACATATTTATAAATAACCTTTTAAAGTCCCTTTCAGTAGAATAAAACTACCCTTAAAGCCCTTATCTAGGTGTTATAGGCCTTTTTGTCTGTGCGAGGTCATGGCGGTTTATGCGTTCGCAGAAATTTTCCTTGCAACATTTCAAACAGGATATGTTATGTGGTGGCTATGGAAAGAAGATATGATTTCCGAATGCTCGGAAGCTTCAGCATGTGATTGTAGCATGTAACAGATTAGCCCATGACCCTAATGGAAACTTGTCAAAGGATAATAATACATAGCAGAGTCATGATTTTAGGTACAATTTCTCGGGAAGTTGAAATCTTTGCAACTGATCCTTCTTCTCTTATCAGAATCCAGTCACAAAGAGAATTTAGTCACTAAGTATGATGGATCTATGCCATAGAAACGCTTGATTCTTCATCTTTTGCTGTCACTGCTTAATTTTTGGTGGGGGGGGGGGGGGGTTTATCTATTGTCCATCAGCAATGGAATCTAACCAACACCTTGGGCAACTGGTCAAACACAAAACTGTTGTTCTCAGAGAAATGTAAGTCAGGTCCTTTATTTTTGCTTCTTTACAGATAATAAATAATGACGACAACTAGCTCCAAGGGGACATTCAACTAAATTTTTTGTTTGTGATCTGTTGTCTCTTTAATTCTATGAATTTTTTAACTAGGGATTGTAATTCAACGATATTGAAGCATCCACCTTTACCAAGGCACATTACTTTCTTTGCTTATGTGTTGGACAATGGGCTGGTTATTATTAGTCGGAAACTTGCCAGCTTCTTGACTAAGTTTGATTTCGGTAATATATGAAACCCATTACTTTGACGTTGGTGTTCCCCACAAATATTCAATATTTGCCTGTAGTATTATGCTCCTGTGGAAATCACTTTTACATTTTTCCACAAAAATCATTCTTCATTAAAGTTGATCACATCATCTGCCTCTGCCGTGAATTGTGGTTTTAAATCGAAAACAACAAACCCCTCTCACTGGTTCTTCATTTCAATGGTGAAATAAGCAATTACAGGCCTCCATGGCATGGTCTTTGTTAATGGTGAAATAGGCAGCCAAACCTCCTTCCCGAAAAGAACCCTATTGCTGCCGGATGATCCCAATTAGAGAAATCAAAATGTCCCTGACTTGTTTGGTATTATGTTTAGTAGATTGGACTTTGATAATACCTTTGAACATTAGTCACTTGAAGAGTCACAGGTTGGGGAGATGATTGCCATGTTATGAGTTTACCCTTGAAATTAAGGATGCCTGGAGCCTAATTCAATAGTTTGTTTGGTGGTCAGGGAAAGAAGGGGAGTGGGACGAGTCTGGATAATTGTAAATTTTTTATTGACCATAAAAATTTTATTAAGAAGAGATTACGGGGACTTGTCACGGCGACTCAAAGGCTGCAAGGACACCTTCAGCAATTTTCCCTTACTTAAACCTACTAAATTTATTATGCTAAAAAGTTAGTTTATTTTGCTTTTTCTGCTGGCCTGCCTTTGCTTCTATATGTTCAAGAATTATAATTTAAGAATGCCTAATTGAACTTAAACCAACTTATCTTCGTTTACTTGTATCATCATGAAAGGGATGCTTAAGTAGAGTTAAGACATCAAATCTGTAGTTTACTTATTGTCGAGGTTAGTTCAGAAGCTGCTACATGTATCCTGACCTCTTTATGTTCCATTCTTTTGTCAACAACTATGTTGGAAGGTGATAAAGAAATATTTTTGTTTCAGCGATACGAGCATGGTAAATTGACAATGATTTATAATGCTGGTATAATAAACAAATGACGTGTTATGTGAATTTTATTTTATTTTATTTTTTTTCTGAATATGAATTTTGGGTCCACTTGGATTGGGTTTTAAACCCAATCCTTTTATTTCTTTACTTTGGGCCCCACATCTTCTCTCACGAACAAATACCTTTTATGCATCCCGAGTAAAAGATCTCCATATATTTCATTCTTAAATCCAATCCAAGTGGACCGGTGGTTATGTGATGTATAATGACGGTATCCATGTAGTGTTTTCCTCATGTTCCATTCTTCTATTGACAACTATGAAAAATATGCTGAAACAGTAATTTGTGTATATATAATGGCTATGGGCCTGAGAGGCGAAAAAAACTGGTCCAGGACAAGCTATTGTTGTTGCTTTACGTTACTTGTGACTGTAAGTATGAGGCAGTGATGGTAAGTGGTGAGTTGGTGCCACGAAAGCAATTTTCTAGGAATTTCTTCTTTTGGCAGTAATCTATACTGTCGTTCTTCGTGAATCAGTGCGTGGTCCAAGTTGACAAAGCACCCAAATTTGTCATTTCCTCTTTCCATTTTGGAATGAGCCTTTTCTCTCCCTTAAACCGCTTCGTTGGCATCTTGGTATGGTATAAAAGGGTTTGGAGCATGTCTCGCTGCTGTGCTCTGGTTTTGTTCTTCCCCTTGTTTTAAATAGCTACCCTTCCTATCAGCAAGCTCTATTCTATTAGATTGATTTTGCTGCATACTTGAAAAGTGCTCCTTGATCTCAATCAGAAATTGTTCTGTACCTTAACTTGAAACAGGTTTGGATGCTTTTATATATTTCTTTGTGTTGACAAATAAATTTGTGTATTCTTGGTCAACTATTTCTTTATAAATGGCATCAATTGCTTTATTACTACCTTTCTAGAATATAATTTTTTAGGCATGTAAGGCTTATTTCAGAGAAGGCACTGTTGAATATTGGCTCAACGTTTGCTTGATTTATCCTGTCCTCTGTGCTGCAGTCGAATGCTTGATGCCTCTGGCTTTTAATGCACATAGAGATTAAACTAGTTCTTTCAACTTAGTACCATCACCATGAAGTTTCCTGTGCTTTAGCATCTAGATGTACTGAGAATGATTTTTTGACATTTTAGTTGGGAACTTTTGTTGGGAAAGCCAGAGGGAAAAAAGAGTAAGAGGAAAAATATATGTTGTAGGGATCAAAAATGTTTTGTCATCTGATGTCCTTTGGGCTGTCTATCCTTTGTCTGGTGATGCACAACCTAAAAGGGTGTCTAGCAGCATCAACTATGTCTTAGATTGATTGAATAGACATAAAGGATAACATGGATGACCTTTATGCTTGTTTGCTCCTAGATTCTTTCAGATCTGATGGATGATGAATTCCATGATACTCTTCTTTCCCTCTGATTTTCTTTCCCTTCAAAAGAAAATACATTGAAAAGGAAGGAGAGGCCTCCTCATCTATGCAAATTGATTACATTTTTAGCTATATGACTACTTGGTGTTTCTGATTTGGGTGAGTTGGATTTCAACAAGAGATGGTGTACATTTAGAATTTACAATTATAATTTGGTTTCTGCTTCTTTTGCATTTTGGTGTAGGGTCAGCTTGTCTCCCCATGTATCTATGCAATTTGATTACATTTTTTTCCTACATGACTCCTGGAAGAATAAGCATATCTTTTATTTATTTACTTAGTCTTTCTGTTATGGTTGAATGGGTTTCAACAAGAGATGGTGAAAATTTGGAATTTCCAATTATAATTTGGTTTCTGCTTTTTCATTTTGGTGTAGGGTAGCTTGTCTCCCTGTATTCTACTTTGGATTCTTGGAGGATCTAATTTTGCTGTGCCCAGTTGTTTTACTATACAATAACAATACCTCTTTACCAGTTATGGCATCAAGGTCATCTGCAGGCATTTTGGGCTTGGCTTCAGGTGAACTACCAGAAATTCCTCAGACTCCAATAGCTCTTCCGAGAGTGATTGCCGCTTCTGGTATCATCTCCGATGAAAATTGCAGCAACGATGGTGATTCAGATAGTTCATCATCTGTGATTCGTGAGCGGAAAATTTTAGTAGCAAATATGTTGCCTCTGAATGCCCGAAGGGACACAGAGAATGGAAAATGGTGCTTTAGCCTGGATCAGGATTCACTTCTGCTGCAACTCAAAGATGGGTTTCCTCCTGAAACCGAGGTTATATATGTGGGTTCTCTCAAGGTGGAGATAGAGGCCAGTGAACAGGAAGAAGTTGCACAGACTCTGCTAGATCAGTTCAAGTGTGTGCCCACTTTCTTACCACATGATATCCAGAAGAAGTTTTATCATGGTTTCTGTAAGCAACAATTATGGCCTCTTTTTCATTACATGCTACCCATGTGCCCAGATCATGGGGATCGCTTTGAACGTCAGCTTTGGCAAGCTTATGTATCTGCCAATAAGTTATTTGCAGATACAATCATGGAAGTGGTTAATCCTGAAGACGACTACGTTTGGATTCATGATTATCACCTCATGGTTCTCCCAACATTTTTGAGGAAGCGGTATCATAGAGTGAAATTGGGTTTCTTTCTCCACAGTCCATTCCCGTCATCCGAAATATACCGAACTCTTCCTGTTAGGGATGAAATTCTCAAGGGATTGCTGAATTCTGATCTAATTGGTTTTCACACCTTTGATTATGCCCGTCACTTTCTGTCTTGCTGCAGTAGAATGCTTGGCCTGGATTATGAATCTAAACGAGGTCATATCGGGCTAGATTACTTCGGCCGCACTGTGTACATAAAAATATTGCCTGTAGGTATCCACATGGGAAGACTTGAATCTGTCTTGAATCTTCCATCTACATTTGATAAAGTCAAAGAAATTCAAGATAAGTTCAAGGGTAAAAAGTTAATTCTTGGCGTTGATGATATGGATATTTTCAAAGGCATCAGCCTGAAATTGCTAGCTTTTGAACATCTCTTGCAGCAGCATGAACAGTTACAAGGGAAATTAGTTCTGGTGCAGATAGTCAATCCTGCAAGAAGTTCCGGGAAAGATGTCCAGGAAGCAAAGAGGGAAATGTATTCAACTGCTACAAGGATCAATGAAGTGTATGGTTGCCTTGATTATGAACCAGTAATTCTGATTGATCGTCCTGTTGCTCGCTATGAGAAAACTGCCTACTATGCCGTGGCGGAATGCTGTATAGTGAATGCTGTAAGGGATGGGATGAACTTGGTCCCATACAAGTATGTTGTTTGCAGGCAGGGATCTCATGCCATGGATAATGCTATTGGTACCCCGAAGGACTCTCCTCGGACAAGCATGCTTGTTGTGTCCGAGTTTATTGGCTGTTCACCATCTCTTAGCGGAGCAATTAGAGTTAACCCTTGGGATATCGAATCTGTTGCCGAGGCTCTGAATTTGGCAATTACCATGTCCGATTCAGAGAAACAATTGCGTCACGAGAAACACTATCGGTATGTCAGCTCTCATGATGTAGCTTATTGGGCTCGTAGCTTCTTGCAGGACCTGGAAAGAGCATGTAAAGACCACTATAGCAAGCGTTGCTGGGGTATTGGGTTGGGACTTGGTTTTAGAGTTATTGCACTTTCTCCCAGTTTTAGGAAATTGTCCATTGATCACATTGTGTCATCATATAGATTGACAAACAGGAGGGCGATCTTCCTGGACTATGATGGTACTGTTGTACCACAATCCTCTATGATAAAATCCCCCAGCCCTGAAGTTATTAGAGTCTTGAATGCTCTATCCAACGATCCTAAAAACACAGTGTTCATTGTTAGTGGGAGAGGAAGGACTTCGCTTGGTGAATGGCTTGATCCATGTGAGAGTCTGGGAATTGCAGCTGAACATGGATATTTTCTAAGGTAGATCTCTTTCTTGTGACTTTCCTACTAGATTCTTTTAGACGCTACCTGTTATATGCTTTGAATTGATCAAGAACTTGTGATACAGGTGGAACAACTCCTCTGATTGGGAATCTCTGGCTGCTGATCTCGACTGGAAGGAGATTGTAGAACCTATAATGAAACTGTATACCGAGGCAACTGATGGTTCTAATATAGAAAGGAAGGAGAGTGCACTAGTGTGGCATCATCAAGAAGCAGATCCTGATTTTGGCTCATGCCAAGCCAAGGAACTCTTGGATCATTTGGAAAATGTTGTTGCAAATGAACCTGCAGTTGTTAAGAGAGGTCAGCATATAGTTGAAGTGAAGCCACAGGTACTTCATTTCCTCTTTCTTTCTCTGTCTCTCACCAATGAATTTTTGAATGCATCTGTACACTGAACGGTTTCCACAAGTTTTGATTGAGAAATTGTGTGATGCAGGGAGTGACAAAAGGTGTAGTTGCTGAGAAAGTTCTACAGAAGATGGTCAGTAGCGGAAAAGCACCAGATTTTGTAATGTGCATTGGAGACGACAGATCAGACGAGGACATGTTTGAGAGCATTTTAAGCAACGTCTCTGGTCCATCCCTCCCTACGGCTCCAGAGATATTTGCTTGTACAGTTGGGCAGAAACCGAGCAAGGCTAAGTATTACCTTGATGATACCGTTGATGTGTTGAGATTGCTTAAAGGCCTTGTAACTGCTTCAACTCCAAAAGCTAGGAATACTGCAGAATTTCAGGTTGCCTTTGATAGTATTTTTGGATAAAATAGAGAGAGAGAGAGAGATGGTGCAGGCACAGAGTGGAGTATTTTTTAGGGGATAAAAAGCTTATATTACAAAAATTTTACTTAGTATAGTTTTTGTGGATTTTCAAAAAGCCTCAAGGAGGCATTAATTTGTATAGTTACATTTCTCTTAGAAGAAATATAATTCTACAACTTTTCTATAACTCCTCCACTCATACTACAATTCCCTGACAATGTGAAGTGTTATATTAGTTTACTGAAGAATGTATTAAAAAGTGTACTGGATAATCCGGTCCAATGTTTAATTTGCAGAATATTTTGAGGCTGAGAATGGGATTATTCAATATCAAACTTTCTTAATTCTCTCATTGATTTAACCAATTCATGATATTCTATTGATGCCAGACGGTGTTTTGTATTAAGCTCACAATGTTAGTTTTGGGCGGCCATTCTACTAAGACTCAAAGTTAGGAGGAGGGTCCGGGCTCAACTCCCAATCTGAGTATTCAAGCGGCCAAAAAATTAACTTATGACAAGGGTGATGGCTTTACCTCTTACTTTATATATATATATATATATATTTATGATGTCAGAATATATGTTAATATTTAAAAAATGGGATGCTTCCATCTTTTAATTGATCTATAATCTAAAACACTGAAATTTCACAACTGTTACTTCATCTTCTAACCTTCAATATCCTTCTTAAACTCAGTTTCCAATTAAAAACCTTTAATTACTTCGTCCGTTTTCCAATATTGATACCTGCAACATCCAATCCTCTTTCATTTTTCATCTACTCATGTAGTAGAATTTGAAATTCATCACTGTTGAGTAAAGTTTTGAAAGCCACCTATTCATCTCACTAAGCATCACTAAGCATCCTACAAATTCCAAGAGAATGTATGTTGAGAATCTTACATGGCCAGTATTTGAGAAATATTGGACAGTCCTTCCCTCTTGAGAATCCCACATATATAAAGACTTACAATCCTCTTCTCTTGAAGTACTTATTGGGTGAGTTACACCAAAATTCAAATTCTAACACTAAAATTTAAATTCTGACATGCTATTAGAGCCAGCTGTTGAGCTGTGCAAGTTGGGCCACTTGTGTAAATCTCTAGTCCTGCAAACTTCACGCACCAGATGTCCAGTACTGGAACATCCACCATGTACCTATTAATTTCATATAATAGTTTTCCTCTTTTATTCCATTACAATAATATTTATAACATTTAAAAAAATATTAAATTTTCTCAAAATGAACAGAAAAAGAAAAAGAAGAGTTTTAGGATTGGGCCTTAATTTAGTACGAGGCCGGGACCTTAAGTATAGGGCCTACCAAGAAATGAAGCACTAATCTAAACCCATTTCCAAATCCCCGACCCGAAATATCAGCCCTTTAAAAAACATTGGCTAGGGTTTTCATTCATTCGTTATCCACTGCTCCATTTCCTCGACCTCCTTCTAAAGTCTAACACTCTCTTTCCAGTCACTCTTCTCGGTTCCTGCCGACGCTAAGGTATGTTTCTGAGGAATCCCTTTTTGGGGTCTGCAGATTTTTTCATGAAAAAGATGTGAGCTATTCAAGTAGACACGGTTTGTTGTGTTTTTTTGAAGGGTTTTTTGATAGGGATTTTTAGCTGTGTTGTTTTACGTTTGGTGCCTTTTTTTTTTTTTTAGTTTTTTCTCGTTTAATTCAGTTGGAATATGCTGTAACTAATTGTTAAGTCGAGAGGGCTCAGCATGTCTGCAACGTATTTATCTGGATTGTTAAGCTTTTCAATGTTTCAGTAGCTGAATTTTGTTCTTATTTTGCTACTGAAACCGAAAGGTGAAATTTTGCTGATATTTTTGGTTGTATAAGCTATTCTGATTATCATGAGACTATTGATATATCTTTTGAATAAATTTATTGTTTAATTTGTTGGGAATTTATTAAAGCTTATAGAAATGATAGTGTTGCAAAGAGCTGTGACTACCCCACCCCCTTCGTCCAATGGATATTCATGTTCATGTCTCATCTATTTGGATTTTTTTGGTAATTATCATTGTGTTATCTGTCAATTGTAGTGTTTCAGCTTGTAATTATATTTTCTGATCCTTTTTATCTTATCTCTTGCTCTTCTCTGTTTTGTCATGATAGATGAATGTGGAGAAGCTAAAGAAGATGGTTGGTGCCGTCCGCACGGGTGGCAAGGGTAGCGTGAGAAGGTTGGACTAATTTCTTACCTGAATCTGATTAATTTTCTTGTATTGCTTCAATACTTCTTGAAATGATGGTGTATGAAATTTTCTGTTTAATATTTTGAGTTGTTTTAGAATCATAATATGGAGAGGAAACTTTGCAGCAAGAAATATGCCTTTTTTCTCTAACATAAAAGGCCCATATATATGTTGTAATCCACGTACATGCAATATAAGCCCTGGAGTTTACCTATGTCTGATGCAGAAGACATACAGTCTTTTGCGTGCGAGTGAAGGAGGGGGTGGGGGGGGGGAGGATAGCTTTTTTGCAAATACAAAGCTCATTTTCAATGTATAGTTGCTTTCTTCTATGTTAATTGTTATTTTTGTTTAAAGTTCTGTTTGAATTTGGTTAACCTATTGCTGAATTGTTCTTTTTTGCGCACTGCAGAAAGAAGAAGGCAGTTCACAAAACAACAACTACAGATGATAAAAGGCTTCAGAGTACCCTAAAGAGAATCGGGGTGAATGGAATACCTGCAATCGAGGAGGTTAATATTTTCAAGGAGGATGTTGTTATCCAATTCATAAATCCTAAAGGTATCCAGCATGACAGTTGCTTATGGTTTTTGCCAATTTGAGTCATAACCAGCTGCCTGCCTGATAAATGATTGTATATTTTTTTTTAAATCAAGCAGTTCAAGCCTCCATTGCTGCAAACACATGGGTTGTTAGTGGATCTCCTCAGACTAAGAGTATGTTTTCTCTTTCTCGATTTTCTTTTTGATAATGTACCTTGGTCAACACTTGGTTATTTTATGTTTTTCCCCGTGGAGTGCCCAACTTATTTTTGTTGAATTTTGTGTTGTCCAGAATTGCAAGACATTCTTCCCCAAATTATTCATCAATTAGGTATGTTCTACTATTTCCATCTTCATTGTCTTGTGGTTGGGAATGAAACATCATAGAACACTGAATGAAATATATTCTCATGTTAATCAGGCTAAAGTATTAACGTGTTATGCATTTCAGGGCCAGATAACTTGGAGAATTTGAAGAAGCTTGCTGAGCAGTTCCAGAAGCAGGCTCCTGGTGCTGCTGGAGCAGGGGCTGCTGCTGGTGCTGCCGCAGCACAAGAAGAGGACGACGATGATGTGCCGGACCTTGTTCCTGGGGAAACCTTTGAGGCAACTGCAGAGGAGGGTCATCATACTTCTTAGATTTTCTAAGGCATTTTTGAGCTTCGTTTATATTTTGAATGTCGAAATCTGTTTTTGCCATTAGTTTAGCAGCTTTGCTTGATGTTAACTATTGAAAGTGGTTACTTTGAAAATGATTTTGGGCGTAGCCCTGTTAAATGCCAAAAATGTTATATTTATTTCCTTCTTAATCTTTTTGCTTTCAAAGAAACAGACATTGGCATTCAAGAAGAGATTAATAGGTAATTTAATCTTCATTTCAGGCTATCGCATGAGAAAAATCTGTTTTGTTAACCTTCATTTGTGACTATCTCATGATAATAATCTGTTTTTTCCTGTTTCTTTTTGGTTCTCTGTGACTTACAAATCCAGTATTCTTTTTAGCCGGGTAAAATAAATCCGGTATTCTTTAACTTTGACACTCACTTTTTCCTTTTTACTTTTTTATAATCGAACCCAAACGATATTATTTAGAAGCTCAAGCCTATCTAAGAGGCTAGTAAGCCGGTTGGCAACAGCCCAAATCTATTGACTCCACAACAATGCAAGGGCAAACCTCAAAACTCATTAGCAGTTTAAGATGTTTCTTTTTTTTTTTTTATTTGAATCGAAATATTATATTAGCATTTTAGAATGGGTGATAGGGTACAATTGATGGGATAAATCATTGAAGTAGATTTGATGCACATAGTAAAATCTTCAGTTAGGGAGAGATCTGGTGTTGACCAAGTTACAGAATTACATAGCGAGTCGAGGAACATTCCTTAAATTCTTTAAATAACCACTTGAGTGTTCTTAGCTAGAACAAATGTAACTGGGTAAAAATTGAGCCAAAGTTACTCGAACTTGACGCGTCTCTTATGACGATGCCAATACCCGTATGAGAATAAAAAACTGTCGCATCAACATTAATCTTACGTGATTTTGGAGGTAAGGGTTGGGGAGGGGGTAAGGGTTGGGGAGGGGGTTCTAGCGTTCCCGTGATTTTGGAGGTTTAAGAGATTGGCACGGGCGTATATCTATTGATGAATTGTTGAGGAAGGGAGATTTGCCTAGTATTCCTGCAGAAAGGAAAGAGCACTAGAGCCAGATCATTAGGCATTGTCGTTCGATGTTTAAAAACCATACACGATGTTTAGAAACCATACATTTGGAAGGCATTGTCGTTCGATGTTTAAAAACCATACATACTTGGCTTTCCAAAGCTTCCAGCAGATCATAGCCACCTGCTCTAATTCGTCTGTTCTTCCTTTCATTCCCTTATCACGATGACATTGTTCTTTGACATCAAGTTTTGCTATTGATTTAACCAATTCATAATATTCCATTAATGCCAAACAGTGTTTTGGATCCAAGCTCACAATGTTTTCGGCAGCCATTCTACTAAGACTCGAAGTTAGGACGCAGTTCCGGGATCAGCTCACAATCTTTGGGTATCCATCTGAAAATTTTAGGACTAGAAGGCTCTGAATATAAAGAGTAGAGCCAGATTCTTAGTGGCCAAGAAATTAACTAGTGACAAGGGGTGATGACTTGACCATTAACTTAGAATCTTTCATATAGCATGTTAAGTCAGAGGTTTTGTTAAGTCATCTATGCAGTGGTTTAATGCTGTATGCTAGTCCAGTAAGGTTATTTGGACTTTTTACCTTTCAATCCCTTCTGGATTATTAGATAATTTAGGTATCGGGTTATCAAAAAAGAAACTTTAACTTATGCATTAATTTCAAAATAAAATATCGAATTTTTTCTTGTTAATATAATCATGTGCAATGAATATGTTAATTTTTATTAGAAAACACACAAATTTAACGAAAAAGACTATTTATGCTAATCTATATTGTTATATAGCTGAAAATAAAGTTTAAAGATTATTAATAAAAAGTATAAATAGTTGAGGGATCTTTGAGGCTATTTTTTCATATACGAAAAATTGTTTATGAATGTAAAACTTTTATTTCTTAATAAAAGTTGTAGAACTTTACAAGAAAATTTCAAAATATTTTAAACCATCAAAGTCAAATAAGATATGATAAAAATAACATTCTACAAAATTTTAAGATGCTAGCTTTTTCTATATATATTTATGATGTGAGAATATACGTTAAGATTACAACTATCACTCAAATTTTAAGATCAATTTCTGTTTGGGAAAATGGGATGGCTCCCACCCTTCTACTGGATCAATCGATTGATAATCTAAACACTAAAATACTTTGCAAATGAAAGTGAAATTAAGATTGCTCCGCACCTGTGAGCTGTTGAAATTCCACAACGGTTTACTTGACAATATCTTCCTGTTTAATTAGATTCTTGCTCTATCATTTAATATGCTTCCTCAACTTACTTTCCAATTAAAAACCTTTAATTGTTTCGTCAATTTTCCAATCTCGATCCCTGCGACATCCAATCTTCTTTATTTTTATCGATTCCGTATCGTAGAATTTAAAATTCCATCACTGCTGAGCGAACTTCTGGAAGCAACCTATTCATCTTACCAATCATCCTAGCAACTAAAAGTATGATGAAGTTCCTCAATAGAAAATTTTCATGCAATACTCTCTCACTATCTCATCTTATTTGAATTTAGCTTTTCAATATAAAAACATGTGAGGTGAAGCTGGCGGCAAAATAACCAATTTCATTTAGACATTAGAACAATTAGGTCCATAAAAGCAAGACAATCAGTTATGGAGTGAAACTTCTCAGGATTGTAGCTGCAATATACTACGTTTATTTTATATTATTTATCACTTTAGACATGACACAAAAATTAAGAAAATAATTGAATTGTTTAAATTCAAAAGAAAATTAGCTAAATTACTTTTTGACGGCCATAATTTTAGTGAAAATTTATAAACAATTGTTTATTCTAATAAAATAAGAATATATATGAAAAAATATCATTTAAATACTTTTTTTATTTACTAAAGTAACAAATACTTCCTATAGTTAAAAATATAAAGAGATTTTATACTTATACACAAAAATAAAGGGCAATGAAAACAATATAAGTCCATTATAGCACAGCCCAGTCCGTATAGTCTTATTCTTTCTAGAAAACTGGGCCGCTCAAATCATGGGCTTTAATCCGCGGGCCTTTCTGTTTCAGCCAAGTCGTAGCCCAATCCAGATAGGCCCAGTTTCTCCTCCTTCCTCAAAGCGCACGTGTTACCCTAATAATAGCCCAATAATCTTGGAACTCAAGGTAAGAAAGACTACAAGACAAAACGGTCACCTGATAGCAATGAAATTGTAAAAAAATTAATTTTTTTCAACTTATACGAGATTTTTTTAAATGGGCAAAATTCTTTAAGAAATTTTACTTAAGACGAAATTTTTGAAGAGTTTTGGAGTTCAAAATTTGTTAACTCCATTTATTATTTATATAGATCTTTCGGGATGTTCTAATCTAAACTTGTTCCTTCTTCTTACACAGAACTGAAATTAATGAATAGATAAAAATATCTCTATAGCACGTGATTCATGTATTAGAAATATTAACTTCCGCCCTATTTTTAGTAATCTGGTAGCATAAATAACTTGAAAATAGTATTTGGTTATAAATTAAAAGAATAATTGTTCATGTAAAAAAGAGAAAATTATAATTGTTTATGGACAATTTGAGTGATTTTCTGTTAAAAAAAAATGTATACTATCGCCCATAAAAAATTAAGGGGTTTTAAATTTATTGAGGATGATTAAGAATATGAGAGTTTGTACAATTTTTCATAAATATTTATTGAACTTTTTCTATTTCTACCAATATTTCTATTAATTTATTTTACTCCTATTATCTATTATTATTTTTATTTATAAAAGGTAAAAAGGTATCATAATTAAAATACTGTCTGGTTTAAAACCTTTATATTTATGATAATTTTTACCTAAGAAAAAAAAAAAAAAAAGTAGAAGGTAGTCAGTATCTTAGTCATATTTACTAAAGATAATTTAATAACAAAATATTTCTTCATTTGTCAAAGTGGAAATTTTGATTTTTTAAATTTAATTTAAGAATAATTTTATACTATTTTTTTTAATTTTACACTATAATTAATTTCGTGCATCGTATATCTCTCCTAAATTAATGCCAGACCTAGAGAGATGTGAAGTGGGAACTATCTCAGAGGAAACCCATGTGATATTGGGAATAAATTAATAAATAAATAAGAACCTATGTGATAATCGAAAATTTATATATCTATAGGTAGGTAATATGAGTACATAAACTTATCTTGGAGGTAAGAAATTTTTTTGAATTTAGGGTAACTCACCTAGAAAGATATCTCAATAGAGGAAGACTGTTCAAGTTTTTATAAAGAGTAATTATTTCCTTTACTTAACCGATATAAAATTCTCAACATTGAAGTTTGACAAATGTTATTTCTTTAATGGTGAAGTATTTAGTTTAATTTAAAACTCGAGATTTGTTCTTGTTTGAATGAATCTCGAGGGAGACTAGAGAAATGTTTAACCTATGGATTGCTTACACAAAAGATGAAATATGAATATAAAATCCCTTAATTAAAATAAATTGTTTGTTTCAAGTTATGGGTTATCATTAACAATAAAAAGATATTGAATTCAATAAGAAAATAAAAATTCAAGAGCTCTTAGCTAAATCTCACCTAATTATGTGTATAATATATTACCATAACATATGATTCACGCGGTTGCTTGCTTCCTCTTATAAGTAGAAGCCACATGAATCAATGCACTACCAAGCCGTTTACCAAAGGAGCTGAAACTAATGACCCAGCAAAAAAAGAAACTGAAAATGATGGCCCAAGAGAGTGTAAAGCTGCTCGGATTCTGGTCTCAACATCGAACTCTCAGAGTACGTCTTGCACTTGAAGCAAAGGGCATTGCTTATGAATATCAAGATGAAGATTTTATAAGAAGCAAGAGTGAATTGCTACTGAAGATGAACCCTATTGATGAAACTGTTCCGGTTCTGATTCATAATGATAAGCCCATTATTAATCCCATTGTCATCCTTGAATACATTGATGATAATTGGACTCAAGCTCCGAAATTCCTCCCTCATGATGATACTCTCATGAAGGCTAAGCTTCGGATCTGGGCCAACTTTGTCAGTGACCAGGTAAAAATATATTTATAAAAGATAACGTTAATTTTCTTCTATATATTTTGTTTAGTCTAAACTTCCTTTGGTTGGTTTCTTTTCTTTTGTTTAATTAGGTAGTTGAAAGCATGCATCCAATTGCTCTAACACAAGGAGAAGAACTTGAAAAATTTCTAAAGAGTTATTACAAGAATTTACAAATTCTCGAAGATGGAATTAAAGATCTCTTTGGAAATGGGAAACCGGTGATCGATAACAACAACTTGAACTTACTTGACCTTGTAATCTGGTCAGTTCTTGGCCCTTATAAAGCATTTGAAGAAGCATTGGATTTTTCAATCTTGGACCCTCTGAAATATCCATTGTTGCATTCTCGGGTTTCTGCCATTAACGAGTTGGAAGTGACAAAGAAGGTGATGCCAGATCATTCTGCCATGATCTCCTTTCTCAAGCAATTCCAGCAACTTATGGCTTCCCAGCAGCATGCTCCCTCCTAATCTTGTGTTTTCTGTTTGCATACTAATAAGTAAGTCTTTTGTGGCTGAAGCCATTTTAGACTTTTTGGTTCTTTGTTGGAGTTTCTTGTTGAAAACATTTTAGGGTTTCATATGTTCTTGAACTTTATCCCATAATTTATTGCTTTCTAATGTTTCACTTTAACTATACATTATAATTGTGTCTAAGTCATCTAGATCTCACAAAATTGTGTGTGAAGTGCATGTTATTAATATTTAAAAAATTAAAGAGATATTGTTATAAATAATTATGAACAATTTAACTTTTTGTTTTTGAAGTATAAAGTTTCTTTTTATATTTTTATAATCATGAATTTTTTACGTTTAATTATTTTTGTCAAAATAAAAAAAATATGTGACAGAATGTAACCTAAAACTCATACGATTTCAAAGTTAAAAGTAATTTTTCCATTTTACAAGTGAAATAAAAGATATATAGTTTTAAATAAAGGGATGAGATCTAATAGAATTAAAAAAAGATGGAGGTTGAGGATGTTAGGTGGAGTCAAGAAGTAAAATTACCGTTCATTTCATTTGTAAAATGATAAAATTACCCACAACTCCAACATCACATAAGTTTTAAATTTGAGATTTATTAAAAATATTTGTAATTTCCACAAAAATTAAAAAAATTTATGACCAATAAAAATATTTTTTAAAATTAGCTGGCCAGACGCATTTTTTTTGGTCAAAAATTACACTTTAAAGTGTTATTTGAATATTAAAAGATACAAAAAATAATTTGAATGATAAAAAATATATAAAAGAATAAAATGTTATGACTACTTATGTAAAACAAAAGCAGTTTATTGACATTTATAGTTTTTTTCAAAAAAAAATTATGTTCTAACATCCTATTGCATGTTTATCTATATCTTTTATGTAAATCTGTATAACAAAAAAAAAAACATTATTTAAGGTAAGTGAAATTTAGTGAACAAAATTCGAAGTTTTAATCTCTTGTACTATTTTGTGCACCAATCCTTATACTACTTTTTAATTTGGTATATTCTATTAATAAAATGTAATAAATAAAAAATAAATACTAAGAAAAAAAATAAATGCGGAAGAGAAAATATATTGTGTTAAAGGAATGTGATATATAGAATGTACCCAATTCAAATGATTATTTATTTATTTATTTTTCTGAACTTAAGCCCATAAAGATTTTGCACTCTTATGATTCTGTAAACACTATAACAGAAGAAATTATAATTAAGTATAAATTATATATTCAGTTACAAAAAGTTAAAAATTTTTTAATTTTTTTACTTTAAAATCAATATTTTCTTAAAAAAAAATATTCATATCTATTTTTAATTTATCTGGAATGTGAAATATTGGAGATAAAAATTTAGTGAAAAATGCAAAATTGAATTCAAAATATACTCTCCCTTCTACAAATTCATTCAGCTCTCTGTTGTTATTATGTGGTTTCCTTAAAAAAAAAAAATTTCCAATTCTAACCAATAATAATAACTAGCCATGGCAATGCAAAAACTTAAACTCACTCACATTTATGTCCAAGACAACTATGAAAAGTAAATTAGGTTATAAGTAAAAATAATTTTACATTATCGAACTTGAGGAGATTATTTTACTAACAAATCATAACTTATATGAAAATGTATTTTGGATATTTTTAATTTTTTGGGAGGTAAATTGCCTATTTTAAAACTTTGAGAATAAGGTGTATTTAACCCTCAACTTGATGGAGATATTTTCCAACTAACTCTATAATAATTATAAAGTTTTGTTTTCTTAATTTTTGTACATAAACAATTTTTTGACTTAGACTACTACAAAATATTTACTCATGAGCGAGATACTATTTAAATATGTTTTCCACAGTTAGCTACCTAATATTTATAATAAGGGTGATAATTAATACACAAAAAATATGTTTTTTCGAGTCTTTTAATACTAAAAAAATTGTACTTTAAATACTCTAATGCCCACAATACGGGTCTTACGACGACGTTATGTACATGTACTCACGGACCATTTTAAAGGAGAACAATTATAGTTATAATTTTAACAAGGATAAATTTTAATTTTATCCCTCATAATATAAAGTTGTATCAATTGAGTCCCTCAATTTACTAAGTTCTACAAAGAATCCCTCCAAATATTAAAATTGCAGTTCTCTTCTTTCATTTCTTCCCCTCTCCTCTTTCCCTATCACACCCTTTCTTCTTCTTCTACCTTGTCGCTACTCAGAGCGAGAAGTTGGTCGTGGCTTTAGGCTCCTCCTTAATACAAGTCCCGCTACAGATCTTCGCTCGCGGGACAAGAAATCTAAGAATTTATAAGGATCTTCGCACGAAAACAATCATTTGCTGTTTCTGTTCATGAGTTCATCTAAATTAGAAGGATGACAGAAATCAGAACGAGGTGTATTGTGTGATTGAAGAGCTGCAGAAGCTAACCTGGAACATGGCCAGGCCATATCAAGAGAACCATGAAGATATTCTCAAGGCCCAGACAGTAGTTGAATTCGCACTTGAGAACCTGAAACTAATTTCACTTCTTAAAGTTGTGGTTCTAATTAGTGAGAGGAATGAAATTGAATCACTTTATACCAATCTGAAATTTCTCCAAAACTTCATTAAGACGGGGCAAGAAAGTTTCAATCGAGACCCGTTTTTCTCATGGCAAGTTGTGGAAATATTCCAAGTCGTTGATGAAGTTTTAGTCGCTACGGACTCTGCTTTCTACAGCAGTCTGTCGGATACGAGCCGTTTCCTTCGCTATTCTCCAAGAGTTGCTGATTTGGTTCAGAAGATCACATTATGGTTCCGCAAACGTTTGTATTCTACAAGAATAGCGGATCTGGTCCAATATGGAAGCTGCTTATCTGAAAGTTCATCAAGTCAACAAGTGATCTCTGCCATTGTAGTTGGATTTGAAGACGAGATAAGAGTGTTACGTGACAGACTGATTGCAGGGAGAATGCGACTTGAAGTGGTTCCAATCGTTGGGATGGCCGGAATTGGTAAGACAACTATTGCTAATAAGCTTTATAATGATTTGTCAATCACTTATCATTTTCATATTCGTGCATGGACCACTATTTCTCAAGCTTTTGGTATGAGGAAATCACTGCATAGCATTTTAAGTTCCATTCTAAATGAAAATGATCCAGTTTTTGACATGGGTGCTCAAGATATAGGTGAAAAATTGTACAAATGCTTAAAGGGGAATAGATATCTGATTGTTATAGATGACATATGGGATAAGCAGGCCTGGAATGAATTGAAAGTCTTTTTCCCGGATGATGAAAATGGCAGTAGAATTTTGACGACTAGTCGAATAGTCGATGTGGTTGCAAATACTACTACTGATAAGGACACTCACTTCCTACGAGTTTTGACTTCAACTGAAAGTTATGCTCTGTTGAAACAAAAGGTGTTTGCTGATAAGATTTTTCCTGAAGAACTGGACCAAATAGGGAAGCTAATTGTTGAAAAATGTAAAGGTCTACCGCTAGCGATTGTTGTTGTATCGGGACTTCTTGCTCAGAGGGAGAAGACACAGGACTGGTGGAGGCAGGTTGCTGATAGTATAAGCTCGTCTGTTGATAATGAATTTGGGGAAATCATGGATATAATAGCATTGAGTTATACTGACCTGCCTCCTCATTTAAAATCATGCTTTCTTTATCTTGGATCGTTTCCTGAAGATTATGAAATCCCTGTGAAGGGCTTGTTAAGGTCGTGGATAGCTGAAGGGTTTGTTGAGCATTGGGATCAAAAGGTTTTGGAGAATGTGGCAGAGAATTACCTAAAGAATCTTATTGACCGAAGTCTTATTACAGTTGCAAAGAAAAGTTCTGTGGGAAAGCCAAAATCATGTCATATTCATGATGTTTTGCGTGATTTTTGCCTCAAGAAATCCAATGAAAAGAAATTTCTCCAGCTTCTCTGCAAATGTAAACAAAATCCTTACCCTGTTCAGAGTTTCTCTGATTGCCAGTTCTTTCACTTGTATAAGGGGAGTTATGTTACTGAACACCGCGTGTCTAATATAGAGACTTTGGCAGTGTATAGACTCCTCAAAGTCTTAGATCTAAGACACATAATGCTTGACAAATTTCCTGGGAAAATATTGGAGTTGGTTCATTTAAGGCTGTTGGCTCTCTGGGTTGATCGCTATCCGGACCTACCCCAAGCTATGTTCAGGCTTTGGAACCTTGAAACATTCATTCTGGATGGTGATAAAGCAGGGCCTATCAAGCTGCCAAATCAAATCTTGAAAATGGCAAGGTTAAGGCATGTAAAAATTTCAAAGGAGCTTCTTTGTGATGAATGGAATTGGGGAAGTACTGATCAACGCTCCATCTACTGGAGAAACATCCCCTCATCAGTTTTAGAAAATTTGCAAACCCTTTCTCGAGTGTGTCCTTCCGGTTCCTTTTACATTCTATTATCCAAAACTCCCAATCTTAAGAACTTGGGACTACATTTGACTTTCTCAGACAAAGAAAATCCTTCTTTATTCCCTGATCTTCTTCATTTGGACAAGCTTGAAACGTTGAAATTTGAATATCAAACTTTAGGTATGGTTCCTTTTGATATCCATCGTAAATCATTGCCTCCAAGCCTGAAAAAGCTTACCCTTGTTGGTAGCCATGTCAAATGGGGAAAGATGTCAATTATTGGACGGCTTCCAAACTTGGAGGTTCTAAAGATTAAGGACAATTTCTTCAGTGGACCCATATGGGAAACAAGGGAGAAGGGTTTTCGCGCCCTCAAGTTCTTGAAACTGTCACATGTAGACCTTCAGCAATGGATTTCCTGCAGCAGCCATTTTCCTAGACTTGAGCATTTAGTGCTAAATGGATGTCTAGATCTTCAGGAAATACCAACTGAGATTGGAGAAATTGGAACACTCCATACTGTTGAGGTATATCGATCATCAATTTCTACTGTTGAATGGGCCAAAGAAATTCAAGAAATCCTGTGTGACGTCGTTAAGGTCCTGATTTACCAGCACTTTCAAGAATTCTAGATGGGGTGCTTCCTTATAAATACATCTGCCTTTGAGCAGTCTTTGTTGTGAGCTCTTTGTTTCTCATGTAAAAGGCGCACATGGTGTACCTCTATACAAAAGTTTGGTCCTGTGTTGTTTAATAGCGTTGCTTAATTCGTTCTTCAGCAGCTCAGCTCCTGCTATGCATGGTTGATTCATTAACAATATATATGTCCTTACCAATCCATCTTTTTTACAGATACTTGGTCACCGTTACCCATCCATCCTTTTTTTTTTAGTATTTGATCAAATTGACTAAAATTGTGCTTTTTTATTTAACAACGATTATGAATTCAATCAAGGAAAGGTAGAGAACAATATAACTAATGCAGAACTGAAATTCTTAATCTCTAATAAAGGATTTATTATTATTTTTTAATGAATAATTCAATCTAACTCTTATGTTGTATAGATTGCAAGAAAAATCAGAAGCTTCATCATTATATATATGTATGTTTTGACGAAGTTTATTTATGGATCAAGAAAAAAGTATTTACGTGTTTCGCATATAATAGAAAGAGAAATTAACTAAAAATAATTATGAACAATTTTAACTTTTTTTTATAACATAAACTTTTATTTTATCTTTTTTAATCATGAACAATTTTTGTTATTTTGAAAATAAGCATAAACTTTATTTTCTCTTTTCCTACTCATGAACTTTTTTCCTTCTTGTAAAAATAGCTTTGAACTATTTGGGACTTCTCAAATATGACCATCAATTCATGACCATATTAGAGAGGTAAAAAATATTCAGGTCTATTTTAAGAAGAACAAAAACAATTCATAGTTAGAAAAAGATAAATAAAAGTTCATGGTTATAAACAAAATATATAAAATAGTTCATAGTTAAAAAAATGGTAAAATAAAATTTCATAGTATAAATAGAAAAGGTAAAATAGTTCACGATTATTATTAGTTTTTTTAGGTTCGAAAATAGTCTCCCGTAAAATTGCTCAAAACGATTCCGTATGTTTTTCATGTTGTATGGATACATTGACACAGTGCTTCAGTTGTCTGTAGAAGGCCGAATCCGTGTGCTAATTATCACGTGTTTGCAAAATTTAGATCCGAAAAAAAGTTTCTCATAAACTGTTAAAAAAGTTCTATATGTTTCTCATTACGTAAAGATACATTGCACTAGATTTGACTTGCCCGTTGAAACCCGAATTCATGTGTTAATTATCACGTTTCTTACAAAATTAAGTCCGAAAGTAGTTATCCTTAAAATTGCTCAAAACGATTCTGTATGTTTGTCATGTTGTAAAGATACATCGCATAAAGTTTCACTTTTCCGTTAAAGTCCAAATTATTGTGCTAATCATCACGTTTTTTTACAAAATTTAGGTTCGAAAAAAGTTCTCGACAAAATCTCTTAAAACGATTCTGATTGTTTACCATGTTTTATAAATACACCATAATAAGTTCAAAATTCTATTATAGCCTGAATTCGTGTGCTAATCATCATGTTTTTTACAAAATTTAGTTCCGAAAAAAAGTTCTCCACAAAATTGTTTAAAACGATTTTGATTTTTTGTCATGCTGTATAAATACACTAGACAAAGTTTTACATCCCATTAAAGCCCGAATTAGTATGCTAATCATCACGTTTTTTTACAAAATTTAAGTCCGAAAAAAAGCTTTCCACAAAATTGCTTAAAACGGTTATGATAGTTTACCACGTTGTATAAATACACCAGAAAAAGTGTCAAATTCCATTAAAGCCCGAATTCTTGTGCTAATCATCACGTTTTTTACAAAATTTAGATCCGAAAAAAGTTCTTAAAAAAAGCTTCAAATTGTATAAATACACCAAATAAAGCTCCAAATTCCATTATAGCCTGAATTCTTGTGCTAAGCATCACGTTTTATACAAAATTTAGGTCTGAAGAAAAGTTCTCTAAAAAATTGTTTAAGACGATTATGATTGTTTGTCATGTTGTATAAATACACCAGATAAAATTTCACATTCCCATTAAAGACCGAATTCACGTGTTAATCATCATGTTTTTTTCAAAATTTAGGTATGAAAAAAAGTTATTATAAAATTGCTTAAAACGATTCTGATTGTTTACAATGTTTTATAAATATACTAGAAAAAGTTTCAAATTCTATTCAAGTCGGAATTCGTATGTTAAGCATCATGTTTTTTACAAAATTTGAATCCAAAAAAAAGTTCTCAAAAAATTGTTTAAAACGATTTTGATTTTTTTGACATGCTGTATAAATACAACAGACAAAGTTTCACGTTCCCATTAAGGCTCGAATTTGTGTGCTAATCATCACATTTTTTTATAAAATTTAGGTCCGAAAAAAAGTTCTCCAAAAAATTGTTTAAAACAATTCTGATTGTTTGTCATGTTGTATAAATACATCAGACAAAGTTTCACATTTCCATTAAAGCCGAATTCGTATACTAATCATCATGTTTTTTCAAAATTTAGTTAAAAAAAAAGCTCTCCAAAAAATTGATAAAAACAATTTTGATTGTTTGCCATTTGTATAAATACACAAGAAAAAGTTTCAAATTCCATTAAACTCCGGTTTTGTGTGTTAATCATCACGTTTTTTACAAAATTTAGGTCTGAAAAAAAGTTCTCCAAAAAATTTCTTAAAATGATTCTATTGTTTGCCTTGTTGTATAAATAGACCAGACAAAGTTGCATATTACATTAAATCCCGAATTCGTGTGCTAATCTCGTTTTTCTACAAAAATTAGGTCCGAAAAAAGTTTCTCCAAAAGATTGCTTAAATCGATTATGATTCTTTGCCATGTTGTATAAATACACATAGAAAAGTTTTACATTCGTATTAAAGCCCGAAATCGTGTGCTAATCATCACATTCTTTTATAAAATTTATGTTAAAAAAAAAGGTCTCCACAAAATTGCTTAGAACGATTCTGATTGTTTGCTATGTTGTATAAATACACAAGAAAAATTTTCAAATTCCATTAAAGCCTGAATTCGTGTGCTAATGATCACGTTTTTCCCCGAAATTTAGGTTTGAAAAAAGTACTCCACCAAATTGCCTAAAACGATTCTGATTGTTTGTCATGTTTTATAAATATACTAGACAAAGTTTCAAATTCCAATAAGGTCCGAATTAGTGTGCTAATTCATCACTTTTTTTAAAAAAATTTAGGTCCGAAAAAAAGTTCTCCACAAAATTAATTAAAATGATTCTGATTGTTTACCATGTTGTATAAATACACCTGAAAAAGTGTTAATTTCATTAAAACCCGAATTCTTGTGTTAATCATCATATTTTTTATAAAATTTAGGTCCAAAAAAAGTTGTCCAAAATATTGTTTAAAACGACTCTGATTGTTTGTCATGTTGTATAAATACACCAGACAAAGCTTCAAATTCCATTAATGCCCGGATTCGTGTGCTAAGCATCACGTTTTTTACAAAATTTAGATTTGAAAAAAAGGTCTCCAAAAAATTTCTTAAAACGATTATGATTGTTTGTCATGATGTATAAATATACTAGACAAAGCTTCAAATTTCATTAAAGCCCGAATTCGTGTGCTAAACATCAAGTTTTTTACAAAATTAAGGTCCGAAAAAAGGTTCTCCAAAAAATTGCTTAAAACGATCCTGATTGTTTGTCATGTTATATAAATACACAAGACAAAGTTTCGCATTCCAATTGAAGCCCGAATTCGTGTGCTAATTGCCATGTTTTACCAAAATATAGGTTTGAAAAAAAGTTCTCTACACAATTGCTTAAAACGATTCTGATTGTTTACCATGTTTTATAAATATACTAGAAAAAGTTTCAAATTCTATTCAAGCTCGAATTCGTGTGTTAAGCATCACGTTCTTTTACAAAATTTGGGTTCGAAAAAAAGTTCTCAAAAAATTGGTTAAAACAATTTTGATTTTTTTGACATGCTGTATAAATACACCAGACAAAGTTTCACGTTTCCATTAAAGCCCGAATTCGTGTGCTAATCATCATGTTTTAAAAAAATTTCTGTCCGAAAAAAAGTTCTCCAAAAAAGTTTGCTTGATACAATTTAGATTGTTTGTCATGTTGTATAAATACACCAGAAAAAGCTTCACATCCCCATTGAAGACTAAATTCGTGTGCCAATCATCATGATTTTTCCCAAACCTTCGTTCAGAAAAAAAGTTCTCAACAAAATTGCTTAAAACGATTTTCATTGTTTGTCATGTTGTATAAATACACAAGAAAATGTTTCAAATTCCATTAAACCTCGATTTCTTGTGTTAATCATCATGTTTTTTACAAAATTTAGGTCTGAAAAAAAGTTCTCCCAAAAATTGCTTAAAACGATTCTGATTCTTTGCCATGTTGTATAAATATACCAGAGAAAGCTGCATATTCCATTAAAGACCAGGTTCGTGTGCGAAGCATCTTGTTTTTCTACAAAATTTAGGTCCAAAAAAAGTTTCTCCAAAAGATTGCTTAAATCAATTCTGATTTTTGCTATACTGTATAAATACACCTGGAAAAGTTTTACATTCGCATTCAAGCCTGAAATCGTGTGCTAATCATAACTTTTTATAAAAAAATTTAGCTCCGAAAAAAAGTTCTCCACAAAATTGCTTAAAACGATTCTGATTGTTTGCCATGTTGTATAAATACATCAGAAAAAGTGTCAAATTCCATTAAAGCCTGAATCCTTGTGCTAATCATCACGTTTTTTTATAAAATTTAGGTCCGAAAAACGTTCTCCAAAAAATTTCTTAAAACGACTTTGATTGTTTGTCATGTTGTATGAATACATCAAACAAAGCTTCAATTCCATTATAGCCCGAATTCGTGTGCTAAGCATCATGTTTTTTACAAAATTTAAGTCTGAAAAAAAGTTCTCCAAAAATTGCTTAAAACAATTCTGAATCTTTGTCATGGTGTATAAATACACCAGACAAGGTTTTAATTCCCATTGAAGCCGAATTCGTGTGCTAATCATCACCTTTTTTTCAAAAATATAAGTTCGAAAAAAAGTTCTCTACAAAATTGCTTAAAATGATTCTGATTGTTTACGATGTTGTATAAATACATCAGAAAAAGTTTCAAATTCGATTCAAGCCCGAATTCGTGTGCTAATCATCACGTGTTTTAAAAAATTTAGGTCCCAAAAAACGTTCTCCAAAAAAATTCTTAAAACGATTCTTATTGTTTGTCATGTTGTATAAATACGCAAGACAAAGTTTCATATTCCCATTAAAGCCCAAATTCGTGTGTTAATCATCACGTTTTTTACAAAATTTAACTCCGAAATAAACTTCTCAACAAAATTTGCTTAAAACGATTTTGATTGTTTGTCATGTTGTATAAATACACAACAAAAAGTTTCAGATTCAATTAAAGCCCGACTTCGTGTGCTAATCATCACGTTTTTTACAAAATTTATGTTCCAAAAAAAGTTCTCTAAAACACTTAAAACGACTCTGATTGTTTGTCATGTTGTATAAATACACCAGACAAAACTTCAAATTCCATATAGCCGAATTCGTGTGCTAAGCATCTCGTTTTTTTAGAAAATTTAGGTCCAAAAAAAATTTCTCTAAAAATTGCCTAAAACGATTATTATTGTTTGTCATGTTGTATAAATACACCAAACAAAGTTTCACATTTCTATTAAAGCCCGAATATGTGTGCTAATCATTTGGCTTATAAAAAAATTTAGATCCGAAAAAAAATTTTCCATAAAATTGTTTAAAATGATTCTAATTGCTTACCATGTTCTATAAATAAAACAGAAAAAGTTTCAAATTCCATTAAAGCCTGAATTCGTGTATAAGCATCATATTTTTTACAAAATTTAGGTCCGAAAAAGTTCCCAAAGAAATTGCTTAATCCGATTCTGATTGTTTGTCATGTTGTATAAATACACCAGATAAAGTTTTATATTCCCATTGAAGCCCGAATTCGTGCGCTAATCATCACGTTTCCTCTAAAATATAGGTCCGAAAAAAGTTCTCCAGAAAAATAATTAAAAACGATTCTGATTGATTACCATGTTGTATAAATACTTCAAAAAAGTTTCAAATTCTATTAAAGCCCGAATTCGTGTGCTAATCCTCACGTATTTTAAAAAATTTAGGTCCGAAAACAAGTTCTCCAAAAAATTTCTTAGAACTATTCTTATTGTTTGTTATGTTGTATAAATACACAAGACAAAGTTTCATATTCCCATTAAAGCTCGAAATCGTGTGCCAATCATCACTTTTTTTTTTTCAAAATTTGGGTCCGAAAAAAAGTTGTCTACAAAATTTGCTTAAAACGATTTTGATTGTTTGCCATGTTGTATAAATACATAAGAAAAAGCTTCAAATTCCATTAAAGCTCGAGTTCGTATGCTAATCATCACTTTTTTTCCAAAATTTATGTTCGAAAAAAATTCTCCAAAAAATTACGTAAAACAACTCTCATTGTTTGTCATGTTGTATAAATACACCAGACAAAGTTTCAAATTAACATTAAAGCCCGAATATGTGTGCTAATCATCAGATTTTTTATAAAATTTAGATCTGAAAAAAAGTTGTCCACAAAATTGCTTAAAACGATTCTGATTGTTTATAATGTTGTATAAATAAAACAGAAAAAGTTTAAAATTAAGTTAAAGCCTGAATTCGTGTCCTAAGCATCACGTTTTTTAGAAAATTAGAGTCCAAAAAAAAGTGATCAACAAAATTTGCTTAAAACGATTTTGATTGTTTGCCATGTTGTGTAAATACACAAGAAAAAGTTTCAAATTCTATTAAAGCCTGAGTTCGTGTGCTAATCATCACCTTTTTTTACAAAATATATGTTCAAAAAAAAGTTCTCCAAAAAGTTACTTAAAGCGATTCTTATTGTTTGTCATGTTGTATAAATACACAAGACAAAGTTTCATATTATCTTTAAAGCCCGAATTCTTGTGCTAATCATCACGTTTATTACAAAATTTAGGTCCCAAAAAAAGTCCTCAACAAAATTTGCTTAAAACGATTTTGATTGTTTGCCATGTTGTATAAATACGCAAGAAAAAGTTTTAGATATAATTAAAGCCCGAGTTCGTGTGTTAATCATCACATTTTTGTACAAAATTTATGTTAGTTTTCCAATAAATTACTTAAAACGACTTTGATTGTTTGTCATGTTGTATAAATACACCAGACAAAACTTCAAATTCTCTTATAGCCAAATTCGTGTGCAAAGTATCTTGTTTTTTAGAAAATTTAGGTCTGAAAAAAATTTCTCTAAAAATGGCTTAAAACGATTATTATTGTTTGTCATGTTGTATAAATACACCAGACAAAGTTTCAAATTTCTATTAAAGCCCGAATATGTGTGCTAATCATCAGTTTTTTTACAAAATTTAGATCCGAAAAAAAGTTCTCCACAAAATTGCTTTAAACGATTCTAATTGTTTACCATGTTGTATAAATAAAACAGAAAAAGTTTAAAATTTCATTAAAGCCCGAATTCGTGTATTAAAACATCATGAATTCGTCCGAAAATTTACCCAATTTAGGTCCAAAAAAAATTGACCCAAAAAATTGCTTAATCCGATTTTGATTGTTTGTTATGTTATAAAAATACACCAAACAAAGTTTCATATTCCCATTGAAGCCCGATTTCATGAGCTAATATTCATCATGCTTTTTCAAAAAATAGAGGTCAGAAAAAAGTTCCCCAGAAAATTGCTTAAAATGATTCTAATTGTTTACCATGTTGTATAAATACACCAGAAAAAGTTTTAAATTTGATTAAAGCACAAATTCGTGTGCTAATCCTCACGTGTTTTAAAAAATTTAGGTCCGAAAACAAGTTCTCCAAAAAATTTTTTAGAACGACTCTTATTGTTTGCCGTGTTATATAAATACACAAGACAAAGTTTCATATTCCCATTAAAGCCCGAATTCATATGCCAATCATCATGTTTTTTATAAAATTTGGTCCGAAAAAAAGTTCTCCACAAAATTTGCTTAAAACGATTTTGATTATTTGCCATGTTGTATAAATATATAAGAAAATGTTTCAAATTTCATTAAAGAACGAGTTCATATGCTAATCATCACGTTTTTTACAAAATTTATGTTAAAAAAAGTTCTCCAAAAAATTACGTAAAACGACTCTGATTGTTTGTCATATTGTATAAATATACTAGACAAAGCATCAAAATCCATTAAAGCCTGAATTATTATGCTAAGCACCACATTTTTAAAAAAATATAGGTCCAAAGAAAAGTTCTCTAAAAAATGGCTTAAACGGATTTTGATCGTTTGTCGTGTTGAATAAATACACCAGACAAAGTTTCTCATTCCCATTGAAGTCCAAATTCGTGTGCTAATCATCACGTTTTTTAAAAAAATTTAGTTCCGAAAAAAAGTTCTCCACAAAATTGCTTAAAACGAGTTTGATTGTTTGCCATGCTATATAAATACACAAGAAAAAGTTTCAAATTCCATTAAAGCCCGAATTCGTTTGTTAATCATCACGTTTTTTACAAAATTTGCTTCCTAAATAATTTCTCCAATAAATTGTATAAAATGATTCTGATTGTTTGTCATATTGTAAAAATACATCAGAAAAGTTTCACATTCCAATTAAAGCCCGAATTCGTATGTTAATCATCACGATTTTTACAAAATTTAGGTCCAAAAAAAAGTTATCCAAAAAATTATTTGAAAACGATTCTTATTGTTTGCAATGTTGTATAAATACACCTAAACAAGTTTTACATTTCCATTAAAGCCCGAATTTGTGTGCTATTCATCACATTTTGTACAAAATTTAGATCCGAAAAAAAGTTTCCACAAAATTGCATTGTTTGCGATGTTATATAAGTATATTAGAAAAAGTTTCAAATTCTATTAAAGCCCAAATTCTTGTACTAATCATCACGTTTATTACAAAATTTAGGTCCGAAAAAAATTTCTACAAAAAATTACTTAGAACGACAATGATTGTTTCTCATGTTATATAAATACACCAGACAAAGTTTCACATTCTATTAAAGCCCGAAATCATGTGCTAACATCACATTTTTTACAAAATTTAGGTCCGAAAAAAAGTTCTCCAAAAAATTATTTAAAACGATTCTCATTTTTTATCATGTTGTATAAACACACCAGACAAAGTTTCACACTCCTATTGAAGCCCGAATTTGTGTGCTAATCATCACGTTTTTTCCAAAATATAGGCCCGAAAAAAAGTTCTCCAAAAAATTACATAAACCGATTCTGATTGTTTACCATGTTGTATAAATTCATTAGAAAAGTTTCAAATTCCATTAAAGCCCGAATTCGTGTGCTAATCATCACGTGTTTTAAAATATTTAGATCCGAAAAAAAGTTCTCCAAAAAATTTTAAAAGGATTCTTATTGTTTGTCATGTTGTATAAATACACAAGACAAAGTTTCATATTCCCATTAAAGCATGAATTCCTGTGCTAATCATCACGATTTTTACAAAATTTAGGTCCGAAAAAAAGTTCTCCACAAAATTTTCTTAAAACGATTTTGATTGTTTGCCATGTTTTAAAAATACACCATACAAAGTTTCAAATTCCATTAAAGCCCGAATTTGTGTGCTAATCATCACGTATTTTTACAAAATTTAGGTCCGAAAAAAATCTCTCCACGAAATTGCTTAAAATGATTATGATTGTTTAGCATGTTGCATAAATTAACCAGAAAAAGTTTCAAATTATATTAAAGCCCGAATTCATTTGCTAATCATCACGTTTTTTACAAAATTTGGATCCAAAAAGGTTCTCTAAAAAATTGCTTAAAACGACGCCGATTGTTTGTCATGTTATATAAATACACTAGACAAAGCTTCAAATTCCATTAAAGACGAATTCGTGTGCTATGCATCACTTTTTTAAAAATTTAGGTCCGAAAAAAAGTTCTTTAAAAAATTGCTTAAAACGATTATGATTGTTTGTCATGTTGTAATAATACACCAAACAAAGTTTCACATTCCCATTGAAGCCTGAATTCGTGTGCTAATCATCACAATTTTTTCCAAAATATAGGTTCGAAAAAAAGTTCTCTACAAAATTGCTTAAAATGATTCTGATTGTTTACCATGTTGTATAAATACACTAGAAAAAGTTTAAAATTCCATTAAAGCTAGAATTCGTGCGTTAATAATCACGGTTTTTACAAAATTTGGGTCTAAAAAAAGTTCTCCGAAAATTTCTTAAAACGATTCTTATTGTTTATCATGATATCTAAATACATGAGACAACGTTTCACGTTCCCATTAAAACCCTAATTTGTGTGCTAATCATCACATTTTTTATAAAATTTAGGTGCAAAAAAATTTTCTCCACAAAATTGCTTAAAACAATTCTGATTGTTTGCAATGTTGTAGAAATACACCCGAAAAAGTTTACATTCCCATTAAAGCCCAAATTCGTATGTTAATCATCACGTTTTTTACAAAATTTAGTTCCATAAGAAAGTTCTCCATAAAATTGCTTAAAACGATTTTGATTGTATGCCATGTTGAATAAATATATCAGAAAAAAGTTTCAAATTCCATTAAAGCTTAAATTCTTGTGTACGTAACGTTTATTACAAAATTTAGGTCCGAAAAAAAGTTCTCCAAAAATTGCTCAAAACGACTCTGATCGTTTGTCATGTTATATAAATACACCAGACAGGGACGGAACTATAGGGGGGCTCGAGCCTCCCCAACAATTTTATTTTTTAAAAAAAGTTTTAAGGTTTTTACATTTAAGCCTTTCAAATTTTCTTTTTTCAATTTAGCCCCACAAAACTTAGGGACTGATTTATAAAAAAAAAAACCTGAAAACCCTCGGTAGCAGCAGAAACCAAAAAAAAAAATCAGCTTTCTCTCTTCTCTCTCTCTTCGATTCCTTCCTCCTCCTCCGCGTAAACAATCAATCCTCTTCCTCGGTCCGAGCTCAACGACGAGTGGTGTCGACGGCGACGGAAACCTTGCGACGGTGGAGCCGTGGACAGCAAGCTGCAGCAGCGCGGCAGCACCAGCAATCAGGTAGACGAAGGATGGCGGCGGGCCGGCAGCTTCACTTTCCTGTTCTTCAAACTTTGAAGAATAAAAAAAGTAAGTGATTTTTTATTTTTTATTTTGGTAAATAGATTTTTGAGTACTTAAATTTTGATAGTAAAAAAATTTCTTGGGTTTCTTTTTGGCAAAAATATGATTATTATGTAAATTTAGAATTGTAATGCTTATCCCGTGAGTGATGGGTAATCATTCCTCGTGAGTGATGGGTGATCACTCCTTATTAGTAATGAGCGATTATCTATTCTTTTGCTATATTATATGTATATTTGGAATTGTTTGAACGTCTTTTGTACATGGAATGCATCATTTTATAGACGAAATTCTGGTAAAAAATTTTTCTTCTCCAGCCCCCCCAATAATGTTGTTCTGGTTCTGTCCCTGACACCAAACAAACTTTCACATTCTATTAAAGCCCGAAATCGTGTGCTAAACATTACAATTTTTACAAAATTTAGGTCCGAAAAAAAGTTTTCCAATAAATTACTTAAAGCGATTCTCATTGTTTGTCATGTTGTATATATACACCAGATAAAGTTTCACATTCCCATTGAAGCCCGAATTAGTGTGCTAATCATCACATTTTTCCAAAATATAGGTCCGAAAAAAAGTTTTCCACGAAATTATTTAAAATGATTCTGATTGTTTGCCATGTGGTAAAAATACACCACACAAACTTTCAAATTCCATTAAAGCCCGAATTAGTGTGCTAATCATCACGTATTTTTACAAAATTTAGTTTCGAAAAAAATCTCTTAATAAAATTGTTTAAAACAATTATGATTATTAACCATGTTTCATAAATAAACTAGAAAAGGTTTCAAATTATATTAAAGACCGAATTCGTGTGCTAATCATCACATTTTTTACAAAATTTTAGTCCGAAAAAAATTTCCCCAAAAAATTGCTTAAAACGACTTTGATTGTTTGTCATATTGTATAAATACACCAAAGAAAGCTTCAAATTACATTAAAGCCGAATTCATGTGCTAAGCATCACATTTTTTACCAAATTTAGGTCCCAAAAAAAGTACTCCAAATAATTGCTTAAAATGATTTTGATTGTTTGTCATGTTATATAAAAACACAAGACAGAGCTTCACATTCCCATTGAAGCCCGAATTCGTGTGTTAATCATCACGTTTTTTATAAAATTTAGGTCCGAAAAAAAGTTCTCTAAAAAATTATTCAAAACGAGTTTGATTGTTTGGAATGCTGTATAAATACATCAGAAAAAGTTTAAAATTCCAATAAAGTTCGAATTCGTGTGCTAATCATCACATTTTCTACAAAATTTAGGTCCGAAAAAAAGTTTTCCAAAAAATTGTTTAAAATGACTCTGATTTTTGCCATGTTGTATAAATACACAAGAAAATGTTTCAAATTCCATTAAAGCCCAAATTTGTGTGTTAAGAAGCATCACATCTTTTTACAAAATTTAGGTCCCAAAAAAAGTTATCTAAAAAATTGCTTAAAATGATTCAGATTGTTTGCCATGTTGTATAAATACACAAGACAAAGTTTCACATTCCCATTGAAGCCTGAATTCGCGTGGTAATCATCAAGTTTTTTAAAAAATTTAGGTCCGAAAAAAAGTTCTCTACAAAATTGCTTAAAACAATCTCTTTGCTTTCCATGTTGTATAAATACATTAGAAAAAGTTTCAAATTTCATTAAAGCCCAAATTCGATTGCTAATCATCACGTTTTTTACAAAATGTGGGTCTGAAAAAATGTTCTCCACAAAATTGCTTAAAACGATTCTGATTGTTCGCCATATTGTATAAATACAAAGGAAAAAGTTTCAACATCCATTAAAGCCTTAGTTCGTGTGCTAATCAACACGTTTTTTTACAAAATTTAGGTCCAAAAAAAGTTCTCCAAAAAATTGTTTAAAACAATGCTGATTCTTCATCGTGCTGTATAAATACACCAGACTAAGTTTTAAGTTCCCATTAAAGCCCAAATTGTTTGCTAATCATCACGTTTTTTTACAAAATTTGGGTCCGAAAAAAAGTTCGCCAAAAGATTGTTTAAAACGATTTTGATTGTTTTCTATGTTGTATAAAAACACTAACAAAGTTTCACGTTCCAATTAAAGCATGAATTCGTGTGCCAATCATCACGTTTTTTCCAAAATATAGGCCCGAAAAAATATTCTCCATAAAATTGTTTAAAACGATTATGATTGTTTGCCATGCTATATAAATACACTAGACAAAGTTTTAAATTCCATTAAAGTCCGAATTTGTGTGCTAATCACTTCGTTTTTTGCAAAATTTATGTCCGAAAAAAAGCTTTCCAAAAAATTGCTTAACGTGACTTTGATTGTTTGCCATGTTTTATAAATACACAAGAAAAAGATTCAAATTCCATTAAAGCCAGAATTCGTGTGTTAAGCATCACGTTTTTTTACCAAATTTAGGTCCGAAAAAAAGTTTTCCAAAAAATTGCTTAAAACGATTCTTATTGTTTGCCATGTTGTATGAATACACCAGATAAAATTTCACATTCCCATTAAAACCCGAATTCGTGTGCTAATCATCACGTTTTTCCCAAAATATTGGTCCAAAAAAAGTTCACAATATTTGCTTAGAACTATTATGATTGTTTATCATGTTGTCTAAATAAAAAATAAAAAAAAAAAGTTTCAAATTCCATTAAAGCATGAATTCGCGTGCTAATCATCACGTATTCTAAAAACCTTGTGTCCGAAAAAAGTTCTCCACAAAATTGTTTAAAACTATTCTGATTGTTTGACATGTTGTATAAATACACAAGAAAAAGTTTTGATTTCCATTAAAACACGAATTGGTGTGCTAATCATCGTTTTTTATAAAATTTAGGTCCAAAAAAAAAGTTCTCCAAAAAATATATTAAAACGACTCTAATTGTTTTTCATGTTTTAAAAATATACCAAACAAAGCTTCAAATTCCATTAAAGCCGAATTCGTGTGTTAAACATCACGTTTTTTTAGAATTTCGGTCCGAAGAAAGATTCTCCAAAAAATTTCTTAAAACGATTCTGATTATTTGTCATGTTGTATAAATACACCAGACAAACTTTCACATTCCCACTAAAGCCCGAATCGTGTGCTAATCATCACGTTTTTTACAAAATTTAGGTTCGAAAAAAAGTTCTCCAAAAATTGTTTAAAACGACTCCGATTGTTTTTAATGTTGTATAAATACACTAGATAAAACTTCAAATTCCATTAAAGCTCGGATTCGTGTGATAACCAACACGTTTTTGACAAAATTTAGGTTTGACAAAATGTAAAAGATTCTGATTGTTTGTCATATGGTATAAATACACCAGACAAAGTTTCACAATCCCATTGAACCACGATATCGTGTGCTAATCATCACGTTTTTCCCAAAATATAGGTCCAAAAAAAACTTCTCCAAAAAATTTCTTAAAACGATTCTTATTGTTTGCCATGTTGGATAAATACCCAGACAAAGTTTTACATTCCATTAACGCCCGATTCTTATGTTAAGCATCACGTTTTTTGCAAAATTTAGATCCGAAAAAAAGTTTTCAAAAAAATTACTTCAAACGATTATGAGTGTTTGCCGTTTTGTATAAAAAAACAAGACAAAGTTTCACGTTCCCATTAAAGCCCTAATTCGTATGCTAATCATCACGTTTTTTTTTCAAAATTCGGGTTCGAAAAAGAGTTCTCCAACAAATTGCTTAAAACGATTATGATTATTTGCCATGTTTTATAAATACACAAGAAAAAGTTTCAAATTCTATTAAAGCCCGATTGGTGTGCTAATCATCACGTTTTTTAAAAAATTTAGGTCGAAAAAAAGTTCTCCAAAAAATTGCTTAGAATGATTCTTATTTTTTTATGCTGTATAAATACATAAGACAAAGTTTAATGTTCCCATTAAAGCCCGAATTCGTGTGTTAATCATCACGTTTTTTACAAAATTTAGGTCCGAATAAGAGTTCTCCAAAAAATTGCTTAAAACGATTATGATTTTTTGTCATGATGTATAAATACACAAGACAAAGTGTCACAATCCTATTGAAGCCCGAATTCGTGTGCTAATCATTACGGTTTTTACAAAATTTAGGTCCGAAAAAAAGTTTCCAAAAAATTGCTTAAAATGACGCTGATTTTTTGCCATGTTGTATAAATACACAAGAAAAAGTTTCAAATTCCATTAAAGTCCGAATTCATGTGTTAAGTATCACGTTTTTTACAAAATTCAGGCCAGAAAAAAGTTCTCCAAAAAATTATTAAAACAATTCTGATTGTTTACAATGTTGTATAAATACACCAGAAAATATTTCAAATTCTATTAAACCTGAATTCGTGTGCATTACGTTTTTTTACAAAATTTAGGTCCGAAAAAAGTTCTCCACAAAATTTCTTAAAATGATTCTAATTGTTTTCCATGTTGTATAAATACACCAGAATAAGTTTTAAATTCCATTAAAGCCCGAATTCGTGTGCATTACCACGATTTTTACAAAATTTAGGTTAAAGAAAGGTTCTCCAAAAAATTGCTTAAAATGACTATGATTGTTTGTCATGTTTTATAAATACACTAAACAATGTTTCACTTTCCATTAAAGCCCGAATTCATGTGCTAATCATCACATTTTTTACAAAATTTATGTAAAAAAAAATGTTTTCCAAAAAATTGTTTAAACCAACTTTGATTGTTTGTCATGTTTTATAAATATAGCAGACAAAGCTTCAGATTTCATTAAAGCCCAAATCCTTGTGATAATCATCACGTTTTTTTACAAAATTGGTGCCCGAAAAAAAGTTCTCCAAAAAATTGCATAAAACAATTTATGATTTTTTTTCATGCTTTATAAATGCAACAATCAAAGATTCACGTTCCCATTAAAGCCCGAATTCATGTCCTAATGCTCACGTTTTTTACAAAATTTAGGTCCAAAAAAAATTCTCCACAAAATTATTTAAAACGATTCTGATTGTTTGCCATGTTGTATAGATACACAAGAAAATGTTAAAAATTCCATTAAAGCGCGAATTCGTATGCTAATCATCATGTTTTTTACAAAATTCAGGTCAGAAGAAAAGTTCTCAAAAAATTACTTAAAATAACTCTAATTGTTTTTCATCTTGTATAAATACACAAGAAAAAGTTTCAAATTTCATTAAAACTTGAATTCGTGTGCTAATCATCACGTGTTTTACAAAATTTAGGTGCGAAAAAAGTTTTGCAAGAAAATGCTTAAAACCATTCTGATTTTTTGTCATGCTATATAAATACACCGGATAAAGTTTCACGTTCACATTGAAGCCCGAATTTGTGTGCTAATCATCACGTTTTTACAAAATTTAGGTCCCGAAAAATAGTTCTCCAAAAAATTGCTTTAAACGACTTTGATTGTTTGTCATGTTATATAAATACAACAGACAAAGCTTCAAATTCCATTAAAGCCCGAATTTGTGTGCTCATCACATTTTTTTTTCAAAATTTGAGTACGAAAGAAGTTCTCCACAAAATTGTTTAAAATGACTCTGATAGTTTGCCATGTTGTATAAATACCCAAGAAAAAATATTCAAATTCCATTAAAGTCCGAATTAGTATGTTAATCATCACGTTTTTTACCAAAATTTAGGTGCGAAAAATAGTTTTCTAAAAAATTGCTTAAAAAGATTCTGTTTTTTTGTCATGCAGTATAAATACACCAAACAAAGTTTCACATTTCCATTAGAGCTCGAATTTGTGTGCTAATCATCACCTTTTTAAAACAATTTAGGTCCGAAAAAAAGTCCTCCACAAAATTGCTTAAAACGATTATGATTGTTTACCATGTTGTATAAATACACCAGAAAAAGTTTTAAATTCCATTAAAGCCCGAATTCATGTGCTAATCATCACGTTTTTTAAAAAATTTAGGTTCATAAAAAAACTTCTCCAAAAAGTTGATTAAAATGACTCTAATTGTTTGCCGTGTTGTATAAATACACAAGAAAAAGTTGCAAACTCCATTAAATCTTGAATTCGTGGGTTATGCATCACGTTTTTTACAAAATTTAGGTTCCAAAAAAAGTTCCCCATAATATTGCTTCAAACGATTCTGATTATTTGCCATGTTTTATATATACACCAGACAAAGTTTCACATTCCCATTGAAACCTGAATTCGAGGCTAATCATCACGTTTTTTTCCAAAATATAGGTCCGAAAAAAAGTTCCCCACAAAATTGCTTAAAACGATTCTAATTGTTTGCCATGTTGTATAAATACGAAAGAAAAAGTTTCAGATCCAATTAAAGCCCGAATTCGTGTGCTAATAATCATCACATGTTTTACAAAATTTATTTCCAAAAAAAGTTCTCCAAAAAATTGCTTAAAACAATTCTAATTTTTTGTCATGTTGTATAAATACACCAGACAAAGTGTCACATCCCCATTGAAGCCCGTATTCATGTGCTAATCATCACGTGTTTTTTCAAAATATAGGTTCGAAAAAATGTTCTCCACAAAATGGCTTAAAACGATTCTGATTGTTTACCATGTTTTATAAATACACAAGAAAAAGTTTCAAATGCCATTAAAGCCCGAATTCATGTGCGAATCATCATGTTTTTTACAAAATTTAGGTCTGAAAAATAGTTCTCCGAAAAATTGCTTAAAACAATTCTAATTGTTTTTCATGTTTTATAAATATACCAGACAAAGTTTCAATTCCCATTGAAGCCTGAATTCGTGTGCTACTCATCACGTTTTTTCAAAAATATAGGTCTGAAAAAAAGTTCTCCACAAAATTAATTAAAACGATTCTGATTGTTTGCCATGTTATATAAATACACCAGACAAAGCCCGGATTCGTGTGCTAATCACCACGTTTTTTACAAAATTTAGGTCCGAAAAAAGGTCTCCAAAAAATTGCTTAAAATAACTCTAATTTTTTTCCATGTTGTATAAATGCGCAAGAAAAAGTTTCAAATTCCATTATAGCCCCAAATTCGTGTGGTAATCATTACATTTTCTAAAAAATTTAGGTCCGAAGAAAAGTTCTCCAAAAAATTGCTTAAAATGACTCTAATTGTTTTCCATGTTGTATAAATACACAAGAAAAAGTTTCAAATTCAATTAAACCTGAATTCGTGTGCTAATCATCACATGTTTTACAAACTTTATTTCCAAAACAAGTCTCCAAAAAATTGCTTAAAACGATTCTGATTATATGCCATGTTGTATAAATAAACCAGAAAAAGTTTTAAATTCATTAACGTCTGAATTCGTTGGCTAATCATCACGTTTTTTACAAACTTCAGGTCAGAAAAAAAAGTTCTCCACAAAATTACTTAAAACGATTCTGATTGTTTGCTATATTGTATAAATAATCCAGAAAAACTTTTAAAATCCATTAAAGCCCGAATTCGTGTGCTAATCATCACGTTTTTTACAAAATTTAGTTTTGAAAAAAAAGTTGCTTAAAATGACTCTGATTGTATGCCATGTTGTATAAATACACAAGAAAAAGTTGCAAATTCCATTAAATCTCGAATTCGTGTATTAAACATCACGTTTTTTAAAAAAGTTAGGTTCCGAAAAAAGTTCCCCATAATATTCCTTCAAACAATTCTGATTATTTGCCATGTTGTATAAATACATCAAACAAAGTTTCACATTTCCATTGAAACCCGAATTCGTGGGCTAATCATCACGTTTTTTCTAAAATATACGTCCGAAAAAAAGTCCTCCCCAAAATTGCTTAAAACGATTCTGATTGTTTGCCATGTTGTATAAATATACAAGAAAAGTTTCAAATTCAATTAAAGCTCGAATTCGTGTGCCATCACATGTTTTAAAAATTTATTTTCAAAAAAAGTTCTCCAAAAAATTGCTTAAAACAATTCTAATTTTTTGTCACGTTGTATATATACGCAAGACAAAGTGTCACATCCCCATTGAAGCCCGTATTCGTGTGCTAATCATCACGTTTTTTCCAAAATATAGGTCCGAAAAAAAGTTCTCCACAAAATTTTTTAAAACAATTCTGATTGTTTACAATGTTGTATAAATATACCAGAAAATGTTTCCAATTCCATTAAAGCCCGAATTCGTGTGCTATTCATCACGTATTTTATAAAATTTACGAAAAAAAGTTCTTCGAAAAATTACTTAAAACGATTCTGATTGTTTTTCACGTTGTATAAATATACCAGACAAAGTTTCACATTCCACTGAAGCCCGAATTCGTGTGCTAATCATCACGTTTTTTTCAAAATATAGGTCCTAAAAAAAGTTCTCCACAAAATTGATTAAAACAATTCTGATTGTTTGCCATGTTGTATAAATACACTAGACAAAGTTTTAAATATCATTAAAGCTTGAATTCGTATGCTAATCACCATGTTTTTTACAAAATTTAGGTCCGAAAAAAAGTCTCCAAAAAATTGCTTAAAATGACTCTGATTGTTTGCCATGTTGTATAAATGCACAAGAAAAAGTATCAAATTCCATTATAGCCCGATTACGTGCTAATCATCACGTTTTTCAAAAAATTTAGGTCCGAAAAAAATTTCTCCAAAAAAGTACTTAAAACGATTCTGATTGTTTGTCATGTTGTATTAATACATCATACAATGTTTCACGTTTCCATTAAAGCCTGAGTCTTGTGCATATCATCATTTGTTTACAAAATCTAGGTTCGAAAAAAGGCCCTTCAAAATTGATTAAAACGATTCAGATTGTTTGCTATGTTGTATCTATACACCAGAAAAAGTTTCAAATTCCATTAAAACCCCAATTCGTGTGCTAATCATCACTTTTTTTTTACAATATTTAGGTCCGAAAAAAATTGTCCAAAAATTGTTTAAAACGACTGTGATTGTTTGCCATGTTGTATAAATACAACAGACAAAGCTTCAAATTCCATTAATGCCGAATTCGTGTGCTAAGCATTACGGTTTTAAAAAATTTAGGTCTAAAAAAAAGTTCTCCGAGAAATTGTTTAAAATAATTATTATTTTTGTCATGTTGTATAAATACGCTACACAAAGTTTCACATTCCCATTAAAGCCCGAATTTGTGTGCTAAACATCACGTTTTTTACAAAATTTAGTTCCGAAAAAATTTTTTCCACAAAATTGCTTAAAACAATTCTGATTGTTTGTTATATTGTATAAATAAATTAGACAAAGTTTCAAAATTCTATTAAAGCCCGAATTAATGTGCTAATCATCACTTTTTTACAAAATTTAGGTCAGAAAAATAGTTCTCCACGAAATTCCTTAAAACGATTTTGATTGTTCGCCATGTTGAATAAATACACCTGAAAAAGATTCATACTCCAATAAAGCCCAAATTCGTGTATTAATCATAACGTTTTTTAAAAAAAAATTAGGTCTGAAAAAAAGTTCTCCACGAAATTCCTTGAAACGATTCTGAGTGTTTGTCGTGGTGTATAAATGTACCAGAAAAGGTTTTAAATTTCATTAAAGCACGAATTCATATGCTAATCATCACGTTTTTTTAAAAAGTTAGGTTCAAAAAAAAGTTCACCACGAAATTACTTGAAACGATTCTGACTGTTTGTCATGTTGTATATATACACCAAACAAAGTTTCACTTACCACTGAAGTCCGAATTCATGTGCTATTCATCACGTTTTTTACATAATTTAAGTACGAAAAAAAGTTTTTTAAAGAATTGCTTAAAGGGACTCAGATTGTTTGTCATGTTGTATAAATTCACCAAGACAAAGCTTCAAATTTCATTAAAGCCCGAATTCGTGTGCTAAGCATCATATTTTTTTAAAAAATTTAGGTTCGAAAAAAGGTTCGCCACAAATATGCTTAAATCGATTTTGATTGTTTGTCATGTTGTATAAATGCACCAGACAAAATCTCACATTCTCATTGAATCCCGAATTTGTGTGCTAATCATCACGATTTTTCCAAAATTTAGGTCCGAAAAAAAGTTCTCCAGAAAATTGCTTAAAACGATTTGATTGTTTACCATGTTTTAAAAATACACGAGAAAAAGTTTCAAATTTTATTAAAGCCTTAATTCGTGTGCTAATCATCACGTTTTTTACAAAATTTGGGTCCGAAAAAATTCTCAAAAAAATTGCTTAAAACAATTCAGTTTTTTTTTCATGGCATATAAATACACTAGACAAAGTTTCAAGTTCCAATTAAAGTCCGAATTCGTGTGTTAATCATCACGTCTTTTACAAAATTTTGGTCCCAAAAAAATTTCTCCACAAAACAGCTTAAAACGATTCTGATTGTTTGCCATGTTGTATAAATACACCAGAAAATGTTTCAAATTTCATTAAAGCCTGAATTCGTATGATAATCATCACGTTTTTTACAAAATTTAGGTCTAGAGAAAAGTTTCCCAAAAAATTGCTTCAAACAACTCTAGTAGTTTGTCATATTATATAAATACACCGGACAAAGCTTCATATTCCATTAAAAGCCCAAATTCGTATGCTAAGCATCATGTTTTTTATAAAATTTAGTTCCAGAAAAAAAAGTCTCCAAAAAATTGCTTAAAACGATTCTGATTATTTGCCATGTTGTATAAATACACTAGATAAAGTTTCACATTCCCATTTAAGCCCAAATTCGTGTACTAATCATCACGTTTTTTTTCCAAAATATAGGTCCGAAAAAAAGTTCTCCACAAAATTGTTTAAAATGATTCTGATTGCTTACCATGTTTTATAAATACACGAGAAACAGTTTCAAATTCTATTAAAGCCCGAATTCATATGCTCATCATCACGTTGTTTACAAAATTTGGGTTCGAAAAAAGGTTCTACAAAAAATTGCTTAAACCGATTCTGATTTTTTGTCATGCTGTATAAATACATCAGATAAAGTTTCATGTTCCCATTAAAGTCCGAATTCGTGTACTAATCATCACAGTTTTTGTAAAATTTAGGTCGGAAAAAAAGTTCTCCACAAAATAGTTTAAAACGATTATGATTGTTTACCATGTTGTATAAATACACCAGAAAAATTTTCAAAAATTCCATTAAAGCCTGAATTCGTGTGCTAATCATCACGTTTTTTACAATATTTAGGTCTGAAAAAATTATTTTTCAAAAAATTGCTTAAAACGACTCTGCTTGTTTATCATGTTGTATAAATGCACCAGACAATGTTTCAAATTTCATTAAAGCCCGAATTCGTGTGTTAATCATCAAGTTTTTTATAAAATTTGGGTCCAAAAAAGTTCTCCAAAAAATTGTTTAAAGCGATTCTGATTTTTGGTCATGCTATATAAATATACCAGAAAATGTTTCTAATTCCATTATTGTCGTTTGTTTTTTTAATTAATAGCTATATTTTAAAATTTGTATATACATAAATTATTGATAACTTTGCGTATACATAAAATGTAATGATTTTTTTCTTATATTAGGCATGAAACTGCACATGAACGACTTATTAAGCTATAGCCAAGCAACTAAAATAAAAAACACACATTCAACAAATACACATTCTATCATCTTCTAATACACATTACTTAAAAATTATTCATTTTCTATAATTCATCACCTTAAGGATAAAAAATTCATTTAATAAAGGACTAACGTCCATGGCACCATGCTTAAAATGTACCAGAAACTAACATGTTAAATATAATTTGTCATACCAATAACATTATAAATAGTTCATGTGTATAAAAATTTAGAAATGAAAAGTTTTTAAATATAAATAAAAAACAATAGTAACTTATAGATATATATAGTTAATTTTTCTAAACTTAATTATTTTTTTATAACAAATGTAGCACTGACAAATTATTCCTTAGTAAACCATATAAGGCTCGAGTAATAATGTAAATGATATTATTTCGCTCTCTATTGTTATTATGTGGTTTCCTTAAAAAAAAAAAAAAAGAAAAAAATTTCCAATTCTAACCAATAATAATAACTAGCCATGGCAATGCAATAACTTAAACTCACTCACATTTATGTCTAAGTCAACTATGAAAAGTAAATTAGATTATAAGTTAAAATAATTTTATATTATCGAATTTGAGAAGATTATTTTACTAACAAATCATAACTTACATGAAAATGTATTTTGGACATTTTTAATCTTTTGGGAGGTAAATTGTCTATTTTAAAACTTTGGGAATAAAGTGTATTTAACCCTCAACTTGATGAAGATATTTTCCAACTAACCTTATAATAATTATAAAGTTTTGTTTTCTTAATTTTTATACATAAACAATTTTTTGACTTTGACTACTACGACATATTTACTCATGAGCGAGGTACCACTTAAATATGTTTTCCACAGTTAACTACCTAATATTTACAATGGGGATGGTAATTAATACACGAGAAGTATGTTTTTTCGAGTCTTTTAGTACTAGAAAAATTGTACTTTAAATACTCTAATGCACACAATACGGGTCTTACGACGACGTTATGTACTTGTACTCACAGACCGTTTTAACGGAGAACAATTACAGTTATAATTTTAACAAGGAAAAATTTTAATTTCATCCCTCATAATATAAATTTGTATCAATTGAGTCCCTCAATTTACTAAGTTCTACAAAGAATCCCGTAAAGTATTAAAATTGTGTCAATCCAGCCCTTTGTCTCACTTTTGTTAACGGTCAACATCAAATCATTCAACTATTACACCCTTTCTTTCTTCTTCTTCTGCCTTGTCGCTACTCAGAGCGAGAAGTTGGTCGTGGCTTTAGGCTCCTCCTTAATTCAAGTCCCGCTACAATCTTCGCGGGACAAGAAATCTAAGAATTTATGAGGATCTTCGCACGAAAACAATCATTTGCTGTTTCGGTTCATGAGTTCATCTAAATTAGAAGGATGACAGAAATCCGAACGGGGTATATTGTGTGATTGAAGAGCTGCAGAAGCTAACCTGGAAAATGGCCAGGCCATATCAAGAGAACCATGAAGATATTCTCAAGGCCCAGACAGTAGTTGAATTCGCACTTGAGAACCTGAAACTAATTTCACTTCTTAAATCTGTTGCTCTAATTAGTGAGAGGAATGAAATTGAATCACTTTATACCAATCTGAAATTTCTCCAAAACTTCATTAAGGGGGGGCAAGAAAGTTTCAATCAAGAACCATCTTTCTCAGAGCAAGTTGAGGAAATATTCCAAGTCGTTGATGAACTTTTAGTCGCTACGGACTCTGCTTTCTACAGCAATCTGTCGGATACGAGCCGTTTCCTTCGCTATTCTCCAAGAGTTGCTGATTTGGTTCAGAAGATCATAGTATTCTTCCGCAACAGTTTTTATGCCATAAAAATGACGGATCTGGTTCGAGAGATAAGAGAGATTTTTGGTGGCACTGAGACTACAGATAGAATATTAGTCATTACCGACTCTGGTTTCTACGGCAATCTCTTTGGTGCAGTTTATTTCCCTCGCTGTTCTCCAGAGGTTTCAGGTGTGGTTGAAACCATCAGATCTATGGAGGGATGGAAGTTTAAAGAAAATATAACATTTGTCGTCACCAACTGTGGCTTCTATATCGGAAAGAATGGTTCTTTCGGGTATTGTCGAAAACTTTATAACAAGCCGGCCGGAAACTGGAAGGATATCTTTCCGAACGAAGGTTGTATACTTCTCGTTAATATATATGGAGGCTACTTGAATCGGTGGGACCTAAGAAGTGAGCTTCGGTATTCTGCCAGAATTGCTGCTCTGGTTCAAACTATCAGATCCATGGAGGGAACAATTTCTTCTGGTTCTAAAGGAGATGGAGTTTTGGTAATTAAGGACTCTGGTTTCTATTGCAATCTGACCCAGATTGATCATTTTGTTGGTTATTATCCAAGAGCCGATGATACTCAAATTAGTTCTTTTCTGTTAAAATACATTGATAATGGTCTCTCTATTAAAGGTGGAATACTAGTTGTTAATGACACTGGTTTCGAAAACAATAATTTCCTTCCCGTCCCTCCAAGGTTTGTTGATCATGTGGTTCAAGAGATCAGATCCACAGAAGAAAGGATTTCTGATGGTTCCATTGTCCAAGATGGAAGCTGCTCATCTGAAAGTTCATCAAGTCAACAAGTGATTTCTGCCATTGTAGTTGGATTTGAAGACGAGACAAGAGTGTTACGTGACAGACTCATTGCAGGGAGAATGCGACTTGAAGTGGTTCCAATTGTTGGGATGGCCGGAATTGGTAAGACAACTATTGCTAATAAGCTTTATAATGATTTGTCAATCAATTATCATTTTCATATTCGTGCATGGACCACTATTTCTCAAGCTTATGGTATGAGGAAATCACTGCGTAGCATTTTAAGTTCCATTCTAAATGAAAATGATCCAGTTTTTGACATGGGTGCTCAAGATATAGGTGAAAAGTTGTACAAATGCTTAAAGGGGAATAGATATCTGATTGTTATAGATGACATATGGGATAAGCAGGCCTGGAATGAATTGAAAGTCTTTTTCCCAGATGATGGAAATGGCAGTAGAATTTTGACGACTAGTCGAATAGTCGATGTGGTTGCAAATGCTAGTACTGATAAGGACACTCACTTCCTACGAGTTTTGACTTCAACTGAAAGTTATGCTCTGTTGAAACAAAAGGTGTTTGCTGATAAGATTTTTCCTGAAGAACTGGACCAAATAGGGAAGCTAATTGTTGAAAAATGTAAAGGTCTACCACTAGCGATTGTTGTTGTATCCGGACTTCTTGCTCAGAGGGAGAAGACACAGGACTGGTGGAGGCAGGTTGCTGATAGTATAAGCTCGTCTGTTGATAATGAATTTGGGCAAATCATGGATATATTAGCATTGAGCTATACTGACCTGCCTCCTCATTTAAAATCATGCTTTCTTTATCTTGGATCGTTTCCTGAAGATTATGAAATCCCTGTGAAGGGCTTGTTAAGGTCATGGATTGCTGAAGGGTTTGTTGAGCATTGGGATCAAAAGGTTTTGGAGAATGTGGCAGAGAATTACTTAAAGAATCTTATTGACCGAAGTCTTATCACAGTTGCAAAGAAAAGTTCTGTGGGAAAGCCAAAATCATGTCATCTTCACGATGTTTTGCGTGATTTTTGCCTCAAGAAATCCAATGAAAAGAAATTTCTCCAGCTTCTCTGCAAATGTAAACAAAATCCTTACCCTGTTCAGAGTTTCTCTGATTGCCAGTTCTTTCACTTGTATAAGGGGAGTTATGTTACTGAACACCGCGTGTCTAATATAGAGACTTTGGCAGTGTATAGACTCCTCAAAGTCTTAGATCTAAGACACATAATGCTTGACAAATTTCCTGGGAAAATATTGGAGTTGATTCATTTAAGGCTGTTGGCTCTCTGGGTTGATCGCTATCCGGACCTACCCCAAGCTATGTTCAGGCTTTGGAACCTTGAAACATTCATTCTGGATGGTGATAAAGCAGGGCCAATCAAGCTGCCAAATCAAATCTTGAAAATGGCAAGGTTAAGGCATGTAAAAATTTCAAAGGAGCTTCTTTGTGATGAATGGAATTGGGGAAGTACTGATCAACGCTCCATCTACTGGAGAAACATCCCCTCATCAGTTTTAGAAAATTTACAAACCCTTTCTCGAGTGTGTCCTTCCCTTTCCTTTTACATTCTATTATCCAAGACTCCCAATCTTAAGAACTTGGGACTACATTTGACTTTCTCAGACAAAGAAAACCCTTATTTATTCCCTGATCTTCTTCATTTGAACAAGCTTGAAATGTTGAAATTTGAATATCAAACTTTAGGTATGGTTCCATTTGATATCCGTCATGAATCATTCCCTCCAAGCCTGAAAAAGCTTACCCTTGTTGGTAGCCATGTCAAATGGGAAGAGATGTCAATTATTGGACTTCTTCCAAACTTGGAGGTTCTAAAGATTAAGGACAATTTCTTCAGTGGACCCATATGGGAAACAAGGGAGGAGGGTTTTTGCTCCCTCAAGTTCTTGAAACTGTCACATGTAGACCTTCAGCAATGGATTTCGTGCAGCAGCCATTTTCCTAGACTTGAGCATTTAGTGCTAAATGGATGTCTAGATCTTCAGGAAATACCAACTGAGATTGGAGAAATTGGAACACTACATACTGTTGAGGTCTTTCGATCATCAAATTCTACTGTTGAATGGGCCAAAGAGATTCAAGAAATCCAGTGTGACGTAGTTAAGGTCCTTATTTACCAGCACTTTCAAGAATTCTAGATGGGGTGCTTCCTTATAAATATATCTGCCTGCCAGCATTGGAAATTTGAAAAATGAGGTATTTTTTTGCTTTCTTATGATATTTTTTTCATGACTGATATGAATATTATTCTGTATCATGTGATGGGTTCTCATGCAAGTGTAGCAGTACCATCTTCTAGCCTTACATTGTATGAACTAATAACAAAATTCATTATTGATTTCCTCCCTAATTTGATAGTCTTATTGAATGTGCCTGTTAATCTGTTAATTTGGATGATAGCATCAGATTATCTTGGATTAGAAAGTGTCTGTGCTAGGTAATTTCAATATATTATTGTTTGAGCAGTCTTTGTTGTGAGATCATAGGCTTAAGTAAACCTCTACGTTTGGCTTCTTCGGAGACTTTGGCAGTGTATAGACTCCTCAAAGTCTTAGATCTAAGACACATAATGCTTGACAAATTTCCTGGGAAAATATTGGAGTTGGTTCATTTAAGGCTGTTGGCTCTCTGGGTTGATCGCTATCCGGACCTACCCCAAGCTATGTTCAGGCTTTGGAACCTTGAAACATTCATTCTGGATGGTGATAAAGCAGGGCCAATCAAGCTGCCAAATCAAATCTTGAAAATGGCAAGGTTAAGGCATGTAAAAATTTCAAAGGAGCTTCTTTGTGATGAATGGAATTGGGGAAGTACAGATCAACGCTCCATCTACTGGAGAAACATCCCCTCTTCAGTTTTAGAAAATTTGCAAACCCTTTCTCGAGTGTGTCCTTCCCTTTCCTTTTACATTCTATTATCCAAAACTCCCAATCTTAAGAACTTGGGACTACATTTGACTTTCTCAGACAAAGAAAACCCTTCTTTATTCCCAGATCTTCTTCATTTGAACAAGCTTGAAACGTTGAAATTTGAATATCAAACTTTAGGTATGGTTCCATTTGATATCCGTCATGAATCATTCCCTCCAAGCATGAAAAAGCTTACCCTTGTTGGTAGCCATGTCAAATGGGAAGAGATGTCAATTATTGGACTGCTTCCAAACTTGGAGGTTCTAAAGATTAAGGACAATTTCTTCAGTGGACCCATATGGGAAACAATGGAGGAGGGTTTTTGCTCCCTCAAGTTCTTGAAACTGTCACATGTAGACCTTCAGCAATGGATTTCCTGCAGCAGCCATTTTCCTAGACTTGAGCATTTAGTGCTAAATGGATGTCTAGATCTTGAGGAAATACTAACTGAGATTGAAGAAATTGACACACTCCATACTGTTGAGGTCTATCGATCATCAAAATCTACTGATAAATGGGCCAAAGAAATTAAAATAAACAGGCGTGAAGAAGTTAAGGTCCTTGTTTACCCGTATTTTCAAGAATTCTAGATGGGGTGCTTCCTTATGAATCAAAACTTGAGAAAACAACGCCCACACACACACACACACATAAATATATCTGCCTGCCAGCATTGGAAGTTTGAAAAACGAGGTATATTTTGCTTTGTTATGATATTTTTTTCATGACTGATTCTGTACCATATGATGGGTTCTCATGCAGGTTTAGCAGAACCATCTTCTAGCCTTACATTGTATGAAATAATAACAAAATTCATTATTGATTTCCTCCCTAATTCTATAGTCTTATTGAATGTGCCTGTTAATCTGTTCATTTGGATGATGGCATTAGATTATCTTGGATTAGAAAGTGTCTGTGCTAGGTAATTTCAGTATATTATTGTTTGAGCAGTCTTTGTTGTGAGATCATAGGCTTAAATAAACCTCTACGTTTGGCTTCTTCGGAGACCTTTTCCTTAGTATTATTCTTCACAATGAATAGCTTCATCAAGTTCCAAAAGTTTGGTCCCATATTGTTTAATAGCGTTGTTTAATTTGTTCTTCAGCAGCTCAGCTCCTGCTATGCATGGATGATGTTTCTGTCATCAACAATATATATTTCCTTTAAATCTCCACAAATCCAAAGAATTTCTGAGGAAATCCAATCCAATGAGTCTCTTTCCAATGTAAGATATTATAATGCTTCCAATGTAAGATGCTTTTGTACGTGAATAGTGGTTTTGGTTGTGAGAAAGAACCGAGGGAGAGAGAGAGAGAGAGAGAGAGAGAGAGAGAGAGAGAGAGAGGGGACTTGCAGCAGGAAGAAACAGAAGAAAATAAGAAAAATATATTGGAAGAAAAAATAGAATACAAAAAAATTAACAAAATATCGAATTTGTTCTTGTTAATATGATTATGTGCAAAGAATATGTTAATTTTCATCAGAAAACATCACAAATTTAACGAAAAAGACTAATCATATATTGTTGAGGAATTACGATAACTAAAAACAAAATTTAAAAATTATTTTTGAATATATATATTTATGAAGTGAGAATATGCGTTAAGATTACAACAATCAATCAAATTTATCTATAAGAAATTGTAGGTGAATAAGATATAAATATTAAATTATGAGTTTAAAAATTAAATATTTGGCCCAAATCATTCTTCAATTGAAGATTAGAAAACAATTTTCCTAAATCAATAATTCCTCGAAGTTAGGAGTTATTATTTGGAATTAACCCAATCTAGTGTAATAAGACAAAGTAGTCAAACACATTTTTGAAAGGGTGTTTTGGACTAACCATAACTTACATTAAAAAATAATGTAACCCTCCATCAAATGAAGGTATTTTCCAACTAACCCTATAATAATTATAAACTTTTGTTTTGTTACTTTTTTATACATAAACAATTTTATTTACGAGTGAGACTACTATGAAATATTTATTTACGAGTGAGACACTACTTAAATATGTTTTTTTTACAGTTAGCTACTAAATATTTAATATGAGGATAATAATTAATACATGAGAGTGTGTTCTTTCGAGTCTTTTAGTACTAGGAAAATGTCCTTTCAATGTTCTAATGCCCACAATAGATAAAGAACGAAATTGTCTTAGAACAACGTTATGTACCGAACTCACCTACCACCGAGAATAATTATAGTTATAATCCTAACAAGGATAAAGTTTAATTTCATCCCTCATAATATGAATTTGTCTCAATCGAGTCCCTCGATTTATAAAGTTGTACAAAGAACCCCTCAAAATATTAAAATTACAGTTCTCTTCTTTCATTTCTTCCCCTCTGCTCTTTCCCTATCACACCCTTTCTTCTCCTTCTACCTTGTCGCTACTCGGAGCGAGAAGTTGGTCGTGGCTTTAGGCTCCTCCTTAATTCAAGTCCCGCTACTGATCTTCGCTCGCGGGACAAGAAATCTAAGAATTTATAAGGATCTTCGCACGAAAACAATCATTTGCTGTTTCTGTTCATGAGTTCATCTAAATTAGAAGGATGACAGAAATCAGAACGAGGTGTATTGTGTGATTGAAGAGCTGCAGAAGCTAACCTGGAAAATGGCCAGGCCATATCAAGAGAACCATGAAGATATTCTCAAGGCCCAGACAGTAGTTGAATTCGCACTTGAGAGCCTGAAACTAATTTCACTTCTTAAATCTGTTGCTCTAATTAGTGAGAGGAATGAAATTGAATCACTTTATAACGATCTGATATTTCTCCGAAACTTCATTAAGAGGGGGCAAGAAAGTTTCAATCGAGACCCGTCTTTCTCAGAGCAAGTTGTGGAAGTATTCCAAGTCGTTGATGAAGTTTTAGTCGCTACGGACTCTGCTTTCTACAGCAGTCTGTCGGATACGAGCCGTTTCCTTCGCTATTCTCCAAGAGTTGCTGATTTGGTTCAGAAGATCACATTATGGTTCCGCAACCGTTTGTATTCTACAAGAATAGCGGATCTGGTTCGAGAGATAAGAGATACTTTTCATGGCCCTATGACTGGAGGTGGAATATTAGTCATTACCGACTGTGGTTTCTACGGCGATCTTTTGGGTGGACGTGGACTTGGTTTCCCTCGCTATTCTCCAGATGTTTCAGGTCTGGTTCAAACCATCAGATCTATTAAGGGATACGAGTTTTTTGAAGGTGAAAAATTTGTCGTCACCAACTGTGGCTTCTATACCAGAATGGACGGTTCCTTCCGGTACTGTCGAAAACTTTATGATATGTCGGGTGGGGACTGGAAGGATAATTTTCCGAAAGAAGGTTGTATACTTGCTGTTAATACACGTGGACGCTACATGAATCTGTCGGATATGAGAATTCTGCTTCGGTATTCTGCCAGAGTTGCTGCTCTGGTTCAAACTATTAGATCCATAGATGAAATAATTTTTTCTGGTTTTAAAGGAGATGAAGTGTTGGTAATTCAGGACTCTGGTTTCTATTGCAATCTGACCCAGGTTGATCATTTCGTTGATTATTATCCAAGAGCTGATGCTGAAATTATTTCTTCTCTGTTAAATTACCTTGATAATGATCTCTATAAACGTGGAATACTAGTTGTTAATGACACTGGTCTCGAAAACAATCATTTCCTTCCCGTCCCTCCAAGAGTTGTTGATCATGAGGATCAAGAGATGAGATCCACAGAAGAAAGGATTTCTGATGGTTCCATTGTCCAATATGGAAGCTGCTTATCTGAAAGTTCATCAAGTCAACAAGTGATCTCTGCCATTGTAGTTGGATTTGAAGACGAGACAAGAGTGTTACGTGACAGACTCATTGCAGGGAGAATGCGACTTGAAGTGGTTCCAATTGTTGGGATGGCCGGAATTGGTAAGACAACTATTGCTAATAAGCTTTATAATGATTTGTCAATCACTTATCATTTTCATATTCGTGCATGGACCACTATTTCTCAAGCTTATGGTATGAGGAAATCACTGCATAGCATTTTAAGTTCCATTCTAAATGAAAATGATCCAGTTTTTGACATGGGTGCTCAAGATATAGGTGAAAAGTTGTACAAATGCTTAAAGGGGAATAGATATCTGATTGTTATAGATGACATATGGGATAAGCAGGCCTGGAATGAATTGAAAGTCTTTTTCCCAGATGATGGAAATGGCAGTAGAATTTTGACGACTAGTCGAATAGTCGATGTGGTTGCAAATGCTAGTGCTGATAAGGACACTCACTTCCTACGAGTTTTGACTTCAACTGAAAGTTATGCTCTGTTGAAACAAAAGGTGTTTGCTGATAAGATTTTTCCTGAAGAACTGGACCAAATAGGGAAGCTAATTGTTGAAAAATGTAAAGGTCTACCACTAGCAGTCGTTGTTGTATCGGGACTTCTTGCTCAGAGGGAGAAAACACAGGACTGGTGGAGGCAGGTTGCTGATAGTATAAGCTCGTCTGTTGATAATGAATTTGGGGAAATCATGGATATAATAGCATTGAGTTATACTGACCTGCCTCCTCATTTAAAATCATGCTTTCTTTATCTTGGATCGTTTCCTGAAGATTATGAAATCCCTGTGAAGGGCTTGTTAAGGTCGTGGATAGCTGAAGGGTTTGTTGAGCATTGGGATCAAAAGGTTTTGGAGAATGTGGCAGAGAATTACCTAAAGAATCTTATTGACCGAAGTCTTATTACAGTTGCAAAGAAAAGTTCTGTGGGAAAGCCAAAATCATGTCATATTCATGATGTTTTGCGTGATTTTTGCCTCAAGAAATCCAATGAAAAGAAATTTCTCCAGCTTCTCTGCAAATGTAAACAAAATCCTTACCCTGTTCAGAGTTTCTCTGATTGCCAGTTCTTTCACTTGTATAAGGGGAGTTATGTTACTGAACACCGCGTGTCTAATATAGAGACTTTGGCAGTGTATAGATTCCTCAAAGTCTTAGATCTAAGACACATAATGCTTGACAAATTTCCTGGGAAAATATTGGAGTTGGTTCATTTAAGGCTGTTGGCTCTCTGGGTTGATCGCTATCCGGACCTACCCCAAGCTATGTTCAGGCTTTGGAACCTTGAAACATTCATTCTGGATGGTGATAAAGCAGGGCCAATCAAGCTGCCAAATCAAATCTTGAAAATGGCAAGGTTAAGGCATGTAAAAATTTCAAAGGAGCTTCTTTGTGATGAATGGAATTGGGGAAGTACTGATCAAAGCTCTATCTACTGGAGAAACATCCCCTCATCAGTTTTAGAAAATTTGCAAACCCTTTCTCGAGTGTGTCCTTCCCTTTCCTTTGACATTCTATTATCCAAAACTCCCAATCTTAAGAACTTGGGACTACATTTGACTTTCTCAGACAAAGAAAACCCTTCTTTATTCCCTGATCTTCTTCATTTGGACAAGCTTGAAACGTTGAAATTTGAATATCAAACTTTAGGTATGGATCCATTTCATATCCGTCATGAATCATTGCCTCCAAGCCTGAAAAAGCTTACCCTTGTTGGTAGCCATGTCAAATGGGAAGAGATGTCAATTATTGGACGGCTTCCAAACTTGGAGGTTCTAAAGATTAAGGACAATTTCTTCAGTGGACCCATATGGGAAACAATGGAGGAGGGTTTTTGCTCCCTCAAGTTCTTGAAACTGTCACATGTAGACCTTCAGCAATGGATTTCCTGCAGCAGCCATTTTCCTAGACTTGAGCATTTAGTGCTAAATGGATGTCTAGATCTTCAGGAAATACCAACTGAGATTGGAGAAATTGGAACACTCCATACTGTTGAGGTCTATCGATCATCAAATTCTACTGTTGAATGGGCCAAAGAAATTCAAGAAATCCAGTGTGACATAGTTAAGGTCCTTATTTACCAGCACTTTCAAGAATTGTAGATGGGGTGCTTCCTTATAAATATATCTGCCTGCCAGCATTGGAAATTTGAAAAATGAGGTATTTTTTTGCTTTCTTATGATATTTTTTTCATGACTGATATGAATATTATTCTGTATCATGTGATGGGTTCTCATGCAAGTGTAGCAGTACCATCTTCTAGCCTTACATTGTATGAAATGAAAACAAAATTCATTACTGATTTCCTCCCTAATTTGATAGTCTTATTGAATGTCTGTTAATCTGTTCATGAACAATCCACTAATGCATTTGGATGATGGCATCAGATTATCTTGGATTAAAAAGTGTCTGGGTACTAGTTAATTTATTTTTAGCAGTCTTTGTTGTGATCTGTTTCTCATGTAAAAGGCACATGGTGTACCTCTATGCAAAAGTTTGGTCCTGTGTTGTTTAATAGCGTTGCTTAATTCGTTCTTCAGCAGCTCAGCTCCTGCTATGCATGGTTGAGGTTTTTGTCATTAACAATATATATGTCCTTACCAATCCATCCTTTTTTTAGGAAGGATCCGTGACTGCTTAATTATACCCTTTTCAGCAATATTCATATTATTACTATCTCTTCTCGTAGGAAAGAAATATAAGGAGTTTTAGAGGTTGAAAATAGTAAAAATTATAAAAGATTTTATATTTTTTTAATGAGTATTTATTACATTTTTTTTTTTATCTATACTTATTATTTGTTTATTTATTACATTCTTATTATATATTTATCTCCTTATTTACTAAGGATATAATGTGTGTTTTTGTTAAAGATTATAGAATCAATCAAGGTTTGCAGAATCAAAAGATTACAGAATCAATCAATGATGGTAGAATCAATCTTGTTAAAGATTACAGAATCAATCAAGGATTGCAGAATTGATTGCAGAATTACAAGATTGCAGAATCAATCTCTTATTTTTAGCTAATCTTTTTATGGAAGTGTAAATAGTCATTTATGTTAGATAGACACCATTTTAGCACTCATTTTTCAGCATATGTTGTAGTATATATATCCTCTCCATTGTAATGAAGAAACTGTGAATATTACACCACTTTTTACATGGTATCAGGGTAATTTTTCTGAGCCCTACCAAGAAACCACCCCCTCTTTTCTCTAAGTTGAATTAACACATGGCAGACAAAACTCCAAGCCTGAAACTAGTAAATTTGATAATCTGAATAATCCTTTTTATCTTCACTATTTGATCAACTCAGTCTCGTACTCGTCACGCAACCACTAAATGGAGAAAACTACAATACCTGGAGCCGTGCCATGTTGATGGCTCTTAGCATCAAGAATAAAGAAGCTTTTGTTAACGGCATTGTCAAGGAACCACCACAGACGTCCAGCACTGAACTCCAACAATGGAGGCGTTGTAACAATCTTGTCAAGGCATGGTTGTTTAATTCAATTGCAGAAGACATTGGAGCAAGCATAATATACAATGAAAGTGCTCATGAAATCTGGCTAGACTTGAAGGAGCGTTTTTCCCACACCAACAGCGTTCACATTTTTCATGTCGAAGAAGCCATCCACGATTGCAAACAAGGCGATATGACAGTTGGAGCTTATTACACCAAACTAAGGCCTATGGGATGAACATGACACCCTCCATAACATTCCCAAATGCACATGTGGTACCATGAAGGAAGTGATACAGTTTCAACAAAGCTAGAGAACCATGAAATTCTTCATGGGGCTTAATGAAATGTACACTGGTATAAGATGGCAGATTTTACTCATGGATCTTCTTCCCAATGTCAGCAAGACACATTCCCTCATACTCCAAGAGGAAAAGCAGCGCGGAATGAATAACGGAAGTGTGTCGCAGTCGGAAGCTTCGGCTTTTGCCGTGAAGAATAACAGGAGGAAACCAGAGAGGCTTTTTACACCTAAAAATCCTCATCTGAAGTGCAGAAAATGAGACTAAATTGGGCATACCTCGGACACATGCCGAGCACATCTCAAATGCGATTATTGTGGATGGCAGGGCCACACCATTGATGTCTGCAGGAAATTGCAAAGGGCCAATCCAGCGGGCAACAAATCTGAATGGAAAATTTTCACTTCCAAAGACAACCATGTGGATGCCGACAAATCAAAGAGTTTTGCACCATTCACTCTTACAGCCGAACAATATCAAAGTCTCATGTCACTACTTGTGGAAAACAAATCTAATTCAATGGCTAATCATGTCGGTAGTACATCAACCATGAGAGATACCTCAGGTAAAACATTTTGTGCTTCTGTTTTTTACAAAGAAGTATGCTGGATTCTTGACACATGAGCCACGGATCACATGGTATACTCAGCCAACCTACTGACTACAAAATTCAGTGTCACCAATTGAAAAGTTCACTTGCCCAACGGAGCTACTGCAACTGTCACCCATATAGGCAGTATCCGTTTTGCTGACTTCGTTCTACGAAATGTTTTATGTGTTCCTTCCTTCAATTTAAATTTGATTTCCATTCGCAAACTTGTGCTTGATTCACAATGCTTTTCCATTCTCTATGACCACACTTGTGTGCTATAGGACCAACGATCGGGGAAGATGATTGGGATGGGAACTGAGAGAGGAGGACTCTACTACCTTGATACTCCACAAAAGAGCACGTGCAATGTTGCCTCATCACCAGCCCCATGTCTTTCAAGTCTCTGGCATCAACGTCTAGGCCACCCATCAAATAAAGTTTCCAGTTTGTTTCCCTTCTCAATTACAAACAATAAAATTTGCACTGTTTCTGATTGTTTGATTTGCCCATCAGCTAAGCAAACTCGTTCATCTTTTCAACTAAGTACCATTCGCTCTACAATCCCTTTTGAATTAATTCATATTGATATTTGGGGAGGATACCATGTTCCTTCCATCACAGGAGTACGATATTTTCTTACAATTGTTGATGATTATACTCGATGCACATGGACTTATTTGATGAACCACAAATCAGATACACATTCAAATATCATCAAATTTATCAATCTTGTTGAAACACAATTCAGTCTGAAGGTCAAAATTATTCGCAGTGATAATGGCCCTAAATTCACATTGAGAAATTTTTATCACGACAAAAGGGATCATTCACCAATCCAGTTGTGTCTCCACTCCGCAACAAAATGGAGTGGCCGAAAGGAAACATCGTCATCTACTCAACATAGCCCGAGCCTTATTATTTCAAGCTAATTTACCCAAACAATTTTGGGGAGATGCAATCCTGACTGCCACCTACCTCATTAATCGAACACCAACACCCCTTCTCCAAGGAAAAACCCCTTTCGAAATGCTCTCCTAAAAACAACCTGCAGATGATTATTTGCGCGTGTTTGGTTGTCTTTGTTTTGCTTCAACACATCATCAGAGACCAACCAAGTTTGATCCCAAAGTCGTTCGATGTCTTTTCTTGGGCTATCCGTATGCTCAAAAGGGTTATAGAGTCTACGATCTTTCAACTGGCAAAGTATTTGTGTCACGATATGTCATTTTTCATGAACACATTTTTCCTCTCTCTTCTCTCGCTACCAATAAAGGTTCAATCCCACACTTCTCCATCCACACTGACATGCCTTCATTTGATGAGTCACCTCAAGAAGACATTTCCTCTTCTCCAAATACCGAAATCCCTTCTCAAGAAACCCCTTCACTTGCAACTCTGTCCTCCGAACAACCTGCGCCTATTCCAACTTCATCACCACGACCAATGAGAGCAACAACAACACCTAGCTATTTGCGTGAGTATCATGTTGGTATTTCTCTTCCCTCACGACACGCCCCAACATTGAACTCCGTGTTGGCCAAAACCACAGGTATCTCTTATCCCTTAACTAACGTCTTGTCATATGATAGATTGTCACATTCACATCGTGCTTTCACCACTACTCTTTCAACTGAAAAGGAGCAAAGCACTTTTGCCGAAGCTGCTCGTGATCCAAAGTGGCATGTTGCTATGCAAGATGAACTTGATGCACTCAAAGCCAATGGCACATGGTCCCTTGTACCATTACCGCCAGGCAAAAGGTCGATTGGATGCAAATGGGTATACAAAATCAAACTCCGTGCATATGGGACAGTTGAACGCTACAAGGCCAGATTAGTGGCGAAAGGATACAATCAAGTCGAAGGGCTTGATTAGCAGGAAACCTTTGCCCTGTTAGCAAAGCTTGTAACAGTTTGCCTCCTCCTTGCGTTAGCTTCCACTAAGCAATGGCATCTCCATCAATTAGATGTCAATAATGCTTTCTTACGTGGGGATCTTGATGAAGATGTATATATGTCTCTACCTCCTAGTCTCGAACGAAAGGGGGAGACCCGAGTTTGTAAGCTTCACAAATCATTATATGGTCTCAAACAAGCCTCACGTCAATGGTTCATCAAACTCTCCACTGCTCTAAAGCAAGCCAATTTTATGCAATCAAAGGCAGACTATTCCTTGTTCGCCCGACCCCAGAATGGTAAATTCACCCTTCTTATATATGTAGATGATATCGTCATTGCAGGAAATGACTTGCAAGAAATCGAAGATGTCAAAGTATTATGAACCAATTCAAATTGAAGGACCTTGGACAATTGAAATATTTCCTTGGTATTGAAGTTGCGCGATCCAAGAAGGGTATTGTGCTTTCACAACGAAAGTATGCTCTTGAAATCCTTGAGGATGTTGGATACCTCGGTGTAAAACCAGCTTATTCCCCTATGGAACAAAACTTATCCCTTAGCAAATAAGAAGGAGAATATGTTAGTGATCCATCATCATACAGAAGACTAGTTGGGAGATTAATCTACTTGACTATCACACGTTCTGACTTGGCATTTGCAGTTCATATTCTAAGCCAATTTATGGACAAGCCACGAGTGCCACACTTAGAAGCAGCTCATCGTGTCTTGCGTTATGTAAAACAAACAGTAGGACAAAGAATTTCTCTCTCTGCAGAAAGCTCAATCTAACTAAATGCCTTTTGCGATGCGGATTGGGCCAGGTGTCATGACACTCAAAGATCAGTCACTGGGTATTGTATCTTCCTTGGAAGTTCATTAATTTCTTGGAAAGCCAAGAAGTAGACCACTGTATCGCGTTCCAGTGCAGAAGCAGAATATCGATCCATGGCCACTACTTGCTGCGAAGTTACTTGGCTAAGAGCAATTTTGCAGGATTTGGGGATCATGCATTCACAACCTGTCAATCTATTTTATGATAACTAAGCAGCCCTTCACATCGCCTCAAACCCGATTTACCATGAGCGAACAAAGCACATAGAGATTGATTGTCATCTCATACGGGAGAAAGTTCAAGAAGGAATGAAAAGTTGACTCACTTGTCCACTTTAGAGCAACCAACGGATGTTTTCACAAAACCACTAAATTTCTCTCAATTCTCAAAACTACTCAGCAAGTTAGGAATTATTAACATACATTCCAAACTTGAGGGGGAGTGTTAAAGATTATAGAATCAATCAAGGATTGCAGAATCAAAAGATTAAAGAATCAATCAATGATTGCAGAATCAATCCTGTTAAAGATTACAGAATCAATCAAGGATTGCAGAATCAATCTCTTATTTTTAGCTAATCTTTTTATGGAAGTGTAAATAGTCATTTATGGTAGATAGGCACCATTTTAGCACTCATTTTCCAGCATATGTTGCAGTATATATATCCTCTCAATTGTAATGAAGAAACTGTGAATATTACACCACGTTTTACAGTTTTGAATCAACAATTGCCTTGCATTTAATGCTTTTAATTCTTATACAAGTCTAAAGCTCCTTATATTTATGACTCGAGTATCAACTTTTTTTTGTCAAATTATCTTTTTTCTTCCTAAGTAACGTAGTATTTGATCAAATTGACTAAAATCGTGAGTTTTTATTTAACAACGCTTATGAATTCAATCAAGAGAAGGTAGAGAACAATATATATAATGCAGAACTGGAATTCTTTACCTCTAATAAAGGATTTAACTCTTTAACATTTAAATAAGGTATAGGCAGTTATAAATTCAATCCAACTGTTTATTATTATTATTTTTTAATGAATAATTCAATCTAACTCTTATGTTGTATAGATTGCAAGAAAAATTAGAAGCTAGATCATTATATATATGTATGTTTTGACGAAGTTTATTTATGGATCAAGAAAAAAGTATTTATTTGTTTCACATATAATAGAAAGAGAAATTAACTAAAAATAATCATGAACAATTTTAACTTTTTTGTTTATAACATAAACTTTTATTTTATCTTTTTTAATCATGAACTATTTTTGTTATTATGAAAATAAGCATAAACTTTATTTTCTCTTTTTCTACTCATGAACTTTTTTACTTCTTGTAAAAAAAATAGCTCTGAACTATTTTGGACCTCTCAAATATGATTATCAATTCATGACCATATTAGAGAGGTAAAAAATAGTTTAGGGCTATTTTAAGAAGAGCAAAAACAATTCATGGTTAGAAAAAGATAAATAAAAGTTCATGGTTATAAACAAAAGATATAAAATAATTCATAGTTAAAAAAATGATAAAATAAAAATTCATAGTATAGATAGAAAAGTTAAAATAGTTCACGATTACTTTTAGCTTTTTTAGGTCCGAAAATAGTCCCCGTAAAATTGCTCAAAACGATTTCGTATGTTTTTCATGTTGTATAGATACATTGACACAGTGTTTCACTTGTCTGTAGAAGGCCGAATCCGTGTGCTAATTATCACGTCTTTTGCAAAATTTAGTTACGAAAAAAGTTTCTCATAAACTGTTAAAAAAGTTCTATATGTTTCTCATTACCTAAAGATACATTGCACTAGATTTGATTTGACTTGCCCATTGAAACCCGAATTCATGTGTTAATTATCACGTTTCTTACAAAATTAAGTCGGAAAATAGTTATCCTTAAAATTTCTCAAAACGATTCTGTATGTTTGTCATGTTGTAAAGATACACTGCATAAAGTTTCACTTTTCCGTTAAAGCCCAAATTCGTGTTTTTATAAATACACCATAATAAATACACCATAATAAGTTCAAACTTCTATTATAGCCTGAATTCGTGTGCTAATCATCATGTTTTTTACAAAATTTAGGTCCGAAAAAAAGTTCTCCACAAAATTGTTTAAAACGATTTTGATTTTTTGTCTTGCTGTATAAATACACCAGACAAAGTTTTACATCCGATTAAAGCCCGAATTAGTGTGCTAATCATCACATTTTTTTACAAAATTTAAGTCCGAAAAAAAATTTTTCACAAAATTTCTTAAAACGATTATGATAGTTCACCACATTGTATAAATACACTAGAAAAAGTGTCAAATTCCATTAAAGCCCGAATTCTTGTGCTAATCACCATGTTTTTTACAAAATTTAGATTCGGAAAAAGTTCTTAAAAAAAGCTTCAAATTGTATAAATACACCAAACAAAGCTCCAAATTCCATTATAGCCCGGATTCTTGTGCTAAGCATCACGTTTTATAAAAAATTTAGGTCTGAAGAAAAGTTCTCTAAAAAATTGTTTAAGACAATTTTGATTGTTTGTCGTGTTGTAAAATACACCGGATAAAATTTCACATTCCCATTGAAGACCGAATTCACGTGTTAATCATCACGTTTTTTCCAAAATTTAGGTATGAAAAAAAGTTAGCCATAAAATTGCTTAAAATGATTCTGATTGTTTACAATGTTTTATAAATATACTAGAAAAAGTTTCAAATTCTATTCAAGCCGGAATTCTTATGTTAAGCATCACATTTTTTATAAAATTTGAATCTGAAAAAAAAGTACTCAAAAAATTGTTTAAAACGATTTTGATTTTTGACATGCTGTATAAATATATCGAACAAAGTTTCATGTTCCCATTAAAGTTCGAACTTGTGTGCTAATCATCGCATTTTTTTAAAAATTTAGGTCTAAAAAGAAGTTCTCCAAAAAATTGCTTAATATAATTCAGATTTTTTGTCATGTTGTATAAATACACCAGATAAAACATCATATCCCCATTGAAGACTGAGCTCGTGTGCTAATCACCATGTTTTTTCCAAAATTTCGTTCTGAAAAAAAGTTCTCAACTAAATTGCTTAAAACGATTATGATTTTTTACCATGTTTTATAAATATACTAGAAAAATTTTCAAATTCTATTAAAGCCCGAATTTGTGTTTTAAGCATCACATTTTTTACAAAATTTGGGTCCAAAAACAATTTCTGAAAAAAATTGCTTAAAATGATTCTGATTTTTTTGACATGCTGTATAAATACAACAGACAAAGTTTCACGTTCCCATTAAGGCTCGAATTCGTGTGCTAATCATCACCTTTTTTATAAAATTTAGGTCCGAAAAAAAGTTCTCCAAAAGATTGTTTAAAACGATTTTGATTGTTTGTCATGTTCTATAAATACTACAGACAAAGTTTCACATTCCCATTAAAGCCGAATTTGTGTGCTAATAATCATCATGTTTTTTCAAAATTTAGTTTAAAAAAAAAACTCTCCAAAAAATTGATAAAAACAATTTTGTTTGTTTGCCATGTTGTATAAATACACTAGAAAAAATTTCAAATTCCATTAAACCTCGATTTCGTGTGTTAATCATTACGTTTTTTACAAAATTTAGGTCTAAAAAAAAGTTCTCCAAAAAATTTCTTAAAATGATTATATTGTTTGCCTTGTTGTATAAATACACCAGACAAAGTTGCATATTCCATTAAATCTCGAATTCGTGTGCTAAGCATCTTGTTTTTCTACAAAATTTAGGTCCGAAAAAAGTTTCTCCAAAAGATTGCTTAAATCGATTCTGATTCTTTGCCATGTTGTATAAATACACATAGAAAAGTTTTACACTCGTATTAAAGCCCGAAATCGTGTGCTAATCATCACGTTTTTTATAAAATTTATGTTCGAAAAAAAGGTCTCCACAAAATTACTTAAAACGATTCTGATTGTTTGCTATGTTGTATAAATACACAGGAAAAATTTTCAAATTCCATTAAAGCCTGAATTCGTGTGCTAATCATCACGTTATCTACAAAATTGTTTAAAACAATTCTGATTGTTTACCATGTTTTATAAATATACTAGAAAAAGTTTCAAATTCTATTCAAGCTCGAATTCGTGTGTTAAACATCACGTTATTTTACAAAATTTGGGTTCAAAAAAAAGTTCTCAAAAAATTGGTTAAAACGATTTTGATTTTTTTGACATGCTGTATAAATACACCAAACAAAGTTTCACGTTTCCATTAAAGCCCGAATTCGTGTGATAATCATCACGTTTTAAAAAAAATTTAGGTCCGAAAAAAAGTTCTCCAAAAAATTTGCTTAATACAATTCAGATTGTTTGTCATGTTGTATAAATACACCACATAAAGCTTCACATCCCCATTGAAGACTGAATTCGTGTGCTAATCATCATGATTTTTTTCAAAATTTCTCGTTCAGAAAAAAAGTTCTCAACAAAATTGCTTAAAACGATTCTCATTGTTTGCCATGTTTTATAAATATACTAGAAAAAGTTTCAAATTCTATTAAAGCCCGAATTTGTGTGTTAAGCACATGTTTTTTAAAAAATTTGGGTTCGAAAAAAAATTATTAAAAAAATTGCTTAAAACGATTCTGATTTTTTTAACATTGTGTATAAATAGCACTGACAAAGTTTCACGTTCCCATTAAAGCCCGAATTCGTGTGCTAATAATCATCACGTTTTTTATAAAATTTAGGTTCGAAAAAAAGTTTCTCCAAAAAATTGCATAAAACGATTCTGATTGTTTGTTATGTTATATAAATACACCAGACAAAGTTTGACATCCCTATTAAAGCCAAATTAGTGTGCTAATCATCACATTTTTTCAAAATTTAGGCAAAAAAAAAATCTCTCCAAAAAATTGATAAAAACGATTTTGATTGTTTCCCATGTTGTATAAATACACAAGAAAATGTTTCAAATTCTATTAAACCCCGATTTCGTGTATTAATCATCACGTTTTTTACAAAATTTAGGTCTGAAAAAAAGTTCTCCAAAAAAATTGCTTAAAACGATTCTGATTTTTTGCCATGTTGTATAAATACACCAGAGAAAGGTGCATATTCCATTAAAGACCAGATTCGTGTGCGAAGCATCTTGTTTTTCTACAAAATTTAGGTCCGAAAAAAGTTTTTCCAAAAGATTGCTTAAATCAATTCTGATTTTTGTTATGTTGTATAAATACACCCGGAAAAGTTTTACATTCGCATTCAAGCCTGTAATCGTGTGCTAATATCACGTTTTTTACAAAATTTATGTTCGAAAAAAAGGTCTCCACAAAATTACTTAAAACAATTCTGATTGTTTGCCATGTTGTATAAATACACAAGAAAAAGTTTCAAATTCCATTAAAACCTGAATTTGTGTACTAATCATCACGTTTTTTCCCGAAATTTAGGTCCAAAAAAAGTTTTCCACAAAATTGCTTAAAATGATTATGATTGTTTACCATGTTTTATAAATACACTAGACAAAGTTTCAAATTCCAATAAAACCCGAATTAGTGTGCTTTAAAAAGAATTTAGGTCCGAAAAAAAGTTTTCCACAAAATTGATTAAAACGATTCTGATTGTTTACCATGCTGTATAAATACACCAGAAAAAGTGTCAAATTCCATTAAAGCCCGAATCCTTGTGCTAATCATCACGTTGTTTTATAAAATTTAGGTCCGAAAAACGTTCTCCAAAAAATTTCTTAAAACGACTTTGATTGTTTGTCATGTTGTATGAATACATCAAACAAAGCTTCAATTATATTATACCTCGAATTCGTGTGCTTAGCATCACGTTTTTTACAAAATTTAAGTTTGAAAAAAAGTTCTCCAAAAATTGCTTAAAACAATTCTGAATCTTTGTCATGGTGTATAAATACACTAGACAAGGTTTCACATTCCCATTGAAGCCTGAATTCGTGTGCTAATCATCACGTTTTTTCAAAAATATAGGTTCGAAAAAAAGTTCTCCACAAAATTGCTTAAAATGATTCTGATTGTTTACGATGTTGTATAAATACATCAGAAAAAGTTTTAAATTCGATTCAAGCCCGAATTCGTGTGCTAATCATCACGTGTTTTAAAAAATTTAGGTCCCAAAAAAAGTTCTCCAAAAAATTTCTTAAAACGATTCTTATTGTTTGTCATGTTGTATAAATACGAAAGACAAAGTTTCATATTTCCATTAAAGTCCAAATTCGTGTGTTAGTCATCACGCTTTTTACAAAATTTAACTCCGAAATAAACTTCTCAACAAAATTTGCTTAAAACAATTTTGATTGTTTGCCATGTTATATAAATACACAACAAAAAGTTTCAGATTCAATTAAAGCCCAACTTCGTGTGCTAATCATCACGTTTTTTACAAAATTTATGTTCCAAAAAAAGTTCTCCAAAAAAATACTTAAAACGACTCTGATTGTTTGTCATGTTGTATAAATACACCAGACAAAACTTCAAATTCCCATATAGCCGAATTCGTGTGCTAATCATCTCGTTTTTTTAGAAAATTTAGGTCCGAAAAAAATTTCTCTAAAAATTGCCTAAAACGATTATTATTGTTTGTCATGTTGTATAAATACACCGGATAAAGTTTCACATTTCTATTAAAGCCCGAATATGTGTGCTAATCATCTAGCTTATAAAAAAGTTTAGATCCGAAAAAAAGTTTTCCATAAAATTGTTTAAAATGATTCTAATTGCTTACCATGTTCTATAAATAAAACAAAAAAAGTTTCAAATTCCATTAAAGCCTGAATTCGTGTACTAAGCATCACGTTTTTTACAAAATTTAGGTCCGAAAAAAGTTCTCCAAGAAATTACTTAATCCGATTCTAATTGTTTGTCATGTTGTATAAATACACCAGACAAAGTTTTATATTCTCATTGAAGCCCGAATTCGTTTCCTCTAAAATATAGGTCCGAAAAAAGTTCTCCAGAAAAATGATTAAAAACGATTCTGATTGATTACCATGTTGTATAAATACACCAAAAAAGTTTCAAATTCGATTAAAGCCCGAATTCATGTACTAATCCTCACGTATTTTAAAAAATTTAGGTCCGAAAACAAGTTCTCCAAAAAATTTCTTAGAACGATTCTTATTGTTTGTCATGTTGTATAAATACACAACACAATTTCATATTCCCATTAAAGCTCGAAATCGTGTGCCAATCATCACTTTTTTTTTCAAAATTTGGGTCCGAAAAAAGTTGTCTAAAAAATTTGCTTAAAACGATTTTGATTGTTTGCCATGTTGTATAAATACATAAGAAAAAGCTTCAAATTCTATTAAAGCTCGAGTTCGTATGCTAATCATCACTTTTTTTCCAAAATTTATGTTCGAAAAAACAAGTTTTCCAAAAAATTACGTAAAACGACTCTTATTGTTTGTCATGTTGTATAAATACACCAGACAAAGTTTCAAATTAACATTAAAGCCCGAATATGTGTGCTAATCATAAGGTTTTTAACAAAATTTAGATATGAAAAAAAGTTGTCCACAAAATTGCTTAAAACGATTCTGATTGTTTATAAATAAAACAGAAAAAGTTTAAAATTAAGTTAAAGGCCGAATTCGTGTTCCAAGCATCAAATTTTTTAGAAAATTTAGGTCCGAAAAAAAGTTCTCCACAAAAATTGCTTAAAATGATTTTGATTGTTTGCCATGTTGTATAAATATACAAGAAAAAGTTTCAAATTCTATTAAAGCCTGAGTTCGTGTGCTAATCATCACGTTTTTTACAAAATCTATGTTCAAAAAAAAGTTCTCCAAAAAGTTACTTAAAACGATTCTTATTGTTTGTCATGTTGTGTAAATACACAAGACAAAGTTTCATATTCCCATTAAAGCCCGAATTCGTATGCCAATCATCACGTTTTTTACAAAATTTGGGTCCGAAAAAAAGTTCTCTACAAAATTTGCTTAAAACGATTTTGATTGTTTGCCATGTTGTATAAATACATAAGAAAAAGCTTCAAATTTCATTAAAGAACGAGTTCGTATGCTAATCATCACGTTTTTTACAAAATTTATGTTAAAAAAAAGCTCTTCAAAAAATTACGTAAAACGATTCTGATTGTTTGTCATGTTGTATAAATATACTAGACAAAGCATCAAAATCCATTAAAGCCCGAATTCGTATGCTAAGCATCACATTTTTTTAAAAAATATAGGTCCGAAGAAAAGTTCTCTAAAAAATTGCTTAAACGGATTTTGATTGTTTTTCATGTTGAATAAATACACCAGACAAAGTTTCTCATTCCCATTGAAGTCCAAATTCGTGTGCTAATCATCACGTTTTTTAAAAAATTTAGGTCCGAAAAAAAGTTCTCCACAAAATTGCTTAAAACGAGTTTGATTGTTTGCCATGCTATATAAATACACAAGAAAAGTTTCAAATTCCATTAAAGCCCGAATTCATTTGTTAATCATCACGTTTTTTACAAAATTTGGTTCCTAAATAATTTCTCCAATAAATTGTATAAAATGATTCTGATTGTTTGTCATGTTGTAAAAATACACCTGAAAAGTTTCACATTCCAATTAAAGCTCGAATTCATATGTTAATCATCACGATTTTTACAAAATTTAGGTCCAAAAAAAAGTTCTTCAAAAAATTATTTGAAAACGATTCTTATTGTTTGCAATGTTGTATAAATACACCTAAAAAAAGTTTTACATTTCCATTAAAACCCGAATTCGTATGCTAATCATCACATTCTGTACAAAATTTAGATCCGAAAAAAAGTTTCTACAAAATTGTATTGTTTACGATGTTATATAAGTATATTAGAAAAAGTTTCAAATTCCATTAAAGCCCAAATTCTTGTACTAATCATCACGTTTATTACAAAATTTAGATCCGAAAAAAATTTCTACAAAAAATTACTTAGAACGACAATGATTGTTTCTCATGTTATATAAATACACCAGACAAAACTTCACATTCTATTAAAGCTCGAAATCATGTGCTAACATCACATTTTTTACAAAATTTAGGTCCGAAAAAAAGCTCTCCAAAAAATTATTTAAAACGATTCTCATTGTTTATCATGTTGTATAAATACACCAGACAAAGTTTCACATTCCTATTGAAGCCCGAATTTGTGTGCTAATCATCACGTTTTTTTCAAAATATAGGCCCGAAAAAAAGTTCTCCAAAAAATTACATAAAACGATTCTGATTGTTTACCATGTTGTATAAATTCATTAGAAAAGTTTCAAATTCCATTAAAGCCCGAATTCGTGTGCTAATCATCACGTGTTTTAAAATATTTAGGTCCGAAAAAAATTTTTCCAAAAAATTTTATAACGATTCTCATTGTTTGTCATGTTGTATAAATACACAAGACAAAGTTTCATATTCCCATTAAAGCCTGAATTCGTGTGCTAATCATCATGATTTTTACAAAATTTAGGTCCGAAAAAAAGTTCTCCACAAAATTTTCTTAAAATGATTTTGATTGTTTGCCATGTTTTAAAAATACACCACACAAAGTTTCAAATTCCATTAAAGCCCGAATTTGTGTGCTAATCATCACGTATTTTTACAAAATTTAGGTCCGAAAAAAATCTCTCCACGAAATTGCTTAAAATGATTATGATTGTTTAGCATGTTGCATAAATTAACCAGAAAAAGTTTCAAGTTATATTAAAGCCCGAATTCGTGTGCTAATCATCACGTTTTTTACAAAATTTGGGTCCGAAAAAAAGTTCACCAAAAAATTGCTTAAAACGACGCTGATTGTTTGTCATGTTATATAAATACACTAGACAAAGCTTCAAATTCCATTAAAGACGAATTCGTGTGCTATGCATCAATTTTTTACAAAATTTAGGTCCGAAAAGAAGTCTTTAAAAAATTGCTTAAAACGATTATGATTGTTTGTCATGTTGTAATAATACACCAAACAAAGTTTCACATTCTCATTGAAGTCTGAATTCGTGTGCTAATCATCTCGTTTTTTCCAAAATATAGGTTCGAAAAAAATTTCTCCACAAAATTGCTTAAAATGATTCTGATTGTTTACCATTTTGTATAAATACATCAGAAAAAGTTTAAAATTCCATTAAAGCCAGAATTCGTGTGTTAATCATCACGGTTTTTACAAAATTTGGGTCTGAAAGAAGTTCTCCGAAAACTTTCTTAAAACGATTCTTATTGTTTATCATGATGTCTAAATACACCAGACAAAGCTTCACGTTCCCATTAAAACCCTAATTTGTGTGCTAATCATCACATTTTTTATAAAATTTAGGTGCGAAAAAATTTTCTCCACAAAATTGCTTAAAACAATTCTGATTGTTTGCAATGTTGTATAAATACACCTGAAAAAGTTTACATTCCCATTAAAGCCCGAATTCGTATGTTAATCATCACGTCTTTTACAAAATTTAGGTCCAAAAGAAAGTTCTCCATAAAATTGCTTAAAGCGATTCTGATTGTATGCCATGTTGAATAAATATACCAGAAAAAAGTTTCAAATTCAATTAAAGCTTAAATTCTTGTGTACATAACGTTTATTACAAAATTTAGGTCCGAAAAAAAATTCTCCAAAAAATTGCTTAAAACGACTCTGATCGTTTGTCATGTTATATAAATACATCAGACAAAGTTTCACATTCTATTAAAGCCCGAAATCGTGTGCTAAACATTACAATTTTTACAAAATTTAGGTCCGAAAAAAGTTTTCCAATAAATTACTTAAAACGATTCTCATTGTTTGTCATGTTGTATAAATATACCAGATAAAGTTTCACATTCCCATTGAAGCCCGAATTAGTGTGCTAATCATCACTTTTTTTTCCAAAATATAGGTCCAAAAAAAAGTTTTCCACGAAATTGTTTAAAACGATTCTGATTGTTTTCCATGTGGTAAAAATACACCACACAAACTTTCAAATTCCATTAAAGCCCGAATTAGTGTGCTAATCATCACGTATTTTTACAAAATTTAGTTTCGAAAAAAATCTCTTAATAAAATTGTTTAAAACGATTATGATTATTTACCATGTTTCATAACTAAACTAGAAAAAGCTTCAAATTATATTAAAGCCCGAATTCGTGTGCTAATAATCACATTTTTTACAAAATTTTGGTCCAAAAAAAATTTCCCCAAAAAATTGCTTAAAACGACTTTGATTGTTTGTCATGTTGTATAAATACACCAAAGAAAGTTTCAAATTCCATTAAAGCCGAATTCATATGCTAAGCATCACATTTTTTTATCAAATTTAGGTCCCAAAAAAAGTACTCCAAAGAATTGGTTAAAATGATTTTGATTGTTTGTCATGTTATATAAAAACACAAGACAGAGCTTCACATTCCCATTGAAGCCCGAATTCGTGTGCTAATCATCATGTTTTTTATAAAATTTAGATCCGAAAAAAAGTTCTCTAAATAATTGTTCAAAACGAGTTTGATTGTTTGGCATGCTGTATAAATATACTAGGAAAAGTATTAAATTGCAATAAAGCTCGAATTCGTGTGTTAATCATCACATTTTCTACAAAATTTAGGTCCCAAAAAAAGTTATCCAAAAAATTGCTTAAAATGATTCAGATTGTTTGCCATGTTGTATAAATACATAAGACAAAGTTTCACGTTCCAATTGAAGCCCGAATTCGTGTAGTAATAATCATCACGTTTTTTAAAAAATTTAGGTTCGGAAAAAAGTTCTCTAAAAAATTACTTAAAACAATTTCTCTTTGCTTTCCATGTTGTATAAATACATTAGAAAAAGTTTCAAATTCCATTAAAGCCCAAATTTGATTGCTAATCATTACGTTTTTTACAAAATGTGGGTCTAAAAAATGTTCTCCACAAAATTGCTTAAAACGATTCTGATTGTTCGCCATGTTGTATAAATACAAAGGAAAAAGTTTCAACATCCATTAAAGCCTTAGTTCGTGTAGTAATCAACACGTTTTTTTTACAAAATGTAGGTCCAAAAAAAGTTCTCTAAAAAATTGTTTAAAACAATTCTAATTTTTTGTCATGCTGTATAAATACACCAGACCAAGTTTTAAGTTCCCATTAAAGCCCAAATCGTTTGCTAATCATCATGTTTGTTTACAAAATTTGGGTCTGAAAAAATGTTCGCCAAATGATAGTTTAAAACGATTTTGATTGTTTGTCATGTTGTATAAAAACACCATACAAAGTTTCACGTTCCCATTAAAGCATGAATTCGTGTGCTAATCATCACGTTTTTTCAAAAATATAGGTCCGAAAAAATATTCTACACAAAATTGTTTAAAACGATTCTGATTGTTTGCCATGCTATATAAATACACTAGACAAAGTTTTAAATTCCATTAAAGTCCGAATTCGTGTGCTAATAATCACTACGTTTTTTACAAAATGTCCGAAAAAAAGTTTTCCAAAAAATTGCTTAACGTGACTCTGATTGTTTGCCATGTTGTATAAATACACAAGAAAAAGTTTCAAATTCCATTAAAGCCAGAATTCGTGTGTTAAGCATCACGTTTTTTTACCAAATTTAGGTCCGAAAAAAAGTTCTTCAAAAAATTATTTAAAACAATTCTTATTGTTTGCCATGTTGTATAAATACACGAGATAAATTTTCACATTTCCATTAAAGCCCCAATTCATGTGCTAATCATCACGTTTTTCCCAAAATATTGGTCGGAAAAAAAGTTCACAATATTTGCTTAGAAAGATTATGATTGTTTATCATGTTGTCTAAATAAACACACAAAAAAAGTTCCAAACTCTATTAAAGCATGAATTCGCGTGCTAATTATCACCTTTTCTAAAAACCTTGTGTCCGAAAAAAGTTCTCCACAAAATTGTTTAAAACTATTCTGATTGTTTGACATGTTGTATAAATACACAAGTTTTGATTTCCATTAAAGCACGAATTCGTGTGCTAATCATCACGTTTTTTACAAAATTTAGGTAAAAAAAAAAAGTTCTCCAAAAAATATATTAAAACGACTCTAATTGTTTGTCATATTTTAAAAGTACACCAAACAAAGCTTCAAATTCCATTAAAGCCAAATTTGTGTGTTAAACATCACTTTTTTTGGAATTTCGGTCCGAAAAAATATTCTCCAAAAAATTTCTTAAAACGATTCTGATTATTTGTCATGTTGTATAAATACACCAGACAAAGTTTCACATTCCCATTAAAGCCCGAATCGTGTGCTAATCATCACGTTTTTTACAAAATTTAGGTTCGAAAAAAAGTTCTCCAAAAATTGTTTAAAACAACTCTAATTGTTTTTAATGTTGTATAAATACACTAGATAAAGCTTCAAATTCCATTAAAGCTTGAATTCGTGTGATAAGCAACACGTTTTTGACAAAATTTAGGTTTGACAAAATGTAAACGATTCTGATTGTTTGTCATATTGTATAAATACACCAAACAAAGTTTCACAATCTCATTGAACCACGATATCGTGTGCTAATCATCATGTTTTTCCCAAAATATAGGTCCGAAAAAAACTTCTCCACAAAATTGCTTAAAACGATTCTGATTGTTTGCCATGTTGTATAAATACCCAGACAAAGTTTTACATTCCATTAACGCCCGATTCGTATGTTAAGCATCACGTTTTTTGCAAAATTTAGATTCGAAAAAAAGTTTTCGAAAAAATTACTTCAAACGATTATGAGTGTTTGCCATTTTGAATAAAAAAACAAGACAAAGTTTCACGTTCCCATTAAAACCCAAATTCGTATGCTAATCATCACTTTTTTTTTTTCAAAATTCGGGTTCGAAAAAGAGTTCTCCAGCAAATTGCTTAAAATGATTCTGATTATTTGCCATGTTTTATAAATACACAAGAAAAAGTTTCAAATTCCATTAAAGCCCGATTGGTGTGCTAATCATAACATTTTTTAAAAAATTTAGGTCGAAAAAAGTTCTCCAAAAAATTGCTTAGAACGATTCTGATTTTTTTCATGCTGTATAAATACATAAGACAAAGTTTAATGTTCACATTAAAGCCCGAATTCGTGTGTTAATCATCACATTTTTTACAAAATTTAGGTCCGAATAAGAGTTCTCCAAAAAATTGCTTAAAACAATTCTGATTTTTTGTCATGATGTATAAATACACAAGATAAAGTTTCATAATCCTATTGAAGCCCGAATTCGTGTGCTAATCATTACGGTTTTTACAAAATTTAGGTCCGAAAAAAAGTTTCCAAAAAACTTGCTTAAAATGACTCTGATTTTTTGCCATGTTGTATAAATACACCAGAAAAGGTTTCAAACTCCATTAAAGTCCGAATTCGTGTGTTAAGTATCACGTTTTTTACAAAATTTAGGTCCGAAAAAAGTTCTCCACAAAATTTCTTAAAACGATTCTAATTATTTTTCATGTTGTATAAATACACCAGAATAAGTTTTAAATTCCATGAAAGCCCGAATTCGTGTGCTAATTACCACGATTTTTACAAAATTTATGTTAAAGAAAGGTTCTCCAAAAAATTGCTTAAACTGACTATGATTGTTTGTCATGTTTTATAAATACACTAGACAATGTTTCACTTTCCATTAAAGCCCGAATTCATGTGCTAATCATCACGTTTTTTACAAAATTTAGGTAAAAAAAAAAGTTCTCCAAAAAATTGTTTAAAACGACTTTGATTGTTTATCATGTTTTATAAATATAGCAGGCAAAGCTTCAAATTTCATTAAAGCCCGAATCCTTGTGATAATCATTACGTTTTTTACAAAATTTGTGCCCGAAAAAAGTTCTTCAAAAAATTGCATAAAACAATTTATGATTTTTTTTCATGCTTTATAAATACAACAATCAAAGATTCACGTTCCCATTAAAGCCCGAATTCATATCCTAATACTCACGTTTTTTACAAAATTTAGGTCCAAAAAAAATTCTCCACAAAATTATTTGAAACGATTCTGATTGTTTGCCATGTTGTATAGATACACAAGAAAATGTTAAAAATTCATTAAAGCCCGAATTCGTGTGCTAATCATCACGTTTTTTACAAAATTCAGGTCAGAAGAAAAGTTCTCAAAAAATTTACTTAAAATAACTCTAATTGTTTTCCATGTTGTATAAATACACAAGAAAAAGTTTCAAATTCCATTAAAACCTGAATTCGTCTGCTAATCATTACGTGTTTTACAAAATTTAGGTCCGAAAAAAAGTTTTACAAGAAAATGCTTAAAACCATTCTGATTTTTTGTCATGCTATATAAATACACCGGAAAAAGTTTCACGTTCACATTGAAGCCCGAATTTGTGTGCTAATCATCACGTTTTTACAAAATTTAGGTCCCAAAAAATAGTTCTCCAAAAAATTGCTTTAAACGACTTTAATTGTTTTTCATTTTGTATAAATACAACAGACAAAGCTTCAAATTCCATTAAAGCCCGAATTTGTGTGCTCATCACATTTTTTTTCAAAATTTGAGTACGAAAAAGAAGTTCTCCACAAAATTGTTTAAAATGACTCTGATAGTTTGCCATGTTGTATAAATACCCAAGAAAAAAGATTCAAATTCCATTAAAGTCCGAATTCGTGTGTTAATCATCACGTTTTTTACCAAAATTTAGGTCCGAAAAATAGTTTTCTAAAAAATTGCTTAAAACGATTCTATTTTTTTGTCATGCAGTATAAATACACCAAACAAAGTTTCACGTTTCCATTAGAGCTCGAATTTGTGTGCTAATCATCACCTTTTTAAAACAATTTAGGTCCGAAAAAAAGTCCTCCACAAAATTGCTTAAAACGATTATGATTGTTTACCATGTTCTATAAATACACCAGAAAAAGTTTTAAATTCCATTAAAGCCCGAATTCATGTGCTAATCATCACGTTTTTTAAAAAATTTAGGTTCATAAAAAAACTTCTCCAAAAAGTTGATTAAAATGACTCTAATTGTTTGCCATGTTGTATAAATACACAAGAAAAAGTTGCAAATTCCATTAAATCCTGAATTCGTGGGTTATGCATCACGTTTTTTACAAAATTTAGGTTCCAAAAAAAGTTCCGCGTAATATTGCTTCAAACGATTCTGATTATTTGCCATGTTTTATATATACACCAGACAAAGTTTCACATTCCCATTGAAACCTGAATTCGAGGCTATCATCACGTTTTTTTCCAAAATATAGGTCCGAAAAAAAGTTCCCCACAGAATTTCTTAAAACGATTCTAATTGTTTGCCATGTTGTATAAATATATAAGAAAAAGTTTCAAATTCAATTAAACTCAAATTCGTGTGCATCACATGTTTTACAAAATTTATTTCCAAAAAAAGGTTCTCCAAAAAATTATTTGAAACGATTCTGATTTTTTGTCATGTTGTATAAATACACTAGACAAGGTGTCACAACCCTATTGAAACCCGTATTCATGTGCTAATCATCACGTTTTCGCAAAATATAGGTCCGAAAAAAAGTTCTCCACAAAATTGCTTAAAACGATTCTGATTGTTTACCATGTTGTATAAATAAACCAGAAAATGTTTCAAATTCCATTAATGTCCGAATTCATGGACTAATCATCACGTTTTTTTCTAAAATATTGGTCCCAAAAAAAGTTCTCCTCAAAATTGTTTAAAACGATTTTGATTGTTTGCCATGTTGTATAAATACACAAGAAAAAGTTTAAAATTCCATTAAAGCCCGAATTCGTGTTCTAATTATCATGTTTTTTACAAAATTTAGGTCCGAAAAAAGTTCTCCAAAAAATTGCTTAAAACGATTCTGATTGTTTTTCATTATATATAAAAATACCAGACAAAGTTTCACATTCACATTAATGCCAAAATTCGTGTGCTAATCATCACGTTTTTTCCAAAATATAGGTCCGAGAAAAAGTTCTCCACAAAATTGTTTAAAACGATTCTGATTGTTTGCCATGTTGTATAAATACGAAAGAAAAAGTTTCAAATCCAATTAAAGCCCGAATTCGTGTGCTAATAATCATCACATGTTTTACAAAATTTATTTCCAAAAAAATTTCTCCAAAAAATTGCTTAAAACAATTCTAATTTTTTGTCATGTTGTATAAATACACCAAACAAAGTGTCACATCCCCATTGAAGCCCGTATTCATGTGCTAATCATCACGTGTTTTTTCAAAATATAGGTCCGAAAAAATGTTCTCCACAAAATGGCTTAAAACGATTCTGATTGTTTACCATGTTTTATAAATACACAAGAAAAAGTTTCAAATTCCATTAAAGCCCGAATTCATGTGCAAATCATCATGTTTTTTACAAAATTTAGGTCCGAAAAATAGTTCTCCGAACAATTGCTTAAAACGATTCTAATTGTTTTTCATGTTTTATAAATATACCAGACAAAGTTTCAAATCCCATTGAAGCCTGAATTCGTGTGCTACTCATCATGCTTTTTCAAAAATATAGGTCCGAAAAAAAGTTCTCCACAAAATTGATTAAAACGATTCTGATTGTTTGCCATGTTATATAAATACACCAGACAAAGTTTTAAATTCCATTAAAGCCCGGATTCGTGTGCTAATCACCACGTTCTTTTACAAAATTTAGGTCCGAAAAAAGGTCTCAAAAAAATTGCTTAAAATAACTCTGATTCTTTTCCATGTTGTATAAATGCACAAGAAAAAGTTTCAAATTCCATTATAGCCCCAAATTCGTGTGGTAATCATTACATTTTTTAAAAGATTTAGGTCCGAAGAAAAGTTCTCCGAAAAATTGCTTAAAATGACTCTAATTGTTTTCCATGCTGTATAAATACACAAGAAAAAGTTTCAAATTCAATTAAACCTGAATTCGTGTGCTAATCATCACATGTTTTACAAACTTTATTTCCAAAAAAAGTCTCCAAAAAATTGCTTAAAACGATTCTGATTATATGCCATGTTGTATAAATAAACAAGAAAAAGTTTTAAATTCCATTAACGTCCGAATTCATTGGCTAATCATCACGTTTTTTACAAATTTCAGGTCAGAAAAAAAGTTCTCCACAAAATTACTTAAAACGATTCTGATTGTTTGCTATATTGTATAAATAATCCAGAAAAACTTTTAAAATCCATTAAAGTCCGAATTCGTGTGCTAATCATCACGTTTTTTATAAAATTTAGTTTCGAAAAAAAAGTTGCTTAAAATGACTCTGATTGTATGCCATGTTGTATAAATACACAAGAAAAAGTTGTAAATTCCATTAAATCTCGAATTCGTGTATTAAACATCATGTTTTTTAAAAAAGTTAGGTTCTGAAAAAAGTTCCCCATAATATTTCTTCAAACAATTCTGATTATTTGCCGTGTTGTATAAATACATCAAACAAAGTTTCACATTTCCATTGAAACCCGAATTCGTGGGCTAATCATCACGTTTTTTCTAAAATATACGTCCGAAAAAAAATCCTCCCCAAAATTGCTTAAAATGATTCTGATTGTTTGCCATGTTGTATAAATATACAAGAAAAGTTTCAAATTCAATTAAAGCCCGAATTCATGTGCCATCACATGTTTTACAAATTTATTTTCAAAAAAAGTTCTCCAAAAAATTTCTTAAAACAATTCTAATTTTTTGTCACGTTGTATAAATACGCAAGACAAAGTGTCATATCCCCATTGAAGCCCGTATTCGTGTGCTAATCATCACGTTTTTTCCAAAATATAGGTCCGAAAAAAAGTTCTCCACAAAATTTTTTAAAACAATTCTGATTGTTTACAATGTTGTATAAATATACCAGAAAATGTTTCAAATTCCATTAAAGCCCGAATTCGTGTGCTAATCATCACGTATTTTATAAAATTTACGAAAAAAAGTTCTTCGAAAAATTGCTTAAAACGATTTTGATTGTTTTTCACATAGTATAAATATACCAGACAAAGTTTCACATTCCATTGAAGCCCGAATTCGTATGCTAATCATCACGTTTTTTTCAAAATATAGATCCTAAAAAAAGTTCTCCACAAAATTGATTAAAACGATTCTGATTGTTTGCCATGTTGTATAAATACACTAGACAAAGTTTTAAATTCCATTAAAGCTCGAATTCGTGTGCTAATCACCATGTTTTTTACAAAATTTAGGTCCGAAAAAAAGTCTCCAAAAAATTGCTTAAAATGACTCTGATTGTTTGCCATGTTGTATAAATGCACAAGAAAAAGTATCAAATTCCATTATAGCCCGAATACGTGCGCTAATCATCATGTTTTTCAAAAAATTTAGGTCCGAAAAAAATTTCTCCAAAAAAGTACTTAAAACGATTCTGATTGTTTGTCATGTTGTATTAATACATCATACAATGTTTCACGTTTCCATTAAAGCCTGAGTCGTGTGCATATCATCATGGTGTTTACAAAATTTAGGTTCGAAAAAAGTCCCCTCAAAATTGATTAAAACGATTCAGATTGTTTGCTATGTTGTATCTATACACCAGAAAAAGTTTCAAATTCCATTAAAATCTCAATTCGTGTGCTAATCATCACTTTCTTTTTACAATATTTAGGTCCGAAAAAAATTGTCCAAAAATTGTTTAAAACGACTGTGATTGTTTGCCATGTTGTATAAATACAACAGACAAAGCTTCAAATTCCATTAAAGCCGAATTCGTGTGCTAAGCATTACGTTTTTAAAAAATTTAGGTCTAAAAAAAAGTTCTCCGAGAAATTGTTTAAAATAATTATTATTTTTGTCATGTTGTATAAATACACTACATAAAGTTTCACATTCCCATTAAAGCCCGAATTTGTATGCTAAACATCATGTTTTTTATAAAATTTAGTTCCGAAAAAAAATTTTCCACAAAATTGCTTAAAACAATTCTGATTGTTTGTCATTTTGTATAAATAAATTAGACAAAGTTTCAAAATTCTATTAAAGCCCGAATTAGTGTGCTAATCATCACTTTTTTACAAAATTTAGGTCAGAAAAATAGTTCTCCACGAAATTCCTTAAAACGATTTTGATTATTCGCCATGTTGAATAAATACACCGGAAAAAGTTTCATACTCCAATAAAGCCCGAATTCGTGTATTAACCATCACGTTTTTAAAAAAAAATTAGGTCTGAAAAAAAGTTCTCCACGAAATTCCTTGAAACGATTCTGAGTGTTTGTCGTGTTGTATAAATGTACCAGAAAAGGTTTTAAATTTCATTAAAGCACGAATTCATATGCTAATCATCACGTTTTTTAAAAAAGTTAGGTTCAAAAAAAAGTTCACCACGAAATTACTTGAAACGATTCTGATTGTTTGTCATGTTGTATATATACACCAAACAAAGTTTCACTTACCACTGAAGTCCGAATTCATGTGCTATTCATCACGTTTTTTACATAATTTAAGTACGAAAAAAAGTTTTTTAAAGAATTGCTTAAAGGGACTCAGATTGTTTGTCACGTTGTATAAATTCACCAAGACAAAGCTTCAAATTCCATTAAAGCCCGAATTCGTGTGCTAAGCATCATATTTTTTTACAAAATTTAGGTTCGAAAAAAGGTTTGCCACAAATATGCATAAATCGATTTTGATTGTTTGTCATGTTGTATAAATGAACCAGACAAAATTTCACATTCTCATTGAATCCCGAATTCGTGTGTTAATCATCACGATTTTTCCAAAATTTAGGTCCGAAAAAAAGTTCTCCAGAAAATTGCTTAAAACGATTTGATTGTTTACCATGTTTTAAAAATACACGAGAAAAAGTTTCAAATTCTATTAAAGCCTTAATTCGTGTGCTAATCATCACGTTTTTTACAAAATTTGAGTCCGAAAAAAATTCTCAAAAAAATTGCTTAAAACAATTCAGTTTTTTTTTTCATGGCATATAAATACACTAGACAAAGTTTCAAGTTCCAATTAAAGTTCGAATTCGTGTGTTAATCATCACGTCTTTAACAAAATTTTGGTCTGAAAAAAATTTCTCCACAAAACAGCTTAAAACGATTCTGATTGTTTGCCATGTTGTATAAATACACCAGAAAATGTTTCAAATTTCATTAAAGCCTGAATTCGTGTGATAATCATCACGTTTTTTACAAAATTTAGGTCTAGAGAAAAGTTTCCCAAAAAATTGCTTCAAACAACTCTAGTAGTTTGTCATATTATATAAATACACCGGACAAAGCTTCATATTCCATTAAAAGCCCGAATTCGTGTGCTAAGCATCACGTTTTTTATAAAATTTAGTTCCAGAAAAAAAAGTCTCTAAAAAATTGCTTAAAACGATTCTGATTATTTGCCATGTTATATAAATACACTAGATAAAGTTTCACATTCCCATTGAAGCCCAAATTCGTGTACTAATCATCACGTTTTTTTCCAAAATATAGGTCCGAAAGAAAGTTCTCCACAAAATTGTTTAAAATGATTCTGATTGCTTACCATGTTTTATAAATACATAAGAAACAATTTCAAATTCTATTAAAGCTCGAATTCATATGCTCATAATCACGTTTTTTACAAAATTTGGGTTCGAAAAAAGGTTCTACAAAAAATTGCTTAAAACGATTCTGATTTTTCGTCATGCTGTATAAATACATCAGATAAAGTTTCATGTTCCCATTAAAGTCCGAATTCGTGTACTAATCATCACATTTTTTGTAAAATTTAGGTCGGAAAAAAACTTCTCCACAAAATAGCTTAAAACGATTCTGATTGTTTACCATGTTGTATAAATACACCATAAAAAGTTTCAAATTCCATTAAAGCCTGAATTCGTGTGCTAATCATCACGTTTTTTTACAATGTTTAGGTCTGAAAAAATTATTTTTCAAAAAATTGTTTAAAACGACTCTGCTTGTTTATCATGTTGTATAAATGCACCAGACAATGTTTCAAATTTCATTAAAGCCCGAATTCGTGTGTTAATCATCAAGTTTTTTACAAAATTTGGGTCCAAAAAAGTTCTCCAAAAAATTACTTAAAGCGATTCTGATTTTTGGTCATGCTATATAAATATACCAGAAAATGTTTCTAATTCCATTAAAGCCCGAATTCGTGTGCTAATTAATCATCACGGTTTTTATAAAATTTAGGTCCGAAAAAAGTTCTCCACAAAATTGCTTTAAACGATTCTGTTTGTCATGTTGTATAAATACACCAGACAAAGTTTCAGATTCCCATTGAAGCCCGAATTTGTGTGCTAATCATCACGTTTTTCCAAAATATAGGTCCGAAAAAAATTCTCCACAAAATTACTTAAAACGATTATGTCTGTTTACCATATTGTATAAATACACCAGAAAAAGTTTCAAATTCCATTAATGTCCGAATTCATGTGCTAATCATCGCGTTTTTTACAAAATTTGGATCCGAAAATAAGTTCTCCAAAAAATTACTTAAAACGATTTTGATTGTTTGTCATGTTATATAAATACACTAGACAAAGTTTCATGTTTCCATTAAAGTCCGAATTCGTGTGCTACTCATCACGTTTTTTACAAAATTTAGGTCCGAAAAAAATTCTTAAAAAAATTGCTTTAAATGATTTTGATTGTTTGTCATGTTGTATAAATATATCAGAAAAAGTTTCAAATTCCATTAAAATCCGAATTCATGTACTAGTCATCACATTTATTTACAAAATTTAGGTTCGAGAAAAAGTTTTCCACAAAATTGTTTAAAACAATTCTGATTCTTTGCCATGTTGTACAAATACACCAGAAAAAGTGTCAAATTCCATTAAAGCCTGAATTCATGTGCTAATCGTTACGTTTTTTTTAAATTTAGTTCCGAAAAAAGTTTTAAAAACTTGTCAAAGGTATATTTTATTCTTTGAAGCAATAGAGAATGCAGCAAATATGATTATTTTTGGATTTGGTATTTGGTGACATCCCATCCTTATTTGGTATTTGGTATTCATTTAATAAAGGACTAACGTCCATGGCACCGTGCTTAAAATGTTCCAGAAACTAACATGTTAAATATAATTTGTCATACCAACAACATTATAAATAGTTCATGTGTATAAAAATTTAGAAAAGAAAAGTTTTTAAATATAAATAAAAAACAATAGTAACTTATAGATATATATAGTTAATTTTTCTAAACTTAATTATTTTTTTATAACAAATGTAGCACTGACAAATTATTCCCTAGTAAACCATATAAGGCTCGAGTAATAATATAAATTATATTATTTCGCTCTCTGTTGTTATTATGTGGTTTCCCTAAAAAAAAAAAAGAAAAAAATTTTCCAATTCTAACCAATAATAGTAACTAGCCATGGCAATGCAATAACTTAAACTCACTCACATTTATGTTTAAGGCAACTTTGAAAAGTAAATTAGGTTATAAGTTAAAATAATTTTATATTATCGAATTTGATAAGGTTATTTTACTAACAAATCATAACTTACATGAAAATATATTTTGGACATTTTTAATCTTTTGGGAGGTAAATTGCCTATTTTAAAATTTTGGGAATAAAGTGTATTTAACCCCCAACTTGATGGAGATATTTTCCAACTAACCCTATAATAATTATAAAGTTTTGTTTTCTTAATTTTTATACACAAATAATTTTTGACTTAGACTACTACGAAATATTTACTCATGAGCGATGTACTACTTAAATATGTTTTCCACAGTTAGTTACCTAATATTTATAATGAGGATGATAATTAATACACGAGAAGTATGTTTTTTCGAGTCTTTTAGTACTAGAAAAATTGTACTTTAAATACTCTAATGCCCACAATACGAGTCTTACGACAACGTTATGTACATGTACTCACGGACCGTTTTAACGGAGAACAATTACAGTTATAATTTTAACAAGGAAAAATTTTAATTTGCTCCCTCGTAATATAAATTTGTATCAATTGAGTCCCTCAATTTACTAAGTTCTACAAAGAATCCCGTAAAGTATTAAAATTGTGTCACTTTTGTTAACGGTCAACATCAAATCATTCAACTATTACACCCTTTCTTTCTTCTTCTTCTTCTTCTTCTACCTTGTCGCTACTCAGAGCGAGAAGTTGGTCGTGGCTTTAGGCTCCTCCTTAATTCAAGTCCCGCTACAATCTTCGCGGGACAAGAAATCTAAGAATTTATGAGGATCTTCGCACGAAAACAATCATTTGCTGTTTCGGTTCATGAGTTCATCTAAATTAGAAGGATGACAGAAATCAGAACGAGGTGTATTGTGTGATTGAAGAGCTGCAGAAGCTAACCTGGAAAATGGCCTGGCCATATCAAGAGAACCATGAAGATATTCTCAAGGCTCAGACAGTAATTGAATTCGCAGTTGAGAACCTGAAACTAATTTCACTTCTTAAATCTGTTGCTCTAATTAGAAAGAGGAATGAAATTAAATCACTTTATACCAATCTGAAATTTCTCCAAAACTTCATTAAGGGGGGGCAAGAAAGTTTCAATCAAGACCCATCTTTCTCAGAGCAAGTTGAGGAAATATTCCAAGTCGTTGATGAACTTTTAGACGCTACGGACTCTGCTTTCTACAGCAATCTGCCGGATACCAGCCGTTTCCTTCGCTATTCTCCAAGAGTTGCTGATTTGGTTCAGAATATCATATTATGCTTCCGCAACAGTTTGTATTCTACAAGAATAGCGGATCTGGTTTCAGAGATAAGAGAGATTTTTGCTGGCCCTAAGACTCGAGATGGAATAGTAGTCATTACCGACTCTGGTTTCTACGGTAATTTCTTGGGTAGAGTTGATTTCCGTCGCTATTCTACAGATGTTTCAGGTCTGCTTCAAACAATCAGATCTATGGAGAGATTCAGTTTTAATGAAAATGAAAAATTTGTCGTCACCAACTGTGGCTTCTATTTCAGAACGAATGGTTCCTTTGGGTATTGTCGAAAACTTTATCATAAGCCGGGCGGGAACTGGAAGGATACGTTTCCGAACGAAGGTTGTATACTTGTCGCTAATAGATATGGACGCTACCTGAATCTGTGGGAGATGCGAAGTTGGCTTCGGTATTCTGCCAGAATTGCTGCTCTGGTTCAAACTATCAGATCCATAGAGGAGACAATTTTTTCTGGTTCTAAAGGAGATGGAGTGTTGGTAATTAAGGACTCTGGTTTCTATTACAATCTGACCCAGGTTAATCATTTCGTTGGTTATTATCCAAGAGCTGATGATACCCAAACTATTTCTTCTCTGTTAAAAAACATTGATGCTGGTCTCTATTTTAAAGGTGGAATACTAGTTGTTAATGACACTGGTTTCGAAAACAATAATTTCCTTCCCGTCCCTCCAAGGGTTGTTGATCATGTGTTTCAAGAGATGAGATCCACAGAAGAAAGGATTTCTGATGGTTCCATTGTCCAAGATGGAAGCTGCTCATCTGAAAGTTCATCAAGTCAACAAGTGATTTCTGCCATTGTAGTTGGATTTGAAGACGAGACAAGAGTGTTACGTGACAGACTCATTGCAGGGAGAATGCGACTTGAAGTGGTTCCAATTGTTGGGATGGCCGGAATTGGTAAGACAACTATTGCTAATAAGCTTTATAATGATTTGTCAGTCAATTATCATTTTCATATTCGTGCATGGACCACTATTTCTCAAGCTTATGGTATGAGGAAATCACTGCATAGCATTTTAAGTTCCATTCTAAATGAAAATGATAAAGTTTTTGACATGGGTGCTCAAGATATAGGTGAAAAGTTGTGCAAATGCTTAAAGGGGAATAGATATCTGATTGTTATAGATGACATATGGGATAAGCAGGCCTGGAATGAATTGAAAGTCTTTTTCCCAGATGATGGAAATGGCAGTAGAATTTTGACGACTAGTCGAATAGTCGATGTGGTTGCAAATGCTAGTACTGATAAGGACACTCACTTCCTACGAGTTTTGACTTCAACTGAAAGTTATGCTCTGTTGAAACAAAAGGTGTTTGCTGATAAGATTTTTCCTGAAGAACTGGACCAAATAGGGAAGCTAATTGTTGAAAAATGTAAAGGTCTACCACTAGCAATCGTTGTTGTATCGGGACTTCTTGCTCAGAGGGAGAAGACACAGGACTGGTGGAGGCATGTTGCTGATAGTATAAGCTCGTCTGTTGATAATGAATTTGGGCAAATCATGGATATATTAGCATTGAGCTATACTGACCTGCCTCCTCCTTTAAAATCATGCTTTCTTTATCTTGGATCGTTTCCTGAAGATTATGAAATCCCTGTGAAGGGCTTGTTAAGGTCGTGGATTGCTGAAGGGTTTGTTGAGCATTGGGATCAAAAGGTTTTGGAGGATGTGGCAGAGAATTACCTAATCAATCTTATTAACCGAAGTCTTATTATAGTTGCAAAGAAAAGTTCTGTGGGAGGAATAAAATCATGTCATCTTCACGATGTTTTGCGTGATTTTTGCCTCAAGAAATCCAATGAAAAGAAATTTCTCCAGCTTCTCTGCAAATGTAAACAAAATCCTTACCCTGTTAAGAGTTTCTCTGATTGCCAATACTTTCACTCGTATAAGGGGTGTTATGTTACTGAAGACAGCGTGTCTAATACAAGGACTTTGGAAGTGTATAGATTCCTCAAAGTCTTAGATCTAAGACACATAATGCTTGACAAATTTCCTGGGAAAATATTGGAGTTGGTTCATTTAAGGCTGTTGGCTCTCTGGGTTGACCGCTATCAGGACATACCCCAAGCTACGTTCAGGCTTCGAAACCTTGAAACATTCATTCTGGATGGTGATAAAGCAGGGCCAATCAAGCTGCCAAATCAAATCTTGAAAATGGCAAGGTTAAGGCATGTAAAAATTTCAAAGGAGCTTCTTTGTTATGAACGGAATTGGGGAAGTACTGATCAAAGCTGTATCTACTGGAGAAACATCCCCTCATCAGTTTTAGAAAATTTGCAAACCCTTTCTCGAGTGTGTCCTTCCCGTTCCTTTTACATTCTATTATCCAAAACTCCCAATCTTAAGAACTTGGGACTACATTTAACTTTCTCAGACAAAGAAAACCCTTCTTTATTCCCTGATCTTCTTCATTTGGACAAGCTTGAAACGTTGAAATTTGAATATCAAACTTTAGGTATGGTTCCTTTTGATATCCGTCGTAAATCATTCCCTCCAAGCCTGAAAAAGCTTACCCTTGTTGGTAGCCGTGTCAAATGGGGAAAGATGTCAATTATTGGACGGCTTCCAAACTTGGAGGTTCTAAAGATTAAGGACAATTTCTTCAGTGGACCCATATGGGAAACAATGGAGGAGGGTTTTTGCTCCCTCAAGTTCTTGAAACTGTCACATGTAGACCTTCAGCAATGGATTTCCTGCAGCAACCATTTTCCTAGACTTGAGCATTTAGTGCTAAATGGATGTCTAGATCTTGAGGAAATACCAACTGAGATTGGAGAAATTGGAACACTCCATACTGTTGAGGTCTATCGATCATCAAATTCTACTGTTGAATGGGCCAAAGAAATTCAAGAAATCCAGTGTGACATAGTTAAGGTCCTTATTTACCAGCACTTTCAAGAATTCTAGATGGGGTGCTTCCTTATAAATATATCTGCCTGCCAGCATTGGAAGTTTGAAAAATGAGGTATTTTTTGCTTTATTATGATATTTTTTTCATGACTGATATGAATATTATTCTGTATCATGTGATGGGTTCTCACGCAAGTGTAGCAGTACCATCTTCTAGCCTTACATTGTATGAAATAAAAACAAAATTCATTACTGATTTCCTCCCTAATTTGATAGTCTTATTGAATGTGCCTGTTAATCTGTTCATGAACAATCCACTTGTGCATTTGGATGATGGCATCAGATTATCTTGGATTAAAAAGTGTCTGGGTACTAGGTAATTTCAATAATAATATATTGTTTGAGCAGTCTTTTTGTTGTAAGCTCTTTGTTTCTCATGTAAAGGGCATGTACCTCTATACTCATGCATTTTTGGAACAAGGGGAGAAGTCTTTAATGCATCTCATCCATGGGGGTGGGTGTATGTTCTTGATAAGGGCACAAAATTGGGATGATTTTAAGATCCCTAAATCCTAACATCATGGGTACCACAAACACAAAGAAACCCTAGACACCAAAGTGATTTGGGCTGTGATTTAATCCACTAAAATTCTCGAATAACTTTAGAATGATTTGGGCGTTACAATCTAAATCCTTTGTAAGTTTTATGTCGCTCTTTTGGTAAGGATTTTATGTTACTTTTTATGAGATTATATGTTTAAATCTCTTACAATTTTTTTTTTATTAAATCATAATGAGACTACTTAATTAAAAAAATTAATATAAAATATAAAACAAAAGTTTGGTCATGTGTTGTTTAATAGCTTTGCTTAATTTGCTTAATTTTGTCATTTACAATATATATTTCCTTACCAATCCATCCTTTTTTTAGGAAGGATCCGAGACTGCTTAATTATACCCTTTTTCAGCAATATTCATATTATACTATCTCTTCTCGTCAAAAAGAAATATAAGGGGTTTTAGAGATTAAAAAATAGTAAAAATTATAAAAGATTTTAAATTTTTTTAATGAGCATTTATTACATATTTTTTTTATCTATACTTATCATTCATTTATTTATTACGTTCTTATTATATATTTCTCTCTTTATTTACTAAGATACAAAAGGTGTTTTGAATCAACAATTTTCTTGCATTTAATGCTTTTAATTCTTATATACATGTCTAAAATTTCTTATATTTATGACTCGAAATAGTATTAATTTTTTTGTCAAATTATCTTTTTCTTCCAAAGTAACGTAGTATTTGATCAAATTGACTAAAATTGTGAATTTTTATTTAACAACGCTTATGAATTCAATCAAGGAAACGATTATAACTAATGCAGAACTGGAATTCTTAACCTCTAATAAAGGATTTAACTCTTAGCATTTAAATAAGGTATAATCCAACTGTTATAAATTCAATCCAACTGTTTATCATTATTTTTAATGAATAATTCAATCTAACCCTTATGTTGGATAGATTGCAAGAAAAATCAGAAGCTTCATCATTATATATATGTATGTTTTGATGAAGTTTATTTATGGATCAAGATAAAAGTATTTATCTGTTTCACGTATAATAGAAAGAGAAAGTAACTAAAAATAATCATGAACAATTTTAACTTTTTTGTTTATAACATAAATTTCTATTTTATCTTTTTAATCATGAACTATTTTTTTTATTATGAAAATAAGCATAAACTTTATTTTCTCTTTTTCTACTCATGAACTTTTTTACTTCTTGTAAAAAAAATAGCTTAAAACGATTCTGAATGTTTGTGATGTTGTATAAATACACAAGACAAAGTTTCAAATTCTTATTAAAGTCTGAAATCGTGTGCTAATGATCACGTTTTTTACAAAATTTAGGTCCGAAAAATAGTCCTCCATAAAATTACACAAAACGATCCAGTATGTTTTTCACGTTGTATAGATACATCGACACTGTGTTTCACTTGTCTGTAGAAGGCCGAATCCATGTGCTAATTAGCACGTTTTTTCAAAATTTAGATTCGAAAAAAAGTTCTCATAAAACAGTTCAAAATGGTTTTGTATGTTTCTCATCACATAAAGATACATCACATTAGGTATGACTTGCCCGTTGAAGCCCGAATTCATGTGCTAATTATCACGTTTCTTACAAAATTAGGGTTAATAAAAAAAGTTCTCCACAAAATTGCTCAAAATGATTCTGTATGTTCGTCATGTTTTAAAGATACATTGCACAAAATTTCACTTTTATGTTAAAGTCCGAATACGTGTGTATCACGTTTTTTAAAAATTTGGGTTTGGAAAAAAGTTATCCACAAAATTGCTTAAAACGATTATGAATTTTCTCATTTTGTATAAATACACCAGAAAAAGTTTTACATCCACATAAAAGTTCGAATTCGAGAACTTTTTTCGGACCTAATTTTTTAAAAAACGTGATGATTAGCACACGAATTCGATCTTCAATAGGAATGTGAAACATATTATTGTGTATTTCTACAACAGGACAAACAATTATAATCGTTTTTAGCAATTTTCTTGAGAACTTTTTTTCGGGCCTAAATTTTGTAAAAAAGGTAATGATTGGCATACAAATTCGGGTTTTAATGGAATTTAAAACCTTCTATGGTGTATTTAAAAAACATTACAAAGAATCATAATCGTTTTAAGCAATTTTGTACAGAACTTTTTTTCGGACATAAATTTTGTAAAAAGTGTGATGATTAGCACACGAATTCGGACTTTAATGGGAATGTAAAACTTTGTGTGGTATATTTATAAAACATTACATACAATCAGAATCGTTTTAAACAATTTTTTGGAGAACTTTTTTTTCGAACTAAAATTTTGTAAAACACGTGATGATTAGCACACGAATTCGAGCTTTAATGGAATTTGAAACTTTTTCTGGTATATTTATACAACATGGCAAACAATCAGAATTGTTTTAAGCAATTTTTTTTTAGAACTTTTTTTCGGATATAAATTTTGTAAAAAATATAATGATTAGCACACGAATTTAGGCTTTAATGAGAATGTGAAACCTTGTCTGGTGTATTTATATAATATGACAAACACTTGAAATCGTGATGATTAGCACACGAATTCGGACATTAATGTGAATGTGAAACTTTGTCTGGTGTATTTGTACAGAATAACAAACAATCAGAATCTTTTTAAGTAATATTTTGGAGAACTTTTTTTCGGACATAAATTTTTTGAAAAACAGATGATTAGCACACGAATTCGAGCTTTCATAGGAATGTGAAACTTATTCTTGTGTATTTATACAATTGGACAAACAATCAGAATCGTTTTTAGTAATTTTGTGGAAAACTTTTTTCGGAACTAAATTTTTTTAAAAAGGTAATGATTAGTATACGAATTCGGGTTTTAATGGAATTTGAAACCTTTTCTGATGTATTTATACAATATGACAAAGAATCAGAATCATTTTATGCAATTTTGTAGAAACTTTTTATCGGATAGAAATTTTGTAAAAAATCGTGATGAACACGAATTCGGGCTTTAATGGGAATGTGAAACTTTGTCTGTTATATTTATACAACATTACATGCAATCAGAATCGTTTTAAGCAATTTGTTGGAAAACTTTTTTTGGGAACTAAATTTTCTAAGAAACGTGATGATTAACACACAAATTCGATCTTTAATGGGAATGTGAAACTTTATCTGATGTATTTATACAATATTACAAACACTTTGAATCGTTTTAAGCAATTTTTTAGAGAGATTTTTTCAGACCTAAATTTTTTTAAAAATGTAATGATTAGCACACGAATTCGGGCATTAATGGGAATGTGAAACTTTGTCTGGTGTATTTGTGTAACATGAAAATTAATCAAAATCGTTTTAAGCAATATTTTGGAGAACTTTTTTTTTTACCTAAATTTTTTGAAAAATGTGATGATTAGCACACGAATTCAAGCTTTAATAGGAGTGTGAAACTAATTCTTGTGTATTTATACAACAGGACAAACAAACTTAATCGTTTTTAGCAATTTTGTGGAGAACTTTTTTCGGACCTAAATTTTGTAAAAAACGTGATGATTAGCACATGAATTCGGGTTTTAATGGGAATGTGAAACTTTTTCTGTTGTATGTATACAACATTACATACAATTAGAATCGTTTTAAGCAATTTTTTGGAGAACTTTTTTCGGACCTAAATTTTGTAAAAAACGTGATGATTAGCACACAAATTCTTCTTTAATGAAATGTGAAACTTTTTCAGGTGTATTTATACGACATGACCAACAATCAGAATCATTTTAAGCAATTTTTTGAAGAACTTTATTTCGGACCTAAATTTCCTAAAAAACGTGATGATTAGCACACGAATTCGGACTTTAATTGGATTGTGAAACTTTGTCTGTTGTATTTATACAACATTACAAAGAATTTGAATCGTTTTAAACAATTTTTTTCGAACTTTTTTTGGAACCTAAATTTTGTATAAAAACGTGATGATTAGCACATGAATTCGGCATTTAATGGGAATGTGAAACTTTGTTTGGTGTATTTGTACAACATGACAAACAATCAGAATCGTTTTGAGCAATATTTTGAAGAAATTTTTTTCGAACCTAAATTTTTTGAAAAATATGAAACTTAATCTTTAGTGGGAATGTGAAACTTAATATTGTGTATTCGTTTTCAGTAATTTTTTTGAAAACTTTTTTCGAACCTAAATTTTTAAAAAAAGGTAATGATTCGCATACGAATTCGGGTTTTATTGGAATTTAAAACCTCCTCTGGTGTATTTAAACAACGTAACAAAGAATCAGAATCTATTTAAGCAATTCTATAGAGAACTTTTTCTCGGACCTAAATTTTGTAAAAAACGTAATGATTGGCGCACGAATTCTGGCTTTAATTTGAATGTGAAACTTTGTCTGGTGTATTTATAGAACATTCATACAATCACAATCATTTTAAGCAATTTTTTGGAGTATTTTTTTCGGACCTAAAATTTTATAAAAAAGTTCTCCACAAAATTGCTTAAAGGGATTCTGATTATTTACCATGTTCTATTAAAGCCCGAATCGTCATTGTTTTTAGAAAATTTGGGTCCGAAAAATAGTTTTCAAAAAATTGCTTAAAACGATTCTCATTGTTTGTCATGTTGTATAAAAACACCAGACAAAGTTTCACATTCCCATTAAAGCCCGAATTCGTGTATTAAGCATCATAATTTTTACAAAATTTAGGTCCGAAAAAAAGTTATCCACAAAATTGCTTAAACCAATTCTAATTGTTTGTCATGTTGTATAAATAAATCAGACAAACTTTCAAAATCCATTAAAGCCCGAATTCATTTGCTAATAATCATCACTTTTTTTAAAAAGTTTAGTTCCGAAAAAAAGGTCTAAAAAAAATTGCTTAAAACGATTCTGATTGTTTGTCATGTTGTATAAATACACCAGAAAAAGTTTCAAATTCCATTAAGGCACGAATTCGTGCATTAATCGTTACATTTTTTACAAAATTTGGGTCCGAAAAAAAGTTCTCCAAAAATTTGCTTAAAACGATTATTATTTTTTTTCATGCGGTATGAATATACCAGAAAAAGTTTCACATCCCCATTAAAGCCTAAATTCGTGTGCTAAACATCTTGTTTTTTATAAAATTTAGGTTCGAAAAAAAGTTCTCCATAAAATTGCTTAAAACGATTCTGATTTTTGTCATGTTGTATAAATACATCCGATAAAGTTTCACATTCCCATTGAAGTTCGAATTCGTGTACTAATCATCACATTTTTTCAAAAATATAGGTCTAAAAAAATTTCTCCACAAAATTGCTTTAAAAGATTCTCATTGTTTGCCATGTTGTATAAATACAAAAGAAAAAGTTTGAAATTCCATTAAAGCCTGAAATCGTGTGCTAATCATCACTTTTTTTACAAAATTTTGGTCCGAAAAAAAATTCTCCACAAAATTGCTTAAAATGATCCTATTTATTTGTCCAGTTGTATAAATAGATCAGACAAAGTTTCACATTCCCATTGAAGTCCGAATTCGTGTGCTATAATCATCACGTCTTTTCTAAAATATAGGTCTGAAAAAAGTTCTCCATAAAATAACTTAAAACGATTCTGATTGTTTACCATGTTTTATAAATACACGAAAAAAGTTTCAAATTCGATTAAAGCCCGAATTCGTGTGCTAATCATTATATTTTTTACAAAATTTGGATCCGAAGAAAAGTATTACAAAAAATTGTTCAAAACGATTCTGATTTTTTATCATGCTGTATAAATACACCAGACAAAGTTTCACGTTCCCTTTAAAGCCTGAATTCTTGTGCTAATCATCACGTTTCTTAAAAAAATTTAGGTCCGAAAAAAATTTCTTCACAAAATTGTTTAAAACGATTATGATTGTTTGTCATGTTGTATAAATACACCAGATAATGCTTCACATTCCATTAAAGCTCAAATTCGTATGTTAAGCATCCTATTTTTTTAAAAATTTTAGGTCCGAAAAAAATGTCTAAACAAAATTGCTTAAACTGATTCTGATTGTTTGCCATGTCATATAAATACACCTGAAAAAGTTTTACATTCTCATTACAGTACGAATTCGTGTACTAATCATCACGTATTTTTACATAATTTAGGTCAAAAAAAAAGTTCTCCATAAAATTGCTTAAAATGATTCTGATTGTTTGTCATGTTGTATAAATGCACCAGAAACAAAATTCCATTAAAGCCCGAATTCGTATGCTAGTCATCACGTTTTTTTAAAAAATTGGGTCAGAAAAACAAAAAAATTGCTTAAAACGATTATGATTTTTGGTCATTCTGTATAAATACACCATATAAAGTTTCACGTTCCCATTAAATCCCGAATTCGTGTGCTAATCATCACGTTTTTTGCAAAATTTAGGTCCGAGAAAATGCTCTCTACAAAATAGCTTAAAACAATTCTGATTATTTGTCATGTTGTATAAATACACTAGAAAAATTTTCGAATTCCATTAAAGCCTGAATTTGTGTGCTAATCATTACGTTTTTTACAAAATTTAGGTCCGAAAAAAAGTTCTCCAAAAAATGCTTAAAACGACTCTGATTATGTGTCATGTTGTAAAAATAGACCAGACAAAGCTTCAAATTCTATTAAAGCCCGAATTCGTGTGCTAAGCATCACGTTTTTTTACAAAATTTAGTTCCGAAAAAAAGGTCTCAAAAAAATTGTTTAAAACGATTCCGATTATTTTTCATGTTGTATAAATACACCAAACAAAGTTTCACATACCCATTGACGCCTGAATTCGTGTACTAATGATCACGTTTTTTAAAAAAATATAGGTCCGAAAAAAAGATTTCCACAAAATTATTTAAAACGATTCTGATTTTTTACCATGTTGTATAAATACACAAGAAAAAGTTTCAAATTCCATTAAAGTCCGAATTTGTGTGCTAATCATCACATTTCTTACAAAATTTAGGTTTGGAAAAAAGTTCCCCAGAAAATTGTTTAAGACGACTCTGACTATTTGTCATGTTATATAAATACACCAGACAATGCTTCACATTCCATTAAAGCCCGAATTCGTGTGTTAAGCATCATTTTCTTAAAGAAATTTAGGTCTGAAAAAAAATATCCATTAAATTGCTTAAACTGATTCTGATTGTTTTCCATATTATATAAAGACACCTAAAAATTTTTTACATTTCCATTACAATACGAATTCGTGTGCTAATCATAATGTTTTTTACATAATTTAGGTCTGAAAAAAAGTTCTCCACAAAATTGCTTAAAATGATTCTGATTTGTTTGTCATGTTGTATAAATGCACCAGAAAAGGTTTCAGATTACATTAAAGCCCAAATTCGTATTTTAATCAACACGTTTTTTCAAAAATATAGGTCGAAGAAAAGTTCTGCACAAAATTGTATCAAACGATTCTGATTGTTTAGCATGTTGTATAAATACACTAGAAAAAGTTTCAAATTCCATTAAAGTCCAAATTCGTGCACTAATCATCACGTTTTTTTATAAAATTTGGGTCAGAAAAAATGTTCTCCACAAAATCCTTAAAACGATTCTAAGTGTTTGTCATGTTTTATAAATACACCAGAAAAGGTTTTAAATTCCATTAAAGCCTGAATTCGTGTGCTAATCAGCACGTTTTTTACAAATTTAGGTCCGAAAAAAAGTTTTCCACAAAATTGCTTCAAACGATTCTGATTGTTTGTCATGTTATATAAATACACCATACTAAGTTTTACATTCCCGTTGAAGCCCGAATTCGTGTGCTAATCATCAAGTTTTTTTTCCAAAATATAGGTCAGAAAAAAAGTTTTTCACAAAATTGCTTAAAACGACTCTGATTGTCTGTTATATTGTATAAATATACTAAGACAAAGCTTCAAATTCTATTAAAACCAAATTCGTGTGCTAATTATGACTTTTTTTTACAAAATTTAGGTTCTAAAAAAATTTACAAAAAATTGCTTAAAACAACTCTGGTTGTTCGTCTTGTTGTATAAATACACTGGACAAAACTTCAAATTCCATTAAACCCAGAATTCAGGTGCTAATAATCACGTCTTTTTTACAAAATTTAGATCCGAAAAAAAGTTATCCAAAAAATTGCTTAAAACGATTATGATTGTTTGCCATGTTGTATAAATACACAAGAAAAGAATTTTCAAATTCCATTAAAGCCCGAATTCGTGTGTTATTCATCACGTTTTTTTACAAAATTTAGGTCCGAAAAAAGTTCTCCAAAAAATTGCTTAAAACGACTCGGATTTTCTGTCATGTTGTATACACTAGACAAAACTTCAAATTCTATTAGAGCCTGAATTCGTGTGCCAAGCATAAGGTTTTTTACAAAATTTAGGTCCGAAAAAAATTTTCCAAAAAATTGCTTAATGCGATTCTAATGGTTTTTCATGTTGTAAAAATACATCACACAAAGTTTCACATTCCCATTAACGCCCGAATTCGTATGCTAATCATCACGTTTTTTACAAAATTAAGGTCCGAAAAAAAGTTCTCCATAAAATTGCTTAAAACGATTGTGATTGTTTGTCATGTTGTATAAGTACACTAGACAAAGTTTCAAATTCCATTAAAACCCGGATTCCTTTTTTAAGCATCACGTTTTTTTTCAAAATTTAGGTGCAAAAAAAGTTTCTCCACAAAATTGCTTAAAACGATTCTGATTGTTTACTATGTTGTATAAATACATAAGAAAAAGTTTCAAATTCCATTAAAGCTCGAATTCGTACGCTAATCACAAATTTTTTTTATAAAATTTGGGTCTGAAAAAAAGTTTTCTAAAAAATTGCTTAAAATGATTCTGATTTTTTGACATGCTTTATAAATACACCAAAAAAAGTTTCACGTTCTCATTAAAGCCCGAATTCGTGTGTTAATCATCACGTTTTTTTACAAAATTTAGGTCCGAAAAAAGGTTCTCCACAAAATTGCTTAAGATGATTCTGATTGTTTGCCATGTTGCATAAATACACCAGAAAAAGTTTCAAATTCCATTAAAGTCCAAATTCGTATGCATTACACGTTTTTTACAAAATTTGGGTTCGAAAAAATGTTCTCCACAAAATTCCTTGAAACAATTCAAAGTGTTTTTCATGTTGTATAAATACATCAGAAAAGGTTTTAAATTCCATTAAAACTCGAATTCGTGTGTTCATAACGTTTTTTTACAAAATTTAGGTCCGAAAAAAGTTCTCTAAAAATTTGCTCAAAACGATTCTGACTGTTTGTCATTTTGTATAAATACACCAGAAAAAGTTTCACATTTCCATTAAAGCCCGACTTTGCTTCCTAATCATCACGCTTTTTAAAAAATTTAGGTCCGAAAAAATGTTCTCCAAAAAATTGATTAAATCGATTCTGATTGTTTGTCATGTCGTATAAATACACCAGACAATGTTTCACATTCTTATTAAAGCTCGAATTCGTGAGCTAATCAGCACATGTTTTACAAAATTTTGGTCAAAAAAAAGTTCTCCACAAAATTGCTTAAAACGATTATGATTCTTTGCCATATTGTACAAATACACAAGAAATGTTTCAAATTCCATTAAAGCCGAATTCGTGGGTTAATCATCACACTTTTTACAAAATTTAGGTTTGAAAAAAGGTCTTCATAAAATTGCTTAAAACGATTCTGATTGTTTGTCATTTTGTATAAATACACCAGACAAAGTTTCACATTTCCATTAAAGCCCGAATTCACTTGCTAATCATCACATTTTTTAAAAAATTTAGGTCCGAAAAAATGTTCTCCAAAAAATTGCTTAAAACAATTCTGGTTGTTTGTCATGTTGTATAAATACACCAGACAATGTTTCACATTCCCATTAAAGCCGAATTCGTGTGCTAATCATCACATATTTTACAAAATTTTGGTCCGAAAAATTGCTTAAAAAAGATTTTGTTTGTTTGCCAGAAAAAGTTTCATAGTCCATTAAAGCCCGAATTCGTGTGCTAATCATCATGTTTTTTTTCAAAATTTAGGTCCGAAAAAAAGGTGTTCAAAAAATTGCTTAAAAGGTTTTGATTGTTTGTCATGTGTTATAAATACACGAGACAAAGTTTTATATTCCCATTAAAGCTCGAGTTCGTATGCTAATCATCATGTTTTTTTATAAAATTTAGGTCCGAAAAAAAGTTCTCTAAGAAATTTCTTAAAACAATTCTGATTGTTTGTCATGTTGTATAAATACAACCGACAGTGTTTCACATTCCTATTAAAGCTCGAATTCACGTGCTAATCATTACATGTTTTACAAATTTAGGTCCGAAAAATATTTCTCTACAAAATTATTAAAAACGATTATAATTATTTGTCATGTTGTATAAATACACAAGATAAAAGTTCACATTTCCATTAAAGCCCGAATTTATGCTAATCATTATGTTTTTTACAAAATTAAGGTCTGAAAAAAGTTTCTAAAAAATTACTTAAAACGATTCTGATTGTTTGTCATGTTGCGTAAATACACCAGACAATGTTTCACATTACTATTAAAGCCCGAATTCGTATGCTAATCATCCCATATTTTACAAAATTTAGGTTCGAAAAATAGTTCTCCACAAAATTGCTACAAACAATTCTGATTATTTGTCATGTTGTATATATATATATACCAGAAAAAAGGTTCACATTTCCATTAAAGCCCGAATTCGTGTGCTAATCATCATGTTTTTTACAAAATTTAGGTCCGTAAGAAATTTACAAAATTACTTAAAACGATTCTAATTGTTTGTCATGTTGTATAAATACACCAGAAACAAAATTCCATCACTATTGAGTGGAATATCAAATTTGCAAAAATCCAACTATAGAGAATTAAAAAAAAAAAAAATAGTATATCGATCTATGCTCATTTATTTACAATTTCTCCAAACGTGTTTCGAGACAAAAAATTTATCTTGTAAAGTTGGACGTCTGATCATAGATGGTTTCCATCAACCGTTATCACAAAAACTTCCTATTTTAACTTTAATTTATATTTTTTCAATTTTCTAATATTTCTTTTTTATTAACTAAAGAATTACGACAATAATTTTAAAATTAAACAGAGGAACAGTTCCTTTTTTTTTCTAATTAAAATTTAAATGATTGAAGTTGATAAATATTAAAATACGTAAACAAGTTATTATTATATAAAATCTTATACACTTATTAACATGAAGTTTTATGTTGGTCTTTTGACAAATATTCTATGTTACTTCTTGTGAAGTCATGTGCTGAAATATCTTACATTTTTTTTTTTTTGGTTAAATCAAATGAGACTACTTAACTAATAAAAAATAATATAATATGAAAAAAATTAATAATTCACCTTATATAATTTAAAAAATTGTAAAACACATATATTTTTTTAAAAAAGCAAGTGACGTGAGTTTCTCCCAAGTTGGCAAATGGGCAAAATTGTTCAAAAAATTTTGCCAGATTTGGCGAAATTAATTTCGCCCATTTGGAAGAAACTTGTATCAGTTGCGAAAAATTAAATTTTTTATTTTTTTACCCTCAAAATTGATATTTTCTTTAAAAAAAATATTTAAAATTATCCATATCTATCTTTAATTTGTATTGAATATGAAAAATATGAGTTTGGAGTTAGTAATAAAAATTTTGTGAATAAATAAATTTTTTTGTGCTATTCTTATAAATTTTTGAATTACACTTATTAAACTCATATATTAATTAGTTGAAGACACAAAGGAAAGCAAACCTTCACTAAGGTGAGGTGTTAGTTTTGTCAGTTAGATCTAAAATAACTTTGGATGGTGAGGTTCGATTAGCATACATAAATTTCTTCAAGTTATTTTATTTCCTGCAAGCGATGCAATCGTTGAAGTTATATTATCAAAGCTATCCTTCCTTGTAGTTGAATAATAATAATTATATATATATATATATATTTTATTCCTTGAAGCAATAGAAAATGCCGGCAGCAAATATAATTGTTTTTGGATTTGGTATTTGGTCACATCCTTGATTTTAGATATATATGTATATATATTGATGTAATCAAAGGTAACTAACTGGAAGGGGAGACTTGTACATTTCTGCTTGTTCATTGACGGAGAACGAAGGCAAAGGATATTTCTTGAAAGGGAAAATGCCAAACAGAATATTTGAAAGGGAATGTACACTTCCTGCTTGTTCATTTCTGCTTGTTCACTGATGGAGGAGAAGGCTAAAGGGAAGACTTGTACAATTTTTTTTAAAGAATTTGTAAGTATCTTCGCACGAAAACAATCATTTGCTGTTTCTGTTCACGAGTTCATCTGATTAGAAGGATTACAGAAATCAGAACAGGGTGTATTGTGTGATTGAAGAGCTGCAGAAGCTAACCTGGAAAATGGCCAGGCCATATCAAGAGAACCATGAAGATATTCTCAAGGCTCAGACAGTAGTTGAATTCGCACTTGAGAACCTGAAACTAATTTCACTTCTTAAATCTGTTGCTCTAATTAGTGAGAGGAATGAAATTGAATCACTTTATACCAATCTGATATTTCTCCAAAACTTCATTAAGTGGGGGAAAGAAAGTTTCAATCAAGACCCATCTTTCTCAGAGCAAGTTGTGGAAATATTCCAAGTCGTTGATGAAGTTTTAGTCGCTACGGACTCTGCTTTCTACAGCAGTCTGTCGGATACGAGCCGTTTCCTTCGCTATTCTCCAAGAGTTGCTGATTTGGTTCAGAAGATCACATTATGGTTCCGCAACCGTTTGTATTCTACAAGAATAGCGGATCTGGTTCCAGAGATAAGAGATACTTTTCATGGCCCTATGACTGGAGGTGGAATATTAGTCATTACCGACTGTGGTTTCTACGGCGATCTTTTGGGTGGACGTGGACTTGGTTTCCCACGCTATTCTCCAGATGTTTCAGGTCTGGTTCAAACCATCAGATCTATTAAGGGATCGGAGTTTTATGAAGGTGAAAAATTTGTCGTCACCAACTGTGGCTTCTATACCAGAAGGAACGGTTCCTTCCGGTACTTATGATATGTCGGGTGGGGACTGGAAGGATAATTTTCCGAAAGAAGGTTGTATACTTGCTGTAAATACACATGGACGCTACATGAATCTGTGGGATATGAGAAGTCCGCTTCGGTATTCTGCCAGAGTTGCTACTCTGGTTCAAACTATCAGATCCATAGATGAAATAATTTTTTCTGGTTTTAAAGGAGATGAAGTGTTGGTAATTCAGGACTCTGGTTTCTATTGCAATCTGACCAGGTTGATCATTTCGTTGATTATTATCCAAGAGCTGATGCTGAAATTATTTCTTCTCTGTTAAATTACCTTGATAATGGTCTCTATAAATGTGGAATACTAGTTGTTAATGACACTGGTCTCGAAAACAATAATTCCTTCCCGTCCCTCCAAGAGTTGTTGATCATGAGGATCAAGAGATGAGATCCACAGAAGAAAGGATTTCTGATGGTTCCATTGTCCAAGATGGAAGCTGCTCATCTGAAAGTTCATCAAGTCAACAAGTGATCTCTGCCATTCAGTGGAGGAATCAGAACAAAAAGGTTTGGAAACGGAAGAACAATAAAAATTTTGCTAGTATTTTATCTATAAAATTTTCTAAAATTTTTAAAATTTTTGAGCGGGGCTCAAGCCCACCCGAGCCGCCCCCTATTTCCATTGTCCAAGGTGGTTCCATTGTCCAAGATGGAAGCTGCTCATCTGAAAGTTCATCAAGTCAACAAGTGATTTCTGCCATTGTAGTTGCATTTGAAGATGAGACAAGAGTGTTACGTGACAGACTCATTGCAGGGAGAATGCGACTTGAAGTGGTTCCAATTGTTGGGATGGCCGGAATTGGTAAGACAACTATTGCTAATAAGCTTTTTAATGATTTGTCAATCAATTATCATTTTCATATTCGTGCATGGACCACTATTTCTCAAGCTTATGGTATGAGGAAATCACTGCATAGCATTTTAAGTTCCATTCTAAATGCAAATGATCCAGTTTTTGACATGGGTGCTCAAGATATAGGTGAAAAGTTGTACAAATGCTTAAAGGGGAATAGATATCTGATTGTTATAGATGACATATGGGATAAGCAGGCCTGGAATGAATTGAAAGTCTTTTTCCCAGATGATGGAAATGGCAGTAGAATTTTGACGACTAGTCGAATAGTCGATGTGGTTGCAAATGCTAGTATTGATAAGGACACTCACTTCCTACGAGTTTTGACTTCAACTGAAAGTTATGCTCTGTTGAAACAAAAAGTGTTTGCTGATAAGATTTTTCCTGAAGAACTGGACCAAATAGGGAAGCTAATTGTTGAAAAATGTAAAGGTCTACCACTAGCAGTCGTTGTTGTATCGGGACTTCTTGCTCAGAGGGAGAAAACACAGGACTGGTGGAGGCAGGTTGCTGATAGTATAAGCTCGTCTGTTGATAATGAATTTGGGGAAATCATGGATATAATAGCATTGAGTTATACTGACCTGCCTCCTCATTTAAAATCATGCTTTCTTTATCTTGGATCGTTTCCTGAAGATTATGAAATCCCTGTGAAGGGCTTGTTAAGGTCGTTGATAGCTGAAGGGTTTGTTGAGCATTGGGATCAAAAGGTTTTGGAGAATGTGGCAGAGAATTACCTAAAGAATCTTATTGGCCGAAGTCTTATTACAGTTGCAAAGAAAAGTTCTGTGGGAAAGCCAAAATCATGTCATATTCATGATGTTTTGCGTGATTTTTGTCTCAAGAAATCCAATGAAAAGAAATTTCTCCAGCTTCTCTGCAAATGTAAACAAAATCCTTACCGTATTCAGAGTTTCTCTGATTGCCAATACTTTCACTCGTATAAGGGGAGTTATTTTACTGAACACCGCGTGTCTAATATAGAGACTTTGGCAGTGTATAGACTCCTCAAAGTCTTAGATCTAAGACACATAATGCTTGACAAATTTCCTGGGAAAATATTGGAGTTGATTCATTTAAGGCTGTTGGCTCTCTGGGTTGATCGCTATCCGGACCTACCCCAAGCTATGTTCAGGCTTTGGAACCTTGAAACATTCATTCTGGATGGTGATAAAGCAGGGCCAATCAAGCTGCCAAATCAAATCTTGAAAATGGCAAGGTTAAGGCATGTAAAAATTTCAAAGGAGCTTCTTTGTGATGAATGGAATTGGGGAAGTACTGATCAACGCTCCATCTACTGGAGAAACATCCCCTCATCAGTTTTAGAAAATTTGCAAACCCTTTCTCGAGTGTGTCCTTCCCTTTCCTTTTACATTCTATTATCCAAAACTCCCAATCTTAAGAACTTGGGACTACATTTGACTTTCTCAGACAAAGAAAACCCTTCTTTATTCCCTGATCTTCTTCATTTGAACAAGCTTGAAACGTTGAAATTTGAATATCAAACTTTAGGTATGGTTCCATTTCATATCCGTCATGAATCATTCCCTCCAAGCCTGAAAAAGCTTACCCTTGTTGGTAGCCATGTCAAGTGGGAAGAGTTGTCAATTCTTGGACTGCTTCCAAACTTGGAGGTTCTAAAGATTAAGGACAATTTCTTCAGTGGTCCCATATGGGAAACAATGGAGGAGGGTTTTTGCTCCCTCAAGTTCTTGAAACTGTCACATGTAGACCTTCAGCAATGGATTTCCTGCAGCAGCCATTTTCCTAGACTTGAGCATTTAGTGCTAAATGGATGTCTAGATCTTGAGGAAATACCAACTGAGATTGGAGAAATTGGAACATTCCATACTGTTGAGGTCTATCGATCATCAAATTCTACTGTTGAATGGGCCAAAGAAATTCAAGAAATCCAGTGTGACATAGTTAAGGTCCTTATTTACCAGCACTTTCAAGAATTCCAGATGGGGTGCTTCCTTATAAATATATCTGCCTGCCAGCATTGGAAGTTTGAAAAATGAGGTATTTTTTTCATGACTGATGAAAATTATTCCGTATCATGTGATGGGTTCTCATGCAAGTGTAGCAGTACCATCTTCTAGCCTTACATTGTATGAAATAATAACAAAATTCGTTACTGATTTCCTCCCTAATTTGATAGTCTTATTGAATGTGCCTGTTAATCTGTTCATTTGGATGATGGCATCAGATTATCTTGGATTAAAAAGTGTCTGGGTACTAGGTAATTTCAATATATTATTATTGTTTGAGCAGTCTTTTTGTTGAAGGGCAAAAGCAGCACTGGCCCCCCGGATGAGATTAGGATGAAAAGCAAGTCGATGCTGCCATAAGTCAAAGGTGAGGCAAGAGTCCTTCACTGCACTCACTGGAGATGACGCCATGGTACCCTCCTCTTTGGTCGGAAAAGGATTAATTACTTGCAGCCTCTTCTGGATAAAGTTACGGCAAGGATTGCTGGCTGGCAACATAAGGTTTTAAGTATGGGAGGACGATTGATCTTGATCAAAGATGTACTCACCTCAATCCCCATGTATTTGTTGGCTACTCTAATCCCCCCTAAATTTCTATTGCAGGAGCTTGAGAATGACTCAAACCCGGGTAACAAAGAAAGGGTTTTCTTCCATAAGAATGTGATTGAATCTCGGAAGCATTGCTATCAATTGGTTTGGCTCGAGCGGTCAGCTCTTTGTTTCTCATGTAAAGGGCATGTACCTCTGTACTCATGCATTTTTGGAACAAGGGGAGAAGTCTTTAATGCATCTCATCCATGGGGGTGGGTGTATGTTCTTGATAAGGGCACAAAATTGGGATGATTTTAAGATCCCTAAATCCTAACATCATGGGTACCACAAACACAAAGAAACCCTAGACACCAAAGTGATTTGGGCTGTGATTTAATCCACTAAAATTCTCGAATAACTTGTGTTAAATAACACTAGCATCCCCTCAAAATAAGTAAATAAATAAATAATTTTAGAATGATTTAGGCGTTACAATGTAAGTCCTTTGTAAGTTTTATGTCGCTCTTTTGGTAAGGATTTTATGTTACTTTTTATGAGATTATATGTTTAAATCTCTTACAAATTTTTTTTATTAAATCATAATGAGACTACTTAATTAAAAAAATTAATATAATATAAAACAAAAGTTTGGTCCTGTGTTGTTTAATAGCGTTGCTTAATTTGCTTAATTTTGTCATTTACAATATATATTTCCTTACCAATCCATCCTTTTTTTGGGAAGGATCCGAGACTGCTTAATTATACCCTTTTTCAGCAATATTCATATTATACTATCTGTTCTCGTCAAAAAGAAATATAAGGGGTTTTAGAGATTAAAAATAGTAAAAATTATAAAAGATTTTAAATTTTTTTAATGAGCATTTATTACATATTTTTTTATCTATACTTATCATTCATTTATTTATTACGTTCTTATTATATATTTCTCTCTTTATTTACTAAAGATACAAAAGGTGTTTGAATTAACAATTTTCTTGCATTTAATGCTTTTAATTCTTATATACATGTCTAAAATTTCTTATATTTATGACTCGAAATAGTATTAACTTTTTTGTCAAATTATCTTTTTCTTCCAAAGTAAAGTAGTATTTGATGAAATTGACTAAAATTGTGAGTTTTTATTTAACAACGATTATGAATTCAATCAAGGAAACGATTATAACTAATGCAGAACTGGAATTCTTAACCTCTAATAAAGGATTTAACTCTTAGCATTTAAATAAGGTATAGGCAGTTATAAATTCAATCCAACTGTTTATTATTATTTTTTAATGAATAATTCAATCTAACTCTTATGTTGGATAGATTGCAAGAAAAATCAGAAGCTTCATCATTATATATATGTATGTTTTGACAAAGTTTATTTATGGATCAAGATAAAAGTATTTATTTGATTCACATATAATAGAAAGAGAAATTAACTAAAAATAATCATGAACAATTTTAACTTTTTTGTTTATAACATAAACTTTTATTTTATCTTTTTTAATCATGAACTACTTTTGTTATTATGAAAATAAGCATAAACTTTATTTTCTCTTTTTCTACTCATGAACTTTTTTACTTGTAAAAAAAATACCTCTGAACTATTTTGGACCTCTCAAATAAGATTATCAATTCATGACTATATTAGAGAGGTAAAAAATAGTTCAGGGCTATTTTAAGAAGAACAAAAACAATTCATGGTTAGAAAAAGATAAATAAAAGTTCATGGTTATAAACAAAAGATATAAAATAGTTCATAGTTAAAAAAATGATAAAATAAAAATTCATAGTATAGATAGAAAAGTTAAAATAGTTCATGATTACTTTTAGCTTTTTTAGGTCCGAAAATAGTCCCGTAAAATTGCTCAAAACGATTTTGATTGTTTGCCATGTTGTATAAATACACAACAAAAAGTTTCAGATTCAATTAAAGCCCGACTTTGTGTGTTAATCATCACATTTTTTACAAAATTTATGTTCCAAAAAAAGTTCTCCAAAAAATACTTAAAACGACTCTGATTGTTTGTCATATAGCTGAATTCGTGCGCTAATCATCACGTTTCCTCTAAAATATAGGTCTGAAAAAAGTTCTCCAGAAAAATAATTAAAAACGATTCTGATTGATTACCATATTGTATAAATACACCAAAAAAATTTCAAATTCGATTAAAGCCCAAATTCGTGTGCTAATCCTCACGTATTTTAAAAAATTTAGGTCCGAAAACAAGTTCTCCAAAAAATTACTTAGAACGACAATGATTGTTTCTCATGTTATATAAATACACCAGACAAAGTTTCACATTCTGTTAAAGCCCGAAATCATGTGCTAACATCACATTTTTTTACAAAAAAATTTAGGTCCGAAAAAAAGTTCTCCAAAAAATTATTTAAAACGATTCTCATTTTTTATCATGTTATATAAACACACCAGACAAAGTTTCACACTCCTATTGAAGCCCGAATTTGTGTGCTAATCATCACGTTTTTTCCAAAATATAGGCCCGAAAAAAAGTTCTCCAAAAAATTACATAAACCGATTCTGATTGTTTACCATGTTGTATAAATTCATTAGAAAAGTTTCAAATTCCATTAAAGCCCGAATTCGTGGGCTAATCATCACGTGTTTTAAGATATTTAGGTCCGAAAAAAATTTCTCCAAAAAATTTTAAAACGATTCTCATTGTTTGTCATGTTGTATAAATACACAAGACAAAGTTTCATATTCCCATTAAATCCTGAATTCGTGTGCTAATCATCACGATTTTTACAAAATTTAGGTCCGAAAAAAAGTTCTCCACAAAATTTTCTTAAAACGATTTTGATTGTTTACCATGTTTTAAAAATACACCACACAAAGTTTCAAATTCCATTAAAGCCCGAATTTGTGTGCTAATCATCACGTATTTTTACAAAATTTAGGTCCGAAAAAAATCTCTCCACGAAAATTGCTTAAAACGATTATGATTGTTTAGCATGTTGCATAAATTAACCAGAAAAAGTTTCAAATTATATTAAAGCCCGAATTCGTGTGCTAATCATCACGTTTTTTACAAAATTTGGGTCCGAAAAAAAGTTCTCCAAAAAATTGCTTAAAACGACGCTGATTGTTTGTCATGTTATATAAATACACTAGACAAAGCTTCAAATTCCATTAAAGACGAATTCGTGTGCTATGCATCACTTTTTTACAAAATTTAGGTCCGAAAAGAAGTCTTTAAAAAATTGCTTAAAACGATTATGATTGTTTGTCATGTTGTAATAATACACCAAACAAAGTTTCACATTCCCATTGAAGCTTGAATTCGTGTGCTAATAATCATCACGTTTTTTCCAAAATATAGGTTCGAAAAAAAGTTCTCCACAAAATTGCTTAAAATGATTCTGATTGTTTACCATGTATAAATACATCAGAAAAAGTTTAAAATTCCATTAAAGCCAGAATTCGTGTGTTAATCATCACGGTTTTTACAAAATTTGGGTCTGAAAAATGTTCTCCGAAAACTTTCTTAAAACGATTCTTATTGTTTATCATGATGTCTAAATACACCAGACAAAGTTTCACGTTCCCATTAAAACCCTAATTTGTGTGCTAATCATCACATTTTTTATAAAATTGCTTAAAGCGATTCTGATTGTATGCCATGTTGAATAAATATACCAGAAAAAATTTTCAAATTCCATTAAAGCTTAAATTCTTGTGTACATAACGTTTATTACAAAATTTAGGTCCGAAAAAAAGTTCTCCAAAAAATTGCTTAAAACGACTCTGATCGTTTGTCATGTTATATAAATACATCAGACAAAGTTTCACATTCCATTAAAGCCCGAAATCGTGTGCTAAACATTACAATTTTTACAAAATTTAGGTCCGAAAAAAGTTTTCCAATAAATTACTTAAAACGATTCTCATTGTTTGTCAAGTTGTATAAATACACCAGATAAAGTTTCACATTCCCATTGAAGCCCGAATTAGTGTGCTAATCATCACGTTTTTTCCAAAATATAGGTCCGAAAAAAAGTTTTCCACGAAATTGTTTAAAACGATTCTGATTGTTTGCCATGCTATATAAATACACTAGACATAGTTTTAAATTCCATTAAAGTCCGAATTCGTATGCTAATAATCACTACGTTTTTTACAAAATTTATGTCCGAAAAAAAGCTTTCCAAAAAATTGCTTAGCGTGACTCTGATTGTTTGCCATGTTGTATAAATACACAAGAAAAAGTTTCAAAGTCCATTAAAGCCAGAATTCGTGTGTTAAGCATCACGTTTTTTTACCAAATTTAGGTCCGAAAAAAAGTTCTTCAAAAAATTGCTTAAAACGATTCTTATTGTTTGCCATGTTGTATAAATACAAGAGATAAAATTTCACATTCCCATTAAAGCCCGAATTCGTGTGCTAATCATCACGTTTTTCCCAAAATATTGGTCCGAAAAAAAGTTCACAATATTTGCTCAGAACGATTATGATTGTTTATCATGTTGTCTAAATAAAAATAAAAAAAAAAGTTTCAAATTCTATTAAAGCATGAATTCGCGTGCTAATTATCACGTTTTCTAAAAACCTTGTGTCCGAAAAAAGTTCTCCATAAAATTGTTTAAACTTATTCTGATTGTTTGACATGTTGTATAAATACACAAGTTTTGATTTCCATTAAAGCACGAACTGGTGTGCTAATCATCACGTTTTTTACAAAATTTAGGTCCAAAAAAAAGTTCTCCAAAAAATATATTAAAACGACTCTAATTGTTTGTCATGTTTTAAAAGTACACCAAACAAAGCTTCAAATTCCATTAAAGCCGAATTCGTGTGTTAAACATCACTTTTTTTTGAATTTCGGTCCGAAAAAATATTCTCCAAAAAATTTCTTAAAACGATTTTGATTATTTGTCATGTTGTATAAATACACCAGACAAAGTTTCACATTCCCATTAAAGCCCGAATCGTGTGCTAATCATCACTTTTTTACAAAATTTAGGTTCGAAAAAAAGTTCTCCAACAATTGTTTAAAACAACTCTAATTGTTTTTAATATTGTATAAATACACTAGATAAAGCTTCAAATTCCATTAAAGCTCGAATTCATGTGATAAAATTTAGGTTTGACAAAATGTAAACGATTCTGATTGTTTGTCATATTGTATAAATACATCACACAAAGTTTCAAATTCCATGAAAGCACGAATTCGTGTGCTAATCACCATATTTTTTACAAAATTTAGGTCCGAAAAAAGTCTCCAAAAAATTGCTTAAAATGACTCTGATTGTTTGCCATGTTGTATAAATACACAAGAAAAAGTTTCAAATTCCATTATAGCCCGAATTCGTGTGCTAATTATTACGTTTTTTAAAAAATTTAGGCCCGAAAAAAAGTTTTTTAAAAAAATTTCTTTAAGCGACATTGATTGTTTGTCATGTTGTATAAATATAGCATACAAAGCTTCAAATTTCTTGCGATAATCATCACGTATTTTACAAAATTTGGGTCTGAAAAAAACTTCTGCAAAAAATTGCTTAAAACGATTTATGATTTTTTGTCATGCAGTATAAATACACCAAACACAGTTTTACGTTCCCATTAAAGACAAATTCGTGTGCTAACCATCATGTTTTTTACAAAATTTAGGTCCGAAAGATAGTTCTCTAAAAAATTATTTAAAACAATTCTAATTGTTTGCCATGTCGTATCAATACATAAGAAAAAGTTTTAAATTTCATTAATGCCCGAATTCGTTTGCTAATCGTCACATTTTTTACAAAATTCAGGTTAGAAAATAAAGTTCTCCACAAAATTGCTTATAATGATTCTTATTGTTTGCCATGTTATATAAATTCTACAGAAAAAGTTTTAAATTCTATTAATGCTCAAATTCGTGTGCTAATCATCACGTTTTTTACAAAATTTAGGTGCGAAAAAAAAGTTCACCAAAAAGTTGCTTAAAATGACTCTGATTGTTTTCCATGTAGTATAAAAACACAAGAAAAATTTGCAAATTCCATTAAATCCTGAGTTCGTGTGTTAAGCATCACGTTTTTTACAAAATTTAAGTTAAAAAAAAAGTTCCCCATACTATTTCTTCGAACAATTCTGATTATTTGTCATGTTGTATAAATACACCATACAAAGTTTCACATTTCCATGGAAACTTAAATTCGTTGGCAAATCATCACGTTTTTTCCAAAATATAGGTCTGAAAATAAGTTCTACATAAAATTGCTTAAAACGATTCTGATTGTTTGCCATATTGTATAAATACAAAAGAAAAAGTTTCAAATCCAATTAAAGCCCGAATTCGTGTGCTAATCATCACATGTTTTACAAAATTTATTTCCAAAAAAAGTTCTCCAAAAAATTGCTTAAAACAATTCTAATTTTTTGTCATGTTGTATAAATATGCAAGACAAAGTGTCACATCCCCATTATGATTGTTTACAATGTTGTATAAATATACCAGAAAATGTTTCAAATTCCATTAAAGCCCGAATTCGTGTGCTAATCATCACGTATTTTATAAAATTTACAAAAAAAGTTCTTCGAAAAAATTGCTTAAAAACGATTCTGATTGTTTTTCACATAGTATAAATATACCAGACAAAGTTTCACATTCCATTGAAGCCCGAATTCGTATGCTAATCATCACGTTTTTTTCAAAATATAGGTCCTAAAAAAAGTTCTCCACAAAATTGATTAAAACGATTCTGATTGTTTGCCATGTTGTATAAATACACTAGACAAAGTTTTAAATTCCATTAAAGCTCGAATTCGTGTGCTAATCACCATGTTTTTTACAAAATTTAGGTCCGAAAAAAAGTCTCCAAAAAATTGCTTAAAATGACTCTGATTGTTTGCCATGTTGTATAAATGCACAAGAAAAAGTATCAAATTCTATTATAGCCCGAATACGTGCGCTAATCATCACGTTTTTCCAAAAATTTAGGTCCGAAAAAAATTTCTCCAAAAAAAGTACTTAAAACGATTCTGATTGTTTGTCATGTTGTATTAATACATCATACAATGTTTTACGTTTCCATTAAAGCTTGAGTCGTGTGCATAGCATCATAGTGTTTACAAAATTTAGGTTCGAAAAAAGTCCCCTCAAAATTGATTAAAACGATTCAGATTGTTTGCTATGTTGTATCTATACACTAGAAAAAGTTTCAAATTCCATTAAAACCCTAATTCGTATGCTAATCATCACTTTTTTTTACAATATTTAGGTCCGAAAAAAGTTGTCCAAAAAATTGTTTAAAACGACTGTGATTGTAATGTTGTATAAATACAACAGACAAAGCTTCAAATTTCATTAAAGCCGAATTCGTGTGCTAAGCATTACGTTTTTAAAAAATTTAGGTCTAAAAAAAAGTTCTCCGAGAAATTGTTTAAAATAATTATTATTTTTGTCATGTTGTATAAATACACTACACAAAGTTTCACTTCCCATTAAAGCCCGAATTTGTCACGTTTTTTACAAAATTTAGTTCCGAAAAAAAATTTTCCACAAAATTGCTTAAAACAATTCTGATTGTTTGTCATATTGTATAAATAAATTAGACAAAGTTTCAAAATTCTATTAAAGCCCGAATTAGTGTGCTAACCATCACTTTTTTACAAAATTTAGGTCAGAAAAATATTTCTCCACGAAATTCCTTAAAACGATTTTGATTGTTCACCATGTTGAATAAATACACCTGAAAAAGTTTCATACTCCATTAAAGCCCAAATTCGTGTATTAATCATCACGTTTTTTAAAAAAATTTAGGTCTGAAAAAAAGTTCTCCACGAAATTCCTTGAAACGATTCTGAGTGTTTGTCGTGTTGTATAAATGTACCAGAAAAGGTTTTAAATTTCATTAAAGCACGAATTCATATGCTAATCATCACGTTTGTTTAAAAAGTTAGGTTCAAAAAAAAGTTCACCACGAAATTACTTGAAACGATTCTGATTGTTTGTCATGTTGTATATATACACCAAACAAAGTTTCACTTACCACTGAAGTCCGAATTCATGTGCTATTCATCACGTTTTTTACATAATTTAAGTACGAAAAAAAGTTTTTTAAAGAATTGCTTAAAGGGACTCAGATTGTTTGTCATGTTGTATAAATTCACCAAGACAAAGCTTCAAATTCCATTAAAGCCCGAATTCGTGTGCTAAGCATCATATTTTTTTACAAAATTTAGGTTCGAAAAAATGTTCGCCACAAATATGCTTAAATCGATTTTGATTGTTTGTCATGTTGTATAAATGCACCAGACAAAATTTCACATTCTCATTGAATCCCGAATTTGTGTGCTAATCATTACGATTTTTCCAAAATTTAGGTCCGAAAAAAAGTTCTCCAGAAAATTGCTTAAAACGATTTGATTGTTTACCATGTTTTAAAAATACACGAGAAAAAGTTTCAAATTCTATTAAAGCCTTAATTCGTGTGTTAATCATCAAGTTTTTTACAAAATTTGGGTCCAAAAAAGTTCTCCAAAAAAATGCTTAAAGCGATTCTGATTTTTGGTCATGCTGTATAAATATACCAAAAAATGTTTCTAATTCCATTAAAACCCGAATTCGTGTGCTAATTAATCATCACAGTTTTTACAAAATTTAGGTCCGAAAAAAGTTCTCCACAAAATTGCTTTAAACGATTCTGTTTTTCATGTTGTATAAATACACCAGACAAAGTTTCAGATTCCCATTGAAGCCCGAATTTGTGTGCTAATCATCACGTTTTTTCCAAAATATAGGTCCGAAAAAAATTCTCCACAAAATTACTTAAAACGATTATGTCTGTTTACCATATTGTATAAATACACCAGAAAAAGTTTCAAATTCCATTAATGTCCGAATTCGTGCGCTAATCATCGCGTTTTTTACAAAATTTGGATCCGAAAATAAGTTCTCCAAAAAATTACTTAAAACGATTCTGATTGTTTGTCATGTTATATAAATACACTGGACAAAGTTTCATGTTCCCATTAAAGTCCGAATTCGTGTGCTACTCATCACGTTTTTTACAAAATTTAGGTCTGAAAAAGATTCTTAAAAAAATTGCTTAAAACAATTTTGATTGTTTGTCATGTTGTATAAATATATCAGAAAAAAGTTTCAAATTCCATTAAAGTCCGAATTCGTGTACTAGTCATCACATTTATTTACAAAATTTAGGTTCGAGAAAAATTTTCTACAAAATTGTTTAAAACAATTCTGATTCTTTGCCATGTTGTACAAATACACCAGAAAAAGTGTCAAATTCCATTAAAGCCTGAATTCATGTGCTCATCGTCACGTTTTTTTTTTTAAATTTAGGTCCGAAAAAAGTTTTAAAAAATTATCAAAGGTATCCTTCCTTGTAGTTGAATAATAATAATAATAATAACAATAATAATAATATATGTATATTTTATTCTTTGAAGCAATAGAGAATGCAGCAAATATGATTATTTTTGGATTTGGTATTTGGTGACATTCCATCCTTAATTAAATATATATATATATATAATGATGTCATCTGGTAACTAACTGGAATGGAAAGGGGAGACTTGTACATTTCTGCTTATTCATTGATGGAGGAGAAGGCTAAATAAAGGCTAATTATTTGGAACCAACCAATCCAGTATAATAAAATTAAGTAGTCAAAACACATTTTTTTATACAACTAATCAAGAACCATTCCTACTTCTATTTTTTTTCCCTTTTGAGAGAGCCATTGGGACTTCAGACCATTAAGATATTTTACATTATTATTCTTACCAGGGAAGAATTCATCTAGGGAATAAATGTTAGCATTTATAATTAAATTTAGAGAAATTACTTATGTATACTAAAAAATTATTATCGTTTGTTTTTTTAATTAATAGCTATACTTTAAAATTTTTATATACATAAATTATTGATACATAAAATTTAGAAAAGAAAAGTTTTTAAATATAAATAAAAAACAATAGTAACTTATAGATATATAGTTAATTTTTCTAAACTTAATTATTTTGTTATTACAAATGTAGCACTGACAAATTATTCCCTGGTAAACCATATAAGGCTCGAATAATAATGTAAATGATATTATTTCGCATCCGTAACAATAATGTAAATGATATCTTGGTAACAAAAAAGGTAAAATCTCTCGTTCACAAGGCTCCTATCATACTGTTCGACACTCAAGATTTGAGCTCCTATCAGATGTAAATCATGGTGACTTAGCGATCCTGTAGACTGAAGGCTAAGTACCGGTGAGCACAAGGAATCACCCTCTACATTGGAGATGTTGAAATTCCAGCATTGTTATGCTAGGATTTGAATCTTAATCCTTAGTACCAACCCTACAGTTCTAAAATCAATTAAACTACGCTCATAAGAGCCGTAAATATATCTTAATGGATTGAAGTACGAAATGCTCTTGATTAGTTGTATAAAAATGTGCTTGCTTACTTTACAATCTTATTATAGTATCTTTATGGGTAATATTTTGGGGTGGATCATAAATACTTTATTGAGCAAATAATCATAAATATGCATCAATATTCTATACTTATAATGATAAGTTATTTGCAAAGTACCTGCCTTATATGGGTAGGTATAAGCATTTTACTCTTGAGTTTAAAAAATAAGTCGTTTTTCTCTTAAAATATATAAAAATTTAAAATATTTTTTTATTGTTAATTATGCTTTCTTACAAAAAAAAAAAAAAAAAAAAACTTCTAAAATTCAATATAAAAGTACTTTAATTCATAACTTAAATTTATATTTATAGTTTAATTAAAAAATAATTTTATAAAATGTTCAATAATACTTTTTTAGTGTATATTTTTTAAAAATTAATTACTTAACTTAAAAATTTTAATTATTTAAGAAAATTAGCAAGGTTATTTTAAATTTAATTCAATGAGAAAATAAAATATTCGAAAGGAAAATACTAAAATAATAGAGAAAAATATAATTTTTTTTCTTTACATTAAATATTATTAATTTAAATTTCCCATATTTTCTTTGACAGAATATAGACTAAAAAGATATTGTTATAAACTTTTTATAGGTATTTTGTAATACTATTTTTTTAGTGCATATTCTTTAAAATGATTATTTAATTAAAAATAAAAGAATTTATTTTACAAAAAAATAAATAAACAGTTAGAATTTGTAACTACTTTTGTGTAATAAATTAATAGTGTTTTAGTGTAAAAGATTAGATTTTCGTCTATTATTTTAGTAGATTACTTTCGAATATTTTACTTTTTCATTAAATTAAATTTAAAATCATCTTTAATAATTTTTTTGAAATAATCAAGTTTTTTAAGTTAAATAATCAATCTTTTAAATAGTATAGATTAAAAAGATATACTCATAAATTTTATAGAAGTATTTTGTAATAAATTATAAAGTTATGAATTAGATTATGTAGTAAAATGATTTTATATCGAACTTGAGGAGGTTATTTTTTAACAAACTATAACTTTATAACTTACATGAAAGGAGATTTTGGACATTTTACATTTGGAAGATAAATTGTCTATTTTACAACTTTCGCATAAAATGCATTAACCCTCCACTTGATGGAGGTACTTTGTAGCTAACCGTATAATAAATATGAACTTTTATTTTTTTAATTTTTATACATAAATAATTTTTTACCTGAGACTACTATGAAATATTTACTAATGAGCGAGACGCTACTTAAATATGCTTTCCACAGCTACCTAATATTTATCGTGGGCATGATAACTAATACATGAGAAATGTGTCCTTCCAAATCGTTTAGTACCAAGAAAATGTCTTTTCAATACTCCAATGCCTAGAATAAATATAGACCGAAATTGTCTTAAATTGCCTTAAGACGACGTTATGTGCCAAACTCACGTACTGCTTTAACGGAGAACAATTACAGTTATAATCTTAACAAGGATAAATTTTAATTTTGTCCCTCATAATATGAATTTGTCTCAATGGAATCCCTCGATTTATAAAATTGTACAAAGAATCCCTCAAAATATTAAAATTACAATTCTCTTCTTTTCATTTCTTTCCCTGTCACACCCTTTCTTCTTCTTCTATCTTGTCGCTACTCAGAGCAAGAAGTTGGTCGTGGCTTTAGGCTCCTTAATTAGAGCCGTAAACAGGGCGAGTTTTATTTGTACCGAACGGATCTATATCCATATATAAAAGGTAAGGTTATAATTTTATACCCCGAACTCGTACTCGTATATATTCTATTAAATTGGAGGGTCTAGACAGTGTATGATGATACTCAAACCCGTATACCCGTTATAATAAAATCATAATATATATTTATATATCATATTATTTTTATATTTTTATTAATACATAATTCATACATTTATGAATAAAGAGACTAGTAGGGGTGAGCGGTTTTCAAATGCTCTGATTAATATATTATATTGAATAAAGACTTTTATTTTTATTAAATTAATGTACTATGAAAATTTGATGTACTTTAACTTTAAAGTTATATATTGTTTTATATATATTTTTGTTTAATAAAGAAAAAAAATTGAAAAACTGCATGTGGGTCGGGTCTACACTACCGATATTCGCGGGTCTTCGCACGAAAACAATCATTTGCTGTTTCTGTTCATGAGTTCATCTAAATTAGAAGGATGAAAGAAATCAGAACGGGGTATATTGTGTGATTGAAGAGCTGCAGAAGCTAACCTGGAAAATGGCCAGGCCATATCAAGAGAACCATGAAGATATTCTCAAGGCTCAGACAGTAGTTGAATTCGCACTTGAGAACCTGAAACTAATTTCACTTCTTAAATCTGTTGCTCTAATTAGTGAGAGGAATGAAATTGAATCACTTTATACCAATCTGCAATTTCTCCAAAACTTCATTAAGGGGGGGCAAGAAAGTTTCAATCAAGACCCATCTTTCTCAGAGCAAGTTGAGGAAATATTCCAAGTCGTTGATGAACTTTTAGTCGCTACGGACTCTGCTTTCTACAGCAATCTGTCGGATACGAGCCCTTTCCTGCGCTATTCTCCAGGAGTTGCTGATTTGGTTCAGAATATCATATTATGCTTCCGCAACAGTTTGTATTCTACAAGAATAGCGGATCTGGTTCTAGAGATAAGAGAGATTTTTGCTGGCCCTAAGACTCGAGATGGAATAGTAGTCATTACCGACTCTGGTTTCTACGGTGATTTCTTGGGTAGAGTTGATTTCCGTCGCTATTCTCCAGATGTTTCAGGTCTGCTTCAAACAATCGGATCTATGGAGAGATTCAGTTTTTATGAAAATGAAAAATTTGTCGTCACCAACTGTGGCTTCTATTTCAGAACGAATGGTTCCTTTGGGTATTGTCGAAAACTTTGTCATAAGCCGGGCGGGAACTGGAAGGATACGTTTCCGAACGAAGGTTGTATACTTGTCGCTAATAGATATGGACGCTACCTGAATCTGTGGGAGATGCGAAGTAGGCTTCGGTATTCTGCCAGAATTGCTGCTCTGGTTCAAACTATCAGATCCATAGAGGAGGCAATTTTTTCTGGTTCTAAAGGAGATGGAGTGTTGGTAATTAAGGACTCTGGTTTCTATTGCAATCTGACCCAGGTTAATCATTTCGTTGGTTATTATCCAAGAGCTGATGATACCCAAACTATTTCTTCTCTGTTAAAAAACATTGATGCTGGTCTCTATTTTAAAGGTGGAATACTAGTTGTTAATGACACTGGTTTCGAAAACAATAATTTCCTTCCCGTCCCTCCAAGGGTTGTTGATCATGTGGTTCAAGAGATCAGATCCACAGAAGAAAGGATTTCTGATGGTTCCATTGTCCAAGATGGAAGCTGCTCATCTGAAAGTTCATCAAGTCAACAAGTGATTTCTGCCATTGTAGTTGGATTTGAAGACGAGACAAGAGTGTTACGTGACAGACTCATTGCAGGGAGAATGCGACTTGAAGTGGTTCCAATTGTTGGGATGGCTGGAATTGGTAAGACAACTATTGCTAATAAGCTTTTTAATGATTTGTCAATCAATTATCGTTTTCATATTCGTGCATGGACCACTATTTCTCAAGCCTATGGTATGAGGAAATCACTGCATAGCATTTTAAGTTCCATTCTAAATGAAAATGATCCAGTTTTTGACATGGGTGCTCAAGATATAGGTGAAAAGTTGCGCAAATGCTTAAAGGGGAATAGATATCTGATTGTTATAGATGACATATGGGATAAGCAGACCTGGAATGAATTGAAAGTCTTTTTCCCAGATGATGGAAATGGCAGTAGAATTTTGACGACTAGTCGAATAGTCGATGTGGTTGCAAATGCTAGTACTGATAAGGACACTCACTTCCTACGAGTTTTGACTTCAACTGAAAGTTATGCTCTGTTGAAACAAAAGGTGTTTGCTGATAAGATTTTTCCTGAAGAACTGGACCAAATAGGGAAGCTAATTGTTGAAAAATGTAAAGGTCTACCACTAGCAATCGTTGTTGTATCAGGACTTCTTGCTCAGAGGGAGAAGACACAGGACTGCTGGAGGCATGTTGCTGATAGTATAAGCTCGTCTGTTGATAATGAATTTGGGCAAATCATGGATATATTAGCATTGAGCTATACTGACCTGCCTCCTCATTTAAAATCATGCTTTCTTTATCTTGGATCGTTTCCTGAAGATTATGAAATCCCTGTGAAGGGCTTGTTAAGGACGTGGATAGCTGAAGGGTTTGTTGAGCATTGGGATCAAAAGGTTTTGGAGGATGTGGCAGAGAATTACCTAATCAATCTTATTAACCGAAGTCTTATTATTGTTGCAAAGAAAAGTTCTGTGGGAGGAATAAAATCATGTCATCTTCACGATGTTTTGCATGATTTTTGCCGCAAGAAATCCAATGAAAAGAAATTTCTCCAGCTTCTCTGCAAATGTGAACAAAATCCTTACCCTGTTTATCGTTTCTCTGATTGCCAATACTTTCACTCGTATAAGGGTTGTTATGTTACTGAAGACAGCGTGTCTAATACAAGGACTTTGGCAGTGTATAGATTCCTCAAAGTCTTAGATCTAAGACACATAATGCTTGACAAATTTCCTGGGAAAATATTGGAGTTGATTCATTTAAGGCTGTTGGCTCTCTGGGTTGACCGCTATCAGCACCTACCCCAAGCTATTTTCAGGCTTCGGAACCTTGAAACATTCATTCTGGACGGTGATAAAGCAGGGCTAATCAAGCTGTCAAATCAAATCTTGAAAATGGCAAGGTTAAGGCATGTACAAATTTCAAAGGAGCTTCTTTGTGATGAATGGAATTGGGTAAGTACTGATCAGAGCTCTATCTACTCATCAGTTTTAGAAAATTTGCAAACCCTTTCTCGAGTGTGTCCTTCCGGTTTCTTTTACATTCTATTATCCGAAACTCCCAATCTTAAGAACTTGGGACTACATTTAACTTTCTCAGACAAAGAAAACCCTTCTTTATTCCCTGATCTTCTTCATTTGGACAAGCTTGAAACTTTGAAATTTGAATATCAAACTTTAGGTATGGTTCCATTTCATATCCGTCATGAATCATTCCCTCCAAGCCTGAAAAAGCTTACCCTTGTTGGTAGCCATGTCAAATGGGAAGAGATGTCAATTGTTGAACTGCTTCCAAACTTGGAGGTTCTAAAGATTAAGGACAATTTCTTCAGTGGACCCATATGGGAAACAATGGAGGAGGGTTTTTGCTCCCTCAAGTTCTTGAAACTGTCACATGTAGACCTTCAGCAATGGATTTCCTGCAGCAGCCATTTTCCTAGACTTGAGCATTTAGTGCTAAATGGATGTCTAGATCTTCAGGAAATACTAACTGAGATTGAAGAAATTGACACACTCCATACTGTTGAGGTCTATCGATCATCAAAATCTACTATTAAATGGGCTGAAGAAATTAAAATAAACCGGCGTGAAAAAGTTAAGGTCCTTGTTTACAAGCGCTTTCAAGAATTCTAGATGGGGTGCTTCCTTATGAATCAAAACTTGAGAAAACCACACACACAAATATATATATATATATATATATATAAAAATAAATATATATAGGTATTGCCTCACTCTTCAAAAACAGGGATACAGTTGTCCTTCCATGTATTTTGTTCCATTTAGTGCTTTTGATCATTAATTTCACTGTGTACAACACCTCTCTGATAATTATCTAATATGGCCTTACTTGTATTAGTGTTTTCCGACACTCTGACTCTTTCTTTGGAGACCAAGCTCTTCTCTCCTTCTTCTGCTTAAGCTTTTCCTTTTTCTCCTTGAGTTCCTCATTTCTCCACCAACAGCCGGTAATCTAAGCTTGCATGCAAGAATATATTGATGATTAATTTGTACATTAGTATAAGGTATTGGAAGAATATATTGATGATTAATTTGTCCACCATATTCTGGTTTCTTAGTTCAGTTGTCTGGCTTGACTGTCTCTTCTGTGCTTTGCTTTTTTCGTTCTCAACTACTACTACTGCCCTTCTTGGTCTATTTGGAAGAATTACTGCTTTTTGCTCTTCTGATTTTCTATACACATATCTGCCTGCCAGGATTGGAAGTTTGAAAAATGAGGTATATTTTGCTTTGTTATGATATTTTTTTCATGAATGATTCTGTATCATATGATGGTTTCTCATGCAGGTGTAGCAGTACCATCTTCTAGCTTTACATTGTATGAAATAATAACAAAATTCATTATTGATTTCCTCACTAATTTGATAGTCTTATTGAATGTGCCTGTTAATCTGTTAATTTGGATGATAGCATCAGATTATCTTGGATTAGAAAGTGTCTGTGCTAGGTAATTTCAATATATTATTGTTTGAGCAGTCTTTGTTGTGAGTTCATAGGCTTAATGAATCTCTACGTTTGGCTTCTTCGGAGACCTTTTCCTCAGTATTCTTCACAATGAATAGCTTGATCAAGTTCCTTTGGTCCTATGTTGTTTAATAGCTATGCATGGATGATGTTTCTGTCATTAACAATATATATTTCCTTTAAATCTCCACAAATCCAAAGAATTTTTCTAAGGAAATCTAATCCAATGAGTCTCTTTCCAATCTAAGATATTATAATGCATCCAATGTAAGATGCTGTGGTATTTTGTTTGTGAATAGCGGTTTGGTTACGAGACAGAATCGAGGAGAGAGAGAGAGAGAGAGAGAGAGAGGGACTTGCAGCAGGAAGAAAAAGAAGAAAATAAGAAAAATATATTGGAAGAAAAAATAGAATACAAAAAATAATTAATAAATTATCGCATTTGTTCTTGTTAATATGATCATGTGCAAGGAATATGTTGTAAGTGAACATGATATAAATATTAAATCATGAGTTTAAAAATTAAATATTTGGCCCAAATCATTCTTCAATTGAAAATTAGAAAACAATTTTCCTAAATCAATAATTCCTCAAAGTTAGGAGTTATTACTTGGAATTAACCCAATCTAGTTTAATAAGATAAAGTAGTCAAACATATTTTGAAAGGGTGTTTTGGATCAATCATAACTTACATTAAAAGGTATTTTAGACATTTTTTATATTTTGGAACGTAAATTGTTTATTTTACAAATTTGGAGATAAAGTGCAGGTAACCCTCCATCAAATGGAGGTATTTTCCAACTAACCCTATAATAATTATAAACTTTTATTTTGTTAATTTTTTATACATAAACAATTTTTAACCCGAGATTACTATGAAATATTTACTCATGAGGGAGGCACTATTTAAATATGTTTTTCACAGTTAGCTACCTAATATTTATCATGGGGATAATAACTAATACATGAGAAGTGTTTTTTCGAGTTTTCTAGTACTAGGAAAATGTCCTTTCACTGCTCTAATGCCTACAATAGATAAAGAACAAAATTGTTTTAGAACAACGTTATGTGCCGAATTCACGTACCGCTTTAACGGAGAACAATTACATTTATAATCCTAACAAGGATAAATTTTAATTTCGTCCCTCATAATTTGAATTTTTCTCAATCGAGTCCCTCGAGACTTATAAAGTTGTACAAAGAATCCCTCAAAATATTAAATTGCAGTTCTCTTCTTTCATTTCTTCCCCTCTCCTCTTTCTCTATCACACCCTTTCTTCTTCTTCTACCTTGTCGCTACTCACAGCGAGAAGTTGGTGGTGGCTTTAGGCTCCTCCTTAATACAAGTCCCGCTACAGATCTTCGCTCGCGGGACAAGAAATCTAAGAATTTATAAGGATCTTCGCACGAAAACAATCATTTGCTGTTTCTGTTCATGAGTTCATCTAAATTAGAAGGATGACAGAAATCAGAACGAGGTGTATTGTGTGATTGAAGAGCTGCAGAAGCTAACCTGGAAAATGGCCAGGCCATATCAAGAGAACCATGAAGATATTCTCAAGGCCCAGACAGTAGTTGAATTCGCACTTGAGAACCTGAAACTAATTTCACTTCTTAAATTTGTGGTTCTAATTAGTGAGAGGAATGAAATTGAATCACTTTATACCAATCTGAAATTTCTCCAAAACTTCATTAAGGGGGGGCAAGAAAGTTTCAATCAAGACCCATCTTTCTCAGAGCAAGTTGAGGAAATATTCCAAGTCGTTGATGAACTTTTAGTCGCTACGGACTCTGCTTTCTACAGCAATCTGTCGGATACGAGCCGTTTCCTTCGCTATTCTCCAAGAGTTGCTGATTTGGTTCCGAAGATCATATTATGCTTCCGCAACAATTTGTATTCTACAAGAATAGCGGATCTGGTTCCAGAGATAAGAGAGATTTTTGCTAGCCCTAAGACTCGAGATGAAATAGTAGTCATTACCGACTCTGGTTTCTACGGCAATCTCCGTCGCTGTTGTAGAGACGTTGATTTCCATCGAAGGTCTCCATATGTTTTCTATCTGGCTGAAACCATCAGATCTATGGAGGGATCGAAGTTTTATGAAAATGAAAAATATGTCGTCACCAACTGTGGCTTCTATTTCAGAACGAATGGTTCCTTTGGGTATTGTCGAAAACTTTATCATAAGCCGGGCAGGAAATGGAAGGATAAGTTTCCGAAAGGTTGTATACTTGTCGCTAGTAGATATGGACGCCACCTGAATCTGTGGGAGATGAGAAGTCGGCTTCGGCATTCTGCCAGAATTGCTGCTCTGGTTCAAACTATCAGATCCATAGGGGAAACAATTTTTTCTGGTTCTAAAGGAGATGGAGTGTTGGTAATTAAGGACTCTGGTTTCTATTGCAATCTGACCCAGTTTAATCATTTCGTTGGTTATTATCCAAGAGCTGATGATACTCAAACTATTTCTTCTCTGTTGAAAAACATTGATCCTGATCTCTGTTTTAAAGGTGGAATACTAGTTGTTAATGACACTTGTTTCGAAAAAAATGATTTCCTTCCCGTCCCTCCAAGAGTTGTTGATCATGTGGATCAAGAGATGAGATCCACAGAAGAAAGGATTTCTGATGGTTCCATTGTCCAAGATGGAAGCTGCTCATCTGAAAGTTCATCAAGTCAACAAGTGATCTCTGCCATTGTAGTTGGATTTGAAGACGAGACAAGAGTGTTACGTGACAGACTCATTGCAGGGAGAATGCGACTTGAAGTGGTTCCAATTGTTGGGATGGCTGGAATTGGTAAGACAACTATTGCTAATAAGCTTTTTAATGATTTGTCAATCAATTATCATTTTCATATTCGTGCATGGACCACTATTTCTCAAGCTTTTGGTATGAGGAAATCACTGCATAGTATTTTAAGTTCCATTCTAAATGAAAATGATCCAGTTTTTGACATGGGTGCTCAAGATATAGGTGAAAAGTTGTACAAATGCTTAAAGGGGAATAGATATCTGATTGTTATAGATGACATATGGGATAAGCAGGTCTGGAATGAATTGAAAGTCTTTTTCCCAGATGATGGAAATGGCAGTAGAATTTTGACGACTAGTCGAATAGTCGATGTGGTTGCAAATGCTAGTACTGATAAGGACACTCACTTCCTACGAGTTTTGACTTCAACTGAAAGTTATGCTCTGTTGAAACAAAAGGTGTTTGCTGATAAGATTTTTCCTGAAGAACTGGACCAAATAGGGAAGCTAATTGTTGAAAAATGTAAAGGTCTACCAATAGCAATCGTTGTTGTATCGGGACTTCTTGCTCAGAGGGAGAAGACACAGGACTGGTGGAGGCAGGTTGCTGATAGTATAAGCTCGTCTGTTGATAATGAATTTGGGCAAATCATGGATATAATAGCATTGAGTTATACTGACCTGCCTCCTCATTTAAAATCATGCTTTCTTTATCTTGGATCGTTTCCTGAAGATTATGAATTCCCTGTGAAGTGCTTGTTAAGGTCGTGGATAGCTGAAGGGTTTGTTGAGCATTGGGATCAAAAGGTTTTGGAGAATGTGGCAGAGAATTACCTAAAGAATCTTATTGACCGAAGTCTTATTACAGTTGCAAAGAAAAGTTCTGTGGGAAAGCCAAAATCATGTCATATTCATGATGTTTTGCGTGATTTTTGCCTCAAGAAATCCAATGAAAAGAAATTTCTCCAGCTTCTCTGCAAATGTAAACAAAATCCTTACCCTGTTCAGAGTTTCTCTGATTGCCAGTTCTTTCACTTGTATAAGGGGAGTTATGTTACTGAACACCGCGTGTCTAATATAGAGACTTTGGCAGTGTATAGACTCCTCAAAGTCTTAGATCTAAGACACATAATGCTTGACAAATTTCCTGGGAAAATATTGGAGTTGGTTCATTTAAGGCTGTTGGCTCTCTGGGTTGATCGCTATCCGGACCTACCCCAAGCTATGTTCAGGCTTTGGAACCTTGAAACATTCATTCTGGATGGTGATAAAGCAGGGCCAATCAAGCTGCCAAATCAAATCTTGAAAATGGCAAGGTTAAGGCATGTAAAAATTTCAAAGGAGCTTCTTTGTGATGAATGGAATTGGGGAAGTACAGATCAACGCTCCATCTACTGGAGAAACATCCCCTCTTCAGTTTTAGAAAATTTGCAAACCCTTTCTCGAGTGTGTCCTTCCCTTTCCTTTTACATTCTATTATCCAAAACTCCCAATCTTAAGAACTTGGGACTACATTTGACTTTCTCAGACAAAGAAAACCCTTCTTTATTCCCTGATCTTCTTCATTTGGACAAGCTTGAAACGTTGAAATTTGAATATCAAACTTTAGGTATGGTTCCTTTTGATATCCATCGTAAATCATTGCCTCCAAGCCTGAAAAAGCTTACCCTTGTTGGTAGCCATGTCAAATGGGGAAAGATGTCAATTATTGGACGGCTTCCAAACTTGGAGGTTCTAAAGATTAAGGACAATTTCTTCAGTGGACCCATATGGGAAACAAGGGAGAAGGGTTTTCGCTCCCTCAAGTTCTTGAAACTGTCACATGTAGACCTTCAGCAATGGATTTCCTGCAGCAGCCATTTTCCTAGACTTGAGCATTTAGTGCTAAATGGATGTCTAGATCTTCAGGAAATACCAACTGAGATTGGAGAAATTGGAACACTCCATACTGTTGAGGTCTATCGATCATCAATTTCTACTGTTGAATGGGCCAAAGAAATTCAAGAAATCCAGTGTGACGTCGTTAAGGTGCTGATTTACCAGCACTTTCAAGAATTCTAGATGGGGTGCTTCCTTATAAATACATCCGGCCTTTGAGCAGTCTTTGTTGTGAGCTCTGTTTCTCATGTAAAAGGCACATGGTGTACCTCTATGCTCTATACAAAAGTTTGGTCCTGTGTTGCTTAATTCGTTCTTCAGCAGCTCAGGTCCTGCTATGCATGGATGAGGTTTTTGTCATTAACAATGTATATGTCCTTACCAATTCATCTTTTTTACAGATACTTGGTCACTGTTACCCATCCATCCTTTTTTTTTAGGAAGGATCCGAGGCTGCTTAATGATACCCTTTTTCAGCAATATTCATATTATTACCATCTCTTCTCGTAGGAAAGAAATATAAGAAGTTTTAAAGGTTGAAAATAGTAAAAACTATAAACGATTTTATATTTTTTAATGAGCATTTATTACATATTTTTTTATCTATACTTATCATTTATTTATTACATTCTTATTATATATTTCTCTCTTTATTTATTAAGGATATAAAGGGTGTTTTGGATCAATGATTGTCTTGCATTTAATGCTTTTAATTCTTATATACAAGTCTAAAGCTCTTTATATTTATGACTCGAGTATTAACTTTTTTTTGTCAAATTATCTTTTTTCTTCCTAAGTAACGTAGTATTTTTGATCAAATTGACTAAAATCGCGAGTTTTTATTTAACAACGCTTATGAATTCAATCAAGAGAAGGTAGAGAACAATATATAATGCAGAACTGGAATTCTTAACCTCTAATAAAGGATTTAACTCTTAACATTTAAATAAGGTATAGGCAGTTATAAATTCAATCCAACTGTTTATTATTATTTTTTAATGAATAATTCAATCTAACTCTTATGTTGTATAGATTGCAAGAAAAATCAGAAGCTTGATCATTATATATATGTATGTTTTGACGAAGTTTATTTATGGATCAAGAAAAAGTATTTACGTGTTGCGAAACATATAATAGAAAGAGAAATTAACTAAAAATAATTATGAACAATTTTAACTTTTTTGTTTATAACATAAACTTTTATTTTATCTTTTTTAATCATGAACAATTTTTGTTATTTTGAAAATAAGCATAAACTTTATTTTCTCTTTCTCTACTCATGAACTTTTTTCCTTCTTGTAAAAATAGCTCTGAACTATTTGGGACTTCTCAAATATGACCATCAATTCATGACCATATTAGAGAGGTAAAAAATATCCAGGTCTATTTTAAGAAGAACAAAAACAATTCATGGTTAGAAAAATATAAATAAAAGTTCATAGTTATAAACAAAAGATATAAAATAGTCCATAGTTAAAAAAATGGTAAAAATAAAAGTTCATAGTATAAATAGAAAAGTTAAAATAGTTCACGATTATTTTTAGCTTTTTTAGGTTCGAAAATAGTCCCCCGTAAAATTGCTCAAAACGATTCCGTATGTTTTTCATGTTGTATGGATACATTGACACAATGTTTCACTTGTCTGTAGAAGGCTGAATCCGTGTGCTAATTATCATGTCTTTTTCAAAATTTAGATCCGAAAAAAAATTTCCCATAAACTGTTCAAAAAGATTCTGTATGTTTCTCATTACGTAAAGATACATCGCACTAGATTTGACTTGCCCGTTGCAACCCGAATTCATATGCTAATTATCACGTTTTTTACAAAATTAAGTCCGAAAATAATTATCTTTAGAATTGCTCAAAACGATTCTGTATGTTTGTCATGTTATAAAGATACATCAAATAAAGTTTCACTTTTCCGTTAAAACCCGAATTCGTGTGCTAATCACGTTTTTTACAAAATTTAGGTCCCAAAAAAGTTCTCCACAAAATTGCTTAAAACAATGTTGAATGTTTGTCATGTTACATAAATGCACGAGACAAAGTTCCAAATTCTTATTAAAGACTGAATTCGTGTGCTAATGATCACGTTTTTTACAAAATTTAGGTTCGAAAAATAGTCCTCTGTAAAATTTCATGTTATATAAATACATGAACACAGTGTTTTACTTGTCTATAGAAGGCCGAATCCATGTGCTAATTAGTACATTTTTTCAAAATTTAGATCCGAAAAAAAGTTTCTCATAAAACTGTTTAAAACGTTTTTGTATGTTTCTCATTACGTAAAAATACATCGCACTAGGTTTGACTTGCCGGTTAATTATCATGTGCTAATTATCATGTGCTAATTATCACGTTTCTTACAAAATTATGGTGCAAAAAAAACTTATTCACAAAATTGCTCAAAACGAATCTGTATGTTTGTCATGTTTTAAAGATACATTGCACAAAGTTTCACTTTTCTGTTAAAGCTCGAATACATGTGTTAATCATCACGTTTTATACAAAATTTAAGTTTGGAAAAAAGTTTTCCACAAAATTGCTTAAAACGATTCTGAATTTTATCATTTTGTATAAATACACCAGACAAAGTTTCACATTCTCATTAAAGTCCGAATTCGTGCGCTAATCATCACTTTTTTTGGAAAATTTAGGATTGAAAAATAGTTCTTCTTAGAATTTCTCAAAATGACTTTGTATGTTTCTCATGTTCTAAAGATACATCGCACAAAGCTTAAAATGATTCTGATCGTTTGTAATGTTGTATAAATACACCAGAAAAAGTTCCAAATTCCATTAAGGGCCGAATTCGTATGCTAAGCATCATGTTTTTTAAATAATTTAGGTCCATAAAAAGTTTTCTAAAAAATTGCTTAAAACGATTCTGATTGCTCGTCATTTTGTATAAATACACCAGACAATATTTCACATTCCCACTAAAGCCCGAATTCGTGTGCAAATCATCACATGTTTTACAAAATCTAGGTCCAAAAAAAAGTTCTCCACAAAATTGCTAAAACGATTCTGATTATTTGTCATGTTATATAAATACACCAGAAAAAGTTTCACATTCCCATTAAAATCCAATTCGTGTGCTAATCATCACACTTTTTACAAAATTTAGGTCTTAAAAAAAGCTCTCTACAAAATTGCTTAAAACGATTTTGATTGTTTGCCATGTTGTAAAAATACACCAAAAAAAGTTTCAAATTCCGTTAAAATCCGAATTCGTGTGCTAATCATCACGTTTTTTACAAAATTTAGGTCCCAAAAAAAGTTCTCCACAAAATTGCTTAAAATGATTCCCATTGTTTACCATGTTGTATAAATACACAAGAAAAAGTTTTAAATCCCATAAAAGCCCGAATCCAGGTGCTAATCATCACATTTTTTTACAAAATTTAAATCCGAAAAAAAGTTCTCCAAAAAATTACTTTAAACGATTCTAATTGTTTGTCATGTTCTATAAATACACCAGAAGAAGTATGTAATTCCATTAATGCAAGAACTCGGATATTAAATATCACGTTTTTTACAAAATTTAGGTCTGAAAAAGAGTTCTCTAAAAAAATTATTTAAAACGACTCTGATTGTTTGTCATTTTGTGTAAATACACTAGACAAAGATTCAAATTCCATTAAATCCCGAATTCGTGTGCTAATCATCACATCTTTTACAAAATTTTAGTCCGAAAAAAAGTTCTCCACAAAATTGCTAAAAACGATTCTGATTATTTTTCATGTTGTTTAAATACACCAGACAAAGTTTCACATTCCCATTGAATCCCAAATTCGTGTGCTAATCATCACGATTTTTGAAAAATATAGGTTAGAAAAAAAGTTCTCCACAAAATTGTTTAAAATGATTGTGAATGTTTACCATGTTCTATAAATAGACTAGAAAAAGTTTCATATTCCATTAAAGCCCGAATATGTGTACTAATCATCACGTTTTTTACACAATTTGAGTCCCAAAAAAGTTCTCCACAAAATTGCTTAAAACGATTCTGATTGTTTGCCATTTTGTATAAATACACAAGAAAAAGTTTCAAATTCCATTAAAACCCGAATTCGTGTGCTAATCTTCACGATTTTTATAAAATTTAGGTTCGAAAAAAACTTCTCCAAAAAATTGTTTAAAACGACTCTGATTGTTTGTCATGTGGTTTAAATAAATAAGACAAAGCTTCAAATTCCATTAAAGCCTGGATTCATGTGCTAAGCATCACGTTTTTTAAAAAAATTTAAGTCAGGAAAAAAGTTCTCTAAAACATTGCTTATAACGATTTTGATTATTTGTCACGTTGTATAAATAAATCACACAAAGTTTCACATTTTTATTAAAATCCAAATTCGTGTGCTAATCATCACATTTTTTACAAAATTTATGTTCGAAAAAAAGTTCTCCACAAAATTCCTTAAAACGATTCTGATTGTTTGCCATGTTGTATAAATACACCTGAAAAAGTTTCACATTCCCATTCAAACCCGAATTCGTGTGCTAATCATCACGTTTTTTACAAAATTTAAGTTCGAAAAATTGCTTAAAATGATTCTCTTTGTTTGTCATGTTGTATAAATACAGTAGATAAAGTTTCGCATTCCAATTAAAGCCCGAATTTCGTGTGCTAATATCATAACGTTTTTTAAGAAATTTAGGTCCGAAAAAAAGTTCTCCAGAAAATTGCTTAAAACGATTCTCTTTGTTTGTCATGTTGTATAAATACACCAGGCAAAGTTTCACATTCCAATTAAATCCAAAATTCGTGTGCTAATTATCACGTTTTTTACAAAAATTTGGTACTAGAAAACGTTCTCCACAAAATTGCTTAAAACGATTTTGATTGTTTGTCATGTTGTATAAATACACCAGAAAGAGTTTCGAATTCCGCTAAAGCCTGAATTCGTGTGTTAATCATCACTTTTTTTACAAAATTTAGGTCCGAAAAAAGTTATTCAAAAAATTGCTTAAAACGATTATGATTGTTTGTCATGTTGTGTAAATACACTAGATAAAGTTTCACATTCCCATTATAGCCTGAATTCGTTGCTAACCATCACGTTTCTTACAAAATTTAGGTCCGAAAAAAAGTTTCTCAAAAAACTACTTAAAACGATTCTGATTGTTTGTCATGTTGTATAAATACACAATAAATGTTTCACATTAACATTAAAGCCCAAATTCGTTTGCTAATCATCGCATTTTTTACAAAAGTTTTAGATCTGAAAAAAAGTTCTCCGAAAAATTGCTTAAAACGATACTGATTGTTTGTCATATTGTATAAATAAATCAGAAAAGGATTTAAATTCCATTAAAGCCCGAATTCGTGTGCTAATCATCATGTTTTTACATAATTTAGATCTGGAAAAAATTTCTCCAACGAATTGCTTAAAACGACTCTAATTGTTTGTCGTGTTGTATAAATACACTAGAAAAGGTTTTAAATTTTATTAAAACCCGAATTTGTATGCCAATCATCACCTTTGTTTAAAAATTTAGCTCCCAAAAAAAGTTCTCCAAACAATTGCTTCAAACGATTCTGATTGTTTGTCATGTTGTATGAGTACACAAGAAAAAGTTTCACATTCCCATTAAAGCCTGAAAAAAAGTTTCACGTTTTTCTAAAAAATTTAGGTCCGAAAAAAAGTTCTCCAAAAAATTGCATAAAACGATTCTAAATATTTGTCATATTGTATAAATATACTGGACAAAGTTTCACATTCCCATTAAAGTCCGAATTCGTGTGCTAATCATCACGTTTTTTTACAAAATTTATGTCCGAAAAATTTTTTCCCCAAAATTGCCTAAAACGATTCTGGTTGTTTGTCCAGTTGTATAAATGCACCAGATAAAGTTTCACATTCCTATTAAAACCCGAATTCGTGTGCTAATCAACACGTTTTAAAGAAATTTAAGTCAGAAAAAAAGTTCTCAAGAAAATTGCTTTAAAACGATTCTCTTTGTTTGTCATGTTGTATAAATACATCATACAAAGTTTCACATTCCAATTAAAGCCAAAATTCGTGTGCTAAGCATCACTCTTTTTTACAAAAATTTGGTCCTAGAAAAAGTTCTCCGAAAAATTGATTAAAACGATTCTGATTGTTTGCCATGTTGTATAAATACACTAGAAAGAATTTGAAATTCCATTAAAGCCTAAATTCGTGTGCTAATCGTCATGTTTTTTACAAAATTTAGGTCTGAAAAAAGGGTCTCCACAAAGTTGCTTAAAACGATTCTAAGTCTTTGTCATATTGTATAAATGTACTAGAAAAGGTTTTAAATTCCATTAAAACCTGAATTCGTATGCTAATCATCACCTTTGTTTAAAAATTTAGGTAAAAAAAAAGTTCACAAAATTGCTAAAAACGATTCTGATTGTTTGTTCTGTTGTATAAGTACACAAAAAAAAGTTTCACATTTCCATTAATGCCCAAATTCGTGTGCTAATCATCACATTTTTTAAAAAATTTGAGTCCCAAAAAAAGCTCTCTAAAAAAGTGCTTAAAACGATTCTAAGTGTTTGTAATGTTGTATAAATACACAAGACAAAGTTTCACATTCCCATTAAAACCCGAATTGGTGTGCTAATCATCACGTTTTTTACAAATTTGGGTCCGAACAAAAAAGTTCTCAAAAAAATTGCTTAAAATGGTTCTGATTGTTTGTCATGTCATATAAATACACCTGAAAAAGTTTCACATTACATTAAAGCCCGAATTCGTGTTTTAATTATCACGTTTTTTACAAAATTTAAGTCCGAAAAAAATACTCCAAAAAATTGCTTAAAATGATTCTGATTGTATGAATGTTCTATAAATACAACAGACAAAGTTTCACATTCAAATTAAAGCCCGAATTCGTGCGCCAATCATTACGTTGTTTACAAAATTTAGGTCCGAGAAAAATTTCTCTACAGAATTGCTTAAATAGATTCTGATTCTTTGTTACGTTGTTTAAATACACCAGAGAAGGTTTTAAATTCCAATAAAACCCGAATTCGTATGCGAATCATTACCTTTTTTTAAAAATTTAGGTTCGAAAAAAAATTTTCAAAAAAATTACTGAAAACGATTCTGATTGTTTGTCCGTTGTATAAATACACAAGATTAAGTTTCACATTCCCATTAAAGATCGAATTAGTGTGCTAATCATCATGTTTTTCACAAAATTTAGGTTCGAAAAAATTTTCTTCAAAATATTGCTCAAAACGATTCAGATTGTTTGTCATGTTGTACAAATACACCAAACAAAGTTTCACATTCCCATTAAAGGCCGAATTCATGTCCTAATCATCACGTTTTCATACAAAATTTATGTTCGAAAAAAAGTTCTCAAAAAAATTGTTTAAAACGATTCAAATTCTTTGTAATGTTGTATAAATACAACAGACAAAGTTTCACAATCCAATTAAAGCCCGAATTCGTGTGCTAATCATCACGTTTTTTAGGAAATTTAGGTCCGAAATAAAGTTCTTCAAAAAATTGCTTAAAATGATTATGATTGTTGGTCATGTCGTATAAATACACCTGAAAAAGTTTCACATTTCATTAAAGGAGAATTCGTGTGCTAATCGTCACGTTTTTTACAAAATTTACGTCCGAAAAAAGTTATCCAAAAAATTACTTAAAACGATTCTAATTGTATGTAATGTTGTATACATACAACAGAAAAAGTTTCACATTCCCATTAAAACCCGAATTCATGTGCTAATCATCACGTTTTTTACAAAATTTAGGTCCGAAAAAAGTTCTCCACAAAATTGCTAAAAACGATTCTGTTTGTTTGTCCTGTTGTATAAATACACAAGAATAAGTTTCACATTCCTATTAAAGCTTGAATTCGTGTGCTAATCATCACATTTTTCAAAAAATTTAGGTACAAAAAAAAGTTCTCCAATATATTGCTTAAAACGATTTTGATTAATTGTCATGTCACACAAATACACCAGACAAAGTTTCACATTCCCATTAATGCCCGAATTCGTATGCTAATCATCACGTTTTTTACAAAAATTAGGTCCCAAAAAAAGTTCTTCAAAAAATTGCTTAAAACGATTCTGATTCTTGGCAATGCTGTATAAATACACCAGATAAAGTTTCACATTCCCATTAAAGCCCGAATTCGTGTGATAATCATCACGTTTTTTTACAAAATTTAGGTCCGGAAAAAAATTCTCCAAAAAAATTGCTTAAAACTATTCTGATTGTTAGCAATGTTGTATAAATACACCAAATAAAGTTTCACATTCCCATTAAAGCCCGAATTCGAGTGCTAATCATCACGTTTTTTACAAAATTTATGTCCGAAAGAAAGTTTCTACAAAATTGCATAAAACGATTCTTATTCTTTGTACTATTGTATAAATACACCAGAAAAGGTTTGAAATTTCATTAAAACCCGAATTCATATGCTAATCATTGCCTTAAAAAATTTTGCTCCCAAAAAAACTTCTCCACAATATTCTAAAAATGATTCTGATTGTTTGTCCAATTGTATAAATACACAAGAATAAGTTTCACATTCCTTTTAAAGCTCGAAATCTTGTGTTAATCAGCACGTTTTTTAAAAAAACTTAGGTCTGAAAAAAAGTTCTCCAAAATATTGTTTAAAACGATTCTAATTGTTTGTCATGTTGTACAAATACACCAAACAAATTTTTACATTTCCATTAATGCCTGAATTCGTGCGCTAATCATCACATTTTTAAAAAAATTTAGGTCTGAAAAAAATCTCTCCAAAAAATTGCTTAAAACGATTCAAAGTGTTTGTAATATGGTATAAATACATCAGACAAAGTTTCATATTCCCATTAAAGATCGAATTTGTGTGTTAATCATCACGTTTTTTAGAAAATTTAGTTCCGAAAAAAAGTTCTCCAACAAATTGCTTAAAACGATTCTGATTGCATGTAATGTTATATAAATATACCAGACAAAGTTTCACATTCCCATTAAAGCCCGAATTCGTGTTCATCACGTTTTTTTACAAAATTTCTATCCAATAAAAAGTTTCTACAAAATTGCATAAAATGATTTTGATTCTTTGTCATATTGTATAAATACACCAGAAAAGGTTTCAAATTCCATTAAAACCCGAATTCGTCTACTAATCATTACCTTTTTAAAAAAACTTAGTTCCGAAAAAAAATTTTCACAAAATTGCTAAAAATGATTCTGATTGTTTGTCCAATTGTATAAATACACAAGAATAAGTTTCACATTCCTATTAAAGCTCGAATTCGTGTGCTAATCATCTATGTTTCAAAAAATTTATGTCCGAAAAATAGTTCTCCAAAATATTACTTAAAAAGATTCTGATTGTTTGTTATTCTGTACAAATACACCAGACAAAGTTTCACATAAACATTAATGCCCGAATTCGTGTGCTAATCATCACGATTCCAAGTGTTTGTCATATTATATAAATACAACAGACAAAGTTTCACATTCTCATTAAAGCCTAAATTTGTCTGCTAATATTATATTTTTTACAAAATTTATATCCGAAAAAAAGTTCTCAAAAAAAATTGCTTAAAACAATTCTGATTGTTTGCCATGTTGTATAAATATACCATAAAAAGTTTCAAATTCCATTAAATTCCAAATTCGTGTGCTAATCATCATTTGTTTTACAAAATTTTGGTTCGAAAAAAAGTTCTCAAAATAATTATTTAAAAGGATTCTGATTGTATGTAATGTTTTATAAATACACCAAACAAAGTTTCACATTCCCATTAAAGTCCGAATTCGTGTGCTAATCATCACATTTTTTACAAAATTTATGTCCAAAAAAAAGTTCTATACAAAATTGCTTAAAACGATTATGATTCTTTGTAATGTTTTTTAAATACACCAGAGAAGGTTTTAAATTCCATTAAAACTCGAATTCGTATGCCAATCATTACCTTTTTTAAAAAATTTAGGTCCGAATAAAAGTTCTAAAAAAAATTGCTAAAAACGATTATGATTGTTTGTCCTGTTGTATAAATACACAAGAATAAGTTTCACATTCCCATTAAAAATCGAATTCATGTGCTAATTATCACGTTTTTCAGAAAATTTAGTTCCGAAAAAAAGTTTTCTAAAATATTACTTAAAACGATTCAGATTGTTTGTCCTGTTGTACAAATACACAGACAAAGTTTCACAATCCTATTAAAGCCCGAATTCGTATGCTAATCATCACGTTTTTTACAAAATTTTGGTCCGAAAAAAGTTCTCCAAAAACTTGCTTAAAATGATTCTGATTATTGGTCATGTTGCATAAATACACCAGACAAAGTTTCACAATCTCATTAATGTCCGAATTCGTGTGCTAATTATCACATTTTTTTACAAAATTTAGGTTCGAAAAAAGTTCTCCAAAAAATTGCTTAAAAAGATTCTGATTGTTGGTAATGTTGTGTAAATACACTAGAAAAACTTTTACATTCCCTTTAAAGTCCGAATTCGTGTGCTAATCATCACTTTTTTTTACAAAATTTATGTCCGAAAAAAACTTTTCTACAAAATTGCATAAGACGATTCTGATTCTTTGTAATGTTGTATAAATACACCAGAAAAGGTTTGAAAATCCATTAAAACCCGAATTCGTATGCTAATCATTACCTTTTTTAAAACATTTAGGTCCGAAAAAAAGTTATCCACAAAATTTCTAAAAAGGATTCGGATTGTTTGTCGTGTTGTATAAATACACAAGAATAAGTTTCATATTCCTATTAAAACTCGAATTCGTATGATAATCATCACCTTTTTCAAAAAATTTAGGCCCGAAAAAAAATTCTCTAAAATATAGCTTAAAATGATTCTGTTTGTTTGCCATGCTGTACAAATACACCAAACAAAATTTTCCATCCCCATTAAAGCCCGAATTCTTATGCTAATTATCACGTTTTTTACAAAAATTAGGTTTGAAAAAAAGTTCTCCATAAAATTACTTAAAACAATTCTGATTCTTTGTTATGTTATTTAAATATACCAGAGATGGTTTTAAATTCCATTAAAACCCGAATTCGTATGCCAATCATTACTTTTTTTACAAAATTTAGGTCCCAAAAAAAGTTCTCAAAAAAATTGCTAATTGTTTGTCCTGTTGTAGAAATACACAATAATATGTTTCACATTCCTATTGAAGATCGAATTCGTGTGCTAATCATCACGTTTTTCAAAAAAATTAGGTCCGAAAAAAAGTTCTCCAAAATATTGTTTAAAACAATTATGATTGTTTGTCATTTTGTACGAATACACCAGATAAAGTTTCATATTCCCATTAAAGCCCGAATTCATGTGTTTATCATCACGTTTTTTACAAAATTTAGGTTCGAAAAAAAGTTCTCCAAAAAATTGCTTAAAACGATTCTAATTGTTCGTAATGTTCTATAAATACACAAGACAAAGTTTTACATCCCCATTAAAGGCCGAATCCGTGTGCTAATCATCAGGTTTTTTAACAAAATTTAGGTCCGAAAAAAATTTCTCTAAAAAATTGCTTAAAACGCTTCTGATTCTTTGAAATATTGTATAAATACAATAGACAAAGTTTCACAATCTCATTAAAGCTCGAATTCGTGTGCTAATCATCATGTGTTTTAAGAAATTTAGGTCCTAAAAAAAGTTTTCCAAAACATTGCTTAAAACGATTCTAATTGTTTGTCATGTTGTATAATTACACCAGACAAAATTTCACATTTCCATTAAAGCCGAATTCGTATGCTAATCATCACGTTTTTCACAAAATTTAGTTCCTAAAAAATGTTTTCCACAAAATTGCTTAAAACAATTCTGATTGTTTGCCATGTTGTATAAATACACCGAAAAGAATTTCAAATTCCATTAAAGCCAGAATTCGTGTACTTTCATCACGTTTTTACAAAATTTAGGTCCGAAAAAGTTCGCCAAAAAATTGCTTAAAACGATTCTGATTATTAGTCATGTTATATATATATATATATACCAGACAAAGTTTCACATTCCCATTAAAGCCCGAATTCGTGTGCTAATCATCACTTTTTTTACAAAATTTATGTCCGAAAAAAAGTTTTTAACAAAATTGCATAAGACAATTCTTATTCTTTGTAATGTTGTATAAATACACTAGAAAATGTTTGAAATTCCATTAAAACCTGAATTCGTATGCTAATCATTACCTTAAAAATTTATGTCAAAAAAAAAGTTCTCAAAAAAATTGCTAAAAAGGATTCTGATTGTTTGTCCTGTTGTATAAATACACAAAAATAAGTTTCACATTCCTATTAAACCTCGAATTCGTATACTAATCATCATGTTTTTAAAAAAAATTTAGGAAAAGTTCCCTAAAATATGCTTAAAACGATTCTGATTGTTTGTCATACTGTAAAAATACACCAGACAAAGTTTCACATTCCTATTAAAGCCCGAATTCGTGTGCTAATCATCACGTTTTTTACAAAATTTAGGTCGGAAAAAATTTCTCTATAAAATTGCTTAAAACGATTCTGATTGTTTGTCATGTTGTATAAATACACCAGGCAAAGTTCACATTCCCATTAAAGCCCGAATTCGTATTCGAATCATCACGTCTTTTACAAATTTAGGTACAAAAAAAGTTCTCCAAAAAATTGCATAAAACAATTATGATTGTTTGTCATATTGTATAAATACACCAGACGAAGTTTCACATTCCCATTAAAACCAGAATTCATGTGCTAATCATTATGTTTTTTGCAAAAATTAGGTCCGAAGAAAAGTTCTCAAAAAAATTAGTTAAACGATTCTGATTGTTTGCCATTTTGTATAACTATACTAGAAAAGGTTTCAAATTCCATTAAAGCCCGAATTCATGTTCTAATCATCACGTTTTTTTTTTTTTATAAAATTTAGATCCGAAAAAAAGTTCTCCACAAAATTGCTTAAAAGGATTCTGATTGTTTGTCATGTTATATAAATATACCAGAAAAAATTTCAAATTCTATTAAAGCCCGAATTCGTGTTCTAATAATCACATTTTTTTACAAAATTTAGGTCCGAAAAAAAGTTCTCCACAAAATTGCTTAAAACGATTCTGATTGTTTGTCATGTTGTATAAATACACCAGACAAAGTTTCAAAATCCCATTAGAGCCTGAATTCATGTACTAATCATCACGTTTTTTAAGAAATTTAGGTCCGAAAAAAAGTTTTCCACAATTTCTTAAATCGATTCTGATTGTTGCTCATGTTGTATAATTACAACAGACAAAGTTTCACATTCCTATTAAAGTCCAAATTCGTGTGCTAATCATCACATTTTTTACAAAATTTAGGTCCTAAAAAACGTTCTCCACAAAATTGCTTAAAACGATTCTGATTGTTTGCCATGTTGTATAAATATACCAAAAAAAATTTTAATTCCATTAAAGCCAAATTCGTGTACTAATCATTACGTTTTTTACAAAATTTATGTCCGAAAAAAAGTTCCCCAAAAGATTGCTTAAAACAATTTTGATTATTTGTCATGTTGTATAAAATACACCAGACAAAGTTTCATATTCCCATTAAAGCCCGAATCCGTATGCTAATCATCACATTTTTTACAAAATTTAGGTCCGAAAAAAAGTTCTCCAAAAAATTGCTTAAAAAGATTTTGATTATTTGTCATGTTGTATAAATACACCAAAAAATGTTTCAAATTCCATTAAAACCCGAATTCGTGTGTGCATCACATTTTTTACAAAATTTAGGTCCGGAAAAAAGTTCTCCAAAAAATTGTTTAAAACGATTCTGATTATTTGTCATTTTGTATAAATACACCAGAAAAAGTTTCACATTCCCATTAAAGCCCGAATTCGTATGATAATCATCACATTTTTTAAAAAATTTATATCCGAAAAAATGTTTTTCAAAAAATTGTTTAAAACGATTTTGATTGTTTGTCATATTATATAAATACATCAGACAATGTTTCACATTCCCATTAAAGCTCGAATTCGTGTGCTAATCATCATATGTTTTACAAAATTTTGGTCCGAAAAAAAGTTATCCACAAAATTGCTTAAAACGATTCTGATTCTTTGCCATATTGTATAAATATACTAGAAATGTTTCAAATTCTATTAAAACCGAATTCGTGGGCTAATCATCACATTTTTTACAAAATTTATGTCCGAAAAGAAGTTCTCCATAAAATTGCTTAAAACGATTCTGATTGTTTGTCGTGTTGTATAAACACACCAGACAAAGTTTCACATTCCAATTAAAGCCCAAATTCGTATGCTAATAAAATACGTATTTTAAGAAATTTAGGTCCGAAAAAATGTTCTCCAAAAAATTGTTTAAAATGATTCTGATTGTTTGTAATTATTATATAAACACACCAGACAATGTTTTACATTCTCATTAAAACCCGAATTCATGTACTAATCATCACATGTTTTACAAAATTTTGGTCCAAAAAAGAGTTCTCTCCAAAATTGTTTAAAATGATTCTGATTCCTTGCCATGTTCTATAAATAAACAACAAATGTTTCAAATTCCATTAAAGTCGTGTGCTAATCATCACATTTTTTACAAAATTTAGGTCCAAAAAAAGGTTCTGCAAAAAATTATTGAAAACGATTCTGATTGCTTGTCATGTTGTATTAATACACCTGAAAATGTTTCACATTCCATTAAAGCCCGAATTCGTGTGCTAATCATCACGTTTTTTACAAAATTGAAGTCCGAAAAAATGTTCTTCACAAAATTGCTTAAAATGATTCTTATTGTTTGTCATGTTGTATAAATACACCAGACAAAGTTTCACATTCTCATTAAAGCCCGAATTCATGTGCTATATCACATTTTTTTAAAAAATTTAGGTCCGAAAAAAAGTTCTCCACAAAATTGTTTTAAACGATTCTGATTGTTTGCCAGAAAAAGTTCCTTATTCCATTAAAGTCCGAATTCGTGTGCTAATCATCACGTTTTTTTCAAAATTTAGGTCAAAAAAAAAATTCTTCAAAAAATTGCTTAAAACGATTTTGATTATTTGTCATGTGTTATAAATACACCAGACAAAGTTTCACATTCCCATTAAAGCCCGAATTCGTGTGCTAATCATCAGGTTTTTTATAAATTTTAGGTCCGAAAAAAAGTTCTCTAAAAAATTTCTTAAAATGATTTTGATTGTTTGTCATGTTGTATAAATACACCAGAGAGTGTTTTACATTCCTATTAAACCCTGAATTTCTGTGCTAATCATCACATGTTTTACAAAATTTAGATTCGAAAAATAGTTCTCTATAAAATTGCTAAAAACGATTCGGATTATTGTCATGTTGTATAAATACACTAGAAAAAAGGTTCACATTTCCATTAAAGCCCGATTCGTGTGCTAATTATCATGTTTTTTACAAAATTTAGGTCCGTAAGAAAATTCTCTACAAAATTGCTTAAAACGATTCTAATTGTTTGTCATGTTGTATAAATACACCAGAAACAAAATTCCATCACTATTGAGTAGAGTCCTGAAAGCCATCTATTCATCTCGCCAACAATCCTACCAACTAGAAGTAGTATGCGGTTCCTAAAGAGAAAAATTTTATGTCTCACTATCTCCTCTAATTTGAATTTAGCTTTTCAATTTAAAGACTTGAGGTGAAGCTGGTGGCAAAATAATGAATTTCATTTAGACATTAGAACTAATTTCAAGTTGGTCCTTAAAATTAGACATGCTTTTCATAAAGGACATAGAAAACAAAAGTATATCATTTGTATCCATATAATTCGGAAAAAAAGTGTTGATTAATGAATTTTTTTAAGAAAATATGTCCAAACTATTATGTATCCTATAAATAGGATCCCATAAATCTTCATAATGACTCAGTCACCTTATGAAATGTTATTCCACAAACTTCTTAATTATGCTTATTTACATTTTTTTTTTTAAGGACAATGAAAATAACATAAGTTTTGAAATAAAAATATAGATAAGAAGAGGCGAAATAAATGATAAAGATATAGGTAAAGGGGAAAAAATGCAATAAAATATTTATTATGATGTATAAAAAGACTTATATTTTTTATTATCCTTAAATACCTTAAAATTCTTATATTTTTTAATAGAAGAAGTATTTTTTAACAGAAGAAATATATTCAAACGACGGATAATATAAAATAAAACAAAATGTTGCAGTAATCCCTTTGCAGAATATTTTGTCTTCTGGATCTTGACATTTCCATATTGGGCCAGTCCACTATAGCACAGCCCAGTCGGTATAGTACTATTTCTTCCAGAAAACTGGGCTGCTCAAACCATTCATGGGCTTTAATCCAACTCGTAGCCCAGTCCAATCTCCTCCTACTTTCTTATCCAGATGGCCCATATTTTCTCCTTCTTCCTCCACCACACGTGTTAAGCCTCTAATAACCCAACAATCTTGGAGCCCAAGTTAAGAAACGCTACAAGACAGAACAGTCACTTGACACTATTTCAAATCTCCAATATTAACTTTAAAAAAAAAATCTCAAATATCAATTTTAAAATTCCATTCTCCCCTTTCAAACAAACAAATTTACTTGTACGAAATTCAAGATAAAAATCTTAAAATTTAACATTATTGTCATTGTCATGTTTGCAATCCCATAATGTACCTTAAATTTATACAAGTATGGAGATGCCTCAATCAATGAAGTATAAAAAATGAGACAATTCGAGTTCCCTGAGTTGATATAATTCCAAAGAAATTGGATGATGCCATTGTCACCACCAAACATTGAGTTTAAACTTCTCTATCATCATCACATGAGATGATCTACTGAATTTGACCCCTTTAAAAATATCAGAAAGCATAGGAGGAACCATATTCTTAACTCTTCTAAGAAGGAGGTACTCAAGCAAATATAAGAGGAGAGAGGAGAGGGGAGAAGATGAGGGCGAGAGAAAATATTAAAGATTATGATAGACACTTTGTTATATCTAAATTTTCAAAAGTAATATAAATTTATCTATATTAACGTATGCTTTAGACGCACATATTAGACAAACTCATATATATTGGCTATCAAAAGAGGTTCTCCATCAAATTGAGTTAGAAGAAGGGCACTAAACAAGATTACAAATTTATTATCACTTAGTTCATTCTCTAAGGAGGAAAACAAATGAAGAGAAAAACTATTTGCATCATAGATCCTCTAAGCTTCACTAGAGTTTTTAACAATATCACAAACATTTGAATAACAAAGTATCACCTACCATTTGAATAACAAGTACAGCATAGTACGGACGTAACTCAGTTGGTTCTGGGATTACAGAATTAGTATTTAGGATTAAGGTTCAAATTCTAGCAGCAGTGCTTGGCTTCCAATCTGCAAGATTGTTGAGTCATCTTGATTTTTACATCTCCACCTGGACGTTAGGATGATGAACTTTGTTTTCTTTGCTTGCAGATTATGAGAACTTTTATCCAAAGAGAAGAAAGAATCCCCAAAACAAAATGATCAGAAATTGGATAACAAATGAGGTAAATGATTACTTTATAATATTATTCCTTAATATTAATTTTGGAGAGTGAATCCCTTCTTTAAATAGGCGATATTAAACTAGATAATGTGATCTATGGTTTGTTAATGATGAAGAAGAAAGAATATTGAGTTTTCAATTAAGTCCCTATTTTTTTAATTCTCATTTTAGTTTAATTATTTTTTGGATTTATTAAAAATTCATGTGTGTATCGTGTTTAAAAAGTGATCAGAAACCACTTATTTTCGCCGCGTAAAAGTATTTTCGATATTTTTATAAAATTATTGTGTAGGAGTGACTAATAAAATAAATAATATTCTTATATGTCAATACGTAAATTAGTTAGAAGTGTTTTTGTCCCACGCCTTTTAAGAAGAACATTAACTAGAATACTATTCAAATCTCAACTCATTATTAATTTTACAAGTTTTCATGATAGAATAATTAAAAAATTTATATAATAACAAGATTTTACTAAACATATAGCATTGTGTTCATAATATGACAAATAAAGAATCATATATGAGAAAATTTTGATAAATAACAAAAATCATTCAGATTAAAAATGAGAATGTAGCTAAAATAACTTCTCACCTTTTTACATTTTACTAATATGAGACTTTTTTTTTTGGTAATTTATGGCACTTAACCTTTTACTAGTGATAAAAATGCCCAAAATGAAGGTTTATAATGTCTATTCTGCCCATTTCGTTAAGATAAACAAGACATGTTCGTATTTTGGCCCTTCCTTTTTTAATAAACTAGTCCAGAAGTTAATTGATTAGAAAAGTTCTTTGGCTAAAGACTATCCATGAGTTACATATGATATGTTCATAAAATTATAAAATAAAGAAAATACTACCTTATAAAATGATAGAAGAAAAAGACACAAGAAAAATATTAAAAAATATTATACACGTAAAAAATATATATTTTTAAATATAATAGGATCATTTATTCACAAATTAAATATTGTTATACTATTTTTACTTTTTTATACACAAACTACATTAATACACGTATAAATAATAAAAACTATTGCTAAAAAATTGATAATTGATGAAAAATTCATCTAAAATTATCAAAAACGTAAATAAGTGAAAAATATTTTTTAATTTTTTTAAAAGAAAAGAAAATTATTTATTTTTACTATATCCTCAAAAAATTCTAAAATAAATCAAAGTGCAGCCAAGTCGGTTTAGCAGTGACACACAAAAACATGCACTCATTTTCACAGCATACGATTCTCCACTTGCCCTTTGGCTCTTTGGCGCTTTGGCCCCCTCCCCTCCTGCTCCTTCCCTGCTGTGCCCCCCAATTGCCTTTTTCTCTTTTTTCTTCACTTCTATTCCACCCTTGTGGCCTTGTCTCTTTCAGTTTTTCATCTTCTTCTCTTCTTTTTTCTCTCTCAAAAACCCCAAAAACGCTTTTCTTTTGTTTTCTGTCTTTCCATGAAAAAAGAGATTGAAAATTCTGATAACCCACAAAGCCATTCTTTCTTCAGTCTCCACTTTTTAGCCCTTAAAAAAAAATCCCATCTCGAGCTAGTTAGGGCTTCATACATTATGCAAAGTTAGAATCTTCATTTCTGAGCTTTTTTCTTTCAAAATGAGGGTCATGGCCGGGAAGATTTTGGTCTTTTTTCTTGCCCTTTTGCTTCTTTCTAGTTCTTTTGCTTCTTCTGCTTCTGCTGCTGCTTCACCTGCGAGTAAGCGTACTTTTAAGCTTCTTCTAGCATTTCATTTGATCCCATTTCTGGTTTTTTTTTAGCTTGATGAATGAGTGTAGAATACTGTAATAATCCTTGTTTCTGTTTGTCTGAGTTAATGTGCAATTATTGTTTTTTGGCAGGAATAGTAAATGGGTTTTTCTCAAATGCAATCCCAATGCTGATGAAGTGGGTGAAGTCACTAAAAGCTACTACTAAAACAGGTAATAACAGATCTCTTGCTGGTTGTTTTTCTGTGAGCTGAAGCTAGATTTTATGGTGGTTTTTTCTCTTGTCCCTTCATTTTTTCCGGGCTCAAATGTCCACAGTCCATTGGTTGATGGATTCTTTTGAATTGTGGTCTTTCAGCTATTACTGGCCGTCCGATGATGAAATTCGAGAGTGGGTACAATGTGGAAACTGTTTTTGATGGAAGTAAGCTGGGCATTGAGCCTCATACTGTGGAGGTCTTGCCCAGTGGAGAGCTACTCATACTGGATTCTGCTAATAGCAATCTTTATCGAATCTCTTCTTCTTTGTCCCTATGTGAGTGAGATTTTTTTTCCCCTCTTTTTTGTTGTTTTAGCTGTCATGCCTTTTGACTTTTAGTTGGCTTTTTTTTATTTTTTAGTTGCTTTATCTGTTTTAGCTTAATTTGTTTCTCGAATATGGCTATTGAATTGCTGAAATAATTGGTACTAGACCAGATAAAGAAGAAATTCAGCAGCTAATCTAGTGATCTCTCTGTTTCTTTTATGTTCATTTTCTTCCTGGGATGAATTGATTGGGTATATCACGGTTTGATGTACTATAAGAACATGGTATCTATATTAACAAATTTGTTACGGCCCTTCACTGGTGAATTTTCCCTCTTTCTGAACTTTTTATGGTTCTTTAGTTTATAATTATTGGGGCTAATGCAATTCATCTTCCTCCTATTGAATCAGGCAAAGTTTTTATGTTGTCTTGAATTTTTCTTTCAGACAGTAGACCAAAGCTGGTTGCTGGTTCTGCTGAGGGATACCCCGGACATGTAGATGGGAGATTAAAGGAAGCAAGAATGAACCATCCAAAAGGCCTCACACTTGATGACAGGGGAAACATTTATATTGCTGACACAGACAATATGGCGATCAGGAAAATAAGCGATGCAGGTAGCCTAGCAGTCTACATTTTCGTTTTAAAAGAATTGTAAAGAATGATTAACTTGAAAACTAAATCTGATGAGTATCATTAAACTTTCTTATAATTTGGTCAAAGTGATTGCTGTTGCTTCCTAAAATGGAGTAGAATCTTTGAACATATACCACTTTGGCCTACTTAATTCTCCGATTCTAAATCTGTTGATTGAAATTTGGTATATCTGGCCTATTTAATGAGAGTATATTTGGTGCTACTACTTTCCAGGGATCACAACAATTGCAGGAGGGAAAAAGGGACGTGGAGGTGGGCATGTGGATGGACCAAGTGAGGATGCAAAATTTTCAAGTGATTTTGATGTTGTCTATGTTGGAAGCAGTTGCTCCCTACTTGTCATAGACAGGGGAAATCAGGCTATCCGTGAGATACAACTGCATTTTGATGACTGCGCTTATCAGTACGAAAGTGGTTTCCCATTAGGTAAAGAAAACGGGTGAATTTCTTTTATGATATATAGTATATTACAACAGAGAAGCTTATGAGGTATCTCAAACACCGATGCAGGTATTGCAGTGCTTATAGCAGCTGGTTTCTTTGGATACATGTTAGCATTGCTACAACGACGAGTTGGCACTATAGTATCTTCTCAAGATGTAAGTCCAGTACTTTTATGCTTTTGCACTTAAAAATAGAGGTTTAACATTGGATGCCATCCTTTGGCTTCATTCCCTTTCCTAAAGTAGATATGAGAAACAACATTTACAATTGTTTTTATTTGGCAAGATACAAGAACTTGGCTAGAAGACGGGATTTTGCCCCACTTTGACAGACTTTTCATATGCCTAATAACAATGTGAGACAAAAGCACATGGATGCACATCACGTTCAAGACTACTGAAGTTTCCCCCTGTGCTACATTATCCTTAAGACAAACCACATTGTTATTATTCTTTAAATATATTATTTATCGTTTTCAGGATCAGAGAACTCTAAAGATGAGGTCTCAAAGTTCATTTGAAAAGCCATTGAAGTCTTCAGTGAGGCCTCCACTAATTCCATCTGAAGATGAAGAGGAAAGGCAAGAGGAAAGCTTCTTTGGATCTTTGGGGAAGTTACTGGCACAAACTGGAGCATCTGTTGTCGAAATCTTTGGAGGACTATTTCCTTGGTTCCAGAGGAAGTCGTGGACTTCTCAATATCAGCAGCAGGAACCGCTAATCCAGCAACAACAGAAGTACCCCAACACCTGGCCTATTCAAGACAGCTATGTGATTCGTGATGAAGATGAGGCCCCTTCTATTGACGCGAGAACCCCTACTCCACGAAAAACTTATGCATTCATGTCCAAAGATTCTGAAAAGATGCAACAGCTCAGACAAAGCCGTGCTTTCTACAATGGTTGGGATGGAAACTTTCAGCAGCAACCACCTCCACAGCATACGCAGACACAGAAACAGCAACATCGTCATCAGTATCATTCTTCGACACCACAGACTTATTATGAACAAAGCTCTGAGAAAACCAATGAGATTGTATTTGGTGCTGTTCAGCAAGATGGGGAGCGAGAATCCATGGTCATAAAGCCTCTGGATCATGCGAGTACCATGTATGAGCGTCGCGCCATCCGTTCTAGAATGAACTCTACAGGCTATGCTCATGGCCATTGATCATATATATAGGAAAAGAAGACATTTATATTTTCCAAATATGTTTTCTTGATGGCAACAATTTATGAAATGGGGTACAAAAGGGGTTAAAATATGTCTATTTGGAGAGTAGTTTGGAGTATTAGTATTTTAGTTTTTCCTAGTAGCAAAATCATTTAGTCTAGGAGAGGAGAGTTATATTGTAGTCCTGTGAAACTGGCTACAAAATTATATGGATTTGAATTGTTCCTCCTCTTCTCTTCAATTCTCTTGTCAATTCTTTTCTTTCTTCACAACAGTATATCTTCTTGTTTCTCAAAAAGGGCATTGGGAAATGGCAAGCAGCTATACAAGAAAACATCTTCTTAGATGATTCTCATGAATACTGAGCACACAGTGTCTTGCAAAACTAAGAAAGGATCATAGTAGAGGGGACGACTTCCCAATTACACTATGATACTTAAATTAGAAAGGGTTCAAGATCACATAAAGAACGTACAATGGTAAAAGCGCATTATTCATCGAGAATAAACTTCATAGGAGTACTGATGATATAGAGCATGAATCATAAGTTACTCATTCCCCTCCTAAAATATTCTTTTACACTAACTGATTGTATTCTAATGGGTTATGACCTATGCTGTTTTTAGCATATTGAAACCCCAAGATTTTTAGATGGGCCAATTCCTATCAGCTATTAGATTTAAAATTTTTTCTTTTTTTTTTTTATTAAGAGTCATATTTTTTTTTCATAAATAATTTACTTTTTACAAAATGTAAAATTAAAAAACACATGTTTTTCAAACCATAAAACTCAAATTCAAATTCAAGTAGAGCCATAAATGCCAAAGGAGGAGGAATGTGAGAATTTGGAAGCATTTGGACAAACATTCTCTGTCAAAAACACTCAAAACCATGAGAGAGAGGCCACAAGAGAAGAAGAAGAAAGAAGAAGAATGTTTCCAAATGTTTTTTCCTCATGCATGGTAGGTACACACTATCTATCATTCATTATTAATTACAAGAAATTCTTAAAGAAATAGAAAAAACAGAAGATGAGAGAATCCAAGTCACGTGAGCACGTGACCCACTAACGGTAAAAAAATTAACAAAGTATGTGGTTGGTGAAGAAGATGAATGCATTTTAGTACTAGCTTTTTTCTTTTTCTTTTCTTTTTTCTATATTAGCATTAATCTATTATAACTGCCATACATATATATACAGTACACATATGACAAGTGCCAGCTGGAAAATACAAAATTTTATGGAGGTAGATGAAGATCTGCCCTACAAATTGCTACAAGTTGGATCTCTGTCCCCCAAAAGCACCAAGAAATTGTGTGATCTCGAAAAATTCTATTAAGAACTCGATTCATAAATATAAATATAAACGTTTTGTACTATATTAAAACACATTATTTATATAATCAATACTTATACTTTTTATTAAATATAATTCATGTAAAATTTTTAAATATTAAATTTATAAATAATGCGACTTAATATAATTCAATCAGAGTCATGAATAAAATTTTACTTTCCATTCCATTCCATTCTCAAGGGTCACTCACTTATTAAAAAAAGAGGGAAAAGACTAGCTAGTTTTATTCTTGACAACAATCATGAATTCTATTGTTTGTTTTATTTGGAAATATATCTTCTCCATTTTGAGTGCCATTATTGAGCATTTCTTTTTAAATACTTTAATAAGATAGGACATGATATAATAGATTATAGATTATATAATTATATAAAACAATAGCCAATAAAGACAAGCTTATTAATATTGAATTTTATTTTAGATTATGAATTCAAATCATATCTAATTATATATCTTGTAAAAATAAAAACTATAGAAAATAATAGACAATAAATATACAAGACTTTTTATTGCAAAACATTATTTTAAAAAATTGTCTAATGTGTGTTGTCTAGTCAATATAATGAAAAAAATGAAATATAAAATTAACACAGACGATAATACAAATAAAATATATTAAATAAAATACTTAATAACTCATTAATATCATCAAAATTTAGAAAATCTTATACATGTGTGCCTCTAATACGCATTACAAAAACCCTTATTCCAATAATATCATAAACCAACCTATGAAATGTTAGTTAAGATGTAAATTATCGAATGCAATTTGCTTATAACTACCCTTTTTCCGTCCTTTTTTTTTTTTTTTTTTATCTTGGACAAACTCTTTTCTCATTTTTACTTGAGAAATTCAACCATCCATAAAAGGAAGTGAAAAATCAATGACAAAATAGGTTAGGATCTCCTGTATCACTTTGTGTACTACTTTCTAATTTGCTATATTTTATTAATAAAATTTAATAAATAAAAGATAAAACTTAAGAAAAAAAAATAAATTCTCAAAAAATATATTATAAAAAAATAATACATAAAGTGGTACACAAAATGGTTGTCGATAAAATGAGGGTTACATAAGGTAGTGCCTCTCTCTCTATATATATATATATATATATTAAAATAAACTTCCAAAATTTTAATACGTTTTTAATATATTGTTTAATTAAAATAATTAAATTATTTGATAGATACAAGTGCATAATATTTTTCATCATTGTTACATATAATGCAATTAATTAATTAATATATGATGAAATATGAAACAATATATTAGAGATGTCTAAAAAATGAACAACCATTGCATTATTATTATTATTTTTTTGGAGTGTCCATAACTCCACGATTTATGAACCATGAATAAAGTTTATTGGTTAAAAATATACCAATATAAATTAGTTAGAAAAAAATATATATGATTTGCTGTCGTCATTAATTAATTAATATCCCCTTCTTTCTTCTCCATCGCGCTCTATCTCAAATTCAATGATCGAAATGTACCCTTCCTTCTATCCCACTGGTTACGATTTTCCATTTCCGCCGGTTTCATTTCCTCCACCACCTCCGTCTCCGTCTCTATCGCCGTCATCGCCAGCTCCCTTGCCATTGCAATGCAACGGCGGCTCTGCAGCAGCTCCTCCCGACGGAGAAGATCGTATTTACTTTCAGAATGTAATTGCTCCGACATTCGTACCCACACACGAAACGGAATGGTCCACCGGTCTCTTCAGTTGCTTCGCCGGCGACCCCGATCACTGTTCGTTCCTCCTTCAATCATTCCTCTGTTCTATATTAATTCAAATTTTACATGCACTTGTTCTTTTTTATTATAATAATAATAATAATAACAATAATAATAAGAGAAATTAGCCATCCCTCTGAAAAATTTATTTTTACTTTTTAAATTTTAGACAATCTTTTATTTTTTATGTTTTTTTTTTTTATAACAGTAAATAATTTACAACATATTTGCAGCGGAATTCAATTACAAACTTCTGTTTGTTGAATATTGTAACATTTAAATTTAATATATTTCTGTTATCACAATAAAATCTAATTAGAATGATTTGATATTCAAGGTCGAATTTAAGCACGAATGGACTAAATTGAAAGGTTATAAATTGTTTTTTATTATAAAAATATTTTTAAAAAGGCTTTTAGTTCTTTTAGCAAGAATAGCTAATTTCTCTAATAAAAATAATAATAATTATTGGCTTTTTTTTATTTTCTTTTATGCAATGAATAAGTTGTTAATTTGTTTGGCTCAGGTATTCTAACAGCTATTTGTCCTTGCGTAGTGGCTGGACAGATTTCAGAGATTGTAAATGAAGGCAAAACTTGTAAGTAATTCATAATAAATCAAGCTCTTATTTGGATTTCTTTTTTATTTGAGAAAAAAAAAAAACTCATGAATAACTTGTAAGTAGTAACTACTGTTGCTTTTTTTCTACAAGAAAAAATTGTTATTGCTTCTTTATTTACACATTTTTTTCCTCCAAATTTATACAATCATGAAATAAAGGTTTCCTTCAAATTTATACAATCATGAAATAAATGCGTAAATAAGTCAAGTCGTTTATGAACGGCTGACAAACCACTCGATTCGAGCTCGTTATTGTTGACTGCAAATAGACTCGCTAATCAAACGAGCTTGACTAGATAGCTCGTAGAGCCTATCGAGTCAGAATATAATTTTTTTAAATTTATTTTAATTATTATATAAAATATATCTTAAAAAAAATTGAGTTTGAATTTAACACAAATAATCAAGCTCGAACTCAAATCAAAATTAATAAACTCAATTGAGCTCGAGTTGATCAAAAAAGTGTCAAGTCGAACTCGAGCTCACGGCTCGTTTACACCCCTATTCATTAATTATTTATAATTTTATTGGTATGCCAAATTATATTCAACATAGTGGTTTCTAGCACATTCTAGATTGCACAGAATCATTTGTATCCCTTTTATATACCACTCTCTATACCATTTCTATTTATAATATATTTTCCACTTAAGACTTATCATTTTCCTTTACTAATAAAATATATCAAATTTACTGAAATACAAAGTGTTACAAACTATTAGAACCGTTTTAAACATACAATATATACACGTGAGCCCTTCATGAGAAGAACAAATTTAAAAATCTAAAGATAAACTAATTTTTATAAATGTTGGTAGGCAATTTTCCCCATCCTATATATATATATATATGTGTGTGTGTGTGTTTTTATAAGATGAATTGATTTGAAAAGATTAATGATATGAGAATAATTTTGATGCAGCATGTGTAGAAGGAACCTTACTTTGCTTAATACTCAACACATTGTGTTGTTGTACATGTATTTACACATGCCATACAAGGTCTAAGATGAGACATCGGTACTTGTTAAAGGGAACAAATTCTTCAGATTTCATGACTCATTTGCATTGTATGTACTGTGCCCTTTGTCAAGAATACAGAGAACTCTATCGTTTGGGTTTTGATCCTTCCATTGGTAATCAAAATTTCTTCACTTTTTTTCTTCTTCTTATTGAATATATGTGTAAAACAAGTATAATGATAAATAAGGCTAAATTATTTGTTCTTTCAAGGATGGTTTGAAAATATGGAGAGAGATAGAAGAGCAGTTGCTGTGTTTAGAATAACACCACCAACTACTGAAGAAGGGATGCAGAGATAGAAGTCACAGATTCTCAGTCTAATATATACCATATAATACACCAACACGGTACGCACTTAGCATCAATAAGTGAAAGCAGTTTTGAAAAAGCATTCTTAGAATAGTTTCTCCGTTACTTAAAATACTGTTCTTAACTGTTTATAGGTAAGGGAGAACAAGTCCTCTAGAGTAGTTTATCAAAAATATCTTTTTTCAGTTTATTTTAAGTTAAAAACAGATATAAAGTAATCGAGAACATCTCAAAAATAGATTATAAGTTAAAAGCTGCTAATTTTAAGCATGGAGAACAGGAGTTTATACTTTTTTTCTGTTCAAAATTAGAGTTCTTGAATAAAGAATTGGAGAATCAACTTTGTATAGAGAGTGTTCTTACAATTGATGTTTAAAATCTGTCTCATATATGTCCAAGATTTTCAGGATTCTTGACTTTCTGTTTGCAGATAGTTTAGGAAGAAGGCATGAGAATGTCTGAAGAGCAAAATGATAGAAAGGTAGAGAGACAAATGCACGAGAAGAAATACAAGGAGTTTTCTCAATGAAGGATCATAATCTGCATTACAAATTTGACAACATCAACTGTGTCTGTGTTGATCAAATGACCTGCAATTTTGATCCTTAGAGATCGAACGGCTGCTATTTGTCAGAAAAGAGCTTTTCTCCGGTGATCATGCCAAGAGAGAAACCTTCCCTCTTTTCTATGTTTCAGATATCCCTCCGGAGAATAGGGAAGAAAAGAGAGATCAGTAACGAAGGAAAATCTGGTCTTACCTTCTAAGAGTATGGTGTTTGTATGCAGTTTCACTCTCTTTATACAATTATTTGACATACAATTTTCGTAGTTTTGGTTTGTTAACGACAAATGCACAAGGACATTGGCCCAAAATGCCATTAAAGAAAAGCTTATTTCTTTCTACTACTAAACTTCATTTTTCAGTTCTCGTGACAATGAACAGTTTTTATGCCCTCTTAGCAAGAAGAACTTATCGTGTCATTCTTAAAGCATCTAGTTTTGTACTAAATAGGCACTTTCAAAAGCCACAGCAATCATGTTCATCAACAGATGCTAAGAAAGTCATCAAAGCCACAGTTCAGCTCACTAGAGATTAGATTAACCAAGAAGATCGAAATAAACTGTTCCAACACTTCAGACTCCAGATTCATCAATACAGCAAATATTTACAGCCGGTAGATAAAGTAGGAAAGATGTCGGTACCTCATTTTCTTTTAGCTAGACCAACATTGCACTCCAACGACTCCAACGTGGAAGTTCTTCTAGAGATAGCCTGCCGAGAGAGCCCCATAATATTAGCTTGTAGCATCTTCTCTATTTTTGAACTGCTACTACTAGCAACTGAAAAATCAGCGTTCTCTTCCCCAACATCTTTTGCTTCCACGTTCAAGTTTGAGCCCAATGATTCCACCCCGTCATCAAAACTAATCAAATCCTTCAACTGGTCAACCTTCATCCTCTTGCTACTTTTGGAGTTACCAAAATCTAACAAAGATGGTTTTCTACAAGGAGTCTGATATTCTACAGTTGTAATCCTAAACATGAGAGATAGATTAGATAGGCTCAACTGGATGAGCCTTTTTAACAGCATACAGAGTGGTAAGTTAACAACTACGCTTCTGATGTCGAAGCAAAGCATCAATACTCGCTTGACCAGACTCGTTAGGTAGTCTTTCCATGTCCCGTTCCAAGGTAGTAGTCTCATTCCTCCCTGTCTACAGATATCAGTTTGACGTTGAGTAAGCAATCTAGTTAACGTTTTAACCACAAACATACAAGAAATACTTACACATGAAATAACATAGGGATGGCTGACAAATCCAACAACTACGCCAAGTAGTAAACAAAAGAGTCCAATACCCAGAGCCCAAGCAGTAGGCATCCCCAGACCTGGTAGAGATATAACATCCATGTTATTGTATCAAAAAGGTAAAGTACAAAACTAAACATGCATTCAGAAGCTCAACTAACCAAAAAATCAGAACTGAACTAAGATTATGCGACAAGGAAACAATAATAATTTTGTGCATCTAAGCTTTAAGGTAATACTATCCAGCAATATTTATACGAACTCGAACAGTTACCTGAATGAGAGCCACGTGGACAGTCCTCTGTCTTTAGATTTATCTGGCGAATTAATCTAGTACCACGGTCTGAGATCATTAGAGCACATCTCTCAGGAGCAAAGGTCAGCTGAAGATCATCAGAGAACGTAGCATTTTGGGCAAGGCCATCCGTTTTGCCAGTAACTCGAGAATTACCCCCAGCAATTGTGGTCACGCCTAAGCAATACTCCCATGATAAAGAACAAATTCAATGTTTATTAATCAGAGAGCAATGCATAAAGGATTGCTGAAGAGTTAAAATATCAGCTCATATTGGAAAATACTAGACCTACACCCGACTCTATTTATGGCAGGTGCATTATCACCAAAAGTAAAACTTCCAAAATCCCACTGCATTATTATCAGTGTCTTTATAATTTTAGCGTGCTAAAATACGCATATTAGTCATTTCTCAAACTCGAAAGTCCCTTACCTAAAAAGCATATGAACCTCTAATTCCACATTAATGGAAATTGTAACCCAAAAACCAAAAGTAGAACAATGTTCAAATATTTATATGCAAGTGCAGCCCATCTCTGAAAAGCAATAATCAACAATAGCTAACAATCACCTGATTTGCTAATCTTTCGGATGACATGATTAGACCGATCAGCAACATATATATTGCCATTATAATCAATCGCAAAGTTCTTGGGCTGATGAAACATTGCTGAACCCAATTCACCATCTGCATATCCCGCCGCGCCATTTCCCACTAGCTTCTTGATCACACCCTCTAGTACAAACAAAATATATTTTAAAAAAATTTGAATTAGCAAAAGAAAAACAAAAAAGAATTCAAGGACATCATAGATTTAACATCTCTACACACAAAAGACAAAATCTTTAGCTTTCCTTAAACCTAGTGAGCTATAATATAAGCAAGAAAATCTTGTCACAGTAACTTTACCTTTGGGGGAGGGAAAAGATAGGGTATACAAAGTACTACGGGAAGAATCAAGAATGATGAAATCGGATGACCCAAATTGAGGAAGGATCAAATGAGGATTGATATGCTGTTTATCGCCGTCGACGATTGTGCTGACTGTGTACCCATCTTCCAAGATGAATTTAGCCAAAACTACTAACAAAAAAAGCACAAAAATTCAATCAAAATCAAATGTAATTTGCAGTAAATAATACAAGTAGCAGTAACGTTTCTTTAAAAAAGATTTCAGTTTTATGAGAGTAACAAAGAGGAGAAGGATCTTTACCTTGATTTACAGTGACAGTGAAGGAGAAGGAGAGAATCAGCAGAGCTAAGGATGAAGCAGAAGCCATGTTGTCGATGACAGTGAATTGGAGAAGTGAGAGTCGAGCGTGATGTGGCTCCGGAAATGGCCTTGTTGGTGAGCTGTCTAATTTTTTGGTAACCCGCTTATACTCAAACAGTAACTTTAGGCTAACATATGTCATTCATTAGACTATTTTCTAAAAATTAAAATTGACTATTCGAATTTAAAATTTTTCACTTTGACATATCATGTGAAGAATTTTAAATGAGGGAATCAAGTTATTGGACCATACCCCTCTTATCGGGAGCTATCTAATAACGTAGTAAAAAAAATTTAGAAAATAATGCATCCTAATGCGTTGATGTTAATTTTAATTTTAAATGAGGGATAATTTTAATGAATTATCCCACCAATATTTTAATTGACCTGTAAATCCAGCGATAAGAAACATTGCTGCATTTTGCTCAGTTATATTTTTAACTTTATATGCGATTTTTGCCATTCCCATTTCTTGTTAAGTATTTAATATTTCATATTCACTTTTACCATCTGTATTCCAATTAGATATTGAATTTCCATCATAATTAGCAGTATGAAATTTTGCTCTTTCTTCATATTGAATATCTGGGGAATCGGTCTAGGATAATAATTCCTAGTTTCTGCTATCTTCCATTTATTTTTTGAAAATCTAAAGGTATTTCTACAAATTTTATTAATATTATTTTGTTCTATTTCTTGAGGCTCTAAAAATGAATCTTCTACCTGATTAATCGTTTGAATAACTTCATTTTCAGAGGAAAGACTATCATTATCATCACTTGAACTTATGTAATAATCATTCTCACCTAGTTGATCTATAGTATTAATTTTTGACGAACTTGGCAGATTTGAATTAATTCTATCTAAAGTTTGAGAAATCTTACTCAATAAAGGAGAAGAGGACTGAGGAATAGATGATGATGATGGCAGGGTTAGTTTTGCTTCATGATCTCTCGAAAGAGTACTAGGCTGGAAATGAGGAGATGAATGGCTTTCTGGAAACCTGGACATGTTAGTTCTAGGAATAGATTTAATATCAGAAGATAATGAATCTACTTGTTTAGCTATTGTATGTAAAATTTGATTAGAGTAATTATTTTGATGATATATTTTCTTTTTATCTTCCATTTGGATTGAATCATCACTTTCTTTTCCTTTTTTAAATGGGGATGCAATAATTTCACCATCGGGAGTATCTAAACGAATAGTTTGAAGTGGAGGATGTATTTGAGTAATTAAGCTTCCATCATTTAATTTCCATTTTTTTGCTAAACTAGTTTGGACATTTATATATGAAATCTTAAATGGATCTTCTTCAATTCCTAATTTTGTTGTGAAATATTCAAACCAACAGAAAAAATCAAAAGGAATATTTAGCCTATTAATATCATTAATCCATTCTTGCCTGATTCGTTCTTGATAAACAGGATCTAATTGAAAATAACATTTTCTCTTTTCTTCATTCTCGGGATCTAGAATATCATTTTCTAATGATTCTAAATCTATTTCTAGATTTTTATGAATAACATCGATCTCACCTTTCATTTGAGAAGCAGTTGGAGATAATGGAGGGGAAATTGATACCTCCGGAATAGGAGCCTTATGGTGTACATGAATCGGATTGGGCATGCTGAATGAATTTTCTGATTTTTCTACAAAAGAACTTCTATTAGGTTCTACAAAAGAATGTCTACTAGGTTCTAAGGGTATTGAAAATTTTGAACTAGATCCTTGTTCTCTCATTGAATTAAAGCGAATCAAAACATTACCGTTAGGTTCTTCTATTATTTGAGAAATTTCATTTCTTTCAATATTACGAGGAGGATGAGGATTTTCTATTTGAAATTCATCTGGAATAGTAATTTCATGTCATTTTAATCTTTTTGGAGTAAAAGTTTTAGACTGTTCTGCTTCAATATGAAGAAGAAGTGTCTCATCTCTAGATGTAGGAATCATTTTAAACCTTGGATTAAGTTGAGAACTTAATAATCTATAATAAATTCGATACATAACAACAAATTGTTCTGTAAGCTTTTCAAATTCATCACCTTGCATATGAATATCTAATACTAATGAATTCATAATTAATGGATCTGTTAAAGAAACAGAATAATTAGGAGCACAGTTGAAATAAATCGGTCCGTTGCAAATGTTAGTTTGAATCATAGCAAGTAGTGACGGTTTATATCTCTTTAATCGTTTATCTCTTAAAGCCAAATAAACTGGAGCATCTACTCCAATATGAACTAATGGTTTGACAGCTACTTGAATTAAACCATAATGAATATATCTGAAACCTTTTTCAAAATATTTGCTTAATGAAACTTTTGATAATAAAGGAATTGTTTGGAATTTCTCTTGAATATTCATTGTCTCTTCGTGAGTTTTCACAGAAAAAGCTTTTTTGAAATCAAATGTTCCTACCTTATAAATAGTTTCTATTTGTTCTTCAGGAATAGTCCAATCATTAAAATTATATTGAATATGTTCTTCCTTACTATGAACAATTCTTTTTAAATCTAAACTAGAGCTAGAAGAAAACATTCTCCTTACTAAATTTGCCATGATTATTGCATAAATATAATGCAGTGTATGTAAATGCAAATCCTAATGGGAACGATGGGACGACTGTGCTGGGAACACCATGGACAAGCAGGCTTACCAACAGACTTACCAGTTAACCAAACACCTTACCAACATTCAGATATGCAAATAAACACACTATATTATCAATATGCAAATAAAATGTGCAAATTATGGATGAGATAAAATGTTTTCCTAATGGCTCTGATACCAAAAGTGAACCAGGATAATAATTTAAAACTTAAAAATAAGAATACTGAATGAACAAATAAGTAAAAGCTTACTTGAAGATAAAACTTGATTTGAATTGAATGTCTTGTATTCAAATAAGATAAAAGATTTTGAAGGAATACAAAGGAGATTGTAGAAAATGTTTAGAAACTCACTCTGAACTAGCTTTTTTTTCTTTCTTCATTTGAGCTAGGCTATTTATAGGACTAAGAATTGAATTTACAGTTGAATTCTAACTTCATTTCATTTGAATTTGCAGGTACTGAGTGGAAAATGGGTCCCTCCATGAATATTTGTCGTGTTGATGGAGTCTGGGTCCCTCCACGTTGCAGCTCTTGAATTATTGGAGTGTAGGTCCCTCCACGTTCCAACCTTTGAATAATGCTTCTATTGAATGATTTGGTTTCCGATATTTTGAAAATCTGATTTTCAAATATATGCAATATTAATATGCATTTTACTATTTTATTTTATTTTACTCTTTTTATTTTACTATTTTATTTTACTCTTTTTTTTTTTTTTTAAAGTTCAAATGGGTCCTGAGCACAGGGCCCACCAAAAGGATCAGTAGATGAATTTTGTGATGAGTCAGGACTAGATACAGTTTGTTTCATTTTATTCTGGAATTCTTTGAATTTGAGAAATTCTTGAAACTGTTGTTCATCCTCTGTAGTTATTTTTGAAATGGAGGATGCTGATTTAATTGGCGTTTGAACAGTTACTTGGGTAGAAGGGCTTGTCTGTGTCTCTCCTTTGGATAGTTGTTGAATGCTTCGTTGAATCTTTTGGCCTGTCTGAATGAACTTGAGGACATTTTCTTGAGAGCAAAGCTCAATTGAATATCTTGTCCACCATTTAATCTTGTATTCCCTAATAAGTGATAGTGGATACTCTTTTGGATAAAGTTGATCTATTTTGTAACTCCAGCAGAATATCCAAGGAACTAGTAATGCAGCATAAAATTGCATTGGAATTGCATATTTTGGTCCAGTCATCTTCTTCATCCATGTTTGAATCCAAGTTGTGGAATGGGAGGTAGAATATCAGGTAGGCTTCCAAAATGAAGCCACCATTCATAGAACCAAATTGGAAAATCTTTGGAGCGATGTTGATGAAATATAAAGAACCAAGAATGATCAAAAGGTCTTTTGAAAAATGTACGATACCAAGCCATTCTGTAATCTTGGTATGTGTATCCTTGAGGAATGAAAGTTACTGAAAATTGTTTGGTTGACCAAATGGACGCCCATTCAGTGGGTTTGAAAACATGTTTAATAATACATTTTGAATAAGCAATTTTTTGAGGATTGTTTCTATCAGGTGTATGAGATATTTCAACAGAATTTGAATCAACTAGTATGAGTTCATAAAATGTTTGAGTTTTTAATGGGTCGTCAGGTAGCCATTGGCATCCCTGAGGAAGGATTCTTTGAAGTAAGGTTTGGAGAGTTTTAAATTCAGGAATTTCTAGGAATGAGGTCATCAATATATTCGTAACTACTGGTTTTGTAAAATATTGAGTAGAAGCAGAGGAAACATTTTGACTAGATGGAATAGGGTTTGGTGTTTTTTGAAGCTTGAATGAAGGGGTTTCTGCGGCCATTGAATAAGTCAAGGGAGGAAAATCCTGGAGTGCTTGAAACCTATTAGGTGTTTGAATATTGGAAGTAGATGGATGAGTCTTCATCTCATAGTCTTTAGCATTTTGAATCCGTAGTCTTTGAGTCTTATCCCTTTCAATCTGTTTACTCATTTTGAGTTGTTTCTGTAAGAAACTCTCGAGTCGTAAAAATCGGCAATGAATTGTTTGTTCCTTTGATATATTCAATATCAAAATCAAATACTGATAAAATTGCTTGCCATTGGGCAAAAATTTGTTTTGAAACTATGTTTTGAACATCTTTTTGTAAAACTTCTTTTGTCGACTTGCAGTCTATGCGTAAAAGAAATTTTTTTGTTGTATAAATCATCTTGAAATTTTGAAATACATAAAACTATAGATAAAATTTCTTTTTTTGATTGTTGAATAATTTTTTTTGCGGTCCGAGCCAAAGACCACTATGATACCTAACTAAATGCTCATGTGATGAATGTTCTAATTTTTGTTTTAAAATGCCTCCATATCCTATATTAGATGCATCTGTTTCTACTATCATGAATGCATCCGGATGTGGTATGGACATACATGGCAATATTTTTTGCTTTTTTCCTTTAACATGCTAACAATTTGAGTATGTTTTTTCATGTCCATGCAGGGTGGATTTTTTTTGCAATCTTTGATATAATGGGGCACAAATTTGCCTTAAATGAGGAAAGAAATCAGATATATAATTTAAACATCCTAAAAATCTTTGTAATTGAGTTTTATCTTTAATCTCATCAGGAAATCTATCGGCAAATTCTAATGCTCTATTTATTGGAGTAATTGTTCCTTTATAAATATTATGGCCTAAAAATCTAATTCTAGTTTGAAATAATTTAATCTTAGTAGCTGAAACTACTAATCCACTCTTTTTTATTACATTTAAAAAAGTATTTAAATGTTTGAAATGCTGATCAATTGAATCAGAAAATATCAAAACATCATCAATATAAACTATAGTGAATGTAGTGTAAGGATTGAATATATCATTCATAATTTGTTGAAATTCAGAAGGAGCATTTTTTAATCCAAAAGGCATAACATTCCATTCATAGTGTCCAAAAGGGACTGTGAATGCTGTCTTATACCTATCCTTTTCTGCAATTTGAATTTGCCAAAATCCTGATTTCATATCAAATTTCGAATAGATTTTTGCATTGTATAATCTTTTTAATAAATCCTTCTTGTTTGGAATAGGATATCTAATCCATTGTAAGACTTTATTTAATGGTTTGTAATTTATTACTAACCTAGGAACTCCTCTTTCTTTTTCTGCCTGTTTCATAACATAAAAGGCAGCACAACTCCAGAGAGATTTAGAGGGTCTAATTAATTTCTTTTCTAATAATGTTTGAATTTCCTTTTTACATACTTCTAACAACTCATGATTCATTTGAATAGGACGTGCTTTAGTAGGAATTTGTCTTTATGAAAATTCTTTTTCATAAGGTAAATAAACAATATGTTTTTTTTCTTTCCCAAAAAGCATTTGGAATATCAGCACAAACTTCTTTTTTAATTAAATTTTCAAAATCTAAAATTTTTTGTTGAATATTTGAACTTTTCAATTGTTCTATTCTTTCATATAAAAGATCTTCTTTTAAAAAATTAATTTTATTTTGAATTCTTTGAATAGTATTTACCTGCTGATATATTGAATTTCCTTGTAACATAAGTAATTCTTTATTTTTGACAGGAGTCAGAAATTTGAATATAACTTTATTACCCATTATTTTTGTGCCTAATCCATTTTGATTAACCCAAAAAGGATAAATTTGAGTGAGAAAAGGAGTGCTGAAAATGATATCAGTATTTAAATCTTCTACTATAACAAATTGATGTTTGAAACAATAATTGCCATTGCAAATAGCAGTTTTGACTAACTTACCTTTGACCTGTAAAGGCATACCATTTGCAATAACTAAGGATTCATTTGTCGGTACATAATATTTTGTGGGGACCAAACCATCACGGATGCAACTTTGGTCTCCTCCACTATCAAGCATAGCAGTGAAAGTAGAATTGAAAGTTCCTATTGAAATAGTAACATAGATATTCCACTTTTGAAAAGTAATCTTTTCAATTATTGAAATAAATTTAGAATCAGAGGGTTTTTCTGTTGGTATTGGAATTTCAGCTAAAGTGAATTCTGGTGATTGGATGGATGAATCAATAACTACATCTTTTCCTTTAGTAATTTTTGACTGTACTAATGCTATTTGAGTATCTAGTTCTAAATTTTTTGTTTCTACACTTAATACTCTATCTTTTAACTCCTTTATTTGAGCTTTTAACAAATTTATTTCTGTTTGTAATTCTTTTGTATTATTTTGCCTAATTTGAGGGTTCATGTGGGGATATCTTTCAAACATTTTTGAAATACTAAAGGGTTCAACTAATCTGACAGAACTAGATTCTTCTTTAAGAATCAAATCTTTTAATTTTTCTAATTGTTTTTTCTGAGCTTCAGGGGGAAGATCTTGAATTATATCAAAAATTAATTCTTTTTTATCCTTTACTGTATTAGAGTGTCTAATCATGTTAATTGTCTTACAAGCACAGGGAGAAGATAAATTACCTTTATCGGAACTTCCGAAACTTTGAAAATCATCTTGATTATCTTCTGATGAGTCATTTTGAACTAATGAAATACTTAATTTTTCTTTCAATTCTTGATCTAATTCAGGAAATTTATCTAGAATTTCATTGATCTTTTTATTACTTCTACAAACGTTTGCTTTATGACCTTTTTTACCACATTTATAACAAGTAATATTTTTGTAAGAATTTTTATTTGATTTTTTATAATAATCTTCTTTTTTGAATATCTAGGTTTTCGCTTTTTATATTTTTTGTATGCTAATAAGTTTTTCTTTCTTTGTGCAGAAGGGGCTTTGATTCCTTTAATTCCAAAAGCTTCACAAAATGAACCTAATTCTCTTCTTTCACTTCCATATTTAGCTTGAAATTTTAGTTCTTGACATGCTGATAAAGCTTCTTGTTTTATGAATGCAAATAATTGACCATAAGTCATTAGATTAAAATCGATTTGTTCTAAACCCATTTCTTTTTGAAGATGATTAATAATTCTTTGAGAAAATAAATTTGGTAATCCAGTAACAAATTTTTCTTTCCAAAATGGAGCATTGCAATCTGGTCGTTTGAGTACATACGTTAAAAACATATCTTTATACCATCTAAAATCAGTTAAAGTTGGACATCATAAATTTGTTAAAAATACTTTGGAAGAAAATAATTCCTCTTTTGGATTTCCAACAAAATGCATTGCAATTGTAACTAGTAGAAAATCACATGAATCATGTTGTAAAGATATATTTCCTTGTTCATCTTCTGTTTCTATTGTATGTTCTATTATTGACATTTTTTCTTGAAGTGTTAATGAATTAGAGAACAAGTCCTTAGAGTAGTTTATCAAAAATACCTTTTTTCAGTTTATTTTAAGTTAAGAACATATATAAAGTAATCGAGAACATCTCAAAAACACATTATAAGTTAAAATAAGTTAAAAGCTGCTGATTTTAAGCATGGAGAACAGGAGTTTATACTTTTTTTCTGTTCAAAATTAGAGTTCTTGAATAAAGAATTGGAGAATCAACTTTGTATAGAGAGTGTTCTTACAATTGATGTTTAAAATCTGTCTCATATATGTCCAAGATTTTCAGGATTCTTGACTTTCTGTTTGCAGATAGTTTAGGAAGAAGGCATGAGAATGTCTGAAGAGCAAAATGATAGAAAGGTAGAGAGACAAATGCACGAGAAGAAATACAAGGAGTTTTCTCAATGAAGGATCATAATCTGCATTACAAATTTGACAACATCAACTGTGTCTGTGTTGATCAAATGACCTGCAATTTTGATCCTTAGAGATCGAACGGCTGCTATTTGTCAGAAAAGAGCTTTTCTCCGGTGATCATGCCAAGAGAGAAACCTTCCCTCTTTTCTATGTTTCAGATATCCCTCCGGAGAATAGGGAAGAAAAGAGAGATCAGTAACGAAGGAAAATCTGGTCTTACCTTCTAAGAGTATGGTGTTTGTATGCAGTTTCACTCTCTTTATACAATTATTTGACATACAATTTTCGTAGTTTTGGTTTGTTAACGACAAATGCACAAGGACATTGGCCCAAAATGCCATTAAAGAAAAGCTTATTTCTTTCTACTACTAAACTTCATTTTTCAGTTCTCGTGACAATGAACAGTTTTTATGCCCTCTTAGCATGAAGAACTTATCGTGTCATTCTTAAAGCATCTAGTTTTGTACTAAATAGGCACTTTCAAAAGCCACAGCAATCATGTTCATCAACAAATGCTAAGAAAGTCATCAAAGCCACAGTTCAGCTCACTAGAGATTAGATTAACCAAGAAGATCGAAATAAACTGTTCCAACACTTCAGACTCCAGATTCATCAATACAGCAAATATTTACAGCCAGTAGATAAAGTAGGAAAGATGTCGGTACCTCATTTTCTTTTAGCTAGACCAACATTGCACTCCAACGACTCCAACGTGGAAGTTCTTCTAGCGATAGCCTGCTGAGAGAGCCCCATAATATTAGCTTGTAGCATCTTCTCTATTTTTGAACTGCTACTACTAGCAACTGAAAAATCAGCGTTCTCTTCCCCAACATCTTTTGCTTCCACGTTCAAGTTTGAGCCCAATGATTCCACCCCGTCATCAAAACTAATCAAATCCTTCAACTGGTCAACCTTCATCCTCTTGCTACTTTTGGAGTTACCAAAATCTAACAAAGATGGTTTTCTACAAGGAGTCTGATATTCTACAGTTGTAATCCTAAACATGAGAGATAGATTAGATAGGCTCAACTGGATGAGCCTTTTTAACAGCATATAGAGTGGTAAGTTAACAACTACGCTTCTGATGTCAAAGCAAAGCATCAGTACTCGCTTGACCAGACTCGTTAGGTAGTCTTTCCATGTCCCGTTCCAAGGTAGTAGTCTCATTCCTCCCTGTCTACAGATATCAGTTTGACCTTGAGTAAGCAATCTAGTTAACGTTTTAACCACAAACATACAAGAAATACTTACACATGAAATAACATAGGGACGGCTGACAAATCCAACAACTACGCCAAGTAGTAAACAAAAGAGTCCAAGACCCAGAGCCCAAGCAGTAGGCATCCCCAGACCTGGTAGAGATATAACATCCATGTTATTGTATCAAAGAGGTAAAGTACAAAACTAAACATGCATTCAGAAGCTCAACTAACCAAAAAATCAGAACTGAACTAAGATTATGCGACAAGGAAACAATAATAATTTTGTGCATCTAAGCTTTAAGGTAATACTATCCAGCAATATTTATACGAACTCGAACAGTTACCTGAATGAGAGCCACGTGGACAGTCCTCTGTCTTTAGATTTATCTGGCGAATTAATCTATTACCACGGTCACAGATCACTAGAGCACATCTCTCAGGAGCAAAGGTCAGCTGAAGATCATCAGAGAACGTAGCATTTTGGGCAAGGCCATCCGTTTTGCCAGTAACTCGAGAATTACCCCCAGCAATTGTGGTCACGCCTAAGCAATACTCCCATGATAAAGAACAAATTCAATGTTTATTAATCAGAGAGCAATGCATAAAGGATTGCTGAAGAGTTAAAATATCAGCTCATATTGGAAAATACTAGACCTACACCAGACTCTATTTATGGCAGGTACATTATCACCAAAAGTAAAACTTCCACAATCCCACTGCATTATTATCAGTGTCTTTATAATTTTAGCGTGCTAAAATACGCATAATAGTCATTTCTCAAACTCGAAAGTCCCTTACCTAAAAAGCATATGAACCTCTAATTACACATTAATGGAAATTGTACCCGGAAAACCAAAAGTGGAACAATGTTCAAATATTTATATGCAATTGCAGCCCATCTCTGAAAAGCAATAATCAACAATAGCTAACAATCACCTGATTTGCTAATCTTTCGGATGACATGATTAGACCGATCAGCAACATATATATTGCCATTATAATCAATCGCAAAGTTCCTGGGCTGATGAAACATTGCTGAACCCAATTCACCATCTGCATATCCCGCCGCGCCATTTCCCACTAGCTTCTTGATCACACTCTCTAGTACAAACAAAATATATTTTAAAAAAATTTGAATTAGCAAAAGAAAAACAAAAAAGAATTCAAGGACATCATAGATTTAACATCTCTACACACAAAAGACAAAATCTTTATCTTTCCTTAAACCTAGTGAGCTATAATATAAGCAAGAAAATCTTGTCACAGTAACTTTACCTTTGGGGGAGGGAAAAGCTAGGGTATAGAAAGTACTACGGGAAGAATCAAGAATGATGAAATCGGATGACCCAAATTGAGGAAGGATCAAATGAGGATTGATATGCTGTTTATCGCCGTTGACGATTGTGCTGACTGTGTACCCATCTTCCAAGATGAATTTAGCCAAAACTACTGACAAAAAAAGCACAAAAATTCAATCAAAATCAAATGTAATTTGCAGTAAATAATACAAGTAGCAGTAACGTTTCTTTAAAAAAGATTTCAGTTTTATGAGAGTATCAAAGGGTAGAAGGATCTTTACCTTGATTTACAGTGACAGTGAAGGAGAAGGAGAGAATCAGCAGAGCTAAGGATGAAGCAGAAGCCATGTTGTCGATGATAGTGAATTGGAGAAGTGAGAGTCGAGCGTGATATGGCTCCGGAAATGGCCTTGTTGGTGAGCTGTCTAATTTTTTGGTAACCCGCTTATACTTAAACAGTAACTTTAGGCTAACATATGTCATTCATTATACCATTTTCTAAAAATTAAAATTGACTATTTGAATTTAAAATTTTTCACTTTGACATATCATGTGAAGAATTTTAAATGAGGGAATCAAGTTATTGGACCATACCCCTCTTATCGGGAGCTATCTAATAACGTAGTAAAAAAATTTTAGAAAATAATGCATCCTAATGCGTTGATGTTAATTTTAATTTTAAATGAGGGATAATTTTAATGAATTATCCCACCAATATTTTAATTGACCTGTAAATCTAGCGATAAGAAACATTGCTGCATTTTGCTCAGTTATATTTTTAACTTTATATGCGATTTTTGCCATTCCCATTTCTTGTAAAGTATTTAATATTTCATATTCACTTTTACCATCTGTATTCCAATTAGATATTGAATTTCCATCATAATTAGCAGTATGAAATTTTGCTCTTTCTTCATATTGAATATTTGGGGGAGTCGGTCTAGGATAATAATTCCTAGTTTCTGCTGTCTTCCATTTATTTTTTGAAAATCTAAAGTTATTTCTACGAATTTTATTAATATTATTTTGTTCTATTTCTTGATGCTCTAAAAATGAATCTTCTACCTGATTAATCGTTTGAATAACTTCATTTTCAGAGGAAAGACTATCATTATCATCACTTGAACTTATGTAATAATCATTCTCACCTAGTTGGTCTATAGTATTAATTTTTGACGAACCTGGCAGATTTGAATTAATTCTATCTAAAGTTTGAGAAATCTTACTCAATAAAGGAGAAGAGGACTGAGGAATAGATGATGATGATGGCAGGGTTAGTTTTGCTTCCTGATCTCTCGAAAGAGTACTAGGCTGGAAATGAGGAGATGAATGGCTTTCTGGAAACCTGGACATGTTAGTTCTAGGAATAGATTTAATATCAGAAGATAATGAATCTACTTGTTTAGCTATTGTATGTAAAATTTGATTAGAGTAATTATTTTGATGATATATTTTCTTTTTATCTTCCATTTTGATTGAATCATCACTTTCTTTTCCTTTTTTAAATGGGGATGCAATAATTTCACCATCGGGAGTATCTAAACGAATAGTTTGAAGTGGAGGATGTATTTGAGTAATTAAGCTTCCATCATTTAATTTCCATTTTTTTGCTAAACTAGTTTGGACATTTATATATGAAATCTTAAATGGATCTTCTTCAATTCCTAATTTTGTTGTGAAATATTCAAACCAACAGAAAAAATCAAAAGGAATATTTAGCCTATTAATATCATTAATCCATTCTTGCCTGATTCGTTCTTGATAAACAGGATCTAATTGAAAATACCATTTTCTCTTTTCTTCATTCTCGGGCTCTAGAATATCATTTTCTAATGATTCTAAATCTATTTCTAGATTTTTATGAATAACATCGATCTCACCTTTCATTTGAGAAGCAGTTGGAGATAATGGAGGGGAAATTGATACCTCCGGAATAGGAGCCTTATGGTGTACATGAATCGGATTAGGCATGCTGAATGAATTTTCTGATTTTTCTGCAAAAGAACTTCTACTAGGTTCTACAAAAGAATGTCTACTAGGTTCTAAGGGTATTGAAAATTTTGAACTAGATCCTTGTTCTCTCATTGAATTAAAGCGAATCAAAACATTACCGTTAGGTTCTTCTATTATTTGAGAAATTTCATTTCTTTCAATATTACGAGGAGGATGAGGATTTTCTATTTGAAATTCATCTGGAATAGTAATTTCATGTCATTTTAATCTTTTTGGAGTAAAAGTTTTAGACTGTTCTGCTTCAATATGAAGAAGAACTGTCTCATCTCTAGATGTAGGAATCATTTTAAACCTTGGATTAAGTTGAGAACTTAATAATCTATAATAAATTCGATACATAACAACAAATTGTTCTGTAAGCTTTTCAAATTCATCACCTTGCATATGAATATCTAATACTAATGAATTCATAATTAATGGATCTGTTAAAGAAACAGAATAATTAGGAGCACAGTTGAAATAAATCGGTCCGTTGCAAATGTTAGTTTGAATCATAGCAAGTAGTGACGGTTTATATCTCTTTAATCGTTTATCTCTTAAAGCCAAATAAACTGGAGCATCTACTCCAATATGAACTAATGGTTTGACAGCTACTTGAATTAAACCATAATGAATATATCTGAAACCTTTTTCAAAATATTTGCTTAATGAAACTTTTGATAATAAAGGAATTGTTTGGAATTTCTCTTGAATATTCATTGTCTCTTCGTGAGTTTTCACAGAAAAAGCTTTTTTGAAATCAAATGTTCCTACCTTATAAATAGTTTCTATTTGTTCTTCAGGAATAGTCCAATCATTAAAATTATATTGAATATGTTCTTCCTTATTATGAACAATTCTTTTTGAATCTAAACTAGAGCTAGAAGAAAACATTCTCCTTACTAAATTTGCCATGATTATTGCATAAATATAATGCAGTGTATGTAAATGCAAATCCTAATGGGAACGATGGGGACGATCTGTCTTTGGGAACACCATGGACAAGCAGGCTTACCAACAGACTTACCAGTTAACCAAACACCTTACCAACATTCAGATATGCAAATAAACACACTATATTATCAATATGCAAATAAAATGTGCAAATTATGGATGAGATAAAATGTTTTCCTAATGGCTCTGATACCAAAAGTGAACCAGGATAATAATTTAAAACTTAAAAATAAGAATACTGAATGAACGAATAAGTAAAAGCTTACTTGAAGATAAAACTTGATTTGAATTGAATGTCTTGTACTCAAATAAGATAAAAGATTTTGAAGGAATACAAAGGAGATTGTAGAAAATGTTTAGAAACTCACTCTGAACTAGCTTTTTTTTCTTTCTTCATTTGAGCTAGGCTATTTATAGAACTAAGAATTGAATTTACATTTGAATTCTAACTTCATTTCATTTGAATTTGCAGGTACTGAGTGGAAAATGGGTCCCTCCATGAATATTTGTCGTGTTGATGGAGTCTGGGTCCCTCCACGTTGCAGCCTTTGAATTATTGGAGTGTGGGTCCCTCCACGTTGCAGCCTTTGAATAATGCTTCTATTGAATGATTTGGTTTCCGATATTTTGAAAATCTGATTTTCAAATATATGCAATATTAATATGCATTTTACTATTTTATTTTATTTTATTTTACTCTTTTTATTTTACTATTTTATTTTACTCTTTTTTTTTTTTTAAAGTTCAAATGGGTCCTGAGCACAGGGCCCACCAAAAGGATCAGTAGATGAATTTTGTGATGAGTCAGGACTGGATACAGTTTGTTTCATTTTATTCTGGAATTCTTTGAATTTGAGAAATTCTTGAAACTGTTGTTCATCCTCTGCAGTTATTTTTGAAATGGAGGATGCTGATTTAATTGGCGTTTGAACAGTTACTTGGGTAGAAGGGCTTGTCTGTGTCTCTCCTTTGGATAGTTGTTGAATGCTTCGTTGAATCTTTTGGCCTGTCTGAATGAACTTGAGGACATTTTCTTGAGAGCAAAGCTCAATTGAATATCTTGTCCACCATTTAATCTTGTATTCCCTAATAAGTGATAGTGGATACTCTTTTGGATAAAGTTGATCTATTTTGTAACTCCAACAGAATATCCAAGGAACTCGTAATGCAGCATAAAATTGCATTGGAATTGCATATTTTGGTCCAGTCATCTTCTTCATCCATGTTTGAAATCCAAGTTGTGGAATGGGAGGTAGAATATCAGGTAGGCTTCCAAAATGAAGCCACCATTCATAGAACCAAATTGGAAAATCTTTGGAGCAATGTTGATGAAATATAAAGAACCAGGAATGATCAAAAGGTCTTTTGAAAAATGTATGATACCAAGCCATTCTGTAATCTTGGTATGTGTATCCTTGAGGAATGAAAGTTACTGAAAATTGTTTGGTTGACCAAATGGACGCCCATTCAGTGGGTTTGAAAACATGTTTAATAATACATTTTGAATAAGCAATTTTTTGAGGATTGTTTCTATCAGGTGTATGAGATATTTCAACATAATTTGAATCAACTAGTATGAGTTCATAAAATGTTTGAGTTTTTAATGGGTCATCAGGTAGCCATTGGCATCCCTGAGGAAGGATTCTTTGAAGTAAGGTTTGGAGAGTTTTAAATTCAGGAATTTCTAGGAATGAGGTCATCAATATATTCGTAACTACTGGTTTTGTAAAATATTGAGTAGAAGCAGAGGAAACATTTTGACTAGATGGAATAGGGTTTGGTGTTTTTTGAAGCTTGAATGAAGGGGTTTCTGCGGCCATTGAATAAGTCAAGGGAGGAAAATCCTGGAGTGCTTGAAACCTATTAGGTGTTTGAATATTGGAAGTAGATGGATGAGTCTTCATCTCATAGTCTTTAGCATTTTGAATCCGTAGTCTTTGAGTCTTATCCCTTTCAATCTGTTTACTCATTTTGAGTTGTTTCTGTAAGAAACTCTCGAGTCAGAAAATCTGGCAATGAATTGTTTGTTCCTTTGATATATTCAATATCAAAATCAAATACTGATAAAATTGCTTGCCATTGGGCAAAAATTTGTTTTGAAACTATGTTTTGAACATCTTTTTGTAAAACTTCTTTTGCTGACTTGCAGTCTATGCGTAAAAGAAATTTTTTGTTGTATAAATCATCTTGAAATTTTGAAATACATAAAACTATAGATAAAATTTCTTTTTTGATTGTTGAATAATTTTTTTGCGGTCCGAGCCAAAGACCACTATGATACCTAACTAAATGCTCATGTGATGAATGTTCTAATTTTTGTTTTAAAATGCCTCCATATCCTATATTAGATGCATCTGTTTCTACTATCATGAATGCATCTGGATGTGGTATGGACATACATGGCAATATTTTTGCTTTTTCCTTTAACATGCTAACAATTTGAGTATGTTTTTCTGTCCATGCAGGTGGATTTTTTTGCAATCTTTGATATAATGAGGCACAAATTTGCCTTAAATGAGGAAAGAAATCAGATATATAATTTAAACATCCTAAAAATCTTTGTAATTGAGTTTTATCTTTAATCTCATCAGGAAATCTATCGGCAAATTCTAATGCTCTATTTATTGGAGTAATTGTTCCTTTATAAATATTATGGCCTAAAAATCTAATTCTAGTTTGAAATAATTTAATCTTAGTAGCTGAAACTACTAATCCACTCTTTTTGATTACATTTAAAAATGTATTTAAATGTTTGAAATGCTGATCAATTGAATCAGAAAATATCAAAACATCATCAATATAAACTATAGTGAATGTAGTGTAAGGATTGAATATATCATTCATAATTTGTTGAAATTCAGAAGGAGCATTTTTTAATCCAAAAGGCATAACATTCCATTCATAGTGTCCAAAAGGGACTGTGAATGCTGTTTTATACCTATCCTTTTCTCTTTTTTAATTAAATTTTCAAAATCTAAAATTTTTTGTTGAATATTTGAACTTTTCAATTGTTCTTCTATTCTTTCATATAAAAGATCTTCTTTTAAAAAATTAATTTTATTTTGAATTCTTTGAATAGTATTTACCTGCTGATATATTGAATTTCCTTGTAACATAAGTAATTCTTTATTTTTGACAAGAGTCAGAAATTTGAATATAACTTTATTACCCATTATTTTTGTGCCTAATCCATTTTGATTAACCCAAAAAGGATAAATTTGAGTGAGAAAAGGAGTGCCTAAAATGATATCAGTATTTAAATCTTCTACTATAACAAATTGATGTTTGAAACAATAATTGCCATTGCAAATAGCAGTTTTGACTAACTTACCTTTGACCTGTAAAGGCATACCATTTGCAGTAACTAAGGATTCATTTGTCGGTACATAATATTTTGTGGGGACCAAACCATCACGGATGCAACTTTGGTCTGCTCCACTATCAAGCATAGCAGTGAAAGTAGATTTGAAAGTTCCTATTGAAATAGTAACATAGATATTCCACTTTTGAAAAGTAATCTTTTCAATTATTGAAATAAATTTAGAATCAGAGGGTTTTTCTGTTGGTATTGGAATTTCAACTAAAGTGAATTCTGGTGATTGGATGGATGAATCAATAACTACATCTTTTCCTTTAGTCATTTTTGACTGTACGAATGCTATTTGAGTATCTAGTTCTAAATTTTTTGTTTCTACACTTAATACTCTATCTTTTAACTCCTTTATTTGAGCTTTTAACAAATTTATTTCTGTTTGTAATTCTTTTGTATTATTTTGCCTAATTTGAGGGTTCATGTGGGGATATCTTTCAAACATTTTTGAAATACTAAAGGGTTCAACTAATCTGGCAGAACTAGATTCTTCTTTAAGAATCAAATCTTTTAATTTTTCTAATTGTTTTTTCTGAGCTTCAGGAGGAAGATCTTGAATTATATCAAAAATTAATTCTTTTTTATCCTTTACTGTATTAGAGTGTCTAATCATGTTAATTGTCTTACAAGCACAGGGAGAAGATAAATTACCTTTATCGGAACTTCCGAAACTTTGAAAATCATCTTGATTATCTTCTGATGAGTCATTCTGAACTAATGAAATACTTAATTTTTCTTTCAATTCTTGATCTAATTCAGGAAATTTATCTAGAATTTCATTGATCTTTTTATTACTTCTACAAACGTTTGCTTTATGACCTTTTTTACCACATTTATAACAAGTAATATTTTTGTAAGAATTTTTATTTGATTTTTTATAATAATCTTCTTTTGAATATCTAGGTTTTCGCTTTTTATATTTTTTGTATGCTAATAAATTTTTCTTTCTTTGTGCAGAAGGGGCTTTGATTCCTTTAATTCCAAAAGCTTCACAAAATGAACCTAATTCTCTTCTTTCACTTCCATATTTAGCTTGAAATTTTAGTTCTTGACATGCTGATAAAGCTTCTTGTTTTATGAATGCAAATAATTGACCATAAGTCATTAGATTAAAATTGATTTGTTCTAAACCCATTTCTTTTTGAAGATGATTAATAATTCTTTGAGAAAATAAATTTGGTAATCCAATAACAAATTTTTCTTTCCAAAATGGAGCATTGCAATCTGGTCGTTTGAGTACATACGTTAAAAACATATTTTTATACCATCTAAAATCAGTTAAAGTTGGACATCGTAAATTTGTTAAAAATACTTTGGAAGAAGATAATTCCTCTTTTGGATTTCCAACAAAATGCATTGCAATTGTAACTAGTAGAAAATCACATGAATCATGTTGTAATGATATATTTCCTTGTTCATCTTCTGTTTCTATTGTATATTCTATTATTGACATTTTTTCTTGAAGTGTTAATGAATTAGAGAACAAGTCCTTAGAGTAGTTTATCAAAAATATCTTTTTTTCAGTTTATTTTAAGTTAAGAACATATATAAAGTAATCGAGAACATCTCAAAAACAGATTATAAGTTAGAATAAGTTAAAAGCTGCTGATTTTAAGCATGGAGAACAGGAGTTTATACTTTTTTTCTGTTCAAAATTAGAGTTCTTGAATAAAGAATTGGAGAATCAACTTTGTATAGAGAGTGTTCTTACAATTGATGTTTAAAATCTGTCTCATATATGTCTAAGATTTTCAGGATTCTTGACTTTCTGTTTGCAGATAGTTTAGGAAGAAGGCATGAGAATGTCTGAAGAGCAAAATGATAGAAAGGGAGAGAGATAAATGCAGGAGAAGAAATACAAGGAGTTTTCTCAATGAAGGATCATAATCTGCATTACATATTTGACAACATCAACTGTGTCTGAGTTGATCAAATGACCTGCAATTTTGATCCTTAGAGATCGAATGGCTGCTATTTGTCAGAAAAGAGCTTTTCTCCGGTGATCATGTCAAGAGAGAAACCTTCCCTCTTTTCTATGTTTCAGATATCCCTCCGGAGAATAGGGAAGAAGAGAGAGAGATCAGTAACGAAGGAAAATCTGGTCTTACCTTCTAAGAGTATGGTGTTTGTATGCAGTTTCACTCTCTTTATACAATTATTTGACATACAATTTTCGTAGTTTTGGTTTGTTAACGACAAATGCACAAGGACATTGGCCCAAAATGCCATTAAAGAAAAACTTATTTCTTTCTACTACTAAACTTCATTTTTCAGTTCTCGTGACAATGAACAGTTTTTATGCCCTCTTAGCAAGAAGAACTTATCGTGTCATTCTTAAAGCATCTAGTTTTGTACTAAATAGGCACTTTCAAAAGCCACAGCAATCATGTTCATCAACAGATGCTAAGAAAGTCATCAAAGCCACAGTTCAGCTCACTAGAGATTAGATTAACCAAGAAGATCGAAATAAACTGTTCCAACACTTCAGACTCCAGATTCATCAATACAGCAAATATTTACAGCCGGTAGATAAAGTAGGAAAGATGTCGGTACCTCATTTTCTTTTAGCTAGACCAACATTGCACTCCAACGACTCCAACGTGGAAGTTCTTCTAGAGATAGCCTGCTGAGAGAGCCCCATAATATTAGCTTGTAGCATCTTCTCTATTTTTGAACTGCTACTACTAGCAACTGAAAAATCAGCGTTCTCTTCCCCAACATCTTTTGCTTCCACGTTCAAGTTTGAGCCCAATGATTCCACCCCGTCATCAAAACTAATCAAATCCTTCAACTGGTCAACCTTCATCCTCTTGCTACTTTTGGAGTTACCAAAATCTAACAAAGATGGTTTTCTACAAGGAGTCTGATATTCTACAGTTGTAATCCTAAACATGAGAGATAGATTAGATAGGCTCAACTGGATGAGCCTTTTTAACAGCATACAGAGTGGTAAGTTAACAACTACGCTTCTGATGTCGAAGCAAAGCATCAATACTCGCTTGACCAGACTCGTTAGGTAGTCTTTCCATGTCCCGTTCCAAGGTAGTAGTCTCATTCCTCCCTGTCTACAGATATCAGTTTGACGTTGAGTAAGCAATCTAGTTAACGTTTTAACCACAAACATACAAGAAATACTTACACATGAAATAACATAGGGATGGCTGACAAATCCAACAACTACGCCAAGTAGTAAACAAAAGAGTCCAATACCCAGAGCCCAAGCAGTAGGCATCCCCAGACCTGGTAGAGATATAACATCCATGTTATTGTATCAAAAAGGTAAAGTACAAAACTAAACATGCATTCAGAAGCTCAACTAACCAAAAAATCAGAACTGAACTAAGATTATGCGACAAGGAAACAATAATAATTTTGTGCATCTAAGCTTTAAGGTAATACTATCCAGCAATATTTATACGAACTCGAACAGTTACCTGAATGAGAGCCACGTGGACAGTCCTCTGTCTTTAGATTTATCTGGCGAATTAATCTAGTACCACGGTCTGAGATCATTAGAGCACATCTCTCAGGAGCAAAGGTCAGCTGAAGATCATCAGAGAACGTAGCATTTTGGGCAAGGCCATCCGTTTTGCCAGTAACTCGAGAATTACCCCCAGCAATTGTGGTCACGCCTAAGCAATACTCCCATGATAAAGAACAAATTCAATGTTTATTAATCAGAGAGCAATGCATAAAGGATTGCTGAAGAGTTAAAATATCAGCTCATATTGGAAAATACTAGACCTACACCCGACTCTATTTATGGCAGGTGCATTATCACCAAAAGTAAAACTTCCAAAATCCCACTGCATTATTATCAGTGTCTTTATAATTTTAGCGTGCTAAAATACGCATATTAGTCATTTCTCAAACTCGAAAGTCCCTTACCTAAAAAGCATATGAACCTCTAATTCCACATTAATGGAAATTGTAACCCAAAAACCAAAAAGTAGAACAATGTTCAAATATTTATATGCAAGTGCAGCCCATCTCTGAAAAGCAATAATCAACAATAGCTAACAATCACCTGATTTGCTAATCTTTCGGATGACATGATTAGACCGATCAGCAACATATATATTGCCATTATAATCAATCGCAAAGTTCTTGGGCTGATGAAACATTGCTGAACCCAATTCACCATCTGCATATCCCGCCGCGCCATTTCCCACTAGCTTCTTGATCACACCCTCTAGTACAAACAAAATATATTTTAAAAAAATTTGAATTAGCAAAAGAAAAACAAAAAAGAATTCAAGGACATCATAGATTTAACATCTCTACACACAAAAGACAAAATCTTTAGCTTTCCTTAAACCTAGTGAGCTATAATATAAGCAAGAAAATCTTGTCACAGTAACTTTACCTTTGGGGGAGGGAAAAGATAGGGTATACAAAGTACTACGGGAAGAATCAAGAATGATGAAATCGGATGACCCAAATTGAGGAAGGATCAAATGAGGATTGATATGCTGTTTATCGCCGTCGACGATTGTGCTGACTGTGTACCCATCTTCCAAGATGAATTTAGCCAAAACTACTAACAAAAAAAGCACAAAAATTCAATCAAAATCAAATGTAATTTGCAGTAAATAATACAAGTAGCAGTAACGTTTCTTTAAAAAAGATTTCAGTTTTATGAGAGTAACAAAGGGGAGAAGGATCTTTACCTTGATTTACAGTGACAGTGAAGGAGAAGGAGAGAATCAGCAGAGCTAAGGATGAAGCAGAAGCCATGTTGTCGATGACAGTGAATTGGAGAAGTGAGAGTCGAGCGTGATATGGCTCCGGAAATGGCCTTGTTGGTGAGCTGTCTAATTTTTTTGTTAAACCCTTTATACTCAAACAGTAACTTTAGGCTAACATATGTCTTTCATTAGACTATTTTCTAAAATTTTTTACTTTGACATATCATGTGAAGAATTTTAAATGAGGGAATTAAGTTATTGGACCATACCCCTCTCATCGGGAGCTATCTAATAACGTAGTAAAAAATTTTTAGAAAATAATGCATCCTAATGCGTTGATGTTAATGTAAATTAATAGACGGAAATTTCAAAATACTCCATATTATTTTTTTATGATACCATAATATTTACAAGTTGCAACCAACAAATTATTTTTTATTTTTTCTTTACCCAAAAACTTTGAAATTGTGTATTTATTTTTATTTCGCCCCACTTCAACTAGTAGAGCTTGTAAAGAAGATGCACATTGTGAGAATAATTAAAGAGGCGAAAATGTCCATTCAAACTATCACCTTCACGAATTAACAAACTTTCATGTCAGATCAATATATGTGTTAAGTTGAATCCGAATATATATTATGTTCCAATTTTGGGGATTCAAGTGAGATTAATTTCAAACTTTGAAGGTCACATTGTACGTTTCTTGAAAAAAGTAAGAGTAATATTTATAAAGAAAAAAAAAACTCTCAAAGTTTGGTGTCAATATGATTAAGTATCCTATCATTTAACTTAGATAGTTAAATAGCCAAATAAATCGTTTGTTCCAAAGAACTCTTGAATTTTATTTGTCATCTTTAAAAATATAAATAATTTTCCCTTAAAGAAATAGAACATTTTTAATTGTTTTTTAGTATTAGAGTCAAAAGTTTTAATATATCCTATTGAATTTTGGGTTAGCTCCATTTTAGTTCTATTTTGTTTGGATATTTGACAATTTAGTATCATTTATTTGTTAATTTATATTTTAGTGTATTTTTATTTGCAATTTGACAATTTAGTACTACTTATTTATTTATTGATAATTAGGTGACCAAATCATAATTCCAACGAAATCAATTTTGCCAGGAATATTGTGGGTCACTGTTAAATGTGATGTTTTAACAGTTTGTAGATATTTAAACATAAAAATCCATATACTTTTTGATAATTTAATATTACTTACTTGTTGATTGATAATTAAACGGACGAATTATAATTATCATCAAATCAATTTTACTGAAAATATTATGGCTCATTGTTGTATGTGATTTTTTTACTGTTTGAAAATTCATCCATTTTTTAATAATATGGTAGAAGCAAAATGAGAATTCATATTTAAATATTTACAAACAATAAAAAAATCATACCTGACAGTGGTTCGAAATGATTGGTCAGTTAATTATCAATCAACAAACAAGTGGTACTAAATCGTCAAATGGCCAAACAAAAATGTACCAAAATGAAATGCAATAAATAAATAGTACTAAATTGTTAAATAACTAAATAAAATAGTACTACAATGGAATTAGCCCTTAAATTTTGAAATTCCAAGCCACCTAATTAAGATGAAAACTTAATTTAAGTACTCAATTATCTAAATACCAATTGCTAATGACTCCAAAACTTTGGGAATTTTTTTGAAATTATGCAAAAAGAAATGAAGAAAAAAGAAAAAAATTATTCCATCCTCATCCAATGAGACTTAAGTGACACACCAAACTCATGGACATTGCCACACTAGATCACTCTTCTTTAGGGAAAAAAAAGAAAAAAGAAAAAGAGTCGTCTTTGAGTGCGCATCAGCGTATGTTCTTATTTCTATTTCGCAAAGAACACACAGTAAAAATGCAAGAAATAATAGAGAAATTTCATATTATTTAATTCGATTAACAGCAGTCTTTTCTACTGTTGATGATGTTTTCCCTCAATTCTTCGTAAATTCATTCTTCAACCAGGCTATAAGGGAAAGAACACAACTTCACTTCTCCCTTTCTTCTCTCCTCCCTCAGTTTTTTCTTTTTTTCTTAACCCGGATCCAAATCTTGCAAACAACAGTATTTGATTACATAATCTTGTATCAGATCCTTATAGCCTTTTCAGATCTCCTAATTATTTGTTCCTGGTTTTTTCTCTCTAATTCATTCGGGGCCAGGTGGGTGATCCTGGATCTGATCGAGCTTTCCCGGAGTTTCTCAACAGACCCAATCATGAATCCCTTCTCGTCCGGCACGCGCCTGAGGTTGGTTACTACAACTACTGTTTTTCACTTCTCTGCTACCATTCATTGTTTGGATCACCAAATGGGTTCTCGAGTTGGTCTTGAATTTTGCTCAAAGTTTGGATTTTGAGCTCGGCTTAATTTTGGGAATTCGGTGCATTTGCATTACTTGATTGTAATTGGACTTGGAATTTCATTCATGAATTTGGTTCGGTTAATCTGGTTGTTATGCACTTATTACCCCAAGTGTTTTTTACCCCATTTTTCTAATCATGTTATTTTGTGGAACTTAAAAACCCTTTTTCGTTTTGAGAAGATTAGTGTTTGGTAATGACGTTAATTGGCAACTAAACTCAGTCTGAAGATAAATGACCTAGACAATGTGAGCAAAAAAGCTAATAACTATAGCTATATGTTCATAACTTTTTGATTGATGATGCTAGTAGAATATCGGGAATAAAATTGAATTGCATCAGAAAAGGCATGGGTACCAGAAAGGTCGTGTTGCCAGTATAGTACACACTCAACATTATACTTTGTAGGAAGTGATAATGTCGGAGTAGCAGTCATCCCTGTGAGACTAGGTGTCTACCTCCCAACAACACCAATGTGAATGTGTGGGAAAGAGTTAATAGATTGGGTAAAGGCATTGATATATACAATTCAATGAAGAAAACTGAAGAAATGAATATGATCACAGCTTGTGGAGATGGAGGATGTATGAGTACTGAAATATCAGGTGGTTGGGGCTCATTTCTTTTTTCAAACTTTAATTGCATCAGAAATATCATCTCGAGATCTTCACTTGTCCAAACTAATTTTTAACTGTGCTAATTTTCGCTTTTCCCCTGTCTTCGAAATAAATGTTTGCAAAAGAAAGTGGTTCAATTGACAGAAGTCTCTGAGAGCCCTCAGTTTTGGCTATTGGGCTAAAAGTCTACATGTGTCATTTAGATGCGCATTTCAATGTTATAGGTCTACTGCTTTCTTCTCTTTTAACACTTGAGGCTTCTCTACACTTGATATACCTAGAGCTTCCTGTCATAAATGTCCCATGATACTTTCAAAATGCATCAAATTGTGAATACAAGATCATGATTTAGTTTCTGATTGGTATCTGAATTAGTTTATTGACAAGCCTTTCAGTAGCTAGCTCCTCAGGGAAGCTAGTAGCATAGGCCAAACATTTGAATAAGCAAGAATCTTTTTCCATTCTTAAAGTTACATTTATATAGCTATGCTGGATATCTTTTGTGTTTCACCATATTTACATTTCTGTTATATACCAGTTTATCTTCTATTCTGCTCTGAGAATGCTGGAGCTGCTTCAGAAAGATATATGTTGCAATAAACCCATTTCCTTTTTTCTCCCCCCACCACCCAAGTAGGCAGAGAAATTCTGTGAGGGCTTGTAAAGTTCCAGCTCTCATTTTTAATCCGCCTCACTGTCCTTACTGTAGTCATTATGTTCTATTTTTCTCTATCAACGCCTTTTTGCTTATTACTACCTCCGTTTCATAATATAAGGTTAAATTGCCATATTTGGAGTTTCATATTATAAGGTGATTTCCCTTTATAAACTTTTTTCCCGAGAATATCCCTATCCAATTAATGCATCACTACCTCGTAATTTCCAAAACCTAAACTCATTCATATTTGATAAAAGCTTGAAATATGGAGAGAGGAGAGAGAAGATAAAGCCTTGAAAGATGGAGTTATTAAATTAATACAAGGGCATTAGAGGTATTTTACTCTAAAAAACACATCGATTGTAAATTTTTCTTAATTTGTGTGAAATACGAATAACTTTATAGTATGAAACAGAGGCAGTATTTGTTATTCTTTTGGTGGTGACCTGCAGGTGGGTTGCTAAAAAATGCAACTTAATTGAATTGAGTTTCTGTTCCACTATTAAGTCCGGCACCATAATATAACTCTAATTTCCTATCACCTATTATTTCCTCCTGTCTGTGCGCATTTGAGCCTATGTATGATTGCACGATTATAAATGTGGGAGACCTTGTCATGACTATTCTAATTCGGAAGTGGGTCATTAATTTCCTTCTAATGTAAACCTGTCCAGAATTAGATAACTTGAAAATGTAGTTCATCACGTTGCATGTGCTTACATGCAGGGACATGATTCGGGCAATTCGTGCTTGTAAAACTGCAGCAGAGGAGCGTGCTGTTGTAAGAAAAGAGTGTGCTGCTATTCGTGCTGCAATTAGTGAAAATGATCAAGATTATAGGCATCGTAATATTGCGAAGCTCATGTTTATTCACATGCTCGGATATCCCACGCATTTTGGTCAAATGGAATGCCTGAAGTTAATTGCATCTCCTGGATTTCCTGAGAAGAGAATAGGATATCTTGGCCTTATGTTGCTTCTTGATGAACGGCAAGAAGTTCTGATGTTGGTTACAAACTCAATTAAACAGTATCCTTTACAGACTGCATTTTGTTTATTTTGTGTTTTCTATATGCTAATACATATCTCTGTTCCTGAATCACACGAAAGTAACACAAAACCTCAACGGTTGGTTCCTTCATTGCAAATTTGTCCAAAAATTGCAAAGCTAGAAATTGAGAGAGCCTTTATATGCTTTACATTAGTTTAAATTACTACCACTTGCTCATTGGCTGGATCATTATAAGAATAATAAATGTCAATACAGATACCTTAACGTGCACATAGAGATCTTAATCATACCAACCAATATATTGTTGGGCTTGCTCTATGTGCTTTGGGGAATATTGGTTCTGCAGAAATGGCTCGTGACCTTGCCCCAGAAGTTGAAAGGTTGCTGCAGTTCAGAGATCCAAATATCAGAAAGAAAGTAAAGTTTTCCTGACACTAATGAAAATGTGGTTTCTGTCTTACTCTTCATTTTTTCATTCAGCCTTTTGTGTTGGTGGGAAGTTTCTGTGAAACTTCACTTCTAAATGGGCATGCTTTTATTAAGAAGATATAGCATATGGAAATGTAATAACTGAAGATGAAACCTATTAAATATCGTTAGATACCTCATTTCCTCCATTCTTGTCTGTATTTTTGAGTTTTGTTTTTGTGGTATTAATTAAGTTTGCCTATAATGTAGGCAGCCCTGTGCTCCATAAGGATTATCAAGAAAGTTCCAGACCTGGTAGAAAACTTTATGAACCCAGCTGCTTCTTTATTGAAAGAAAAGCACCATGGAGTTCTGTTAACAGGAGTACAACTGTGTACTGATTTATGTAAAATCAGTTCAGAGGCCTTAGAGTATTTCAGAAAGGTACCACGATCTTTGTACTGAAGTTTGTGTTTTTCATTTCCTTGAAAATTTCTATATGCTTCAGTTGTTCCAATTACTCTCCTAGTCTGAGAATTTTAATCTTTGTTATCCCCCTCTCTTTATGTGGTTCTAGAAATGCACAGACAGTTTGGTGAAAGTGCTAAAGGATTTGGTGAACAGTCCTTACGCACCAGAATACGATATCTCAGGGATCACAGACCCTTTTCTGCATATCAGATTGCTTAGGTTTTTGCGTATACTAGGACAGGGAGATGCTGATGCTAGTGATAGCATGAATGACATTCTTGCGCAGGTTAGTACCGTACTCTGTCATCACAATAATTCTGAAAGTTTTGCTTTTCTTTTTTCTGGGGTTTATTATTTTTTGCAAGTGATTTTGTTCTGTTTGTTTTGTAAAACATCCCTAATCATTGCTCTATTTACTTTACCTTTCAGCATATTATAAATTGCCCTGTAAAAAGTTGTTTGTTTGACACTAATGTACCCTGTTATCTTCATCTCATGTTAAAAGGAAATAGAATGAGTTTATAGTTTGAAAGGATTAAAAGATTTAATGGGAAACTTATAGCACTGTGGAAGCATCGGATAAAACGCTACTTATTCCATAGGCTGTTGTGTAAAATGGAGCATAAGAAAGGTAATCATGGGACATGTTGGTAGCTGAGGGAATATTTTTCTGGAAGGATTTTGAGATATATTAACTATGATTTCCTCAACCTTTTTTGACATTCTGTTATTGGCTTGTGACTCTCTTGTTATCAGCATTGCTGCTGGGGCACCTTATTGCCATTAATTAGTGACAGAATAAGGTTAGGCAACAAATCCATGTTTCAGCTCAGATCTACAACCTTGAGCTGGAAAAGAAAACAATCAAATTTCTCCCCACTAAACTTTTCAATGGTTGTCAACTGCATTTGTTATTACTTAGTTTTGGGCCTAAAGAGTATGTTCTGAGGGGGAAGACAAACCGAAACAGGATAAGTGAGTCTCTTGGCGGATTATTTAGATATTACATCATGGAAGTTGATTATGTTTCAGCCACCTTCATTCGAATATTGTGAATGGGGCTTTCTGTTCAGCATTGCTTGAATTACTTGAGCCAGTGTCTTTCCTTTGCATAATAATGTTGATAAAACTCATATGGCGAGCAGTTATTTATCTGCTTTATTCAAATATAAGCAGGCAAGCAAAATTTCCTTTATACTTGCTTAAGGCATATAACATCCTTCCTTCATATATGGAGTCCTTTTCATATAGTGCGCTCATCAGCTGAGGGTCTTATTAAGTTTCTTTATATAGAACCCAATGGCTATATGAATGGATTTTTTACATATTCTCCTTAATCATTGTCTATGGAAAAGGATATTATGCACATTATAAATTTGAATTTTCTCAAAGCTGTCAAAATCAACATTCTGGACTCTTCTTTAGGTCGCAACAAAAACAGAGTCAAACAAGAATGCAGGGAACGCTATCCTCTATGAATGTGTTGCTACCATCATGAGTATTGAGGACAACGGTGGTTTGCGGGTACTTGCCATCAATATCTTGGGGAGATTTCTGTCCAACCGTGATAATAATATCAGGTTAGCTTCATTGATTTGATTGTGGAAATGATATCCTGTTTGCATAATTTTTTCCAAATAAGTTGCTGTGGTCTTCGTTTCCTATTTGCTAATAGGATAAGCAATTGAATTTTCAATATATTAGAGTAATAGAGATTCGATTTAATTTAGTCAATGTCCTATATGGACAGACCTTTTCCTTTCACTGTCTTAGTTTACTCTTTGGTTCTTTGTTCCTTAATATTTAGAACCGCCAAAGACGGTGAGATTTTATAACAGTTGAGCAGCTTGTCCTCTTCCATCTTATGGAGTTAAAATTTAAAATTGTCAGATACGTTGCTTTAAACATGCTTATGAGAGCTATTACAGTAGATAGCCAAGCAGTACAGAGACATAGAGCAACTATTTTGGAATGCGTTAAGGTATTATCCTTTTACTTTTGTCTTTGTGTCATAAACAATTGAGAATTGCCATTTTTCTTGCTGTTGCTACTTTTAATGATATACTTTGACATCTTAACCCAGATTTCACCAACAAGCCATAAATCCTTTGTGCTTGCATCCTCTGACACAATGGTTATTGACAGCTTTCCAAAGCTAAACTAATCCCTATCATTCAACAGTCAAGACCATTCTTTTGTTGTGAAAATTAACCAGGAGAAACTGTTTCAGCAATCTTAAAAAACAAAAAAGGGGAAAAAGTTCTTTTTCACTTTGGGTCCCACATCTCTTGCAAACAATTTTCACTCTCAAGAAACCCAAGTAAAAATTCCCACTTCTTTCAAGCTAAAGCTCAATTCATTTAGAGTCTTAGTTTTATAATTTATCTCGTCTTTGCTTTATCCTGGTCATATCTTATGATATTGTTCAATCAACCAGTCTCAGGTATAGAGTTTTACTGAAAAAATTGTTCCATAATTCAAGTATCTGAGATATAACTGTGGAAATTCACATCTTACTATTTTCAGGATTCAGATGCCTCAATTCGTAAAAGAGCCCTTGAGCTTGTGTATCTTCTGGTGAATGAGAGCAATGCAAAGCCTCTGACAAAAGAGTTGATTGAATATCTGGAAGTAAGTGACCCGGAGTTCAAAGGAGATCTTACTGCCAAAATTTGTTCAATTATTGAAAAGTAAGTTTAAATTTCACAGATAATGAAAATTAGGTTTTATTCCCTAATGTGTGATGCTGTGGGGTTTCATTTTCTTATCATTACCTTTTTTTAGTCCATCCACCTGTATAAGTAATTCTGAGTACTGAAATAAAGTTCTGACAATAATTTGTGGTCACTTAGTTTGTTGGGTTGAGCGGTAGTCCTACACTGTGGGCCGCGGGGACTGATTTTTGTAGTTGATGCTCCAGGACAACAAAGAAAGATGCTAGTGGTGTTGGATTTACTGCGCTTAGACTAGCAATTACCTGGCACCTTAATTTCTGTTTTCAGATGTTTTTCTGTCAAACCATGATGGCGACATATGATCTCTATGATGCTGTGGTGGGGTTGATGAGGAATCAAAATACTGAAATTAAGTTCAATGTATTCTGTTCGGACATAGTTGGCATTTCATGGTCTACTTATAGCTACCTTGTTTTGCAGGTTCTCACCGGAGAAAATTTGGTACATTGATAATATGCTTAAGGTTCTCTCTGAGGTAGACATTCTTTCCTGACTGTTATGTTTGTTGATTTTAGTAATTCTATCATTCTGGTCTTTTTCATTACTCTTTCATATAATTTCAAAGTGAGCCAAATTATATGTTATTTTACAGGCCTCTCTCTTGCTCTTTGTGCCTGTTGGTGCAGAGAGGGGGAAAGAGATAAGTGACCTTGGTGGATCATATAATATGTTGCCAAAGACTCCTTGTCTACTTATCAAAATATAGTATACTGATTATTAGGCCCAATGCCATTAATTTTAACACTAACAAATTAGTTCTTAGTTACTATGTATGCCAAAAGAACATGTAACTTTATGAAGCCTTCCCTGTCTCCCAGTGCCTGCAAGTGCAGGCTGGGGACTACCTAAAAGAAATTTTCAATCTTGGTGGATCATATAATTTGGTGCGCAAGATTCCTATCTACTTTTCAAAAAATATAGTACGCTAACAAATTACTTCTCCTTTCTGAATAGAATGTCAAACTTCCAATTTAAGTCACTGCAAAATAAATGTTCACTTTCCTTAAAAGCAAAGTTTTAACATTACATTTAATTGTATAGTTTACTAAAAACCATTTACTGGTTCCAAGTGTTCTCCGCTTTAACAAGCCAGTTTACTAGTACAAGGGTCCCCGAAGTTTCCACCTCCCCTGCTCCCTTCCCTCTTCCTTTTCAAGTTAGCTCCTCCTGGAAAGTCTTTTCTTCCACATTGTCCAAGAACATGCAGTTTCAAGGTTTCACTGTCACACCTGTATCTCATGGATCCTTCTCATGCGGAGAAACTAGAACTCTCTAATAGGGTCTTAGATATATCTCTTTCTATTTTGCTTCTCTCCCTCTCCCTTTCTCTATGAATGCATGTAAGGTCATATGTTCTTCATTTTCTGGGTTGGGATTGTTCATTAGTTTTCTTGCCTCAGGCAAACATGTGTTCTCATGTATTATTTCTCAAAATAAATTCATATTAAACTGAAAAATGTATGGGTGTTACTCTCATCCAAGGGAGCTTACATTTTGAAAATCTTTTAATTCTATGCATGTATGGGTTTTTGCTCACGGCTGTGACTTGAAAATGTTCACCATAATTGTGCCTACTATTTTCATCTAATTAGCCTTGCAAATGGATGATATGTTATTGGTTTCCAATAAGCATTCAATTAATAAGGTTCTTTTGGATTGACAAAACAAATCTATGCATCCCATTGTTTATTTTTTCATGAGATCAGACTCGTAACTCACTGTAAGCTAGAGAGATATTTGAGTTTTACAGCCCACAAGCATTTTGTGCTTTTAATAAATCTGCTTTTGTCTCTTTTTATTACTTTTAAACAAAACATGCATCTTCTCCATTGTCAAAGACCATGTCATTCGCCTATCAAACTGGTGCTAGACCTTAGACATCTTATTCATGTCTACTCGTTTGCTACTGATCTTAATTAGTATGATGTACTGATCTTTTTGGTTCGTTTCCCAGGCTGGAAACTATGTAAAGGATGAAGTGTGGCATGCCCTTATTGTTGTCATTACTAATGCATCTAACCTTCATGGATATTCAGTAAGGTCGTTGTACAGAGCAGTCCAAACAACAGGAGATCAGGTATCTTAATTTTCATTATCAAGATATACATGTAATGAGATTCTCTTGATTCTGGATGGTTAGAATAATGTTTTTATTGTTTTCTTCTGCATTGTTTCATCAGGAAACGCTTCTGCGGGTTGCTGTTTGGTGCATTGGAGAATATGGTGATATGTTGATCAATAGTGCTGGAATGCTTAATATAGAGGAACCAATAACAGTGAGTTCATGATGTTCAATCTTTTTAGCAGTGTTGAGTTTTTCAATGGTTGTACCTGCACATGCAATGTGAACTAAGTAAAATTGACAGATTAAAGTGATGAGTCCATGTCTTTTTCTGGAATATAATCTGCAAGATTCTTACCAAATATCATTTCAGGCATAATAGGGCACATGGATGGTTTTCCTATTCTATGAGTTTTAAAACCTTTGAAGACTTGGGATGAATGTTACTGGCTGTGTAATGGCTGTCTAAGCCTCCCCCTTTTCCCATTCTACTATCTTTCTTTCTAGTTATCTTCCCTCCTGCACCCCCCAACTCTCCCTTTTTCTGTGGAGGTGTGCATAGGTGGGATTGGTGGTACTTACATATTCTATCCCTATTATTTGTGCAATGAACTAATTGCTCTTTCCGTAGACGCATCCTTGAGCTAAGACAACTTTCTAGCCGTAGAATAGTTGTGGCTTTGTCATCCTTCTCTACATATGTGGCTTCCTTTTGTGGGCTTGCTTGATTGAAATTATTTGAGTGGAGCAGGTTACAGAATCAGACGCCGTGGATGTCATTGAAACCACCATCAAACGTCATTCTTCGGATCTCACAACTCGGGCAATGTGTCTTGTTGCTTTGTTGAAGCTATCAAGTCGTTTTCCATCTTGTTCACAGTATGTCTTTCATTCTGTTTCCCTATTATATGATGTTTTTTGAACTCCTATATAACTTCTCTGCTAGGAGAGGAGACCTGAATGTTTTCAGCTCGGCCCCAACCAACAACCCCCCCCCCTTTCTGCTGGTGAAAGTTTTGATAAAATCATTCTTTGCCATCCTTTTTAGTATTCTTTCATCAGTTGAAAATTTTGTTTGGACATGGAATGGAATACAGGAGGATAAATGATATCATTGTTCATTACAAAGGAAGCTTGGTTCTTGAACTGCAACAGAGAGCCATTGAATTCAGTTCTATGGTGGATAGGCATCAGAATATCAGGTATCTCTCTTTTCTATCTATTAAGAGGCGGGGCCTTTTGTGTCATCTTTCCCTTATCTTAGAATTCTACGCGGATGCATATGGCCAGGTCTGCTCTGGTTGAAAGAATGCCAGTCCTTGATGAAGCAACATATAGCGGAAGGAGAGCTGGTTCTGTGTCAGCTGTTGCTTCAACTTCACAAGCTGCTACTCTTAATCTTCCTAATGGAGTTGCGAAAACTGCTGCTGCTCCTCTTGTTGACCTACTGGACCTTAGTTCAGATGATGTACCCGCACCTAGCTCTTCTGGTGGAGATTTTCTTCAGGACCTTCTGGGTGTTGATCTGGCACCAGCTTCTTCACAATCAGGTGACATAATCACTTTACCATCCATGATACTATTTACAATCAATTATTACATGCACATATGAAGAAATATAGAGTATTTTAAGTCTAGAGTATTTTAAATCTAGCACATTTTTTAAGACTGCACGTTACTGCTTCTGTTTCAGGCATAAATCAGACCCAGAAAAGTGGGAACGATGTCCTCCTGGATCTTCTGTCCATTGGAACTCCTCCGGCCCAGAGTAGCACTGCTATACCTGAAATTTTGTCTTCCAATCAAGACAACAAGAGTCCAATAAATATTTTGGAACAATTATCCTCACCTTCTGCACCTTCAGGACATGTCTCATCTCCTGCAAACTCTCCTATGGTGGATTTATTGGATGGTTTTGCTCCAAAGCCACAAAAACCTGGTAAATGCTTAATATTTTCTTGAACAGTAGATCTTTTGTTTATGAAAACAATATTCAGATTCTTCTTTCTTCTTTCACAGAAGACAATGGTACAGCTTATCCATCAATCACTGCATTTGAGAGCAGTTCCTTGAGAGTAACATTCAACTTCTCGAAGCAGCCTGGAAACCCACAGATAACACTTATTGATGCTCTTTTTGAGAACAAGACATCTAATTCGTGCACAAATTTCATATTTCAGGCAGCAGTGCCAAAGGTAGTATCTTGTGTAATGTAATCAGTCATGCTCATCTATGTTATGAACTTTGGTGACACTGTTTGATTTTTTCTACAGTTTCTTCAGTTGCACTTGGATCCTGCCAGCAGTACTACACTTCCTGCCAGTGGTAATGGATCAATCACTCAGAAGTTAAGAATTACAAATAGCCAACACGGGAAGGTAAGGAATCCTCTGTGTTGCAGTCAGTCTCGTGGGACTCATACCTGAAATCATGAGAAGTTATTCTTTAACATTATGAAGCTACATGTGGATTGCGTGATAATACATTTATCTTCCATCGCCATTGTTTTACATGCCTTTGTAATGTTATGAGATTACCTTGAATTGCATTGGGGAGTTTCTAAAGTAGCATGCGTCAATGGTTTATATAGTATTGAATCTCTCCATAAACCGGGCATCAATCTTGATGAGTTTGAAATCTTTTGCGTGTCAGAAATCCCTTGTGATGCGCATACGAATAGCTTATAAGAAGGATGACAAAGATGCATTGGAGGAAGGGCAAATCAGCAACTTTCCCCGTGGCTTATGAAGTTAAAGGCTGGATATCCTCAGGTTGGTTAGTTTTGTGAGCTCTTCACCATTTTGACAATGGAGATGCGTTTCTGGTGCTACTTGTAGTTTCTAGTGCTCTTTAGTCTATTGATTCCAGGGGGTGAGATTCAGCTCGCGGCAGCATGGACTAACTGCAGCTATGAATGAATCAGGTCTGCCGCTTGCCTTTTCCCCTTGAAAGGTGGTTTTTGTAAATTATGATGATGAACTATTGGTATACTCGGTGATGTGAAATCAAATTTTGCCCATGAGAGGCACATATAGGACCTCTTGTGTCCATTTTTTCTTGTGAGGTGCCCTTTCGATGTTTCTTGCTTCCTTTTTCTTTATCTTCTTCTTCTTCGTCTTCCCCGGGAGTAAAATCAGTGCAGGCAGAAAAGTCCCTAATGTTTCTGGTTGTATAAGCCATATTATAATTTGATTTTGACAAAAATTAATTCAAAAACCAGAAGTTGTAGAAGTACAGGTTTTACAGTTGAATATGGATCTTTGTGTTTGTATTGCTTTTATAGTACATCTCTGTTTTATGGTGAGTGTACAAGTGAAGAATATCCTCTTTTTCTCTTGTCGTTTTTTTTTGTCAAACCATGAAGTATCCAGAATGAGTTTGTACGATATAAAGAAAGCAAGCGTCTTTAACATAACACTACGAGTAGTTAAGTTTTCGAACTCAAAATTTCTGGTTAGATTACATATCTTGTGGCTTCTCGTCCTCTTAACCCAGGACTATTTTTTCAATAAGATTCTTGGACAATTTACCTTTACAAAACAAACAGAAAATCTTGACATTTGTAGTTTTTGATGTTGCAACACTTGATTATGTCTCAAGAAACAGCATGTAAATTTTAATTAGTAGAGTAAAATGGAAGAGCAGAAATCACATGCATTAGCCTCGAAAGCAGAAATTTTGCTTCATTATTGTGTGATTATAACGTAATCAAAGAAGATTCTCCAACTGTAATTTTTAAATCTTCATAGAGAACAACGAAAATCACCATTGGCACATATCTGAATAATGATTTTTTTAATCGATATCGCGTTTTTTATATTTTATAGGTCTTGACTTTTTAATTTACATACTTCTTCATTTATAGTGTAAGAGTAATTTAACCTTGATTGGTATCGTATTTCTTGTATTACGTACTTTTAACATGAGTTTGTAGTGCAAGAACAGCTCAATCTTAACTATTCTTGCGTTTTATATATTATAGATTTTACTTGAAGTGTTTTGAGCCTCGTGACTTTCTAAACATGCTTTTTCTTCATTCGTATTGTAAGAACAACTTAATCCATATCAATATAGCATTTTTGGTACTGCGCTGCTTACGTGAAGGCATTCGATATTCTCAAAAATATATATTTAAAAATGGTTGGAATCAACAGGAGCATCCATTAAAAAAAATAACAAGAACAGGTAGATAAATATGAATAATATAAACAGAAATCCAGCAAAAGAGTACAAAGGGTTCTTGGATCCCAAGAAGAAAGTCTTTTTTGGCATATATTAACTACCAAAAGAACCAAAAAAATCATTCATTATCACATGTTTAGACTTACGTGAAGTATTGGTAATATGAAAAACAAAGTGAAGACAATGATGTATTATTATTATGTGACGGTGCCGTCTTCTTTGGCATTTTCTCAAACACTTGGTGGGCATTGCTCCGTGGTTTGATAACAATTATGTACTTTTAGGTTCAAATCAAAATGCCCTAATTTCATTTTCTGTCTTTAATTTTTTGTCCCACCGCGTGCTAATCTTACTTTAATTCTATTTTATGCGAATAAATTTTGTCCCATTTATCCGTTTTATAAATTGAGTTTCACTCGCAAAAATTGGAAGAAGATCTAACTTAGAATACTTTAAACTTTGACACAATACTTGTAGAGTTTATCTTACTTGGAGGAAGACTAATTCAGAATGCTTTAAACTTTAAAATTCTCGGAAGAAGATTTATCTAACTCATAATGTTTTAAGTTTTAACTCAACAATATGCGTATGGTATAGTCCAACTCTTATTCGGAAAAAAATCTAACTCAGATGCTTTAAACTTTAACATAACATTCGTAGAGTTTATGTCTTAGAGGAAGATGAGTTTGAAAGACTAACTCTGAACGCCTTAAATATTTGCATTTTGCTTACTAACTACCCTAATAAAAGCGATTAGTTATAAATTCAATACACGTATTTGATTAGTGATTAGGACCTTCTACCAGATGGGTGCTTTCTATGGTATAATCAATTTCATGCCATAGCCAAAAGAGGGTAATTTGGTGAGAGACAAGGATGCATCATATCAAGCTGAAAGCATTGATGGAATGGAACACTCTCAAGGCCCCATAGGGCCATATTTCCCACTCCTTTTGTGTAAACATTTCCTTTCAAATTTCAAAGTTTCTACTCATAACAAGTGTTCCTCACATCACTATTAGCCAATCCAATTTCAAATGGAGGACCCCATTTCAGATTTGAACTTCTAGAGAAACCCGAAGTTCCCAGAAAGCAAGATGCCATGCCAGTCAGTAGACACCATTAGAGCACTTTTTGGACCAAAATTATGCGCACCAATTTCCCTTTGTTTCCTAGCAAGTCTGACAATGATAACAATCTCAATCTTGAAAATTCTACCTAGGTTTGGAACTCACACTTTGTTTATTTATGCAATATTAGTCATAAAGAACCTTAGCCTAGAATAGCAATTTGTGTTTGAAAGGAGAAAAAAAGGAAATCATTTTTAATGTAATTTTCAAAGGATGGCAATATTGGCTTTCCCGAGTAAATGTTGGGACAACTCAGACGGAGAAAATCCTAGGAGAGGAAAAAGATGATCAGACTACATAGCCAAAAAGAGCTTGAATACTGAAAATATAGCAAAAGGAAAGCATCCCACATGGAATTTGAATGAAAGATAAAGTAGGTGCTGGCCATCTACCACAAAGTTTGATGAAAAAGAGGCATCATTTGCAGTAGATATAGCACAAAAAGAACACAAAAGCAAAGTGAAAGCAAAAGCTAAACAAAAAAGCTGCATTACCAATTAAATGGTTGGAGGGGAAAATAATACTACAATAAAAGTACATCGCAAGGAAAAGTGAAAATAATCCTAAGGGCATCTTGTTGTAGTAGTGGTAATCTGAGTTTTAGGAGTCCATGGCAGAGTTAAATTAACTAAACTAGAAGAAGAAATCTGATTCTCACTAGAACTTGAGAATCTATCTTTATTGGACCAGAGCCATACCTTTGAAACAGAGAAACTTTCACCTTTACTTCTTATGTTGAGTTTCTTTCCATCAGCATCTCCATCATTTGATGAATTCCCAATAAGTCCTCCTCCTCTACCTCTTACAAGTCTTGCATCAAGACCATGCTCTTTAGTTTTGCCAGGTTCTAAAGCCACTTGTAGTTCTGTGTTGGCAACCACATATTGGTAAGAACCCATTGAGTAGCATCTTCTTGCATCTAAATTACTCTTACTAGTTTCTCCCATTTCAATATCTGAAACTCTTGCACCTTCATTTGTGTTCCTAAATTTGCCAAGTCTCACCGAAAATACCCTCTTGGAATTAACAATGCTATTAGTCTCTGCTGGCTTTGGACCACAAGGAACACTGACATTAAGATTTCCTGAAACTCCACCATCTTCATCTCTCGAATCATCAAACTCAAAAATGGGATTTTCAATGGAAAACCCTGCTGTGAAAAGACTTCCTCTACAAAGTGGACAAGTTGAATTTGATAGTAACCATGTATCTATACAATCTATGTGAAAAGCATGGCCACACAATGGCAACAATCTTAATTTATCTTGTTCTGAGAACTCACAAAGACAAACAGCACAATCAAACGGCTCTTTTGTACCCATTAAATCTCGGTAAAGAAAGACTGGAAGAGCATCAATAATAGCTTGATCTAGACCTGAATCATGCAGATGAAAGAGCTGCTGTAGCTGTCTCTGGAAAGCTCCAGAGCCAGACATATCAGGGTATCTGCCATTAGATTGAGAATTTGTAGATGACCTTCTCTTCATTAAGAACCTCACAAGCAAATGCAGAAACCCAGAGATGAAAAAAACTACAGCTAGTATAACAATTATGACAAGAATTGCGGGGCTTATTTTACCTCCAGATTGAACCCAAGGCATTTTTGGCACAAAAAGACCATCACTTCACCTCAATTTGTCAAATCAAAGAGCTTATTAACTATTTGTTTGCCGCCAAGAAACCATTGCTTGCCTTAAGATTAAAATCCCAGCTCATAAAATGAAACAAACAAGCAACAAGGGACCCATTATTTCCTTTTCTTGCATTTACAAGAAACCCAATTGAATTTAACAAATGAATATCAAGAAAAAACCAAATCTTGAACAGGATTTTCAATGAAATCCCTTATTCAACCACTAAAAAACACCCCTTTTCCTTTTCTTTAACCCAAAGAAAAAAAAACCCGAAACTTATAATATCAAGAAAAGTACTAATCAGGTAAAATGATCTTGGAAATGTGAAGAATTTCAGCTGCTTACCGCACAGAATCCAAAAAATCAATCGGCTAATAAACCCTTGAACTCTTGAGGCGGTCTCTGCCGGTTAGATTTGAGGGCACGAACAGAATAGACATTGCAGAAATTGAGGAGAGTTTTTAATCTTTTTCAAGGGGGGCTTTGTTGGATTTGTACTCACTCCAGTGAAAGGAGGACTCTCTCTCAAGTAAACTTAACGAAAATAGAAGCCCTGCTGCTGAGCTGAGTGCTGAGGTGGTGGTGGGGACTGGTGTATGATTAGGAGCATCCAAAAAGCAATGGTCAAATGGTCAAAGGTCAACCGATGAATTTGTGAAAGTTGCCGAGTGTGAAGGCTAAATAAATAAGGCTTGATTTGAACTAATCAACAACTTTTACAAGAGCCAAATCCAATAGATTAATAAGGCCTGTTAGTGAAATGGTTCCAAATTTACTCGATATCATGAATTCGAATCTTAATTAATATTATTAATTTTTAAATATTAAATAATATTAAATAGTGTGAGGTGTATTTTTTTATTTAAAAAAAAAAATATAGCACATTATTTGAGTAGTAAAAGTTTTTAAACAAAATATTGAGTGTAATTTATATATTATGTTATATTCGGATGTCCAATAATTCTAAGAAAATTGAAAATTTTATAATATATGGAGCATAGTAGGAAGAAAAGAGTAATATTATTCATAAAAAAAATGATTAGCAGATCAATATTGAGTCAAATATGATGACTCAATAAGAAACAAATTTGAAAAATAAATAAAAAAGTATATTTAGCCTCCCTTTCTGGTAAAAAATATTTGAAAGAAGACCATTACATTCTCGTTGAACCATTAAAATTTATTTAATATTAATCCGTTTATAACTACTCTATTCATAAATGAATTGTCTTTTACTTCTTTTTCATAATCAATTATTATCTTTTACTATAGCACAGTACAAAGAAAAATATGCATATAGTGTGATTTATTTTAATTTATTAAACCTTTAGTATAATTTATTCAAGGATAGTATAAATTAAGCACAATTCAAATAAAGAAAGAAATAATTTTATATGTCATTCGGACAAAACTTTACGACACAAGTACAGGTATAATGCGATTCAAATACTCAATCATTCTAGCACAATAAAAAAAAAAAAAAACTCTCATTGGGCCTTTAATCGCCAAAGAGATGATCCTTGGGCCGTCCATGCCAACCCCTTCTTGGGCTATCAACAGGCCTCAATGCCCAATTCCATTTGTGAGCCCATATATCTCATTAGTCAAGTTCTTAATATATATATAAATATAAAAGTTCTCAAAATATATATATAAGTGGTTCACTTCTTAAAAATATCAAGTGATTTAAACAAAAGAAAATTGAAATGCATATTTAATTTTCACTTTAAATAAATTTCACAGCAGTATGACATTTTAATTGATTTGCTATTATACTATAGTGAATAGAGGATCATAACATTCTTTTAAATAAATTTTATTACATGTTCGGTTAATTAAAAGCGTTCCTTATTATGTAATAATTTGTAATTTAATTTACATTCCCATTCTCTTATATATATTAAAATTTTATTATAGACTATTTAACTCGTAATCTATTGCCCTTTATTTATTTATATAAAAAAGAAAAAGTTTCACAAAAAGCTCAAAGAAAAAAAAATAAAGACAAGTTGGGTCAGAAAAGAGCAATAGTTTTTGACTTTGAGCCCATTGTTTGCTTCCCACGATTAAGTGCTTAACTACTGATTAATTAGTTATTAATTGAAAATTAATTAGTTAAAAAAAAGGCAAAATTAAATATATAAAATAAAATCCCAAAAACCCTCCTCCGGTAACTGAAACCCTGCATTCAACGTCTTTATGCTCATAGGCTCACTGACTTCCCAGCTCTGGTGGCGCCTTTCATCTTCCCTCCGCCGTCCTCCGCCTCTTAAACCTCTTCTCCGCCACTACTCTTCCACTACGCTGCCGGACCTTATGGGGAAAGCAGCAAATAATTCCCAGTCCAATTCATCTCCATCTCCGCCCAAGGATGAAGCTTATCTACAATCTGTTATCCCTAAGCGCATCGCTTTATTCGAAGCTATAAAATCTCAGCAATCACTCCAAAGACTTTCACTTTCAGCTGATCCTATCAAGTAGAGTGCTAATACTGCAATTTTCATCTAATTGTATTAGTTTTGTGATAAAAATCAGTTCTTTTTTTTAACCTTTTTCTGTTACAGGATTGCGTTGCTAGATGGGAAAGTGAAAGAGGGGAAGAAATGGAATACCACACCTTTTGATGTGGCTAAGGAGATATCGAAGAGCTTGGCGTCTAATGCTTTAATTGCTAAGGTTAATGGAGTATTGTGGGATATGTCAAGGCCTTTGGAAGGAGATTGTGAACTTCAGCTTTTTACTTTCGAGAGTGACGAAGGACGTGACACCTTCTGGCATTCAAGTGCTCACATTCTTGGCCAGGTTTCTTGTATTAATTGCATTATTAGCTACATTGTGCATTTTTTTTTTTTATAGATTATGTAATGGAATAAGGACTAGAATTTTGATAATGCTTATTTGGACGGGTTGTGTAGTCACTGGAGCAGACTTACGGTTGCAAATTGTGTATTGGGCCATGTACAACCAGAGGAGAGGTAATCTATTTCCACTTGGATGTCTTTTTTGATAATTAACTTTTTATAATTACTAAATGTGGTATTTGTTAATATGGATTTATGCTGACGCTTTCAGGATTTTCTTATTCATTCTTTTTTCTGGTACTCATAGTAAATATATTAATTTGCTCTCATAAGACTTAATGGAGTTTGCTATCAGATAATTTTTTGCATAGGAAAGGAATCATGTTCTGTACATGTATTAAATATTTGTATGAGGAAACTGGACCAGGAAATATCAAACAATCAACCTCTTCTTCTCGGTTATTCTTTGACTTCTGTAGCATTATGAAGGAAAGAAAATTGCTTTCTGTATTTTGTGGTATCCATTGGCACAAATATGGGTTTTCTTTTTATTCAAAGATGGGGATCCAGAGTTATATCTCATATCAAACATTGCTGTGGAAAGAATTAGATAATTTATTTGCGGGCACTTCTAGATTGGTGATAATGATAAGAGCTGCAGCTGTTGGAACTATTGGGTAATGAAAATTACATCATCTCAATTATTTTATTAACTAGATATGGAATATTGGGATAGATACAAGGTGGTTAGATAAGATCTTGAAGAATGACCGAACTGGGAAATTCTATCGCACAGAGATTATTGATCTTGAAATGGCTTGAGCACTCTTTATCATGCAATTACAAGAAAAATAGTATATGAGATTTCCAACCTAACTTCTGGTAGAGGAATGAAGAAATAAGTAACTTTATGTGCAAGTAACTGAAGAAATTGATTTACCTAAAGAAAAAGAAAATCAACCTCTCTAGTGGTGTGTGCTTTTAAGATACTTCCGCTATATGGTAAGATCATGTGTAAACATTCCTTTTCACTGAACCTCCTGATTTGGAAGCGTTAGGGTTTGACTTTCTGAGACAGGAATTTGTGCTATTCTGACGGGTATCTTTGTATATGGTTTGAAACTCAAAAGTGTAATTCTTTTTCCCTTTTTAGTTCTAGTATGTTTGACCTTTAACTTTTGAGAGAGAAAAGTTGGGCTCGTAGTAGAAAATGCAAAAAGTGAAATTGTATTTGAATAAAATTTGAAGCAAAATCCACCCTTAAAATATTTCTTCATATCGGAAATTACTGAGAAGTTGTGTACTCGAACTAGATAGTTTAGCCCTTGATTTTGAAAGAATGCAATATACCCGGATGTCTTGGTCTCTGTTGCTATTTTTTGTCTATTACAGGCATTTATCTATGTTTCCCTCTCTCCATCTAGTTAAGCTATATGCTGAACTATTGTCCTTCAACTAAATGCTTTTACAGGGTTTCTATTACGATGCCTTCTATGGTGATCTGGGCTTGAATGATGACCACTTTAAACAGATTGAAGATGGTGCAAAAAAAGCTGTTACGGTATCATTCCATCTATTACTCAATTAAATTCTTCGATGTTGGTGGATTAACTTTAAACAACAACAAATCATAAATAGAACTTATAACTCTAAGGATCAGAGGTGTGACTGGAGGACCTTTCAGGAAATTGATAAAATAAGAAAAATTGTGATGCTAATATGAGATTGTTTACATTGACTATCGCTAAGCATCAATTACTTAATGCTTTTAAACATAACATAGGGATGCCTTCTCTTCGAAATAAATGCAAGACTATTGTTAATACAATCTTTCTGGTTTGATGGTCTTCTGTTATCAGGAGAAACAACCTTTTGAGCGCATTGAGGTTACAAGGGATCAAGCTCTGGAGATGTTTTCTGAAAATCAATTCAAGGTTAATTAATCATTTCATAGTTTTAACTATTGGTTGCTTTAAGTGTAGCAGTCTTATGAAATTATCTTGATGGGATATCCTCTATATTTTGAATAGGTTGAAATCATTAATGACTTGCCCGCAGACAAAACTATTACGGTATACAGATGTGGTCCTTTGGTTGATTTGTGTCGTGGGCCGCATATACCAAACACTTCTTTTGTGAAAGCTTTTTCCTGTTTAAAGGTAAAAGATTATGTTGTGCTAGGTGACTTAGAGAAATTGTTCATCTGTTGGCAATTGTTTATATCTTTCTGTGTGTGCGCCTTTTGAGATCAGGCTTCATCTGCCTATTGGAGAGGAAATAAAGACCGTGAAAGCTTGCAAAGGGTCTATGGAATATCTTTTACGGATCAAAAGCGTTTGAAGGTAATTTCTGTCTTTGCTCTTTTCAGTAGTGAGGCTGCTGTTTTCCTCTATCCCATATGATGCTATGTCATGTCTTTTGTTATTATCATTAATTTGATGGTGTTATTTTGCAGCAATACAAGGATGACCTGGAAGAAGCAAAGAAGTATGATCATAGGGAATTGACTAAGAAGCAGGAGCTTTTCTTTTTTCACCCACTCAGGTAGGAGGATAATGTTTTATGTTATCGTGCTTTACCTGTCAATGTTGTCTTCTATACCATTTTGATATGTCCTGCTTGAGTTTCAGTCCGGGAAGTTGTTTTTTCCTTCCACATGGTGCTCGTGTTTGCAATAAATTGTTAGAATTCATAAAAAAACAGTACTGGAAGAGAGGTTATGAAGAGGTTAGTGAACTGTTTGGGAATATTTGTGTTGCAACAGTGTCTCTCTAGTAATGACCTTCTCATTTGATGCCATTCTTTTTGTAGGTTTGGTCTCCAAATATGTATAACATGCAGCTGTGGGAAACTTCTGGTCATGCTGCAAACTACAGGGAGAATATGTTTTTGTTTGAGGTTAGTGTTCTCTTCCTGGTTTTGAAATTACTTTTACCTGTGATGCATCTGATTTGGCTTGTTTATGCTCCTAAATTGTTCATTTCTCTAGGCTTAAGCAACCTGTTAGTAATGCTGCTAAATGACAATCATTTAATTGATTTTCTCATAGATTGTTACTCCTCCAATGTGACCTAGGGAAACTTAGTCATTCACTATGGATTGAAAATTTAAAAGATATAAATTTCAGCTACCTGAGTCTTTGCCTAGCTGCATTTTATATGGAACAAAAGGGGAGAAATCCTGTTGCAATAGAGATTGAAATCCTTGTAAAATTTTGTTTCCTTGAGAAGATAAATTTAGTTTTGCTTCTTATGGAGCAGTTTGCTTGTCGTGAATGGTTATGGTTTTGAGCTTTTTAAAAATGTAAATGGACCTAGTTCTTTGATTCAGTAGTAATTGCTGATGTGATTCAGTTGTTTTTCATGCGGTCTGATGGTATACGCCATATTTTGCAGATTGAGAAACAAGAATTTGGGCTTAAACCAATGAATTGCCCAGGACATTGTTTGATATTTGATCACCGAGTTCGTTCTTATAGGGGTGAGCTAATTCTAACATCTCTTTTACTTATTTCTGTTTTTACATACCCTCTGAACATCAGAATTTTGATTAGTTTAGTGATTAATGCCTGCTTCATCGGAGTTAGTGGTTATAATACGGAAACATGAAATACATTAATGTACCATTGTTCCACAAGGATATTTGGCATATGTACCATGACTAGTATTCTAGCTGAGGATTCACATGCATGACCCGGGTTTAAGACAGTATGGTATTCAGGTGCATTGCCTGTTATTTCTTGCCTAGGTTACATGGTTTGCAGGAACTCATTATGTGACTTTGTCCAATGTTTTTTGTGTAGAGAATTTGTTTGAGTGGTTTCTTTCTTGTGTTGTTGCAACTATACTGAAAATCTGGTGATTAATATTTGTTTCTGTCAATCTAGAAATAAGAGGTATTAAGGTTTTCCCTTCTTTTTTCTCAATTCTTTTGGAGGGATAGATCATTTGTGCATGGTAGATTACCGAAAATAGGAGCCTCAATTGTGAGTTTTTTGGGCCATGTATTTTATTTTTTTGGTCTAACTTTGTCACTTGCAGATTGTGACTTTTTATCTATGTTTCTTGTGTTGTTGATCAGATTGTTCTTGAGATTTCATGGAATATCCAGTCTGTTTTATCCTTAAATCTTTGCAAAAAGCTGACCTAAATGTATTTGCAGAACTACCACTCCGTCTTGCTGATTTCGGAGTCCTGCACCGGAATGAGGCCAGTGGTGCACTTACTGGGCTAACTCGTGTTAGGAGATTTCAGCAGGTATGCTTCTAATTAAATAATCTTTTCTTGGCCACAAGAAAAGAGGGGACACAGTGATTAAGATCAGGAGGTGTTTGATGTATAAACAACTTCAACTAGCACTTTTTTTTCTCCATATAATTTATCAGTTTTCTGGCACAAATTTCCTTAAGTTGCTCATTCAGGTTACTTTCCTTATGAAACTAATATGTATTTTACTGCAGGATGATGCACACATCTTCTGCAGGGAGTCCCAGGTCAGATACAATCTGCTAATACAGATTTCTTAGAAGTGATACTCTTTGAGCACTGTTTTAACATTTTGTTTTATTCACAATACAGATAAAAGATGAAGTCAAAGGCGTGCTAGAATTCATCAGTTATGCATACAAAATATTTGGGTTCACTTTTGACCTGAAGTTATCTACGGTATGTATATATGGTAGCTTCTCCTATTATATGCTGTTAATCCCATGACATCTAGATATTACTACCATTGATTGCTCTATGGTTGCTTGGACATTCTGCATTTTGTTTGCTCCCTGGAAATATATAGCTTCAGACATGATGCACGTACTGAAAACAAGAATCACAACTTATCTGAGATTGACTCTGCTTATTTTTCAAGGGATTAGGTCACGATCTGGCTCATAGATTGGCTTTGCAGACAGATTAACTGTCTATGTTTCAGCTGTTGCTCTTCCTGCCTTTATCAATTGCCTTTTTTACTCAACATCGGAAAAGCTTTACTGCATATAATTTGACATTCTCAGAAAGAAAAATCATCCTTTCTGTTTTTTCCCCTTTAATAGTAAAAAGCTCATTATTGCAAGATGGAAAGCTCATTATTGCAAGATGGATAGCCCATTACTAATTATTATTTATTTGCATGACTCTGGAATGTAGAGGCCAGAAAGGTTTCTTGGCGACTTGGAATCATGGGATAAAGCCGAAGCTGCTCTCGCTGATGCATTAAATGAGTTTGGGAAGCCCTGGCAGGTCAGTCCTGACCTGTCCCTTTTTTTCCTTTGTTGGGGACGAGTTGATCTATTTATATTCTGATGATGTGCAGTTCGGTTAATATGATAATTGAAGTATCCTGATAATCATACGCTTTGAATTGTGAATCACTCATAGGGAAAGACTCTTGGTAATAATTAAGATACAACTATAGTTTATACATACATCATCTAATGGTTCTTTTTCTGTGGGCTTTCTAAAAGTTGCACTAGAAAATGAAACCAAGTAAAAAGCAATACCAAATTTCTAATGTTCTGAATATGGAATAATCCTGAACTTAATTTTTGAATTGCTTCTCTAAGTTTAGTCCTTAGGTCAGCTGTGTTAATCCTTCTGGTGCGCAAGCGTCCATGCACCCTTGTGATGATCTAAGTGATTACATATTTGCTCTTTCACTTTGTGCTTTTCTTCTTATATCTGTATAACCTCTTGTTATGCCCCTTGGCTTTCTTGACATAGAACTGAATTATTTGGCTTATCAGATAAATGAAGGTGATGGGGCGTTTTATGGGCCAAAGATTGATATCAGTGTTAATGATGCTATGAGAAGGAAATTCCAGTGTGCAACGTTGCAGGTTACATTTTAATTCTCCTTTCTCTTGTTCTATTTGTCTTTCTTCTTTCCCCTTTTTCCCCCCAAAAAAGAAGACTTGTTTAATTCATTTTTTAATTTGGGGTTGTACGTGAAGTATCAATATATGGATGCTTGTACAGAAATGTAAAAGAACTTGTCACGGGTATTTTTGTTGGTGTTCTCTGATTCAGTCGTTCTCTCATGAACTTTTTGGACTAGAATGTAAATGTAATATTTGAAATGAAATTTGTTATTTCAGTTGGACTTCCAACTTCCGTCACGTTTCAACTTATCTTACACGGCAGAAGATGAAAATAAAAGGGAGAGGCCTGTAATGATTCACAGAGCTATCCTTGGTTCTGTTGAGCGTATGTTTGCTATACTTCTGGAGCATTATAAGGGGAAATGGCCTTTCTGGCTTAGTCCGCGTCAGTCAATTGTTTGCCCTGTCTCTGAAAAGTCCCAGCCATATGCACTAGAGGTTAGTATTGCATGTCCTTTTATCTTAGTCCTTGTGTAGTTTGGAACTCGATTCTATTATTGTGTTAATTTAGTCTTATTTTTTGGATACTTACTTTCCCTATTTGTTTCTCTAGTAACATTAATTTCTACTGACTTTTTATTTCATCTCTTGACACAGTTACGGGAACGTATTCATGATGCTGGTTTTTATGTTGATGTTGATACATCCGACAGAACAATCCAGAAAAAGGTATGTTCACAAAGAGAATTTTCATTGATTTGTCCCATTTGTATACTCTTTTATTTATTTTTAACTTTTATCATCTGTTCATATTGCAATATTATCCTTTAACCGATTTTACCTTCATCTCTCCCTATTATGGAGTCCTTTTACAAGATAAGTGCCATAGATTTGCTATCATCTGGACTTAATTGGAATTGGGATGAAAAGATCTTAATGCAGCTTCATAATCAAAATACAGGACTTTATTTTCTTACAGATCACAACTTGGACTTGGAATGTATTACTGACCTTTGTGTTTTATGGTAGTCTGGGTACATCAAGTGCATTTTGCTTGTGTTTTTTTTTTTTTTTTGGGTTGGTTTTTCTTAGGCAGGCATGTATTTCATTGTCTATAACTAATAGATGTTCTGTACTCCAATAATGTTTAACATCTCCAAGCTCGCGGAATCATCTGGTGGTGAAAATCTAATGATAGAACTTCTTTTTCTAACTTCAACTACATCGGCATCGCAGAGTCCCATAATTTGCTAGTCATTTATGATATGTTTCGTATTCCTGCAGGTACGAGAAGCCCAAGTAGCACAATATAACTACATATTGGTCGTTGGTGAAGAAGAAGCAAATACTGGACAGGTTCACTCTGTTCACTAATAGTATCTTTACATTTCATCGTGTGTATATGTCACTATTCAGAAAACACAACACGAAAAAAGGCTTTATTTGATTATATCATCTACTTCTCATCTGTTGCTGTTTTAGAATTTTGATCTATTTGGCTTTATATCCTAGGTGTTGCAGGATCATTTTGTATACAATGCCAACTATGATTTCGTGATATTTACAGTATATATACTCCTTCATGAAGCATAAGACGATTACACTGATTCTTGCGAATTTGATGTGTGATTTCCAGGTCAGTGTAAGAATCAGAGATGACGCTAAGCATTCAGTCATGAGTGTCGATGATCTCCTTTCCCGTTTCAAGAAGGAAGTTGAGGAGTTCTGTTAGCAGCCTGCATAACCCGAAAAATTCATCAGGTTCAATTTCTTTTCAGATTATTTTTACTACTATGCTGTAAAACAAATGAATTCAGCTCTCTGATGTGAGATATTACATTGTTTTGTTTTAATTAAAGAAGAGGACGAGGAAGGTACGATGTTTTTACAGTTTTCTAATGTGCAGATGTCGGATTGTGTGGGAAATTGTGCGTCATTTTTGTCTTCTTAAGGATGGTATACTGCACCTTTCTGGTTGCTGATTTGATTGCTTCCTAAGAAACGTTTTGGATAGAATGAAAAAACGTGGAACCTTGAATTTGGAGGATAAATGCGTTCATGTCTGGGCTTGAGGGCCCTCTTATGGATCTTGGGTTGGCAGGGGGGGTGGTTGGGGAAATGGGGTTAGGACCAACATTTTCTTCTGATTTTTCTCCATTCTGTTAAGGCTTTACTTGGATTGAATTTTAATTTGGAAAAGATTATGTTGTTTTTCGTGGGATTTTGTGAAATGTAAATTTATGTCAGGAATTTAGAATTTTGAAGTGAACTAAAATCCAATCACCAGTATAGTTACTACCTCTATTTAGCAGAATTGGAAAGAGTTTTTTTATTTTTAGAATATCACACCACACTTGAAAGGGGTGGAAAGATTTTGCACATTTTAAGTAGAGAAAATCAAGAGAAGTAGGTGAAAGATTGTTGAGCAATTTATGAGATAAAACTTAGCTGTGCTAAGTGGTTTTTTTACCATTTCAAGATGCCATTTCCAACCTTTAATGCTAATTACCATACCGCACTAGAAGGGTTTTGATCATACCATAGGAACTTCTTTTGTAGTAACTTAGTATGAGAGAGTAATTGACTAATTTGGGAGAGATCAGAGGATGTGCATTAAATTGCTCTTTAAGTAATTTAAATTCAAGATATCTCATTTAACATGTCAAGTGAAGAATTCTGACTGAAGTGTTAAGCTATTATATTACACGTCTCTGGTCATAATATATGAAGCTTAGAGATTAGTAAAAATATAACTCATTTATCACTAGACTAAAACTTTCGGTAATAGTTTTAACTGGTAAAAATACTCATTATTGGATTAGATCCTCTCTCATTATATAAAGAAAAGCACTTGTGATTTCAAAAGCAATGGTGGTAGGACTTGATAGCCAAAATATGGCCATACATTTGATCACAAAAATCTTTTCAAAAAAGAGAAAAGAGTGGGTTTTTGTTGTAGGATAGACCAATAATTCAGGTATTTCATGATTTGATATCAGTCTTAATCCAAGTCGGTAACCATAATAAGCACCTCAAAAGAAAACTTCATCATTTCTTAATCATTTTTTAATTTTATTTTATAAAATATTCTAAACAGATTTATACGTAAAAGAAAACGCTTTTAAATCTTACTAAATTTAAACTAATCTACATAATATAATTGCATTATCAAAATTCAAATTCAAACGTAATAATTTAACTTCCATCTAAACATGAGCAGCTAAAAAAGAAAAGTGCATCATTTTTTAATATTAAATCCGTCAAATTATAAGGAATATAAAACTCAATTAAAATATAATTCTCTTTTTCATTATTCGAACTCTTCTCTAATCAGCTTTCGAGAACCAAATAATCTCACTTACCTGTCTTGTATCTTTCGAAATCTTCTCTTCTATGTGATCGCGCCCTTGCACGCATACCACTTTATTATCACCTCTCTTTCATAATAAGATTTATTTATTACATTTTATTAATAAAATATACCAAATTAGAAAGTGATGCAAAGAGTAGTACATAAAGTGGTACAAGTAATCCCGTCGCCTCACTGGCTAGGGTCCCTAACACCCAACCCCCATTTTTTGCTCTCTGATTTTCCACAAGAACCATTAATGAAGTTACTAGTAATTGTCTATACTACTGATAATGATGTTGGTTTGGTCCATCTTAAAAAGAATGCCTTACAGCAGATGTCCCAAACATATCTACACAATAATAATAATAATAATAATAATAATAATAATAATAATAATAATAATAATAATAATAATAATAGCCTTTTTCCTAAGATCTTTGTATACATCATTCCACTGCTTTTTACTCCCTCTCTTTTTTACTTGTCATATTGTGATAATTTTCGTATTTTTTTATTTGTCATATTGTGATTTCGATACATTAATTAATGAAAATTTTCCTATTTTGCCTTTCCATTAATAACAGACTAACATTTTTTATTCTTTTAATAGGGAAACTAATAAAAACAATAATGAGAAAAGAGAAAAGTTTGAAGGTCATTCTAATTTATACAAGAAAAAAAATCTAATAAAATTCTGTATTTTCTTAAACAATTTGACGTCCAAAATATAATAAGTAAAAAAGAAAACAGAAGGAATATCTAATTATCAATTTAGAATATCCATTTTAACATAGTAAGAATATTTATTATATAGTTAACTACTATTAATACATGAAAGTTTAGTAATTTAGTACTAGAAACATTACATCTTATTCCTTTATTATATTTTAGAAAAAACTAATACTATGAATACCCTTATGAGCTTGCAAATATGGAATGTAACAATCACTTTTAATCTCCGTGCATAAGTCTAAAATACTTATATTTATGACCTATATATATATAATCATTTAAAAATGTTCTAAAAAGAACCTTTTCTTTCATATGCTTAAAAAAATGCAAAATATGCAATAAATAATATTTCCTTAATATTGTTGAATCAAAATAGTTCATTCAAGAACAAGGAACAAAGAAAGAAGAGCTCTCACTTACAAGATAATTTTATTCATGAACAATGGACTCAAAAGTTTTCCATAATCATAATTTGCCTCATCATTGGAACTAATACACAATCAATCCATGCTACCAACAAAGTTAGACCAAAACACTCACTCACTCAAAAGCTACACATAATTTCTTCTTACATTAATTCATTTTCTAACTTAATTTAATCTAAAGATCCCACATAACTAAACAAAACAAAACCCTCCATTAATTAATATCCATGATTTTGCATACTACTCTCACTTACATTTAAATCTTGATGATGATGATGATGATAACCAAAGTGATGATGATGGCGGTGATGATGATTATGATACGATGATATTGAGCTACTAGTTTCGCCATTCTCCTTCTTATTATCATCATCATCATCATCATCTTGATCGAATTCTTCTTTCGCCACTTTTTCCATTCCCATTAACTGAACTGGTCTAGTCGAACTCATATTATTATAATGTGTCTGTGTTTCACAGTATGGTGCAGACGTTGATGCGGGTCCCACTGATGGTAATTTTGAGAGAAGGGCTTCAAGACTACTCATTGAAGGAGTAATCGTCATTGGTGGATGATTATTATTATTATAATGCTCGTAATACTCCGGCAGTGGTGGTGGCGGTAGGTTTCCGCCATGGAAGTGCCACCCTTCTGCTCCGGTGGCGGTGCCGCCGTAGCCGTCTATCTTGAATGGATAGGCTGATGATGATGGATGTGGTAATAACACTCCTGGAATGCTTTCAATGTAACTGAACTTCTTTCTTAGTAATACAACATAGCTCAAGTCCTCAATAACCTTCACATAATATTTATTATAAGGTATTAAAGATAGAACTAAAGGGAGTGTGACATATTACAATTCTATCAAAAAACATAAAATATTTTATATTATATTTTGATATATAATTTTTCTAATCTAATCTATAACTTGTGTTTAAATATTGCAAGTTTTCTATCGAAAAAAGTAAAAAAATTTAAACAAATTCTTTAAAATATATCATTTCGTTCCGCTAAAATTAATATTCCTAGTTCGGACAGTGTATTTGAGAGAGAGAGAGAGAGAGAGAGAGAGAGAGAGAGAGAGAGAGAGAGAGAGAGAGAGAGAGAGAGAGAGAGAGAGAGAGAGAGAGAGAGAGAGAGAGAGAGAGAGAGAGACCTTGTGGACAGCTCCAAGCTGAATAACACCTTCTCTAACAGCAATCAGAGCAATAGTCTATACCATAATATACATATTAAGCAAAAATCAATATTTAATAATAATGAGCTGAAAAGATAGTTTTTAAGGTTGTACAATAAATATATTTTGATTATTAATTAATTAGCCAAAAGAAAAATATATTTTTTATTCTTGAATAATTTACCTTAATACCAGACTGGAATTGAGCTTCCCAAGTCCTAGGATGCTGTTCAAATATAGTATATATAATTAACTTGCAAGAAATTAAAACGTAACATGAAATGAAAAATCATCAAGAAATAATCTTGAATATTAGAATTTTTATTTATTTAATATTTTTATTTATTTAGGGGCTTACTGAGTCAGCTGAGTTGTGCCATGCCGACAAGAAATTGATTTCTTGATTATTTGGTTCTTTATAGATCCATTTATGACTATGATCAGCAGCTACTTTTCCAATTAAACTGCCCCCCAAAAAAAAAAAAAAAAAACAAAGGATTGAATTAATTATTTATTCTTTAAAATAAAAGAAAAAAGAAATGGAGATAAAATGAACTTCTTGATTTTTTTTCAGAGAATAATCAATTAATTACCCTTCACCATAGTTGTAGATTTCATGAGACATCTTGAAGAAAAGTTCTGGTTGAAGGCCTTGATAGTGTTGTTGAATATACTCATTGGGGCATTCACCATTATTGTTATTAATCTCTCCATTTGTTGATGCTGCAAAATTGCAAAAACCATCTTCCCACACCAATATCCTGAAAAAACAACCAAGTTTTTCCACATTTTTACGGCAAAATGATAAGTTAGCAGTTCAGAGTAGAAACAAACACTTCATATCAAACTAAAATTATTAAGTTTTAACCACATTCCCTTCCCAATGTATGAAGCAGTATTGCTCATCAAAACTAGAAACAAGTTTTTCACAATAAAATGTCAAGGTAGCAGTTCAATAATAAAAATATTATTTATCAGACCTTAAACAAGTTTTTTTATATTTTCACGGCAAAATATCAAGTTAGCAGCTCAGTGATATAAGCATCGTTTTTGTTTATCAGATCAGAAGAACTACTGTGTTCTAATAACAACAAAAAAAGAAATGCAGTGCAAAGGAAACAAGAAAATTACCAATTCCTCCTATTTCCTCTTGACCTATCATATACTCCTCCTTGATTATCCCACCTATTGACATTTATCAAGAAACAACAAAGATTTTACAAGTTAGATCATATAGAGCTATATATATATATATATATACAAAAAAGGCTATATCTATATATAGCCTTGTTCTTGAAGAAAAGAGAAAATCAAGAAGGGATAATAATACTTGGGAGGTGGATAATTTCTAGGCAAGATTCTCCAAAAAACAGCATAAACCCATTGAGAGTTTTCATGAATACATAAGCTTCTAAGAGTGTGTTGAAGAAGATGAGTAACAGCTAATGAACTGAGTTGTTCTTCCATTAGTACCCTTTTCTTTTGGGCCTTTGTTGAAGAAGAAGAAGAATGAATGAATGAGTATCAAATACTCTTTTCTTTTCTTTTTTTTCTTTGATATTCAAAAGAAGGAAAACCCAAACATCCTTTTCTTTCTTTATATAAGGCCAAGTGGCCATGCTGTGCCATGGAAATCTCTCACATTTATACCTCCCCCACACCCCCTTCTCTCTCTCTCTCTCTCTCTCTCTCTCTCTCTCTCGCCTTCTTTTTTTTCTTTCTTTCTTAATTAGGCTTTAAATTTCTACCAAAAATGATTTCCTTTGGCCCACTCTTTTTTCCTGCCCTGTTTATAACAGTTCTTTTTTCAAAGTCTCCTTTCTTTTTTTCTTTGTTATAAGGGAATCTGCACTGCTAGATAGATCCTATCATGGATTAGTTTGTAAATCACACAAGAAAATATGTCGCATAAAATAATTTCTGCACGATAAGTTCATCATGTTTGAAGTTTGGTGGTTTCATATCTTCGGCCCCACAACTGATCATGGTTTAACAACACACTATGCTTATATATATTATACAAACACAAGATCTCATATCGCACGACGTACTACTTAGTTTTCGTACATCTGACTGAAATGGCAAGAGCAACTAATAGGTCTGACAGTACTCACGACCTACTATTTGACAACCATCATTATTATGTCAAAATGAATATCACAATGTAACTATGAGTGCTTAGGGCTTTACTTATATATATCGTACAAATAAATTATACTTATTCTATTAATATAGAAGTAGTAGGTAAAATGTCACCAATTCATCTTCATTGTTCCTCTTATTATTAACAATAATTTTCAAAACCTCTACTTGAATGGGTAGACTTAATCTCGTAGAATAACTTACAAAATCACATGTGAGAAAATAAATTGTCATAGGTATATCATATGTGACAAACTTGCGTCAAAAGAAAATTTTAACTTGACAATAACATGAGAAGATAAATTGTCACAAATAGTAAAAATTCAAGTCTCATAGTAAATATGGTATCTCATCACCCACAAAATGTCCATCCAAAACTACTCAATGCACTTTTACTACTCATCACCACCCTCTCCTCTCAAGTCCCAACCCCAATAATGAGTTATCAAAGGGACCAAACCTTATAATTCTACATACACCATGATGTAGATCCTCTGAGTCTCTATCAGTATATTTATTCCAAGACCATCTTTTCTTCCTAACAGTTGGAGAGAGAGAGAGAGAGAGAGAGAGAGAGAGAGAGAGAGAGAGAGAGAGAGAGAGGCCCCTTATTTCCCTACCATCTGACACCTTACCACTCATTTCAGTCCCATGAAAATTTCCTGCTTCCTGCTCCCATTTTCTTTCCAATTCCATTCTATAGTCCATTCTTATATTTGGGAGGCACCATCATTGTTTAACACTTTTATTAAGGATAAAAACTAATATTTCAACAGAAGTAATTAAAACTCATTAAAATAACCCATTTACCATCACCATCAAACCTAAGGGATGATCAATTAATGTAGGGTCTTTTTTTTTTTTTTTTTAACAGTTAAGAGAAACGTTCAGTATTCAAAGATGCACAATCCCTATGGCATCTTATTTACGGATTAGGACTTAACTTTGGACCAAAACCCTTCTCTATTTGTATATATATTTTTAGAATATTTTGTATCCTTATTTATTAGTGAGACTAGTTTAAATTTTGTACATGTACAGAATTTTACACTTATTTAAAAGAAGGTCAAACCTAGAACTTTTTTTTACGTGAACAATCAATTAATGCAAGAATAGAATTCGTAGTCCCGTTTTAACTTTTGTAGGTCAGTCTCTTTTCCAAGTGTCCCAATCTTTATATATATGAAAGCCTTCAATATATTCAACAAGGTACCATATCAGATATGATATAAGCATTTATAAGTTTGAAAAAGAAAATCTATGCTCTAGAATCTTTGATGACAATCGGCCATACCCATACCAATGCCCATACCTAAATGCAGATCAAACGCCCCTTACGAGTTTGTGTACTCCATTCCAAGCTAAAGCTTTACATAAGTGAATTGGACCAATTGGTTTGACTCGTAGGATATTGATTGGTTATTTTTCATAATAAATTTAATATAGTCTCTTGCGAAAATTTGCCAAAATTTATTAAATATGATTAAAGAATAAGTGAATTTGGAACATATTTTTTTCTTAAATTTTGGAGGATGATCAAGAACACATTTCTTTATGAGCCAAGAATTCATCCCAACTAGAAAACAATATACTAATAGTTACACCCTAATATATATGTCATTAATTCTTAAGGAAGAAAATGTCACAAAAAAATGTAGCATTTTCTTGATGTTGGCATAGCCCCTTAGGCCTTAGGCATCCACAAAATGGATGCATGCAGTTGTGTTTTATAGGAGAGATTTATGACTATTATATGATCTTGTCTGACTCGAATACAAATAAGTCTAACAATACCATATCAAATAAGTATAATACGTTTGTACAAACATATGTTTAAATATTCATGGGTAATTTGAAATATTTATCTTGTCATAGCGAGTGGGGGCGGAACTGCAGCAGTGGAACCCTCAAATTTTGATTTATTCATTTTAAGTGTCGAAAATTTTATAAATTTTTATTATGAACCTCTTCGAATTTTAATTCTTTCTTATAGAGATCCCTCTAAGCTCCCTCAAACTTATTGAGTTATCCTTAAAATTGTATGATTCTATATTCTCTCCCTCCTCTTCCCTATAAATATTTAGATCCTCATTCCGCCACTAATCGCAAACATAGACACACACATATATGTATATATAAACAGGGATGTAGGTGTTCATGGTCCTCGCATGACAAACTCGCTGAAAATACCTTATCATCGGATCGAAATTCGAAAGAAAGAGAATTCACATGCATGATGAGCATTAAAATCTCTCGTTTCATGAATGCGTTTTCTTTTGTAGTATTTGTTGACCAAAAATTTAAAGATGTAAGATTGATGATGAAGAAGTTATAGAGAGGGGTAATTATTAAGAGCCGCACTGGACTGGACTGGACTGGGTTGGGTACCATATATATATATATATATATATATAGTATGTACGTACATGATAGAATGATATCGATCTCTGCAACGTTTAAAGGAAGAACGCATTGAAGGTCCTGTTTTTTTAATGTCCTAAGTGGTCCAATGTTAATAAAGCACACCAGAAATAGCTTATAGTAGCTTGTTCCTAATATTCATTCATGGCCACTCTTTCAACGGACCACCGGAGCCCCATTTCCAGTCTATATATACATACAGAAGAAATCTATATCTATATATATAGCTAGAGGCTAGCTAGCTATTGACCAAATGCTGATTGATCAAGATCTTTTTTACCAACACATAATAATAATGCAGCTTATAATTAATAATAATGATGTTCAAAGGACCGATAATTAATATGACTAAGTATATTTATAGTCCCTTTGAAATATCTATGATGACAATTGTAAAGTAATGGACTATGAGTGATGTTAAGTGTTGCATTCTCAAATTCATAGCGGGATTGATGAATATTATAGTATCAAGGTATGATAACTAAGCAAGAAGTGTGACATATACCATATGGAAAGAACCACCTCAATTTAAGAGTTCTACATTCTTTTTTATCTGGATTTGAGCTAAGTGTGGTGGATCGACGCTTGTGTGCGGTGATCAGAGCCATCTTATAAGAGTCCTCGGCTAAGTATACTGTTGGTTTGTTATGTTCTTAAACTAATTAGTGTGATGGGATGCTTGTGTACTGTGAGAGCCACTTTAAAAGTCCCACACACTCCTGATATGGTCTTGGGCTAAGTGTGACGTAACACTTAGTGAAGAAATATTGTAATACCATTATTCTACATGGAAATGTGCGATATTTTTGAATGGTATACATAAGTATATTGTATGTATATTTAATTTGGAATATATCAATTTTGGCATAGTAACTAAGATTGTCAAATAGTGAGCTATGAGTAAGGATAACAATGGGGTGGGTCCAACGGGATATCTACCCGTCACCAACTCATCTGTACTCGTTTGATCCCGATTTGACTGGAGATTCAAACGGGAATGAGAATAAATTTTGTACTCAAACTTGAAAATGGGTTAAGGGCGGAAATTAAATTCTATCATACTAGAGATTTGCCAATCATAATAAGTGGTGAAAGTGCAAAATACATAAAAACTTAACATGTTTAACAAACGCTTCAATATTGAACTACCATCCTATCTTATTACTAGGATGGTAAACAGATCCAGACCTTCAGAGTACCATTAGATCCACACCCATACCCTTATAGTGAAACTTGTATCCATACCCTCCAGGTATAAAATTTCTAGACCCAGACCCAACCCTGCAGGGTCCAGGGTAGGGTCTAAGTATACCCGTACTTGTATGACATTTTTCTTTTTTTTCTCTGTTAAATAAAAATATATAAAACAATGTATAATCCTAAAATAAAAATTTTAACATGATTAACATAATCTCCTCAACATTTCTTTCAACAAATACAATCATTTAACATATACATAAATGAATAGGGATATAAACCCTTTAACTATATTAAATCAGTTTGTAATCTAAATTCCTGGACAACCTCTCAACAAAGAGTATATGTAATAATACGGTATCCGCTAATAGATAAGTCAAATAATAGCATATAAGATAGAGAATGACGAAGAAAAACAAAGAAAAAGATTGTCCTTTTTGTCATGATCCATATTTTCAGTAGTTTTTTGAAATAAAAAATAAAACAAATATTACTATCATAAATTGCTTTTACACGGGATGAAAGAATATATTTTTATATTTAGTAAAAATAAATTATTTGTGAAATGACATTTGAAATAAAGTTGAAAATAAATAAATAATTTGAAAGAGTTTAGTTGGGCCAAGTCCATCAACGAAAGAGGCTCTATTTAGGATTGAAAATGAGGAAAAAAAAGAGAAAATGAATGAAAGGAGAAAAAAAAGAGAAAAAATTCACTACCCTCCATCTAATATAATATAAATATATTATTATTTTATTAATAAGGTCCACGGGTATACAGGTTTGGGTATTATCATACTCTGCCCAGACCCATATAACAGAACAAATATGGGTACGGGTACGGATATAGATCCGCAGGTATAAAATTTAAACCTTACTCGCTAAAAACGAGTATAGACCCGCACAGGTACGGATAAGACCCGTCCCATTTGCAATCCTACTTATTACTACTATCTCTAACTATAAATTTAATACTTTTTAAATCATCAACATTCTTTTGTAGATATTAAGAAAACTGATACAATTCAAACTCAACATCTTAATAAGAAAAATATTACTTTGGTCCCAAGAAAAATATTACTGTATACTGAACTGAATTATTATTACCTTATCACGTACCATCTTCCACTTTTACTATCCACAGAAACAGTTAATTAATACTTATTGAGTCTTCAACTTTTAGTATCCGTATTTATGTACACGCACACAAAGGTTGAGATGGAGAAGAGTACTTACAAGACGAAGAGAGAGACTACATGTGCAAAGTTATGATAATGAATAGTGTTTCTTCTCTTTCTATATATGAACAGTGAATAAAAGAAATAATAGTTGATGAATTTTTGATTCTGAAAAATGTACCAAAAAGGGTTTTTTACTTCTCTTTCTTGATCATTTCTGGTACATTTGTGTGTGCTCTCATATCATATTTTTGCATTGCATGCTGAACAAAACAAGATTGTTTCTCTCATTGCTCTCTCAATTCCAAAGTACTTCTACTATGGACAACCACAAAAAAGTTGAAGTAGCATTTATTTAACATATCCTCTCTTTTTGACCCTTCATTTTGAGTTTTGACATCACCAACAAGTGTAAGTTCTTTTGAAAAAATGATCTATTTACTCCCAAAAAGTTTAGATATATTGAAAAAGATGGTTTTGTAAACTTATTTTATGTCGTTCTGGTCTCTGATAATTTATGAAAGTTCAATAAAATTATTTTTCTCCTCAAACACTTAACTTTTGTTAAAAAAAAGAAAAACTATACAAGCTGCTCATGCAAGATAATTTGAGGATAATACATGTATTATAAGTCTTCTCTCCAAACGAAATACACCTGTGGTTTAATTTGGGAGAAAATAAATTATAATATTTATTTTTTTCTTTATATAAATTCTGGTCCGCTCAAAATTAAATATTAACTCTTATATATATAATAACCAAAAAAAAGGAAAAAAAAAAAAACTCTAGTTTCATGACTAGCAATTGAAATTAGGAGAAAAGAAAAAAGTTTACTATACTATATAATACAATTATAAAACTAGCATTTATTTGTCTTCCATTTCATGACAGTGACAGAGTTTTGCTATCTTCATAATTATTTTCACTTTGGCTTCTTCTTAATTTATTATAAGCCCCCATTTCTTTACCTCACAGATGGCAGAGAGGAAGAGAGAGAAAATGAGGGAGGGGTTCTTTTATTGAAGGGTTGGTGGTGGGGAAGGGAAGTGCAGAAGAAGAGAGAAAGGAAATTGGGAGCAGGCAAGGGAGGCAGGCTTCTGTTTTGTTGAAGTTGAAGAAGGGATAAACTGATGAAGTTCTGTTCTGAGTACGAATGGTTAAGAAAAGGGCAGAAGAAAATAGTATTGTTGGGGACATAGTCTGAGCCATTGATGTAAACTATTAACAGTGGAGCATATTTCAAGTTCAATGAGAGGCATCCAAGATTCATATTTTGAAGATCCATTTCTAAATACAAAGTTTATATTATAAGAAACACGGATTTAATTAGTATTTATCGTCATATTTGAGATGTTCATTTTGGTATAGTAAACACGATTATCAAGTACGTCGTGGATGTTATCAACTCATAGGCTGCGCTTTCAAACACAGAACGTGAATTAAGTGTTGCACCATGCGTGGTGAAATCTACTCCTAGTTTGCGTTCTGAATTTAGTCTAAGGCGTTATGAGGGTAATAGAGCCTTAAGAGGAGTCAATATCACACTCCTTTCTCACAAGGGATAGAAATGACGTGTGTGTAGTTAGCTATGGGACTGCCAGACTTATAAATTTTTACAGAGCACCGGGCGTGATAGTCCTACAAAAATTTATATTTTGAATAGCTAAACTTGAGGTTAGATATATCTTTTCTTTGGTTTAGTTTCTTATAATGAAACACATGCAAAAAAGCCCTTAATGGTGACACTCAAAACTTAATTAACCCAAGTTTATACAAATTGGCAATGAAATAATGAGTTAGTTTAACTTTGTACTTGAAAAGAGCTAAAAATGGACTAGTAAATATAGGTACATATAAAAAGATAATGAATGATAGTGATGGTGGTGTTGTAGATTGTAGTGGGATGGATGGATGGATGTATGTACAAAATTGGATTTTGTTCTTTTTCATAGACACAAATTGTTTAAACAATTGTTTTTTTTGTTATAAAAACTGTGAATGATGATAGGATTGGAATTTTTGAAGGAAGAGAAGAAGTAGGTGTGTATGTGAAAGGTATGGCATACACAGTTGGCCGATAACTTGACACAGTAAATAAGTAATTATATTACAAACACTTAATATCAAACGTTTAAATTCTACTTATAAAATCTTGAAATATCTGTAAACGAGTTCTAAATTGAATCCAGATCGATCAAAATTATATATTTTTGAATACCGAATATCTCTGAAATGAGAGAGAGAGGGGGTCAAAGATAGATAGATGGATAAAGCAAAGTAAGAGTGGGAAGGGAGGGAATGGCCCATCCCTTTCTTCCATTTAGGAAAGTGGAAATTCTGTCATTCCCATCCTTGCCATTGTTGCATGTCTACCTGCAGATTTACCAAAGTACCTTTTCATTTTTTTCCTCATTTTCATTTCATGTCCATTTACATATTTCCAAATTAACCACTATTACTATTTCATTATATATAGACTCCTCACTATCACCCCCATCTAATTAAGATTTGATGATCTCATTAAGTTTTTCTTAATTGAATATTTGAGTAACTATTTTTGTTAAGAGGATCAGTTCCTCGTAGGTTTCGTTCGAACCGAGTATGTAAGAAGACGAGAATGGACAAAGACCTATTCAGAAGTTCGTGGGATTTGATTAGCTGGACCAACTTCCTCTTCTGAGGAAGCGACAAGTTCAATGAAAAACTCTCCAGAATAAGTTTAAAGAATGAATTTCATTTCAAATTGTATGAATGAATCCCCTGCTCATGAGGCGGTTCCAAGAGACATATAAGGTCTCTACCGATGTTGGGTGCGAAAACGCTAAGTTAAGCACTTTGTCTTTTCTATCTTTGAATTCTCACTTTTTCAGAGATATTATTAGCGTATTAGAGTAAATTCAGATGAAAAGAATAGTAAAACAAAACTAAATAAGCTTGGATGAAAGGAATAGTAAAACAATGTTATTGTCTTTGACCGACGAGCTGTTGAGATGCTACATTATCTATTCTAGACAATTCTTTTTATTAATTTTAAACCCTGATTATACACTTCTTTTTTTGTATTTAATGAAATTTCGATCCCTTTAAAATCCAAAAAAGAAAAAAAAGATGTCCTAGATCACAAGACAATGGAACATATAGGATCTGATATTGCATGTTTGAAGGAAGCAAATCCTAGTCAAATAATAAGTAATATTGTTCAAGTCCCATTGTAATAATATAGCTAATTAATTGTTAATAATTTGGAATGTTTTTATAAACAATTATTTTTTTATCATTTATTTTATAAATGTTATGGAATATTTGATGTCCATACTATATGATGGCCGAATGTATGCCTTTGATTAAAATAGTAACAAAACAGGACAATCCCATAATAGCCTAATTTCCTCCAACTGCTCTAATTAATTATTGCCATTCGTGTTCCCATAATATATATTAATATATATAAACAATTTATTGAACTCGATTCACAATAATTTATCGTGATATAAAATAAAATAAAATAAAATAATTGACGGCCGTTAAGCAGCAGTAATAAAACTATATATTGTAAAAAGATCTAAATTTCAGTGTTTTTCTTGAAGTGATAAATTGGCATATGCTATAATTAAGAAAGAATATGGTTTTTTAATTAATCATTTACCAGTGAAAATAAATACCCAATTTATCAGTACTAAAATAAAATAAAAATCCAACAATTTCCAAGGCTTTTAATTTAATCATTGAAGCTTCCAAAATCAGCTCGAACAGAGATTTTTTATTTTTTATTTTTTGGCCTAAACAATTATAGCAATATGCGTGAGTGCATATGCTGATGTTCATAGTATGGGATGCATAACTATCTTGCTGAGGAGTGGGAATTTGGATAACAACCCATCCACTCCCCTCCCCCCCCCCTCCCCCCCCCCCAAACACCCAAACCAATCCCCTGTACTATCCCCAACCTTTTCTGCCGGCTGCAATTTTGAGAGTGCAACTTATAACTTCACAACTTCTCATCATTATTAATTTATTAAAATAAACATTAATCTAAAGCGATCGTAAATATTTATATATATATATATCATTTAAACGCATTTTTCTTAATTATCTCATGTAAAAATAAAGACGTTACAACAAGAATCATAGTTGATTAATGTTTTGCATACATTTTACTAATGTCACGTACCGTATCTAGCAACATCTAGGATTCTAGAGGTGAGCACTGATTAGTTTCCATAACTCCAGTTGATAACTTTTTTCTAATACCATAATGTCACAATTAAGTTTTACACGTCTAAAAGTACGACTCATGAGTCTAACATCATCATCTACCGTCTACTACTATTGAACAATCATTCTTGTTATGCCGAAATAAATATCCTAAGATAATCATGTGTATCTAGACTCATACTTATATATCGTATAAATATATTATATTTAGTTGAGTATTAAAAAAATCAGTCCTAAAACTTTGTGGGAAAAAAAAATCTATACATAAGGGAATGGATGAGTTAGAATCCATTCCATTCCAGCTGCATAGGAGTTGTAATGCACTTATAAGTAAGTCAAAGAGTATTATTGAACAAAATCATGTGTTGGCTTTGGCTTGGGGTACTCATTTCATTTTTTCCCACTAGGAAAATTTGTCAAAAGGCCGGTTTGTAACCTTAAATGGGGAGTTTTCTTTCAATTTTGTTTAAAGCAAAAAAAGATTCTTTCTACACCAAAAGATTAGGCAAAAACTAGTTTGGTGAGGCCAAGAAATGAGTCATATGAATGGCCTGGAAACTATAGTTAGCTAGTACTAGTACTTACAATAATAATAATAATATGAGGAGAACTTTCTTGGCCAGTGATGAAAGAGCTGGATTCCATGTCCAATCCCAAAGTTTTTTTTTAGCTAGCCGTCACCTTAAAAAGTTTAATTAGGGGGGACATGCACTTCATGTCTACTGCATAAAACCCTACCAGCATATTCTCTGATTTGCTAGCTGCATTTCTCCTTTTTTTTTTTTTTTTTCCCTCCATTATTTTTCAGAATACTGGTAAAATAAATATACAAGTCTACGTATAATTTTCTACATAGTAAAAAAAAAAAAAAAATACGTGTAATTTTCTGTAACTTGTAAATGTAGCTTAACAATAGCAAGAGTTTACGCAAGTATTTGTGAGACAGAATAGAAGAGATTTTTATTTGTGATATATATATATATGTATTACTAAAAACACTAAATTAAAAGTATAGCTATTTCAAAAGGGCCAAATGGGATTGTCACGTGACAGCAATGCTACTCAAGAGAATTTAGTCTTGAAGAGCTTTATAATGTACATGATATGATATCCAAAGAAAACAAAAGGCAAAATGAGAAAAAAGCAAGAAAGTTGAAGAAAGCTAAGCAGTCAGCATTCAGCTTTTTCTTTCTACTATATATTGTGGCCATAGATAGGCTTTTTGATGCTTGAAATCCAAGATCCTCTTATCTCATGCTAGATCTTGTGATTATTAATAGTGCATATAATTAATTACTTTGCAAAACTAAATAATTAATTAGATGATTAGGTTATGAATATCATGTTTCTTTTATTTTCATGTCCCCAAACTAAGGAGCACATTATATCATTAGCCAAGAGTGAATTAATAATATAATGATCATCAATTATTTGATTATTATCTCATGTTATACTATACAACTTTGTCTCCTAACTAGGAAACCTTAACATAATTATTATATAAAATTTAGTTTTGGGATTTATATATTAATTTTTCAAAACTAAATTGTTTACAAGAAAATATATGTGATTTAAAGTAAAAAATTTGCATTGAGTTTTGAAATATCCAAATACACTCCATGACTACATTTGAGAGTTGCAATCAAAAGTTTATCATATATATATATATATATATAATGGGCCGTTAATCTAGTAGCTTCGTGTAGTTAGTAGCGTATTATATATGTTATGATCTTATTTATGATGATGAGAAGTGCCAAAATATTTAGTGTTGTCGTGTAATTAATAGTTTTGGAACAAATTCTATCTTTTAATAGAGCCGGTTATGTAGATATTTTGTAAAGAAAGTTTAAATAAGTTAGGATAATGAACACAGCACGTGACAAAGGTATAAAAAAATGCATGTTTTAGGTACTTGATCAACATCATGACTCTTCAAAACACATTTGTAATGCAATCATTTGCAAACAATATTCAAGATTATTAAACCTAATCATATGGATGGAGAGGTAACAAGATGAGAAAAAAAAAAAAAAAAAATTGTATTAGAAATGAGATGGTGGTGGTATGGGGTTGGGCATTTGATGATGATGATACTTGCTTTAACAAACAGAGTTTGTGAAAGGGACTTATAATCATAGAAAGATGGAATAGGCATCTAATAAGCTCTTTGATTGAGGCCACAATGACTGAGATATATGTGGGGTTCATTCATTTTTTCTTTTGATTGGGACTTTGGAGCAATCTCATACAAAAAAGAAAGCTAGCTCTCCCCCACAACCCCATATCCTAATCCCAGTTCCCTCTGCTCCTTTCAGAACCACTCCATATATGTATTATCTATCACCTTTATATAACATTTTACTCAAACCAAAAAAAAAAAAAAAAAAACACATTTAGTTTGCTATAAAAATATAAATTTGGGCCATTCCCATTGAGATATCTATCCTATATAGTATGAGAGTTTTTAAAACTCTATATCTTATATAAGATATCTTTAACAATCCCATCTATCTAGTGAACGGAGATTGTATGTAATAATTTTTAAGCATATGATAATTTTTTAATACTTTAATACTATAACATACTATAATAGTACGTCTTGCGTTGACAAGACATACCAAACGTCTTACTTTGACAAGTTCGAAAGTACCCCGTAACATAATATATCATGTCTTGTGCCGACTAATCTGAAAACATAACTCATAACATAATATCACATTCTAAGTCTAAATATCATATTTTGAGCCTTTAAATCTGCAACTCAAAAATTTAACAGCATTAAAGCTCATTATTTGACAATCATCCTCATTCTATCATATTTCAAGATTACCATAAATAGAGAGAGAGAGAGAGAGAGAGAGAGAGAGAGAGAGAGAGAGAGAGAGAGAGAGAGAGAGAGAGAGAGAGAGAGAGAGAGAGAGAGAGAGAGAGAGAGAGAGGGCTAAACTTAGGTAGATGTGTAATAATTGTTGATTCGTTTGTGAATAAAAATAGAATTAAAGAGTATAAAGGGACTAAAAGATAAAAAAAGAGAAAAAGAATGATGAGAATTTTCTCCTAACTACCGGCCATGAGAAGTAGGCATTGTCATTTCATGTCAAGAAAATGGAAGAAAGAATAGTAGTGTAAGTATAAAGTGGGCCGTATTCTTTTGTGATGATTCATTCAAAACAAGTATGTGTTGGGTGTTTTCCTTTTGAGTTTTTTTTACAGTACAGAAGAAGAAGAAGAAGGATGTCACGTGTGCAGGGCCATATATACATACATGAACGAACTCAAGAGTGAGAGATACTCTTTTCTACAGACAAAATTCGTTATCCTCACTTGCTTTTACACTCCTATATCTTTGCATATATATATATATATATATTGAGAATCCCACATCGACTAATTAAAGAAAATAATTACAACTTATAAAGACTTGGGCAGTCTTCCTCTCTTGAGGTATCTTTTGAGGTGAATTAGACCCAAGTCCAAATTCTAACAATATATATGCACAGAATTACATTGAAAGAAGAGGTCATATATACTATTTTTTTTGTTAAATTTGAAATTGTTGAACAGTCTTCATGCTTGAAAAGTGTCCATTATATAGACGAAATTCTAAAATTTGTAGTGTAATTTCGCCCTCCATCCTTCTAATCCTAGTTTCATCCCTATATATATAAATATATATATATATATAATATTCACTTTTCTTTTTATATTTTGTGTATATTAAAAGACGAGTTTTTATATATTGAAGAAAAATATAATTTGAACTCAAGATTCTGACTTTTACTCAAAATGATAAATTTGTGAATATTTTTGACGTTGTAAAGAGGATTCAACATTTCGATCTTTCACACATTTGATGTATTTACTTACTATATCAAGCTATCGAATTATTAATTATTTGATCCGTCAAAATGAACTCAAAAAGTAAAAAATAAAAAACTTAATAGAAAACGTTTTTATTTCTTGGAAAATAGAAACGAGACGGCCCCTTAATTTAAGTTTGGTCATATCTTATCTAATAATAGTATATACATGTGTGTTATTTATTTCTGATGAATACATGTGTGTTATAAACGTGTAAAACATCACAAAATTAACATATGAAAAATATTTTTACCAATAATCTACAATGTTATGTAGTCCAATTTGAACTAAGATTTGTTATGGTGATAAAATAATTTAAGTAGAAAGTTTTTTTTTTTTTTTTTATTTTTTTAACTAATAGGGATAAAAAGTTACTTATATATATAATTTTGCGCCAAAGATCATTTTTCTTTAGAAAATAGGTTCAGACTATGTAAGTGTTTTATAAGTTGAATACGAGTTAGTTAGAATTATGTACCCTTAAATATCGAGTACCTCTCAAAATATTTAAGATTATTTAGGCATTGTTCTCCATTGCTTATGCTTTTTTAACCAATTAACAATAAGTATTTATAAAAAAAATGTTTTAGATAAATTAATATAGTAATTTTATTTTTAACAATATCAATAAGCAGAAAAAGTTATAGAAAACACTTCCGTAGTAGCTTTTCAAAAATAGCTTTTTCAACTTTTCTTTTTTAACTAAAAGCATATATAATAAGCAATCAAAGAAAGTTTCAAAGCAGTTTATAACTTAAAATAAATTAAAAACTGCGGATTTTAAATAATGAAGAATAGGATCCTAATACACTTTCTTTACTAATAATTTTTTTTCTTAAATTTATTTTTATTTTAAAATTTTGTTAATAAAACTGTTATTAAAAAAATATTATAAAAAAATATATTAGAAACTATATTAGACAAATTTTTTCTATTTGGCTGAAAGCCCAAAATCATGATTTGGGGCTACCAATATAGGATGGGTACTGTAGAAATAGTAAAGGTGAGGTGTGATTGGCATTTTCCAAGTCCATGCATTATGTAATGATTCTTAAACAGTTAGGAGACTGCAATTTCACACGGACGCCCACTTTGTGCTTTGTGGGCCTTCTTTTCAATTTAACGGCCCAAATTGCTTCTTCAACAACTATTTCTCTCTTTTTCTCCATCAGAGGCTAGCCTGACGCTTAGATGAAAGATATGAATTATAGTAATTCAGCAACTTTATAAATTAGAGACCTCTCCAAATTTTCGCATTGCTGTTATCAGTATTTGAACTTTAGTAATCGTTACTAACTCTACAATCTCAAAATTATTTGAACTACGCTCGTGCGATTTCCTTTTTTTTCCCCTAAATTTTATATATATATATATATATATATTTCTCTCTTCTTCTTGTATTGCATGGCTGTAAATAGTCCCCACATAGGACTTATATATGTCAATGAAAGCTCAATATCATACTTTTTTTTTTCTGTTTTTTTTTACACTGTTTCTAAAGAGGAAGTAAGGACATGTTATGTCCCTCGAGTATCCAACTTGAATTTATGCAAAGACAAAAAAAAAAAAAAAAAAAAGTAAAAAGAGCATCCAACTTAGGAGGATGGTAGTAGTCCAATGGCACGACACCCTCATTAAAAAAATTTATACATATACTTTTATTTAGTATTATGAAGATAATACAATATAATAAATATTTATAAACAATTTAAATAAATTAATATTTTTAAAAGAAAAGCAATTTAATTTATTTAATTTCAAATTAGTACAACTTAATTATTTTTTAACAATCGTATCATATTTTAATGTGACAGATAATATGAAACTGGAAACTATTAGACTAATGATCCTTCATATACAAGAGCACAATTCTTCATCATCACTCAAGGATAGGATCTTAACTAATCTTACCAATTCTAATAGCTAGGGAAATGAAATATGATGAGTTTTGTTATAAGGATCATGATTCGATTAAACGGATTAAATAGGAGCAAAAATATTATTCATGATAAAAAATACTCACAAATAAAGAACAAAAAATATATTTTTATTGTGTTGATAATTTTATTTTCATTTAATCTAATTAGTTTCATCAACTTTGATCCCACAAATTTTTTTTTCCATACTAATTATACAATTAATTCGTATGTTGAACTGTGGACGTCTATTTAATAAAATAAGATTAAGCAAGTATAACTCAAAATGAAGAAATCCAGTGAAAATCTTGAATCATGGATTCATGATCTTGTCAAATTCCTGCCATTTTCCTACATTTGAGGAAGTAGGAAAGATGAAGAATAGCACAGCTACCTACCTTATAGTTCATCTCTAGTTTTGGTCAAGAAATGGTAGCCGCCTTCAAGGAAAAAAAGGAAAAAAATAAATAAAAGGTTGCCAATCACCAGAAGGAGAATAATTTTATATGTATAATCATCATCCCTTTTTGCTGTTAATTATTTTTATAATTGATCCTCAATGTTCATTGAAACCAATGCAAATTAGTTAATTAATAAACTCTTGAATCTGATTCTTCATCAATTTTGTCCGTATTACATTTTATCTACTAAAATATGCAAATGTTTCTCTCAACAAAGAATATTGTAATAATCTCAACTTCATATTCACTACCTTTCAACATGCAAAAGTTGGAACTCATTTGTTCAAATCTTGGTTTTTTTCCAAAAAGTTCCCATCTTTTGCATTATTTTATAAAACCCATCTGGGATCACTGGGTTTTATAATCTTAAAATCCCAGAAAAAATCTGTAAATGTTCCTCATTTTTGCCAAAGTTTCTTGGGTTGGACTTTAATTTCTGGGTAAATTAGCTGATTTTTTTTTTTTTTATCTCCAAGAAAATGGGGATGGAAAATGGAGCTTTGTATTTGGCTATGGTGATTTTTCAGTTTGCACAAGTAGGGCTTTTGATAGCAAGCAAAAAAGCCTTACTTTCTGGGATGACTACCTATGCTTTTGCTTTTTATTCAAGTGCTTTTGGTTCCCTCATTCTTCTTCCAGTTTCCTCTCTAGTCTATAGGTAACCCCCTTCTCTCTCTCTCTCTCTCTCTCTCTCTCTCTCTCTCTCTCTCTCTCAAAAGGGGTTTTCTTCTTTCTCTGTTTTTCAGCGTAAATTAGTCCCTTTTTTGGTGGATTTCTTTGATTATATATATCTGTTTTTCCCCTGTTTTTTATGTGATTCAGATCAAGTCGTCCCCCAATTTCTTTCAATTTCATCTGTTGCTGTTTCCTAATTGGGCTCCTTGGGTAAGTGCTGCAATCTTTTGGTGAATTTACTATGTGAAATTATTTGCTCACTAATGGTGAACTTTTTGCTAAATTTTACTACTGTTTTTGGATCAAGAAATTGTTGTAGCTAATGTGTTTGACACAGTTTCTCAGTGCAGATAATTGGGTATGTTGGAGTTAAATATGCCCCTGCATCAATTGCCTCAGCAATACTCAACCTTATTCCAGGCTTTACCTTTGTATTTGCTGTCATTTTCAGGTCTATTATTTTTACTCATTTCTTTCCTTCATCTTGATCTTGTTAATGAACAAAATTAGTACTTCCTGTGACATAATTTGTGTTATTATCGAGCTTAAATGATCTTAGCCTCCCAATTTTCGCATTTTAAGCGCCATAAATGCATTATATGATATGAAATTGAAATGATATATGAACAAATTGGACAAATCTAAGTGATCTTGCCATCAATTTGAGTTCATTATTTGATCTTGTTTATGAACAAAAGTAGTACTTTTTCAATCATGGAATTCGTGTTATTATCGAGTATAAATGATGTTAGCTTCCCATTTTTCGCGTTTTAAGCGCCACAGATGCACTATATGATATGAAATTGAAATGATATATATGAACAAATTGGACAAATATAAGTGATTGGACCATCAATTTGCAGAGGAACAGATAGCAGTCACATAATATGCTTTATCAGTCGTAAGCTAGCAACTTAGCTGTAAAAAAAGGTTCCTTACTAGACTGGGGTCTTGGGTTCAAAAGTGATACCTCCACCTCACTCGGAGGAAGGGGGTATTACTTCAACATGGTTGTCAAGCGTGATTGTAGCAATTATGATTATGTAATTTGATCTGATATGCTATGAAATTGAAATGATAGATGAACACGACAAATTGGACGAATCTAAGGCCTATTCTTTTTGCAAATCCTTTCTTTCTGACATTATTCTGTAATTGGTATTGTATTCAGGATGGAAAAATTGCATTGGGGAAGATTAAGCACAGTGGCAAAGGCCATAGGAACTGTAGTGACTATAACAGGTGCTCTAATTGCAACTCTTTATTTTGGACCTGTCTTACTAAAGGGATCGTTGCATTCAACTCTCTCTTTTCATCCTCTTACTCGTTCATCAAATTGGGTACTCGGAGGATTTATTTTTGTGATTGATTCTCTGGTGGCTTCAATATTCATGGTTTCACAGGTAAAATTTAGCACTAGGCCCGGTGGAACTTTCGTATCAAGAAAGTTAGTCATTGATTAGGATAAATAAATGATCATTGTTTCCTTTGAACATTTTCAGGCATTTGTCCTCAAAAGATATCCAGTGGAATTGTTGATTATGTTCTTTTACAGCATCGTTGTGGCCATTTTATCCGCGATTTCTTCTTTCATCATAGAAAGAGACTTCAATGCTTGGAGCTTAAGACCTAAGGAGAGGCTGTTTGCTGTTATATATGCTGTATGTAAGCAAAAACTTCCTTCAACCCTATCTGTATATATTTTACTATATCGCGATAGTCTAATATAGATTGAAGTCTACGTTGGTAGTCTAACATATCATATGCACTTCAAGTCTTAGTAGTAATGAGAATTCAAGGCTCTATCCGATGATACGTTAACAGAATGCATTTGATTGTTTAGTTTTCCGATAGATTTTATGTTTATATGGTTCATCTACGAACAATGCAGGGATGTTTTGGTAACATATTCCAAGTGACGATTGTAGCGTGGTGTGTGCGAAAAAAGGGGCCTCTTTTTGCAGCAATGTTTCATCCTTTGGGTATTATAGTTGCAACTGTGATGGGAGTAATCATTCTTGGTGACACTTTTTATCTTGGAAGGTAAAGTTTTTACTTGCTTCTAAGGGCTTTATACTGCAAATTTAAGCATTATGTTATGAAAAATTCATCTTTGATTAGAGGAAAATTACTCAAGAAAACTGTGAAAATGTTTGCAGTTTGATTGGATCAGTAGTGATTGTGATTGGATTTTATGCTGTAATGTGGGGAAAAGCTCAAGAATGGAAGATGAAGAGAGATGAGAAAGGAGGAATAAAAAGCTTGGAATCAGGCAATGTAAAGGTCCCTCTCTTGCAAGATAGAGCTCAAAGTGTTGAACAATAAAGAATGTTCTTAGAGGAACATATGGCACTCGCATTATAAACCGTGCGTCATGATAAGATAGTAATTTAGTGATAAAAAACGTTCTTGAATTTAAATCACATCTCCCCTCCCCCCCTCCCCTCCCCCCAAGGAAGGAGGTGAGGGTATTAGTTCAATAAACATATAATATATATATATATATGTATGTGTATATATATATATATATATCCTTAGTCCAATTTGTCGTGTTTTTTGGTTAATTTTATTTTAGTATTTTTTGTTAATTTTTATTTTGATATATTTTTGTTTGGTCATTCAACAGTTTAGTTCTATTTGTTTGTTGATTGACAATTAAGTGATTAAATCAGAATTCTAGACCACTGTGATTTTTTTATTGCTTGTAAATATTTAAACATGGATTACTATTTTGGTTTTGGTTGACAAGAGGAAAAGGGATGAATTTTTCATACACTAAAAAAAACACACCTTACAGCGGGTCACAATATTTCTAGAAAAATTGATTTGGCAAGAATTCTGATTTAGTTACCTAATTAGCAATTAAGTAGTACTAAATTGTCAAAAAAGATATGAATTTTCATGTTTAAATCTCTACAAATAGTAACAAAATCGCACATGACAGTGAGTCATAATCTTCTCGACAAAATTAATTTCGCTAGAATTCTGATTTGGTCACTTAATTGTCAATCAAAAAACAAAGTGATACTAAATTGTCAAATTGCCAAACAAAAAGATACTAAAAATGAATTAACTCCAATATTATGACCCACTCTCGGTGTGATATTTTGACTTTTTGTAAAGATTTAAACATAAATTTCTTTTCATCTGGTCAACAAGTAGGGTAAAATGGAAATTCATGTTTAAATCTCTACAAACGGTAAAAAAGATTACACATAACAGTGGTTTGGAATTCTGATTTGGTCATTTGATTGTCAATCAACAAATAAGTAGTACTAAATTGTCAAATGACCAAACAAAAAGATATTAAAATGAAAATCAACAAACAAGTAGTATTAAATTATCAAATAAAAAGGTATTCAACAAAAGGATACTAAGATGGAATTAACATCTCAAAAATTAATATATCTTTCCCATTTAGAGAATTAGAATCTACTTAGGTAAATATTTTCGTTTAATTTGATGGAATCCTTTAATTTATATATAAGAATGTGCAGGATCTTCAACAAATATAATTCTTATTCGAGATTAAAGTATAACTTTTAACATTTTCTTTTTTTTGTGTATTTTTAAGTAAACAGAATATATAGTATTTTTTATCATTAAGAAAGTGATCCAATTAAGATTAAATTGATAATTTGTTTAAACAATATTTTTATGAACTAAAAATGACTTTGTGAGTAGGAGCCATGTGATCAATAATAGATATGGCAGCAAAAACAATAGTATGAACGCGGAAAAGAACGCATCAGCTTTATGTGTTCCCGCCAGATATGAACAGACTAGCAAACTCCTATACTAATGCGTTGTACCATCTACGGCGGCAAAAAACAACAAGAAAGCGCAATCTGTTTTAACAAAATCAACACATGATCGAATACGCTCATATAAAGTTGGATCTTTGAAATGAATTAGACACATTCTCTGCTTTACCGGTAGAGAGTAGTCCCGCGGGAAGACAAGAAGGCAGCCAGGGAAGGGGAAGGAGAAGACCATGAGTAGGATGATGATCAAGAATGGAACTCCATATCTGGGGATGATTTTAGCTCAATTTGCTCAGGTGGGCTTAATCATTGTGAGCAAAAAAGCTATGGCCAATGGGATGACTAATTTTACCTTCATTTTCTACTCCAATGCTCTTGCTTCCCTTATTCTTCTCCCTTTGTCTCTTCTTATTCACAGGTAAATTGAACCCACAAAAAGATTTCTCTTCTTATTGAATCGAAGCCCTCGTTTTTTGTTGTTTAATTGTTGTATGTTTTTGCAGAAGATCAACTAGACCTCCTCTCAATTTCTCGCTGATTTGTGGGTTTTTCTTGCTTGGCATTCTTGGGTAAGTGATTTGATTGAAAATTAGAAATGCTTTCTGGCAATTAATGAATTGGTTAAAAGAGAGAATTTTTAAAAAGGGTCTTATTATTCTAACAAAATTTTGTTTGTAGATGTTCTGCACAGATAACTGGATATGCTGGAATTAATTATACCTCAGCATCATTTGCCTCGGCAATGCTCAACTTAATCCCTGGCTTCACATTTGTACTTGCTGTAATTTTCAGGTCTTATTCTTATTTCAGTCTTGTTTTTGCATAAATTGGATTAAAAGCTTTTATTTTTGTGGCTATGACGGGTGGATTGACATGTTCTTGGACTTTTGACTTCTACTTTGGTGTAGTAGTCTTGTATTACTAAGAAAATCAGTGAGAACTGAAAAGGCAGTAATCCGTATCAATAGAAAAGAAGAGTATCACTTTAGGGTATTCATAATTAGCTCATTTGGTCAGGAAAAAAAAAAAAAAGGAATTTGCTTTTGAGGTTCATTCAATAAAACAAAGATTATCACTAGGAAGTTCTTGGTACTATTAGTAGCTCACTACAATTTGTAGCATTGCTTTTGTTAATGATGACTAATTAGATGACTAAGTTTTTATAATGAAGTTGAAGTTGCTCCCTCAGGAAATGGTGTTTTTGCAGTTTTCATGTCTGCTACTTTAGTATGGTAAATTTCGGGTTTTTTGTGCATCTTTTAGGATATTATCTCCTGAAATTATCTACCAACAGTAAACATACATATAATCTGTACTTATCACAATATTTTGTTGAGGCATATGCAAATTGTGCGTCTGAGGATTGGACTGCCAGCTAATTTGGTTATGTCTGATTGTAGGCTGGAGAAAGTAGACTTTAGCACCTCAAGTACAATTGGTAAATCTATTGGAACTATACTCTCAATTGTTGGAGCCTTCATTTTAACTCTTTACAAAGGCCCTCAAATAATGACCAGCTCATCTTCTTCAACGTCTAATTATGAGTATATACAAATGCAACAATCAGACTGGGTAGTTGGAGGATTGTTGCTTACTTTAGATTGTGTAGCATCTTCGGCATTTATAATTGTACAGGTACACAATTATGAAATGAAGATATAAACGAAAAAGATCCAGAGAGAAATATTTAATAACCATTTTCTCCATTATGTTTTTACAGGCAATCATCCTTAATCATTTCCCAGCTGAGCTGATTATAGTCTTCTTTTACTGCTTCTTTGCTGCAATTCTCTCTGCAGCGCTCTCTCTGATAGTCGAAAAGGACCTAAGTTCTTGGAATCTACAGCCTAGTGTCCGACTTCTTGCTGTTCTTTACTCGGTAGGTAAAGAATGTGATTCTGTTCTTCCTTAATTACAATGACCAAAAAAAAAAATTTATCTTTCCCTACCCAATACGTTTTGCATGTCACCTATTATAGCACACTCTTTGGAGTACTAAAATTTGCCGTTACGTCTAAGGGGACTACAACCAATGTGTTCCTTGTCAACTAACCAGTGCATGAGTTTAATGCTCAACTCAATTTGTTTCTTCCTAAATTTATATAATTTTCTTCTTTTCAGGGTGTCTTCGGTTCTGCATTTCAAGTTGGTGTAATTTCATGGTGTCTGCATAAGATGGGACCTCTTTTTGTTGCTATGTTTCATCCCCTAGGAATCGTAATTGCTGCCATACTGGGTGTCATCTTTTTACAGGAAGGCTTCTACCTTGGAAGGTAGGCAGCATTTGCTTCTTTCCATGATCATTAAAGCTGCATTTTTTCTCTATATAAATGCATGTTTCAAATGAAACTAAAGTAATCCTTTTGCAGTTTGGTTGGATCAGTTATTATTGTTTTTGGATTCTACGCTGTGATGTGGGGAAAAGCCAAAGAAGTGAACAAGGTTGAGGACGTCGTGAGACCCATCGATTCCTATGGTGAAAGTACTTCCCTCTTGAAAACAATGAGTGATGATGCAGAAGCTTAGCATCTCCCAAGTGATGAAATAAGGTATGAACATTTCCCTTTGCAGAAAGATTTGATAGTAAGGTCTTCCAATGGCTTTCCCTCATTCAATTTATTATACAAAATGGTTCAATGGCAATAAGGCCAGCCGTGCCATTGGATTGAAGCCTGTAACTTACGAGCTTATACTCAATTCCTGCAGCTCAATCTCCTCCCGAGAGGGATTAAGGGGGAAAATGTAAAACAGAAATATGAAGGCGAAACCTGCAGGCAGGAAGGCCGGTCCCCAAGAAAAAGTACATTTGACCCCTTGTTTTTAGGAGGACTTCCGTTCAAAAATTATCCTATCGCTCTTAATTAAGCCAATTAATTAGCTCAAGGTTGATCCATCAATCACTACTCGTCTTTTGTAACTCAAAATTGTCTGTGAATGAGAGAACTTGAGTTTTTTTTTTTTTTCAGCCTAAGTCGGGTCCAAAAACATATATTATCATTTATGTTTTGTTTATATTATATTGTATATTATAAATTATATATGTTATACTAAAATTATCTTTTATCAATTAAGAAATATTCTAATAAATATTAAACTAGAACAAATTTTTTATTCTAAACAAAATTATAAATTTTTTAAAAATCTTTTGTAATAAATTTGCATGTTATTATGCATATATAAAGATTAATTGTTTGAATATTTAATTTATTATTGTATAACGAAGTGGATTTTGATCGTGAAATCAAAATTCTTAAGTTTTTTTTTTGAGTATCATCTCATAAATAAATTAATTTTAATTGTGATCCTTGTATTCTCAATTCCTTTTGAATTAGTTGAAAACTCTTGAATATTATAATTAAAAACATATCTAATAATTTTGCTGGCTTAACCTCTTCCTCCACACGAGTTATTTATATATAAAATTTAATTTTAAAACTTACATGACCTCATTATACAAATGATATATCTTTTTTTTCTTTGTTGAATCAATTGTTACGAATATCACTTTTACAAATAATTTAATTTTTTTAATAAAATTGAAGAAAAACATTAAAAACCAAGTTTGTTTTTCATTGAGTACTCCAAGAAAATATCATCAAATTTTGCCATTTCCATCCAAGTTATGGTAAATGAATGAATGAACATTGTTGTTGGTATCTTCAAATAAGTTAGCTGCAAATGCCATGAACACTCAAAATCTTTTAAGAATTAAATGAAAACAAATAAATAGAATGGCTCCAAATGAAATGCATCAAATGGGGTCGGTTCTTGCCTCCAATAGAGGAATCTAGATTGCTGATGTAGGTTTTCATTTAAACTCCAATTTTATTCCAATCTTTAAATTTTGTAAAATATATATATATATATGTATATTGTTGGTAAGAAATAAATATTATTCTTTAATTTTTAGATAATTTTTAGATGTATAATTTATTTTTGTGTTACTAACTATATTCAAACATGAATTATTTATTAATGGTGTATTATAGATATTATCTCTATTTTTTTTGTTATTTATACACATATACTATTTATATTTTGCCATCATTATATATATTCTCTAGAACAGAGTGAATTAAAATATGTTATCGTTTATATATATACATATATATACCTTTTTAAAATTACCCTTATTATGGATATGCTTTGGCTTACTTAATTCCACCATTATGCTAATAACAAGATATAAATATCAATACATTGGTAAAAATAATACACGTAAGTATATAAATAAAGAAAATTAAAAATAATATATCATACATAAATAATAAATTATATATATACACTCAATTCTTGTATCTTTATAAAACTCAAAACATAAAAAATAACAATCCAAATACACCGAATTATGGACAGTAGTCCTTTTTCTTTTTTTGGTAAATTATTGTTTTTTTTTTTGTCATAATTAATTAAAAACCGGCCTCTCACATTACTGTTTTTATTAGTGGATCATTACACTGCTAAAATTCCAAAACATGAGAATAGAGTCGAGAGTGACACGTGGTATGGCCCCAATTAATTAGGTTTCAATTACATCACTAGCATAAGAAGGAAAAAAAAATCTAAGGAAAAAAATATTAATTTTCATGACGACTTAACTATCATTTGGATTCTAATTAACATGACAACTTATATAGCAATGGAGACCTCTGAGAGTATTTAGAGGGCAGCGGAATAATTTGTCAAGTTATTTAGTTTTTTTAAATATAAAATTAATTACCATAAAGTTTCAAATTAATTGAAGAATTTGATTTTAAAATAGGTTTTTACTATCTTATCAATACCTTCTACTAAAATTTATATGTTACATTAAAGTAAGATTTGAGCCAACTCTAATATATATATATGATTTGATGTTCTACTAATTGGATTGTAGAGTAATTTAAAAAGAAAGTACTTAATTTTCTTTGTTTATGTTTCATAAAAAATAAATTATTTTTTTTTGGAAGAAATGTGAAATATGGAGTGTAAAAGTTCTAAAAAATAACAAATGAAACTCTATTAATGTGTTCATTCAAAGTGAATAAAGTTTTTTTTTCTAATTAAGTTAAAATACAGATACAGCAAGAAAATAATTATATTGATGATTAATCTTTTTAAGGAACACATAATAAATCTTAATTCATCTGTTAATTCTTTTTTTTTTTTTTTCATGTTTTGTGTTTTGTCATTGTACTTACACTATTCTCGTCAATATGTTCCGAACAATTCTTTAATCGTAAAGCTATATATATATATATATTTTCACAGTGTAAATTAAATTTTGATTAATGAATAATTGTACATACAAATATTAAGTCGAGAATTAAAAGTCATTTAACATTAGAGGCCTTTTGGTGTCGGGTTGCTATACCTAGTTGGCATAATAGTGGGATGAGACGTGATAGAAATTTTATCATGAATCAACAAGTAAATTTATGCTCGTTACCTAAGTTATATATATGAGCCAACGATATTAAAACATATAGATAAAAAAAAATTATACATATTATTTAAAAGTGTAATTAACAACTAGGTCCATTGAACATATTTATTCATGTATTTTGATATCATTAGTTCAAATGTAACTTGTGTAAAGAGTACCCATTACTCATTGACTACGATAAAATTTCTGTTCAAGCACCTTTAGTGCCCTAGCCTTAGTTCTTGGACTCGTTTCATTTTGGACTTATACTTTTGTTTTAGACTATGGTTAGGACTTTCTTTCGTTGGATTAAACCTGTATTGTGTAGTCGATATATATATTTTTAATCTTGTTAGTTTTGTTAAACAAAAATGTCAAAATGTATTATATAATTTGACAATAATAACTTATTGACTTTAATTTGAACTGACTTAATTTAAAAATGTCGAGATTTTACACCCATTTTTATTGAGATGCATCTCAATATTATATATTATCTTGTAAAGAATATGTTACCAAAGATTTAATTGAAAAAAAAAACATATATTGAAAACCCTAATGAAACACAACTCTCTATTTTCATCTCAACTCTCTTTTCTTTTAGATCCAAACATAGACTTAAAAAAAAAGATAAATAAACAGTATGAGTTGGAGTATTACGAAATCAAAGGGCCCCAAAACAACTTTAGAAAATGGTATTAAAGGTAGGGCCTCATTTGTTAAGAACCACAAGCTTATGTCCCATTGAAATCTTAATCAAGTCGAGCATTCAAAGAAGACATATTACAAAATCTAATTCTAAGCTTACGTTTCCTTATTTGCTTCATCAGCTCTTCTTCTTCTTCTTTTCAAATAATTATTCTTTACTATTTATTATTATTTATTAGGTTGGATTTATGCATTTCCTCTAACCCATAAAAGACAAGTTTCATCAAGAACAAAATTGCATATGTCATTACCCAAAAAAAAGAAAAAAAGAAAAAATTGCATATGCCATCCACTTTTTTTTTTTAATAAATAACAACAATATTCAACCGTGATAAATTACGAGCTATTTCAATATAAGATTCATTGGATATACTTATAAAGACTCGAAAAATATTTAATAATTTACAAAGGATATTGTTGAAAATTTTACACTAGCCAACCAATGAGCAAATATGAACTCATTATAAGATTTAAATAAGTTTCTTCCTCTTAAGTTATTTTTGGAGGTAGAATTAAACCCATATTTATTATTTATTTTTTTGGACGGGGTTACCCCAAATATCCATCCTAACTTGAATAATTATTATTCCCTTTTAATTTTTATCTTTCGAAGTCATTCTCATTATATCAAAATACATATTCCAAGGTGCAATGTTTGAACAGTAATTATATTCATGTTATTAATGCTTATAAATACATCACACTTATCCCACGTGGGATATAAATTATATTACGCAATATATGAATAGAATAAAGCCATGTTTGATAAAATGGTTTACGTTTTAAAATTAATTAGTTAAGATCTTATTAAATTAATTAGCATTATTAAGTACTTAATATTTAAGTGTATTTGATAACAATTTATAAACCACTTAATTGTTTAAGATGTGTTTAATTATAGTTATAAATTTTAAATACAAAATTTTTACTAACTTTGAAATATGAAATATATGTGTGTGTGTATATATATATTGTTTGTGAAATTGTTATACTTTTTTACATAAAATTATTATCACTTGTTAATTAATTCAACATTCAGATTCAGTTTCGGTTCTTAAATTTAATAACCAAACTTAATATTCAAAATTTAAACTATTCACACTTTAGACTTTAGTTTTAATTTTATGAAATGATATCTAACCTAAGTTCAAAACAATTTATTTTAAGAATTAGAAACCTATTCTAAAGAATTTTTTACAACTATATATATATATTATATATTAAGGGATAGTAAAAAAAACTCTTGTACTCTCTCTAATGATGATTTCATTAACCTAAACTTGAAAATCGGTTCACCAATTATAATTTCAAGTTTTTGCATCTCATCTCTCTCCTAAGCTTTTTCATAAAACTAAAGGGACAAGAATATTAATCATGAAAAACCAAACCAAAATAAATTAAATGTAAAATAACAATTTTAAAATAGTAAATGGACTTCCCTGTCTCAGATGGGGACACAAATCGAGTCGCGAATTCACGTAAAAGTACCTTCACATTTCCATGAAAGGTTAAATCCCCATATGTCCCATTCCTACTATATATATTTCCCTCTTCTTCCACCATTAATATTATTATTATGATCCAAAAATAAAATTAAAAAAAAAAAAATCAGCTATAATTTGCCATCTACCAGAAGAAGGAGAAAATAGGAAGAAAAAAAAAAAAATGGAGATAATTAAGAGAGCAGTGATGGGAGAAGTGATTCCTTCTATAGTTATGGTGGCAATGGAATTTTTCACCATTGCTTTTACTATTTTAGCAAGCACTTTGATTTCTAAAGGAATTAGTACTTTTGTTTTTGTTGTTTATACCAATGTTCTTGGATCCTTTTTCCTTGCCTTCTTCTATTTCTTGTTCGATCGCTCGAATCAGTGAGATCCCATCTCTTGTTAATTTTATACGAATAATATTATTCAGTATTTTTTTTTGAAGTTTGTAATAATAATCCCATTTTTTTTTTGGGTTTTTCAGGACGGAAGAAAAGCCTCGGGGTCTTACATTCCATTTTTACATCCGGGTTTTCTTTCTTGGTTTGATCGGGTTTGTTCTTTTCACTTTCTGATGAAAATTTGTTTAGTGATATGACAAAAATTTAATAATAAAAAATACTTTTTAATAGAAAAAAGAAAAGATAATGAGTTTGAATTATATTATGTTTTTGGGTTTATTTATATAAAGCAAATGCAAATTTACATTCATGCAAATTAAGGATAATGTTAATTATGAAATTATTGGTATGAATTGTGTTGTGGTTTTTTTTTTGGTTTGCAGGATAGCCATAGCTCAGAACCTTGCATTTTTGGGGCTAAGTTATAGTTCTCCAATAGTTGCATGTGGAATGGCCAACTTGATGCCAGCTTTTTCTTTCATCCTCTCCATTCTCCTAAGGTTTGTGTTTAATTTCCATCTTTTTTTTTTTTTGAGTGATTTTAATTAATTTCCATAATTTATTCTTCTTTTTAATATTTGAAATATTTAAGATATTAAATTTTTTATAAGAAACATAAATTTCAGTATTTGTAATAAGTAAAAAAATAAAGAAAATATATTAACCCACTATCATAATGTAAAATTAGACACTTTTAAACAATTTACACACAAAATCTTATTTTTTTTCATAATTTAATTTTTTTTTTAAATTTTAAAATCAGAATTCTCAAAATATTAATATGATTCGAGAAGTTTATATATATATATATATCTTCACTTATAAATCGAGTTTATAATAAAATTTTTTTAATAATTTTTTTTTTTTTGTGTTAAAACTAGAAAATTCCAACTAAGAAGTTGTCATCAAACCTACGAAGTTTACTATCTTAATATTATAATTATTTGGAGATTACATTAAATATTCAAGAATTATGATGTATATATATATATATATGTATGTTAGACACACGCCACATGATTCTAGTGAATATTCAAGTTATATATAACCACACGTACCTATATACATGCGTAATATGTAGGTCCTTGCTTGAATATTCCTTTTTTTTTTTTTTTTGCTGAATATTCTGAGAAATCAAATAACTCCAGCTCATTTGACCCCACCATATTAAAGCTTTTATTATTATTATTATTATTATTATTATTATTATTATTATTATTATTACTATTATTATTATTAAATTGAAATCAAAATTGTTTTTATCATTGGTAATGTAGTTAGTCAAATTTTTATAATACTCCACAAGTTGCACGCTCTACCCAAAAAAAAAAAAAAAAAAAAGAAAATTGCATGCTGCAAAAATATCTTGAGGCACTTGCCAACTACAAAAACAACAAAATTGCTGCTCATAATAAGTCCAAACAATAATATACTTATAAAGAATATGAAATAAATAATTTTTAATTACTTCTTAGTTCCTCTGGTTTTTTGAATCAACGAGCGAACTCAGATTGTTTACTTTTTTTTTTTTTTAAATTTAAATATAAGAATTTGATGTATCATTTAACTATAAATTTATATTTTTGTATTTAGTAACTTAATTTTTAATTTTTAAGAAGATTATAATAAAAATATATATTAATTTTTATATAAAATGAATAGAATTTATGGTTCTTTGTGCACATTAGAACCGACCTCAGTGCAAGATCGATGAGTTACTATAATTTACGTCTTCCATTATAAGAGTCGAGCAATTTGGTGGGAGTTCTGTATACGAGAGAATTTGACCTTCAATATCAAGAACGGGTTATAAAAAAATTTTTTTTGAGGACTTGGCCCGGCCCATGATCAAGACTTGTTGAGGACACGACAGCCAAGAACGAGGGCCATGTCAACCTCTAATTTCCCCCTCCGAGTCTATTTTATAGTGAAATTTCACTTATATAGTATTATAAAGAGAAAAAGAAAAATGAGTATAAACACAAGTGAATATGACACTTTCTTTTAATATTGCTCGTTTTAGGGCTAGTTTGGAAGGAGGAAAAAGGGTTAAAAGGAGTTTAAGAAGAAGGGATTTGAATTAGTTTTGTTTGAGAGTCTTATTAAGAGAAGAGAAAAGATCCCTTAAAAAAAAAAATAATAAATAAATAAATAACGACAAAAAATTCCCAATAACATAATACATCATCGTTAAAGATTTCTTCGACTAATTAACATTTTATTTGGTGTTATAGTTTTATCACGATTAGAGAAATATTCTTTAGAAAAAATATAGAAAAGAATGTTTATAATATGTGATACGTTTTGTGGGATATATATACGTTAATAAAAGTTATACGTAATAGAAAATGTAATTGAAATTTGTTAAATCACTTTAATAGTAAATCTTTGAGGATTTATTTAACATTAACAAAATACTTTTGAGTATTATACTGGTCACTTTTCTTTTCGTTTTTAGTTTTAGTCCCTCTCCAAACTCCCAAATTTTATAAGAGCCCTTCTATCTTGCCATGCCTACAACACAAGGCTAATTCCAATAATAAATTCGTGTTTAAAATAACTCGAACTCAGGACATTTCACTTGGTATGACAGGTGGAAATACTAAGAAAAAGAAAGCTTCACATCAGGCTATTACCTTGTTATCTATCTTTTCCCCTTAAAATTAATTACTCGATTACAACATTTGAATTAAATCAACCCACGTACTACTAAAACTCCCAAACGAGGGCATAGCATTTGCTAGATATAACTATTAATTCATGCAATATATTAATTAATTGATTAACTAATTGGTGACAATTTTTATGGTGGTTATTAATATAGAAGGACAAAAATTGAGTGGAAAAACTCAGGAAGCCAAGTGAAATTGGTGGGAACCCTTATATCAATAGCTGGAGCAGCATCTCTCACTCTCTATAGAGGCCCTATTGTCAAGAATTCACCATTTTATTTAATGTCTTCTTCTCCCCAACGACAACAAAACAGGCTATTTGTCTTCTCTTCCACACATGAAAATTGGATTCTTGGTTGCATTTTGTATGCTGCTGCTTCCTTAGCTCTTTCTGCTTGGAATATTATTCAGGTATACATATATATATATATATATATATAATAGACTTTAAAGATAATATCATGTCAATTTTTAAACTTTTGGAGCTAAATAGGCAATTTTTTCAAACTTTTTAAAGAAAATTATTTAATTAATTTGATATTTCCTTTAATTGGTTATTGGTTCAGGTGGGAACCATCAAAAGATACCCACAAGTTATGAAAATAGTTTGTCTTTATAGCTTTGCTGGGACGATCCTCTCTGCTTTCCTTGCCATCTTCATAGAAAGAGATATCAATTCTTGGAAATTAGAGCTTGACATGAAGCTTCTTGTCATTATTCTAATGGTATGTAAAAATTGAACTCATAATTTAATAATATATGTATTAACAATTTGTTCATCAATTTTCTCGATAATATACAATGTATATGAAATTCTAATTGAATTTACATTAATTTTGCAGGCAATTTTTGGGAGTGTAGTAAGGATCAAAGTGAATATGTGGTGTACCAAGTTAAAAGGACCAATGTTTGTGTCCATTTTCAAGCCAGTTGGAATCCCAATTGCAAGCATGTTTGGTTGTTTCCTCTTTGCAGATACTTTTCATTATGGGAGGTAAGAAAATTGTCATATTCTCTATAAACCCGTTTTTCTCATCGGCACACGCATAGATGGAATCAGACTTTTAACATTAAAAAAGTAAAAATATATATTCAAATAAACTGTCATCCTGTTCAATCCTTTTAGTTCTATTCTTAGATATAAAGATGGCTAAGTAACGAGTGGGATTTGGAATCTTACACTAAGTTTTAACGTTATTGTGACACATATTGCAGCATGATGGGTGCCGTTATATGTGGAGTTGGCTACTACACAATAATATGGGGACAAATTGCACATGATGAAAGTGACCAAGGGCCTAAAAAAAGCAATGGTCTTCCTAAATCTGATGAAAAAGTTCCTCTCTTGGAGGAGGAAAATCAAGAAGAAGATGAAGAAGAAGAAGAAGATTCACCAGTATAAATAAAGCACATAGAAAAGAAGAACAATTTGGGAGCCTTTTAAATCCCAAGCAAAAGATTTGGGGACACTTAATTAGTTATCCCCACAAAATTAGCAATAAAGTTTGTAAATAGATTATTGGGAGATTTTAGGAAATTCATGTTTGCACATAAATGTTTGGAAGAGGGGTGAGTTTTTTTATCAAGTGCCCTAATTAGTCTTTGAGTAGTCAATTGTTGTATCCAAGTCTTTCTTGATTTGGATGTCTTCTTATTTTTTTGTGGATACTTTGTGCCATGTCAATTGTAATATAATCAATAATGTAAGAATGGATTGTGCTTGTGAATATTATCAAATGATTTATTTGTAATATGTTATATTTTGTGATCAGTATATAAGTAGGCGTTTAAAAATCTATGATTATTTTGAAATATTTATCTGTAGTCAGTACTGTTAGTTTTGAGTCTGTGAATGTGATAATATTTCTTTTTTTTCTTAAAGCATTCGATATCCTAATCAATTGGCGAAATGTCTGACTTAGAACTCTTTTAAAATGTTACGACATGCAATAATCCAACAAGTCACCTTAAATTACTATTAGCAATTCACTCACATGGTTAGGTAAAAATTTTCCTAGTGAATAAGATGATCAAATTATTAAATTGCATTAGATTTCTTTTATTATAGTATTTTATATATAAGATCAATCCAAACGGAATGCAAATGCAAATTCAGTTCTTACTTGAAAAGTTACCTGTCTCGTAACATTAACGTCATAATAATTTGCTTACATACTGTCTTAAACTGATAAATTATAAAAGGGTATATTTTATTCAACAACAATAAAAAAGACTTCAATTGAATAATGATTGCATTGAAGCACTAATTCAATTGAATACAAAATCTAGCCAACAGCCGACACAAACTTACTAAAGACTTAAAAACAGATTTAAACAAAACACAAACTACCTTATAAAATCAAAATAACAAAACAACTAATTTGACCAGTGCAATTTAAGATTGCAACTTATTCAATAAACCATAATTTATATCTAAAATCCCCAAAAGGATGATGATATATTATTTAGATCTCATTGCCAGCAAGAATATAAGCATCAAGATCTTTGAAGTTCTTGACAGCAAAATCTTTAATAAGATGAGGAATTGGAATTTCTTCACTTGTTTTTTCATATTCACAGCTCCATTTCATCACACATCCTTCATTATCAGCCTTTGGGATCACTTCAAAATGAGCCTTGAAATTGTTGTAATATTTCAAGAGATCTCCTCCAATAACAGCATAACTTGCTGCTTTTTTCTCTTCATCAACCTTTTCAATCTTCTCTTTTGATGAACTAATAGCTGAAATTCCTATAAGAAAAAAAAAAAAAAAAAACATTTCAAAGTGAATGACAAATTAAGAAACTAGAATATAAAAAATACCATTCACTATTTTACATTTTGCTATTGGTAAAAAATATCAAATACGCTGATTTCAGATGTCTTTGGCTTAATTACACATTATTTTTTAATCAGCAGTCCCATCGTACTTGAAAGTACACATCCTTCACACGCTCATTTTTGGTCACATCTTCATTGTATTATTCTTTTAAGCTTATTAGGACAGTGTCATGCATATCTTATAAATAGACCTGTGTAACTCACTCATGTGATAATTTTTACCCAGAAACATTAAAAATCTTACAATTTTGGTATTTTTAACCACTCGTAAAAAGTTCAGTGATATAAGTAGCGAGAAAAAAAATCAAATTGACAAAAATATATTAAAGAACAAAAGGTATTTTTAACTATATTCTCTTACGAAAAGCCCGGAAAAAGAAAACTAACAAAACTTAGAATTCTTTTTTCCAATAATGAATTGAAGATAATTACCATCTGCATAGTTGATCAAACGAACAGAGCCAACAGATTTTCCATCACCTTCAAGAACATCAATACTTTTGTACTGATCAGAAAGAGCCTTTGGAAAAATTTTAGTTGAATCTCTCACAGCAATCCAGAACTTTTCAGCAGGGGATTTAAGCTCAACTTCAACATCAAGAGTTTGAGGAGCCATTGCTAAAGAACAGACCAAAAAACTCAATAAATTGAATTAATTATAATTTTTTTTGTTGTAAGAACTTTGAAGCTAGAATGGATGATGAAAAAAATTCTAGCAAAAGAGTCCTATTTATATTGTAGAAAACTCTTCAATTGCTTCCAAATTTTATTAAATTTTTCATTAAAAAGAACCATCTACCTCCCATCTACTACCAATACTATTATTACCATTGAAAATTTTCTTGAGTTGAGTCAAACGGTTTTGGATAAGTAATGCTTTGATGATGAAACAGTTACAAATGGCTTTTGGTTTTGGGACATGTTTCTTGAGAGACTTTTTTAATGCGGTGTGTACCAACAGATTTTCTTTAATGGGATTTATAGTAGGGGAATTTAAAGTGTACCTATCCAAACGATTTTACAAAACTTTGATTTTACAAAACTTTGTGATCAATATTTATTGGATCAGATGTGTAGTGCGTGAGAGTTTTACTTTCTTGTGATTCTATCTAATTTGAATGTGTATTAATTTTGATATGATATGGTTTAAAGTATGGACAGAGCCACACGTTTGTTTCTAAGGGCTACAATTTAAATACAAAAATTTAGTATATGATTTAATCTTGAATTATTATATTTTATATTCAATAACTTAGTTTTTATTAGTTTGAGAGGGCCAAACTAGCAAAATATATTAAACTTGTACACTAAATGACTATAATTTTATACTACATAAAAAAGGATTAAAAAAATGAGAGGGTCATGGTTCCCCTGGGCGCTAACTAAGCTCTGCTAATGACTTAAAAGGTATATTCTGTGTGCATACAAACCTATTTAGAAGATTTCGTTGGTGTGACAAAAAAAAATAGCTACTACCTTTAATTTTTTTATTTGTCACATATCAGAAACAAACGTACAAAGTTTTAAATATTTTTTTTTTATAGATCAGAATGCATTTTAAATTAATATTTCCCCTCATTATTACTTTAAAGTTTCCATGTTAGAAAAATTAAAAGAGGTTGAAATTTATCTTTTATTGAAGGGTATAACAAAAAATTTTCCATTCAATATTACGTTATTTGCATTATTTTTATAATGTGATAAGAGCAGGGTATAAGATCATAACCCTCGTCTTTTTTTCCTTTTTTTTTGGATTTATTTTCTTTCGTTCTTATGTCTAGGAAGTACATAATTGATAAAATATGTAATCAAAGAATATATACATTGTAATAAAAGAATATTAGTCATATAGATAGGAGAATAAAATTTACAATGGATCAAAATTAAATGTTTAATCAATCAAGAAAATACACATAAAATTATACAGACTTGACACTAATCGACAAGTTCTCGAAATAATGAAAATAAAAAAAATCATTTCATTATTCAATTTGTGAACATGAAACTTCATGAGTTTTACATGAATTAGTAATTGAAATTGAATTCATAGTCTTCTAAAACGTCAAGAAAAGTGGAGAATAAGCCTTCTTGACAGACTCTTTTTCAACTTCTTCTTGTGTAGTTATGGCCATGAAGAGGGTATTCAAAGAAACATTGAATACGTTCACTTGGTTGTAGGTTTCAAGTTATGTATTTGAGGACTTCTTCATTTAAATCAAACCGATATATCAAATAAATGCCGCCTAAGTAGGTTCTTTCTTTACTATTTTTCAGTTTTTTCTTTAATGCATATAAGACTAAGAATTTTTTATAGTGTTATTATACGTTTAGTTTGAGTATTACTTTATAATATTTATTAATAGTGTGCCACTTTTAATATTAAAGAAATTATAACCAGAATATATAGAGAAATAAAACTATTATACGCGACACTGTATACTTTTTTTACAAATGAAAATAATCTGTGGAATTTATAATGTCGAGTTAAATATAAAATGCTATTTTTTTTTTTATACATTGTGGTTACTATCTTACCACAATACGTTCATCTATATATATATATATATATATACTTTTTTGGCAGTGAAAATGATGTGTACAATTTATAATGTATAATGCTCGAAGTAAATATTTAAAACTATATTTTATTTTGTGATGCATTGAAAAATTATTTGTGATTCAGATTTATAATCTAATATGATGAATGATTATTCTTTTTGGTAAAAAATATAAGGATTTCAAGGTGTTTGATGATGATTAAAAATATAAGTCATTTCAATTTTTTAAATAAGTATTTACTGAACTCGACCTCGAGCTTGCTCAACTAATAAGACGAGTGAAGTCTAATTTTTCAAAACTTGCCTAGAAGATCTTATCTCTGACTAAGGCTATAAATGAATTAAGCAATTCATGAAACTCTCATGGAAAGACTCAGTCAATGTTCGGTTTGACATAGAAAACAATCAAATTGTTTTAAGTAATTTTTTGGAGAACTTTTTTTCAGATCTAAATTTTGTAAAAAAATGTGATGCTTACACAAATTTGAGCTTTAATGGAATTTTAGACTTTTTCTGCTATATTTATACAACATGACAAATAATCCGAATCGTTTTTAGCAATTTAGTGGAGAAGTTTTTTTGGACCTAAATTTTGTAAAAAACGTAATAATTATCCCATGAATTCAGGCTTTAATGGGAACGTGAAATTTTTTCTGGTGTAGTTTTACAAAATGACAAACAATCAAAATCGTTTTAAGCAATTTTTTGGAGAACTGTTTTTCGAACTTAAATTTTGTAAAAAACATGATGATTCGCACACGAATTCAGGTTTTAATGGAAATGTAAACATTTGTTTGGTATATATATAAAATATGACAAAAAATTTAATCATTTAAAGTAATTTTTTTGGAGAACTTTTTTTCGGACCTAAATTTTGTAAAAAATGTGATGATTGGGGCTTTAATAGAACGTGAAACTTTTTCTTGTGTATTCATACAACATGACAAATAATCAGAATCATTTTTAACAATTTTGTGGAAAACTTTTTTTCGAACCTATATTTTGTAAAAAAACGTGATGATTAGCACATGAATTCGGGCTTTAATGGGAATGTGAAACTTTGTCTGTTGTTTTTGTAAAACATGACAAACAATCAGAATCGTTTTTAGCAATTTTGTGGAGAACTTTTTTCGGATCTAAATTTTGTAAAAAAATGTGATGATTAGCACGCAAATTCGGGCATTAATAGAATTTGAAAATTTTTTTGGTATATTTATACAACAGGGCCAACAATCAGAATCGTTTTAAGCAATTTTGTGGAGAATTTTTTTTCGGACATAAATTTTGTAAAAAAAAGTGATGATTATCAAACGAATTTGGGCTTTAATGGGAATGTAAAACTTTGTCTGATGTATTTATCGAACATGACAAACAATAAGAATCATTTTAAACAATTTTTGGAGAACTTTTTTTTTTTTACCTAAATTTTTTAAAAAACGGGATGATTAGCACACGAATTCGGACTTTAATGGGAATTCGAAACTTTTTTTTTGGTGTATTTATACAACATGACAAATAATTAGAATCGTTTTTAGCAATTTTGTGGATAAATTTTTTTCGGACCTTAAATTTTGTAAAAAAGTTATGATTTGCACACGAATTCGGGCTTTAATGGAATTTGAAACTTTTTCTGGTATATTTATACAACATTGTAAACAATTAGAATCGTTTTAAGTAATTTTATGGAGAACCTTTTTTCGGACCTAAATTTTGTAAAAACGTTATGATTAGCTCACGAATTCAGGCTTTAATGGAATGTGAAACTTTGTCTAGTGTATTTATAGAACATGACAAATAATAAGAATCGTTTTAAGCAATTTATTGGAGAACTTTTTTTTCGGACCTAAATTTTGTAAAAAATGTGATGATTAGCACACGAATTCGGGTTTAATGGGAATATTAAACTTTTTCTGGTATATTTATGCAACATTACAAATAATTAAAATTGTTTTTAGCAATTTTGTGGAGAACTTTTTTTGTAACCTAAATTTTGTAAAAAACATGATAATTAGCACACGAATTCGGGCTTTAATGGAATTTGAAACTATTTCTGGTGTATTTATACAACATGGTAAATAAACCGAATCATTTAAAGCAATTATTTCGAGAACTTTTTTTCAGACCTAAATTATGTAAAAAACGTGATACTTAACATACAAATTTGGGTTTTAACAAAATTTGAAACTTTTTCTGTTATATATATATATATATATACAACATGGCAAACAATCAGAATCGTTTTAAGCAATTTTGTGAAGAACATTTTTTTGGACCTAAATTTTTAAAAAGACGTGATGATTAGCATACGAATTTGGGTTTGATGGAATTTAAAACCTTTTCTGGTGTATTTATACAACATGACAAACAATCAAAATCGTTTTAAGCAATTTTGTGGAAAACTTTATTCTCAGACCTAAATTTTGTAAAAAGCACGATATTAGCACACGAATTCGGGTTTTAATAAGAATATGAAACTTTGTCGGATGTAGTTAAACGACATGTCAAACAATCAGAATTGTTTTAAGCAATTTTTTGGAGAACTTTTTTTCTGACCTAAATTTTTTAAAAAACGGGATGGTCATCACGTTTTTTAAAAAATTTAGGTCCGGAAAAAAATTATCCAAAAAACAGCTCAAAACGACTCTGAATGTTTTTTATGCTGTTTTAATACACCAGACAAATTTTCACATTCCAATTAATGCCCGAATTCGTGTATCATCATTTTTTTACAAAATTTAGGTCCGGAAAAAAATTCTCTAAAAAACTGCTCAAAATGATTCTGAATGTTTTTTATGTTGTTTTAATACACCAAAAAATTTTCACATTCCCATTAATGCCCGAATTCGTGTACTAATCATCACGTTTTTTTCAAAATTTAGGTTCGGAAAAAAATTCTGTAAAAAATTGCTCAAAACGACTCTGAATGTTTTTATGCACAAGACTAATTTTCACATTCACATTAATGCCTGAATTCGTGCACTAACCATCACGTTTTTTAAAAAATTTAGGTCCGGAAAAAAATTCTCTTAAAAACTGCTCAAAACGATTCTGAATGTTTTTTATCATGTTTTAATACACCAGACAAATTTTCACATTCCCATTAATGCCCGAATTCGTGTACTAACACCATCACGTTTTTTACAAAATTTAGGTCCGGAAAAAAATTCTCCAAAAAACTGCTCAAAACGACTCTGAATGTTTTATATGTTGTTTTAATACACCAGACAAATTTTCACATTCCAATTAATGTCCGAATTCGTGTACATCATCACGTTTTTTACAAAATTTAGGTCCGGAAAAAAATTCTCTAAAAAACTGCTCAAAACGATTCTGAATGTTTTTTATGTTGTTTTAATACTCTAGACAAATTTTCACATTCCCATTAACGCCCGAATTCGTGTACTAATCATCACGTTTTTTTCAAAATTTAGGCACGGAAAAAAATTCTGTAAAAAATTGCTCAAAACGACTCTGAATATTTTTATGTTGTTATTATGCACAAGACTAATTTTTCACATTCACATTAATGCCTGAATTCGTGTACTAACCATCACGTTTTTTACAAAATTTAGGTCCGGAAAAAAATTCTCTTAAAAACTGCTCAAAACGATTCTGAATGTTTTTTATTATGCTTTAATACACCAGACAAATTTTCACATTCCCATTAATGCCCGAATTCGTGTACTAACCGTCACGTTTTTTACAAAATTTAGGTCCAGAAAAAAATTCTCCAAAAAACTGCTCAAAACGACTCTGAATGTTTTTTATTTTGTTTTCATACAACAGACAAATTTTCACATTCCAATTAATGCCAGAATTCGTGTACTAATCATCACGTTTTTTACAAAATTTAGGTCCGGAAAAAAATTCTCTTAAAAACTACTCAAAACGATTCTGAATGTTTTTTATTATGCTTTAATACACCAGACAAATTTTCACATTCCCATTAATGCCCAAATTTGTGTACTAACCATCACGTTTTTTACAAAATTTACGTCAGGAAAAAAATTCTCCAAAAAACTGCTCAAAACGACTCTGAATGTTTTTTATGTTGTTTTAATACACCAGACAAATTTTCACATTCCAATTAATGCCCGAATTCGTGTACTAATCTTCACGTTTTTTACAAAATTTAGGTCCAGAAAAAAATTCTCTAAAAAACTGCTAAAAACGATTCTGAATGTTTTTTTTGTTGTTTGAATACACCAGACTAATTTTCACATTCCAATTAATGCCCGAATTCGTGTACTAATCATCACGGTTTTAACAAAATTTAGGTCTGGAAAAACATTCTCTAAAAAACTGCTCAAAACAATTCTGAATGTTTTTCATGGTATTTTAATACAGCAGACAAATTTTCACATTCCAATTAATGCCCGAATTTGTGTACTAATCATCACGTTTTTTACGAAATTTAGGTCCGGAAAAAAATTCTCTAAAAAACTGCTCAAAACGATTCTGAATGTTTTCTAAGTTGTTTGAATACACCAGAATAACTTTCACATTCCAATTAATGCCCGAATTCTTGTACATAACGTTTTTTACAAAATTTATGTCCGAAAAAAATTCTCTAAAAAATTGCTCAAAACGATTATGAATGTTTTTTATGATGTTTTAATACACTAGACAAATTTTCACATTCAAATTAATGCCCGAACTCGAGTACTAATCATCACGTTTTTTACAAAATTTAGGTCCGGAAAAAAATTATCTAAAAAACTGCTCAAAATGATTCTGAATGTTTTTTATGTTGTTTTAATACACCAAAAAAATTTTCACATTCCCATTAATGCACGAATTCGTGTACTAATCATCACTTTTTTAAAAAATTTAGGTCCGAAAAATAATTTTTTTAAAAACTGCTCAAAACGACTCTGAATGTTTTTTATATTGTTTTTATGCACATGACTAATTTTCACATTCCCATTAATGCCCGAATTCGTGTACTAATCATCACGTTTTTTCCAAAATTTAGTTCTGGAAAAAAATTCTCTAAAAAACTGCTCAAAATGATTCTGAATGTTTTTCATTGTATTTTAATTCACCAGACAAATTTTCACATTCCCATTAATGTCCGAATTTGTGTTTTAATCATCACGTTTTTTTCAAAATTTAGGTCAGGAAAAAAATTCACTAAAAAACAGCTCAAAACGATTATGAATATTTTTTATGTTGTTTGAATACACTAGACTAATTTTCACATTCCAATTAATGCCCGAATTCGTGTACTAATGATCACGTTTTTTACAAAATTTAGGTCCGAAAAAAATTCACTAAAAAACTGCTCAAAACGATTCTGAATGTTTTTTATGTTGTTTTAATACACCAGACAAATTTTCACATTCCAATTAATGCCTTAATTAGTGTAATAATCATCACGTTCTTTTTAAAATTTAGGTCCGGAAAAAAAATTCTCTAAAACACCGCTCAAAACGATTCTGATGTTTTTTATGTTGTTTTAATTCACCAGACAAATTTTCACATTCCAATTAATGCCTGAATTCGTGTACTAATCATCACGTTTTTTACAAAATTTAGGTCCGGAAAAAAATTCTCTTAAAAACTGCTCAAAACGATTCTGAATGTTTTTTATTATGCTTTAATACACCAGACAAATTTTCACATTCCAATTAATGCCCGAATTCGTATACTAATTATCACGTTTTTTACAAAATTTAGGTCCGGAAAAAAATTCACAAAAAAACTGCTAAAAAAGATTCTGAATGTTTTTTTTGTTGTTTGAATACACCAGACTAATTTTCACATTCCAATTAATGCCTGAATTCCTGTACTAATCATCACGTTTTTTACAAAATTTAGGTCTGGAAAAAATTCTCTAAAAAACTGCTGAAAACGATTCTGAATGTTTTTCATTGTATTTTAATTCACCAGACAATTTTTCACATTCCAATTAATGCCTGAATTAGTGTACTAATCATCACGTTTTTTACAAAATTTAGGTCCGGAAAAAAAATTCTCCAAAAAACTGCTCAAAACGATTCTGAATGTTTTTTATGTTGTTTTAATACACCAAACAATTTTTCCCATTCCAATTAATGCCCGAATTCGTGTACTAATAATCATCACGTTTTTTACAAAATTTAGGTCCGTAAAAAAATTTTCTAAAAAACTGCTCAAAATGATTCTGAATGTTTTTTATGTTGTTTTAATACACCAAAAAAAATTTCACATTCCCATTAATGTCCGAATTCGTGTACTAATCATCACTTTTTTAAAAATTTAGGTCCGGAAAATAATTTTCTAAAAAACTGCTCAAAACGACTCTGAATGTTTTTTATGTTGTTTTAATGCACAGGACTAATTTTCACATTCCCATTAATGCCCGAATTCGTGTACTAATCATCACGTTTTTTCCAAAATTTAGTTCCGAAAAAAAATTCTCTAAAAAACTACTCAAAACGATTCTGAATGTTTTTCATGTTGTTTTAATACACTAGACAAATTTTCACATTCCCATTAATGTCCGAATTCGTCTACTAATCATCACGTTTTTTTCAAAATTTAGGTCCGGAAAAAAATTCACTAAAAAACTGCTCAAAACGATTCTGAATGTTTTTTATGTTGTTTGAATACACCAGAATAACTTTCACATTCCAATTAATGCCCGAATTCGTGTATTAATCATCACGTTTTTTACAAAATTTATGTCCGGAAAAAAATTCTCTAAAAAACTGCTCAGAATGATTCTGAATGTTTTTTATGTTGTTTGAATACACCAGAATAACTTTCACATTCCAATTAATGCCCGAATTTGTGTATTAATCGTCACGTTTTTTACAAAATTTATGTCCGGAAAAAAATTCTCTGTAAAACTGCTCAAAACGATTCTGAATGTTTTTTATGTTGTTTTAATACACCAGACAAATTTTCACATTCCAATTAATGCCCGAATTCGTGTACTAATCATCACGTTTTTTACAAAATTTAGGTCCGGAAAAAAATTTTCTAAAAAACTGCTCAAAATGATTCTGAATGTTTTTTATGTTGTTTAAATACACCAAAAAAATTTCACATTCCCATTAATGCCCGAATTCGTGTACTAATCATCACTTTTTTAAAAAATTTAGGTCCGGAAAATAATTTTCTAAAAAACTACTCAAAACGACTCTGAATGTTTTTTATGTTGTTTTAATGTACAGGACTAATTTTCACATTCCCATTAATGCCCGAATTCGTGTACTAAGCACACAACTTCGGGATTTAATAGAATTTAAAACTTTTTCTGGTATATTTATACAACATGGCAAAAAATCAGAATCGTTTTAAGCAATTTTGTGGATACTTTTTTCGAACCTAAGTTTTGTAAAACCTATGATTATTAGCTCACGAATTCGGGCTTTTCTGTGAATGTGAAACTTTATTTGGTGTATATATACAACATGACAAACAATAAGAGTCATTTTAAGTAATTTTATGGAGAACTTTTTTCCTGACCTAAATTTAGTAAAAAACTTGATGATTAGCCCACGAATTCGGGTTTTAATGGAATTTAAAAATTTGTCTGGCGTATTTATTAAACATGACAAACAATCAGAATCGTTTTAAGCAATATTTAAGAGAACTTTATTTGGGACTTAAATTTTATAAAAAATGTGATGATTAGCACACGAATTCGAGCTTTAATGGGAATGTGAAACTTTGTCTGGTATATTTATAGAACATGACAAACAATCAGAATCGTTTTAAGCAATTTTTTGAAGAACTTTCTTTCGGACTGAAATTTTGTAAAAAACGTGATGATTAGCACACAAATTCGGGCTTTAATGGAAATGTGAAACTTTGTCGGGTGTATCTATAGAACTTACAAACAATAAGAATCGTTTTAAGCAATTTTTTGGATAACTTTTTTTCGAACCTAAATTTTGTAAAAAACGTGAGTACACGAATTCTGGTTTTTAATGGAATTTGAAACTTTTGCTGGTGTATTTGTAGAACATGACAAACAATAAGAATCGTTTTAAGCATTTTTTTAGAGTACTTTTTCGAACTTAAATTTTGTAAAAAACGTGATGATATTAGCACACGAATTCGGGTTTTATGGAAATGTTAAACTTTTGTTGGTGTATTTATACAACATGAACAAAATTAGAATCGTTTTTAACAATTTTGTGGAGAACTTTTTTTTGGACTTTAATTTTGTAAAAAATATGATGATTAGGAATTCGGGCTTTAATGGAATTCGAAACTTTTTTTGGTGTATTTATACAACATGGTTAACAATCCGAATCGTTTAACGCAATTTTTTCGAGAACTTTTTTTCGAACACAAATTTTGTAAAAAACGTGATGCTTAGCACATGAATTCGGGCTTTAATGGAATTTGAAACATTTTCTAGTATATTTATAAAATATGGAAAACAATCAGAATCGTTTTAAGCAATTTTGTGGAGAACACTTTTTCTTACCTAAATTTTGTAAAAAACGTAATGATTAGCACACGAATTCGAACTTTAATGGATTTTGAAACTTTTCTGGTGTATTTATACAACGTGGTAAACAATCCGGATCATTTTAAGCAATTTTATGGAAATTTTTTTGGGACCTAAATTTTGTAAAAAATGTGATGATTAGCACACGAATTCAGGTTTAATGGGAATATTAAACTTTTTCTGTTGTATTTATATGACATTACAAATAATTAGAATCGTTTTTAGCAATTTTGATGAGAACTTTTTTTTTTTACCTATATTTTGTACAAAACATGATGATTAGCACACGAATTCGGGCTTTAATAGAATTTTAAACTTTTTTTGGTGTATTTATAAAACATGGTAAATAAACCGAATCGTTTAAAGCAATTATTTCGAGAACTTTTTTTCGAATCTAAATTTTGTAGAAAACGTGATGCTTAGCACATGAATTCAGGCTTTAACGGAATTTGAAACTTTTTCTGTTATATTTATACAACATGGCAAACAATCAGAATTGTTTTAAGAAATTTTGTGGAGAACATTTTTTTGGACCTAAATTTTTAAAAGGATGTGATGATTAGCATACGAATTCGGGCAGTATTTGAATTTGAAACCTTTTCTGGTGTATTTATACAACATGACAAACAATTAGAATTGTTTTAAGCAATTTTGTGGAAAACATTATTTTCAGATTCAGACCTTAATTTTGTAAAAACCGTAATAATTAGCACACGAATTCGGGCTTTAATGGGAATGTGAAACTTTGTTAGGTGTAGTTATACAACATGACAAACAATAAGAATCATTTTAAGTAATTTTATGGAGAACTTTTTTCCTGACCTAAAATTTGTAAAAAACGTGATGCTTAACACATGAATTCGGGCTTTGACGGAATTTGAAACTTTTTCTGGTATATTTATACAACATGGCAATCAATCAGAATTGTTTTAAGAAATTTTGTGGAGAACATTTTTTTGGATCTAAATTTTTGAAAAGATGTGATGATTAGCATACGAATTCGGGTTTTAATGGAATTTGAAACTTCGTCTGGTGTATTTATAAAACATGACAAACAATCAGAATAGTTTTAAGCAATATTTAAGAGAACTTTCTTTGGGATTTAAATTTTGTAAAAAACGTGATGATTAGAACACGAATTCGGGCTTTAATGGGAATATGAAACTTTGTCTGGCATATTTATAGAAAATGACAAACAATACCGTTTTAAGCATTTTTTTGGAGAAAAACTTTTTTTCGAACTTAAATTTTATAAAAAACGTGATGATTAGTACATGAATTCGGGTTTAATGGGAATGTTAAACTTTTGCTGGTGTATTTATACAACATGAACAAAAATCAGAATCGTTTTTTGCAATTTTGTGGAGAACTTTTTTTTTTCCACTTAAATTTTGTAAAAAACATGATGCTCAACACACGAATTCGGCTTTAATGGAATTTGAAGCTTTGTCTGGTGTATTTATACAATATGACAACTAATCAGAGTCGTTTAAAGCAATATTTTGAGAACCTTTTTTTTCGGACGTAAATTTAGTAAAGAACTTGATGATTAGCACACGAATTCGGGTTTTAATGGAATTTGAAACTTTTTCTAGTGTATTTATACAGTATGACAAGCAATCAGAATCGTTTTAAGCAATTTTGTGGAGAACTTTTCTTCGGACCTAAATTTTGTAAAAAATGTTATGATTAGCACAAGAATTCGGGATTTAATGGAATTAGAAACTTTGTCTGTTGTATTTATACAACATGACAAACAATCAGAATCGTTTTAAGCAATTTCTTGGAGAACTTTCTTTCGGACTTATAATTTGTAAAAAACGTAATAATTAGCACACGAATTCGAGTTTTAATGGGAATGTTAAACTTTGTCTAGTGTATTTATAGAACATTACAAACAATAAGAATCGTTTTAAGAAATTTTTTGGAGAACTTATTTTCGGACCTAAATTTTGTAAAAAACGTGATGATTAGCAGACAAATTCAGGTTTAATAAGAATGTTAAACTTTTGTTGGTGTATTTATAAAACATGAACAAAAATCAGAATCATTTTTACCAATTTTGTGGAGAAATTTTTTTTTGACTTAAATTTTGTAAAAAATGTGTTGATTTGCACGCGAATTCGGGTTTTAATGGGAACATAAAACACTGTCTAGTGTATATATACAACATGACAAATAATAAGAATCATTTTAAACAATTTTATGGAGAACTTTTTTCGAACCTAAATTTTGTATAAAACGTGATGCTTAGCACACGAATTCGGGGTTTAATGGAATTTGAAGTTTTGTCTGGTGTATTTAGACAACATGACAAATATTCAAAGTCATTTAAAGCAATTTTTTGGAGAACTTTTTTTCGGACCTAAATTTAATAAAAAACGTGATGATTAACACACGAATTCGGACTTTAATGGAATTTGAAACTTTGTCTGGTGTATTTATACAACATGACAAATAATCAGAGTCGTTTGAAGCAATTTTTTGGAGAACTTTTTTTCGGACCTAAATTTAGTAAAAAACGTGATGTATGCACACGATTTTGGGCTTTAATGGAATTTGAAATTTTTCTGGTGTATTTATACAACATGACAATCAATCAGAATCGTTTTAAGCAATTTTTTGGATCTAAATTTTGTAAAAAACGTAATGATTAGTACACAAATTCGGACTTTAATGGAATTAGAAACTTTCTCTGGTTTTTTTATACAACATGACAAACAATAAGAATCGTTTTAAGCAATTTTTTGGAGAACTTTCTTTCGGACTTAAATTTTTTAAAAAACGTGATGATTAGCACAAGAATTCGGGTTAAATGGGAATGTGAAACTTTGTCTGGTGTATTTACGGAACATGACAAACAATAAGAATCGTTTTAAGAAATTTTTTGGAGAACTTTTTTTCAGACCTAAATTTTTTAAAAAACGTGATGATTTACACACGAATTCGGGCTTTAATGGGAATGTGAAATAGTGTCTGGTGTATTTTTAGAACATGACAAACAATAAGATTCGATTTAAGCAATTTTTTAGAGAAGTTTTTTTGGACCTAAATTTTTTACAAAACGTGACACGAATTCGTGCTTTAATGGAATTTGAAGCTTTGTCTAGTGTATTTAGACAACATGACAAATATTCAGAGTCGTTTAAAGCAATGTTTTGGAGAACTTTTTTTCGGACCTAAATTTAATAAAAAAGTGATGATTAACACACGAATTCGGACTTTAATGGAATTTGAAACTTTGTTTGGTATATTTATATAATATAACAAACAATCAGAATCAGTTTAAGCAATTTTTTAGAGAACTTTCTTTCGAACCTAAATTTTGTAACAAACGTGATGACTAGCACACGATTCGGGCTTTAAAGGAATTAGAAACTTTTTCTGGTGTATTTATACAAATGACAAACAATCAGATTCGTTTTAAGCAATTTTTTGGAGAACTTTTTCTGACCTAAATTTTGTAAAAAGCGTGATGATTAGCATACGAATTCGGACTTTCATTGAATTAGAAACTTTCTCTGGTGTATTTATACAATGACAAACAATAAGGATCGTTCTAAGCAATTTTTTGGAGAACTTATTTTTGGACCTATATTTTGTAAAAAATGTAATGATTAGCAGACGAATTCGGGTTTAATGGGAATGTTAAACTTTTGCTGGTGTATTTAAATAACATGAACAAAAATAAGAATCGTTTTTAGTAATTTTGTGGAGAACTTTTTATTGGAGTTATATTTTGTAAAAAACGTAATGACTAGCACACAAATTTGGGCTATAATGGAATTAGAAACTTTGTCTTGTGTATATATACAACATGACAAACAATAAGAATCGTTTTAAGCAATTTTGGAGAAAATTTTTTTTCGGACTTAAATTTTTTTAAAAACGCAATGACTAGCACTCGACTTCGGGCTTTAATGGAATTTGAAACTTTTTCTAGTATATTTATACAACATTGCAAACAATCAGAATTGTTTTAAGCAATTTTGTGGAGAACTTTTTTTCGGAAATAAATTTTGTAAAAACCATGATGATTAGCACATGAATTCGGGCATTAATGGAAATGTGAAACTTTGTCTGGTGTGTATATATATATATATATATAACTTGACAAACAATAAGAATCGTTTTAAGTAATTTTTTGAGAACTTTTTTTTTACCTAAATTTTTTAAAAAACGTGATGCTTAGCACACGAATTCAGGCTTTAAAGGAATTTGAAGCTTAAAAATGTGATGATTAGCACTCGAATTCGAGCTTTAATAGAATTTGAAACTTTTTTCTGGTGTATTTATACAACATGGCTATCAGTCAGAATCGTTTTAAGCAATTTTGTGGAGAACTTTTTTTCGGAACTAAATTTTTTAAAAGACGTGACGATTAGCATACGAATTCGGACTTTAATGGAATTTGAAACTTTTTTTGGTGTGTTTACATAACATGGCAAACAATTATAATCTTTTTAAGTAATTTTATGGAGAACTTTTTTTTGGATCTATATTTTTTAAAAAACGTGAAGATTAGCACGTGAATTCTGGATTTAATGGCAATGTGAAACTTTATTTGGTGTATTTATAATACATGGTAATAAATCATAATCGTTTTAAGCAATTTTGTGGAGAACTTTTTTTGGGACCTAAATTTTGTAAAAAACGTGAAGATTAGTACACGAATTCGGGCTTTAAATGAATATGAAACTTTCTCTACTGTTTTTATACAACAAACAATCAGAATCATTTTAAGCAATTTTTTGGAGAACTTTTTTTCGGAACTAAATTTTGTAAAAAACGTAATGATTAACACACGAATTCGGGCTTTAATGGGAATGTGAAACTTTTTTAGGTGTATTTATACAACAAGACAAACAATCAGATTCGTTTTAAGCAATTTTTTGGAGAACCTTTTTCGGATATAAATTTTTGTAAAAAACATGATGATTAGCATACACGAATTCGAGCTTTAATTGGAATGTGAAACTTTGTTTGGTGTATTTATAATACTTGACAAACAATTAGAATTGTTTTAAGCAATTTTTTAGAGAACTTCTTTTAGAATTTAAATTTTATAAACAACGTGATGATTAGAACACGAATTCGGGCTTTAATTGAATTTGAAACTTTTTTTTGTGTATTTACACAACATGGCAAACAATCAAAATCTTTTTAAGCAAATTTCTGGAGAACTTTTTTTCAGACTTAAATTTTTTAAAAAAACCGAGATGATTAGCACACGAATTCTGGATTTGGTGGGATATAACTTTTTCTGGTATATTTATATAACATTACAAACAATCAGAATTGTTTAAAACAAATTTTTTGTAGAACTTTTTTTTCGGTTCTAAATTTTGTAAAAAACATGATGATTAACGTACGAATTCGGGCTTTAAGGGAATGTGAAACTTTTTTTAAGTGTATTTATACAACAAGACAAACAATCAGATTCGTTTTAAGTAATTTTGTGGAGAACTTTTTAACATACCTAAATTTTTTTAAAAACTTGGTGATTAGTATTCGAATTCAAGCTTTAATGAATTTTAAAACCTTTTATGGTGTATTTATACAACATGACAAACAATAAGAATCGTTTTAAGCAATTTTATGGAGAACTTTTTCTCGGATCTAAATTTTGTAAAAAACGTGATGATTAGCACATGAGTTCGGGCTTTAATAGAAATGTGAAACTTTGTCTGGTGTAATGATACAACATGACAAACAATCAGAATCGTTTTAAGCAATTTTTTGGAGAACTTTTTTTCAGATATAAATTTTGTAAAAACCATGATGATTAGCACACGAGTTCGGGCTTTAATTGGAATGTGAAACTTTGTTTGGGGTATTCATACAACTTGACAAACAATCAGAATCATTTTAAGCAATTTTTTGGAAAAATTTTTTAGAACTCAAATTTTGTAAAAAACATGATTATTATAACTCGAATTCGGGCTTTAATTGAATTTGAAGCTTTTTTTTTTTTTTTTTGTATTTACATAACATGGCAAACAATCAGAATCTTTTTAAGTAATTTTGTAGAGAACTTTTTTTGGACCTAAATTTTTTTAATAACGTGATGATTAGCACACGAATTTTGGATTTAATGGCAATGTCAAACATTGTTCGGTGTATTTATACAACATGACAAACAATCAGAATGGTTGTAAGCAATTTTGTGGAGAGCTTTTTTTCAAACCTAGATTTTCAAAAAATGTATTGATTAGCATAATTCGGATTTTAATGCAATTTAAAGCCTTTTCTGGTGTATTTGTACAACATGACAATGAATCATAATCGTTTTAAACAATTTTTTGGTAAAATGTTTTTTTGGACATAAATTTTATAAAAAACGTGAGGCTTAGTACACGAATTCAGACTTTAATGGAATTTGAAACTTTTTCTTGCGTATACAACATGGTATTCAATCAGAATCTTTTCAAGCAATTTTGTGGAGAACTTTTTTTTTGCACCTAAATTTTTTAAAAAATGTGATGATTAGCACATGAGATCGGGCTATAATAGGAATGTAAACGTTGTCTTGTGTATTTATACAACTTGACAAACAGTCAGAATCGTTTCAAACAATCTTTTAGAGAACTTTTTTCAAACCTAAATTTGTAAAAGACGTGAGGCTTAGCGCACAAACTCGGGCTTTAGTGGAATTTAAAACTTTTTCTTGTGTATACAACATGGTAAACAATCAGAATCTTTTTAAGCAATTTTGTGGAGAACTTTTTTTTGCACCTAAATTTTTAAAAAAATATGATGATTAACACACGAATTCGGGCTTTAATGGAATTTGAAACTTTTTCAGGTTTATTTTACAACATGACAAACAATCAGAATCGTTTTAATCAATTTTTTAGAGAATTTTTTTCAAACCAAAATTTTGTAAAAAATGTGATGATTAACACACGAATTCGAGCTTTAATGGGAATGGGAAACTTTTTTAGGTGTATTTATACAACAAGACAAACAATCAGAATTATTTTAAGCAATTTTTTGAAGAACTTTTTTTCGAACATAAATTTTGTAAAAAACGTGATGATTAGCACACGAATTCGGGCTTTAATAGAAATGTGAAACTTTGTCCTGTGTATTTATACAGCTTGACAAACAATCAGAATCGTTTTAAGCAATTTTTTGGAGAACTTTTTTTCGGACTTTAATTTTGTAAAAAACGTGATGATTAGCATTCAAATTCGGGCTTTAATGAAATTTAAAACCTTTTCTGGTGTATTTATACAAAATGGAAAACAATCAGAATCGTTTTAAGCAATTTTTTGGATAACTTTTTATCGGACCTAAATTTCTTAAAAAATGTGATAATTAGCACACACGAATTCGGGCTTTAAAACTAATGTGACCTTTGTTTGGTCCATTTTATACAACATGACAAACAATCATAATCATTTAAAACAATTTTTTAGATAACTTTTTTTCGAAACTGAATTTTGTAAAAAAACCTGATGATTAGCATATGAATTCGGGCTTTAATGGAATTTAAATCCTTTTCTGGTACATTTATACAACATGACAAACAATCAGAATCGTTTTAAACAATTTTTTGGAGAACTTTTTTTCGGACCTAAATTTTTTTAAAAAACGTGATAATTAGCATACGAATTCGAGCTTTAATGGAATTTGAAAATTTTTCTGGTGTATTTATACAACATTACAAACAATCAGAATCGTTTTAAGCAAATTTCTTCGAGACTTTTTTTCGGATATAAATTTTGTTAAAAACGTAATGATTAGCATACGAATTCGGGCTTTAATGGAAATGTGAAACTTTGTCTTGTGTATTTATACAACATGATAAACAATCAGAATCATTTTAATCAATTTTTTGGAGAATTTTTCTTTAGGCCTCAATTTTATAAAAAACGTGATGATTAGCATACGAGTTCGGGCTTTAATAGGAATGTGAAACATTGTCTGGTGTATTTATACAATATGCGAAACAATCAGAATTATTTTAAGCAATTTTTTACATAACTTTTTTTCAGACATAAATTTTGTAAAAAAGTGATGATTAGCACACGAATTCATGCTTTAATGGGAATGTAAAACTTTATCTGATGTATTTATACTATTTGACAAACAATCAGAATCGTTTTAAGCTATTTTTTAGAGAACTTTTTTTGGGACCTAAATTTTGGAAAAACGTGATTATTAGCACATGAGTTCAGGCTTTAATAGGAATGTAAAACTTTTTCTTGTGTATTTATACAACATGACAAACATTCAGAATTGTTTTAAGCAATTTATTTGAGAACTTTTGTTCAGACATAAATTTTGTAAAAAACGTGATGATTAGCACACGAATTCAGGCTTTAATAGAAATGTGAAATTTGTCCTGTATATTTATACAACTTGACAAACAATCAGTATCGTTTTATGTAATTTTTTGGAGAACTTTTTTCGGACCTAAATTATGTAAAAAAAAATGTGATGATTAGCATTCTAATTCGAGCTTTAATGGAATTTTAAACCTCTTTTGGTGTATTTATACAACATGGCAAACAATTAGAATCATTTTAAACAATTTTTTGGAAAACTTTTTTCCAGACCTTGATTTTTTAAAAAATGTGATGATTAGCACATGAGTTCGGGCTATAATAGGAATGTGAAACTTTGTCATGTGTATTTACACAACTTGACAAACAATCAGAATCGTTTTAAGCTATTTTTTGGAGAACTTTTTTTCGGACATAAATTTTGAAAAAGCATGATGATTAGCACATGAGTTCGGGCTTTAATAGGAATGTGAAACTTTTTCTGGTGTATTTATATAACATGATAAACAATCAGAATTGTTTTAAGCAATTTTTTTTAGAGCTTTTGTTTGGACATAAATTTTGTAAAAAACGTGATGATTAGCACACGAATTCGGGCTTTAATAGGAATGTGAAACTTCGTCTTGTGTATTTATATAACTTGACAAACAATCAGAATCATTGTAAGTAATTTTTTGGAGAACTTTTTTTAGGACCTAAATTTTGTTAAAAAACGTGATGATTAGTACACGAATTCGGGCTTTAATAGAAATATGAAACTTTGTCTTGTGTATTTATACAACATGATAAACAATCAGAATCGTTTTAAACAAATTTTTTAAAAATTTTTTTGGACCTAAATTTTAAAAAAACGTGATAATTAACATTCGAATTCGAATTTTAATGAAATTTAAAATCTTTTCTTGTGTATGTATACAACATGACAAAGAATCAGAATCGTTCTAAACAGTTTTGTGCAGAAACTTTTTTTAGAATCTAAATTTTATAAAAAACTTGATGATTAGCACACGAAATCGGGCTTTAAGGGAATTTGAAATTTTTTCTGGTGTATTTATACAACATGGAAAACAATAAGAATCTTTTTAAGCAATTTTGTGGAGAACTTTCTTTCGGACTTAAATTTTTTAAAAAACGTGATGATTAGCACAAAAATCCAGGTTTAAATGGGAATGTGAAACTTTGTCCGGTGTATTTACAGAACATGACAAACAATAAGAATTGTTTTAAGAAATTTTTTGGAGAACTTTTTTTCGGACCTAAATTTTTTAAAAAACGTGATGATTGACACACGAATTCAGGCTTTAATGGGAATGTGCAACAGTGTCTGGTGTATTTTTAGAACATGACAAACAATCAGAATCGTTTTAAGTAGTTTTATGGAGAACTTTTTCTTAGACATAAATTTTATAAAAAAGTGATGATTTACAAATGAATTCAGGCTTTAATGGAGTATGAAACTATTTCAAGTGTTATATAAAATGACAAACAATCAAAATCGTTTTAAGCAATTTTTTAGAGAACTTTTTTTCGAAACTAAATTTTTTAAAGAAAACTTGGTAATTAGCAAATGAATTTGGGCTTTAATGAGAATGTGAAACTTTGTCTGGTGTATTTATAAAACATGACAAACAATAAGAATCGTTTTACGCAATTTTTTTGAAAACTTTTTTTTAACCTAAATTTTTTAAAAAACATGATGATTAGCACACGTATTCGGGCTTTAATGGAATGTGAAACTTTTTCAGGTGTATTTATACAACATGACAAACAATTAGAATAGTTTTAAGCAATTTTTTCAGGACTTTTTTTGGGACATAAATTTTGTAAAAAACGTGATGATGAGCACACGAATTCGGGCTTTAATGGGAATGTGAAACTCTGTCTGGTGTATTTATACAACATGACAAACGATCAGAATCGTTTTAAGCAATTTTTTGAAGAACTTTTTCAGTCCTAAATTTTTTAAGAAAACGTGATGATTAGCACATGAATTCCCAGGGAATATGAAATTTTGTCTTGTGTATTTATACAACATGAAAAACAATCAGAATCGTTTTAAGCAATTTTTTGGAGAACTTTTTTTCGGACATAAGTTTTGTAAAAAACTTGATAATTAGCACAAGAATTCGTGTTTTAATGGAATATGAAACTTTTTCAGGTATATTTATATAACATGTCAAACAATCAGAATCGTTTTAAGCAATTTTTTTGGAGACCTTTTTTTTCATACGTAAGTTTTGTAAAAAAACGTGATGATTAGTATACAAATTCAGGCATTAATGGGAATGTTAACTTTTTCAGGTGTATTTATACAACATGACAAACAATCAGAATCGTTTTAACAAATTTGTGAAGAACTTTATTTTGGACCTAAATTTTTAAATATCGTGATGATTAGAATACGAATTCGGTGTTTAATGGAATTTAAAACATTTTCTGGTGTAATTATACAACCTGACTAACAATCAAAATCGTTTTAAGCAATTTTATGAAGAACTTTTTTCGGATATAAATTTTGTAAAATGTGATGATTTGCAAACGAATTTCAAGTGTATCTATACAAGATAACAAATAATTAGAATCGTTTTTAGCACTGTCTTGGAGAACTTCTTTTTCGAAACTAAATGTTTTAAAAAACGTGATAATTTGCACATGAATTCGGGCTTTATTGAGAATATGAAACTTTGTCTAATGTACTTATACAACATGACAAACAATAAGAATCGTTTTAAGCAATATTTTGGAAAACATTTTTTTGACCTAAATTTTTTAAAAAACGTGATGATTAGCATACGAATTCGGGTTTCAATGGAATGTGAAACTTTTTAAGGTGTATTTATACAACAAGACAAATAATCAGAATCGTTTTAAGCATTTTTTTGGGGAACTTTTTTTCGTTCCTAAATTTTGTAAAAAATGTGATGATGAGCACACAAATTCGGGCGCCAATGGAATTTGAAACTTTGGTTTTTTTTACACAACATGACAAACAATCATAATCGTTTTAAGTAATTTTGTGGAGAACTTTTGTTCGGACCTAATATTTTTTTAAAAAACGTGGAGATTAGCACATGAATTAGGGCTTTAATGGAATATGAAACTTTTTCAGGTGTATTTATACAACATCACAAACAATCAGAATCGTTTTAAGCAATTTTTTGAAAAACTTTTTTTCGGACCTAAATTTTGTAAAAATGTGATCAGCATATGAATTCGGGCTTTAATGGGAATGTAAAACTTTGTCTGGTGTACTTATACAACATGAAAAATAATTGGAATTGTTTTAACCAATTTTTTGGAGAACTTCTTTCGGGAACTAAATTTTGTAAAAAATGTAATGATTAGCACACGAATTCGGACTTTAAGGGGAATGTGAAACTTTTTCAAATGTACTTATATAACATGACAAACAATTAGAATCGTTTTAAACAATTTTTTGGAGATTTTTCTTTGGTACCTAAATTTTTTAAAAGCGTGATGATTAGCACACAAATTCAGGCTTTAAGGGAATATGACTTTTTCAGGTGTATTTATACAACATGACAAACAATCAGAATTGTTTTTAGCAAATTTGTGGAGAACTTTTTTTCGGACCTAAGTTTTTAAATATCGTGATGATTAGCATACGAATTCGGTCTTTAATGGAATTTAAAACCTTTGGTGTATTTATACAACCTGACAAACAATTAGAATCATTTTGAGTAATTTAATGGAGAATTTTTTTTCAGGCATAAATTTTGTAAAAAGTGATGATTTGCAAACGAATTCGGGCTTTAATGGAGTATGAAACTATTTCAAGTGTATGCATATAAAGTGACAAACAATCAGAATCGTTTTAAACAATTTTTGGAAAACTTTTTTTTTCGAAACTAAATTCTTTAAAAAATGTGATGATTAGCACAGGAATTCGGGCTTTATTGAGAATGTGAAACTTTGTCTGGTGTATTTATACAATATGACAGACAATGAGAATCGTTTTAAGCAATGTTTTGAAAAACTTTTTTTTGGACCTAAATTTTTTTAAAAATGTGATGATTAGCACACGAATTCGAGCTTTAATGGAATGTGAAACTTTTTCAGGTGTATTTATACAACATTACAAACAATCAGAATCGTTTTAAGCAATTTTTTGAAAAACTTTTTCGGACCTAAATTTAAAAAAACGTGATAATTAGCATTCGAAATTGGGTTTTAATGGAATTTAAAACCTGTGCTTGTGTATTTATACAACATGACAAAGAATCACAATCGTTTTAAACAATTTTGTGGAGAATTTTTTTTAACTTAAATTTTGTAAAAAACGTGATTATGCGCACGAATTTGGCTTTAAGGGAATTTGAAACTTTTTCTGGTGTATTTATACAACATGGCAAACAATCAGAATCTTTTTAAGTAATTTTGTGGAGAACTTTATTTCGAACTCAAATTTTTTAAAAAACGTAATGATTAGCATTCGAATTCGGGCTTTAATTGAATGTGAAACTTTTTCAAGTGTATTTATACAACATGACAAACAATCAGAATCGTTTTAAGCCATTTTTTGGAGAACTTTTTTTCGTACCTAAATTTGGTAAAAAACGTAATGATTAGCACACAAACTCAGGCTTTAATGGGAATGGGAACTTTTTAAGGTGTATTTGTACAACATCAGAAATAATCAGAATCGTTTTTATCAAATTTGTGGGGAACTTTTTTGAGGACTTAAACTTTTAAATATCGTGATGATTATCATACGAATTCGGTTTTTAATAGAATTTAAAACCTTTTTGGGTGTATTTATATAAGCTGATAAACAATCAGAATCGTTTTATGCAATTTTATGGAGAACTTTTTTCAGACATAAATTTTTTTAAAAAGTGATGATTTGCAAACAAATTCGGGCTTTAATGGAGTATGAAACTATTTCAAGTGTATGTATACAAAATGACAAACAATCAGAATCGTTTTAAACAATTTTTTGGAGAACTTTTTTACGAAACTAAATTTTAAAAAAAACATGGTGATTAGCACATGAATTCGGGCTTTAATGAGAATGTGAAACTTTGTCTAGTGTATTTTTACAACATGACAAACAATAAGAATCGTTTTAAGCAACGTTTTGGAAAACTTTTTTTTGGACATAATTTTTTTAAAAACATGATAATTAGCACACGAATTCAGGCTTTAATGGAATGTGAAACTTTTTCAGGTGTATTTGTACATCATAACAAACAATCAGAATCGTTTTAAGCAATTATTTGGAGAACTTTTTTCAGACCTAAATTTTGGAAAAAAAAAGTGATGATTAGCACACGAATTCGGGTTTTAATGGAATTTGAAACTTTTTCCAATTTTTTTTATACAACATCACAAACAATCAGAATTGTTTTAAGCAATTTTGTGGAGAACTTTTTTTCGGACTTAGATTTTGTAAAAAATGTGATGATCAGCACACGAATTCGGGCTTTAATAGGATTGTGAAATTTTGTCTGGTGTATTTATACAACATGACAAACAATCAGAATCGTTTTAAGCAATTTCTTGGAGAACTTTTTTTGGATCTTAATTTTGTAAAAAACGTGATGATTAGCGCACGACTTGGGGCTTTAATAGAATTTGAAACTTTTTCTATTGTATTTATACAGCATGGCAAACAATCAAAATCGTTTTTAGGCAATTTTGCGGAGACTTTTTTCCGACCTAAATTTTGTAAAAAACATGATGATTAGCACACGAATTTAGGCTTTAACGGAATTTGAAACGTTTTCTATTGTATTTATACAACATGGAAAACTATCAAAATCATTTTTAGCAATTTTGAGGAGACCTTTTTTTCGGGCTTTAATGGAAATATGAAACTTTTCTGGTGTATTTATATAACATGACAAACAATCAGAATAGTTTTAAGCAACTTCTTGGAAAACTTTTTTTCGGACATAAACTTTCTAAAAAACGTGATGCTTAGCACATAAGTTTGGGCTTTAATAGGAATGTAAAACTTTTTCGGATGTATTTTTTAAACATGACAAACTATAAGAATCGTTTTAAGCAATTTTTTTGAAGAACTTTTTTTGGGACCTAAATTTTTTAAAAAATGTGATTATTAGCATACGAATTCGGGCTTTAAGGGGAATGTGAAACTTTTTCAAATGTATTTATACAACATGACAAACAATTAGAATCGCTTTAAATAATTTTGTGGAGAACTTTTTTTCGAACATAAATTTTTTAAAAAACATGATGCACACGAATTCAGGGATTAATGGGAATGTAAAACTTTTCAGGTGTATCTATACAGCATGACAAACAATTAGAATTGTTTTAAAAAAATTTTTGGAGAAATTTTTTTCGAACATAAAATTTTTAAAATCGTGATGATTAGCTTACTAATTCGGGCTTTAATGGAATTTTAAACCTTTTCTGCTCTATTTATATAATATGACAAACAATCAGAATCGTTTTAAACAATTTTTCGGATAACTTTTTTTCGAATCTAAATTTTGTAAAAAATGCGATGATTAGCACACGAATTCGAGCTTTTAATGGAATTTGAAACTTTTTCTATTGTATTTATACCATGTGGAAAACAATCAAAACCTTTTTAAGCAGTTTTATGCAGTGCTTTTTTTTAACCTAAATTTTGTAAAAAAACGTAATGATTAGCACACAAGTTCGGGCTTTAATGGAAATTGGTACTTTTTCTTGTGTATTTATATTACATGACAAACAATCATAATCAATTTTGTGGAGAACTTTTTTTCGGACCTAAATTTTGTAAAAAACATAATATTTAGTACATGAATTCGTGATTTAATAAAAATGTGAGAGATTGTCTGGTGTATTTATACATTACAAACAATACAAATAGATTTAAGTAATTTTTTGTAGAACTTTTTTTTTACCTACATTTTGTAAAAAACATGGTGACTAGCACACGAATTCGTGCTTTAATGAAATTTGAAACTTTTTCTATTGTATTTCTACAACATGGCAAACAATCAAAATTGTTTTAATCAATTTTGAGGAGAACTTTTTTTCAGACCTAAATTTTGTAAAAAACTTAATGATTAGCACACGTATTCAGGCTTTAATGGGAATATAAAACTTTGTCTGGTGTATTTATACCACATTACAAACAATAAGAATCGTTTTAAGCAATTTTGTGGAGAACTCTTTCTTGGACCTAAATTTTTAAAAATCGTGATGATTAGCATACGAATTAAGGCTTTAATGAAATTTAAAACCATTTCTGGTGTATTTATACAACCTGACAAACAATCGGAATCATTTTAATCAATTTGGTGGAGAACTTTTTTTCGGACATAAATTTTGTAAAAAACGTGATGATTAGCACACGAATTCGGGTTTTAATGGAATATGAAACTTTTTCATGTGTATTTATACAACATGACAAACAATCAGAATCGTTTTAAACAATTTTTAGAGAACTTTTTTTCGGACCTAAATTTTATAAAAAAACGTGATGATTAGCACACCTTTAAGGGAATTTGAAACTTTGTGCGGTATATTTATACAACATGGCAAACAATCAGAATCTTTTTAAATAATTTTGTGGATAACTTTTTCTCGGATCTAAATTTTTTAAAAAACGTGATGATTAGCACACGAATTCAGGCTTTAATTGAATGTGAAACTTCCTCACGTGTATTTATACAACATGACAAGCAATCAGAATCTTTTTAAACAATTTTTTGGAGAACTTTTTTTTCGTACCTAAATTTTGTTAAAAACGTGATGATTAGCACAGAAATTCAGGCTTTAATGGGAATGTGAAACATTTTCAGGTGTATCTATACAACATGACAAATAATCATAATCGTTTTTTGTAAATTTGTGGGGAAATTTTTTTCATACCTAAATTTTTAAATATCGTGATGATTAGCATACGAATTCAGTCTTTAATGGAATTTAAAACCTTTTCTGGTATATTTATTTAACCTGACAAACAATCAAAATCGTTTTAAGCAATTTTTTGGAGACCTTTTTTTCGGATATAAATTTTATAAAAAAGTGATGATTTGCAAATGAATTCAGGTTTTAATGGAATATGAAACTTTTTCAGGTGTGTTTATACCACACGACAAACAATTAGAATTGTTTTAAACAATTTTTGGAGAGCTTTTTTTCGAAACTAAATTTTGTAAAAAACGTGATGATTATCACACGAGTTCAGGCTTTAATGGGAATGTGAAACTTTATATGGTGTTTTTATACAACATGACAAACAATCAGAATCGTTTTAAGCAATCTTCTAGAGAACTTTTTTTCAAACATAAATTTTAAAAAAACATGATGATTAGCACACGATTTCATGTTTTAATGGAATATGAAACTTTTTCAGTTGTATTTATACAATATTACAAACAATCAGGATCGTTTTAAGCAATTTTATGGAGAATTTTTTCCAACTTAAAATTTGTAAAAAATGTGATGATTAGCACACGGATTCGGGCTTTAATGACAATGTGACACTTCGTCTGGTGTATTTATATAAAATGACAAACAATCATAACCGTTTTAATCAATATTTTGGAAAACTTTTTTTCGGATATAAATTTTGTAAAAAATGTAATGATTAGCACACGATTTTATGCTTTAATGGAATATGAAACTTTTTTAGGTGTATTTATACAACATGACAAACAATCAGAATCGTTTTAAGCAATTTTATGGAGAACTTTTTTTCGACCTAAATTTTGTAAAAAACGTGATGATTAGCACAAGAATTCGGGCTTTAATGAGAATGTGAAACTTTGTCTAGTGTATTTATACCATATGACAAATAATCGGAATCGTTTTAAATAATTTTTTGGAGACTTTTTTTCGGACATAAATTTTGTAAAAAGATGATGATTATTAACATACGATTCCGTGCTTTAATGGAATGTGAAACTTTTTCAAATGTATTTATACAACATGACAAACAATTAGAGTCGTGTTAAGCAATTTTTTAGAGAACCTTTTTTTGACCTAAATTTTGTGAAAGATGTGATGATTAGCACACGAATTCGGGCTTTAATGGGAATGTGAAACTTTGTCTTGTATATTTATACAACATAACAAACAATCAGAATCGTTTTAAGCAATTTTTTGAACTTTTTTCAAAACTAAATTTTTCTTAAAAAACGTGATGATTAGCACGCGAATTCGGACTTTATTGGGAATGTGAAACTTTTGTCTGGTGTATTTATACGAAATGACAAACAATCAAAATCGTTTTAAACAATTTTTTGGAGAACTTTTTTCAGACATAAATTTTTAAAAAACGTGATGATTAGCACACGATTCCGTGCTTTAATAGAATATGGAACTTTTTCAGGTGTATTTATACTACATGACAAACAATCAGAATCATTTTAAACAATTTTTTGGAGAACTTTTTTTCGGACCTAAATTTTGTAAAAAACGTAATGATTAGCAAACGAATTCGGATTTTAATGGAATTTGAAACATTTTCTACTGTATTTATATAAAATGACAGACAATTAGAATTGTTTTAAGCAATTTCTTGGAAAAAAATTTTCGGACCTAAATTTTCAAAAAAATGTGATGATTAGCACACTAATTCGGGTTTTAATGAGAATGTGATCATTTGTCTGGTGTATTTATATAAAATGACAAACAATCAGAATCGTATTAAGCAATTTTTTTGGAGAGCTTTTTTTCGGACATAAATTTTGAAAAAACGTGATTATTAGCACACGATTTCGTGCTTTAATGGAATATAAAACTTTTTCAGGTATATTTATATAACATGACAAACAATCAGAATCGTTTTAAGGAATTTTATGGAAAACTTTTTTCGACCTAAATTTTGTAAAAACGTGATGATTAGCACACGAATTTCGGCTTTAAGGAGAATGTGAAACTTTGTCTGGTTTATTTATACTAAATGACAAATAATCAGAATCAGTTTAAGCAATTTTTTAGAGACATTTTATCGGTCATAAATTTTGTAAAAAACGTGATGATTAGCACACGATTTCGTTCTTTAATGGAATATGAAACTTTTTCAAGTGTATTTATACAATATGACCAACAATCATAATCGTTTTAAGAAATTTTTTGGAGACTTTTTTTTGCGCCTAAATTTTTTAAAAAACGTAAAGAATTAGCACACGAATTTGGGCTTTAATGGAAATGTGAGACTTTGTCTGGTATTTTTATACAACATGACAAACAATTAGAATCTTTTTAAGCAATTTTTTGAAGAACTTTTTTTCAGACCTAAATTTTGTAAAAAAACGTATTGATTTGTACACAATTTTGTGCTTTAATGGAATATGAAACTTTTTTCAGGTGTATTTATACACATGAGAAACAATTAGAATCGTTTTAAACAATATTTTGGAGAACTTTTTTTCGACCTAAATTTTGAGAAAAACATGATGCACACGAATTCGAGCTTTAATGAGAAATGAGACACTATATGGTGTATTTATACAACATAACAAACAATACTAATAGATTTAAGTAATTTTTTGGAGAATTTTTTTTTTTTTACCTAAATTTTGTAAAAAAAACGTGATGACTAGCACACGAATTTGGGCTTTAATGGAATTTGAAACTTTATTTAGTGTATTTATACAACATGATAAACTATCAGAATCGTTTTAAGTAATTTTTTGGAGAACTTTTATTGGGACCTAAATTTTGAAAAAACGAAAATATTAGCACACGAATTCGGGCTTTAATGGGAATGAGAAACTTTGTTTGATGTATTTATACAACATTACAAACAATCAGAATTGTTTTAAGAAATTTTGTAGAGAACAATTTTTCGGACGTAAATTTTTAAAAATCGTGATGATTAGCATACTAATTCAGACTTTAATGGAATTTAAAACCGTTTCTGGTGTATTTACACAACCTGACAAACAATTAGAATTGTTTTAAGAAATTTGGTGAAAAACTTTTTTTCGAACATAAATTTTGTAAAAAACGTGATGATTAGCACACGAATTTGAGCTTTAATGGAATTTGAAACATGTTCTAGTGTATTTATACAATATGGCAAATAATCAGAATCGTTTTAAGTAATTTTGTAGAGATCTTTTTTTCTGTCCTAAATTTTGTAAAAAAACATAATGATTAGTACACGAATTCGGGTTTTAATGGGAATGTGAAACATTGTCTGGTGTATTTATACAACATGACAAACAATCAGAATCCTTTTAAGCAATTTTTTGGAGAATTTTTTTTCGGACCTAAATTTTGTTAAAAAAACGTAATGATTAGCATACGAATTCGGGCTTTAATGAAATTTGAAATTTTTCTGGTGTATTTATACAACATGGCAAACAATCAAAATCGTTTTAAGAAATTTTGTGGAGACCTTTTCCTCGGACCTAAATTTTTTAAAAAACGTGATGATTAGCACACGAATTCAGGCTCTAATGGAATTTGAAAATTTTTCTGTTGTATTTATACAACATGGTAAACAATCAGAATCGTTTTAAGATATTTTGTGGAGAACTTTTTTTCGTACTTAAATTCCTTAAAAAAACGTGATGATTGGAACACGAATTCGGCCTTTAATGGGAACGTGAAATTTTGTCTTGTATATTTTTACAACATGACATACAGTCAGAATCTTTTCAAGCAATTTTTTGGAAAATTATTTTTCGGATTTAAATTTTGTAAAAAACGCGATAATTAGCACACAAATTCGGGCTTTAATGGGATTGTGAAACTTTGTCTGGTGTATTTATACAACATGACAAACAATCAAAATCGTTTTAAGCAATTTTGTGAAGAACTTTTTTCGGACCTAAATTTTGTATTAAAACGTAATGATTAGCAAAGGAATCGGGCTTTAATAGTAATGTAAAATATTGTTTGTTGTATTCATATAACATGGCAAATAATCAGAACATTTTTAATCAATTTTGTGAAAAACTTTTTTTTTTGCCCTAAATTTTTAAAAAAAGAGATGATTAGCATACGAGTTCTGGCTTTAATGGGATGTGAAACATTGTCTGGTGTACTTTTACAACATGATAAACAATCAGAATTGTTTTAAACAATTTTGTGGAGAACTTTTTTCCGAACCTAAATTTTGATTAGCACACAAATTCGATCTTTACTGTGAATGTGAAACTTTTTCTGGTGTATTTATACAACATGACATACCATCAGAATCGTCTTATGCAATTTTTGGAAGAACTTTTTTCCGCACATAAATTTAGTGAAAAACATAATAATTAGCACACGAATTCGGACTTTAATAGATATGTAAAATATTGTATGGTGTATTTATAAAATATGACAAACAATCATAATCGTTTTAAACGATTTTTTGGACCTAATTTTTTAAAAAACGGATGATTAGCATACAAATTCGGGTTTTAATTGAATTTGAAACTTTTTCTGGTGTATTTATACAACATGGTAAACAATCAGAATCGTTTTAAGAAATTTTGTGGAGAACTTTCCTCGGACCTAAATTTTTTAAAAAACGTGATGATAAGAATATGAATTCGGGCTTTAATGGGAATGTGTAACTTTATCTGGTGTATTTATACAACATGACAAACAATTAGAATCGTTATGCAATTTTGTGGATAACTTTTTCTCGGAACTAAATTTTGTAAAAAACGTAAAAATTAGCACACGAATTCAAGCTTTAATGGAATGTGAAACTTTTTTAGGTGTATTTATATGTTATGACAAACGATCGGAATTGCTTTAAGCAATTTTTTGAAGAACTTTTTTTCGAACTTAAATTTTGTAAAGAAATGTGATGATTAGCACACGAATTCAGGCTTTAATGCAATGTGAAACTTTTTCAGGTGTATTTAGACAACTCAGGTTGACTAAACTCTACTCAAGCTTGAGCTTACTCGACTAATATGACGAGTCAAATTCAAACTTTCAAAACTCGGTTCGAAACTCGACGAATAAATAAATAGATGTAATATTATGTTTTGATATATTATTTATAATATTAAATTTTGAGTTGAATAATAAAAAAATTAATTATTATGAATTTTATTAAAGTGTCTATTCAAATTTGAGCCATATACTAATATAAACATAAATAGAAAATTATAAATTCAATTAGTAAATTTATATTAATTACTTTTTTATAAACTCATAAGTGAAATAAAATTTATGATTAAATTTACTTATTTATATTTTACTTTTATATTTTCAATTAATTAGTGTTAATATACTTTTATTTTATTTATTATATTAAAATATTATTTTAAAAAATAATATGTTCACATATTTTTTCTAGAAAAGCATATCACAATAAATTACACACTACAAAAGAAAACCTCGAAAAAAGCTCGCGAACAGTTCATGTTCAACTCAAGCTCGAGACGAAATATTTAAAAAAATAAGCTCAGTAATGCTTGGTTTGAGCTCGAGTTCGAAAATTTTTTAAGTAAAATTCGACTCAACTCGTATCATTGGCAACCTTATCTCTGACTCAACAATGTGAAATATTAATGGAAGGTTTATAGTCCGATACAACCCTCCTCGTTTCCATGGGCTTTTTTTTTTATATAAACGGCTTCTATTATGGTTTACTTTTTTAATTTAAGATGTCTTTTATGATTCATCAATTTCTATTAGAATGTTAAACTTTTATAAGATTTATTATATTTAAATTAGGATTAATTTTAATTTAGTTCCCGAAATCGGTTCATCAATATTGTGTTAGATGCATGGTTTGATATTTTGAGAGAGAAACAACAAACTTTAGAAAACATATGATGAAGGAAGGCCAAACATCAATGAATTCAGAACATTTTATTCTGAACAGCTCCACACAAGTGAGCGCTTTGGAAATATGCAGAATTTTACATTACAATTCTAGTTTATTTGGATTTGATTTTAGTTTGAAAAAAGTAAATTTTATTATTATTTGATTTCGTGAAAGTTAAAATTGTTTGTGAGAAAGATATGGTACATAGTAAAAAGGATAAATCAATCCCAATAGACCCGCATTTGAGCTGCAAATATTGCGAGGAAATATAAGATAGAGTCGAACTATTTATTTATCTTTGTCACTTAAAATTTTTTACTGTTTCAATTTTACCCTTGTCAAGATCACACATTTTTGTTTACTTGTCGTAGCTAGTAGTAGAAATGGGTTGTGAGATTATTTACGATGCAAATAAAAAGACTTAAGATTATAATGTCTGAAAAAAAATCTTTTGGGATTAATAAATAAAAGTGGCGAAACTTTTGGGACCAAAAACGCTATGGACGAAACCTATTCTATTCTAGATAGTAAATTTTTTTTTTCTTATCAACGAGATGTGTGTGATCTAATTATTTGACTTTCTTCATTTAGAATCCTTCACATGGCATGTCAAATGAGAAATCCTGAATTCGAATCACTTAAGAAGTGATTTATTGCTATTTGGGAGTCTTGTGCCCTTCAATTCCTCCCAAATTAACTGATAATTCTCGGATATCAGGTTATCAAAAAAAAAATATTCTTATCGTCTCTCATTGTATGAACAATGTTAAACTAATGAAAGTTTGTAATTTTAATAATTGGACACACCATGTAAGGTGCACTTAGGTGCATGATATAAATTGTGACACTTGATTTTTATCAAAATTGATTGATCATGTGTTGTTGTCGTTGAATTTCATAGTGACCATCCCATCTTTACACGACTAACATCACTTTTAGAATGTAAAAATCCAAGATTTATGATGTTTTGCTTTGATGATTAGACTAACTGTAATTAACTAAGTTCTTGATCTACCATAATCTCATCCATATTACACAAGAATGGAAAGATTTTTGGGAGATTAAAAAGATTGATTAAGAAAATGAAAAAGATCCCCAACAACAATTGATTTCAACATTTTTTTTTCTTGATACCAAAAGATAAAATTCCTCGCCGTCAAGGTCCATATGTTAATCATAGTGATTCGTGAACCACCCTACATCGAGGAGTTTAAAGTTACTACACTGCTATCAGAATTCGAATCTTTTGATCTTTTTTTAATTTCTAATATCTCTCAAAGGTGTTCAGCACTCAAGAATCCCAATTATATATCAAATTAGAGATGAGATATAAAATGGTGTATAGGAGTGGTACAAACGATCTTAGCTATGTCCGGTATCTAATAATACATAACCCTAACTAATCCAGACTCAGCCTACAAGATGCCCCCACAGAGTTCAACTTTTATTTAAGAAATGTTCGAGCATCGGACTTCCTAGAATCCCAGTCTAAACGTTAACAGTGAGCTTACCTATTGCACCAAGCTAGCGAATTAATTGCTTGAAACCTTTGAAGATTATTAAGAATCAAGAATTGCAGGTCCTCTTTCCTTTTCAGACATGCCCACCACCCCCTCAATTCAAAGGTAAGCAATGAGTAATACTTTTTTCCTTCCTTTACATTTTCTTCTGGATCAAGTGAGTATTTGTAGGTTGTTGAACCATGTTCTTTCAGAATGTTGAGTATTTTCAAAAGAAAGAAGAAAAACACATCTCAGTAATTGCTTTATACATACTCTTACAGGATTCTGATATTAGACAAAGACAACATCATCACCAGCTTTTTCCTTCTCATGGCCTTATAGCTTATATACTATATACATACCTGCTGTTTCATTTGCTTCAGTTTCTCTAATACATACGAGCAGAAAATTGTCTAAACATTGCCCGATTCATCGCTATCTTTGGCTTCTTGAGGGTCATTCATAATCAGCTCATGATGTTTCCATTGTCATGAAAGATCATCTTCTGGTGGATGTAATTGTCATTTTAATCCGACAACTAGAATAAGTAGTTTGTCTTAAGGAGGAAAATCATGCCTTTTGGTTTGGTTTCAGCTTGGAACAAGCGCCGTAGAAGCAAGTCTGAGGATCATATCAATCCATGTAAGTTCTTGCTTCTGATTTTCTTTGTCCTTCTCCTCCTCCCCCTCTTCTTCTTGTTCTTATAGGATGAGGTTTTGCTGGATCAACTTTTTCTGTACAATTGTTGTTCTGCTATTCAGGGGTGTATAAACCAGTGGAATGTTGGAAAATTGAAGATCAGACTCCACCTGCAAAAAGACGACAGGGATCAGCAGTTTTTACGCTTAAAGAGATGGAGGAATCAACATGTTCATTCAGCGATGAAAATCTGTTAGGCAAAGGAGGATTTGGTCGAGTATATAAGGGCACTTTACGGTCTGGAGAGGTGGTAAATTCACAACAAATTTCAGAATATTAAGCTGCTAAAAAACCAAGATAATACCAGATACTTTAGTGAATTAACAACAAAAGTTTTTGGATTTTGAAGGTTGTTGCAATCAAGAAAATGGACCTACCACCATTCAAAGAAGCAGAAGGAGAGCGCGAATTTCGAGTTGAAGTAGATATACTAAGCAGATTGGACCATCCTAATCTAGTATCTTTAATAGGCTATTGTGCAGATGGGAAGCACAGGTTCCTGGTTTACGAGTATATGCACAAAGGGAATTTGCAAGATCACCTAAATGGTCTGTTTACTATCTGAATTCTGTTCAACCAGTCAAAACTGTTAACGTAATTCAACTATCATTAGTCTTTATACTGGTTTGGCTCCTAGGTATTGGAGAAGTAAAGATGGATTGGCCGTTGAGGCTTAAAGTGGCTCTCGGAGCAGCAAGAGGACTTGCATACCTCCACTCTAGTTCTGCTGTCGGAATTCCTATTGTTCATAGAGACTTCAAATCGACTAATATTCTGCTAGATGACAACTATGAAGCAAAGGTATGTGATCTTGATTTGTTTAGCCAGGACAGTTTTAGCCAAGAATGGTAGGAAATGCTTTTATGAGAGGGAAACTTTCCAAATATTGAAATATCTATCTTTGCACAGATTTCAGATTTTGGGCTCGCAAAGTTGATGCCAGAGGGCCAGGAAACCTGTGTAACAGCTAGAGTGCTAGGTACTTTTGGATACTTTGATCCAGAATACACATTGGTAGGTAACTGTTAACAACAATGATAATGTTAAATCTTCCGATTTCTGCTACAAAACCCGTAATTTTCTCTTCATTAAACAATACCCAAAGTTTTCTTGGTTCTAAAATAAACCACTAGCTGCTTATTTACAGAACTTATTAGCCAAAGAAGAGACAATTTTGCACCATCAATATCACATGATCTTTCCTTCAACCACACTTTCACAACAACACATATAACTGCAGTTTAATGAAAAGATGAGGAGACAAAGAGATGCGTTAACACAATAGCAACAAAATGAATATGACAATGCATTCACTAAATATAATTTGGATATATATGCTGCCAGATCAGTTTCATCTGGGTGCAAAACAATTCCACTGTTTCTTATTTGTCATTCAAGCTTTTGCATAAGTACTGGTATTGTCAGGGTTGGGTTCTTACTTGATTTCATCAAGTGGCAAGAAGGACTGAGGTTTGGGTCTATCTACCTTGGCAACAGACAGGGAAACTCACTTTACAAAGTGATGTTTATGCATTTGGAGTCGTTCTGCTAGAGCTTTTGACTGGACGAAGAGCAGTGGACCTTAACCTAGGACCCAATGATCAAAACCTAGTACTCCAGGTATAGGAAATGAACTCTATTTTGGAGGTTCTTGAACACAATAAGACCAGTTCAATTAATTCAACTGGAAATAGTAATAGTTGATCCTGATACTGCAGGTTAGGCATATATTGAATGATAAGAAGAAGTTACGGAAGATCATTGATCCAGAGATGAGTAGGAGTTCATACACAATGGAGTCCATGGCCATGTTCGCAGGCCTAGCATCACGCTGTGTACGAAGAGATAGTACTGAAAGGCCCTCGATGATAGAATGCGTGAAGGAACTACAAATCATTCTCTATACAAATTCGAAAGGAATGGGGATGGCAATGCATACTTTCAGAATGATCTGAAACCACAAGCCTAATTCCTTTTTCACCAAATCAGACATCCAACATTATGCGTTGTGTGATCAATTCATCCAAAACAGAGGCTTATAGACATTACTAAAGTTTCCAACTGGAAGAATTGTCAGAGAGTCTATAAAGGAACTCAGATTCAATGACCTCTTGACTTGGGCATAGTGTTCTTTAATAATTTATCTTTCTCCAAAGAACTTATGGGAGAAGACAGTGGAGTTTTGGCATCAGAAAAAGCAAGAGCTTCCAGATAGCTGTTTCCTCTTGTAGCATCATGTTTCTTTTTCGACCATGAGATTGAAATGAATTTGTTTGATCTCTTGAAAATAATAATGTTTGCTTTTATTTCGGTTTTAAGATTGAGATCATTTCTATTTAGTGATTTCTGTATTATTGGGGATCCAAAATTGCTATTCAGCAAAAGGATTTTCTTGGAGAAGGAAAAAAATACATGTTTTTTACCTGTTTAATGCATTCAAAACGATAAAAATGAGAAATGAACACTTGTTTCTCAGCTTACTCACTGCTTGATTTACAAGGTTTCTCCAAATTTTGACAAGTATCAAAGAGAAAACAAAAGGACCCGTCTAGTCATATCTCAAAGAGTGATATAGAAGTTGTTGCAATAGTACGTTTTTCCGCTCTTATCAGATTATTTCCCTTCTTTACCTTCATGACCAGCTGACTAGCCATTTCACAATCCTAAGGCTAGAATGAGAACTCCACCCACAATAGTGACATTTAGAAGGAAATCAATGATAGATGTGATAAATTTAGAGCAGGAAGTAATCTAAAAAAGAGCCTAAGCAGAAGATAACGCAAGATGCATAGATTAGACTAGCCTGCACAGACTTGCTACTATATGATTTTGCATCTGTGGTGGAAGATGCATTCCAAGTTACAATAAAATGGAGCAATACTTCACTCACACGTATCAAAAGCAAAGAAAGATGCTACATATATAATAGTTTCTCTGAAGGAGAACAATAATTCATGATAGTTGCTATACCTGATGAAGTATGTGACTCCTTTCACATCCATTCATGAAGGAAATTCTCGACTATCCATGTCCATTTCATACGGGCTCGTTGACACTGGAATTTGCTTATACATCAAGTGTTTACGTCTCTGCAATGTCAGAAGGACCAATATGTTGTCTGTCTTGACGATGTTGTACCCTGCTTTCGTATACATACTTAAAGGAGCTGTGTCAATCATTCTGCAATGCAAATAAACATCTCTTGATGAAGTCATTTGAGAAATTAGTTCCTCACTTGCTTTCAGTAAATGCCAACCAATGCCCCTCCTGCAAAGTAAAATGCCAAATTTCAAAGTCAATCTTTTCTTCTCACATATCATGGATTGTTTGTTCCTGAGGTCTACAGAAAAATTAAGGCATAGCAGGAAAAAGACCCCCCAAATTTCAAATAATCAGAGGAAAGATGGCAAAGAAAACAATAAGAAGAGACCATGATCTGTAAGAACTTAAAATGAAGAAGTACAATATGAAACAAAAGACAGTGGGCAGAAAGCTTAAGCATGAAAATGCAAACATACTCAGAGATGGATGAAATTCGACGCCACAAAAACAATCCATTGAAGATAAGCTCAAATGTTTCTTGTTTTCTTTTTCAAAACAAATCAAAGTAAAACTCAAAACACAATCCTAGAGCAAGGAATGCAAACTTCAATCCTAATAACCTCCATATTCAAGACATAAATTTTTTCAGCATTGTCTTTTGCTGTTAGTGAACTAGTTATTTTACATCAACCCCAGCTAGAACAAACTTAGAGGTGCTACCTCCTAATTGAAAAAGAGCTAAACTCTAATGAACTATAGCAGATACAATTACAAACATTGGTGATAATGAACAAAAGCAAAGTAACAAAAAATGGGAAATTTAGAAGATAACCTCCTTAGGGGCTCTTTTACAGTCATGTTACATATATATGGTGAATTTTTTGGAGGAGCAGGTGAGGGAGGAGAAGAATTGGCGCCCCTCTTATTAAAAGACACCTCAACAGTCCCTGCTAACTGTAAATCCTCTTCTTCATCCTCTTTAAAGAATCCAAGAAGAGTTGCAGAGTGGGGCATTAAAGCTCTCCTCTCAATCAAATACTGCTTCACCAAGAACTCCAAAAGTCTAGTATAACCAGAAGGCATTAACATGGACTCAGCAAATGACTCAGCCAATAAACTAACAGTCATATCGATTTCTTCATGCTGCATCAGACGAATATACAACAACCCAGATTTCAATTCTTGAAAATACCTAAAATTTTCCAAGAATTGAAGCTTTTCAATCTCATCATTAGTCAGAAACCGACCCCTTTGATATGAACTCTGAAGGGTTGGTGATGAAGTGGATGGAAAAGAAGAAGAAGAGGAAGATTGAGAATTTGATTGAGGGATAAAGGGACTATTATACCGAGGGATGTGGACAAAATGGTTTATCCTTTTCTGGTTAAAGATTGGAGCTTGTTGAGTTATCAATTGAGGGTTGTAAGAGAAATTGTTGTGGGGATTATGAAGCTGAGGATCCAGTGAGTGACATGAAAGAAAAGCTGTGGATGAAATTGCCATGAGAGGGCAGAACGAGAAGAAGAACAAGAGGAGTTGAACAAGAGTGGAAGAAGCAGAGTAGATAAGAGGAGTGTCAAGTTTCAAGATATGGTTGGATTTGGGGTAAAATTGACAGTTTTTGGCAGCAAATTTCTACTCTATTTCAGTTTTTTCTTGAGTTTCTATCAAAGATTTGTAATGGCAAGAATAAAGAAATCCTTCGCCAAGTGAAGACAACTGCAAATCAAAGTGAAAATCCTCTATTCACAAACTGAATTGACCTGTTTGGCACAGATGCGTTCATTTGTAAACTCGTTTTGTATCACTGACTTGTAATAGTCATTCACCATAATGCGTTTCTCTGGTTACTCATTGTTTTTTCCCCCCGAAATCTGGTGATTCATTCGTTGACAACAATAAAAACCTTTTTTTTCTAATTTAGAAAAAATAAAGAGTAAATAGTAAAATTAGTTCAACGTTAATGCGTTTTGGGGTGATTCATTATTTCTCACATCATGTGTACCACAATTGAATGTAAAATTCATAACCCTTATTCATCGTTTTTTTTTTCCTAAGAAAATCTTTCATATCTTTTACATTATGTTGTTGTTTGCAATCCAATTCATAAGTTAACTTTTTTATATGTCAAAAAATAATATGATACGAACTTAAAATTTTTGTCTTAATAAAAAATACTTATATTATTAAATTAATATTTTATTGCGATTAATCACAAGCTTACAATAAAAATAATAGTTCATATAGTATTGAATAAGTCTAACAAACTAATAATATTTGTCCTAACAAAGATTTATACAAGTTAAATCCTAAACTCTAAAGAACTAGTTTTATATATATATAAGAACTAGTTTTATATATATATATATATATATAACTAGTGAAGAATGTATCCTTGCAAATTTGCAAAACTTTTGGTACAAAATCAACTTTTGAATTGAATCCAAAATTTTTAAACAACATTTGGAACTAATTGAGAGTTTTTCATCAATATTTTGTCCTCCTTTTGGTCCCTTTTTGCTTCTTGTCTTTTTCTTCAAATTTGTGTCCTCGACCAAATGAAAAAAACAAACCAAAACCCATCAATCTTTTTCCTCTTCTCCAAGCAAATAATTACTCCCCAAATGGAGAACAACACAATGACTACGTTCTTAAATCAAAGACTTTCAGACGAAAAAATAAGTCAGTTGAATATTCTGTATCATTGAGATCTATTACTTTCCCATCTCTTCATAATATCCAACATAATCTCATTCCACGTATCAATAGGTCCCGGTAAACACCAATGAACACAGTCATTTTGAACGCGATCTGAAATTCCATTCGCGAATGGAAAAGGATATAAATAAGGCCCCGGATGACCATCTGGTCTGAGTAAAGATAATTTAGTAATATCAACAACTTCTAATCTTAAATTCCCAAACTTTTTAGCCTTTTCTTTAGCAATCTTGATTTCTTCCAACTCAACTTTTCTCATTTCTTCATCCATTCCTTCAAGCTTCTTTTCTTCTGGCTTATAAGGCTTAGTTTTAGGACAAGCTCCAAACTTGTCCCATTCCCCTTCAAAATGGGCTGGAGAAAATGTAGTAACAATTACATCCATTTCCTTACCAATTGGACCTTTTCTTTCAATGATTGCATCAAGGGTTGTCTTAATTGCCTTCCTATAAACATCATAAAACCCAATTTCTGTATAATTTTGACCTTTACAATAATGGCAACCTAGTGCAGAATCTCCATAGAAATAAACTGCCGGATGAAGAAACCAATGCCCTATAGACAAAACAACCATGTCCAAATGTCCCATTTCCCCTGCCCATTTCTCATCAACAGATTCTAAATACAATGTATTGTAATTATCTGGTTCAATGTCTGATTTTTTCTCAATCCCTTTTACAAGAAATGGTGACCAATAAATTGATAAAGTGAAATTATAAGAAGGGAAATTCCATTTTCGGAATTTATTATCTTCCCCATTTGTATAAACAAGAACAGGGGAAGAAAAAGTGGATAACATACAAAGTAAAGATTCTAGTTGATTTCTTGCAACTGAATCTCCAACAAATCCCAAATGTTTGTTCCTAACAAATTGGAGAAATGTTTCGGGTTCAAACCTGGGTACTTTACATTTCTTAGGTTTCCATCTCCAATAAAGATAACCCATGTCGGGTCTTCCATGGGTCATACAATTTTGATTATCCTTAATTGTGTCACATGATGTTCCATTGTATAAAGGTCCGATTTTTTCACGAACCCATTTCCCATTTCCATAATCACATGATGTTTCATCGCTAGAACTTTCTAAAAAAAAAAATGAATCTTGATTAGGTAAAGAAACAGAGTAAAAAAAAAAACAGGTTTTTTTTCAAGAAAGAAAGAAATTACCTTGTGAAGATGATGAAGATGGAGGAGAAGGTGAAGGTGAAGGGGTACTAATGGAATTAGTATCAACTTGGAGATGATCAGAAAGGAAAGATGGAAGTGGATAAAGATAAAAATGAATAATGGCTATAGGTAAGAGGACGGACAAGGTCCAAGGTAACAAATTTTTTGTGAAAAATGAGGTGTTATAAGATTGAAATTTGAATGTTTTTGTTGTTGATGTTGAACCCATATTTGTCTGAAGATAGTTTCTTTTGCTTTTGCTTTCTTCCCTGGTTTCTCTCATTTGGCTTGGCAGGGACAAGAGAGAGAGAGAGAGAGAGGAGAGAGAGAGGGAGAAAAAGAGGGATTAAAGAAAGGAGATTGTGGGGTGATGAAATGGGAGTCAATTGGCAACATTGAGTATCCCATTATATATGGTTGGCCAACTAAAACTATACTACTACTCTTTTTTCTGTCTATTGTGTTGTGTTATTGGTAATGGAAGTCACTTTCTATATTGATCTTGGAAATGCAATTGAAGTATTGCCATTTGCATCTTTGCATTCATTTGGATTGTCTTTTATTAATATTTCTAGTTGAAGTATTTTGGTACTACTTTTTTTTAATATTGGATGGGAATGAAACTCTAAACTTTGAAATATTAGCATCTCTTAGTTTTTTATTTGAGGGAAAAATAATTTATATTTTATTAAGGTCGATCAGAATTATAGTTAGAAAATAAATCAAACAATTACCAGTACGACTTATATAGTAAAAATAAGAAAATATCTATCTATTACATTAGGTAAGTTTTAAATCAAGGTATTGAAAAGAGACATTTTCAATTATAATCATGCTACAGATGGAGAAATTAGTGAATATCCTTTAATTATATCTAGACCCTTGCTATAATCAACAAGGAAAGAGCCCACTACAAATGGCTTTAGCGAGGAGGGGGATTTTCAAGTGGTTCTGAATTAATATACGAATTTCAATTGAGAAAATAATATCAGTATTGTTATAGGGTCCGAAATTTCTATTTCTCAGAGAGATGTAGAGCCTCTCCTTTACAATATTTATTTATCATATGCTCTATTAATGTTTGATGCTTCCCATTTTACTTAATACTTAACTAATTTAGTAAGACTACTTCAAAATAATACTCCTTTCCCTAAAATATATGTAACATTTTAGTAATTGGCCCTAAGCCACAATACCATTTAAGTAGTGAAGATGACTTGATAGTTTTTCCCTTTAGAGAATGAAATACAAATTTTCTTGAAAAATTATCACACTCTATTCTAAGAGTGATAAAGACTTGGTAAGTTTTATACTCAAAATAATAAAACAAAATTTTTTTTATTAAAATAATCACTAATTCATTTATGGTAATAATTAAAATGATTGATTAAGTGTTTTATTGTAATTTAAGTGATATTTTTTTCTAAATAAATCTTACAATATTGTGATTCAAAAGATTAATAATGAATCAAAAACTTAAAAAAAATTAACTCTAGTAATATTAATAGTAAAACTCCTTCTTAGCTTTATACATTATTGATCACTTACCCAACTAATTAATACCAAATAAAGCTACCATATATTGAAGGTCACTATAAGACCACTTATAGTCTCACATGCATCATGTTTAGGTAAATAGAAAAAAAAGAAAATTTCCAGTTGGTAAAATAGTGTGACAATGTGACTATGATTTTCTTTTCTTTGGCAAGAAACAAGAATCATTATATTTTTAGCAATGATGGCCACTTATTTGTGTGCCTTTCATTACTCACCATTTTGAACACAAAAGAGGGCCAATTTTTGTGTTTTGAAAGGGCCAAAAAAAGATGGGAGTAATACTATTATACCCCCTCCGTTTCAATTTATTTATTATTTTTCAGTTTCAAAATATCTATCGTTCTAATAAATTAATAAAATATTAAATAAAAACTTTTCAATATATACTAGTATTACTGTGTTTTATATTATCTGTCATTTAAATATACTTTTTTCCGTTTAAAAAAATATGTTATCTTAGTAAATGAAGAGAGTATTAAATGATATTTTTCTATATAAACCCCTATTATCTTATTAGAATTAAATAATTTTTTAGAAACACTCATGAAAATTATTAATGACAGTCAAATAATAATTTAGTCGATTTCCTTTTAAATATAGATAACTCAATAACTTTTTAATGTAATAGTTAATATATAATTCGAATAAATTCATATTCTCAAATAAGAACAATTTAATCTGTAAATTTAACCTTACAATTAAAACGATTCAGTTAATTTTTAATAATTGTATCATATTTTAAGATGACAGATAAATTAAAATGAATCGGGTAAATTCATGAACCATTGGATGGAGGTTTCTTGTTGGCTAGTGAATGGCACATCTTCTAAAGCCAGCTAAGGTTAATTCAACATCTATATAATATAATGAGACATATAATATGGTATAGTTTCTCTCCCTCGTGATGTGAGAATGGGTTAAATTACACTTTAATTAATTGGTCTCATTTGAAATAATTCATCAATGCTTAATAATTTTATGATATTGTTTCTTGAGATTTGCTACTTACATCTTGGGAGTATAAGTAAGTATAAATCTAGAAGATTCCATCGAAATGAGATTGCCCTAGATTAGTTACTTTTTTCATTTGAAATACTATTCCAAATACTAAAGAATGGATGATATTATTCCAAAAGGCGAATCCAGCATTTTCAATGCCTCCACTAGATTGTTTGACACTCAAATAGAATATATAAATCATGGTAACTCAGTTCATGGCCTACTAGTATTATTTAATAAGATATGGAACTTGTGGTGCTCGGTAGCGATTTGACTTAGACCAACATTGAGTTAACATTTTCCTAATGGAAGGGACTTTGAACCTGTAGCTAGCTAGACAAATGGAGGCTTGCTTTGATGGTAGCAATAAGCCTCCATAGGGACTTTCATGCATTTACTATCCATAACTTATGTTGCCTCTAAAACTCTCTTTAAAAGAGAACAAGAAGATATGAGTAGGAAAGAGAGATTAGTACTCCACAGTTCTTCTTATCAGTGAGTTGGCAGCTAGGTATAAACCTGAAGGCAAGTAAGGAAACTAAAGGGCTGCTGATTCAATTCACTAGCTAAGCTTGAAGTGGACTACAGAATATCTCAATACGGAACCTCCAATGAATGAATAGCAGGAATGCAGAACTAAGCATAAAGTTACATATTGGCACTTGAAAGATCCTAAGCCTAACTCTTTATACTGGAAGCCCAAGACAAGAATGGATGATATTCTATTACTACATATGATTGAATCAAAAGAAAAAAAACACCACTTTTTCAAAATTAAATCTAATAAAAATGTTACATCAATCAATCCAAAAATAAAAAGGTTTTACCTCAATAATTTGGAGTAAGCGAGCTATTAATGTGACATGAGATTACAAGTTAGATCCTTATATATGCATCATACTAAAAAAACTTTGAAAATCATATATTAATTTTTGAATAAGAGTCAAGTTTTACTGTGATTCACGTACAAGTCCAAATTAATCATATGGGAGTATGGAAATTTCAATCTTTTCAATGTGGGGATGGTTCCTTGTGCACACCAAAGTCTGACCTCCAGTCTGCAAGACTGATGAGTCATTATGATTTATATCCTAAACTTGGGTGTCGGATAGTTTGATGAGGGTGGGAGCGCAAGAAATTTTGCCAATTGGTAAAGAGGAAAGTAAGGAATAAATAAATATAAAGTTTTCATTGTAAGTTTCAATCCAAATAGGTCCTATATGATTGAGCCCAAGTTTCCAAAATATGTCCTTGTGGGTCATACTTACCCAATGTATAGGGTGATATACAAGCCCGGTCCAATATAGCTTATGTTTTTGAGGCTCATAAAATTTATATGCAGTTATAAGCCCATGTAGAAGGAGGAGTTTGAACAGTTGAACTTAGAATTAAGAGCATCAAAATCATTATAACAGAAGGCAGGCAGGCAGGGGGGAGGGAGGAAAAAGCCTATTTCCATGGAATCGCAGCACAGCAACGAAGATTTCGCTGTAGGTTGTATACTTTCCATCAAGACTACTCTCGGCGAAGAATTTCAAGGCCAAATCCTCACCTTTGACCGTCACTCCAACATCCTCGTTCTTCATATCCTTCTGTGAATTCAATTTCCTAATTTTTTTTTGTTTTGTTTGATAAAATTTTGTTTTTGCATGTACGACATTGTTTATAAGGATTCAGTTATTTTGATTTTTTGAGGTTCTTTGACTATGAATTTGATATATACAAGAAGGAACAAATTCTGGGTCAGGGCCAAAAAGGAATATAAGGTTATTGAAAGCTAATTACATTAAAGAGTTTACTTTGTTGGGTCAAGGTGAAGACCCACTTGATGTGAAGAAGTGTTTTCTTGATCTGACTAGTCTTCAAGCTAGAGAAGAGTCTGCTATTCGGTAATTCTTTTGGGTTTTTGTTTTTGTTTTTTCCATTTACATTTGCTGTCAAATTTCTGAATTTTGATTACTATTTTCCATTTGTAACTTGGGTTTTATGGTTAATTGAGCTGGGGTTTTGAATTAATTGGTGCAGACAAGCAGAGGTAGACTCTGAGAGGTTTGGGGTTGGTGTCACAGCTGAAGCTCAGAGCATTTTTGATGCTTTGTCAAAAACGTAAACTTCCTTTTTCACCCTTTTCCTTTATGAGTTTAATCATTTGCTTCCTTTTTATTTCATGTTATTTGAGTTAGTCTTTATTTGTTATATGTCAAATGTCACTTTTAGTTTCTGAAATTTTACGAAACCTAATTTTGCTGAACTAGATTTCTTTTTAGTTATTATTATACTCAAACGGACCGACTTTTGTACATGGTACATTGTTTTATCATGATTTTAGTATAAATACATTTAGGTGTATGTTAATAAACCATTTTCAGAGGTCGACCGACAATTTATCTACATGTACATGGAATTTGGTTTAGTTTTAAGTTGCAAATGCTAAACAGTTAGTTTGTATCTGATCTAGGGTTTGAGTAGTTGAGAGAGTACAACTTTTAGCTTCTATGCTTAAACTGGGATGCTTTTAGGGGGTATCGTATTGTTCTGCGGCTAACGCTTGGTGCTTTAATTGTAATTATTGAAATGTAATATCACGAAACCACTGGATAAGCGTAATTAATTATACATTTTACTCCCGAACTGTGTCATTTGAATGTTTAGATCATCTTAGGCTCATCAATTTGACAGATTTGGCGCTCTGATGATTCTAGCACCAATAATTTTTGTGTGGTCCAGACTAATGTATAACATGGTGAGGTTTGGACTTGTTATAATCGATTTGCACCCATCAGCTAAATGTAGTGGCGAAACGCTTTCTGATATCCCATGTGTGATCAATGGTGAAACTTTCATATTGTTTTAAGAGGATGATGGTCACATCAGAAGGTGGTATGTGTTTTACAATATCAGTGGTATATGATGTTCTTTGAGTCTACTGTAATTGTCAGAATCTTAAAGGTTGCTTTCTCAATAGTTAATAAATGCTTATGATTGCATCATAATTGGTTTAAGCCAACAAATATAGAGTTTTCCTCTAAGATTGTGGCTTTTGTAATTCTCCTCATCAATTGATCTGGCAGTATAATTGTTCGATATTCAACTCACAACTTGTCAAACAAGGGGAATATTCAATGAAATGACCTATAAAATGAATGGATTTATTTGAGTTACCTCTAATAAAATCCTGGAGAATGTTTTTCTCCATTTTAGGGGGTTCTGCTATGAAGAAAAATTATGCTAACTATCATGTCTCTGTACTTTGCATTTGATGGTGACTTGGCATAATCTGTTGCAATTTATGGATATTCTCTCTCTCTCTCTCTCTCTCTCTCTCTCTCTCTCTCTCTCTCTCTCTCTCTCTCACTCACTCACACACACACACACACAAGACAACTGCAGTTTGGCGGCTAATATATGAGTTTGGGATTTGACTGAGGATCTTGTGTTCCAGTGACCTTGCTTGTTCAGTCAGAACTTGATACTAAGGGACGAAGATATAGCAAAACCTTCTCAGCTCTCTCGTTTGATGTGTACTAAACTCAGAGCTTATTCTGCTATAGTGGCACAAAGAATGATTCTCTTTGTCCTCCCTTTTTCGACGGTGCTTTACTGTTTCTCTTCTCTGCCATCATGTTCATGGATTTGTTAAATATAGCTAGTGGAGAAACTGTTGAAGTTCCATTAAACAGGATTTAGAACATAGGCTGATGTTAGTTCATGTTAGGAACCACTTTTTATGGAAATTATGACAATGGCTTCTGTATCTAAGTATTATACCAGCACTTTATGGTATACTGTCAAATGCTCATTGGACTAGTTTTTACATTAAGGAAGCAATGCAATGCCAACATTATCAAGAAGTATTAGAGTTCCGAGCTAATATCTTTACTAAAGTTGATAATTGCTGCTATACATTTCTTTCTCTAGAGTAGAAAAATGATCTCGATCTCTTTTTCCTTCCACACTATCCTTTTATTTCCTTCTCTTTCTCAGAGCGTTGTATGTGTGGTTGTATTTTGTAAGCACTCTTTGTTGCCCTTTCTTATTCTGAAAGACAATGTTATGCATGAAAGAAACTTGTTTTGTTATATAGTCTCGATACGGCCATTAAAGTTCTATGTAGATTCTTATGCTATCTCTTAGTTTCTACTTGCTTTTTCATTAACCTCATCCTCTAGCTGGTGGCATGCACAATGAAAGGGAAAAAAAGGGGTTCCTTGACTCAACCGTTTCCTCTGAATTGATTTGCTTGTTCATGTAACCAGGCTCCCTGTGCGCTGGGATAAGACTGCCATAGTTGTGATGAACGAAGTCCGTGTTACCAGTCCATATCTTCCCGAATCTGTCACAGGAGGAACTCCCGCTGCAAATGACCGGGTGCGGAAAGTGGTAAGATTCTCAAAAAACAAAGTTTTTCACTTTCACGTAAACCCACCTATCTGTCTAATCTGCTGAGCAAAAATATCATTTTCTCCCTCTTATGCTACAGCTTGAGTTTGAGAGAAAAAGGGTGCTGTCTCGCAGTGGTAGCCAGTGATGATTTCATTTCAACCTTGGTTCCTGAAGGGAAAACTGATGTCTTGGCTTTCTTCAAAGTACTGAGAAGAACATCATCACTTTCTTCGTCTATGAGCATTGAGAGGCTTGTGAGTTGCAACTAGATTTTATTGGAGAAGAAATTCCCTTCTATTTGTATAACATGAAAAACAAAACGGCAAAAAATTTTGTTCCTTGATAAATCATTTACTTTTTTATTCTTGAGAATATTGTAGTTTTCAGTATGTTTCTATTTATAAAGCTTGGTCTGACTAATATAGAGTGTTCAAGAAGTATTTAGTCATAAAGAGATGAGATGAGATGAGCTTGTTTGATTTTAGCTTTAGCCAAATCTGCCCTTTTGCTATGGGACCATATTGCATGTGAAGAAGACATAGGAATGAATGATTTTCTAGCGAATCTCTTCCATTATTGAACTTTAGCACCGGAATAAGTAACTCTCTAGCATGTAATCTACACAAAATATTTATTGCTTGTTCGTACATATTGTCAAGTAGTTGGTCATGCTGTCAAGCTTATGAGTCGCTAGTGTTGCTAGGTTTATGAATTGTTCTTTCGAGTAGGTCTATGAATCATTTTCGTGAGTACTAGTTCGTGGGTCATTCTTTGATGATCCCTTTCTTCATTTATCAAGAAAGCTCATTATGGGGGCTTGTATAGGTATATGTGTAATTTAGTTGATTTTAAAACTGTAGAGTTAGTTCCAAAGTTTAAGAATCGATTCTTGATATTCACAGTGTGGAGACTTCACTTTCTTTTAGAGTGATTCCTTGTGGGTACTTGTAGAGGACTTCTAGTTTAACCATTCTGTCAGCCAGGATGGGGATCTTAAGGCTTCTAGTTTAACAGGTTTCACCATTCTATCAGCCAGGATGGGGATCTTAAGGGCAAGGGATCCGTATAGTTACAAAAAAATTTTGATAACATGCCAAGCAAAGCAAAAAAGCTAAGAGCAGTGCTAAAGGATCAACATTTTGTCAATTTTAGTGGCTCAATGAAAACAAGAAATGCATTTTTTCTTTATTTTTTTAATTTTGTCCCTTGTTGAATCACAATATTTGGCTCAATGTTGATCGCTTGAGTATTTCCCAAAAGCTAGAGTATTCTTGGTGTCATTGTGAGAAGATTAGTGGTAAAAAACTGGCCTCTAATAATGCAATGGGGATATAGGTGATGATTATGCAAAGATTTGGGCATCATGAATTGATGAAACTGCAAATGAAGATAATAATGTGGGAATTTCAATCTCTCCAATGTGAGAGGTGGTTCCTTGTGCGCACCAGATCATGGCCTCCAGTCTGCAGGACCGCTGAGTCACTATGATTTACATCCTCCACCTGGACGTCGGGCAGTCTGGTGGGGGCCATGAGGGCGAGGGATTTCGCCTTTGGTCCCAAGATAATAATAATGTGCTCATGTACATCACATGGGAGCTTCTGCAAAGTGCAGGGCTTAGCTTTTAACCTTCTAAATATGGTAACATTTGGTACATCCCTCAGACTGTATCTGTATCCCCAACAATTGATTCCCCCATTACATTACATATGAGATAATAAAGAGAAATTGGCTAGTAACTATATTTATGAACCTGCAATGCAATGGTCAAGTCACAGTGTACCAACTTCTTTTGCTATATGAACAATGATGGTTTAGGTTCTTAAATCGAACTACCCTTTAACCACAGCCTTCTTGTTTGTGTAATCGTTAAGAGTATATATCACTACTAATTTCATACTACAGTCGAATTCTTGATCTATTTCAGTATAGTTTCAACGATCATTTACTTAATTGTCTTCTCCTATTTCGGTGAAGGGGGTCTAATTTGGAACTTTTCAACATGATGTTACACGCAATAATTGATCTCGTAATCATGCAGTATCATAATAGTTTACTTACCAACTATCTCAAACCGTCTCATAACAAATTTACACCGTTATTTGGGACTAATAGAGGCTATCACATGTTGGGTACAAATTAGCCACGAAAAATTGAAAATATGCCATATTTTTTTTCAAGTAAAATGCAATAAATTATTGAGGAACTTTTAATAAGAAAGCAATGTGTACAAATTACTCCTTTCGACTCACTATTTTATTTTTTCAGTTTTGTTTTTTTTTTTTTTTTTGACGTATGAGAGAGTTTTCAGAAAGCTTATTATATTTACAGAACAACAATTATTGCCTTTTGGTGTAGAATATAATTATAGAGAGATACCCCAAGGAAGACACGGAAAGAATATAATCCCCTGTTCTCAAGATCACAAAAGATACCCTAATCTTGCAAATTTGCTAATGTAATTGGTTTTACCAACAAGGTATATATATATATATATTTATAATATGATAGTCAAATTTTCTTTTAAATTTCTTAATAGAAATTATCGAATACTAAGAAAACTTATATCTTAAGTTAAAATATTAATTCATATTTTCGTGTCTCTATATATATGTGGGTCATGGACACATATTAATAGGGATAAAAAATATACCATTTTGTTGCTAAATAATAAATTGAGTCATGGGCACATATTAATACAGATAAAAATATGTCAATTTTTTTGCTAAAATAATAAAAGTATATCATATATGATAGTTTAAGATAAATAAATCTAGCAGTCTAAAATCTTAATAAAAAATTTTTAATCTTAAGAAATTTATATCTTAAATTATGAAGTTAATTCATATTAAATTAACATGTGCATGAAGGTACACGTTAGACCATTCTTATATAAAAATATAATTGGAGTAAATAGTTGTGTTAAACTAACACAGAATCACGCTAACGAATAAAAGATGAGACCTTTAATGTTTATTATAACATAAAATAATTGAATCTTACTAATCTTTAATGTACGTAAAAAAAATAAATAGATACACTTATCAACTATTTCTCAACACCATATTAACAGGAATACTACGTACCAACTTGATGAACAATTTGATCCATAGAAAGCAACAATTGGAAAGAACTTATAGGTATAAATTTTCTTGAAAATTGCCAAGGAAAAATTAAAGAGACTAATTTGTGCTATGTTGCTACTGTTCTTGAAGAAACATGATGGGAAAAAGAGGAAAATTGATATACTATACACATAGAGTTAGTGCACAGTCCAAAATGACATGCATGCAGGGGAACTGTCACAATATTAAAAAAAACTACACTACCAGACAGATTGGGTTTTGCATGCACAGTTTCACATCTCTGGACTAAGAAAAAGACCAATCAAATCTTGAAATTCTGCCCAGCCCACCCCTTAATCAATTATGTTCTTTCGTTAACTCTGAGAATTTGCAAATTTATTGATGTCCATTTATGCTAGAATTCCAAGAAAATACTCGTATATCAGACAGAAAGAAAATAAAATGGTAATTAAAGACTGCATTATGATTAAGAAAAATGGATGTGGAATTCTGGGATTTGATTAGATCTTCATTAGCTAATCAAGATTTTCAATTGCCATGAGAGGTGGGCAGAGTGTAGATCATAGAGGTACTAATGTTATTATTAGTATAGTTAACAGTGGGCAGGGATGCTTTTTAGCTTTATCTTTTGTGTGTGAGAAAAAAAGGAAAGAAATGTTAGCTTCAGACTGAAAAAACTTCAAAAATTTCTCAGAGAATTTCTGTTTTTTTAAAAAAAATTAAATTGGGGAAGAAAGAAGTAAGAGAAAGAGATTCTCTTGGAAGAGTTGCAGAGAAGCATTTTGGTCTCTGTCTTTCTCTCTCATCAGGATTTGTTCACTTTTCCTTTTCTTCTTTTTCTCATTCTCTCTCTTCTCAACTTTAACCTTCTTTACATTTGCTTCATGGGTTTTCTTTCTTTCTTGGCAAGAGGGTTTAAGCCTTTAAGGCCTTTTAGGCTGTAGCACATTTTTTTTGACATAGTATAGAGAACTCTCCTTTGTTTTCTTCAGTACATTGAAAGCTTCTCTTCTTTTCTTTCTGGGTTTTTGGTCTATTATCTTATAGAACTTAGTCTGAAAATTTTTACTATTTTTGTTTACTAAGTTTGGGCGTGCATCAAATTTGAGTATATTCTTTGGGTTTTTGACATTTCCATCTTTTCGGGAATTGAGAATTTTCTGGGTTTTTGAAGCAGTAGCTTGGGATTTGAGTTTTATACTTTGAAGAAAAGGGATTTTGAGTGATGGCTGGAGGTGGAGCAACTGCACCCCCACCAAAGCAAGATGAACAGCAGCCTCATCCAGTGAAAGATCAGCTCCCAAATGTTTCTTATTGCATTACCAGTCCTCCTCCCTGGCGTGAGTTTCCCTTTTGATCTTCTTCTAAATACATTCTGCTGATTCTTGTTTTGTTTTCAAATATATCATGGCATGTATATTTGTGTTCTTTCTGAGATTTTGTTGACAATTTGATTAGATCTTGTGGGTTTTGTTTGTGTTAATGAAATCTCAAGTTTGAATTTCTTGGTGGTGATTTTAGAAACATAAGACCTTTTCCTTGTGGCTTGTTTCTTTTTCCCCTGTTTCCATGAAACTCAAAAGATGACTCAGAAAATGCTTAATGATTTTATGCATGGGATCTTTGGAATGCAGCTGAGGCTGTTCTACTTGGATTCCAACACTACCTTGTGATGCTTGGAACAACTGTTCTTATCCCATCCACTTTGGTTCCCCAAATGGGGGGAGGAAAGGTAAAAACCTCTTGCCTAATGGTGTCTTACACTTCATTATATTTCCGAATTTCGGGTTATGCATGTTTCTATATCTGTCTTCTTGAAAAAAAGTTGATATTGTTTGTGACTAGGAAGAGAAGGCTAAGATGATTCAGACACTGCTCTTTGTTGCTGGTTTGAATACATTGACTCAAACATTGTTTGGAACTCGACTACCTGCTGTAATTGGTGGCTCCTTTACATTTGTGCCTACAACAATTTCAATTGTATTGGCAGGACGATATACTGATATAGCGGATCCTCAAGAGGTGAGCTGATGAGATGCCATATATATGTTCATTTGTGATGTTTCTCTACTCTTGAAACTTCCATTTAACTTTTTTTCAATGGTTCTTTGCAGAGGTTTCAGAGGATAATGAGAGGCATTCAAGGAGCCATGATTGTAGCGTCTACACTTCAGATTATCATTGGATTTAGTGGCCTTTGGCGAAATGTTATAAGGTTAGTTAAGTTCATTTAGTACATGGTCTTTAGTTGACAATCTTGTTCACAAATTAAAACGGGAAATGTCACTTGCTACATGAAATAGACAGAGATGGTAACTTGTCACTTCTTGAAACTTTGTTGTCTTTGTTTCTGTGAATCCTTGGGAGTATTTGACAAGCTGAATTCATTCCTGCTGATATATTTTTGGTAGGTTCATGAGTCCACTGTCTGCTATTCCGTTGGTGGCTCTATCTGGATTTGGATTATACGAATTTGGTTTTCCTCTGGTAAGCATATATACGCGGTAATAATTCTCTATATACATTTCAAGAAAACTGCAGATATTTCGCTTCCTAAAACTCTAATTGTAAGGTTATAGAACTTGAAATTGACTGTTACTACATCCATTCAGCTTGTAAAATGTGTGGAAATTGGATTGCCACAGCTCGTTCTTCTGGTTATCTTTTCACAGGTAAGTAACACGCCACTAACAGCTTTTCCGTGTACAAATCTTACTTTTGTTTGTATAAAACAGCATCTCAATTAGCAATACTTTGAATTGTTGAAAATGTGTTTTATGCAGTATATACCTTATGTGTTGAAAGGAGGAAAAAATGTCTTTGATCGATTTGCTGTTCTATTCTCGGTCATTATAGTGTGGATCTATGCTCACCTTCTCACCGTAGGGGGAGCCTATAAGAACACTCCTCCAAAGACTCAATTAAGCTGCAGAACAGATCAGGCAGGGATTATAGGTGCTGCTCCATGGTAAGCCTAATGTTAAGTTGCAGCGTCTTTTCAGCTCATACTATGATAAATGAACATTCTACTGTTATAGCCAAAAGCCTGGGGGCGTTTGTGCATATTTTCTCAGCTTTGGTATCCTTTTCTTTCTTTCTTTAATAACTATATAGAAATATTCTGCAGGATCAGAGTTCCATATCCGTTCCAATGGGGAGCTCCCATGTTCAATGCTGGAGAATCATTCGCAATGATGATGGCTTCATTTGTTGCTCTTGTTGAGGTAAAGGTTAAAAAACATGTATTCATGAACTTAAAGACTGAAGACTTGGTTAAAAAAACTACTGCTAAAAAACTTTTGCTTTCAACAGTCAACTGGTGCTTTCATAGCTGTAGCAAGATATGCCAGTGCAACTCCTGTGCCACCTTCTGTCCTTAGCCGTGGTGTTGGCTGGCAGGTAACTAACCGATGAATTTTCTTCCTCTTAATCTCCTTTGTAACTCGTTCTGGAAACGCAACTAATTTGAAAGTTGTTTTTTTCTTGAAATAGGGTGTTGGAATATTGTTCTCGGGATTGTTTGGAACAGGAGCCGGTTCTTCAGTTTCCGTGTAAGCATCCAACCAATGCATGAATCAAAAGTTCCATATTTCATACATAACAAAAGAATCATATCCGGCTAATAACAGATTCAACCCTTTCTCAACAGGGAGAATGCAGGTTTACTAGCTTTAACACGAGTAGGCAGTCGTAGAGTAGTCCAGATATCTGCTGGTTTCATGATATTCTTTTCCATACTTGGTAAGTAACTACTCCAATTAAAATAACGCGCTTTTTGCTATATCTTAATATAACTAATGTAAAATGAGTTGAAGAACTGATACATTATCTGTTGTTGTTTAGGGAAATTTGGAGCTGTTTTTGCTTCAATTCCGGCACCAATTATTGCAGCCTTATATTGCCTCTTTTTCGCCTATGTTGGTACGTCTAATATCTTGTGCAAGAACAATTACACAAACACCGTGCCATTTCTAGTTACCCTTTTAAGATCTACATATGCAGGTTCAGCAGGGCTTGGATTCATGCAATTTTGCAACTTAAACAGCTTTAGAACAAAGTTCATCTTAGGCTTTTCCATTTTCATGGGATTATCCATACCACAGTACTTCAATGAGTACACTGCTATGAATGGCTTTGGACCAGTTCATACCAAAGCAAGATGGGTAAGAAATACTATATAATCTATCTAAAGCTGTCCATTCATTAATCAAAAACATCCTTCTTTGACAGTTCAACGATATGATAAACGTGCCATTTTCATCCGAAGCATTTGTTGCTGGACTATTGGCATTGTTTTTGGATACAACTCTGCATCAGAAAGACAATGCATTAAAGAAAGATAGAGGGATGCCATGGTGGGAGAGATTCCGGTCATTTAAAACAGATACAAGGAGCGAAGAATTCTACTCTTTGCCTTGCAATCTCAACAAGTTTTTCCCTTCTGTGTAATTTTAAGTTTAACTATAGAGAGAGAGAGAGAGAGAGAAAAAAAAACACAAGATTTTGATCAACTTATAATATGGTCCTCTTCCAATAGCTCATTTTGGGGAATAGTATTTAGTATTAACTCTTTGTTTGGCTATTTAGAAGAGAAACAAGTTCAGTATATATAAATCAACCTTACGTTTTTGCTTGTTTGTGCTTATAAACTGATTATACTACCGGTTTGATTTGAATCATCTGTAACATTCTTTATAATGCTCTCGGTAACATTCATAATATAATATTTAGAAGAAATATTATAGAGAATGATAGAGACGATGATCATCAGCGCTTAGCAACACAGAGGGATTCTCTTATGCCTTTCTGTTAAGGTATCATATGCTGGTTTTATTACTCATTTAGTGGATGAAATTGGTTTTAAGTGGTGAATCTGATACCATTACACACAATTTCAGAATTTATCTCTTTCTTTTCTCTTTTTAGTCTTGGCTGACAAAAGGCTAAAAAGTTTCGTAAAACTTAAATAATTTGAAAGAAGAATAATGTTTTAATTGGTTTATCAAAATTTGTGGCCTTCTAACAAATAGGACGGTGTGTGGTAAGTCAGTAGCTCAATAATAGAAATGACACTCATCTAGACTAGATGGATCTTCAATTCGAACTACATCTCTTCTCGTAATGTATAGAAAGTTAAGTAGATCCTTTAATATATTTCTTAATATTTGTTAATTTTTTAAATAGATTTTGTAAAATAAAAAAGAACGCCCAATAAAGTTTTATTGATACATCCCAATAAAAAAGTTATTACAAAAGAAGAGTAGCATAAAATCTTCTAAAAGAAGTATCTTGTATTAGAGGATTCTGAGTGAACTAAGGGGTGCTTATATTATATTATTTTAAATATTCTTTTGTAATATTTTATTATGATATTTTTATCAATAAACCTTAAAAATAGAATATAAGGTCATAATAAAATTTTTTATAAAATATTATTAAAAAATTTGTAAAAGATTTTATGACAAATTGCGGAATGATGTGTTTGAACTGGACTGGACCCTCTTATAGATGCTAGGCCCAGGCCCGGGCCTGACGATCCAAATAAGCCCCGATCCATGTTCCCATTTAATTTCAGAGTCCAGATCCAAGAAAGAGGAAAGAGGGAGAACAGAGAAAAAAAAACTCACGAGATTTTTATTTTTTATTTTTGTAGACTTGCATTGGGACATAATTCATCTAGTGATTTTGCATAGGTAACAAAAGGCGAAATTTCTCGATTACAGGGTCTCTACTAAACTGTCCGACGTCCAAGTGAAAGATATAAATTACAGAAGTTCAGCTGCCCGGCATACTAAGGCTAAACTTTAATGTGCACAAAAAATTCTTTTGATATTTTCTAAATCAACTCTTAATGCTATAATTATGATGAAATCAGTATCCACTCAGCTCGTAACAAGCAACAATTCAAAAGAATACCGCAACATAATGTCCTTGGTTCCATTGGGAGGGGGTGGTGGGTTTCACAATTTGTGTTTTCTTGTCATGAAAAGAAACAAAATGAAGCTTGTTAATGCCATGAGTTTGAGTGAAAAGGGTAATAATTTATATGGTTGGTCCCATAACCACTCCTTTTTTCCTTTTTTTTTTAAATTCAATACCGGAAAGTCATCAATTAATTCAGAAGTAATCAGAAGATACAATCCTCAAATAGTAGTACAAGACTGGAATGCAATATTAAACTACTCCTTAAGTGACTCGAACTCAAAACCTCTCATTTAACATATTAAGTGGAGATACCGAAGTCAGGATTGTCGTGCCACTGAACCACACATTTCTAAGTCTTTTTTCCTTCATCTTTCTCAACAAAAGAAAAGTTACTTTTTTTTTTTGTTGATGAACAAATATTTTTGACACTTGGGCAAAAAAGCAAGAAATCATGAATCAATCACGAAACAATGGTGAAATAAAGGGAACTAAGATTAGAACCCAAGATAGAAAATCAAATTGACAATTTACCTAAATGTCTCATTTATGGCAGAAATTATTCCATTTTACTAACCTTTACTGTCTTCAAATCCATAGGCAAATGTCTTCATTGATGTCATATCATCTTCTTCACAATGGTGGCAAAAATGACCACTCAAAATCCTCTTTGTCCATAAATATTTTCTTTTTCAATCTTTATCTAAAGAGAAAAGTTTTTTTTTCTTTAAAAAAAAAAAGATTTTAACGTACGTAGTTTGTAATTTTGCATGCACACGAGTGATCACAGTCATAGAACCCTAAAAGTGAAGGCCAAAAGTGATGAACTTTTTCATCATTCATGCATTTTCCCACCTTTCTCTATATATGAGTTAATTAAAATTGCTAGACAATGGGATTTTCAATTGTCAATGTGTGAGAAACATGTTTCTTTAGTGCCTTTAAGCCTAACTTATATGAGTACTTCAATATTATGATCACCGATATATCCACTTTAATATTACGAATTTAATTCTTACCTGTATATATTACGATAAAATAATAACTTAACAATAAAAATATTTTTAAATTATCAAAACAAAGATTATAAGCTTGAACTACGTATCCTTTCCTGATGTATATATAAAAAAAAATTTTTCTTTTAAATTACTTCTAATGCATTTTAATACATTACTTCTTTTAATAATAATTTCTTTTAAATTAGAATTTATATTTTATTCTATATAATTTATTAATAAGAGAATATTGCAGAGAAAGTATATCAAAAATTATATTAAACTATCATGGTCGAGTTAAAATTTTGAATGTGCATACGTTGAAAAGAGTTTTGGACTAACTTTTTTTAAGATAATAGTTAAACTCTTCGAGTATAATTCAGGTTGAGTCCACATTAGTATTTTTTTTAGTACAAAAATGTGTATTTTATGAAATAATAAATAAAAAAAATTCGATTCTTCATGAAAAAATATATGTAAATCAAACTATTTTTGTGGTGGATTTTTGCAGGGGGAATTTATTGGGGTTAATAATTTAATTTTTTTTAACAGTATGAGAGCAAAGTCAATGGGATGGTATTAAACACGAAAGATTCTTCACTGCAAAAAAACGTTTATTTAATTACGTTTTCTTTATCTATATATGCCATAAAATTTATCAGTCTATGCACGTTTCTAGACTTAATAGTATTACTTCTCTCGAGCTAATCGCCATTTGGTTTGACTACTTAATGATGATGTTCAATTTAGAAAGTTCTTCTCTATACTTTGATTTTTAGTTTTATTTTTAAATCGGAATATAATAATATGATCAAAGCAGAGAAAAAAAATATGTAATTAATTCCTAGAAAACAAACTTATCTTCTAATTATTGTATTATCAATCATTAATCTTATTCTAATCATGCATCTTCCATATCTTTCCAACATTTATGAGCTTTTCCATTTTATGAATCTAATTACCATTATTTCTAGCATTTATTTTAGTAAGAGATGGAGTTTTGTGGGGGATATATAGGCACCACGATCCCTTTCTTCCAATTTTTTAATATATATATATATATATTATTATGTTGGTAAATAAAAAATTATAAAATTTAGCTTTTTTTTACACAATTTTTTCTATCGGTACATAAAAAAGAAATTTATTTTTGACCTCCTCAAAATTAAGTTTTAAACTCTGACATTATCTGCCCAGAAGAATTTAGTTTCAACTCAAAACATCTCTATAAATTATTTTAACTCATTTCAATGCAAGATAAGAATGCAGTCACCTTCAATATTTGTAAATTCGTTTATAAGTATTCACTTTTTAAAATTATTTTTTTCAATCTTTTTTATAATATTAATATTTAATATTTTAATATAAATTCTCACTCTTAAAATTAAAGATTTAATTTTGTTTATGACAAATTGATCCCCCCTATTTACCTACTAAAGAAGTAGTCTTTTAGAGAATTGAAAATTAACAGCTTAAATAGGCTTAATGATTATTTGGATTAGATGTCACCATTTGGGATAGAAAGTTGATGATTTTCTTTAGGTATTATATATATATACTATTATGATTTTGATGGTTTTTATTGTTGAAGAAAAGGTCATTAATGGCAATGGATGATCGGCGTTAATGGCTGAGTCAAGGGAGGAAAGGAGCCATTCCCATTCTTTTGACTAAAAATCTACCTTAATTTGCTAAGTAATCATTATGATCTAATAAAAAATAAAAAACACAATTTCTTAATTTAATTATTATAGGGTAACATCATATTGCCATGCTCATCACATAAACAACTATGCAAGTAACTCTTCCATTGTCTTGATACAAATTTATAAACTAGGCGAGATTGTATATATGGCTTTTTATATATTCTGTCACGTTAAAAAGAATTTTAAATTATGTATTTTTTTTAACAAAAATTAAATTATGCCAAGTTTGAAATAGTCTTATAAATTAGTGAATATATTGATGACAGATGTTCTAAAGGAAAAAAAAAAAAAAAAAACTATGCAAGGGAACTAATTCATTCTTAAGGGAATTAGTGCAATGTGATAATACGGTATATAAATATGTATTTAAAATATTTATGGTCATACAATAATGTTTATTCTTGCACTGAAAAATTATCTAATATATTTTTTAATACCCTCCTTATAAATACTTCCTTTAAATTGTAATTTATCGTTTAAGTGGTTTATCTAATTTAAAAGTTTAGAATTCTTTTTTATTTTATATGATTTATTAACAATATTACTATAAAAGGGACACTATAAAAAAATTTGTATTAAAAAATATATTAAACGATCCCAATACCTAGTTTTATATAGTAAAGTGATGAGTTATAATCTCTCAAATTTATAAGTCGCGCTCTGAAACTTGCAAAAAAAAAATGAAATTGTTCTAGAATATAACTTCTCAATAATGACTTATTAATTGCAAACTTATGAAGATGTTTGAATAATTATTCTCTTTTTCTTTCCTCCAAATTGTCCCTAATTTAGTATTTTTTTTTTTTTAGCATAAGAAAGTATTAATTTTCTCCTCTTTATCCTTGGACATTCTCTAGAAGTGCATTAACCTAATCAACACTTTGTATTGTGTTCAAAAGGGGAAGAATGTGAAGAAAGCAACTCTCTAATAACAAACCAAAAAAACAATAATTATTAAAAATAATTTTAGTACACCATATATATATATATATATATATAAACACAAATAAAGAACCCCACTGATCACAAAAAGTGTCCCACAAACTCTATTGTAATTACAAAGATACATAGGTATTTAATTTCAACAAGGAAATTGGAGAATGTCCAAAAGCCCCCTCAAGTACAGACAAACACACTAAGACCTAGCAATGTCCCATTAATTCCTTGAATAATAAAGGCTATATAAACTTTGAATCTTTTAATACAAATTAATCTCTTGTACATTATCTACATCAATTAAATTGTACCACATATTATAACAATATTATTAGTCCACAAAGAACTAACAATTATTTTTTATTGAAGTACAAGGTGAACGGAACTCATCCTATCAATATTTTGAAATCGATAATAGAAAAATTAATTCGTTAATAAAATCTAATATTAAGGCCAATATAACATATAAACATAACATAAAAAGTAAATAGATGACATTTAAAATTTACGTACAGAAAAAACAAACTGTATAACCAGTAATATTCACTTATACACACAACGACTACATATATGGTCAGCATTGAGACTCCGGCGGTAAAAATACACCACCGCCGATCGACAACAAACACTGGCAACTTTAACCAAATCATGTAGAATGTAAAAACTAACAACTAGATATCTTAAAACTTCGAAATTCATAATTAGTAACAATCTTAATCACATGATTTCATATGTATATATATATATATATGTATAATATTTCAGAATATGTATTAGAAGATTTGAAGTCAATTTGTCCACACATATTTATTAAATATAAATGTTATGTAGCCCCCTACTTAGGTCATTTTTTTTTAATAAAAAAATAAAAAAAAATAAAACATAGGTCATGTTTGAACAAGGAGAAATAGTCGATTCATCATTTAATATTTAAACACAAAGATCCCCAACATCTCACATGGGCTTACATAAACTGTCATTGATCAGAAACAAAGAAATTTTTTTTACAAATTTCAAACTTTGGGTGAGAGAGAGAGAGAGGACCAGATTTAACACAAGTCAAAGATCTTCATGATGAGTAAGATTTAGGACATGTTTATGATTCTCTTGATCATAGTATATCTTCTTTTTGCAGAAACCAATGAGATATTTTATCACTGCAAGAATATATCAGTACTATATATAGTTTACTACAAAAATTGCTTCACGTTCAAGTTGTGTTTCATTAAATTTTTTTCTCTAATCTAAGTTTGATTGATGAATATAATTAACCTTAAGATTTAAGAACATTAACTTTGATTTATTACTAAGATTTTCTTGTCATGTTAGAGAGATGATCATGCTTCTATGCAGTGTGTGAGTGTGATCACATTGGGATAGTTTGGTTCCTAGAAAGGGAGGGGAGGGAGACAAAAGTATATGCTCAAAAGGGAGGTCTTTTACTTGATTTGCTTTTTGTTTGGTACAAGAGAAAGAGTAGTTCGGATCATTTGTAATATTTTTTGTAACACGTTCTGTAACATTCTTAATTTGGTATATTTTATTAATAAAATCTATCAAATAAAAGATAAACCATAAATGAAAAGGATAAACTCTAAAAGAAAAAATATATTATAAAAAGAAATATTATAAGAGATGTTACAGAAGATCTTGAGTGGAGAAAGAGGGTGGAAAAGAGATAAATAAGTGCCCCTCACCTTAACATTTGAAGCATAAAGTTATGTAGAATTATATATATATATATATGTACGGGATTTGATATGAATTGCTCAATATTAAATTAAGTGGATTTAAATTATGATATTATGTTAAAATTAGTGAATTTAGGATTAACTCCATTCTTAAAAGATACGTTATGTCTAGGATTGAACAGTTGAAGCATGAAATTAGACAGAACTAAACATTTGCAGGCGATCCATCCCAAGTAACCCAGCTGAATTTTAATACTATGTTAAAATTAACAGGATTTAACCTAACTCTTCTCTCAAAAGATATTTTAAAGGAGAGAATTATTCTAATTTATAGGATAAACAATCAAAGAGATTCTCAATATGAGAATTTTTATTTTTATTTATTCTCAAGTTTTTCGAGAATAGTTCTTGAAAAGTTCGTCCAAAGCTCGGCTCGAGTTCGATGTTGACCAAAACATGAACCGAGCTCGAGCTTAACAAAACTATAAAAAACTATAGTATATGATTTATATGAATAAAAAAGTATAAAAAAATTGTGACCGTAAATAATACTTCTACAAAATAAAATATATTAACTATACAATTATATGATTTTTTTTCCAAATAACAATATAAAAGCTTAGATTAATTATTTATGTAATTAAATAAAAACTGCAATACATAAAAAAAGAAAAAAATTTAAAAATTAAGTTTTGTAATATCAAACTCAAGTCCGAAAAAAGTCGAGTTGTATTCAAACTTTTTCAAACTAAACTCAAACTCTTCTAAAATTTTATCAAGCTAAGCTCGAACTTAAAATTTTTTATTCGAATGAGTTCGAATCTATCTTGACAAATTTCAGACAAGTTCGAGTTTAATAAGCTAAAACTCTACTTGACTCGATTCATTTACAGCCCAACTCAGATGATATTCTCAACAATATTTACTAAAACAAACTATAACTTGTAAGATTCATACCGTATTGATTCCCTCTTATCTATAAGTTTTAGACAATCAAAGAACTTTCAAAGTGAAAAAAAATAATAATAAAAGATGTGATGTTATAAATATAATTCACATTTTTCATTTTTTGGATGAATTAATCTCTAATATGAAAGCCCCACAAACTCCACTTAAATTGCATAAAGTAGGGAGAATCTTAACAAAGATTAAGCTAATTAAGTTTATTAATGTGGTGAAGTGCTTGTTTAGAGCATCTTCCAATAGTACTAATAACCTTTTTTTTTTTCCTTTTGATAAAAAATGCAACTTTTTTGAGTTTTAAAAGGAAAAGTGATGTTAATTAATATTTTAAATTATGAAGATAATGGATGCTTTTAATTTATCATTATAATTTATAATTAATATACAAAATTTTTTTTATTTTTAAAACCACGAATTAGATATTCAATTATTAAAATTTTAAAATTATAATTTCACGAGTAAAACTTCTTTTAATTATATTGAGAGGATCTGAATCTATAGCTTAATAAGAAGTTCTTTTACTACTGACTTACTATCTTATCACGAATAAAATTTTGTAATACTCACCAAAATTTTATATTAATAATAGTGGATAAATATTAGAGGAACATAAAAAAAACAAAACCATTTGGCACACCACCAAACAATGCTTAAAACTCTACATGATAAGGTGTCAATATCAAACATATGGACCTCAACCAAAATAATAACGATAACAATAAATAATAGTAAAACAAAAATCCTTCCTTTTTTCCTTTTCAAATACATATTTTTTGTCCATTTTGTCCATAAACCTAACATGCCAGCAAAAACAAATATGAAAAAAATAATAATAATAGACAGTAAAATTTACATGGAAATGAAAAGGTTAATTTATTAGTTGTAGGCCTGCAGAGAATATATATATATATAACCATATATTATAAACAGTTGAATAATTCGATGAAAACAAGAAAATTTGATGTTGAACATATTCGTACTTTGAATTGCCCAAGTTCGAAGTGAGCCAAAATCTTGAAGGGTTTTCTTATTCTTATTGCTTTTTTCAAAATTAAAGTTATGTGTAACTTAATTAATAAAAACGCTTCTTATCAAATGAAAAAATTACGGATTTGATATGTAGCAAAACATATATACGTCTATTTATATTTCATGTTAATGGATCTTTAGAATAATAATTAAACGCTCTTTAAAAAAAATTAATTAAACATCAAAATACTTAACTTGAACACATAGTACAATCTATTTATAATTATAAATCATGTTTTTATTTTATAAGTACAAATTGTAATTTTATTTTTTTTAATCATGAATTATTTTTACTTTTCTCTTTAAAGCCACAAATGTTATTGTATATTTTTCTAATTATAAACTTTTTTCCACCCTTAAAATAACTATGAACTATTTTTAACTTCTCATATATAGTCATGAACTTTGAGAGGTCAAAAATAATTTATGGACATTTTTAACGAAAAAAAATATAATTCATGACTAGAAAAATATTGTAATTATAAAGCAAACATAATTATGACTATAAATAGTTAATTTCTCTAAAATATCTTAGAAAATTTTTTTTAAAACATCTTAAAACTTGGTTTCTTATTTATTTTTGGGGTAGAAAAGAGCCAAAAATGGGTGACACAGATACAGAATAATAAGTCAAATAATAGTATGGAATGTATTTCGTAAATAAATTGAGAGATTGGGATGGTAGGGGCGACAATGGAATCTCAAGCCACGCTTTTATTTATTTTATTTTTTTGATTAATATTTATCTAATCAATATTTAATAGCCATTGACATTATTATGAACTTTTTTTTTTTTTTTTTTTTGGGGAAAAAAATATTTTTTTGTCTCTCCCTAAGACCTTATTAATCAAAATCTTGACCCGTCGACACCGCCGGGCATTTCCGTCCAAGATCATATCCCCCACTTGACATTTAAACACGTGGCATCCCCACCAGCATTCAGGACCGTTGTTGCCGGCCCCAATAGGGTTAGGATGGTAATAATACATATCTTAATAATGAGTATTATTACAAAGGCATTAGCATTATATAATTAATCCTTTTCAAGAGAATTCTCTTGACGCTCAATGTTTTTCACGAACTTAAGATGATTTGTAAGCGATTACTAATACTAATGCAAGATAATGACTTCGATCCTTTCATATAGTGTCATAATGTAAAATTTTCGGAATCAGAACTAAATAAGACAATTTTTCTGTAAAAAATTCATTTCAAGAGAATTATAAATCTGAAAGAGTCATCGTTCTAGAAAATAATAGGTTGGAAATAAGACATTTTACAACATGAAAACCTAAACCTTTCTGTTCCCTGTATATAAAAAAATGAATTAAAAAAATGATTACTTTAATTATAAGTTAAGTAGTGTAGTGTGGTATATATATATATATATATATATATATAAAGATGATATTGGGAGAGTCTTTGAGTTTAAAAAGTAGAGGCAACAACATCAGTTAGTTGGGGGGAAGTGCAAGGAAGGAAAGAAGGAAGGCTTTGCTGAGAGAGAGAGAGAGAGAGAGAGTGAGAGAGAGTTCAAAGGCAGTGAGTGTGGCCTCTGGTGGTGGGTACTACTTAGAAAGAGACCATTCCTTATTTCATCTCCTTCCTTCCCATTCTTATCTACCTAAACTATTCTTCTTCTTCTTCTTCATCATCATCACCTTCTTCATAATCTTACACTAGAGGAAGATATATAGAGAGAGAAAGAGAGTGATCATAGAGATGGGAAATTGTCAAGCTGTAGATGCTGCAGCACTAGTAATACAACATCCAAATGGAAGAATAGAAAGGATGTACTGGCCTGTGCCAGCAAGTGAGGTGATGAAAATGAATCCTGGTCATTATGTTTCACTTATAATACCACTTCCTATCACAGGAGATGAGAATTCAGACGATAAGACTGTACGTTTCACTCGCGTAAAGCTTTTACGCCCCAGTGAAACTCTAGTTCTCGGTAGAGCTTATCGACTAGTTACAACTCAAGGTCAGTCTAAAGTTTCTGGTTTCAGTCCCTCTAAAGTCCTTGATTTTGAAGCAAAGTTTTTATGTTTTTTTACGTTATGGCCATTTTTACAGAGGTTATGAAGGTATTGAGAGCAAAAAAATATGCAAAGATGAAGAAGAACCAACCTGCAGATTCCATAGACAGATTGCAAGCACAAGCTGAGGCAGAAAAACAGGGTTCAAGTGGTGGTGGGTCAGAACCAGAGAGGTCTGAACTGGAGAACAACTGTCAGGTAAACTATTTGAGCCAATAAGGAACTAATTGACTACATTATATACATATATATATATATTGACAAAGAAGATTAAAGATATTCAATGATTCATATATAAAACAATCTCTATTATCACCAAAGTATGATAGCTAGAAATATATAATATTACCTCAGGTCGGTTGGCTCCATAGTGTTTTTCTCTTTTGGGAATATGGCAAATCTTTCTTTCTATGGAAGTTATCTGCAAGAACAGTTAAAAAAAAAAAACTCATCTCATAGTGTTACTTAAAGGATGCATAATTCAATTACCATATACAGATTCATAAAACTGTCAAAAGATAGGAAATTCCATAGAAATGAAGCTCTTAAACCAAGAAAAAGACCAAAATTTCACACACAAATCATAGTAAGTTCCTTTTTCATTTTTCGTTTTTTTGGAAGTAGCTTATTTTAATAGTAAATTGACAACTTCAGGCAATACAACGGGAAAGACATACGCAGAAGCCAGGATCAGCTAACCTGGGAAGTTCAAGGTCAAAATCATGGCGGCCGTCCTTGCAGAGCATTTCTGAGGCTGCAAGCTAATGCTGTTGTAGCCTAAAGTGAAATTTTCAACTGTTGAGTGTAGTTAAGGTGAATCTATGGAAAGTCAGTTTTAATATTTCTACACATATGTCAACCAAATGTCAAGTTCTTGAGCCATGTTGGTTAATAATATTGTTGTATAGCAGATAGGAAAGCAATGAGAACTGACACTGTTTCATAACAAATATTCAAAAATGAACTTGCAAATAGCTTCTGCATCTTGCCCCGTGTTTTCTTGGTTGATAAAAGAGTATATGGGTCAACAAAGGATAAAACACTAGATAAGTATGCCACAAGAAAGAGTGTTATTTTTCTGTTTCTGAAGTCCACATTTCCCAGTCCCGATCAACATAGTTTTGAGCCCATAGGAGAGCTTCTCGTGCAGCTAAAGGGGCTCCAGGAAGTTTCTTCTCCTTAAGTGCGATCATCATATCCGTGAAAGGTTCCACCAATAACGTTCCAGGTCCTCCGTAATCTTTGTGCAGAAATTCACTAAATATCTGATTTCAAAAGAAGTGAGTTAAAACCAGAAGTTTAGGAAGTTATTTTAATCTTTTCAATTATTTCAGCGGAAAACCGAGCACCTGACTTTATGTCTAGGCCATTGTCAGTATCTAGAAACAAAAGTCAAATGCAACGGGATCAAAGTTGTTTAAAACAAATTATTCTTCTGCAGAAAGATTGATAATATGTCTCTTCAAGAATTGATCACTGAAATAATTCGGGATTAAAAGCAAGTCAGATCAAGGAGGAAATATTATCCAATATGGAATATAACATCACAAGTAATATGGATATCATCAATACTTTTAGATAATAAATTGCCAAAATAATGATCATATAAAGTCACAATAAACTTTCACTTGACTTATTCACATATAAAAGTTGGTCTAAAGTTATCCAACATAAGATTCCATCAGTATCAAATTTTCAGGAGTCCTCAGAGAGATTGAGGATCCATTATCCTTTAGTTCAGTTTCTAAGGTTCTCTTGAGCATTTCTTGTCCTTCTCATATATTTATCTCTTTCCCTCATTTATAAAATATCTCCACCAAAAGTAAACACAAGAAGAGGACAACAAGCAGCTTCCAATACTCCATTTTGATCCCAAAGGATAAGAAGACAAATGTCGTCATTCATTATGATCACAGAAAGAATGCAACAAGGTCAGCACTTTCATCCCTTCGGAACGTAATCGTCAGTATTATTTAATAAAGCAGCACTCACAAGGTTTCAATCTTGGAGTATTGCCTTTCAGATTTCCATTTTGTCTCTTTTTAACAAAAGTTAAAAGATTTATACAGGTAATGAATTAGATGTCAGCATCATAATATTTGTGTCACAGATACAACCTTCCATTCTATACTGGCCCAGGATGACCTACCGCAGACTGCACCATCTAAGTGAATGGTAAAATTGAAGTAGTCACCCAAACATGTAAATGTCCATAACAAACCAGTTGTGAGTACCTACCTACTTGTTCAAGCAAAATAAAAGTTCAGTCCCAGCCATTTTGTCTTAAAATGTTCATGGCCATATGAGTATACCCCGTCAAGAGCTTATACACCACAAACTCTTCCTCACTCATTTGATACAGGCTGGGTTTGGCAGAATGCCTTCAAACCATCATCCGGAGAAAGCTAATTTTCTTGGTTGTCAAATGTGGTCCCAAACCAGTATTAGCCAGTTTCTATGCCCAAAGCTGTCTCTGATAAATTAATTAATTGCCTCTTTAACTAAGAATTGGAGTCACACAGGTTTCCTAAAATCACAAGTCAAGACGCATGAGGATGAATCTGTGCATTTCCTGTCATAGACTAGTCTGATTATTTTTTTTGTTCTCTCCCTAGTCGGTAGCAGTGCATGATATTTCCCGAGAACAACTATATGTCCCTGTAATTATTATTCATCCACCCTCATAAGGTGTCTATTTGATTTGCTTAGGGGAAGAGTCACTATGAATTCTTTTAACAGTTCATGCTCCAATCACACAAATAGGATTGTCACCTTTCTCAATATCTTACTTTTAACAGTTCATGCAGTTTGATGTCCATGAACACGTATTGCAATTGCAAAGTAACTACACAAAATGCTTATAACCATGGAGATAAATTTTTATCAAAGATCGAATCTCACAGTTTTAGAAAACTTTTTTGAATATATTGTTTTCTAGAAGGAACTTTAGGTCTACCCCAGAAAACTGTTCCTAAGTTCGAAAGGATTTTAATGCGCATCAATTGCTTCTACTTAAGAATCATACTACGAATAATATTAAAACGAATAAAAACATTTCAGGTTTCAAAGAACCAAACACTAGTATTTACAATTTCTCGGGAAAGCTGAAGTTCATTAGCTTGAAAATCAAATATGCAAGAAAACAAAAAACCAGACAACCTATTGGATTGACATCAAATCTAAGATCTTTCTCCAAAAATTTTTACTTCCAAAGTAAATGCACCTCAAGATGAAGTTTTCTTCTTTTCTAACTTTCTCGAACAAACGTCATCTCAAAGTCCTAATTATGGACACCCTATAAAGAATTCAACTTTTCTTCTTTCTTCACCACATAATTAACCAATGATCCATAGCATATCTGAAAATTTTCAGCTAATAATGGCCTTCTCCTCGCAATATTTGCGGCCAAATAATACTACTCCCGAAAATTCTAATCTATAAATTGCCATAATCCTTTGTTTTATGTAATTTTACACTTCTATTTGATAAATGAATTCGAAAAAATTGGATGCCTCCAAACAAAATTTGTCAATTTCCAATTACGTGAAATGGAAAAAGAAAAGAAATGAAGAAACAGAACTCAATATCAAATATATCAAATTTCAAAATTTCAAGATTTTACCTCAGTGCAGACGTTTACAACAGCATCCAGTTCATCCCCAAAAGTCCCTTTTTCCTTCAATAGCTTCTCCTTTAACTCCCCTCTGAACTTCTGGGTCTCCTAATTTTCCATAAAAAATAAAAATAAAAACCCAATTTCTTCAGAAAATCAATAAAACCTACAAGAATAAGCACCAAATTTTTTTCTTTTGAAGAAATTGATCAAATATGAGATTTAATTACAGCAACAGCAAATTCTGGGTTTGGATCAGGATAAACGTATTTCTGAGGCGGAATTGCTCTAATGTTGCTCCGCAACCGCTTTGCTGATACGGTTCTACATTCTGCAGAGAGTAAAATTGGGAAACGGCGTAAGAAATTGAAGGCGATTCGAAGGGTAAAATCTGGAATTTTGGCGGGAACAGCGGTAGTTGTTGCAGAGAGAAACAAAACGGTGGAAGTTTGCGCCATTTTTTTGGGCGTAGCGGTTGGTGGCAGATTTGCTGCTGTAGAGAACGATGAAGTGGTAATGGACTTGGGCCTTTTTGTTTCTGATGGGCCCAGTTGGCCCATGGTTAGGATTCTAATGGATTGGGCTAGGCTTGCTAGATTAATTGGGCTTACAAAATTAGATTTATATTAGAGAGCTAAGGTGGACTTATTGAAAATATGTGTGTGTGTGTGTGTGTGAGAGAGAGAGAGAGAGAGAGAGAGAGAGAGAGAGAGAGAGAAATTGGAAGTTTTAAGCATGGAAAATTTGAAGGCTCCAAGGTTTAAATAAATTAGAAAAATGAAAGAAAAGGAAAAAGAGCATTGGAACATTTGATCTATTTTACATAGGATTTGCATTTGGAGGAGTTTAAATTTAGAATTACTCAAAAAAAAAATTTCTAGTAAACCATTCTCATAAAAGTTCATCTTTTTTTTTCCTCATTAAAAGAATTACTAGGGACATTTTTTTAAAAAGTTAAAAATTCAGATACTTAATTGATAATTAAATTAAAAGTACAGAGATATTTTTAGAATTAATTCTAAAATTTATTCATATAAAAGAAATATTACAAAAGAATATGTGAGAAGTGTATTAAATAATTCCAACCACTCGTATAATTTTATTAACTATCTATCTAAAATAAAGTGCGGACTTGAATTATGTGGAGATGGAGATCAATTCCTCTCACTAAACCCTTGAAAATATATAAAGTATAGGAGAAATTTGATAAAAAATAATGGTGGAAGACTAAGGATAATATTTTTGTTCCTATGTACCAATCAAACCAAACAGAGACATGATGTATATATAATCCACCTTTCCTGCATAATGTTGTGAAAAAAGACAAGGTACAAAGTTATTATAAAAGTCCAATCATATGTATACTCAAATTAAAAAGGAAAAATTAATGTTGGCAAGTTAGTTAGGTCTTGTAATAAGCCTAAATTTTTCAAAATCCTCTTAGACAATAAAAGTACAAAGAATAAGATATATCCTTGAAGAAGGGCGGCTTTTGAGCAAAATGCAACAAAGTCCTAAATTTGTTTTCTAATCTAAATATCCATATTATTGTTGTCTAAAATATTCAAGAATTTTTCCCTTTTTGGATTACACGTGGTGATAATTAGTTTGTTCTTTAGCAAGTAAAGTACAATTTAAAGAAATTAAACAAACATGCGAAACTTTTATAAAGTTGATGATGAATTTGTGAAGATCAAGGAAAAAAGGCAACGAAGAAGAGCAGTTTAATGACAAAGTACTTCTAACGAAGAGATTATGAGTTTATAGTTATTTTGAAAGTGATTTTATATTGTATTTTTTGTCTTGTGTTACAGTTGGCTTTGTACTATGTAAATCTCTCTTAGATTAGTTGATAAATCTTAGATATCATATAAAAAAAAGAAAAAAAAGGATGTTTTTTGGGATAAACTTTTGTAATAAAAAAGTAATGTGAAAAAGGGTTTGTGTTTTCGTTGTCCGAAGGTCATATTTTCCACTTGAAAAAAGCTATTTTGATCATAAGTTTAATTTTATAATACTGTTTTCTTTTGATGAAGTCCCCATTTAGGTAAAGAGTAGAATAAATAGTCCAAGTTGCCTTATTTCTTCTGTCAAACTTATCAATCAAAGTATGCAATTCTTCAACAATGGAACTTTTTTTTTTAAAGATAAGACTAACAATTCAAACTATATATTACTTGTTAATAGATATTATTGAGTTCTAAACTATTACTTCCAACATTGGAAATATTATTTGAGGGAAAGATATATAAAAAATGTGAGAGCTTCCAAGAAGCTTTTGGCTTTATGTTGAGAATTTGATGTGGATTGCACTCAAATAGGATTTTTATAGAACTCTTCCATCCACATGCACAATTTTAATTAATTAATATTCGAATTTTGAAGTATCTATAAAATTTGACTCTTATTCAAAAGTTAAGATTATGACGCAAATTTAAACGTCCGACCTCATATGCATTCCCAAATTTTTCCACCAGATAAACTACTAGGTTCATTTTTAAATGTTCTAAATGTATTCTAATATACATTTTACTTATATGGCCAATTAATGGAATGGGATAGTGACGAAACAATAGTTTCGCAGTAAAAATCATTGATCATTAGAAACAGGATGAAATATCAATTTTACCATTTGATCTCATAAATTTTTTAGCCGTTATAATTTTTTAAAGAACATATTTTATAAATCAAACTAGTCTCTTCAAACTTATTAAATAGGGACCATATTGATTGCATTTGTATTTATTAAGCATCATAATAATTTGAAAAAAAAAAAAGTTACCATCAAATGAGAAAATTAATCCAATTTTTAGGATAAAATGGTCATTTTCCTTTGTTTGTGTTTTTAGATAGAAAATCCTTTTTGACATAAACATATTACCTACATTATGAACCTAAAAGTCATAAAAAAAAATATATATAAAATTAATTTCCCGCCACAAACAATTAAAATCAAGCAGGGTCAATTATTCATTCTACAATATATTTCTCTGTTTAGATTTGGTAATCCAACTTTATTGTTTTCTTTTTAATTCCATTTGTTATTCTACTTTCGGCTTAACAAATAAAGCCGCGTGTAATTTCCCTATTTTAATTTCTTTTATTTCATTCCCCAATCACTATCAAACTTACGAGAAATTGTTTCTAGAAAAAAATATATAGAAATTGAAAATTCTATATTATATATATGTACATACATGAACCACATAAATTATATTAAGCAACATCTTGTTAATATATTAAATGAGATATAATTCATACAATGATCCATAACATTAAATATATAAGTTATGTGATTTAAGTAATAAATAGTCTTTGAATTGTTCTTGAATATTTTTATATCTGTTTTTAATTTTAAAAAAATTTAAAAAATTATTTTTGAAAATTTATTGTAGGAGTGATTTTCAAAACTATTTATGTTTATTAATAATGTTTCCAAAACATTAATTTTTTTAAAATAACTTTTTCATAAGCACTTTCTAAATGTTTTGAAAAATATAAACAATTGAAAACAGATATGTGTCTCAAGAGTTCATGTTCTCATTCTTAGATCAAGTTTTCCTATACAAAATCAAATCAAAATTTGTAACTTTTGCAATATATATATATATATATAAATATATAAATATCAAAGGGAAAAGATATGGATTTTGGTATTTTCTTTTGTGATTATGACAAAAAATAAGAATGAATAATGAAGATGGGAATGTATATAGTTTTGATGATGATGATGATTATAAGATGACTCTTTTGTCTCCACTCTTTGAAATGGGGTTTAGGGTCCATTGGCATTATCACAAAAGCATTAAAGAACAAAAAACTCAGACGCTCCCTCGAGAGAGACGAGGATGAGGAGCCCTTCCATTCCCATTCCCCATTTCCTTTCCTCCTCCTTTCACCTATAATAATATTCTTTTGATGTGCATTAAGGCATCCAACGAGAGAGAGAGAGAGAGAGAGAGAGAGAGAGAGGAGAAATCTTTGTTGTGAGTTGGAAAGTCTGAAAAAATGGGGACTTATTTTTCAGCCCAAATCAGACTTTTCTCGACACCCCATTTGGTCTCCCTGACATAAAGAAAAGAAAATGGTGGTATATGCTCTTTATTCAACCTCATCTTACAGTAAAAAGCCACATTTATTTATATATAGCAACAAATCGCTAACAAATACCTTATAAACCGGAACAATTATTAAGTTGACAATGTTAAAGTTACAATTGTTCAAATTTTTACATACAATGTCATGCGAAAAGATTTTTGAATTATATAATTCTTACTTTTACGTTGAGTAAGAGCTGGGCGATCCAAATGCAAATTGAATTTGAATTAGTCTCACCAATGAGAGATATCGAATGTTGTAAGGAAAAAGTGAAAAAAAAAAAAAAAAAGAAACCTAGCTAACATGTTTCAATTAATCACTTCTAGTAAAAAGAAAAAATATCAGTATGATTCTACGTTGCTTTCCCCTTTTCAACAAGCAATAAATACCCTTTTTCAAGCTTCAAAAAATGAGAAAAAAATTACTACACATTTTATCAAACTAATGGGACATACACAAAGTGTCCATGGGATTTAGAGTTGTTGCTGTCTTGCATTCAGCATAAAATCTCACCTATATATCCTCAAAGAAATGAGAGAGAGAGAGAGAGAGAGAGAGAGAATCATTTTCTCTTTTGAATCTTTTTTAGCCCTTTTACAAGAACCCCACGAGCAATTTTTTTTTTTCTTTTTTTCATGAAAACAAAAATGAAAGTTTGATAAAAAGCTGATGAATTCATGTAGTCCTTTAATTTTTGTCTTGGCCATAATAAAGGTGGAAATTCACCATGAAAAAAGAGGTATTGAAGAGCCGCAATCTGCTCTCTTTGCACCCTTTAAAATGCCCTACATTGTAATATTATTCCATTTAGGAAGAAAAGAATTTTTGTTGTTTTTTGGCCAAAGTATATAAATATATATTGATTACTTAGGATTCTCCTTGTTTTTTTTGTAGTTTTCTCTTTTAGGTTCTTTTAGAAAGCATTTTAGTTGAGTGGGAAAATGAAAGCATATTGCATTTTAATTCATAAAAGTTTTGCATGTTTAGCTTTAGGGTTAACCCCCTCTCTATATTACTTTCTCATTTCTTTACTTGTCATATTTTACGGACATGTATTTTTTAATTTGTCACATTATAAAAATGCAATATTTAATGAATCTCATTATATTCTTCCTTAAAAATAAGTTTTAACCTCTTTTAATTTTTAAATATGTAAATTTATAAAGTAATAATGAGGATATAGATTAATATAAAGAGTATTTTAGTCTATTAAAAAAATATATAAAATTTATATTTTTTTAACGTGTCTAAAATGTGACATAAAAAAAATGTTTTCATAATAATTGAATTTTTACTCCCTTTTAATTCATGTGTAATAATCACAAATCATATAAGAAAATAAGCTTCACAAGATATTCATATGAAAAGTGAGAATATATACTTGTGGCATATTAGCTATATTTTGAGTCTTTGACTTAATTAGATGATCTTGGATTTGTAATTTATCCCTATTCGATTTTTTTTTTTTAGTCTAAATTATCCCTATTCGAATACATCTATATTAATTACAAAAAACTTATGCTTGACTGATTTATTACTTTGTAAACCTTGTTGGTTTGTCTTACTTATTGTCCTCTTTTATTAGTCTCTAAATTAATCCAAAATCTTTGTCTGATTACACTGTGTGGGGGACTAGCTTTTTGCCTTTGTGCCAAAAAAATAAATTACATTTGTGGGTTGTCGATTGCCTAACAAGTCCACAAAGTCCATCTTAATGTAACCTTTTCAGTAGGGAAAGTAATTAAAAGATATATAATTTTATTTTCCAAAATTGTCTTAATCCCCCATGGCTCCATTTCTGCTACAAACGATCAGATGCCACGTTTAAATATACATATATATTTAGAGAAACAATAATAGCATCCACAAATATTATAAATCAATATCTTGAGGTTTTTTTTTTTTTAATTGTAAAAATATCAATATCTTAAGGGTTACCATCATATACCAAACCTATAAAAAAAAATTGTTTGAAAATGTGTATGGACTATGGAGTTAGGGTGGAGGCCCTCCACATATATATAAAGTCATGAAATTCCATTGAGGAAACTTCATATCACTAGATGATGACTAAATACCCCAACTATATATATGTCCTTCAATAAATACCATCTTCTTCATGGTCCTATATATATATATATATATATTCTTATATCACTCATTTTCTGAATTTTGACAGAATTGCCGAATATTGAAAGAAAAAAAGTATTATACATTTACAAACCGATAAAGAGAAAGAATCAATCGTGTAAATGCAAATTAATATTTTGCATTATGCGGGAATTGAATTTTTAAAAACATACTTATGTATAGTATTTTGATAGAATTGCTATATAAAATGGTATCTTTTAAAAATTAGAAAATCTTGAAGGAAGAAACCGACAAAAGAAAAAAGGAAAAAATATTATACAATTACAAGCCGATAAAAAGCAAGAATTAATTCTATAAAATGATCAAACTCATTCTATTAATTGAATTTGGAGGCTTCAACTCTTGTTATTCAGGTATTTAAAAAAAAACTCTTTGTTTTAATTTTAATGATCGCGACACATGATTTGCTTAGAATAATAATACAAATATAAAATAAAAGTAGAAAAACAAGGAAAATAAGAGATACAGAGAGTAGAAACAGATATTTAGAGATAAATCGTCTTATTTATGTATTTCGTAATGTCTTATTTATAGGCAACAAGTACAAGATGTAGTAAACCCTTGAAGAAATGAGTTTTATCATTAGAGAGTCAGAGCCCAATTAAAATTATATTTGCTTAATGGAATGACATAAAATTATTAGGAATATTATAATATTCCATCAACAATCACTCAATCCTTTATTTAGTCTCAAAAAGTGATCAATTACCTTGATTTCAATGTTACTACTGTAAGAGTATATTTGAGATATGAGAAAATGAAAATATTATCTAGTTATATTATTTCGATTAAGAAAAATAGAATCTTGCATACTGATAGGGTCAACATATTATAGCCATAAATATAAGTAATGGCCATCTTCAGGTGGTTGTGCCTTTCTTTTAATTTTTTAAAGTTCTTTTCTTGATAAAATATTCAGCCTTCATAGCCTCATAAATTTAATGAAGAAAGAATATTATTTATAATCTTGATTTCCCTTTTAATGAGGAAAGAAATCTTTATGGTCTTGATTTCTCTTTTACCTGCGTCTTTAGAACTGATTATATAAATATAAATTTCTACAAGAATCCACAATAAAAGTTTGATTTTTTTAACGACATCAAAGTCATATACAAAACTTTAAATAAAAACAAAGAAAAGATTTTCTATATTTCTTGCCTCGTTTATCTCTAGAGACTTAACTGTAGAGTCTTGTTCTTTAAGAAATCTTACTCGCTTGTGCAATTGTGCTGATAACGTATTATCAATTTAATGACCGCGACACATTATTTGCTTAGAATAATAATACAAATTTAAAATAAAAGTAGAAGAACAAGAGAGATATCATACAAAGAGTATAAACAGATATTCAGAAATCAATCGTCTTATTCATGTGTTCCATAATGTCCTACTTATAGACACCAAGTACAAAGAAATAGTAAAACCCTATAAAAAAATATATGTTTTATCATTAGGAAGTCATAATCTAATTAAAATTGAGCGAAAGTCATAATTCTCTTCAAAGAATGTATTTGAATAATTAATATGTATATATCAATTTCTTTACAGTCTTATCATTCGGAGACAATAATTCACGGGCATTTGTTTCAATATCTATATTATCAAGAATATATACAAACATAGAGATAGGTCCTCTTGAAAAAAAACAGTGGTCCTCTCTTAAACAAGTGCCTCTTACAAGGGTATACGCATAACAAAATCTAGGACTCTCTGAATGGATAGTTTTACTACATTATTAGTAACAAACGGAACTTTATGGGGACTCATCACCATCACTCACTCCTCTAAAATTGCTTGGTCCCATGCCCAAGAATGCTGTAGGCATATAGTATAATCATTTACTCGTGAATTATGTGTTCAAATTAAAATTCGGCAAAAAAAAAAAAAGAAAATTGGCTATGAAAAAAAATATATATTATAACATTAAGGGCGGAGCTAGAGAGGCTAGGGACGATCATGCGCCTCCTCCCCCCCACCCCCCCCCCAATTATTTCTTTTTGCCTTATATACTATATATTGTATATAAATTTGTGTGTATATATATATGTAGTCAGTTAATTTTTTTTTATTAAAATCAATATATATTTCACTACTTGACCCCTAAATGAATCATATTATTAAATATAAAAATTATAATTCAATGTTATTTTACGAAGGTAATGGATATATCACTTTTTGTCTTTGAATTTTGTCCTCCATGAGGGTGAAGGTCTCTAGTTTCGTTCTTGATATATATATATATATTATTTTTTTATAATTATCCTAGTATTATATTTTACAATAAAATTAGATGTGTCGTTTACGCACGTAAAATTTACCTGAGTTAATTTATCACGTATATAAACACGTTTTAAATTCTGTCGTGAAATATGAAACACTCATTAGAGAAATATTAAAGAAAACAAAACTGTAGTGAGAGTAGAGTAGAGAGGTCATATGAGGAGGCATAGATTAAGAAAACAGAGAGATGGGTCTCAGTCACGAGAGAGAGAGAGAGTCATTATTCATGGATTGAACCCATCTTTATTGCTTGAGGGACCAACACGCCATGGCCATGGCCATGGGGAAGTCTGTAGTCCCTTCTTTCCCTCCCTTCAATGATCCATCAATATATTATAAACTTCCAATTCTTGTTTAGGAAAAAAGTTTTCTTACTCGGTAATCAAAACAAAGGGCAAAGCTACAAAGTCTTCATTGTCATTCACGTGCGTATGCCACATCAAACAAGAAAAAAAGTAATATATATTTACTTATTTAAAAAATATTTATAAATATATATATTATATACATATTGTGTATTATATCATATTCTGTCACCACATTTTATAGCAGAATAGGTATATCTGTGAATATCTTATGCATGCTGTGTATCGATGGTGAGAGACTTTTATTTACCAGACAAAAGTATATTTAATGCAAATAATTAGATACTTTGGATTCCAACGTGAGATATTAATAGACAGGAAGATATATTTTTAGATGTTTGAAAATGTTTATATATATAATTAGTGAAAAGTAAAATTTATGTGAATAATGCGTAATGAATATATTAGTGCATATATATTCATAATCAATTTCTCTATAACTACTTATTTACAAAAAATACTATTTTATATTATGTTTGATTCTTGAATATCCAAACCAAACACAACACGTTCGAATAATAAATAACAAAAAATAGAAAAAAGGCCCCAAAGACCTTTTTGTGTGATTAAGCCAAAATAGAGGCTATTTAGAGGAGGGAGCACAAACATTTCTTTTCGCTCCCTTTAAAAAAAAAAAAAATACATCAAGAAAGAAAAAGAAAAGAAAAAAGAATATCATAACACACGTGTATTCCTCACACGTGCTGAAAAATACACACAAAAAAAATTGTCCAGTATATGGTTAGGACTAAAAAGGGAATTTCCCGCCAAAAAAACACACATGCACACATGTGAAACACGACGTCATAAGCGTGTCTACACACATCACTCAGAAGTAAATAATAATCTAATTGTATATATATATATATATATAGAGAGAGAGAGAGAGGGAGCCATCTTTATTCCCGTCTTGTTTTGATGTTCTTGTTCTTGCCATTTTCTTCTTGTGCTGTAGGACAAATGGGGATGAAAGTTGGAGAGCAATAATGGATAGGCCTTATAGATGAGAAGACTTCACTTATAGAACATGATCACAGCTAAACTTCAAATCTCCAATCCTGTAAAATTTGATAATAATGGGACAGAAGCAGATGAGAACAAAAGATTCAAACTCTTGTACCTTCTCTTGAATAATAATAATACGGAATTGAAGATGATGAGATGAAGAATGAGACAGAAGATCTGGATTCTCATAACCATTGTTAAATGGTAATAGAATCGAATATGAGATATGGAACGAGATAGAAGATCATCAAAGATAATATAGAGAATGCAGTAAATAACTGCAAGATCGAAGATGAGATAGACAATGAAATAGAAGATTCGAACTTTTGTAACTTTTAGTAAATAATTACTGTAAGATCAAAGATGAGATAGAGAATGAGACAGAAGATTGAATTTTTCATAACCTTGTTGATTTTTCTTGCTACTAGCTATAAGGTCCCACCATCCTATTCCCTCTTTCATTCACTAATCAATTCTTTCTTTGAATTCAATGACCATCACCTCCACTTCACCCTCACCATGACTCCACTATACTATACTTATTAAAACCAATCTCTCTCTCTCTCTCTCTCTTCCTCTCTCCCCCTCACTTTCTCACACCAAAATAATATGTACCAAACCATTTCCCTTGGGAATCAGCAAAGCCATTTAATGAATTATGGCAATGCCCACCATGACAAAAAAAACTAAACAAATCTCTCCAAACACTCTCATACATATACACTACATGGCTATATATTCTATACTTAATGTCAATTCTTTTTTTTTTTTTTTTAATCTCAAAACCCTCCAAAAAACATTGAGGTTTCTAGACACTTTTGGACCACCCAAACTTAATTTTCTTTTTCTTCTCTATTATTCTTTCTTTTTCTCCTTATAATTATTCCCCCTTAATTTTTTTTTGCATTTTACTGATCAGACCCTCCTTTATCATCATCTGTCCATAGGCTATTCTCTAATCTTCTCCTTTTATAAGATGATGAAGATGATGTGGAAGATGAGGATGATGATGATGACGATGATGAAGAATCTGACATAAGAAGACTCCTTCGTGACATCACTCGAAGTTGAGGGAGAAATTTAGGGGTTTTTCTTGCCCTATTATTTATCACAATCCTTTGCACAAATTGGTAGCAACTTATTACTTTCTCCTGCAAATTATTAAACCAAAAGTTTTTAAGAAAAAAAAGAAAAAGAAAATTAATTTTTTCAAGATATTAAAGAATAATAAATCCGACCTTGTGAAGTCCATGACACCATGATTGAGCATACTCAGGATTAAGAAAGGAGAAAATAGGAAAATCACTTGCTGCACAAAGTATGGTTGCAGCAGCAATGCATGATGGCCTATACTCCAGAAAGCTAACCTCTGCCAATAATCATCCATAATTATTTCTCATTAAAATCTTTAAAATATTTCTAAAAGAAAACAAAAACTTTTCTAATTCTTAGTTAGAAGATATAAACTATTTACTAATTTCACATTATATAAATAATATTCACTTTTATTTATTTATATACTACACTATTTTCGAGTCTCTATTTATATCTCATCACCACCTATCCGTTCTGTAGTTTGTGTCTATATATAATTAACATAATTAACATGTATATATAAAGTTAGTAAAATATATAATATAACATATAGATTAAAGTTACAAATAAATATAAAAAATATATCGCTCTCTTTAAAAATATTCAAGTCCTTCCGAAAATGAGATGTATGAAATGGATACATGAATAGTATATATTATATAAATTATAAAAATGTGTGAGCATGCCGGGGGGGGGGGAGAGATGTGGGTGTTGGGTAGAGTGTGATTGTATTATTGTGTACCTTGAAGATGGGATAAAATAATATCCCTGGCCCTTGAGATAAGGAAGGCAGTATAAGTTCCTGTTGGATCGACTTTACATGCAAATAAGCTTATAAAGCTAAATGGAGTGATGGATCGAAGCCTCCAGTCTAATGCGTTCAGGACAAGAACCTCCATTCTACTTATAGTCCTTGGTTCAAACACATATTTTGCCCCTTCAACCTATAATTATAACCAACATCAATTCCATTTAACTTTGAAAGACACCAATTTATATAAGAAAATTTAAATGTCTAGATAAAAAACTCGAAAAAGAGATTTAAAATTTTGATTTTTGTAATGAGTTGAATCCTCTATAATATTTTGTGTAATATTTTTTAATGTTACCGTGATATACAAAATTGAGATAATTACCTGGAGATCTAAAAGAGTGGGAACCAGGGGTTCCTCCATCTTGGCAGCTAAGGACAAGCAAGCAACAGACAGAAGTTGCATTGGCCACCCATTTGTTTGCTGAATTATCCAGGACCAAAATAAATAACAAATAAAAAAAGTAAATTAATTAATGAAAATAAATATTTAAAAGTTTATTAATTAATATTGAAATGTTCATTAGAAAAGACAAAGAGACCACCATTAGATGAACTTTTAAGCTTTAGTATAATTTATATAGTACGTACGTAGGACATAATCTATTTATTAAACTATTACCAACCAACTACTCAAGCATGCTTAAAAAATATAAGAATATACTCAATAAATAATTATTAAATTTAATTTTAATTAATAATTAGATAAGTTCCAAAATGATTCTTGGTGGAATCCCTTTACAACTATATTCCAAGAATTAAAAGAAAAAAGAGATGAAATAGAACAATAATAATATATTTATTGATATTTAGGGGAAAAATTAGCTAGGCTTAAGGATATTTGTTGGGTACACTCAAAATAAATGGATCCAGTATAGGAGACAAGAATATCAATAATATAATAATAACATAAATTAATAAATATTGTACTTTTTTATATTATCGATATCACGACAAAGTACATATAATATAATAATATTATTATTACAACGACAAGCATAGGACGCAACATATATATAATTATTTTTCAAATTTACTTTCTACATTACATGCATATCAAATCATTTATTTTTACTGTATACAACTTTTAAATTTTTCTGAAAAAGGTGAGAATATTGTGGAAATTATTATTTAAAAAATGCAAGAAAAATTAATAGAAGAATCAAACTTAAATGTAGTAGTAACTAATAAGTCCCTTTCTCTAAAAAAAAAATAAAAAGAAGGGAAAAGAAAAAAGTCCCTTTCATTATATTTTGAAAAGTCAATATGAAGAATAATATTTTTATTTTAAGAAAGAAAATATAATAAATATTTAATACTACAGTAAAATACAAATGATTAAAAGATATTTTTTTAAAATATGGTTGATAATATAAAGATGAGTTTATTATTTTACCGGCAAGCGACGTGAGTGAAGAAATCTATCCAAATAGTTGACGGCGAGATAAGCCGTCAATGGCTGGAAACCATAATAACGTTGTACCTGTAACCATAAAAATATATATTCAGATTCAGAGCTCACTTTATATACGAGCAATATTTATACGATATAGTCTTTATTGGAGCCGTCGCCGCCGCCGCTAACCTCCTTTTTTTTCCCACTTATTTCTATTTCTCACCATCTTCCTATCTCCGTCCACTTAATTATTGGGACGAGAATTTAATAAAAAGATCTTAAAATATTAAAAAGGTATTTTTACAAATGTTGACAAGACATATTTTTTATTACGTAAAATAAATAATTTATTTTAACATATTAATGAGTTTTCTAAAATTTATTTATTATATTTACCTTTAAGTTTAAAAAAAAAAAGTGAAACAAAAATTATTTCTAAAAGTTACTAAAGTATACTTTTCAAAAATGTTTATGCAAAGTATTATATATTTTTTAACTACTTAAAAAAATAAGAATAATGAGAGAATAGACACAAAAATGAATGGTTTACTTATAAATCAAATCTTTATGAATCATAAATTTTGAAAATAATGCATTTATGTTTTACAAAAATATTATATTTTAAAATTTTCATATATAAAGACTTGATTGTAATAAAATAATATTTTATTTTAAACGTTGCTCATTCGTCACAGATGGTATCAGGGCTAATTAATTTGAAGGCGAACACTAAAAATGATAAGCAAAGATAAATTTGAATACCTTGAGAATCCATGAGATGGATTGAGCTCTAGCAGAAGAATCAAGAGACTTAGATTGAAACCTCTCTATATAATCCAATCCAGGAATATATTCTCTCTCATGGTTAATAAGTCCGGCCGTGATCGATTCCTCAAAGTCATCATCTGGCCGGACTTGCTGCGAATCGATATCCGATGAACATTCCGGTACTTCATCGCCGGAAAATATGGTGTCTGAATCCTCGCAGCAGAGTAAGTCGTCGGAGAAGCAGTCGGAGCACGAGACTGACATGATTGTAATTCTTTGTCGTCGGCGGCGGACTTCATTCTTGATTCATCACCATCTTGGTCGGAATGGATTGCCGAAGAGTGATCGGAGCTGTTGCCGGAGTGGTGACGTTAGCGTGAGAGAATGGAAATGATGAGGGAGAGGGAGAGGGAGAGGTAGAGGGGGTTAGGTTTTTTGTGTTTGCTGGTTGTCCATCTCATGTCTCTCTATATAAATAGTTAACATGACTGTTTTTTTTTTTGTTATTTTTTACTGCATTATTTTGTAAACTAAAATTAAATATCTGAATATAAAGTATATAGCTAGTGTAAACATAAGGCAGAGATTTTTAGCTCGAATCACATCCCCTTTATATATAATTGAAAATAAATTATAAAGATAAATAGTTTGGAGAATCTCTTTCTTAGAAAAAAATAATAATATAATTTAAAGTTTAATATGTTGATAATTGATATAAGAAAGTGATACAAATAATTTAAACGGTCTAATACATATATTATACTTTTATTTTATATTATTTATTAATAAAATATTTTAAAAGAAATAATTAAAAAATATATTAGAAAATGAATTACACAAAATATGGTAAACGTATTTGTTATCAACAATAAGTAATAATAACAATAAATAAATTTAAAACATTCTCCTTTCAAAAAAATTTTTTGAACATTCTCATGCATTCAAAAGAAAAACAAAAATTCTTCTCAAAAGAAAAACAAAAATTCTTCTCAAAAGAAAAACAAAAATGTCACATTTGAGTATGCCTACTTCTTTCTTTTGTTTGAAATATGTATGCCTACTTCCTTTGAAATATGTTTCTCATACTTAGGAAGGAACTTTCACTTTTACATGATATAGACCTCTACAATACAATGACATGACAATAATATATATATATATATATGTATTTTTACATAATTTATAGGAATATATTTTATAAATTGCAAATAGATCCTTAATGGTTGTAAATCTTTAAATTATACACTCAATTGTAAGACTCCTAGAATTTGGGGTAGTAAAATGAACTTAACTATAATTTAGTATTTTACTTTTTAAAATGGCCAATGGAGAAAAAAATCTTTTTAACACGTTTGTTATAATTATTTTTTTACACTTTTTAATCTATTTTTAAACTTTAATAAAATTTAAAGATAAATTTTAAAAAATCTATAATTTTTGTAGGCCAAAAACTAGAATATTCTAGTTTATCCCTGACTACTTTAAGTAAATTCCTTAAGGCTTTTGTCCCAACATAAAGAATATATAAAAGTAAAGGGCAAAATAATATTCTGCTAGGAATTTTTTTTTACACAGTACTGAAAATATACCCCAAAAAAAAAAAGGCCAATGATATTAGCAGTCTTTACAGCAGCAGCTACAATTTTTGGCTTACATCAGACAAATAATGATTTCTAAATTGAACCCCAAAGTACCCTTAAACTTTTCTAGAGCTTTTTGTGGAGGAGAGGAGCGTGGACATGATTTAACATCTTGAACTCCTCATGGAAAAAAAAAAAAAAAGTGAAATTAATGGTGGAATTCACTGTAATAAATAGCTTTTGAAATGAATATGTAACTTTATATATATAAAAAGTAACCTCGTTTTTTATAATCACTGCATGACCCTATTCTCTACTGTTAAGAATAAATATTTTTAAATCTATTCTAAATTATAAAATATTTTTGAACTATCCACGATTATTTATTGTATATATTTTTAGTTTAAATGAGTTTAAAAAAATTGTTTTTAAGATCTATTTTTATTTATTTATACTATTAAAACTGAAATTGTTAAAATAGTTTTTTAAAAATTATATCATTTAAAAGTACTATTTCTCAAAGACTTAAAAAAATAGAAATAGAAGTAAGGGATTCAAAGAACATATCTTATATGAAAAAATAAAAAAGTGATGTTGAGTTAATCAACTTGCCTCTCCTCGACACATGAATGGATTAATTGCCTTCCTTTGGATTTTCCAATATTCATCACTAGTGAAGAACGGTTCAATCTCGCCAATATAAAAAACAGTTCTTTGTGCGCATCAGTATCTAACATATAATTTATAGAATCGTTGAGTTATTATAATTTACAGTATAATGAAAGCCTTATAAATGAAGAATTTCGACTTTTCATACCAAAAAATTAATCATATGTTCCCATTTTTTATGCTTGTTTTTTTATGTTTGATGATTGATGACTAGTGCTCTATGTATCATTTGCCGAGAATAATTGAAACTCATAATAATCTTGTAAGTGCCTCCATTGCCCATAGTAGATAGCATAGTTAACTAATTATAGTCATTAAAATCTTCTAATATATTTTATAATACATTTTCTATAATATTGTCAATATATAATATATTTTATGTATAAAATAAAGTTATTATAAACATTAAAACAAAATGTATAATAAAAAATACTAGAAATAATGTACTAAAAGATTCAAAATGTGTAACAACTAATAAAGCATTTAAAATCTTTTATAACGCTTCATGTTATAATACTTTTTACATAACGTTTTTTTTTATTTGGTAGAATGTATTAATAAAAATATTATAATAGATATTATAGAGGGTTATAAATAATAATATTATTGAAGATCGAAACTACTAATAAAATATGATAACTGAATATTAATAAACATAACGATTTTTATTTTTACTTATCTTTTTATTTATTTATTTTACTTTCACTTCCTATCTTTGTCTTTATGTACTTATAAAATATATTTTAATTTAAAAATTATTTTTTTTAAACATAACTTATATTTAATTTAAAATAACTTATATTTCTAACCGACACATATAATACTACTGTAAATATCTTTGGCAATGGGTTCTGTGAGTGCATGGCATTGGATGCCATGGTGCCCTTTCCAGCAACAAAGTGAATTAAAAGCTGAAGAAGGGTATGTTTTTGGTGCTATACCACAAAGGGGGAATGCCCTTCAAAGTAGGGACAACATTAGGAGGGTACCCTCTCTAGCTTGCTCTGTCTTCCAATAAAACATTTTCAACTGATTTTTTTAGCATTGGGTCAAACTATGGTTATTGTTAACCTACCACCTCCATATATTTGTCTTGTCAATTTATGGCAGATGACCATTTATTTGAGTAAAGAAAAGGGATTCTTCATGTTAAAAAAAAAAAAAGATTCTTCATTAATAGTGCAGCTTTAATTCTGAAGGGACTCCTTGTAAAAGATCTAAACGGATAATCCTAATTCAAGAGAGGCTGAAATTCTTATAATTTATGGCCATAACCCTCCATCTTCTTAATAATTCTTTTACCCCAAAAATGTAGTTTGTAATTAGGTTTTTAGTTAGATAATCAATTTTTAAATAATATAAAATAAAAAAATATTATTCATACTCTATAATAAGTGTCTTGCACTATGGTTAAATTGGACTTTGACGGCACATAATAAATGCCACAAAAAACTACTTAATTACCTGCACTTATGTGCAGGGACGGAACCAGGACAAAAATATTGGGGGGGCTGAAGGACAATAAAAATTTTGCTAGAATTTCGTCTATTTTATAGATGCATTCAAAGTACAAAACTATTCAAACAATTCCAAATTTATAAATAAAATAACAAGTTTTGGGGTTGTATTGAAAAAAAATTAAAAATTAAGAAGACTTGAAGGTAAAATACCTAAAAATTATAAAATTTTTAAAATTTCCTTGGGGTTGTATTGAAAAAAAATTAAAAATTAAGAAGACTTGAAGGTAAAATACGTAAAAATTATAAAATTTTTAAAATTTCTCGGGGGGGCTCGAGCCCACCCGAGCCGCCCCCTGGTTCCGTCCCTGCTTATGTGATACTTCAAGAAAATGCCATAAAAAATTACCTTTTTGTGGCACTTCAGAAATGCCACAAATGTATTGGTGGTATAACTTGTGGTACTTATCTAATGCCACAAATATATGTATCTAGAATTTGAGCACACAATCTCTTGTTCCACCATAAGTGCTTCAAGCAGGGCACAACATACACTTTTTTAATAATTTCATAAATTTTATTTATATTGTATATCAATAAATTAAAATTTAATTAATTTGATTACTTATATTGTATTTATTTAAATAACTTATCTTTAATAAATAATAAAAAAATAAAAGTTTCACATCAATATTAAATTTCTTATATTTTAGAGATTTTCTGTAAAACATGTGCAACTTTTCTATTTCCAAAATAATTTATGAGTTAATAGTTTTTCTCTCTTATTTCAATTATATAATGATATTGATTTCATAAATGTAAAAAATATTTTTGAAAAAACTACCACTAGTATAATTATTGAAATATTTTAATAATTTTGAGAGAGATAGCGAAAATAACAAAATTGTCATACTAAATTTAAGACGTACAATATGCAAAGTACCACTATATCCTCCTCCTCTTTTATATCTAAAACATTTCTTTCATAAATTTGAGATAACATATGAATATTAGTCAATTTTTTTTGTAATAAAGAATTGATATTTTATTTAAAATGTCAGTATTTATAAATAATACTTTAAGTTATTCTAAGTGTTTTCTATTTGAATAAATGTTATAACATAAACCTATAAAGTACAACCTCAATGTAAAAATTTATTTTTACAATATATACACGTTATATTTTTGTGTGCATATGTATGAGAGAGAGAGAGAGAGAGAGAGAGAGAGAGAATTAGCGGCCTTTAAAAACTTGTGTAATATTTTTGACATTATTTATAGCATTCGAGCTTGTGCCATATTTAAATGGCATTTTTTGTATCATTTGAGATTGTGTCATATTTAAGTGGTATTTTTGTGGCATTTGAGGTTGTGTCGTATTTAAGTGATATTATTTGTGATATTTGAATTTATGTCATATTTTCATGGCATTTTTATGACATTTTCTTATATTGCCATAATTTTGTGGCATTTTTATGTGGCAATTTAAAAAGTGCCACAAAATTTGTGGCACTTATTAGAAACTGTCATTAAAATATGACGTTTGATAATAAAGTGACACAAATTAGTGGCACTTATTAGAAAGTGTCATTGAAATATGACGTTTGATAATAAAGTGAGACAAATTAGTGACAATGTATAATAAATATCATGAGTTATAAGTGTCACAAAATCCAAAATTGTCGTAAGGTTGCCACAAAATATAAATACAAATCAAGGTGTAAACTTATTTTATATCCAATTTGAAAAATTACTTTGTAATTAATTATAATTGATATAAAAAGTATATATTTTTAGACATTTTATTTAATTTCACTATTGACCGGATAATCTTAAGGAATAAAGTACATATTTTTTTTAATGTTTTAAGACTAAAATGCTTCTATTTGAGAGATATTGTGTAATAAAATCTTTGAATAAATGTAGTGCTTCATCATGATTCCATCCAAATAGTATTAATATATTTGCACTTTAATGAGATAGAATGTAGAAAATCTGAGTTTTTTGTACTGCAAAACTGTTCCTATATATAATATTGTACCCTGCTAAGAAATTTATTTCGATCTTCTTGACTGACCCCAAAGAATAATAAATAGTAAGCAACAAATACACATTATATACTAAATTCTTATACACAATTGGGCTCATATTCAGTCCTCATTGATTACTGTGGACCTCCATTCTAGATAAGGATGCCAAAAACCCTGAGAGTTGATTGGTCTCTATGTTAATTTCTCTGTTTCCTTACCTTTATATCACACTCTCTCTCTCTTATTTCCCTTCATATCTACCATTACAAAATACTCTATTAAAAATTTCCAACCATAAAATGTTTGATATTTAACTATATAAGGTTCGATTCACATACTTAATTATATTTGTGTAACACATTCTTTATAAAACTTTCGCAATATTAATATTATATATAAAGTTCTCTGTAATATTTCTAATGTAAAATAATGTTACAGACGATTTTGGGACAAAAATTCTAACAGTTGGAAGATTTTATTCTTGAGGTATAATTGTTTCATATTATATATATTATAAGTGAAGAATGAATGAATATAAAAGTAGTAGTATCTATATATCTACATTCATTGCTCTATACGTATGTATTATCATGAAGAAAAAGATATTACGTACCCATATATCCCTTAGTCAACTTCATGGGGAAGGACTGAATTAATATATATTATTGTTGCCCATTACTGAGAGGATCCAGCTGACATAAGGATGAGAAATATTGGGGATGGGCTTAAGATGTCTTTGCTCAGTGTTTTATATAAGGCTTATGTCTGCCCAAAACATTGCATAAAATAGGGAAAATAACTCTAAATAAGTATAGATAATTTTCAGTTTATAGTTAATCGTAATTTCTTTTTATATTTTTCTAATCATGAATTTTTTGTCGAAATAGTAAATATGTTATAAAATCTGATTTAAAATTGACATATTATGCACGTAATATCTGAATTGAGGATAATTTTGTTATTTTACAAAATAAAATGAAAGGTAATTTTAGCATTTGAGCCCACTTAATGCCCTCAACTCATATTTTTTAACCCTACTAGAGCCCATTCTTTTATTTAAAACTACAAAATTACTTTTCATTTTGCTTGTAAAATGACTAAATTATCCTCAACTCCGAAATCACGTGAGTTTTAAGTTGAATTTCATTGTATATTTACTATTTGACAAAAATACTCGTACGTAAAATATTCATGGTTAGAAAATGATAAAATAAAATTTATAGTTATAAACTGAAAAAAATTAAAATAATTTATAATTTTTTATAGTTAATTTCTTAATAAATATATATCAAATTTATCAAATGTGACAATTCAATTTTACCAAATCTACTAATAGAGAATTATTGAATTAAAGAACGAAAATTTTAGTTTGAAAATTTTACTATACTGGTTTTTTACAACTGGTGCAAAAGGGAGAGAGGGAGGGAGGGCCGGCCATACTGTGGCTTGTCACATTGCATGGCCATATTTATTACTCAAAAAACCACAAGCAAAAGTGGGACATCAATTCATCACTGTTTTTCTTTGCTTTTTATTTTCAGCATTTCTATCATTTGCCACTCAATTATAAAATACATTACTATATATAAATACATACATAGGAGTGTATTTTGATTCATTTCTAATCTAAGATGATAAATAAGATTCAATGTATATTAAAAAAAGAAAAAAATCGCATTTTGAGAGAGTTTGATCGTCATTTATTGATCTTAGACCGCAGCCAACTGTTTTTACAATTTAATTATAAAGTATTCTGGACGTTTTATATATAAACTTGAATTTTTAGTTTATTACTTATGTTAGGCGTAATTTGTTCGCGAACATGAAAATGTACAGTTTATTATCACTAAAAATACTTGTTGATTAGCTAATTTTTTATAGCATAATTTTCTTTGAGGCAATTAGTAAAAAAGGGCAGATCCAGATGGAAATAAATGTATATATTAGCCTAATTGAAAAGTATGAATTTTATGGGTCTTTGGATTCTGTATTTAGTCGTTAACTTGTTGTGTGGATTATTGCCTTATGGAAAATAACCACTTTAGGGACCCCATTTGGCTTTCTTTTGCATTTGGTCGGTGAGGTGGAGCACCTTGTATCCATTTCAACGTTATATGCCCAACCCTAAACCATAGATAGCATATATATATATATATATATATACTATATATTGGTTCTTAATCAAAATTAATAAATTAACATCTTCAATTCATCCTTATTATTTTTTCATTCATCACTTATTAATCCATATTATTAATTAATTTTAGTAAAAAAAAATATCAGACAGCAATATCATTTATTATAAAAATTAAAGTCACAAAAGAGGTATTTTAGAAAGGGTATTATGATCTTAATGTATAGTAGTTTTAAGAATTAGACATACAAAATGATATTTTGTGAAGATTTTAAACTTATTTCTATATATTATTGTTTTCTAATATTTTTTGGTATTTAGGGATTAGATAATTATAAATATATAAACAATAAGGATTTATTTATAATTTATATAAAATATAAGAATGAAATTATAATTTGAACAAACTTCAATAAGGAGAATATAATTAGCACTAAATTATATAAAGGGATTTCACAAATTCTCATTTGCCGGCTGGTATCCTATGTTGTAATTTTCTAGATTATATAGCATATTCGTTTTTTTTCATAAATATTAATATATAATTAACCATCTTTTATATACAATGTTCATACAATTCTTTGTCACGATGGAAGAGATCATAATTAAGGAGTTGAATCGAATGAGAATTTACTATTTTAGAAAACGAAAGTTTAATCATTTCTAAACTTTTGATATTGTCATATACCGATCAATAATTAAGATGATATATAAACGTAAAATTTCAATCTCAAAAAACTTCTCCAAAAAAAATCTCAAAAACTAAAATGATTTTTTCTTATATATTAAAAAAAAAAGAAGTTGATGATTTTCAAAATGATCAAGCATATAATTAATAGGGTTAATTACATTTTTCTCCCTAAGATTTGTCCAAAATACTATTTCATCCCTCTATTTTGTATATATTAAAAATACATTCTTATAGTTTATATATTCATAACTAATTAATCCTTATTACTGATTTCAATATAAAAAAAATTATCAAAAAAATAAAGATTTAGTACCAAAAAATTTAAAATTTTCTTAAAATATCATTTTGCATGTCTAATTCTTATTTGTTACCATATATTAAAACCATAATACCTTGTTAAAAAATTTTCAATAGTCTAACTTTCAAAATGGAGAATATTATTGTCTTAATATATGATAATAAACAAGAATTAAACTCGCAAAATGATATCTTAAGAAGATTTTAAACTTTTTATCATAGAATTATTGTTTTTTTTGATATTTTTCTATTGAAATTAATAATAGGGATTAATTAGTTATGAAAATATAAAAGATAAAGATATATCTATAACTTTTATACAAAATAAAAAGATGAAATTATAATTTGGACAACCTTAAAGAAAAATGGTAATTAACCCCTAATTAATCTTCTAACAATTTGTTTCTTGAAATAATTAGACAATAAGTTAGGAATCGTGTTACATATATATATATATATATATAAATTAACGTGATGAGAATTATGTAATTCATTTATAATTAAGGTTTTTGTCCATCGCCACTTCAACATGGTTCCTATAAAAAGTGTTTATTTTGTCCTAAAGAAAATAATAAAGTGTATATTTTGATTTGTTTTTTCGCATTTCGTATGGGTTAAAGTTGGCTAATGATCTAACAAACAACTAAAGTTAAGAAAACCTTTTAGAACCACTAGTCAACAATAAACTTTAAAACTTGAGAGAATACAATTAAGAAAAATTATAAAAATAAGACAAATCGGTTTGTCTATGTGTATAACTCTTTCCCGATTAATAACTTTAATAATAAATTCATAGTCTATATAATTCCTTTCATTTGTATATACAACCATACACAAAAAATTAGAAGCAAAGCAACTAGTCACTACTTGTTATTTGATTCTTTTATTCATTCTAAAATAAAGAATAAAAATATCATAAATTGTAGCTTTACTTACATGCTAAGTAAAATGTACAAATGTATTTGAACAAAAAAATATATATACCATACATTTTCCATCTCTTTTTTTTAATTTTCATTTTTTGATATTGTAATTTTTTTATTTATTCCCATATATATATATATATATATATATTAAGTACTAACAGAATGATCTCCTAAATTTGACAGAATTTATAAAAAGTGAATTTAAGAAGTATCGATAAATCTTACTTTATTGAGAACATAATATGATAATTTTCTCTAAATATATATATATTAACGTGTTTCTTGCTGATCAAAAACCAAAAAATATCTTTTCTTGATGAATAAAGACAAGAGAAAATAATTTTTGACCAAAAAAAGAAAAAAGTCAAGAGAAGTAATTAGAAGAATTCAAAAAAACTATACAGTATGGATCCTAAAACTCCAATAGTCCTTTTGATCAAGAACTCCCAACAACTCTCTTTATTGGCTGAATTTTTCAGCCTTTCATTCAAATGTGCCAATGAACTAATTAATTATTCTTGACTTTGATAGGGGAACAACATAATATTTCCATTTATTGCCAAATTTTTCTGGACTATATATTTATATTATGACCCCATTCTATTTATTTTGATCAACACTCCTTTTGATACAGATAAGGAAACAGCCTTTGTTATTGAGACAAGTGTGCAAATTCTATAGTACTTTGATCTTACTCTTTCTGTTCCTTTTCTTTTTCTCTGGCCAAACCCTTTGCTTGATCAACTTCTCATGTTATGATCAGTTAGGTTTATATTATTTTTAGAAGGGTACTTCAATATATATTCTTGGTCAATATATATTATGGTCTCATTTGATTTTTGGAAGGAAGAAAAATAAATTTTCCGTGTTTGTTAACATACTATACCTCATTTAGTTAAGGCATCATTTACAAAAATAGAAAATAATTTTTATTAAATAATAGATTATGAGTTCAATTTATATAATTTGTTTTCAATATATAAAAATTAAAAAAATATGTGACATTCTCGATTAAAATTATTTAAAAAAAAAAAAAGAAAAGCTATTCGTTGCCACAAGTCACTATATATATATTGAAAAATATCCAAATATTATATCAGTTCATGTTATAAAATATAACGTGGGCTAGTTATGGGAGAAATCATATAACCAAAGTTTATGACTGAGAGAGCCCACAGAAGTGAAGTTGTACAACAACATTGATATTTCTATTAATATATCGTATTGAAACAAGGACAAAATGAGAAAATCTAAGTGAATTGTGAATGGCCTCTATAAAATCACCCATCAATGCTCGATTTACATCTACCAATTGAACCTTTTAATAGAACTGCTGATTGTCAGTTTCGATTATGATGAGCATTTGCAAAGGTGACACAATTTTGGTTGTATATGCATACTTATTATGATCTCATCTTGATGTCAAAATGAAACAAAAGGATTAGGAAAAATGTTTTTTGGTATTAATGATCTCAAATAAACAAAAAAGATGGATATCGACTTGCATTAAGCTTGCTACCTAGCAAAAAACAAAAAAGAATAGCATTACTAAAGCCAAAGTTATTGGGTGTGCTAGAAAATTTTCTAAGTGGAACTTATTAACCATATGATTGCCCTATCAAGAAAAGTCTTTTAGGAGAGTGCATTTAAGATCATATTCATCATGTAAACAAAAGAAAATTCATCCTAAGATTGATGATGTTTGTGTAAAGGAAAAAAAAAAAAAAAAAAGGACCATTAACTACTTTAGCTTTAAAATGTATAGATAAAAATTGAAGTTTCTTTTATGATGTGTCCAAAAGTAGGGATTTTGGACATTGGCATTATGACAATTTTAGAATACTTTGTCTTTGATTAAAGGGATTCGACTTTGGGAATGGAATTTAAAAGATATGAAGCTATCTAGAGAATCATTTAAGTACCCTTTAAATAATTTTGATGAGTCCTTTTTTTTTTTTTTTTAAACTAGAAAAAATAAAAGAAAAGAAAAGATGTTTTTGTTTCTTTTTTGTTTGGAAAGTTTGTAATGATGGTAATGGATTTTATATGTCATTCATGTTTGATGAATTTTATTATATATAAAGACTTATTAAGTCATCCAAAAATCTTGCTTTGGACTTTGGAGGATCAAAATATAGGATTATCCAATTCATGTCCATAATAATACACTTGTTTTTAATATATTTATAGAGATGATTTATTCGAATTCAAGATCTTTTTATCTGATAAAGAACGCTCTTTATTACTGAGCTAATTACCTTGCCGCAATCATAATAATATACTTGTTGAATTATTCATATTCAAACCTCACCCACACTTATTAAATGTGGCATGGAACCTGGGTTTTTATTGAATACTTTTACATGTTGTCCTAACAAAATCACAAGGGCACTCATAATATTTTTTTGATTTATTTTGATGCATGAATAGGAAAGTGTGGTTCGAATCTAAAATTTATAGTATAATAAAAAATGTTTTAGCTGGGTATAATATTTTTCGGCTGATATAATATTTTTGAAAAAAATTTAAATTTTGATCACTTATTTATTTATTCTTTTGTATAATATGTACGCCTAGCATTTCATTTTTATCATATTTAATGGGATCTCATCCAAAATTTGATCCTTATAAAGAAAATAATTTTCAAGATAAGTAAAAAAAATTTTAAAAAATAAAAAATTCCTAATTAAAGTAGACTATATATAATGGGCTGTTGGGATGTCTAAGGGCCCAATATTTAAGGCATCAAATACATGAACTCACCCAAAGATATACTAATGAAGGCCCGCCCAATAAACCATCAAAACTCCACCCGGGGATCCTAGAGCCTTAACGCATTGAGATATGGGTTTGATTCTGTGAAGAACGCATAAGGCATTGAGACTTTACATGAACGCTGCAAAGCATTTGTAATATCTCCCAATCAGCGTTTTCTTCTCTCTCTCAGTAATCTAGAATTCTGAGTCTCAACTCACTTCTGAGCTTAAGAAAATTGAAATGTTGAGTCTTGGAAAGTTTCCCTCGCAGCCACAATGTTACGACCTAGTAGTTCACAAGTCAGTATCACCAAAGGTTTTTCTTTTGCCTACTAAAACCCATCTAATCCAATTGTTTTCTTCCCCAAATGGAGTAGCCAAAGTTGGTTTTTGTGGCCAATTTGCTCGGAGTCGAACTGGATTTTCCGTATGCGCCACGAAGAGTCAAGGGAAAGGTGGAAATGACCTTTTGGAAATGGATGATTTTGAGGATTTTGATGTAGATGATGATGACCTTTTTGAAGAAGAAGTTGATTTGGAGGAGGAAGGTGAGGATGATGATGAGGAGGAGGAGGAGGGGGAATTTATCCCTTTGAATAATATGAAGAAATGGCAGCGGAACAAGCCTCGTGGATTTGGGGAAGGCAAAGAGTATGATACTTCAGTTGAGGATAAGCTTATGGAGGAAATAGAACAGAGCAGAAGGGCTCAATTGGCTAACATCAATAAGCTCAAGAATAATCCTGTAAAACCCAATTCCAAGAAAGAAAGTGTTCAGAAAGACAAGAGTAAGGCCACTTTTTTTTTTTTGTTTCTTTTTATTCAATTTAGCTTTGCCTTTTTATGTTTTCTTAATTTAGCTATTCAATTTAGTACGTTGTGTTTCTAGAAATGAGATACTATTATGTTCTGTGTTAACTGCATTAACCCTTTTCTAAAGCACAAAATTTTTGTCTTGTCATCCCTTGTGATAGGCCTTAGTCTTGAGAAATGTGTGTAGTTTGTGTTTCATTCTTCCAGTTCCCGGAATTTGAACTGCAGGTTGTTTGATGGTGAAATAAACAATCTTGGGCCTTTTGAGACCTTAGGACAGTTTATACCTAAATGTCTACTGTTTCATGGCATTTTGGTCAATCTCGTGCTGTAACAACATTCATGATTCAAATGTATCCACCAGATTTTGTCTTGTAATAGCTAAGTACTCATTGAAATTGAGTAGAAACCAGTATTCGAGGAACAATTTTAGGAAATTAGGATCAAGCCATTGTGGTATACGGTGAAGTCACTAACCTTCATATTTCCACTTCGCTCTACTTTTCTTGACTCGTGTGCACATTCGATAATTTTCAAATATTTTGAGACCTGCAATCAAGCATTTCGTTTATCTTTTTCTGATGGAATCAAATTGCTTCTCAAAATTTAAAGAGGAAACATTTTAAGGATCATCCTCGCGTTTTCGTAGTGTTTGAATTAGAGACTTTCTTCTTGAATGTATTGTATCTGTATAAGATATTGGGGAGCCGTGAATCCAACCTAGTTAAGTTTTCCAATGTGCTGATTCTGGTGCTTGCTTTGATTAAGTTTGATTAGGCTACCTAATTGTGTTAATGAAGCTCAGTAGCTTTTCAATTAAAGTACTCAAAAAGTTTAGAATTTAGATTTTCCTTGGAGAATTATTAATGAATTGATCATCGGAAGTAACTGTAGTAACACTCCGAATGGCTAAGGAACGATTTGATGTAACTGTTTTAGGTTGTTTTTCTGATGCTGTCAATCATGTATAAGTTGCAATGTGATGATAGTGATCAATTATCTGAATTCCTGTACCAGAGGTTAAGGAAGTTTGGAGTAATTTGCTGCACATTGTTAACATAAAGTTAAAAGTCCATTTCTTTTTCCTGATTTTTCAGTCGCTGAAGAACTCAAAGATGCATTTCGAGTGCGTTTGGTTAACCTTCCCAAGAAAAAGAATATCCACAGGGATCTTAGGTTGGCATTCGAAGGAGTTCCTGGAATAGTTGACATAGCCCCAGTTGTTTCTGGAAACAAGAAAACTAGAGACCCCATCTGCAAGGGCCTTGGCTTCGTTACTTTCAAATCTGAGAATGATGCATATAGGTAAGTTTCTGTGTTCTGGTATAATGTTTGCTGGTAGTGCGAGTATCAAGAGTTCTAGATATTCGGGAATATGCAACGAGAAGCATAGGCAGTAATTTTATGTTACTTTATTATATCTTTCTATGCTTATGTTGGTAGGCTGTTTAAAGAGGGGGAGATTATGCTTGAGCTTCAAGTTCTAAGGCAATTTTCTGTGATGATTGGGATAGGTTTGTACAGAATTTCAGCGGGAAAAGTATAAAATTTGGCAAGGCTGAGAAGCAAATAAAATGTGAAATGACAACTCCCTTGCTTGAACATGGTTATGAGCAATTTGCTGAGGAAACAAGCTACAATGCTCGACTAGCAGAGCCCGGTTTGGAAGCTTCCGAAGGCGATGTCTCTTTTGAATTTGAGAATCCAGATGAGATGCATGAACCAATACAAGCTGAAGGCGATGGGGAAGATTTAGAAACTCGCACACAACTAGAATCTAAATGGGATGGCGATACAGTGATTAAAGAAGAAGTCGTTCTTGATTCAACTTCTTCCGTGAAGAAAAAGCAGGAAATACAAGAGAAGGATAAAAAGTTAGCATCTAAAAGAAAGAAAAAGAATGTCCCGAAATTCAATATTCCAGGATCTGCTAATAGGTAAGCTTGCACTGACATATCCTCGTCCACGAAAATCAGATTCAAGTTCTGTTCTTCCTGCCCTCTTTCTTTACAAATCCCTGTTTACTTCTTTTCAGGTTGAAGATCAGGGAAAAGGAAGTTCTTACAGGCGTTTTCTCCAAATACGGTGCAAATGCTTCATTGGCAACAAGATCATCTGATCCTTAACACATCCATGGTTGGAGAAATTCGAGTTCTTGAAAGCTTGGTTTTTGCACAGATTCTTAGTTGGAAACTTGTACTGATTAGGGTTCTAGGACAATATCATGAACAAATCTTAGCTCAAAAGACTCCTTTACATTCAAGAAACTAGCATTTGGAAAGCAAACTATGAACTTGTCCAGGTACCATGTTGGCTGAAAAATGTAGAATTGGAAGGGATTTGAAAAGCAGTGGTATTACTATATATCAAATGAGGTTGAGTGGAATTATCAAATGAGGAAGTGATTCTTTATTATTGGATGGGATAACTTCATCAAAGCATTTGAATAATCTATTTTTCTTTTTTTTCTTCTTTCTGTTTTGACTAATAATGATTGATTTGGATAAAAACATGGAAACCAAAGAAAATTTTCTATAATTATGATAACTTAAAGTTATACTCCTTCATTCTTTAGTATTAAAAGACGAAATTTCTAAGTCCTGATATGTACAAGGAATCAATCGCTTTCATATTGGAGATGTTGAAATTCTTACAATACCATCCTTGTAACCCTATAATTAATTTGAATTATGTCTATGCGAGCTATACTGCTTTCATTCTTTAAAAAAATATTATATGTTCAATTTTTATCCTCCCTTCATAAAAAATCAAACATATAATTTAATAATTTCAATTGATTGTTACATCAATTTATAATTTCATTAATTCTAAAGAATTTATTTTTGAAAAGATACAAAATTTCTTTTAGAGAAAATTTCTTTTGAGGATTATACTATGCAACTACGTCACTTAAATATTAAACGGCTAAAAATTATTTATTTTATTGATTTAAAAGAAACTTCAAAAATGGAAAATAGTCACATATTCCTTTTCATTTTAAAATTAAATATTTTGTAGATAAAGGGGAAGAGATTTATTTTCTTGAAATGAATGGAAAAAATGAAAATGAAGATATACATGAGCCGAACCGGAACCAAGGGAATAAACCCTTACCGGTTTAACTTACCTAAACCCCATCGATAACAGTGGTACTCTTATTACAGAACCCACCCCCCCCCCACCCACCCACCCACCCTGAACCAACCCCTTCTCCCACCCCCCCTCCCTCCCGAAAAAATTTTCCTCTTTGCGGCCATAGATTAGTATCTTCATCAAATAAGTTAACTGGAGGTGGGGTTTTCTTTTTATATTACATATATACATGCATAATTAATTTTAATCGTTTTCAAATTTCTCTTATTAGGGTTCTTATTTGGTGTTTTAAATTCTTTCTCGGGACCCAACCAAGTTCTTTCTTTGTTTTTCTGTCTTTCGGGTTGCTGCATTTTTCTGATGTTTTTAGTGTTTTAAGAGGTTTGGAGGGTTATTGTGTAAATCGTCAAAGGGATCAAAGTTTTTGCTGCTACTATGCTTGTTCTTTTGCTCATAGAATGTGTGAAAATGTAGTACAAAGTCAAACATAATCATTCTGGGTCTGATAAAGTTTGGAACTTTGGTGTTAGCTTTAATGAATTTTTAAGTTTAATTTGAAATTTCAGTTTTGTGGAGTTTAACTTTGCTTATGATTGGTGTTTCTTGCAATTCTGTGAGAACTTAAAACTGCAGATAAGAAAGGCTCATTTTTTGTTTTGTGTCCGTTACTTGTTCTGATGGTATTGAAATGATTTACTGCAGAATTTGGGAACTTGAGGGGAGCCACTCGGTAATGAGCAGCTTGTTTCGTGCATGTTTTTCGGCTTTATTACCGAGGGCTAGCCATTTTCTTGTGAAAAGCGCGGTATCTGGGATTTCTGCATCCTCCTGTAATATAAACTTTGAACATGCTGGTACTAGGGCTGCTAATTTGGAATTTTTGTTGACAAGATTTCGTGTGCAGTGCTATTCATCTAAGCCTCGGAAAAAGAAAAATTCTGCTCCAGAACCAGTAATGAAGGAAGACAAGGAAGCATTCTTTGTTGTTAGAAAAGGGGATATTGTTGGCATTTACAAGAGTTTAAATGATTGTCAGTCTCAAGTTGGATCCTCGGTAACCAACCCGGACCCAAACTTTTGATATTATTTATTTTCAGCTAATGCTTGTTCATTTTACGAATTGCAACCTTATCTGCATTCTGAACAGTTTCAATTATGTGTAAAATAATGTGCTTGACAATAGTCTTGCAGACACTTGCTTTTATGTTTAAGCATAAACTTCTCTTGTTATACAATAGATTTTAAATCTTGAGCAAACTCAAGAACTAGTTGCATGATTTTATTTTTTCCTCTTTCCTGACTCAATAATTTCATTCAAGGTATAATCTAAAGTGACAAAATAACGTATGGCCCCTTGAGGTATATCCCAGAGCACAAAACATGCTCCTAGTTTTATGTGCCTAACCATGTATCTGCATGTATGCACTATAGAAGCTCTAAAGCTATTCCACAACATATCTTTGAATGAGGAAGTAACATCCTTTTAAGATACGATATGTGTTATATAATTGTGCATGCAGAAATGAACAAGTCATCTTTGCATTCTATTGACTCTACAGATTCTGCTTTATGTTTTCTTCTCATTTGGGACAATCTTTATGGCAATATGAGAGTGGTTGGTCACATGAATGGCCGGCATTTCTTGGGGGAGGTTTTAGCTGTGCCTAGCCTTGTTATTTTCATTTGTTATGGTTTGAAAAGAGAAGCAAAAGTGCATAGCCTTGTAATTTTTATTTTCCTAGCTGCAGAAACTTTTGTTATCTTTTCTGGTAGTCTGAGGATATTTCTGTTTCCCCTTGTACCCTTCACTTGGTCAAGATGACTTGCGATAGGAAAGTCTGAAAATGGCAAGTTATGTTTCAGCGTCTAAGTTATCTGTAGTCTCTTCATTCACCATCGGTGTTAGTGAATTTCTTTGTCACAATGCTCAAACAAAATATTGTTAGTTTCCATTTGTCTGGGTTCTGTCCAGTACAATGAAAGCTCAATATTTGCTTCCTTGACCTTCTTATTGATAATGTGAAATTCTTTTAGCTTTTCATGTTCATTTATTAGGCATTTCCTTTGATTTGGAAACATTAAAATATCTTCATTCCGTTGTGTTATATGCCCATTGTGTGGAATATTATCTTGGACTAGTTCTTGCTTAGTTACTGCTCCATAATTGGCCTATCTACTTACTAGTTTTTCCCTCTCTCGGAAGTTTTGTATTGAAATGTATCAATTGAATGTTGCTTATCTTTTGCCTTTCCTTTTAGGTTTGTGATCCTCCTGTAAGTGTATATAAAGGTCATGCTATGCCCAAGGACACTGAGAAGTATCTTATCTCTTGTGGTCTTAAAAATGCACTTTATTCCATTAAAGCTGAGGACTTGACTGAAGGACTTTTTGGCACCCTTGTGCCTTGTCCTTATCAGGTATGAAGAGATATAGTAATTTACTAATTTTCTGTGAAGAGATTTAGGCTTTATCTGGATTAATATGTTTGTGTTACATACATTTGAAATATTTGTCTGTGTCATACTTTCAAAGATTTCATCTCATTAATAGATGAATAAAATAATAGCAAATTCTCTTCGGTCAATTTGGTATATTTTATTCTTCTAGTATTCTGATTGTTATTTTGGCATGTGAACTGTTCTGGCTTGCTGCATTTTAGATTTTGGTTAGTTTATTTACTATGAATTTTTGGAGACATTACTTTTTATTCCTTTTCCGCTGCTGTTGTAGTCAATAGCTCATTGTGTTTGCAGCTTCCTACTGCCACCAGAGGCGAAACATCTACTGACCACATGTCAAAGAAGAGGCCGCATGAAGAAACACTGTGGACAGGATCTGGGGTAAGTTTGGTTCGCAAATGTTACTTAGTCAATACAATGGTTTGAGTGGTATTTCTCTGTAGGCATTCACCTTGTGGCTCTTGTATTCCTGATTATTTCTTGAAGATGCTGAGGTTAATGGACATGTTTAGGTGGATTTTCGTGTTATATACTATGTGGTTCTTTGCATCTTGCTTCTTAGTATGCCAATTGATTTATGAATGAACTGAGCAATTGTTAAACAATCATGTCAAGTTAGATGGTTGTTGCAAGAGGATGTTGCATTCATGATTTTGAGTTCCTTTTTATTTTTTAATTGTACCAAGTGAAAAGCGTGTGAACTTTGAGGTTCAAATGTGGCCAGACTAAGAAATTTTCAATGTGACCGAACTTATAGTAAAAGTGAAATTATTAGTGTATGCAAAGGGTTAGCTGATTCTTTGATGTTTTATAACCTGGTGGTTACAAAACGTACCCTGTCCTCTAATTTGATCAGCGCTCGTGCACTCTTGAATTCGATGGTGCTTCAAAAGGAAATCCTGGACAAGCTGGTGCAGGAGCTGTAATTCGAGCAGATGATGGAAGTTTGGTATTCATCTTTGTTATTGAGTGGAAGTTAACAGTATTTATTTTCTCCTTCTATACATGTGTGTCTCACGTTTTCAATTTATAGATTTGTAGGTTGCGTGAAGGTTTAGGCACTGCAACGTGCAATGCAGCTGAATATCGAGCTATTATTTTAGGATTGAAGTTTGCACTGGAAAAAGGATTTACGAATATTCGTGTTAGGGGTGACTCAAAGCTTGTCTGTATGCAGGTACACCACATCTTCGTTCATCTTGTTGTTGATTGTTTCCTTATTGTCCAGATTGGTACACTTATTGATGACTAGGCTTTCTTATCCATTGGATCTTCACATCCATTACATGTTAATCTGTCGATTGTTTTCCACAAATCATTAGAAACTGTAAAGTTGAGTCAGCAGGCAGACAGAAAGTTAACTAAGATGATACGTGTAATTCATATAAAAGTTAGGTAAGATCATGTGTATCCCCGCACCTTTCCATGTTGAAGTTATTCTACGGCTGTTACCTTTATACCAGTAAAGCTCTCCGTATTTGTGCATTCACTTGCATAAGATTGTCATTTTTGAACTCCTGAGGTAATATAATGGGTTCAAAACATATGGCAAATTGCCTAGGTTCTTAACTATCTCTAACCAGGGATTTCATGCGTGATTTATATAGTTAAGCAGCTTATTCCTAAAAAACGAATATCTCCACATTGGTCTACATTTGCAATATAGGATACTTCCCCAAGAGAGGCTCATTTAGCATATTTTGTTTACCTTTTGGCCCTGCTAGACATACTTGTTATTTGCTCGCTTCTCTTTCTTTAATGCTCAGAAAGGGAACACTTTTTAAGTCACGATGATTGATAAAGTTCTTCTGAATTTCTAACTAAAGATGATAGAATCTTGCCGCGAAAAATAATGAAAACAAGAATAAAAAGAGAGACAGAAAGAAGGTCAAAAACATATTTTCCTTGTGAAGCTTTCATTGATTAACTTAAAAGAACCATTTGTAGCTACTAATAAGTAGATTCGATGGCTGCTTTTTCAATTTACTGCTAAGATAGAATGGCCGTTGTTTTATTTTACTGCTAAGATAAAACTTCTTTCTCAAATAGATCCAGGGTATATGGAAGGTGAAAAACCAAAACATTTCCATCCTATTTGACGAGGCAAAAAGATTAAAGGATAAATTCCTTTCGTTCCAGATCATGCATGTTTTGAGAGTAAGTCAATTTGATTCATTTTCTTTTGAGCTCTATTCGGGCTACCATAAATATTGTGTTTCATGATTTAAACGATGTATCAAATCTTTCTAATATGGATAACTACATATGTTTCTCATTCAAAATTTCCCTCTGCGTTTACTAATATTTTGATTTTCATTTAACTAAAGGATTTAAACACCGAGGCTGATGAACAGGCAAACTTGGCCACAGAGCTTGCCGGTAAGTCTTCTTCCCCTACTCGATCCATTATGCAACAAGTTATCTAGCTGAAACCAATTCTTAATGTTTTTGTGTTACTGCAGAAGGTCAAATTCAAGAGGAAATCGATAAGTAGCTTAGAGTAAGGATGATTACTCTCTCAAGTCCGTTAAGTTATATATAATGAAAGAAGGTACACACGAGTCTTGAGTCTATTTATCTTTAGAGAGATCCCCCTGATTCCCTAGCCATAATTTACAATTTGGCGATCCATAAAAATGATTTGGGGCCTTAAAAGATGCTCATGTTGCTCTAAATCTTATTTCATCTTCCGACTTGTAAAATTAGCACAATCGAGCTTTGTAATAGGCGCTAGAAAGGGGGAAATAGTGTTAATGCTTTGGCTTTCGTTTTCTTATTTGGCACAAGAGAGCTCTCAATCTAACCGGGCAAATCAAGATCATCGACTTTCTGCTGAGAGAAAAAACTCTTTAGATTTAGCAGCTCTTTTCTGTATAATTTACATTTCCTCCATTGGAACATAGTGATTCTTTTACTTTCTGATTGAATTCCAAGCTAGTCTTTTTGTGTCATTTCCCCATTACAATGCTCATTATGATTTTTATGTGCGCGTTTTTTCCTATTCAATGACTGTTTAGAAAGGGGGATGTGACTCGAATTTTTGACTTCTGTCTTCTGTCCGGTAAAGAGCGCTCTTTACCGTTCAACTGCCTGCCTGCCTTGTTTGTCACAGTTAGGATGTTAATCGTTGAGCTCATTTACATCTTTTTCCCCCCTCCTAAGAAGCAAACCTATCCTTAGTGTTGAGCTTGACAAGTTCATGAATGGTGAAATCCTCCAATCACCCAAACAAACGATCCGATGATTCTGCAATTTTCAACCAAAACATAGTCATATTCGTTAAAAATAAATCGTACTCTGCTGTGTTTACTTGTCATATTTAGATGTTTTTTTCTTGTTTATAGATCGTAATGCTCTTCAAATTTTTTTCTCATTATTATTATTTCTACTAGTTTCTATTTTAAAAAGAAGAAGAAAAAGTTGTTGAAATTTGTTATTAATGGAAAAATATATTAGAATTTGAGTTTGGATTTAACTCATCTCAAAAGATACCTTAAGAAGAGAGGACTGCCCAAGCTTTTATAAAAGATTATGAACAGAAAGTAAAAAACTTACAAGATGGCGAGCAAAATGATGGATATAAGCCAGTAGACAATTTGAAGAACATCGTACTGATCCCTGCTGATACGTTGTGAAGGAAGACCATTTTGCGGAGGTTGATGATGACGAGGTTCGTATTGAGGACGAATTAATATTAAAAAGCTAAGGAGACAACCTGTGAAGAAACCTCCTAAAATATCATCTGGAGGACCCCGAACTACCCCAATTGTATTCACCATTATAATGCTTATTGCCACCCAGAAACGTTTAGACTATAAAAAAAAAAAAAATGAAAAAATCAGAAAAATTTTTTCAAGCTCAAGTTTTAAGAAATTGAATTTCAATTAACGGCATTGATTTTTACTTTACTTTGTTATCATTAGAGAGAAGGTTAGTAAGGAGCTCTGAAAGGGTTGCTCCAATGAGTCCGAACATGGGTCCAGCAGCACACACGGCTTGAAATTCAGTTACGACTTTTGCATATAAAATCGTCCCTCCGAATCCTGATAATATATATATTGCTCCAATTCGTACTGCCAAAAAAGTTTACGCAGTATGAGTTAATATAAATAGAATCAAATCTTTAATTTTGAGATGGTGAAAATATACAATAAAATCAGACGTTTTACTTTAAAAAGGCGAAAAATTTATATGAAGAAAATTTATGATAAAAATCTACAATATATATGATTTTTTTGTTTAAAAAGGAAAATGAAAATATCTACATTAATTACCTTGTCCAAATTCTTTTTCCAAGGGAATCCCAATAATGAGGAGACTTATGGAATTAACAATTAGATGCAAAATATTCTTGTGAAGCCAAATGGAAACAAAAAGCTTCCATTTCTCATGATCAATATTTTTCCCCAAAATAGCACCAAGCTTTAACAGCCTGCAAGAAATTACAAAATAAAAACAAAAAAAAAATACATCATTTCAAGAATTTTTATTAAAAAAAAAAAGAAAAAAAATCAAAATGAAAGACATTTACGTTGCTTCACTTGGTCCATATGTGGTCTTATCATAAGACAATCTTCCTAAAAACTTAGGGATACATTTTCCTTGTTGTCCTGCTGGGGTTTTTGGACAATTATTTATGAACATTGTAATTATGTAAATAATAATATTTACAACTACAATTGCCGGCATTAGCCATGGAGTGAATTTCTTGGTCTTTGAATAACTTATGATTCGACGGGATTCTGGTAAGACAATAGCCAATCCAGCTTCCCGTCTAGATCTTCTGTCCAAATCTTGGACTTGCAATGGTAATGCCATTGTTTATTTATTTATATATATATATATATATTTGGGGGGTTTAAATAGAAAAAGAAAAAGGGTTTTGATATCTTGAAAAAAATGTTAAAAAGAGAAGTTTAAGAGGGGATTTATTAAGACATGAAAAAGAGTTTAATATTTATAGAGGTTAAGAGAGAGAAATATTGAAGTTTAACATCTAAGAGAAACAAGCACCACATGTTAGAAAATTTTAGCTGTAATTCTTGTTGCATTTCTGGGGTTAGGGATGTTATTTTTTGTTTTTTTTTTTGTTAACAAATTTTAACTTCCGTGTTTTATAGATACATTGTAGGTTCTTCATTGCTTATACTTTTTTGAAATAGTTAAAAGAAAATACTTATATTTTTTTATTTCAATACATTGATGAGTAGAAGCAATTTAAAAAAGCATCCCTAGAATAGTTTCTGAAAAGTAATTTTTTTAATTTAATTTAAAATAAAAGTAGATATAATAAGTAATCGAGAACCGTTTAAAAGTAACTTATAGTTTAAAATAAGCTAAAACTGTTTATTTTAAGTAATGGAGAATAGAGTCATAAAGTTTTCGCTTTAATTATTGAGTTAATGTTAGAAAACTTCCTCAAACTTAATAGAAGAAGTGAAATTTTTTTTTTTTTTTTAAAAATTAGGGTTGAAGAAAATAAGTGTCCAAACTTTTAAGATATCGATAAATTACGCGATAAAATATAAAATTTACGCGTGAAAAAATTTAAATATTTTTTCCCTCCAAAAAGTGATCAATAAGAATTTCGGCCAAATCAATTTTGTTAGAAATATTATGCCTCACCGTCATGTGTGGATTTTTTTTTTTTTTTTTTTAACTTTTAGAGACTTAAATATAAAAATCCTACCCATTTTCTTTTGGTCCGCCAAGAACACAATGGAATTAATATTTAAATCTATACAAAGAGTAAAAAAATCATACCTAATAGGAAGCCACAATATTTTCGACAAAATTCAATTGGCCAAAATTCTAATTTGATCACGTAATTATTAATCAACAAATATATAATACTAAATTGTCAAATAATTACTAAAATAAAATCAACCTTTTATTTTACAAAAAAACAATTCAATTTTTATAAAATTAAAAATAAATATGTATCAAAACAAAATCTTACCTAGGTTTCATGTCTAAGTCCAAAAATATACTTGGATTATTTTATTATAATAATAATATTAATTGAAATATTTTATTATAATTTTTTTATATTTTATTAATAAAACTTAATAAATAAAGACAAATTTTAAGGAAAAAAATAAATTTTTAAAAAATAAATATATTATAAAAGAGAGGTGATATATAAAGTAGTAATACTGGGAATCTTGTCATGAATAGTTGTTGCTGATTATTTAAAAGGAGAATTTATAGTTAAACAAATTAAAATTAAGATTTATAGTTCAAAGAGGAAAAATTAAAAACAGTTATGATCGGTTATAAATAGTCGATTTCTCGAGAAAGGAAGACAAATGAATGATGTAGAATTCGTTAGAAAAGGAATTAAAGAAGAAAATTGCGAAATAAAGAGAATAGGGGGACGGAGTGAGAAATGATGATTGTAAGGAGGGGTTGTATATACAGATTAAGGGCACTGAAATTGAATTTTGATTCGATGCTCTCGTCGATTTCCCAACGTAATGGTGTTAATTTCTCCACAAAGCCACCGCCATCGTCGCCGGTATTTTACGGTGCAGCTGCTGAAGTTGCGGCCGATGATCTACTATTGACCCACACTTCGGCCCCCGCTGCCAAGTCTCAGCTGGAACCGGCTCTTCTACAGCGCAGAGTTGTTGTATACGACGGTGTCTGCCCCCTTTGCCATACAGGTATGTCTTCTGCGTCTCTGTCTAAGAAATGCATCTTCCATTCTTGTGTAAATACTGCGTTTCTTAAAGCTCATGTTCTGTTAGTTTGTATATACTGTGTTAATTCCGATGTTTGCAAGTAAAATCATGTATAAAGGGAAGATATTGCTCGTGGTATAATGGGATCAACAATTCGTCATGGAATCTTTCATCTACATGTTCTGTATTTGATTCCAAGCTTCACCCGAATGTTATCACTCTAAAGTCTAAAGAATATTGAATGAAAGTAAAATGAAGGAGACAATGTCTATTGTGGCTTTTTCATGTGGATGAGTCTGAAGACTCAGTTTTTTTGAAATTGACTAGTGATGCTTTTGTTATACATTGACAAATTGAAGGAGTGAAATGGGTGATTGAAGCTGATAAGGACAAAAAGATCAAGTTCTGTTGCCTTCAATCAAAAGCTGCTGAACCTTATATGAGAATTTGTGGGGTTGACAGAGAGGATGTGCTTCGTCGCTTCTTGTTCATTGAAGGTCCTGGTCTTTACCACCAAGGCTCTGCCGGTTAGAACTTTCCTTCCTGTGTTCTCTCCCCTTTTTGTCATTTTAATGTCTTTGTTTATTCTTGCTAAGAGAAAATGCAGCCTTGTTTTGTGCTTCTATGAGTTTGTCTTGTTATAATAACAAGTTTCTCTGTCTCCTGAAAAGGAAGTTGTTAATCTAAGAAAATCAGCAGTGGAGATTTAGGAAACATTTTTGAGACTTGGAAAAGACAATGAGCCAAAATCCTTGGTATTAATTGTATAGAACTTGCTACTTGTAGCTGCAATATTAATGTATACGATACATATAGCTCGATTAATGATGTCCTGCACCTCAGGGCATTATTACTGCCACAGCACCATAAGTTGCTTCCTTTCATCTTCAATCTCAAGTCTTTGCCTAAATTGTTGTTGACTATGAAACGGATAGCTATGGGTTAATATAGATTGATTTTTCAGATAAGAAAAGGAAGGCTGCTTTTCCTTTTCTCTAGAAGATCAGACAGGATAGCGTATAAATGAAGTGTATTTGCTAGTGATCAACCTAATTTATTTGGTCTGTTTGTTGATTTTACTAGATCTTCTTAAAAATGCAATTTTCCATGTTTCTAGTAGAAGTAGGAGAATGTGAAAAACATACATATGCACACTCGTAGAAAGTTAGAATTCAAACATGTTCTTCTTGCTACTATTAGCAGCTGGTTATAAGTATCTTTCTTTTTGTGATTTCAGCTCTCGGGTAGGGAATAGGCAATGCCAAAGGATATGTGAAGTCAATATGATTTTTCTCATGAGTTCACTTGGCATGTTCTACTTTACTATACAGTTGCTCCTGACTGGATATATTCTAGATTTTGTGTACAGAATCAAATTTCATTAGTGAGAAGAGATAGTTTTGTTAGCATAAACATGCAATGGTGATTGGCCTTGTTATCTTGTTTTCCCAGCCCCGGCATGTCTGTCTCTTGGATTCTTTAAGTAGTACTTTCTATCTCCCCAAAAGCAACAATATAGTTTCTAGAGGTTGGCCTGGATGAACATACTTGGATGTTAGGTAACGCATAAAAGGCATGCTGTTTTTGTTTGTGCCCGTTTGCAGAATCCACCCCCCTTATATAGAGGTCCTATGTGCTAACTTCTGTTACACATGTCCAGTCTTTGGAGATATGTAATTTGGCTTATTTGCAGTTTTTTTTATGCATGTATTCGTCAACAACTCCATAACTTTCCTGCTTAATTCTGCAGCTGCATTGAGGGTCATGTCTTACCTGCCATTGCCCTATTCTGCATTGAGTACTCTCATGATTGTGCCCGGTCCTCTAAGGGACGCCATCTATGACTATGTTGCCAAGCGACGCTATGACTGGTTTGGTAAGAGCAGTGACTGCTTAGTTCTGAAGGAGAAAGAGCTGCTTGAGCGTTTCATAGATTGGGAAGAATTACTAGATCGCGATGCTCGAAATTCTGATTGATTCTTTAAGTAGCTTGAGGTATTTGCACACTGAATTAGTTGGTTAGCGGAGATGGCTCAAGATACAAGTTTTGTTTTCTTATAGTAGAGGATTATCTGATTTGGTGAATGCATTTATCTAAGCAGCTGCTGAATTTTTGATGCATTCAAGATGTCTTATAACAAAGAAGAGTGTTATTACTTTAGACCAAAATCCTCAGTATTCTCCACAAATCTGTACAGCTTAACTATGAAGATATGAACTCCCAAATACTATAAAAAGCATTGCAATTCACCTCTACAATTCTCTATAATCTTAATACTAATACAGTTCGGATCTTTTATAACATCTTGTGAAACACTTTCTGTAGCATCATTTCTAAAATATTATAAAAAGAATGTACATGACATGTTACATTATATAAGATGTTACAGACGAATCCTGACTGGGTACTAGGAAACAAGGCAACTCAAGCACAACTCACAGGCAAAATTGTGTCACCAACCTATCAAATGCTTATAACATACCTATCATATCCATTCCATTGAACAACCTAAAGAACACATTCAAAACTTGGTGAGTTTCTATGGCTTTCCGCAAACAAAATCATGAAATCAACAACTGAGATCGATGCACTTTCTTCAACTGCTGCCATTACTCAACCATGCTTTCCAATCCTTGTCTACATGATTTTGTGCCCATTTAACTGCTGCTCTTGCTGCTTGGGGTCCTCCGGGCAAACCTCTTTCGTTTAAAGTATCAGCCATGTCAATAAAAGGGATGACCAAGAGTGTTCCTGGACCACCATATTCGGTATGCAAGAAATTGTTGAAGATCTGTTCAAAATGATAATATTCTGAGACAATAGACACTTCAGATTCTATAAATTTTACTCGTTGCAAGAATGCCAAGAAATTACTCGAAAACCCCAGAAACAGTTGCAAGCATGTAAAAGATTAAATTTTGCGATCCTCGCCCAGCACTGATGAGAAATCACAAGAATGACTAGTGGATGTAGTTAGTGTCACGCCCCAAACCTGCAAGCTCAAAAGCCCGACTCATGGACCGGACAACATTGCGAGCCTATGCTTATATAGTATACAAAGCTATCATATGTGTGGGATAAGGGTATCACAGTTAGACTAATGCGTTTCAGTATTGTTACATAATTTCGATTCTTTGAACTATAATGTCCTAACAGTTACCATCAAATTGCTTATCCCTTAACATCAATTTCTGCCTTTTTGGTAAGAAAGGGCCATGTATTTCAAGTATCTGCAAATGCACTAAACCCATGAAAAGTATTAACTTTCATAAAATCCAAGAGAAAAAAAAAAAAAAAAACTTTTCAAACTAAAAACCAATCCAAGTAGAGCAGCAAAGATAACAAGATTGATTACCTCAGTGCAAATTCCAACAACTTCTTCAATTGAATCTCCAAAATAATCTTTTTTTTTGGACAATTTATTGAGTAAATGGTTCTTGAACTTCTCTGTTTCCTGAAAAAATTACAACAAATAAAAAGCCACAACTGAATAAAATGAGAAAAAAAAACAAAAATAAAGAGGTGGAATTAATTAATTAATTAATACTCACAGCTTCAGCAAATTCAGGAATTGGGTCAGGAAATTTGTATTCAGCAGCCCTACAACAGAGCCGCCTTGGGGTTCTGTTGTTGTTGATTAAAGAAGGGTTTTTTATGGTTGAGTTCTTGAAATGAGATTTTTTATAGATTATATCACCAAATTTATATGAAGAGGAAATTGAAATTGAAATCCCATCAGCTGAAACGGGCAGAGGCTGGAAAAGAAATGAAGAAGAAAAGGAAGAAACTTGAGATGTTGAAGATGAAGGGAGAAGAAATGAAGTAGCCCAAGCCATTATAGTCCCTTCTTCAATCAAAGCTTCTTCTTCTTCGCTCTTATCCCTTTTGAAAGACAAACCATTTTTTTACAAATTTATTGTTAAAAAAAAAAAAAGCTTTTACAAATGTATATTGACAGATTTGTCCTTATACTTTTAGAATTCTAAATTGTGCCTCTCCTTTCGAAACCAAACAAAAACCCCTTAATATTACTCTTTTAAGTGTAAAATTTTAATCAATGTTTTCTTATAAAAATTTAATTAATGTTACCTTTTGTATTTTTAAATTAAAGTACAAAAATTGAGTCTGTTATGATTTTTGGTTGATAAAATTGATGATTTTATAAAGGGAAATTTAAAAGGTTTATTTATGTATATATATATATGATTTAACTATAGTGTTGACAATCAATTTTTCTCCAGTGAAAAATTTTGATGCACCAACACTTAATAAATAATTGACACATATATTATTCTGTGTTCACATGTACTAAATATACAAAATTCTATACCCAAATAAATAAATAATTAATGGATAAAATGAACCCAAATTTAATCCAAAACCGCCACATTTAATTTTCTATACCTGAAGAAAAAAATCCTTCCATGCTATGGAGTTTTCAACATATTTAAGATTGGGTTTATTCATTAATTTTATCTTTTTAAATTTTTTAAAATCCTTCATATAAGAAAAAATGCTCAGTTAAATCAACTTTACTATTTGATCCCACAAATTTTTTTCAACCATTATGATGTTGTGAATACAAATACAACCAAAATAGTCACTATTTCATAAACTTAAAAGGGGTAAGAAAAACTTTAGAGACACCATGATGTTTATGCACAAAATTTATTCACAGAAGGATTAAAAAAAAAAAAAAAAAAGAAAAGGTTAATTACATTCGCAAAAGCCAATTTCTGTTCCTCTTAGTGTTTGGTATTGAGGATGTGGTTAGCTTGCAAAACATGCATATTTCTTGTCATATAACTATCCTGTTGTTGTGCTGATCTCAAAGATTCCTCTCATTTGGCTCGAACCAGGGAAAGCCGAGGAAATCAAACACCTCTTTTTCTGTATCGAACTTCAAACTTGCACTTCCTTTGCTACCCTGCTTTATATATCTTAGAATGTCACAATAAACCATTGATTGAAAAAGTGGGAAAGTTTAGGAAAGAAATCATACCCTTTTACCACTCGAGCTTTGGGTAGCCGGAAACAACCCTGTATCATCTAGTCGAAAGCCCTTGGATTCTGCTAGTAATCTTAGTCTGCAAAAAGGTTGTATATATATATATATATATATATATATACGAGCTTCTATTATAATTTGCAATCTCACCATTAGTAAGTGCAAAAGACGTACATTTGTATGCTCTTTTAGTAAATAAAAGCACGAAGCAATTAGCAACAGCAGCCAAATAACTCTTAAAGGCAAAGGGTAGCGGTGATTGAAGCAATTAGCAATGATTGCTCACATATAATAAAAGGTCAACGAACAAAACATATTTTACAAAATGGCAATATAAGACTGACTCTTTGCAAAGATGAAGGAACTCACAAATGCACAAGCATCTGAAACCTTTTCAGAATGTATTAGAGTACAGAAAAGAATATGAAAGATACCAAAGTCAAATTTCATATCATACTAAAGGAACAAACCTCCTGTTCAATACATCATTTCCTGTCCAAGCTATCAGTCCAAATGCATATATGTCCCTTGGGTACACCTACATCACACAAATGAAGATATGATTAACGGAAAAACAGTACTAACAAGGTCACCAGTCAGTATCCTTACCAAAACAAACCAAATATTTCCAATGTTTATTTTTGTTTCATAGGGATATGAGGAAGAGAGGGAGAGGGGGAGGGGAAGAGTAGGAGGACGTTTTTAAAATTCTATCTTTTTTAAGTACGAAAAAGACCGAAAGTAGTGACCTTAAGCTACTAGAAACCACAGGTACATCAAGTTAGCAAAAAGGAACTATAACAGTCACTTTATAAAATTAAAGGAGAATGCTTGGTTGAGCTCAGTGTGGCACTAAGTTTACTTGCAGAAAAAATATCCAGCAATACATTTTGCTATCTTCCTTGGTGCCACATTATTCAGCCTTAAAACAGTCTCTGTTGGGCACCTCTGTGCATTAGCTAGTAACAGATTAAGGAAGCCTTGGTAAACATGCAGGGTTCAGGTGAATTAAATAGAAAACACAAGAAAGAACAAAAATGTGTACCTTTAAGTCTATACGATGCCGCACCTCTCGACCACGGTAAGTGCACAGGCCAAAGTAAGTGTCAACTCCTGAATCTGTGCCCTGTGTGCAAGTAACATAAACACAAGGTTGAATGTATGAGAAGTTTATAGACTATCAAAAAGTCTACCTGCACAGCTACCATCTATTACACAAATGATATGAAGAGAAAAGATCATACGGAATGGCAAAATTACCTACCTCTTCACTATGTATGCTGAAGACTAAATCCTCTCTTAAGAAATTAATGTCTTTTAGACGTTTCACAAACTTTGGGAGAAAGCCTTTATGACTGAAATAACAAAAATGCCGAGTCAGCCTTAAATCAAGTATCAGAACACCTTATTCAAGAGTTAACCACACTAAAGCTATTTACTTGTCAGAAGAAGAAAAGATCTTGTGAAAATTAAACCATCAGAGTAAACGTCTACAGTAGCACAGTCCATACACTACTTGTAACGTTTCATTATTCCTAATCTTTCGCCAAGAACCCTCCAACCAACCAAAAAAGCTCTGACTTCCTGTTTCATTTTCTATTTAATTTGCTGATGTCGGTAAGGGAGATAGGACATTCTAGATAAAAGGTCCTCACTTGAACAGAAGAAAAAAAATACTACTAAAGAACCAAGGAAGCAAACAAATTACCTTTTACCATCAGGATGAGTAATTACAATGTCCATGTCACCACAGGAAGCTTTTCCTCGCCTGTAAGATCCTCCACACACAATGACTACCCCAGGCAAAATATCTTCTCCAACTTTCTGAAGAAGACGTTCCATCTCTTGAACCTGCAATTATACAACTGTGTCATGAGATCAAATAAGCATAAAAATAAGTATCGGAATGAAAAGAGGTAGAAACTTAGTATCTGTTAGAAAGTATAAATTTCTCATTCAAAATAGGACTTAGATTCTGACCTCTTGTCGTGGAATCCTTATTTTTATATCATTAAAGTACTTCAGTCCCAGTCTCTGGGAATTTGTCAATGATTCCTCACTTTTTAGATCATCCAAAGTCCGATGTCCTTTCTCATAAAGCTTCAAAGCAGTTGCTGGACCGACTCCCCATATTTCTCCAAACAAACTAATTGTCTTTACCTGAAATTTTTTTGATAAAGCAGTGTCAAGAAACTGAGGCCCTTTACTTACGTGAGACAAATAAGGTCCATGATCCTGGATGATCTAATTACTGCAATCTCAAAAAGAATTACGCTTCCTGATCCTAAGACCTAGACATGAAACAACTCATTATTCACAGACCCTCGTTGACCAGAAGGAAAATAAGGCTACATCCTCGGGACACAAGGACGTATCATCAAAGAAACATCTCAAGGTGGAGATTGACAAACAGGCTTCAGAGAGAAAGTTATCATCAGCTGGAAGGTAAGTCTCAGTCAGGTAACAACTTTCAATCAAAGACTTCAGGCTTGTGGTGCTCTTGGACGAATATGCCATACTCTCCTTAAATAGGATGGAACAAGATAATTAGGACAGAAAGGGTGTAATTGATCAATAAACTAGGAAACAAAAGTTGCAGTTTCCAATTCTATAGCAAATTTTTGCAAAAACAAATCTCAGACTCTTTAATCTCCTTCAGGTTTTACCTTCTTTTCCCCTGAAATAGAGATAAAAGGTCAAAACTGATATAACTCTTTTCTTACAGCATATAAGCAGATCAATGATTCTATTTTTTTGATATACAAAATCATAGAGCAAAATTTTACTTGAGAAATTAGGATCAGATCCAGTAACAATGTCCACTCTGTAAGTTAGAGAAAATCTGTGGATACTATATTAACGAGCCACAATATGAAATAGAGGAAACACCTTACATCATAAATCAGCAGTATGTGTTTTCAACTGATTAAAAAGACAGTACCTTTTCATCATTCTCAAAGTGCTCCAGCTTGGACAGCTTTCCAGTGGTCACTATCTCTTGAATCTGCCATGGAAATGTCTTTGGAAGCTCAGAAGAAAAGGATACACTGCAATGCTCTCTACTAGAATTGACATAACTCCTTAAAATTTGCTGTTAAGTGATTACAGATATCCAAGAAAAACAATACATCTGTCTAATGGATCATTTAAATACGTAGCAAAATGTGGATGAATCCGATTTTTGCCTTTTCCAGTTGACTGAAAAGATGTCGAAATACTTTTGCAAGACCAGACACAAAGGAAAAACAGGAGCAAAAGCAGCAGCCTACAATTTGAAAAGTGGAGCTTTCCCTCTCATGCAGAAGAGACACTTTAGATCCAAGGAACACATAGTTGATTGTTAAGGAAAATGCAGCAAAGATATACTTCATGCAAGATGTATTTACTTACATGATCTTGCATTGACTTGCCAATTCCAGGAAGATGTTTGACCTGGTCAACACTCTCAATCTTGAAAGGTAGCTTTTCAATCACTGGAATAGCTTTATAATAGCTAAATGACCTCCGGTCGTCTCCCAGAGCTACCAGGACATTAGCAACATCAGATAGCATCCTTTCAGAGGGCCAAAGAATTCCTGTGCTTTCTACTATAAAACTGAAATGGTAGTTTAAGAAGATCTGTACCTCTGTATATATCAATAAGTTTCCGAAATATCTCAGTGATATTCCTGTTTAAATCTGGGGGGCTATAAAGCAACTTTGAGTCTGATGTCACAATCTGATTAAGAGATCAGAAAAAGTATTCCTTTATAACTAGATAATGCCAAAGATGAGAAATTATACTCAATTATTCCACCAAAATCCAAACACAGTTCTCCATGGAAAGAAAAAGCAAACAAATGTTTATCATAATTCGAACAAATAGAGTTTACAGTTTTATTTTGACCATCAGATGTCATTGAACTAGTGACTTCTGGACTTTGAGAACGCAAAGAGTAATCCGATCCTCCGGCAGTCTCTGATGATTCATACACAGCCTCTTCTACTAATTTGGCATTGTCCTCCGAACTTGTATGTCTGGAATCCTCTAAAGAAATCCTGCTCTTCTTCAAAGTGCCTGGTTCATCAGCACCAGAATCAATCTCATTCACTGGTCGATGAGAATTCGATACAGAAACTTTGCTTCCCTCGTCTCCTACCCCTGGTACCAGGGACAAAATGTACGATTCCTCAGGCACTTTCTTTCCTTCTCTCAAGCTATCTTCAATCCATTGATAGAAAAGAACTTTCTGGAGTAATTTACAGTAAATATCAATATCAGAAATATGACTAATAATTATAAGTAATCTCTAATAACATGTCATGATTCCTAATAGGCAAACCAAACACAGTGCAGGTCAATTTCATAGTGAAAATATTAAGTTTTTACCCAAGACCACAAATTTCTCATAAATAAGAGCAATTCAACTATCAAACTCACTGCTTTGGAGCGAGTCAAGCGTTCACGATCAATTTTCTGAAGCAGTGAGTCTACATTCATAGCAAAAACATGCGTAACCTTCTTTGAGAAACTGTCCTCAATAGTGGCACCCATTTGAATCAATTTCTGCTTCCAAATCTAATAAGAAATGCAAAAAACATCACTTTCCTGATTCCAATTCCTTCCACCGGGAAAAAAATTGTATTTGAATTCCTGATAAAGTGAAGATTAATAGAAAAACAAAAAAACACCTGTAATCTTCGACTCTGAACTCCAATTTCAATTAAGAAAGCAACCATTCCTGAGAACATTCCTTGAGGATCAGTTGGAGCAGATTTAGTAGTCTTCTTCTTCACAGTTGCCCTTGGCGCCATTGAGAAAATCCCAGAACAATGCAATTTTTTGGTTTTTGACCTGATTGGCCTTTTTTTCGTTTTTATAGCGTGCTCTACAAATAGATTGAACGCATTCCTATGGTTCTAAACCCGCTGTGGGAAGGTTGCTAGTAAACTATAATGATAAAGATAATGCGTTCTTAATCATCGCATACTCTCCCATTTAAAACGAAACTAGCTGGACTGTCCTATGGGCCGTGGAGGGCTGTGGTTGGGCTTCAAGGATGGTCCGGGATGTATTTCAATGGTGTCTCAAAGTACAATTGAGGGCAACCATTATTGTTCCGTAAACTGTTTCTTTTTTATTTTATTATTTATTTAGGGACTTTCAATTAAAAAAAAACACAAATCTAACGAATCCAATGTTATATATATATATATATATAACATTTTCTTCTTCATTAAATACATTTCTATTTTCCTAATCAAATTTATTTTTTACTATTTTTTACTATACATTTCTATTTTCCTCGTTGCTGCAACTCTTGGAATGGAAAGAGTAGCCGAGGGCTGAAAATATTCCTTCAGTCTAGGATTCAAGAAAGAGAGAAAATTCCGATCAGCCCCGTTAATTACTTTTAGGTTAATTTACTTTGATGAAAGAGAAGAAAATTGTCCGAACCTTTCTTTTTTTGTTTTAGTTAGGTTTAAGTCTTACGAGAATAATATTCTACAACTAGCAATTCATATATTTTCAAACCAACCCATTTACTATCTATTATTTGATTGCCTAATCCTTTATATTGGAATGGTTGAAGGATCAATAGCTAAGCAATTCCTCATGAGGGGATGAATTCAGAGATTTTTTAATCAGAGCTCTGGATTTTTGTTCATTCTTCGTTGTAATAATATCTCGAGGTTTATAGCGATAAACTTGGTGTATCTACTATACGACCATGAACTAAAATATGTCTATGGTTAACTAATTGTCAAGCTGCACGAATAGTCGAAGCAATGCCTAACAACTCATTGTCTAATGTGCAAATGTTTTTTTTCTTTATGGATATATAGTACAAAACTTGATGACCTCATCCAAAGTTATATATCCATCGAGTTAATTAATATTCTAGTCCGTATGGTATAGCTCAGTTGGTTCTGAAAGATAAAAAGGATCAGAGATCAATCTCGGCAGCGGCAGTAAGAATTTCAGTCTCTTCAATGTGGATGGGAGTGGTTTCTTGTGCGCACTTGAGTCTGATTAGCATGTGAATTCGGACTTTAATAGGAAAGTGATACTTCGTTTGGTTTGTTTTACACAATATGAAAAACAATCAGATTCGTTTTGAGTAATTTTTTGGAGAACTTTTTTTCGGATCTAAATATTGTAAAAAATGTGATGAGTAGCACACGAATTAAGGTTTTAATGGGAAAGTGATATTTCGTTTGGTTTATTTATACAAAATGAAAAACATTCAGAATCGTTTTGAGCAATTTTTTTTAGAACTTTTTTTCGGGCATAAATTTTATAAAATACGTGATGATTAGTACACGAATTCGGACTCTAAAAGGGAAGTGATACATTGTTTATATATTTGTACAACATGAAAAACATTCAGAATCAGTTTGAGCAATTTTTTGGAGAACTTTTTTTGGGACATAAATTTTGTAAAAAACATTACGATTAATACACGAATTAAAGCTTTAATGGGAAAGTGATAATTCGTTTGGTTTATTTATACAACATGAAAAACATTCAGAATCATTTTGAGTAATTTTTTGGAGAATTTTTTTTCGGACATAAATTTTGTAAAAAAAGTGATGATTAGCACACGAATTCGGGCTTTAACGCAAATGTGATACTTCGTTTTGTGTATTTATACAACATAAAAAACATTCAGAATCGTTTTGAGCAATTTTTTTAAGAGCATTTTTTCGGACTAAATATTGTAAAAAATGTGATGACTAGCACATGAATTTGAGCTTTAACGGGAATGTGATACTTCGTTTTCTGTATTTATACAACATGAAAATCATTCAGAATCGTTTTGAGCAATTTTTTGGAGAACTTTTTTTCGGACATAAATTTTGTAAGAAACGTGATGATTAGCACACATTTCGAGCATTAACGGGAATGTGATACCTTGTTTTGTATATTTATACAACATGAAAAACATTCAGAATCGTTTTGAGCTATTTTTTGGAGAACTTTTTTTTGGACCTAAGTATTGTAAAAAACGTAATGATTAGCACACGAATTCGAGCTTTAATGTGGAAGGGATACTTCTTTGGTGCATTTATACAACATGAAAAACATTAGAAATCATTTTGAGTAATTTTTTGGACAACTTTTTTTCGGACCTAAATATTGTAAAAAATGTGATCATTAGCACATGAATTTTGGGCTTTAATGGGAACCATTTTGTGCAATTTTTTGAAGAACTTTGTTCCACCCTAATATTCTAAAAAACGTGATGATTATCATGTGCATTCGAGCTTTAATGGGAAAGTGACACTTCGTTTGGTGTATTTATACGACATGAAAAACATTATGAATCGTTTTGAGCAATTTTTTGTAGAACTTTTTTTCGGACATAAATTCTTTAAATAACGTCATGAGTAATACACGAATTCGGGAGTTAAACGGAAAGTGATACTTTGTTTTGTGTATTTGTACAACTTGAAAAACATTCAGAATCGTTTTAAATAATTTTTTGGAGAACTTTTTTTCGAACCAATATATTGTAAAAAATGTGATGATTAGCACATGAATTAGAGCTTTAATGGGAAAGTGATATTTCTTTTGATTTATTTATACAACATGAAAAACATTCAAAATCATTTCGAGCAATTTTTTGGAGAACTTTTTTCGGACATAAATTTTTTAAAAAACGTGATGATTAGCACACGAATTCAGGCATTAACGGGAATGTGATATTTCGTTTTATGTATTTATACATGAAAAAAATTTAGAATCGTTTTGAGCAATTTTTTGAAGAACTTTTTTTCGGACGTAAATTTTTTAGAAAACGTGATGATTAGCACACGAATTCAGCCATTAACGGGAATGTGATATTTCGTTTTGTGTATTTATACAAAATGAAAAAAATTTAGAATCGTTTTGAGCAATTTTTTTAAGAACTTTTTTTCGGACGTAAATTTTGTAAAAAACTTTATGATTAGCACACGAATTCAGGCATTAACGGGAATGTGATATTTCGTTTTGTGTATTTATACAAAATGAAAAAAATTTAGAATCGTTTTGAGCAATTTTTTGAAGAACTTTTTTTCGGACGTAAATTTTGTAAAAAACATTATGATTAGCAAACGAATTCGGGCTTTAACGGGAATGTGATACTTCGTTTTGTGTATTTATAGGGCATGAAAAACATTCAGAATCTTTTTGAGCAATTTTTTGAAGAACTTTTTTCGGCCTTAAATTTTGTAAAAAACGCGACGATTAGCACACGAATTCGGGCTTTAATGGAAATGTGGTACTTCTTTTGGTGTATTTATACAACATGAAAACATTCAGAATCCTTTTGTGCAATTTTTTGGAGAACATTTTTTCGGACCTAAATGTGGTTAAAAACGTGATCATTACCACACGAATTCCGGCTTTAATAGGAATTGATCCTTCGTTTGGTTTATTTATACAAATAAAAAACATTCAAAATCGTTTTGAGCAATTTTTTGAAAAACTTTGTTTCGTACATAAATTTTTTAAAAAATGTGTTGGTTAGCACACGAATTCAGATTTTAAAAGGAAAGTGATATTTTATTTTGTGTATTTATACAACATGAAAAAAAATATTCAGAATCATGTTGAGTAATATTTTGGATAACTTTCTTTCGGAGAATTTTTTTGTAAAAAACGTGATGATTAGCACACGAATTCGGACTTTAAAGGGAATGTGGTATTTTGTTTTCTGTATATACACAACACGAAAAACATTCAGAATTGTTTTGAGCAATATTTTGAAGAACTTTTTTTCGGACTTAAATACTTAAAAAACGTGATGATTAGCACACGATTTCGAGCTTTAATGGGAATGTGATAATTCGTTTGGTGTATTTATACAACATGAAAAATATTCAGAATCGTTTTGAGCAATTTTTTGAAGAACTTTTTTTCGGACCTAAATTTTGTAAAAAAACGTAATGTTTAGCACAAAAATTCGAGCTTTAAAGGGAAAGTGATACTTCGTTTGGTTTATTTATACAACATGAAAAACATTCAGAATTGTTTTGAACAATTTTTTGGAAAACTTTTTTACAGACATAAATTTTGTACAAACTGTGATGATTAGCATACGAATTCGGGCCTTAGAAGGAAAATGATACTTCATTTTGTATATTTGTACGACATGAAAGATATTCAGAATTGTTTTGAGCAATTTTTGAAAACTTTTTTTCGGACATAAATTTTGTGAAAAAACGTGATGTAACGAATTCAGGCTTTAACTGGAATGTGATAGTTCGTTTTGTATATTTATACAATATGAAAAACATTCGAAATTGTTTTGAGCAATTTTTTGAAAAACTTTTTTTCGGACCTATGTTTTGTAAAAAACATGATATTAGCACACGAATTCGAGTTTTAATGGGAAAGTGATACTTTAGTTGGTTTATTTATACAACATGAAAACAATCAGAATCGTTTTGAGCAATTTTGTGGAGAACTTTTTTTCGAACATAAATATTGTAACACACGAATTCAGTTTGGTTTATTTATACAACATGAAAAGCATTCATAATTGTTTTGAGCAATTTTTTTTAGAACTTTTTTTCGTACCTAAATTTTGTAAAAAAACTTATGATTAGCACACGAAATCGGGCTTTAATGGGAAAGTGATATTTCGTTTGGTTTATTTATACAACATGAAAAATATTCAGAATCGTTTTGACCAATTTTTTGGATAACTCTTTTTCAGACATAAATTTTGTAAAAAACGTGATGATTAACACACGAATTCGGGTTTTAATGGGAAAGTGATATCTCGTTTGGTTTATTTATACAACATAAAGAATAATCAGAATCGTTTTGAGCAATTGTGGAGAAAATTTTTTCGGACATAAATTTTGAAAAAAACGTAATGATTAGTACCGAATTCGGGCTTTAACGGAAATGTGATAATTTGTTTAATGTGTTTATACAACATGAAAAACATTCTGAATCGTTTTGAGCAACTTTTTGGATGAATTTTTTTTCGGACATAAATTCTTTAAATAATATGATGATTAACACATGAATTCGGAATTTAAACGGAAAGTGATATTTTATTTTGTGTATTTGTACAACATAAAAAACATTCAGAATCGTTTTGAACAATTTTTTGGAAAACTTTTTTTCGGAAATAAATTTTGTAAAAAACGTAATGATTAGCACATGAATTCAGGCATTAACGAGAATTGATACTTTGTTTTGTGTATTTATACAAAATAAAAAATATTCAGAATCGTTTCGAGCAATTTTTTGAAGAAGTTTCTTCTGGACGTAAATTTTGTAAAAAACGGGATGTAAGAACATGAATTCGGGCTTTAGATGGAAAGTGATAATTCGTTTTGTGTATTTGTACAATATGAAAAGCATTCAAAATCGTTTTGAGCAATTTTTTGGAGAACTTATTTTCGGACATAAATTTTGTTAAAAACGTTATGATTAGCACACGAATTCGGGCTTTAACGGGAATGTGATACTTCTTTTGTGTATTTATACAACCTAAACAACATTCAATATCGTTTTGAGCAATTTTTTGAAGAACTTTTTTTCGGACATAAATTTTATAGAAAACGTGATGATTAGAACGTGAATTCGAGATTTAAACGGAAAGTGAGAATTCTTTTTGAGTATTTGTACACATAAAAAACATTCGGAATCATTTTGAGCAATTTTTTGGAGAACTTATTTTCGGACATAAATTTTGTAAAAAACGTTATGATTAGCACACGAATTCGGACTTTAACGGGAATGTGATACTTCGTTTTGTATATTTATACAATATGAAAAACATTCAGAATCGTTTTGAGCAATTTTTTGAAGAACCTTTTTTCAGACCTAAATATTGCAAACAACGTGATGATTAGCACATGAATTTGAGCTTTAACGGGAATGTGATAATACGTTTGTGTATTTATACAACCTGAAAAATATTCAGAATCGTTTTGAGCAATTTTTTGGAGACCCTTTTTTCAGACATAAATTTTGTAAAAAATGTGATGAGTAGCACATGAATTCAGGCTTTAACGGGAATATGATACCTCGTTTTGTGTATTTATACAACATGAAAAATAGTCATAATCTTTTTGAGCAATTTTTTACAGAACTTTTTTTCGGATCTAAATATTGTAAAAAATGTGATGTAATACATTAATTCGGGCATCAATGGGAATCTGATACTTCGTTTTGTATATTTATACAACATGAAAAACATTCAGAATTATTTTGAGCAATTTTTTGGAGAACTTTTTTTCGGACCTAAGTTTTGTAAAAAACGTGATGATTAGCACATGAATTCGAGTTTAATGGGAATGTGATACTTCGTTTGGTTTATTTATACAGCATGAAAAACAATTAGAATCGTTTTGAGCAATTTTGTGGAGAAAATTTTTTCGGACCTAAATTTAGTAAAAAAATGTGATAATGCACATGAATTCAGGCTTTAATGCGAAAGTGGTACTTCTTTTTGTGTATTTATACAACATGAAAAACATTCAGAATCATTTTGAGCAATTTTTTGGAGAATTTTTTTTTTTTGACATAAATTTTGTTAAAAACGTGATGATTAGCACACAAATTCGGGCTTTAACGGGAATGTGCTACTTCGTTTTGTGCATTTATGCAAAATGAAAAACATTCAAAAATTTTTAGAGCAATTTTTTGAAGAACTTTTTTTCGAACCTTAATATTGGAAAAAAACGTCATTATTAGCATACGAATTCGAGCTTTTATCGGAAAGTGATAGTTTGTTTGGTGTATTTACACAACATGAAAAACATTCTGAATCGTTTTGAATAATTTTTTGTAGAACTTTTTTTCGGACCTAAATTTTGTAAAAAAACGTGATGATTAGCACATGAATTCAGGCTTTAAAAAGAAAGTGATATCTCGTTTTGTGTATTTGTACAAAATTAAAAAACATTCAGAATCGTTTGAGCAATTTTTTGGAAAATTTTTTTAAGATATAAATTTTGTAAAAAACATGATAATTAGCACGCGAATTCGGGCTTTAACGGGAATGTGATACTTTGTTTTATGTATTTATACAACATGAAAATATTAAGAATCGCTTTGAACAATTTTTTAGATAATTTTTTTTCGAACCTAAGTTTTGTAAAAAACGTGATTATTAGTACACGAATTAGAGTTTTTTTGGGAAAGTGATTTCATTTGGTTTATTTATACAACATGAAAAGCAATCACAATCGTTTTGAGTAATTTTGTGGAGAAATTTTTTACGGACATAAATTTTTTAAAAAACGTTATGATTAACACACGAATTCGGACTTTAACGCGAATGCGATATTTTGTTTTGTGTATTTATACAACATGAAAAACATTCAAAATTGTTTTGAGCACTTTTTTGGAGAACTTTTTTTCGTATCTAAATATTGTAAAAGAACGTGATGATTAGCACACAAATTCAAGCTTTTTAAAGGGAAAGTGATACTTCGATTGGTGTATTTATACAACCTGAAAAACATTCTGAATCGGTTTGAGCAATTTTTTGGATAACTTTTTTTCAGATCTAAATTTTGTAAAAAACGTGATGATTAGCACACGAATTTGGATTTTAATGGAATGTAATACTTCGTTTTATGTATTTATACAACATGAAAACATTAAGAATCGCTTTGAACAATTTTTTAGAGAATTTTTTTCGGACATAAATTTTGTAAAAAACGTGATGATTAGCACACGAATTCAGGCTTTAATAGGAAAGTGATACTTTGTTTGGTTTATTTATACAACATATAATACATTCAGAATCGTTTTTGAGCAAGTTTTTCGAAAACTTTTTTTCGGACCTAAATTTAAAAAAAAAAGTTATGATTAGCACACGAATTCAGACTTTAACAGAAATGTGATACTTCGTTTTGAGTATTTATATACAATATGAAAAATATTCATAATCACTCCTCATTAGTAATGAGCAATTACCTATTTTTGTCTCTTTTATTTATAAATTTGGAATTATTTGAATAGTTTTGTACTTGCAATGCATCTATAAAATAGACGAAATTTTAATAAAATTTTTATTATTTTTCAGTCACCCAGTCTTTTTATCTTGGTTTTGCCCCTCTCTACATGGCATGTCGAGTAAGAAGTTTTAAGTTCGAACTACTTAAAGAGCGGTTTAATGTTGTATATGCTAGCATAGTGTTACGGTTTGGGTACTTGTTTCCTCTTATGCTTTCAAAATTAGTCAATAATTCTCGAATATTAAATAAAAAAAAAGGTGGAAGGGGAAAAAATGGATGAGGATGATGATCTGTCTCCCACGCTGTATAGAGCTCCACGACACACAGAAATGGGCTATTTCATGCAAAACAAAAAACCTACATCTTTTGATGGGTATACACATGGGCGGGCGCCTGTGAATTTTGCTGGATAAAGACGAAACCCTAACGGTAACCAAGCCATGCACGTGATTCATCACAAAACACAAGAACTTCTCATGCAGAGATGAATCTGATCACCACCATCCCCTACCTAATTTCATATAATAATAATTAATAAACCACAAAATTTTTCAATTAATTATATCTATATATACAGTAGTAGTGTCCATGCATGCTTTCTATTATAGCTCTCATCTTTTTGAAAGAAATTTAATCAGCTAATTGAGAAAAAAAATGATGAGGAAAGCAATAGGAGTTTTTCTCTTGCTTCTCTTGGTCTTCATCACGCGTAAGTCTCTCTTATTAATTCCCTCTTCACTTATTTCCCTAACTTTCTTCTTGCATGTAATATATATTGGCATAGAGCAGGGCCAAAAATTAAATACAAGAATTTAATGTATTATTTAAATAATTAATATTTTTATAATTTATTATTTAATTTTTATTTATTTAAAGAGATTATATAACAAAATATATATATTAATAGTATTTATGTAAAAAGAACATAAATTTATATCATATATATAAATTATATAAAAAAATTTATAGGGGGTCGGTGTCCTTCCGGAACCTTCATAGCTCTGCCTATAGTACTTCTCCCATTTGAATTAATATTTTCATATTGACCAATTAGTAAATATTGTTTCCGATCATAAATATAGGAGTTTTTAAGTTTGAATACAAGAATCAAGAGTACTGAAAATAAGATAATTGTTAAATTCAAAGTACTCTTTATACCTTTAGCAAATAAAGGAGAGAGATAGATAATAAAAGTATAATAAGTAAAGGGACAGATGGGTATAGATGGAAAAACATGTAATATTTAAATATCCATTGAAAAGTGTGAAGTTCCTTATATGTTTTTACCATCTTCAACCTTTAAAATCCCTTATATTTTTTTATTGGAGGTAGTATATATTTTCTCTTTTATAAGTTTTGCACAATCTTACTTTCTAAAATATCTTTTTTTTTCCATGAAATTAAGTTCAAGCTTAATTTTTATTCAACACTCTTTACCTGAAAATTTTAAGCCTATATAACCTCAAAATAATAGTTGGATTCAAAAGCGTTTTTTTTTTTTTAAGGAATTATTATTATGTTATGTGCTTTTCTTGAATCTCGATAAGGACGGAACAAAAAGGGCAAAATATATGAGTCTCAACGTTTGTAAAGAATTCATGTGTCTATTTGTAAAAGTTTCTAAATAATCTTTGTTGTGCCCTTTAATATTTTAAAAGTTTATTTTTTTTTTATCAATTTTAATGTTTAATATCTCGGATTTATCATAGAGGAATCAGTGCCAGCAGCGGAGGCAAGAATGTGCCAGTCACAGAGCCATGGATACAGAGGGCCATGCTTCAGAAACCACAACTGTGCTTTGGTTTGTAGAAATGAAGGGTTTTCAGGTGGCAGATGCCGAGGGTTCCGACACCGATGCTTTTGTACTAGGCTTTGTTAATTTTAATTGGCAAATGTGGTCACTCTTTTAATAAGGTTTTTTTTTTTTTTTTTGTGTTTTCATGTTACGAGGAACTCATGTGAATTGTCTTAATTAATCAAGTCTTTTGGGCTGTTTTATGAGACAATTAAATTTTAATTACTTCTCAATCTTGGTCTCTGTTAGTTTCATTAATTTTGAACGAAAAGATTATCATGTGCATCAATTGTCCTGTGACAAAAATTAGTAAGGTCAAATTATAGTCAAATATCATGAAATGTACTGAATACACTATAAAATTAAAATATGACATTCTCTAATAATAATTAATTTCAAGATAAGTAGTAGCGCCTGAGATTCTCATCATTGCTAAATATGGCAGTAGAAACAAAAATAGGATAACTGAGAAAAAGGGTAAACTTAAAGATCAAACAGACCTTGTTCCTCCAGCTCCATGCTAAGTAGCAAAGAGCCTGAAATCAAATTTAGTGATGACCTTTATTATTATTATTATTATTATTATTATTATTATTATTATTATTATTATTATTATTATTATTATTATTATTATTAGTTTCTATTTTATAAAATCAACCTCATAATAAGTCTCTTCACTCTTCCGCGTTCATTTATTCTTAACTCCATTTTGCCTCACATATATATATATATATATATATATATATATATACACGATTAAAACAACTCTTGTTATGCACAAAGCATACAAAAAAAATGACACCAAAAGTATCTTTGAATAATTTTCTTATAAATATTTCAAGCAAAAAACATTCTAGACATTATATATTACTAAATAAAATTTACATAAATATTGAAAAATTTTCAAAATTTTGTTTTCACCTTCTCACTATCTGTAACCCCAAAAAAATATAAGAAAAAAATTAAAATTTCTCTTGTACGCATGATGATGTTGAATCCAATAAAAGAAGAAATTATATTAATTATAACATTAGCTATATATATATATATATATAACATTCCAACTCACATGCTAATTAGTAATACTTCTTCGAATATCCTTTCTACATTTGTAGAGAAATAGTCCCTCTCTAATCCTTATAAAAGGTCTAAATGATATCTATGGGAGACATGAATCTAACGCGCATTAGTATTTTGAGAGTTCAATTTTCTTTAGTAAGCTTAAATAAACATTCATATTAATTAATTATCTCATAACATCTACAATATTTAATAACTAGTAAAATAATCGTACTATGCATGAAGTCAATAATAAATAATTAATCAATGTTAATAATAAGTGTTAATAAAAAACAAATACAATAAATAAAGATAATTATCTAAATTGATAAGAATACGAAAATATTTTCACACTAATAAAAATAATAGTATCAATTAGTTTGAGAACATTTTGAAAATTTGTTTTTGAACTCACTCAATAATTCAGAACAACTACTTTTCTACAACTAATAAGTAGACCCTGTATTCTTTTAATCTAATTAACTTAATTTTTTTGGTTCAAATTAAATATTCCATGATCTTGTTTATGAATACTCTGCTACTGAAGGAATAAGCATCTACATGAACTAAACACTCCACCACCAAACCTTATCTTTTAGTTTAGACAATTAAACTTAAATAAAATTTTCCTCTAAATTAAATTGCTTAGTTTTATAAAATCAACGAGACATTCTTAAAATTTTGACCATAATATTAAAAAACAGACACAATTGCTAAGAATTTTAACTTTTATTTGTGAAATTTAAGAGTTTTCAATTTTACTTTAAAGAAGACATTACTCAAATATCAAAAATAAATGAAAAGATTCTGTGTATGTTTTTTTTAAATTAACCTTTTAAATAAAAAGATTTAATTCTAGTGTATTTGGAATATTGAGTTTAGAATTGAAATTTTCAATTTGAATTTTGTAAAAATGATTTTCTTTACCAAATTCCCAAAAAAAAGTGAATTTGCTGGAGGAAGATAGATCGACCAAGGCACAATTCCCAATAAAGTCCCGAGTTTTGCAGAAGATAAAGACGAAAAAAGCCCTAGCTGCACCCATGCATGCATGAACGCACGTGTTTCGCAAAACACGAAGCTTTTCCTTCAGTCATCTCACCGACCAATCCCTTGTTTTTTACTACTATTCTTTGTTTTACTTGAATTGGGTTAATTTGTTTAAACTACGATTTCATTCATTTATTCTGTAAAAATTATAGATATATTTTTATCATTTATATTTTTTATAATATATTAATATTGATTACTAATTTAATAAATAAATTTTATAAAAAATTAATGATTATGCGGTAAAAATATTAAGATCTTCCTACAATATCATTTTATAAATTTATTTCATGTTTATTACTATATAAAAACAATATATAAAAACAATAGCACCCTTACTAATTTTTTTTAATTAGTCTAATTTTTATAATAAAAAATATAGTCGTCTTAATATGTGATAATAATAAGAAGTAAGCTTGTAAACTAATATTTTAAGAGATTATAAACTTTTTATCACATAATAATTATTTTATGATACAAATAAGAAGATTATAAACTTTAAGGAGGGACTAATAAGTTATACAAATATAAACAATAAGGATGTATTTATAATTTATATAAAATAGAATGATAAAATTATAATTTGGAAAATGTAACTACCCAAACTAATAAACTAATAAAAAAGGAGGGGTATATAATAAATCAATAAATGGAAAATTCGGGATCCATTAAAGCTCTATATATACACTATGTTGATGGCCATTGGCTAGCTAACTTGTGAAGAACTTCCTAATTTTCTGATATTTTAGCTTGAGAGCACAAAAATGGTGAGGAAAGGATTCTTCGGTCTTTTCATCCTCATTGTCCTCATGGCCTTTATCTCTCGTAAGTCTCTTCCACATTCACTTATTTCCTTAACTCCATTTTTTGACCTTATTAATAAAATAGTTTAAATCTTTTATAACATTTACATAATATATATATACTGTTTTGATAAGAAAAAAAAGTGACATTTTCTTTGCAACATTCTTTATTACTGTATTTTTATTAATGAAAGATAAATCTTAAATAAAATTATTATAAAAATAAATATTACAAAAAATATTATGTAATATAATGTTACAAATGCTAATATAGTAATTAGATCAATATCTTTTTCAAAAAAAAAATCTCAATATCATGTACATAGAGTTGGTCCTGATCTCTAACTACTGATTAGGATCGTCTTTAACATTGATCCCTCCCAACATTAATTTTTTAATAATATTTTTAGGTTGTAATTTATATTTTTTCCCTTAAATATTATCAAATTAACTTATTTGATAAGTATTTATTAACAAAAATATTATATTGTGTTATAGAGTATATTATAGAATTATTATGTGCCCATTTCACGCTAATTTTTTTAAAAATTTTCTTTACATGATAAATTCGTATATTCACAACATTAAAAAGATCTGATTTAGTCTATGAATCTAATCGTGAGTAATTTATTAGCTAGGGTTGTTTGAATTTATTGAATATTTGCTAAATGTTCACTAATGTTTCAATCACTTTTGGATTGGATTTAATTAGAGGGGACACTGCCAATGGCAGAGGCAAGAATGTGCGAGTCACAGAGCCACGGATACAAAGGTCCATGTTTACGCGATCATAACTGTGCTCTAGTTTGCCGAACCGAAGGATTTTCAGGTGGCATATGCCAAGGCTTCCGTCGCCGATGCTTCTGTACTAGGCGCTGCTAGCTGAACAATGAATCAACAATCTTTCTTATGGGATATTTTCAATTTATCATGTTTACCTGTTTCATCTTGAACTGTTTTGGTCTTGTTTTATTAGGTTAATTTTCGTTCTATTGAGCAGTTTTGGTCCTTGTTTGCTTTGTTACTCAAAAATATTTTCCGCATTGGGCGTTTGAAATAAAATGTATTCGTAGGGTCATACAGATTGTTTAATAATTTTTTTCATATTTTTTATAATATTTTATTAATAAATTTATATAATAAATAATAAGACATCGTTATACTTTAAAAAGTTTACGTAAAAAAAAGTATGTACATATAAAAAATACTTAATAAAAAAAAATACTTGAAAATTTTTCATTAAGTATTCAATCTTTGAAAATGATAATTAATGTATAAATTTTTGTTTTGGTAGAATCTTGAGTAGGAAGTACGAGTATGTTTTTGAGAATTTTACAATTTCAGATATTAGAACTTTTTAATCTCTATAGTACCTTTTACCGTTACCCCTTACAATTGATTATAAGCAAAAGAAGGATTTTTTTAAAACTACAATAATAAGTTGATGAAAATTTAGTATACGGTATTTGAGGGTTTGAAGAGAAAGAGACTTATGCCATTTTTTCTTTATGATGGAATTTGGTGTCTCGATAGTCTTGGAAAGAAATTTTTTTAATTATATTTCTTTCTTCCATTTTGATGACCAGTTTCCTCCTATGGAAGGGTAAAATTAATTCTTCAAATTTTATTAGGACATAACAGATATTATTTATTTTTGATTAATTTCTATTCAATGGATCGAAGCGATTGCAGCGAAGAATTGATCTGAAACAGTTTAGAATCGATTATTTATCAATGGTCCACCCTTTCTTTGAACCTTGTTAATGATCGAACTTAAAGATATGAACTGAGTGCCATTTGATGAGTAACTGAGAACAAGGGAGAGGGATATGGAAAGAATGAAGTAATGAAAGAGGAACCTGCTTGTGATAGCTTCATGACTTCTTCTTTGACTTTCTGCTGTATGTCGGGAGGCATCTTTCTCAACTTCTGCTTGTCCTATCTAGGTCCCGGCTTTTTTCCAATAACTAATTAAGTTTACGACCACTGAACAAACTTGGTTGACGAAGATGGTTTATGCGGTGGGGCCTTTTCAATAGCTGCTGACGCTTGTTAGAACCTTTTTCTGATACGGAGATGGAGGGCGCTCTTCTCGAGGAGACGGCGGATGAAGTATATAAGTACTAATTGATACAATAAACAAAGTTGAGAATAATTCTTTTATATTAACCCTATTAAAAAATGTATTTGGAAGATTTTGAGAATTTATAATGCGATGGCTGGCGGTAATGGAATAATTATAAGTCTCGTGCAAATATTCTTCCTACAAGGCAGAGGGAATAAACTTTCTTTCTTTTTACATATGCATATCACGTGAACAATAAAAGAATTTTAATATATATTATATTATATATATAATAAATCGTAAGCATGAACATAATTGTTCTTTTTCCACACTCTCCAAAATTAAACGATTTTTTCAATAAATGGAAAAGTACATGTTCAAAATTGAACATAGGTAATAAATATCACCTACTTACATTTTATTTGTATTTAATACTTTAAAAAAAAAGAAAATATAATTCAAACTCATACGCGATCTCTTTTCATGATAATTAATTATTATGAATCGTATAACCATTAAATTATTATTTTACTATAAATTTAATAAGTTTATTAGAGCTTTAAAATATTTAGTTTAGAAAAATAATTAGATTAAATAAAACTAGAAGAAAGAAAAGTGAATCATTATACATCATCTCTATTTATATAAACAAATTATATACAACCACAATATATAAGACTCAAGATATAACATTTTTTTTAATATATTTTTTCCTTTTGAATTTATCTTTTTCTCTTAGGGTTTATCTTTTATTTCATAATTTTATTAATAAAATATATTAAATTAAGAATGTTACAGGAAATGTTGTATACGATCCGAATCAAATATATAACGAGCTATTAATTTAATTTTTGTTAATTAAATGAGCTTCTTATAAGGAGAGAAATCTTTGATTGATTCTTAGTTTCATAGTTTATTTTTTATCACGTAAATTGATTAATAAAATATTATATTATAAATATTATTGAGAGATCATTAAAGAAAAGATGTTATAAGGAATTCCCAAAAAAAAAAAAGGTTAATTCTAAAAAATCTTTTTACTCATAGTCAGGTGTCAATTAAGTATTTGAACTTTTAAAATTGATAATTAGGTACTTACTTTTAACTTTTTTTTATAGAAAAGTTACAATATATAGCCTAAAAGAATCAACTGTTTGTGTTTATTTAATATTGATGGACATATTTCCTTAAGTAGCCATCCTAATAACATATTTATGTTGATAATCGTTAATTATTTTTTACTTTCTTATAAATTGAACATTGATGAGCTTCCCTCAATTTGTGAGATAACTAAGAAAACACAATATATTTGAAGAGAATTTCAGACAATAGGTGTTTTTGTCCATTTTCGTATGAAAATCTAAAATAAGGTCAATTTTAAAAGTTCAGATACTTAATTGACACTTGACTATAAATACATGGAGAATTTTATATCATTTCTTATAATATTTTTTGTAACATTATTTTATATAGCTGTTTTCTTAAACTTTATCTTTCAGTTAGTAAGCTTTATAACTTAAATACTATATTAATAATGTTATGTAAGAAAGTATTACAAAGATTCGAGCCAAAAAAAAGTGAATATACAATTTTACGAGATACATAAACATGGCATAAGATTTAAGGAAATGATGAATTGTTTGAATTAAAAATAAAATAGACTAAATTATTCTTTTTGATTGTCATTAATAATTTTGGTGAGAGTTTTTAGACAATTGTTTAATTCTCATAAAATAGGATATATATATGAAAAAATATCATTTTATGCATTCTTGATTTACTAAAGTGACATATATATTTTGAAATAGAAAAATTATGTCCAAGCGACAGATGATATGACATGGAGATAGTAATAAATATTCTCTTCATTTTTTATTCTTCTAACATTAAAATTAGGAAAAATAATAATGAGGAGAGAAAAAAATTATGAATGGAGTTTTAGCTTTCACGAGAAAAAAATGTAAAATTTCATATTTTCTTAAATACTATAATGTTTAAGATAGTGACGAGAAAAAAAATGTGCAGAAGGAATCAAGCCATCAAGAGAGGTAGCATCTCGGGGATTAATATATTTTGTACAGAAGTCCCAATGTCATGGGGATGTAGCTCAGATGGTAGAGCGCTCGCTTAGCATGCGAGAGGTACGGGGATCGATACCCCGCATCTCCACGTCCTATTTTTCTTTTCTTTTTTCAACGGAAAATATATCTTCTGGCTTATCATCCATGGATTACGAACCGTTAAACTATTTGAAAGTTCTTCATAAATGTAAACAAAATACCAAAATTACATTCAAAAGCAATTCCAGATGATGATTGAGAAAAATCAACTTAATTAGAAGGAAGAAAAAGGATGAATAATTTTTTAAAAATATGAATTTTAATTATACTTTCTCCAAAATAACATCCACATAATCCTCTTCAGAGAAGACAATTTTCTGATCATCACCAGCAGAGCAGCAATTTTTTCCGAATTGTTGCTTATTAATTCTATTATTATATATTATATAGACGTAGAAAATCACTGAGCTAGCCGCGAACGCGACGCCGTATACAGTTAGGGCAAAGAGGAAGGGAAAATGTGCACCGAATTGATAAGCAAGTCCGAACATTATACCGGAAAACAAACTCCAGATCGCGACTCCGATTAGCTTCTTTTGCATCGAATTATCGTTCTCCGGAAACCGATTGTAAAGAAGAAAGCAGTATTCGAGTAAGAAGAAAGTCGAGTAGATGAAGAGGATGAAACCTAGAATTGAATTGTTACCGGAGGAAAATGCTCTGACGATTGGACCGACGCAATTGATTCCGATTAGTAAATAGATCGGTCCGTTCGACGGCGAATTTCTCGTGTTTTGACGAAATTCATAGTTCGCCGGATACTGGTAATTCATGATCGGAGTTTTTTTTTTGACGAAATTGCAGAGCAGCGGTGATTTGGTGATCTTCTGAGGAGTGAATTGAGTTGTTTCAGATTGTTATATAGTGTGTGTGAAATTGGAGTGAAGTTCATCGGAAGAATTAGAAGTCATTGTTGTGGGAATAATTTAGCATTTTGAAGGTTTCTGAGAAATTTCAAACGAACGAAGTTTGAAAATGACAAATTGAAAAGTTTGCGAAGATGATCGGAAATGGAGGTGAAATCGAAGAAGTTTCACGACTGGGCCTAATGATATTTTTTGTTATATTGGGCACTAAAATGGCCCTTAGAAGTTAGAAACTTAACGTAGATAGGTTCACTTATCATGGGTCCTGCGTTCCACTAAAAAATTATCTAAATTATCTAAAACTCTTTATATTGTGGACATGAGGTTCCGATATATAATGATGCAAATTCTCTCACTTAACTATATTTACTTAACATGTTAAGTTAGAAATCATGAGTTCGAAGTTATCCAGACGATTTAATGTTGCATGCAATTCTTGTATTGTTATTTTGGGACCACGTGCTCTCTTATCCTTTCTGGATTAGTCAATAACTTTCGAATATCAAGTTAAAAAAAGATTATTGATTACATTTTCTCTTGGCATTTGTTTAAATTATAAGTTTATCTCTATATATTTTATAAATTATAAATTATATTATTATCGGTTATATATTCATAATTGATTAATCTTTATTACTAATTCAATATCGAAAATTATAAAATAAAAAACACTAATTTTGGAATAAGGATTTTAAAATATTTGTAAAATTATATCTCGTACACTTAATTCTTATTTATTATTATTATATTAATACCACAATACCCTTCTTAAAATATTTTTTATCAATCTAATTTTCAAAATAAAAAATATTATTGTCTTAATTCATATTATCCCCCTATCCCACTTACAATTGGATCTTTGGGAAACAAATGGAAAGCTCTAGCCGAATTATGAATTCAGAATTATTTTCAATTACTATGATAGGATAAGCAATTGGCTTATTTTACAATTGAAAGGTCCAAATTTTCTAGTCTCCTTTTCAATTATTATTAGAGAGGTACGGTACTTCTTATATCAGATCCAAACTCGACTTTTCAAGATCTCGGATAGGTTTGGGTATATCTGTATCCGTATGTCATTTTTTTCTTGTTAAACAAAAATATAAACAATGTATTAATCCTAAAATAAAAATTATAATACGATTAACATAATTTCTTTTCAACAAATACAATCATTAACATCTCCAATTTAAATGATTAAAAGTTCAAGTACACACAAATAAGATAAATGTATAAATTATGTATTAGTAAAAAATATATATAAAATAATATACTATATATTATTTTATTATAATAAATATACAGGTAAACAGATTTAGATATTATCATACTCTGTCCAGTTTACAGCCCTGCTTATCACTAGCATTCTTCAAATGCTTAACAAATTCATTGATAGCATTATCACTACTTCCTCCTTCTTCACCAAATGCTTCTTTTGCCAATTCCTTCCATTTATTAGCATTTATCCTAATCTCTTCACTTCTTTCACCTTCCATAACCTCCTTGAGACAAAAAAATACCTCTTCATTTCTCACAATCCCAAACTCATCCTCCTTTGCTCTAACTCCAACCTTCCAAACCTCTTCAATAAATTTTGCATTAGTCATTTGATCAGCCCATTGTGGCATTCCAACCATTGGCACTCCAAGACTCAACCCTTCCAGTGTAGAATTCCATCCACAATGTGTCACGAAACAACCGATAGCTTCATGAGCTAACATTTCCAGCTGATTACACCATGAAATCACCAGACCTTGTCTGCGTGTTGATTCTATAAAACCATCAGGAAGTTTTCGCCGTCCAGATTCTCTTATAACCCAAAGGAAAGAGAGATTACTTGCTTTAAGTGCTAATGCTATTTCTTCTACTTGTTTTTGTGTTAAATTTACCATGCTTCCAAATGAAATGTAAACCACTGATTTTTGTGACTTAGTTTTAAGCCATTCTAAGCACTCATCACTTAGTGGCTTCCATAGACTAGCTCCGTATCCTTTGTCTCCTTCAATTCTGCCATCCAAGTATGCCGATGGCACCATTGGTCCAACTAGCTTTGCCGGCCAAAACTCCGATACACTTTTTGCCATCTAAAAAAGAGTTATAATTGTAAATATCCATCAATTACTTAATTTGAAAACGAAATAGAAATGAATAAACAAAAATTTAATATACATAGAAAGTAGAAAATTAAAAGTCATTGAATTGACAAATGATTCGACCAAATTTATTATTTCTCCAATTAATATACTAAAAATTAATTAAATTGTCTTAATTGAAGAATAAATCTACTAAATTATTTTTATTTGGGACTAAGAATTTATTTATATTGGATTTAATTATTTATTTGAATTTGTATGTTTCCAATAATAATAATAATAAATAAGATAATAGTTCTTATATTTTTTCCATTGAAATTAGTCCAAACTACAATTTTATCCCTCTAGTTTGTATAAATAATCAATACATTTTTGTTGTTTAAGTTTTCATAATTTATTAGTTTCATATACTAACTTCAATAAAAAAAATTATCATAAAAATTATGCAGTAAAAAATTTAAATTTTTTTTAAAATATCATTTTGCAAGTTACTTCTTAAAACTTTTTGAAAGTAAATGTTCAAACTGAAAAATGAAAACAAGGATTAAGAACAAATTAAAGACTAAAAAAATAATTTAGTAACCGATATTGCAAATTTCACAATTTTGACCCTTACCTCTCCCTCCAACTCTTCAAAAGTGTTGGAGAATATCCAGTCAGCCTTATCCAAATTAAAAAACTGCCGCATTTTCATAGCCAAATAAGCAGGGTAACTTTCCGGTGCCTTGATAAACGACGGCAAATCTCGGGAATTCAATGGAGGCAAACCAGGCAAAATCAACGGCGTCGTATCATCATCAATTCTCACCGGCAAATCAATCATCCGACGATGTATCCGACAGAAAACGGAACAAACCGCCGCGGAATTAGTAAAAAACGAAGCTCCAAAAACTCCATGTTTCTTCGCCACATCAAGCGCCCATGGCAGAAACGAATCGTAAACGACGCAGGTAATCGGAAAATCCGAATTCTCATATTTTTTAATCAGATCCGATAATGTTTTCGATCCGTTTTCCTCGAATGATTCGAGATAAATATTCTCTCTTTGGGCGTGAATTGAAGCTCCGTCGTCGAATCCGTCTGAAATCGGTTCGACCCGAATGTTGGGCGCTTGAATTGAGTTCACGGTGTAACGCGTGGTGGCTATTGTGGATTTAATGCCTTTTGAAGCTAAGCGTTTGGCGAATTGGAGAAGTGGATTAATGTGGCCTTGGCTTGGGTATGGTAGTACTACTACATGAGCTTCTGCATTTGTTGATTTTCCCATTTTCTTGGAGGTTCTGTTTTTTATGGGCTAATTTGGTTTTGGGAGATTGAAAGAAAGGTTCCCAATTTATAGAGCAAATTCAAGAAGGTCTAGAAGTTACACTCATCATCTCACAATTCCAAAAGGCTAATTTTCAGTTTGGAGACCCGTTGAATCTCTTATTTATATTTTTTATCCCGACGTTAGAAGTATTTCGTGTTTCAATATCAAAAGACTTAACCTCGAAATATTAATCATATGATTCCACACTTGTAAGTTCAGATACTTACGGAAAAATCACTAATATTGTAAAAATTGAAAATTTTATATTATTATTGGCAAATTTTAACTAACTATAAAATCAAGTAAATTAAATTTTCGTGTATAACATTTTGTATAACAAACTCTAATATATATTTCTTTTTATAATAGTTTTCTATTGTAAAATTTATTTTTATTCAATAAATTTTATTAATAAAATATATAAATTAAAAATACTATATATAGAGAGAGAGAGAGAGACTGTTATGTTACATATGAATGATAGCTCATGAGGCAGATTGATCATTCCTATACTATTGGACATGGTTGGCCTTTTTATTAATTTTTGCATACGTAAGAGGACTTATGCAATATCTGATGTAAGCAAGATGATGTCATGCCATGTAATGGGAAAGTACTGGTGTCTCGTTGTCAGCAAAAAAACGTGGCCGAGAAAAAATGCAATTCAAGTCGATATGGCGGTACGTAACGAAAGATGTGAGATTTGGAGCTAATTTTTAAATTTTGTGTTTTTCTTTAAATTTTTTAAAAGTAAATCTTTTTATATAATTTATGAAAATAATGTATTATTACTAGTAGTTGATAAAACAATTTTCAATACGTTCTTTTACAAAAATGTAAAATTCAACCTTTTTTAAATTTTTATACAAATAATACGGAGGGAAAAGATTTATTCTGAAGGTTCATAGCGAAAAAAAATTAATGAACACGAAAATCAGAACATAGAAGGGTAAAAAGTATATTGGTAGCTCTTCTTAACCTATTGAAAAAGAATTTATCAATATTAAAAATAATGCATATATATAATCTTGAATAGTAAAAGCTACCAATATTTCTATTTTGTATTTAATAAGGTTATTGAAAATAATGCATATATATATATATAATATTTTCATTCAAGGGAATGTTTAACATGTGTTGCTCTTGTGGGTGTGCACACATCAATATAAATAAAACATATCATATATGAATAAAACATACCATATATGATAGTCAAATCATATAAAAATCTAAAAATGCAATAAAAATAGCTGAATTCTAAGAAAACTTATATCTTAAATTGAAAAGTTAATTCATATTAATATATGTTTGAGCACGCATTAGACAAACTCTTTCATTCATGTCAATTTTGTAAGATAATTTTGTGGGCACGCACCAACTTTTTTTTTCCAATACAAGAAATTTTATTTATCTAAATATATAACTTAAACAAAATCTCTCCTCATTATAAAATCTTTTGCATACGTAACTCCCCAAATTAAGCATAACTTAAATCACCAAATTGTTGTCATCAATAATAGAGAGGACAATGACTTTTTCTTTTTTTTTTTAAAGGAGAGGACAATGACTTTTAACATATATATATGAGATGTATCATCTTTGATGAGATGGGACGAGAGGAGATAGAAAAGGCACATGCTTTTTTCTATTCTCATCCAAACACAATGGAAAATAAAAAAAGTATGAATAATTTACCTATGAAATAGCAAAAATAATTTATCCTTAATTAATTGGAGGCAAAATGATAAAAATATTAATTTTGAATATAAAAAATATATTTTTATATTAGGAAGGGATTTGAAAATTTGGTGCCCCTTCTACCCTCTCTGCCAGGCCAAGCACTGAGCCTCCGACATCTCAAAGATTTCTTTCCCAAATAAATATGGAATTAAAACTAAAATATTTTTAAAATAAATAAAATAGTTATAGGACATTTTTTTGTTAATTACTCACATTTGTTACTTTTCCATTTTCATGTTTCCAAAAAAGAAAAACTTTTCCTTTTATAGGATGAGGAACAAAGCTACAACTGAAAAAAAAAAAAAAAACTCTCACGGCCCATAAAAGCTGGAAAAGGTCCAAAGCTAAAAAAATTACTAATGGGCTTTGATGGAGCCCAAACAGGCGAATAGAAGTACTATTATTCTTTGGGCTGCCTTCTTCTTTTGCACAAATATTTTTTTTTAAATAATTTTACGAGTTATTATATATATGAGACAAGATTAATATTTATAAGAAAAACATATATATTTCTGATAAAAAAAATAAAAGATGAACTCTTTATAAGAAAATATAACAACCGATTTCATACTTTAAACAAAAGACGGAAAAAACAAAATACAAGGAAAATTTTAATTTATTTCAAAGAAAAGTAGGAAACGCAAAATACATATATCCGATACTAAACTTCATCATTCACTGCATTTTAACATTTTTATTAAGGGCATTTGGTCTTGTTTCCATGAGTGGTCATATCGGTATAACATTTTCCACAGAATTCTCTATTCCCTGCAGTGCCTGGTGGCACACATTTGCACCTATAACAGCATGTTCCACAAGCTCTTGTGCACACATTTGGCCTTGAATGGAGACTGCACCTCACCTTGCATAGTCCTTCACAATCTACACGCAACACCAACAATTTATATAAATTTTTACTTTTTTAAAAAATATTACAAGAATGAAATTAAACCAAAAAAATAAGAGTAATTTACGAAAATAATTTTATCTTTTGTTTCAATAGTTCTAATCTTATATTTCAATAAATACTAGTACTATGAAAGCTGAAAGATTATGTTGTATAAAGAATATAATCACTTTAAAAACAGTATTGTGATAGATTATGATTGTCAAAAAAAATATTTCGAAACTAAATTATAATAAATTAACTAGTGTTGAGAGATTATTTTTAAATTGTTCAAAGGAAAATGTCTCTAAAACCTAAAAAAAATACATATTTAGAAAAGACTTTTAAAGATGTTAGGTACCACAATTATTAGTAAACTCGAAAATACGATTTATGAGTTTAATAATACCTTATTGAGTTCATTACTTTAAATACTTAAGTCCGTAATTATATATACTTTAAATACCCTATAGATTGGGGGTTACTTATATAAAACTCCTCCATCATACATATAAATAAGGAAATTTGTGTATAAAATACTTACCCATGAAAGGTAGAAGTCTTCTATTAGCTCCTTTCACTACCTAAAAAAAAAGCAAAGAAATTAATATTATGTACTAAATAGAAAAAGAAAAATGGAAAAGTGAAATGATTTTACCAGTGGTTTATGATCCTGAGTCTCAAGATTCTCAACATCAGATGACACCTACAACACACACAGATACATATATATATAATTAATTATCAATTTTGATATTATTATTGAGCTAATAATTAATTATAAATTAGAAGCCATAGTAAAGAGAATGATGAGTCGGGTCGGGTTGAATTAATTGTACCTGAATGATACAGACAAGTAGAAAGGCGAGGAGGAAGATGAGAAGAATCCGTGAAGAAGACATTATGAATTTGTCTTCAAGGTATTGTGTATGTGTATTAGCTAGAGATGGTGGAAGTAGGGTTTAGGGACTTGGATACTTACATGGGTTTCTTAAGGGGTGCCCCTCATTTATAGTTCCCTTTCAAAGGGTAAACAAGTAAAATATGCAAATATCCCTCCATTTTTAAATAGTTTTAGTTTTTTTTTTAAATAATTTTATTGAAAATGAATTGTTTCTCCGAATTAAGTGAAGGAGCTCAAAAGTGTACTTCTGAAAAAGATCTAATTTAGTAGCTAAGGATAAAGGGATTAAGGGAATTTTTTTTGTAAGAACTCTCAATTATTTCGTTATTATCAAATCTAATAATAAGTAACTTGATAAATAACAGTTCAATTTATATTAAGAAAAGTTGAATTTTAATCTTGAGTTAAGCTTTATTCGAGCTAGACAATAATACTCATTCAAAGAAAGCACATAATTTAAATAATTTACTCCTCCATCTCTTTGGAAAGGAAAAGAAAATAATTAAGATTATCTAATCTATCTTTTAATATATTAGTTAATATAAAAAATTTTTGTTCAATGTAAGTTATCATAATTATTAAGTTATTATAATTAATATTCTTCACTTATATATTTTATCGTAAAGACAAGAAATTTGGGTTCCGATGATTAGAATTTGGGGATGAGTGGGAAAGAAACAGGGAAGATGTGGATCTGTCAAGTTTGCTGGTTATTGGGGGTAAGTGGACTCAAAGCCCAATGCATTTCCCTGAATTTTAGTCTTTTTTTTTATTTATTATAATATAATGGACAAAAATCATTTATTCTTTATTGATTCTTCTTCATGGCCTCAACTCAAATTACTGAAGATATTGCACATCTCCTGCCCATTATTCTTGTTTCTACTTCTTTTTCCACTATTCTTTTTTCATTATAGGATCAATCTAGTTTTATATTGGTTTTTGTTTTGATTTTTCTTTAGTTTCATAAAAATTAATGAACTTTTTTCTTCTAATTTGTTAAGTAAGAGATTTTAAATTTAAATAATTATCTTTAATTTTTATATTGCAGTTAACTTTATACTTTATAAATTTTTAAACTTTAAATTTTAAAAAATAAACTTTTTATACTAATGACTGAAGAAAATATTAAAAGAAATATATTAAAGAATCTTGAATGATTATATACATTTTAAAAAATTTTAAAATTAAATTCTATCAAAATAGATGGTGGGAAGGAAGAATACAAAAAAGAGTGGGAGTGGGATTGTGTGCTCCTTACTCTAAGGTCAGTCTCAAAGTCAGTGACAGTGCCCTTTATTATTATCTATACTATACTTAGGTGCTCTCAACTCAAGTAAGGAGGAAACTCCATTGCTGGCTGCCTGCTCTCTCTCTCTCTCTCTCTCTCTCTCTCTCTCTCTCTCTCTCTCTCTCTCTCTCTCTCATTTCAAGCTAGCTGGTGCTGGACTTGGAGCTAATAATTTACACACAAAGACAAACTTTTTGTTTCTCTTTTTTATCTGAGAGATAGATTCATTCATCTCTATCCTTTGCTTTGCTGACAACTTCATTACAGCTAGCCAGCCACAAAACATCGGTTTCAGAGATTTTGAGCTGTTATTTCCACCTTTTCTGATCTTTTTTTTTTTACATTTTATTTTTAAAATGATGAAATAAGTGTAAAATAATCATTTTTTATTTTAAAATATTTATTTTAACATAATAGTTAAAATATTAACTATTAATATTTTAAAATGAATGTCTTTTTAACAAAAATAAATTTGTTTCATAATAATTATAATTCTGAACAAACATATTTATTTATATTCTTTTTAATTTTATTTTTCTCTCCCCTATTTATTTCTCTCATATTTCTTCTTTTATATTTCCCTTCTATATCTATGAGGGATATATTAATAAAATATTTCCTTAATTTCAAAATCCTTAATTCATGAAGTTTATTTTGAAACGGACAGATTCATGAATAATTCATTTTGTTAAACATATGAATTGCACTTTTAAATTTGTAAAACAAATATTTCCTCTATGTTTTTACTTGTGCTCCATCAAATTTTGTGTTTTTTTACTCACACATTATGAAAACAATACAATTTTGAACAAATTTATTCTCATTAAACTCTTCCATTAAAAATAAATTTATACCTTTTTTGAAATAGCCAACAAAAAGGCAATCTGATAACAAAACATCTCTCCCTTAAATAACAAAGTCTTGAATACGAGTAACTTTTAGAACAAACTTATGCCGAATTTTCAACTTTATATTGTAGTTGGCTTTGTCTAAAAAAAAAAAAAAAAAAAACAACCGGAAGGAGCATAATAACATACTTGGCCTCGACTCCAATTCCAAAGTCCAAAGAAAGAACATTGATTTGCAGTACACAGCTTAAACGTAAAATTGTCATCTACACAAATGAAATGGCCAGTCAATTCATAATCAAGCTATTGGCGCCCATAAAAAGGATTGTAGAGAAAAAAAAACTCAACAATCTCTTTCTTGACAACCTTAAACCTAAACAAAATACTGTCAAAGGATTGTGTTCAAGTCCTGCAGACAGCAAAATCTAAGAATTTTTAAGCTGGAAAAGTGACCATATTTCTGTACTCTACAAAGTTAAAGTGTCTCTCTTGATGCCAAAATTTCCCATCTTCTCCCAAGTTCAATGCCTCTTTAAGTTCAATTACCATGTAAGGGAAGATGGGATGGATTTCTTTACTCATGATTCGTAGAAAGAATGATCCGCGAGTTGAATAGCTTCCGTTTCTCCCTGGTATTAACAACAACTAGGTATATATACATCTTCATTTCTTTGATGTTGATTAAAAGAAGATGGCAACTTCCTTCTCGTTCATCTCAAAAACGTGATCACTTGCATCAGTTAGCGCAGTCTGCACGATTTTCATTAAGAATATTCAAAGGATGCAGAAGAATGAAGAACGAGAAGGGGTAAAAAGTCGAGCAAATTTTACCTGTCCTAGTTTTGTAAGGAAGTTGTTGGCAAGATTTAATGATGTGAGCCTTACATCTTCATTCGCTTTGAGTGCTCGAGCAAGGGCAAATGCGCCTTCATCCTGTATGCACAAGATTGAAATTATATAGTGTAGAGAAGTATTTCGATATGTAAGAATATTCCAAGGAGGAAAATTTCATACTCTGATTTCATTGAATCCCAAATTGAGTGATGTCAAAGATTCATTAACAACCTTTAAACTTTGAGCCAGGCAAATGACACCCTACAAAAGACATCAGCAAAAATAAACAACTTTCTATTAGCTTTCTCAATAAATATGCCTACTAGAATTAAGGCAAAAATAATCATCATCAAGTTAAGAAGAAACCTCGTCTCTAAGTCCATTGGCTCGCAGATCCAGACTCGATATTGTGCTGTTGTACTTTAACATATCAGCAATATACTCGGCACCTTTTGCTCCGATCTGTAAGAAACTAATACATCATTAAGAGCTCATTTAGGAAAAACATGTAGGAGTAACAATGTAGTCTGCCATGCATTACCTGACACCAGCCAAGCATGAGGTCTTTTATATTTCCATGAAATTTGAGAACCTCAGCTAATGCCTTTGCTCCCTCCGGTCCAAACGGATTATAGCCAATTTCCAACTGTTTTGAGAGAGAGAGATGTGAGAATTGAACTCCTGTTAATTGGATTTATTGGAGGAAGGGGAAATTATGGATAGGTGACTCACCGATGTAATGACAGAATTATCTTTCAAAACTTGTGCTATATCACTGACCCCCTTTGCATGGATGTCATTGCCTCCCTGTAAATGTCTCCGACACATTAGTCATTAGCCTAGAAAAGGTTTCTCATCTACATGAACATCTTAAACTGCAATTCTGCTTCGAATAAAACTAGGCAGAAGAAACAGTATGCTTACCAAATCTAAGCGTGTTACAGAGCGGTTTTGCTTCAAAGCCTCTGCTATTCTCTCAGCTCCCTAATACATTATAAAATGGAAGCTGGTCAATTCTCACTGATTCAAATTCCTACTGAAGAAGATAATGTCACAACGTACAGCACATTACACAAATGCACTCTTCAGTATGATCTTTTTAGTTAACTTGTACGCTTTTATGCTTACACACTGAACTGACCCCTGTCATTTGTTGCTTTCTGTTCCAATGCTCTACAGAATAAACTTTCAGGGAGTACCAATTACCTCATCTCCAATATCATTCATGTAAAGGTTTATCCATCTAAGGCTCTTGCTTCTCTTGATATACTCAGCAACATGAAAAACACCTCTTGCACTGATTGAATTGTTGCCAATATCTAGAGATGCAAGTTTCCCTGGAACACAATTATGGTGTCAGATTGACTAGAAGCAAGAGATTGTTGAGTTTAGAAGGAAAAAGAACTTGCTTAAAATAGAACCTTTGTGTGCAGATAAACCAGTTATCAGAGCTCGAACTCCTTCATCACCTATGGAGTTTCCATGCAGAAAAAGTTCCTGAGCACATATGAAGCTATAGATGTTAGCATTAAACAGGGAACCATAAGTAACAAAACAATAAATTTCAGATTCTAAAAGATACATGTAGCTACATGAATACATTTTCATTTGATATAGGAGACTGAAAGATTGCATAGCCATGCTTTTTAAATTGAGACAATGAACGCTTGCAGTATATCGAGGTACCATATTTGTTATCACAGAACATGATATTAGAAAGATACATCTAAATGCCAGGTACAAAATACCATAGGTTTCGTACAAATAAAAAAAAAAAACAATAAGCAAAATTCTTTCTTAAAGCAACTATGTCACAGTCTCACAGATATGGTGACACTAGGAAACCTGTTTGCTTTATATTTTCGTTTTAGTATGATCATGGATCTGCCTACTTAAGGGAACTGAGAGAACATACAATACATGTACTTAAACTGTTGACAGGAAAAATAATGCAACTGCAGGAAAAGACACAAAATTGAATAGCTCTGCTGACACAGTCCATCCATGGAAACTGACACAACATAACTCATGTAATTAGTTAACCAATTCCCATTATTTTCAGTGCGTTAGTGGATCCAACTCGAGTTGCCTTTCAGGGGCAACACATAGCATGAAACAGATATAAGATGCTACTACTTTAATCCCAAAAAGAATTACTAAACAAGAAAAGGATAGTGAGAGTAAATTGGACATGTACCCTCACAGATTTGTTCCCCTCTAAACCTTTTCCAAGAGCAGCAGCCCCCAAAGCACCACCATAGTTGCCACTTGAATACGAATAACACCATAAGAAAACTTTCTGAATAAAAGTAAGCTAGCAATATGCTAAAGGCAGTAAATTTATTTCACAACACAAATTTATCAAGCCAGACTGTCACAAAAAATGTTTTGAGACACGTCTTCACATCTTGTTACACTTAACAGAGGACAGGACCAGCAGTAAACATAAAGTGCAGAGAAAGAAGGGGAAAGAAAGAAAAAAGATCCCAGATGGAAATTTTCACTTACTTTAGATAAAGGGTTTGAATAGTGTTATTCTCAAGAAGTGCTTCAGCAAGCCCCGAGAATCCCTACCTCCATTTCAAGAATACACAACAGCAGACATAGTTAGCAAACTAGGATTATTTTATTAAACCTGTCAAAATGGAACCAAATAGTTGATTTAACTCCATACAGAATAGTCAACCAAATTGTTGTTGAGTTCAAGAACGCGCAAGGTTGAATTTTTCTTTAACATCTCACCAATAGCCTTTGCTCCCTGCAAAGTCAAGTGACCTTTTACTTCAGCAAACTAACTCATATTTCTTTTTAGATATTCATATACAAAATACTACTTCAAGACTAAGGAAAGGAAACCTCATCGCCCAATCCAGTGCTGTTCAACTGTAGCTTCTGAATACCAACATTCTCCACCAAGATATCACATAGAATCTGAAAACAAGAAGATTCAATGTTGTAAATAAAACAAACTCTGGAGATAATAATCACCTACAAAACCAGACGAACCCAAGTGAGCATTGCTTTTTCAGGCAGTGCAAATAACCGTTCTTCGACTCAATAAATATGTTTACTTGCCTGAAATTCTCTAAGAGATCAATGAAAATTAATAGTATAATAAAGCTTGTAGATATCAAATGCCTTCCTATAAGAGAACTGCTTTCCTTAGCAGTGGAAATCAAACCTAAAATGCTACAAAACGTTCCTGCATAGCAATAATAATCCTTCTATACCTTACAGGATACCTAAAACTTCAGGAGAAACAAAAATCAATCCTTGTTTCTTATGGATGTCCAAACATCAGTTTTTACCTTAGCTCCTTCATCTCCAATATCATTTCCTGACAGGTTCAGCGTCTTTAGGGCCACATTTGATTGCAAAATTCCGTCAAAAGCTTTTAATCCTTCGGGAGTTATTCCATTAGCAGTAAAATCCACCTCCTCTGCAGTCTGAAAGATGAGACAAAAAATTAATGATCGTCAAACTAAAATTGCACAGCTGCATATTTCACCAAAATTGGGTTGTTTTCGTATTGTCTGAATTTTATTTCACTCGTCTTCTATAGAATATACACGCATAACTTGGTAGGTTTCCGTACGAAGGCTCAATCCAATTATTTTACCTGATTGTATGCTAAGCTCTCCGCAAGGAAAAAAAGCCCTTCGTCTCCAAAATTACAGCCTGCCAATTCCTTCTCAAGGAGTCAAAGCTATATTTTGAGACAAGTTATATGTTTATATAGAAGGTATAGCATCACAAAGCTAACTAGCTTTTTGGTCTAAGATGAAAAGTTCATAGTCCAAACCAAATAGAGATCATAAATAATTTAGCATATCTAGTTCATAACAATGCTCATATAATTGAATATAGGAATAAAATTTCTTCATCGGTGCATTCACTCAATTGCATTTTACGACATATCCTACAAGTTTAATACAGAATTGGACAATATAGTACCAGCAGTACCATATACAGCAGTGACACATCCAATATTCCAACTTGCTTCTGCATTACCTGACATGTCGACACTTCTGAATGATCGAAGTTCTCTCGCAAAATCATTAAGCTTCTGTCTGGACTCTCTTTCTACCTTCGCACCAAAGGCAGATAACAAATTGGTCCCAGGAGCAAAGGACCATTTTACTCCTTGAGTAGATTTACTTTCCTCAGATGAGGACTTTGCTGGTTTCGGCACAAGCATTTTCTCTACCATTTTCCATAAAACTGTCAACTGAAAACATAGATTAGTAAATGATTGAGAATCTTCCATTTCCTTGCAAATAAACGATGCTCACACTACTTCAATTTTTGCATAGGAGATATCATATAGGCATCAACATGCAAATCAAAGTGTAACGAATTAAGGGGAGAAATAGAAAAAATAACCTGACGCACCCCTTTCTGGCCAGAGGAAATGAGATAACAACAAATTAAAGAGAAAAGAATAGGTATATGCATAACAATTTGAAAAAAGAAGACAGGACGAAGTAAAAACATGCAACCCTGAGTGCATGGAGTACGACCATAGGGCCGTCGTGTGTAGGGAAACAAATATGCAGAACTTCTATCAGACGGAGATCATACTAGTTTTACCTTTGGTATTACCAATGAAAATAAAAAAGGAAAGGAAAAAAATATGATTAATGATAGCTTCATATACCAAGTGACGGAATATGATGATTACTACGTCCACAACACATCCTAATATCCTGGACCAAATCCTGGCACATATCACAGGAAATAGAACAAGAAATATAACATTTCACATTCATTACGAATTCGAGAAACTCGTGCATGGAGACTTAGTGATAGAATCCAAAGCCAACTAGTCCCTCCCATCACTAATAACAGTCACATACACAGCTATATAATAATATGCACCAGCTAGTTTCAGTAACATTGCAATACATATCTACATTCTTAATTAGCATTCATCAATCCTTTAATAAAATGAATCAAAAGCAAACACTGCTCAATTCAATTTTTTTTTTTTTTAAAAAAGAAAATTGCAAACCAACAAAGAATCATCACAACAGAAACAAATAAACAGAAGGAGAAAAGGCATACCGAATGTGACAACAACAAATGCACCAGCAGGAAAAATGAAAGAAGCAATTTCTTTAACTGGCGCAGCTGGTCCCTGTGCTTGAGATTCTTGATAAACTCTCCTAGAATTCGAAGCCGACCTCCTTCTGACTCCACCGCTAGATGAAGAAGAATCAGCATATGCAGTAATCTTCAATTTTCTCAATCGCAAGCATCTCCTCTTTGTTAATTTTGCACGAAGCGGAATCAATGGAAACAGTCCACCAAATCTACAAAACGAGCTAGAAAATTCATGCAATCGTGTTGATTCATTTCTCTTTTGCTCCCCGTAGTTTATCTGCAAAACTCATTAAAAAAAAAAAAAAAAGCTTTTTTAGAAGCAGAAATATTACATACAGCCATGGCTGAGCACGAGAGAAGAGAAGTAATACTAGGACTACCTTGAGATGAGAACATAGAGAAAGTGCAGAAGTAGAGGCCATATACAATGGGGGAGGAGGAGGACGTCAGCAGGGGAGAGGATAGAGAAGAACGGCGAGGAGGAGATACAGTTCAGAAATGGCTCAACTCAACGGGGAAGGGGAAGACTCTCTAGAATTTTGTGATTTTTGGGGGTAATTTGGATTTTCTATATGGGCTATGGATCATTTGGGCTGTCTGGATCCAAGAAAAGAAAATCTGTCTTAGTCCAATATAAGAGTAAGACAACAAGATTGGACTTGAATACTGATGGACTTTTAAGCCCAAGAACTCATTGGATTGATGAGTTGTCCATTATTTAAGAATACACAATCCGAACAATTATTCGTAGAGTCCAACTCTTATTCGAAAGTTAGAACCTATCTCTAACTCTAAGTGTTTCACAATATCAGAAAAATAATTCAAACATTCGACCTTTTAAATATTCGAAGAACTTAGCCGGTCGAGGGGATCCCCTCACGCATGCCAGACGGGGTAAAAAATCTTCACGAGCTCCTCACGCATGCCCCTATTTAAAAAAAAGTTAACACGTCATTTGTTTTTTTTTTAAGATTCGACAATATTCCTTTTGTAAATATTTATGATAAATTTTTTATTTAAGTTATATATTTTTTAGTGATTAAAGATTATCTTTGATTTGATAATTTATTAATAAAATAATATAAAAAATTAAAGAGGTTGTAAACCGAAAATTGGCCGACTCTTGAATTAGATGAAGGTGTAAGCACGACTTTGTTGTGTATTAGAAATATCCACCAAAGTCAGACTTTGAATAATTCACGATTTTAGCCAACTCATTTATGGAATGAGTCCAAGCTAATATTATACTCCTTCCAAATTTAAATAATATTCATTTTCTTTCCTTATTTCACATCAAATAAATAAATAAACATTTAATTCAACAACAAACTATAATCAAGGAAATATTTTTCTTTACTATTGTTTTCATTTTATTCTTTCTTTTGTACAAAGAATTTAATGGTCTTTTTTTAAGTAGTTGATTTGGTCTCAATAATTAGCATGAAAATGGCAGCTCTTCAACCAGAATTATGTCTGACAACGGTGGTAACTCGATGTTAAGACTCTCCTCTCTTAGGTATTTTCACTTGATATCTATGTAAAAAAGAAGTTTTAAATTTGAATTATTTTGGACGCGACTTTATATCTTTATATCGAATTTGCTTCAATTCGATATTCTCTAGTTAAAATAATATTTTAACTATCTCACTTATATATCTTGCGATAAAAATGGTGGACGATAAACCTTAACCTTATATATAGAAATTGAGTTAAACTGAGGTCAACTCAAGAATAGTTCCAAACTCAAGAATGGTTCCAAAGTAGTAGTACAATCTCAAAAATAGTACGGTAATGGCAAGGAAAACAAGTACCTCAAAGCCAAGACAAACTAGTATATAAACCTCAAAAACTTGTAAAAATTTCCAGGGAATTCAGCAGCAACCACTTCTCTACTACAGACTCCAAAAGAATGGTTTCCAGTTTCTCCTCCGCCGCCACGGTTGCCGGATTTCTGGCCATATTGGTGGCCGCTGCCATGGTTTCAGCTCATGAGGGACATGATCACAGCCACATGTCTCCATCTCCTGCACCTTCAACTTCAACATCTTCACCCAATGGTGCAGTCAATTCTTTCCCTTCAGCAGTGATGGTTTTCTCTGCTTTGGCTGCTTCTTTTGCTGTAATGATCAAAGGAAGGATTTGAAATCCTTTTCTCTATCTCTCTCTCTCTCTCTATATATATATATATATATATATAAACTATGGAATGGTTTTCCTTTCCTTCCTGCTGCTGTTTCCTTTGTATCTTTTGATCCTTGATTGTTACTCTTGTTTGATCATTATCATTGTATCCTTTTTCATTACATATATTCAGATGATCTTGTAATAATATGGTCTTTTGTAATGATCCGGTTTTCCACTTTCGTTTAGTATATTTTGATTAAACAGATAAAGTTGAAAGAAGAATTCTCTAAAAAAAAAAACTTGATTTTCCCTTCATATATATTATGAAGGGAACGATTCAGATCATGCAAGGATGTAATGGACAGAAACCCGAGTGGCATATGTATTTGGACAAAGTTTCAGAACGAAAGTCAATGAAAATTTCTCACTTTGAAACTCCTCACGTTTCCACAAACCATTCAACTTCTAAGAAATTTAAGCCAGAAATCTCAAAATCAAACTCTATATAAAGCGATATCCAAAGTATAGCATCAAGAAGTGCAAGTATAGATCCTTGGAATACTTGATTAAGAAAAGAAATTTACATTTTAGCTGTACAAGAATGACAACGAAGTAGACAGAATTCTTGCTAGGCCTCTATGCTTTGCTTTTGATGTTTTTCTGAAGTCCTTTCTAAAGCCATTCTTCATTTCCCACATCTTCATGGTATGCCGTCATGATCCTATTATCTAAGATGACCATCATGTCTAAGAATATGGGTACGATCATACCATCACTAATGTACCGGATCCCATCAGATTTGAAATCATGTCTAAGAATATGCATAGCAAGTGTTGGATGTACTATGGAGATATGAATATGCAAATGTGGCGTATATTGCTGCCCCGTTGGGAAATATGTCTTCATCAATGGTGTAATATGGACTGTGGGGAGGATAAATGGATCCAACATTCTCATTTCTTAATCCTAGGAGGAGGAAGGAACCAGGTACCTTTTCCAAGTAAAATGCAAAATCTTCACTTCCCATGAAGGTAGGAGCTAATTTCATGTTTTCTTCCCCTAGTATGAGACTGGAGACTTTTCTTACATGTTCATATATTTTATCATCGTTTACTGTAGGAGGTACCGTTGGATGCTCTTTTCCATCAAAGTCAATCTCTGCTAAGCACCGATGAACTGCTGCTTGCCCTTTTATAACCTGCCATGAGAAGAAAGTGATTAGTTCAAAAGGGAAGAATATATCAGCTAACTATCTGTAATCCATCATTTTCTTGACTGTGGATTCTTATGTAAATTTTCGCCCCTCAAAGTTAAAGGTTTGGCTCATCTATCTCCAACGGGTGGGCGTTGGGGGAAGAAAAGAACACAACATGAGAGATATATTGCTGTACTGATTCATGCCACAAGAATATGTTTTAGTTACCTCCTCAATTCGTTTTCTAAGAGCATAGAAGCTCTTCCTGCTGAACGCCCTATATGTACCAGCAATCATAGCAGAGTCTGGAATAACATTGTAAGCTGTTCCAGCTTGGACCATAGCAACAGAAACCACCTGAAATTTTCAACTCATGTGAGCTAATCAAGTAAGGAACTTACATTGACTATTGAACACCACAAAACAACTCGTAAGCTAAAAGAGATATACTATGGATCTTTCTAAGACAGAAGATACCTGTGAATCTAAAGGGTCAGTTTCTCTTGAGACGATGTTCTGCAAGCTGATGATGGAAGTTGAAGAGGCCAAAATGGGATCAATTGTTTCTTGTGGGGCAGCTGCATGACCCCCCTTTCCCTTGATTACTGCTTTGAAGCTCCCACATCCTGCTAGAAACTCTCCTGGCCTTGATGCAGCAACACCACTAGCATATTTATGAACTATATGTAGTCCAAAGATGGCACTAATGTTCTCAAGAACCCCTTCTTTTATCATATCTTTTGCACCTTCACCTCGTTCTTCAGCTGGTTGAAATATCAGAACAACAGTCCCCTGCATCAATAGCTACAGAATTTAGACATTTGGTAACTTGGAAATCACACTGGGACGCATGGACCTGGCAGCACTTACAGCTAACTATCAACCCTCATTGCTATGACAATAATGCTTAGACATATGCTCTTATACCGTTCAAGCTCATTAAAGTTATCAAACATGGGACGGAGTATTACAGTATGTACCCATACCTTCAAGGTCCTTCGGAGGGTATGCAGTATCCTTGCAGCACCAAGAAGCATTGTGACATGAGCATCATGACCACAAGCATGCATTTTGCCGTCTACCCGGCTCTTGTATTCCAATTCTGTCATTTCCTACATGTGGGGTTTGCAAATGCAGTATAAGCAGCTCCCCAGTACCAAATTCACTAACAGAAGATATATGATGTTAGTCAAAATAAACACTATGCCCCTAATCTATATCCTTGTTGCTAACTGTCAATAATGCAATATGCCCATTTTGCTTTTCTAATTCCTACATTTCAATTGGCTAAGCAAGATCAAAGAGGTCCTAGTCACAGCATAAGATTGAGCTGAGTGGACATCCAATTTGAACTGTACTTTTCAAATACTCACAGATTGCATAAAAGGGTCACACACATAAGAGTATTGTCCCAATAGTAGCTTATATATAAGCAAATCCCCAGTCTTAAGGGAAACTAGCGGGTGATTGACATCCAAGAATGGTTCGTATAGATACGGTTGTTTAAAAGAGAAGCTACACTTGTGTGGCAACAGAGTCGCCCTCCATATCAATTGATTACGAATAGATTCTGGCATAAATTTAATTCTGCTTCGTTTCGTATAGATTGATTTACTTACTTCAAATTATTTTGCTATGAATTCATACATAATCGAATATCTCCAAATAGCTTCAAGAAAAGCAAAACCAGTTAATCAATTCTCAAACACAATAATTTCCAGAGAAGAAAATCTCCATTTGCTAACCTGAATAGGCAAAGCATCCATATCAGCCCTAAGAGCAACAAAAGGAGCAGAACCAGTCCCAATGGTGGCTACTACGCCAGTCTCCGCCACCGGCCACCGGTACTTTATCCCAATTAGGTCAAGCTCACGCCTAACTAAAGCACTAGTAGCAATTTCTTCATAAGCAAGTTCTGGGTTCATGTGAATTTCTCTTCTTACCTTCTTCATCCAACTAATCGTCTCTGGATCATTAGCCAAACTAATTACATAGTCCTTAATCGAAGAATTGTAATCAGGTAAAAATGAATTCAGGCTACAATTGGCTGTAGATAGAGTTAACAGGACAAGAAATAGAAGAAATTTCATTTCAGTAATGGTGATTTTGTTGGGCCAAAGGGTATTAACAGAAAAAGATGGGTATTGAGATTTTAATGAACGTTTCTGAAGCTCCCTCCCTCCCTCTCTCGCCGTAATCAGCTAAGAGAGTGAAAGGACCCAGTCTTTGGAGGGAGATAAACAGTCATTTTCATCATTAAATAGTACAGAGGCTATCTACATGGAACATGGAGGAGAAGGGGACAGCAGAGGAATATAAAATGGCAATAAGCTATCCACAGTTGCAGCCTGAATACTTTGACTGGTGAAAACAGTAATCTGTGAAGAGTTTTTTATTTCCAAATTCAATATAAAATTTTTGATGAACTAATAATGAATTGATAGGTGAGAATAATAAGAGAATGACTCTTCCACGTTACGAGCTTTACTTCGGGTCAAAGACAAAAGGGCGATATGAGAATGAAAGGCATACAATTTAGAGAAGGCCGATCTCTGTTATTCACAGAATATTTGTTTATATAGCTGATGACTTACTTGATATATTATTAGGATTTACGTACTTAACAGTAACAATAATTATCTTTTCGATAAGATGAAATGACTGATAAAAAGTCTGTCAAACAGACATTATCGAATAGCGCAAAAAAATCTATCAATAGAAAGGAAAACATGTTAACGACTAAAAATTTTGAGTTTAAATCATCTATTCTTTTCTTATGCATAAAAATTATTATAATACCAATATCATCTCAAATCTCAAATGTAACTTTGTAACCTATATTTTCTTCACCAAATATTGGTTCAATTTTTACAAACATAAAAACAAATTTTAATATCAAACTTTATTTATTACCAAAATCTCAAAATTTCTATCCAAATATAATGATTTGCTTTATTGAAAACTATTATTTGGTAGTTTTTTATTTTGTAAATAATTTTTTTTTTATGAATGTGCAAACTCTATTTATACCAGAACAATAATTACAAATGAGTTGTACAAGGCAAAGTCAAATTTAAATCTTTTTGTATTGTTATATTAATTCTATCGTCATAAAACTAACTTAACTACGCATACAAGCATCTTTCGATATTATTAGTACAAAATAAGGAGGTATGTTTAAATTAAAATTTTAAATTCCCGAATCTGAAATAAATTCCATAAGACTTACAGCTTAAGGAAGCTGTAAGAACAAGGCCGCCAAATGCATAACCACGCCTGCAGAACCTTCACGCCGATGGAGGATATAGCAGCGGCAAAGCTAAGCAAGTAAAACAAAATTCATCCATTTGCCACCATCCTACGATCGGAGGAGGAAGAGCAGTCGGAGAACACCAAAAAGACAGCCCTTTGAATCCACTTACTATAGAAGACATGCAACACAATCCAAGCTATCTTGTTATGGCGTTTACTATTACAATGCCTCTATTTACTATTACAGATCCTGAATCAAGGAAGCAAAAGAGAAAGGCAGAAAAACCTATTCTATTACAAACGGCTTTCTTCGCCTTCAACGTCTTCCAGAACACGATCGGAGAACAGTAATGAACAGAGAAACTGTTAACAGTAAATAACAGAAAGGAAGATTCGATCTTTACCTCGAGACCCTTCAGGTCTCGATTAGGGCGCCAACAGCTGGAGTCGAACGAGCTCTGTGAGTTCGGCCTCAGCGTGTGCGACGAAGGACAGCCCCGGAGTGTTCTTCCGGTGAAGAACAGCGTGAATCCCTCAGCTAATCGGTGGCCTCAAGAAACGACTCTCAGTCTCTCTCTCAGCAAAGGCCCCTTTCCTCTTACCCGCAGCCACATACACGATAACCCAAAGGTTGACCGGCACAGACCAGCGGAGGAGAGTCCCGAAGGGTCACACAGAAACCGAACACAAAAGACTGTTCGAAGGAAGAGAGAGGAAGACAGAAGGTCAGAGAGCAAAGAGGAGGTAGCGGCGGCTCAAGCAACAAAGTGAAAGGATTAGAGCAGGCTGAGGAGAAAAGAAAGTATAAATAGCCAAGTCACCTGAGCGGGTTGGTTTGAACCCGGCCCGCCCGGCATCAAAGGCCTGCCAGCCCAACTTCCACTCTTAAAGAGGCCCACCAGGTGTACTCATCATAGGGATTAAATAAATGGGCCAAAAAGAAGAAATGAAAATAATGTGAAAATGGCCCAATAGGCCAACAAACTCCACCTTGAATGTTATTTTCATTTAATTTTCAACCGACAATGACTCAAAAGAGTCAACCTTCATCTATATGAAGGAGGTCCTTGCACAATGAAAACTTATCAATTGTCACAATTTTAGTACCAAAATCTGCAGGATTATCTTTAGTACTAATTTTCTCAATATTAACTAAGCCAATTGAAACCTTTTCCCTTATGAAATGATACTTAACATATATATGTTTAGTTCTTTCATGATAAACAGGATTTTTACACAAGTGAAGACAACTTTGACTATCTGTATAAATCACAGCTTTAGAATTTAAAACATGCAATTCAGATAGTAAGCCTTGAAGCTAAATGGCTTCCTTAATTGCCTCAGTGGCAGCAATGTATTCAGCCTCCGTAGTCGATAAGGCGACTACAGGCTGCAACTGTGATTTCCATGATATGCAATTCCCTGCCAAAGTAAAGAAATAAGAAGTGGTAGATTTCCTACCATCTTTATCACCTGCAAAGTTAGAATCCACATATCCAACCAGTTCAAAATTATCAGACCAATTATGATAAAGAAGACCCCTATCAATAGTCCCATTAATATAACGTAACAACCACTTGAGAGCTGCCCAATGATCCCTACCCGAGTTAGACAGGAATCGGCTAAGAAGACTTATGGAGTAAGCAATATCAGGTCAGGTGGATATCATAGAATACATGACGGATCCTATAGCCATTCTATATGGTACGTTGGCCATGTCATTCTTTTCTCTAGCGGTTTTGGGGCAAGATTTTTCAGAAAGCTGAAAGTGGCTCGCAAGTGGTGTACAAACTGGTTTGCATAAATGCATCGAAAATTTGGAAACAATTTTCCGCAAGAAGGATTTCTGGGATATGAATAAGGATCTATCAGCTCTATCCCTACTAATGTTCATCCCAAGGATTCTAGACGCGGAACCTAAATCCTTCATATCAAATTCAAACTTCAGCAAGGATTTCAAGCGAGTAATCTTATCTCTATGCTTACAAACAATTAGCATATCATCCACATAGAGCAAAAGATAAATAGCAGTTTCAACATTATCACCACAAGAATATAAACAGCTATCATAATTGCTTTTAACAAAACCAGCTTTAAGCATGAAAGAGTCAAAACGTTTATACTATTGCCTGGGTGATTGTTTAAGTCCATACAAAGACTTTTTCAACAAACATGCCATGTTTTCCTTACCCTTTTCCTCAAAACCTGGAGGTTGACGCATGTAAATAGTCTCTTCAAGTTCCCCATGCAAAAATGCAGTTTTCACATCAAGTTGTTCAAGATCAAGATCATAAAAGGCAACAATTGCAAGCATTATCCTAATTGTTTTATACTTAACAACGGGAGAAAATATTTCATTGAAATCGATGCCCTCAACTTGAGAAACACCTTTTGCAACCAGCCTAGCCTTGAACCTTGGGGGTTTATTGGCAGATTTTTGGCTCTTTGATTTTAAAAATCTATTTGCAATCAATTCATTTTTGCTTTGAGGGTTTTTGAACAAGAATCCAGGTTTTGTTTTTATGAAGTGAGGACATTTCCTCTTCCATAGCATGCAACCACAAAGAACGGTTAGGACTCTTTAAAACATCAGAAAAACACAGAGGTTCATTTTCTTCCATATAGGATGCAGCAGCAAAGGCATATCAGACAATGTAGGAATAACCATACCTAGCGGGTTTTCTTGTCTCTCTCCTAACTCTATCTCTAGACAGCTGGTAGTCTCTTAGAGCTTGGGCTTGTGCCTCGGGATGATCCTCATCATCCTCATCTGAATTTTCAGATTCAGGCGTGCTGGTTTCCGGCTGCTGACTGGTCGGTTATATCCGACACCTCACTGGTTTCGGGTTGATCGTGGGGTTGTGAGGGTTCGGAGGTGTCCTCTACCTCCACGAGAATATTCCCATCTACGGGAATGTCACTAGGGCTATCAAGATTGGTTTTAGCCTTTAGGCAAGGCATATCAAGTTCGTTGAAGACCACATCCCTACTCACAATAACCCTCACCCCCGGCTCACCTTTGAGCCAAATTTTGTACCCCTTCACCCACTAGGGTAGCCTAAAAACACTCCCTTCCTTGACCTTGGGTCTAACTTACCATCTTTTTGATGTGCAAAAGCAGCACATCCAAACACTCTAAGGTTTGACAGGTTTGGTGGTTCTCCAGACCACAACTCTAAAGGAGTTTTGAAATTTATGGCTGTTGAGGGTGATCTATTAATGAGGTAGACAGCTGTACTTACAGTTTCTTCCCAAAAGGGTTTTGGGATTCTTGAAGACACCATGAGGCACCTAACATTATCCATTATAGTACGGTTCATCCTTTCAGCAACACCATTTTGCTGAGGATTGTGCCTAAAAGTCCTATGATGTAGAATGCCATGCAATGCACATAAATCAGCAAACTTTTTATTACAAAACTCAAGGCCATTATCTGTCCTAATTGTTTTTAGTTTATTTCCGGTTTGATTTTCGGCAAGCCGTTTCCATTCAGAAAACTTTTCAAAAGTTTGATCTTTTGATTTTAAAGAAATACATATACATGCCTAGAAAAATCAGCAACAACAGATAAGAAATAAACATTCCCACCATAAGCTGGAACCTTTTCAGGCCCCACAAATCACAATGCACATAATCAAGGACAGAAGTGGACTTGTGTGGGCCAACTGAAAAACTAATTTTATGCTATTTTCCAAGTACACAGTGGTCACAAAAATCCAAAGATTTGATTTTGTCACCACCCAAAAGATTTTGTTTGTGAAGGCAATGTAGTCCTTTTTCACTGATGTGGCCAATTCGACGGTGCCACAACAGACTTACAGCTTAAGGAAGCCGTAAGAACAAGGCCGCCAAATGCATAACCACGCTGCAGAAGCTTCACGCCGATGGAGGATATAGCAGCGGCAAAGCTAAGCAAGTAAAACAAAATTCATCCATCCGCCACCATCCTACGATCGGAGGAGGAAGAGCAGACAGTCGGAGAACACCAAAAAGACAGCCCTTTGAATCTACTTACTACAGAAGGCATGCAACACAATCCAAGCTATCCTTTACCAAAAATTTCCTCCCAAGCTTCGTGATTACAAGATTCAGCATCAGCCCACCGCAACAAAACTTGGACAGAAATAGGTAGAAAGAAGGATTACTGAATGCCTCATGTGTAGAGAAGACGATAAGAAACACCACCACAAACTACCGCCAGCAATGAGTCATAATTGCCGTTAAAACCACCGCCTGCGATTACCAGATTTCCAGATCTGGTAGACCATAGTCAAAAAAAAAAAAAAATGACAGAAAAAAGCCATATCTAAAAAATTAAAAAATACACCTCCCCTCCCAAGCCGAAGCCGACAAAAGGGAGAGGCCTGGCCTTTCGCCGGTCGAGCGAGGGGGGACTAAATGCCACTGGAGCGGGAGTCTTGTTACAGAAGAGAGAAGGAAGAGAAATGGACCAATCTATTTGTGCAATACACGAATGCCATGTTTGTGCTGAGCTCCAATCAATCCATTGGGACTACATCAACTTCACAGAAGAAAGACCAAACTTGATGGGTAGTAGAAAAGACTCCAAATAAAACTTTTATTACTAGTTAATTTACTAGAAACATAAATGAATAAAATAACACAGGATCATGTTTAAGGTAGTGTATATGACCTAATCCAAACTTCGAGTCAAATTAGTTCAAGGATTTGAAGTGAAACTAATTTGGATGGATTGTTACATTTCATGAATAAACAAAAGTATTCTCTGATTGGTGATAAATACATTAGGTGTTACATCTTATGTCGTTTATTATTATTTTTTTTATATTAATGTATATTTACTAATTTGATATAATTAGTCAATCAAAAATTGTATTTGAGTATAAATTAAATAAATAAATATTTATGTGTAAAAAAGAAAAGTATAAATTATTTGTGAATAATTATGGTAATATTTTAAAAATAATAATATAATAGCCGAAAATTGATTGAGGGAAAGGAGAGAAAAACGGAAATCAAAATTATATTTGAACCTTTAAATTTCAAAGTTTGTTGCATGCATGGGAACTTATTACGTTCATCCATTTCTATCATTTTTCCCCAAAATCTCTTCTTCATTGCTACCATTTTTCTCAATCGCAAAAAACCATGGCAGCAATGGCTTTTTGGATCCTTGTTCTTCTCTTTCCATCCCTGGCTTTATCTGCAGAAGAATCTCATGAAGAATTATCAAATGATTATTACAATAAAACATGTCCACAATTCAAAACAATTGTTCAACAAATAATCACCGATAAACAATTAGAATTTCCGACGACTGCCGCCGGTACTCTTCGCGTCTTCTTCCACGATTGTATGGTCGGAGGATGCGACGCATCTCTTCTTATTACTTCCAATAGCTTCAATCAAGCCGAACGCGACGCCGATATTAACCTCTCCCTTCCCGGCGATGCTTTCGATGTTGTTATACGCGCTAAAACCGCGCTTGAGCTTCAATGCCCCGGCGTCGTTTCGTGTGCCGATATACTCGCCGAAGCTACCAGAGATCTTGTTTCTATGGTCGGAGGTCCGTTCTATAATGTTCCGCTAGGGCGAAAAGATAGCCTCGTTTCGAATTCGATCGATGTTGAAGGACACATTGCGAGGCCAAATATGTCGATGAGTCAAATCATCGATATGTTCACAGCAAAAGGATTTGATGTAAAGGAAATGGTGGCTTTAATGGGTGCTCATACGATCGGATTCTCGCATTGTACGGAATTCAGCAACAGAATTTTCAATTTCGACAACAAATCAGAGATCGATCCAAGTTTAAATCCAGAATATGCACAAGGATTGAGGAAATTATGTGCAGATTACCAGAAGAATCAACAGATCGCGGCGTTTAATGATGTGATGACGCCGGGAAAATTCGATAATATGTACTTTTTGAATCTGCAGAAAGGATTAGGGCTTTTGGCTTCCGATCAACTTCTGGCGACTGATCCGAGAACGAAATCGTTTGTAGATCTTTATGCGGCGAATCAAACGGCGTTTTTTGATGATTTTTCTCGTGTTATGGAAAAAGTGAATGTTTATCAAGTAAAGACTGGAAAAGACGGTGAAGTGAGGCGGAGATGTGATTCTTTCAATAACCCTAATCATCCAAATGTTGGGAATGGTTCAGCTGTGTAGGCAATTTGGAACGTGTAACATTTTTGTAACACCTTCTATAATATTTTTAATTTAATATATTTTGTTAATAAAATTTGTTATATAAAAGGTAAACGGTAGAAATAGTAAAGTCTAAAAGAAAAATATATTTTTTAAAAGAAATGTTATTGGAGATATTACAAATGATTCTACATGCTGTTTAGGAGAATTGAGAATTGAGGTATTTTGAAAAAGAGTGAATTAATCTTGATTTTGATATTTGTAAAATTATTTTTTAAGATTTTTAATATATTATGTAATTAATTATTATAAAGAATGTTTCGAAAGATCCGAAAGATTAGTTGTTGGATATTTGTATAATTTGTATCTTCTTTGCTATGGATTCTCCAATATAAATTAAGGTATGCCTTTAGAAAAAGGCTAAAAGCACATTCATCAGTTAGCTCGACTTTCCTATTTCGCCGCCTATTAATATGTCCCGGCGGCCCGCCTTTCTTCATCTATACCAGCTGCCACGGACGAACCCAATGCCAAAGTCACTGAATGGGTAAGTCGCCAATCCTTTAATTGGAGTTCAAGACATTATTGAACTTAAGACTTTTCTAATGACTGTGCTCGTTGGGGCATTAAGCCTAAGGTCAATCTGACCCTTGCCACTGGAAAAATACATTTCATACTAGAAGGGCATTTAGATTATATTATATATAATATCATTCCATTTTGGCATAAGATAATAATTTCTCCCATTAAAGAAAATGAATCATTATTACGTTATATATTTTCCTTCTAAAGACGAGAATGGACAAAGAACTCCATTCCATTCTGGATGTGAAAGGATTCTGTTCCATATCATTCCAGTGTACCAAGCGTGCTGTTAAAACTCACTGTAGAGTACTCTTCCATTGTGTTTTTTAGGCATAAACAAGAAATTTATCTTTTAAAGAAAAAAAAAAAGAAATTCATGTGTTTTCTATTAATATCGTTCATTAATACCTCATCTAAATTAAGTAGTACCTACGTTTCATAATATAAGATTATTTGTTATTTCACACAAATTAAAAAAAAAATCCTATTATGAAACAGAGCTAGTACAATTTTTCAATAAAGAACAATTATTAAATAGGATTGAATTATTTTCTTCATAAAAGGATATATCATTAAAAAAAAGTTCATCAAATACATTGTTTTTCATATTGTGACAAGTAAAAGAACATGGTAAAAAAAAGTAAAAGAAAATAGTTATATTTAACATAAAAAAATAATCCAATAAAATCATTTTATCGTCAAACACTTAACGTAGGGAGGCAAATACTACACAAAGAACCGAAATATAATAATAATCCGAAAAGTAAAATAGATAAGCCATTGTATTAAAGAACCAAATATTAAACAATTTTTTCCCTCAAATCAAGCCTCTTATATGTTTCATATGGAAGGAATGACAAATGTTGCCTATTACCTTTTTAGTAAAAATCTTATTAGATTATTATATATTGTTCAGGGAGCATAACAACGGAAATAAAGCTTGAGAATCATATCATGTAAATGTCTAAAGTTTAAGGACTAAATACGCCATCTCTCCTAAAAAGAACAAGTTCATAGATTTGTAAATTTGTGATCATACACTTTTGAGCAAAGACATTTTATGTATTCTAACCAAAAATTGTGCAATAAATTATTGAAAAGAAAAGGGAAAAATTATTGTGGCCCTAATCAAGCCCTTGTGAGTTGGGACATAGCAAGGGTGTTTTCAATCCCAAATAAAGGAAGCAGATAACTATACAGCACATTCCTTCAAGATTTCTAAATTCTCTTAGAACAGAACACTTCCAGACACCAAATGAACCTCCCTTCACCACAATTTACAGGACCACGTTATATGGACATATATGCGTGCCCAGCAAAGTCACTTTAAACTTGAGGCCTTAATGAAGCATTTACAGACAAAAATGTGGGTCTAATAACTGACTGAAAAAAGAAAATCCACTTCTTCTTCTTCTTCTAGCTAAAAGTGTACAACTTTCCTCAAGAACATATAAATGCAGGAAACAGAGAACATGTCCTGCAGACAATCCCATCTTCAGAGTCCCTTCTTGCTTAATTGCAAGCAACCCCAGCCATCTTAGTCAGTTGATAACGATAACTATGAATAAATAAAAACAATTTACAGGCATGATGGATAGTATCTCAAAGGAAAGAATGGCAAAATGAAAAAGAAACTTAAGGAAAAAATTTTACAATACAATATGCGATGATGCTTTACATGATCTACTTGTTCTCACCAGATGACAACATCGAAATTGTATGGAACCTGGTGCACAAACTTCTTTGCACTTAACCAAGTATTGGAAGCAGAATAAGTTTCAGCACTGCATATATATAGTTTGACGTCAGCCTTCCAATTCCTTGACCCAGTACATGCAACAATTAACTTTAGACGATCAGACAAAACTACAGAAAGATATCAACAGAACAAAAGGGGTATACTATTCATGTTCTCACCTAATTAGCATGCCTTCCGTTTGTCCACCTTTAGGTGAATATTAAACCACTTTTTCTTCTTTGATGACCGGTCCCTTGTCGGTTTCTTCTCTTTTACTTCCTCGTTTTCACTGGTCTCTTTAGATGCGCCTCTACTCTTGCTTCGACCACTAGCACTGCGTTTTATTGGAGGAGCGGTTGTGTAGGAGGCATGTATTTCATTTCTCTGCTTGAGAAGCTCATCAATCTGTTGTCAATAATCAAAACAATCAAACAGAAGTCCAGATCATTTGGAGATATGAAATCTACTCTGTATATGACCAACATGCTAAAGTGTTTGTCTTGAGATTCCTAAAGGCTTAACTTACCGCTTGCATTTCTTGTGCATATCTACTAGTCATCTCTGTAAATTGTGCTAGAACCTGTTAATGTACCAGGAGGAAACTAAGTTAAACAGATCAATTTGTGGAACAGCACACCAAATTTGCATGGAGTCCCACCTCCCGATATTCTGATTCAAATTTGGAGAGGTCAACCCTTTTAGACAAAATTTGAGCTTCCACAGCCCTAAGATTATCCTTCTCCTCCGTGAAAGGTGCAGCGCAAAGAACTTCAATTGTGTAATGGGCACTTTTGAAGAAGTTATCCCCTAAAGAATGAGCCAGATAACCAATAGAAAAGGAAAATGAGATCCACGCTTGCATGGACATATCCTTACCGTTATATTGACAACTTAAAACTGAGACAGTACCATAAACAGCAAATACATGGGTGCCAGACTTTAATTCAGTTACTTCACACGGTTGAAACCCATCCAGTTTCTTGAAAAAAGCAGTGTCTGGATCCTTTACAGCTGTCATCTGAAATGAAGAGAAAGGCACAAGGTAAAACTTCAAGTACTAACTAGGACCTGATAATGGAGAAAATGTGTGTAACGGTATTTCACTTACTGAGTTATGTGAGTGATCCATGCGATAAACAGGGAACCCAAGGAAAAACATCCCAGCAGATGTGAACTTCCCCATCTTTGAGCTATCCTCCTATGTAGAGAGTTTTTAAGAGAACAAAATTACAAATGACGTTTACCTTCAGAGAAGGAAATTTAATAGGAAATAGAAAGAATGTGCAAAAAGGCACAATAACATGGCACATACAATGACAACAATTTTGAAACAGATATTGAAGCTAATCGTCACTGAGGCAATCGTCCTCATCATTGGAACAGCCTTGTGAACTCTTCATCAACAACAACAACAACCAAACCTCAGTCCCAAATCAATGGGTTCGGCTACATAAACCAACAAATGTGTGGTCGCCAACATGACTACATGCTCTCCATTTCTTTCTATCTGAGGTCATACGCTCATCCAAATATAGCAGAGCGATATGATTCTTAATCACTTCAGTCCAGATCTTCCTCGGCCTCCCTCTACCTCTTACAGCCTCATGTACTCTTGAATATAAAAAAATGCAACGGAAATGATCAAGTTGCAGCAACAGGATTAAATTGACGATCAAGGAATGTCTAGAGCTCTTTAAAATGTTTTTGCAAAAATGTTAGGCAAGATCTCAAAAACCTCTTATATCAGTTATATTGGCTCAAATGAAGTTCAAATTTGGAACTTTCAACTTGAGAAACATTTTTAACTGGAACAATACTTCCCAATGGTTAATACTTAATAATTCAATTTACAGGGCTCTAGTGTCTCTGGACTGGAAACATAGCAATGATGGATCAATAGACACACTAAGACAGCATACAACTCAAAGTGATAGTTATTTCCCTTTTATCCTCTTCCGTCTTTATAAGACTTCGCCAATTCTTGAAGTTTCCTAGTACCCATAAGGTGCAGCAAAACAATCCCAAAAAGTGTCATAAAAAGCTTCCCAATTCTACAATGAAAGCTACAAAATGTTCTCTGTAAGCTTGCCATGCAATTTCAAGATGGCCTCTACAGTTCTTGAGAGAGAGGGATATGCGGTTTGTGGGGACACAGAGAGAGAGAGAGAGAGAGTGAGAGGAGAAGAAAAAGAAAAGAAGAGACAAGGAAAAAGAGAAATAAAAAATAAATTGTACCTGTAGGGCAAGGCTCAATCCCCCATTTTCTTCCTGATCAAAGTATAATAACTGCAATACCCAAAAACCCATCGGTAAGAGATAAACATCTAAGCACATGAACTCTTCTTGATTACTGCCCATAAAGAAAAAATTAGTCAAAGTAAAATTATGAAGCTTCATTGTTTTAACAGCTCAAGATGGTGAGATCTGCAAAGAGAAATAAGTTTCAGAATAATTACATAAGAAAGTCATGGCTTATCATATTGAAAAGACCATAGCAGGTTCTATTAATTGGGAGCCATCTATATCCAGTTTTAGAGGAAGCATTCTTCTTTGTTGAAAATGTTTTGTCAAGAAGGTTTCAACATGTTTTGCTATTACGTTTATTATACGCCTAAGTAGATGGTGCAATGATTTACGTTTCCTCCAACTTTGAATACAAAGGAAATCCCACGGAATAAAAGACGGCATCTGTACTAGAGTATTTCAATACTTCAAGAATCTTGTCTGAAGTTCCTATTCAGAAGTATAAAAATGTATCCATCTGTAGAGTGCCAAAAGTAATAATCAACAGACCTTGAACTTGCTTTTATCTGATGAATATACTCTGCAAACAAGCCCGGCCTCTGCTTCTTTTTCTGTTAGTGTAACCGAATAGAAGTGGGCACATTGCTTTTCAACCTGTTCACAGGAGAAGAAAGGATTCAATGGATCAAGCTAACAAGAACGAAGGTCAAGTGTGGATACTAGGAAATCAGACCTTTCTACACAAAGGTTGTCCAAGAGAGAGAGGACGGATGGATACTACACCATTTAATGCTTCCTCCAATACAGTGGCTGATACTGTTGTCTTGATTGGGACACCAAGCTTGCTGATCACATGAAAGAATCCACAATATTGAAATATTACTTTATGGCATATAATTAGAAAAACGTTATGGATTAATAACCTCAAAATGAAGAATGCAGAGAATAAATTCTGTAAAGAACTAACCTGAATAGTGCGGCAAACATGGTATTTACAGCTCCCAAACTTGAAAGATCGAGCTCCAACTCCTGGCTTTCTGATTCAACAGCCTAACCAAAAACTCATTAGTTCATTCTATCTCTAAACTGACCCCCAAATGACATAGTAAATGTAATTCAAGTTCGGAGGAAATGGAGCACCTCAAAACCAGCAGCATCATACTGGCGTCGTTTATCTGGATCAGACAAGATGTTGTATGAAAAGGTCACCTCCTTAAACATATCTGCTGCTTCAGGGTCATTTGCATTCTTGTCGGGATGATACCTGACATTTCATAAGTTCTCAGCATCATCAAACCAGCAAATAAATCTGTCACACAATGCATGTCTATGATATAGGCCAGAGCACATACATTTGCGAAAAAGGATCATTGTGAATACAATGTCAAGATCCATGATATGTCATCTTCCTGAGGAAGGTATTACACAATTACAAAAATTGCAGTCTCAAAAATTGATACGCCATGCTAACTAGTACTGTTGTTGACCTATATCATATAGGCCAGATGATATCAAGAGTATTCACCAGAGTACGAAAAATATGGTTGTAGATTTGGGGGCACAGTCAAGTGAGAAAAATGTATAGGGATCAGATGATATGTCACTGACTTCTTGTTCATCTTAAGAAAAATATACAAAAGCAGATACTCTTGCAACTCCTTCGTGCTTCTATTCTGGAAACTAAATGTCCTATGAACCAATATTCCCAACAAACACAAAAAGTAAAATTAAAAGCACCAACAGATTGCAGAATTCTTCTCATTTCTAAATCACTGCCACTGAAGATAATATAGGAAATTGTCAACCTAAAAAAATGTACCAATCCAATTCTTTAATTGGCTATCAGCCCTTTTAATTACCTATATCAGTCAAAACCCAAGAGTTACTGAAATCAAGTAGGAAAATCAAGACTTTACAATTAGACTCATAAATTTTCAAAACCAGCTGTTTTAAACTCTACAGTAACCACAAACATAAGATGAGCCAACATAAATCATTTCTATAGTAAGTACTATTCTTTCAAATGCAAAAAGATCCCATCTTTACAACTAGTCCACTCAATGCACAAAATATGAAAACATCAAACAATGCTGAAGGTAACTAAGCTCACAGAATTGGCAAAAGAAAAACCATAAAAAACTATCAAATTTCAATTTTATGCTAAATAAAATCTAATTAGCCACAAACTAACATACTTCAGTGCCAATTTCCTATAAGCACTCTTGATTTCTTGATCTGTTGAGTTTCTTAATACCCCTAAAACCTCATAGGGGTCTCTCCTCAGCTGCTTCGTTGAGTCTGCTTTCTCCGATTTCCATTTGTTGCCAGGCATTCTGCTGCTCTTTTAGATAACAATCGATAAATTGAAGGAAAAGAGCAAGAAGGGAAGAATTATTCACAAACAGATAGGACCTTTCAAACGGATTTATCCAGTTCTCACATTACACATCAAAATTCCCGAAAAATTAAAAAATTTTCCGGGAAAGAAATACATATATGTATACACACACGAACAAGGTAATTTTCTGGAAAACCCTAACAATGGCTTCCAAGCTTGAGCTTCAAAGATGAGAGAGAAAACGGTGGATTTGTTTTATGTTTTAGAGAGAGAAATTAGGAGGGGAAATTAGTTGTCAATTTTTTTCTTTTTTCTTTATATATAAGTAGTAAATATCTTTTAAATTTTCGAAATTCTGTGGAGGCTAGTGTTATCTAACGTACGCCGGGTGCACAGGCTTAGAAATGTGATTGTGACTCAGAATTTGAATGAGGCACGTGCCAATAGCGTGCATAAAACATCCTCAAATTATATTATGCACCTATGAACTTCATACATTTTAAATTATGCTTAAAAAATTATATAATTTTAATAGTGCATGCTATAAAAAAAGGGAGTAGATAAATTAGGAATCAAAAATAAAATTTACAGAAAAATATTTATTTTTACTAAAGTATTTTCTATCTACCTTCTTTCTCTCCAATTTTTTTTTTACATTGCAAGACTTCAAACGACAATCTGTTTAAATCTACCCACTTAAAATTATAAAAAAAAATTAATATATCGTTCTATATTTATTTATTTATATTTTTACCGATTTAAAAATGTACCAAAATTAAAATAAAAAATATTGATCTGACAGCATGAAGGAGTGAGCGGCGTCAGGACCATCCGTCAATATTATCTCCCCTGCGCCAACATTAAGCTTTTTGTGCCAATATCATGCGACATGAATGATTAGGCCTTTTTTTAACAAAGAAAGAGTCATTTGGTTTGGTTTTTTTATATTTTTTATAATTATTAATATTATATATATTGTTAAATTAATTATTTTTTCATATATTTTATAGCACTATATTAATTTTTTAATTAATTTATATTGTTACATTATCAACTAAACAAATTAAACATTAATATATATACACATTACAATACGAAATTAATGAAAAAATTAATATAATGATGTAAAATAATTAAAATTAATAATTAATAAAACTAAAAAAATATACACATCTGCACACTTGAATTACGCTATGGCATGAGTAGGAGTATCCCCGCGCCAAGTCTTGGTGTGACTCTCTCATTGTCTGCGCCAAGACCTGGCGCGAGATACCCCTACTCGCGCTAGGGCGTGGTTTAAGTATGCATATGGTATATTTTTTAAGTTTTGGTGTGTTTTTTTTTGAATTTTTATCTCAAAATTGAACATATCGTGTAGATAATATTCAAAATTTATTCATATTTAACTTCAAAATCTTCAAATTATGAAAATATCACTATATGTTTTCAGAGAGGTGGAAAAAACATGTGTAGAGAGAGAAAATGTATTTTGAAATGAAAAAATATTTGAATTTTTTCGACATAAATTTTATATTTCGATACATAATTTATCAGTACCAAAAATTATTCAACATTAGTTGTTATATCTAGTTAGGTTTGGCGAAATTCAGATACTTGTAATCTAACATTTTATGTTTATATTTTTTATAATATAATATTTTGTTAATAAGTGATGTTATAAGGTTTAATATTGATGTAATTAATTGGTTTCATATTAATTCATATAACTTTATTATTTATTAATAAAATAATATTATACAAATCAAAATCGATCTAATTAATTTGATCAAATAAAGGTAAAAGTATTATTTATGACAAAAGAACTTATATAAATAAAAGAGAGATACGTTTACTTTCTAGTTAATCTAATTAATTGGATCAATCTTGATAACTGATCCAATTAAGGCAGAAAATACACTTATTTTCTAATTGATCTAATTAATTGGATCAATCGTATCCCTATATAACTTTTTCCTTATTGAATAATGTTATGCAAATCAAATTTGATCTAATTAATAGGATTAGATAGAGACGAGAGTGTCATTTATTGCTAAAAGTCCTTGTATAAATAACAGCAAAAAATACACTTTTCTTCCATAGACAATTTTATATTATATTTTATCTAATTAATTAGATTAATCTTGATTCATATGACTTTTCCCTTATTGTGACAAGGTAATAGCTTAAATGGTAGAAATATTCTTTATCAAGTTTGTCTGGGGGTTTTGCATACGAACCACACTCCTCTCCCCAAACTACACTCATTTCCGCAATGTATAAAAATAAAAAATAAAAATCCTTATTAATAAAACTTAATAGATAAAAGAAAATTAAAAAAATAAGAAATAAATATACAGGAGATACAACATAAAATGTTACCGACAATTCTGAATGAGTTAGGAAGGTTACCGGGCAGATCTAACTATGGGGCAGATTTAGAATTTCGAAGAATTCAGGGTAGAGTAGTTGAAAGTTTTGAAAAGTGGTGAATTGGGCTTGGGATCCTCAAATCAGATTTTCAGCCATGATTAATGGTAAAAAGAAAAAAAAAAAAAGAAAAATGAGATCGCAATCAATGGGTTGGGAGACTTATGAATATGAAACCTTTAAAAACACTTATGAGATTATGATATATATGATGAATTTCACTATTTCTTTTCTATTTAGTTTATAATTTACTCATACAACTACATAATTACCTTTTTTTTTTTTTGAAAAAAAATTACTTTATCAAGACTGTGTGATAAATAATAGTATATTTCGTAAATAATTACATACCTTAATTGTTGCCGAGAGCAAGACTTTTGTTGAAAGTGCAAGAATTTCTTTGTGATAATCGTTGATCAAAGCAAATCTCTAACTCAGACATGCCCTTTCTTCGCCGTCGAACATCCATTAGGTTTTTAGCTTCTTGATAGTTGTTATCCATCGCATTCACTCACGCCAGATTGTTATGCATTTACATTATTATTTTCTTTTATATGAGCGGTTACACTATCTTTGAAAGCTCCGCGTATTTGATGCCACACGTCTAGTGTACATATCTTTATAAACACGTGTCTTGTACTCTGTTCGAATATTCAAATATTGTTCATTACAGTATTAAAATGCTCTGTTATAATTTATAACCGTTTCTGGGGTTGTTGAATAATCATCTCCTTTTTGCTATAAATATTATACTTTGTCATTAGTATATGTAAAACTAATATCTATTTTCAAACCTTGGTTTGGTATGCAATAATTAGTAGTTGTTCACAAGATTTAGGGTTCTTAAGTCAATTTCATTAAGATGAGGACCCGTGACTAGTGGCTACTATGTCCCAACCCAAGTGAGATATACCCTCCAAGCCCTCCAACTACCCTAACAGGAACATTCAATTAATAAAATAAAATAAAATAAAAAATAATATATTGTTGTTCAACCATTCAATTACATTACACCTAAAAGATGCACTTTTGTTTTCTCGAAATGAATATTTTATGAATAGAATAAAATATAATTCCAACAAATAAATAAAACAATGAATATTAATTATGATCACATTATTTTATAGTAATTAAAGCAAGATCTAACTTAATTCATCAATCTAGTTTCTAATAAAGACAACATTATTCAATGCAATAATGTAGTAGTGATTGAATTTTTTTTTTTAATTTTTTGCTTAGATAAATATTTGAAATTTAATAGTTGTGCATAATTGAAAAATCCAAACCAAACAAATGTTACCATTTTTTGCCAATAAAGGATGTAATAAAGGTTCTTTTCCCTAATTTTTTAGCTTTTTTTTTTTTTCTATCATAAATATAGTGAATATCTATTAAAAAGAAAACATTTTAAAATAAATTGTACTCTTATATACAAAAATATTACCCACCTGATTTTTTCTATATTTTAAACAATCATCACAATTTTTTTTTTTTATTTTATCATAAAGCAAGTTTGAGATTTTGAAATGTTAAAATTTAAATACTTTTTTGCTCTATAGAAAAAGAACAAGAACTAGGCATGAAGAGACAAAAAGAAAGAGACGAAAAATGTACCTAAAAGAAGATTTAGGCATCATCTACAAAATAAATAAAGTGATAATTAGCCGACCATTTTTCTTTTTATATTACTTCTAATTATTATTATTACAAAAAATATTTACTTGTAATTATGTAAAATAAATTTGGGATAAAATAATTTTAACATTTAAATAGGTGAAATAAGATGATAATAATGAAGCTATAATTATAAAATAGTCAATTTTTTTGACCGACATTGTTGAGAATCTTAAGGTTATGGTAATCAATAACAATGGTTGCTTTAAAATTAAATTCTAATGAAAGTTAAGAGGTTTTGCCTTATAACAAGGTTGCTTATTAGTGATTGTGATAATGATTTTTGACCTAATAAATTCATTTCTAAATTCTAAATTAATTGTCCTTATCTTCTCTAATCACCAAATAAACTCTCTATCATTAACAAAAGTTATCATAAGTGAAAATAGTTTAGTATTGTATTAGTAAGATATTGAGTTCGAGTTTTGTGTTTGGAAAAAAATTTGTTAGAAAGACTTTTTTTTTTTTTTTTTATGAAGTTCGATAATAAAATAATTAAATTAATTGTGAATAATAAAATGAGATAAGTAATAATTAGTGTTTTATATACATATATTTTTTTAAATATTTTTAGAAATGTATGAAATTTTGAAAATATGTCTTAATTAATTGGACTCAGTCTAAAAAGTATAGAGCCACTTTTATTAAGTTGGTTGAACTTGATAATGCACCACGGGTTTATTTAAGTTCCATGGGATTTGATAAATTTTTGCGACAAAATTATGAAATTTTCGCGATAAATTTTCATTTCCTCCCACCTCTTTCTCTTTCTAAACGTGTTTTTCTCTCACTTTTCTTTAAAAAAACTTGAAGATTTTGTATAAGAAAACATCGATTATGAAATAAAAACAACACAAAAAATGCATAAAATTGAAAAATAGAAGCTGCTAGCACATTAGGTGAGCTGGTGCTCCATTCACTAACACTCACTAGCACCAGATGGATTAGTGCGCCAGTGAGTGGGCACCAACTCATCTGGTACAGTGAGTGGATTTCCAGATGAGTTGGTGTGCAAGCAGCTTCCATTTCGATTTTATGCGTTTTTTGTATTGTTTTCGTTTCAAAATCAATGTTTTCTTGTATAAAATCTTTAAAATTATTCATTTTTAACTTTCAAAATTTTAAAATCTTCAAAAGAGATGTGAGAAAGAACACGTTTAGATAGAGAAAAAGTTAAGAGAAAAATAAAATTTTATCGTAGAATTTATCCAACCCATCTAGTGAATTTGATATTAGAAACCATTCGCTATTGAGAATTCCTTTCCCTGTACTCTGATCATTGTAATTTGATTTGTTTGTAATAAAATAGAAAATGGAGTCCCATTTTTATCGAAATTACTAGCGGTGGAATACATAAGATTAGGAGAAAAAAGGTAAAAAAGAAATTGAATTAAAATAAATCCAATTAGAGGCTAAGTCGCATTTCCTTTTGTAATTGGGCCAAATACGTATTGGACTTAGGCTCTTAATAGAAATTGTGGATATATGGAGAGGCGTGGGCCACTGCCAGGAAAGTTGGGTTGTGAATGCAAGCCCAGCCCTACGTTAAGGTGATTATTATTTTTGGGCCAATTAAAAACCAAATCCAAAGACTTGTATTTTCCTTTTTTTTTTTTTTGAGAAAATAGTAAAAAAACAAAAAAAAATTCTCGATTTATTATTGTTTAATCATTTATTATATTCTAAATCTTTTATAAATATATATTTAAACTTTAAATTATTTAGGGGTACTATTATTCATAATCTTAAAAAAGTGATTATTTTGGCCAATAAGTAATATATCATTGCTGTATAAAAAGAAATAAACAAATAATTTTGTTCTTTCTTTAATATGTCATGTACTGAGCATATATCAATTATATAGTTGAAATAGTCCGATATTAAAGACCAAATATATAAACGACTTCTAGTAAATAACTCAATGATAAAATATATTTTAAAAAACATTTAAGATGTGGCTTACTAAATGCAAATAATTGAAGACATTTTAATTATTTTTTTAGTGACATTTTTTAATTGACCATTAAAATATTTTCATTACATTAAAAAATTATTCCTCTCTAGAAGGTGTGGGACCTTTACAATTAATTTAAAGTCGTGCTTCTATATCTAATATCTATACATGGTTTTAGAACCCTAATTTTCCCCCAATTCTTTAAAGATGAAAGACTCAAAATATATATTAATACCTTATTTGAATGGATTAGTTCAAAGTTCATATTGTAACTAATATAGTATTTCATCTCCCGAATCTGAAAGATAAACTTAAACTTTAAATTTTAAAAGAAAAAATTATTATTAAAAAAAGCGTATTAGAATATGTATTAGACGATTTTGAGTGGTATTTCACAACTTAGTTGATTATATTAATTATTATTCACTTTAGTTTCTTACGAAGTTGCATTAATAATTCTCACATATATGATCACAATTACGTACAAATCATCATGCATGCATGAAATTTCTAGAGAAATGGAACCTTAAAATACCATGCTCAAAACAATTCTTGATGAGTTTCTGTCGACAAGATCAATAGATTTATTTTATTACACTTTTTTTGGCGTATTTTACATTTGAATTAGAAGACAAAATATTGAACTTTATTGTATTTGATAATAATAACATCCCTTAAAAAAATCCTCCCTTCAAAAAATAAAAAATAAAAAAAATCTGGAAACTGATGCACATAAATTATATACACACACAGAGAAGACAAAATAAAGCATATTTGAAGAAGATATACATAAAATTTTCTTTCTGCCAAAAAAAAAAAAAAAGAAAAGGTATAAAATTACAAAATTAACAATTAAGTAATCTGACGTGTTGTATGTAAATCTGCTACAAAATGTTAGAGCTCTTTCAATTTTTTTTTTTTTTAAAAATAAATACATAAATAGGGAACTGACTGCAACCTAACCCCTGTCAGTTTATTAGGATTGAGGCTGAAAGCACTTGCTAAAACTCAATAATGAGGTCGTCTTGCTCCAACTCCATCATGCAACAATAATAGAATACTTCTATCATTGAACTATTATTATGCATGCGCGGTCGAGCTATTCCACCTATCCTTTTCATCAATATTGATTAATTTCTCAAGAACTCAGTTGAATGAAAGGTATTGATCATTTCTTGATGAAAAATATATTGTAGGGAAAAAAATTGACGATCATGAATTTCAAGTGGTGGATTAATTAATGAAATCCTAAACCTAATTGAAGATCTACAGAAGATCCAGCTCTGTTTTCTCTGGATTTCTCTACATGTGTAAGAGTAAATTTACAAGATGAAGACGGTTCTGGTTGAAATGGTACGGGTCGGGTATACCATTTTGCCTTGAGTTGTTGTGACCCTCCTCCATGATGATCATAATTAGAGCTGAAACTAATCTGGGATTGTGATAATTCATCATGAGAAATTGTAAATTCATGAGGGCTATAATAGGAATTATTAGAATAATCATGAACAAATATTGGAGAAGAAGAAGAAGAATTATTATTTTGGAATAATAATGGTTGTTGAAGGTAATAACTAATACTTGCTTTTCTTGCTTGAAGTTGCAATCTTTTCTTCTTTAGCCTTTCTTTTTTGTGGGCATTTTGATGACCTCCTAATGCTTGTGAATTTGCAAATCCTTTGAAACAATATTGGCATTCAAATTTCTTGTTTTCTTGTTCCGCCGGGAGAACAGTAGTAATAGCAACACTCTTTACTTTGCCGCCAACGGTTGAAATCGTAGAAGACGATGAATTTACACTTTCGTGATCGTTTTCGAGTGAACCCTTATGAAAACTTTCTTTATTTTGACACGGATCGAACTCGAATCCGAATAATTTGAGTTTTTTCTCTTGACAAGAAGATTTTGATGATGGATAAAGAAAACTAGAAGCACTTTTTTCCATCTCTCTCTAGAAATGATGAATTTTTTGTAGAGATGATTTTGATGTACAAATGTTGTGGTTTGCCTTCTCTTTCTTATATAGCAAAATCTTATTGGTTTTTTTATTATGCAATTTCATCTAGAAATCATTCTTTTTTTTTTTTTCCTAATAATAATATTCATGAATAGGACAATAGAGGTTGATAAAAAAAAGGAGAAAAAAGAATAGTCAGATTGAGGAAGCTCTTTCATGCAATATTATTATAATAGATACACTATACAACTTTTTCCAATCAAAGAGGATTCATTGTGTATATTTAATGATAATCTCTTCTCTTTTATGAATAATTAGAGGTTTCGAGTTTAAATTCATAATGCAATTTTATTTTGATAAAAGAATTTTTTTTGTATGAAATGATTTAAATATAACTTTGTATATATATAAGTACGTGCTGAATATTTTAAAATCTAATAAATAAAGAAAGAAAGGAAAAACTATGGTGTAAAGAATACTTATAATTAATTAAAAAAACAAATACTTAAGAGACCATATAATATAATCCCACTCAACTCAAGTCTTTAAAAAATTAATATAGAATGCTTAAAGAGGAGATATTGTTAATTTTAAATATGAAATATACCAACAAAAGTCAAACAAAGATGGGGATATAATCACCTGGGAGGAAAGAGGTTCTCTCACTTTCTAACAAATCTATCACTGTTCTTAAATTCTTATAAAAGATTACTTTGCTTGACCCAACTATAGTTGGTGGATTAGTTCATGCATTTTCTTCTCTCTCTCTCTCTCTCTCTCTCTCTCTCTCTATATATATATATACACCAAAGCTTGTAAAAAATAGTATAAAAAACAACAAATTAAAATGACTTCTACAAAATATATATATATATATATGTAGGTTGCCAAGTCCCATCTTCTATAATTCCTAAATGATGTTCATATATACAAACAAAGAACATATAGATATAGGGTTTGATTATAATAGATTCGTATTGAAATAGTTCTGAACCAGACGTTCTTTTAAAAAAGGTTAAACTCTATATATAATTTAAACCGAGAATTTAAACTTATTTCACTAAACAAGAAAAAAAAAAAAAACGTATTAATGCTATTTTGTATGTTATTGATAGTAATAAGATAGTAATTTAATAATAAAATGATTTTTTTATTAGTATATGATATTCAAATCACATATTTTTTCTTTCTCAATATAAAAAGAAAATGGAACCATTTTTATTACATTAATTAATCAAATAGAATATATAATTGAAGATTTTAAAATGATCCCATTCCCAACTAGATGAAGGTTCTTTGTAATTATCCAACCCTCCACGTATAAGAAGAAAGTAAACCCAAAATAAGTACGTTTATATATATATTAATTATCATCTTGACCATGTTTAAGCAAATGCAATTAAAAAATTATAAAAGAAAAAGAGATTAGTGTGCTAAACAAAGGAATATTATGAGAAGTGGGCAATGATATAAGCACATATATACTAATTAATAATAAAAGGTGTTGATGAATGAGATCTTTGCATATCTTCTTAGAGCAGGCAAAACCTTATATTTTAAGAAGAAAAACATATGTTTAAAGTGAATTAATTAATTAATTAATTAATTAACTAGTCATCTATACATATATATATATAACATGACTGACATGTAAGTGAGATGGATAATTAATTATTTTAAGTGCAATTAATCCTAATTATACAATCGTGTTGTTTTTAGAGTTTTATTGTTCTTCTGATTATGCCCGTTAAAAATATATATTTTATAATTAAATAATTAATAAACTTTATCGTTCTTTTAATTCTGTCCGCTCAAAATACCTTACGATTAAAAAATAATAATCTATTATTATCCAAAATACAAGCAAAGCATCAAATGTTGGACACTTGTTTATGTTTAAGGTCCCACTTTTATAACTTTGGAGACAAAGTTTGTTTTATTTTTACAAGATTGTGTTTGTTATATTCCATTGTCTGATCTTACTAGATCTTTGTATTATAGTGGACTTTCTTCAATTTCCACCAATAAATCTTTCATTTCTCATCAATTCCACTCTTTTTTTTTTTTTCCCTTTCTTTGCTAATCTATTCCAAATTGCTTTTTCTTGCTTTAGGGGAAGAATTTTCCAAATAGGCATGCTGTCATCAACCAATATATACATATCTTAAAATCATGTGTGGAATAAATATTGGGAACCCAATCTTTTTAGGATTTGATTAATGGTGGCTGTGGGGGGGGTGAGGGTTGGGGGTTGGGTGGGTGGGTTGGTTTTCTTTCATTTCTCTTTTCTTTTCTTTTCCTTTCCTTTCCATTTACCTAGCTACTGTGCAGTATTTTACTTCTTTTTCATGAGCAGAAAAATTCCACAGCTCACTCATTATAAAATCCCTCTCTACTAGAACAACTTCATGTACTTGAGAATTAGAAGAAGTAAAGAAAAAAAAAAAAAAAAAGAGGGACTTTTCAAAAGAATGCCAAACTTGACTCACAAGGAGCATGACAAACATATTTCAATTAAAAATGACTTCAACTATATATATATATATATACCAAGAAGGCATAAATATATATGGGAATTAATCCAATCGGTAGTAAGCAAACTCTTAATGTTAAAAGAAGGTTACAAGTCTGGGTTTTTAAATGCAGAGAACTTGAAATAATCATTTTTTTGTGATATTTTTATCCTATGTTCAATAAGTATAATGTGTTTGTACAATATATATAAGTATGTAAATATCTTGGTCACCTTGAAATATCATTTTATCATAACGAGAACAGTTGAAATTTATAAGTTGTGCTTTCGAACTTCCGAGTCTAGGGTATGGCATTATGATATTAATTAGAACATGACTAAGTATCGGTTAAATATGTGAGAACTAAGTGTTACACTGTCTGCAGTGGAGGCTACCTTTAGAATAGAATCCTGCCTCCTAATCTAGTTTAATATTATGCTAAATCTAGAGTCCCTAACAAATAAAACAAGAATTATAAGTACGATCAGATCTATAAATTGCATTCTTGAACTCCAAAATTCAAGATGTTGCATTTTCTTAATAAGAATAGATTTAAATTTGAATCGAGTCTAAATTAATCTCACTCATATATCGAATATATAAGGTGTTTTAAAGGAATAAATAAAAATTCGCTCACCTATTTTTTAATTAGTGCCTGCCGGACCTGGTGCAAGAAAAAAGAGAAGTATTTATTGGCTTAGTAGTACGGATCTTCATGCCTTTATCTATCAAAAGATCTTCACTGTTTTTTTCTTTCCTTTGGGACCAGTTTTTCAGCTCACCAGCAGTTTTTAATATATATAGAATTAGCCTAATAATGACAAATCAAGAAACCCAAGCCTTGGATTACTACTACTACTACTGAAAATCTGCCCTTCTTTTCATCCTCACTCCCCAAAGGCTCTTTTAAATAATTAAAAATAAGTATTTATAAAAAAATTATTTTAAATAAATTAATATATCAATAAATAGAAATATGTTAAAAAGCACTTTTACATTAATTTTTTAAAAATAAAAATTTTCAATTTTTTAAAATTAAAAATAAATATATTAAACAGTCAAAATAATTTATCACTTAAAATAAATTAAAAGTAACTAACTTTAATTATCGATGGACAGATAAGGAGAAAGTCTACTTTGCCAGTTTTATAGCAAACAAAACATGCCAGAATCGAGAATATATATATATAGAATTTTTTCAGAAATAAGAATATATATAAAAAAAATTTTAAAATGTAAATTTTTTTTAGAAACTTGTAATAGAAAAATTTACTTATGTTGCAATCCCACAATTACATAGATGTATTAGGAGTTGAGTTCTATTGCCATTAGCATTAGCTTTTGCTTAATTCTAAATTGAATATTTAAACTTTTAATTTTAACATTCAAACATTTAAGAGTTTATAAAAAAAATAACAGTAAAACTTTAATTTGAATACTCAATCGTCGAAATTAAACTTTTTTTCAACAATTATTGTGTTAGAAAAATATTAATTTAGATACTTGATTGATAAATTAAAAGTTTAAATATTTAACTAACAATTGACTAAAAATATAGGAGTAATTTTTAAATTGATCCTTACTTGTTTGAGAAAGATGTTACAAATTATACGAACAAACATGAAATTTTCATGATCGTTCAAAAAGAGTACTATTTATAAAAGTAAAAATGGAACAAAAACTTTGTAATTAAAAGGAGAAATTATTTAATTTAATCTCTAAATAAATTAAGTTTCTCAATTGTGGTATTTCCATTTTAATCTCAACCATTTTTAACCTCAAATAATTTACTTTCGTCATCTAAACAAATTTACCCCTACTAAAATTCTAAATTTTATTCTTCAAAAACACCTCAATAATATCAGCAAAATGGTTGATTTTTTAGTGTTTTTCTTTTTAATATTATGTATTTAAAATTACAAAATTATCCTTATGATCTTTTTTGAGGAAAAAATTTTGAATTTTGACAAGGGCAAATTATTCCAAAAGGACCAAAAAGAACGAAAATAAATTACTTGGGATCAAAACAACTGAAATTAAAATTGAAGAAGCAAAATAAAAAAAAAGTTAATTATTTAGAGATTGAATAAGACAATTCTCCTATTTAAAAATGAAAATGAAAATGAAAATGGAAATGAAACGCAAATGAAAATGGAAATGTAATTAATGCAAGGAGGGAGATTATCCAGACCGTACTTATTAAGGGGAACAAAAACATGTCAAAACCCAAAGGCAATCAAATCAATTTCCAATTCAACCACGGAAGCATAGATAGAGATACATAGAGAGAGAGAGAGATAATTGAATCTAAAAATTAAAGTCAATATTATGATATGGTAATTTAAAAAAATGATAGCAGACATATGAACAAGAAAAAGGGCACGTGTTTAAGCCAATAATAATTCAGAGATTTTCACTAATTTCTATCTAATGACGCACTTAAGAAAAGCTAAAGGGGAAAGAATCTGTCCAATTTCAATCTCAGCAAAACAGTTGCAATGAAAATGACTCAAAACAAACCTACCTTTGATTTGAACCTTAAACAAAACTTTCATTACAAGAATAATAATACAATATGTACCTTTATTAATTTAATGAATATGCCTACTTGCAAGAATAAAAACAGTACAAAAACGCGGTAAAGAAGATTGATTATTAATCAAGATTTCTAACAACATCATGTTCCTCAAATGCAGCCAATGGTATCACGAATGCAAAAGAAAGACATATTGATTAAGACAACAAATTGATGATTATTACATGCAAACAGAGGTTATTGGTCTACTGGTGAACCTAAAATTCTAATCTAACACTAAAGTGTGTGATAAAAGGCTTTGTATTGTATTGGGTTACTAAGAAATGAAGGAAAACTAGAACATATAATAATAGGGAGTTTGGTAGAGATTTTGATTCTAAATTTCCTACATGTTCAGTGAATCTGGTGCACCGCTCCATATAATCTTCTCCTAAGAACTGTTTTTCTTTTACCAATAAGAGAGTCATGCATCTTATCTACCAAACCTAATCTTCTTCACAAGTTCAGAGATAAAACATGTTCTAAGCATATATGGGGATAAAGAAAAGAGGAAAAGTGAATTCTTAAGTAAAATATGATGCAAAGTATCAACAGTTAAAAGGATTTGATAACAAATCAAGCAGGAATTTCCAAATCCAGAGCACATGGAAATACAAGGTTTAACTTGTTTTGAACCATAGTTGAATAATTTATCTACCATTTGTCAATCTTCTCTCTTCCTTACCATGATCCATATACAAAAAGTTCATGAAATTAGGACATTCATATTTGCCGCTTGGAACGAGACATCAGCGTCTGCAGAATCTTTTTCCTAGGACCCTGAAATTAAAATTTTCTAATAAGAGAACATGAAATGGAATGACCAGAAAGTAGAGTACTAAAAAGTACAGAAGTTGCAAATCTTCAGCGAATAATGAGTGGCATGATGCATCAAAAGAAGTCTTCTCTAAGAAAGGAAGATAGGTAAAGCAAGATACATTGAACATCTCTATTGTTTAGCCTAAAGATCTACCACTTTCTGTTACTAATTTAGCTTTGACATAGAGAATGTCAGAAATCTGAAATGCTATCAGGGCATCAGTCTAAAATCTGTTTCAAATGAAAGCTCTTCAAGAGTTCATTCAGGAGTATGGTTCTGATGTTCTTTACTTTTTACAAGGCAACTCTATCTGACTATCTACATATCCTCCTTGTCGGAAAATAGAGCCAGCCCTCTATTCCAACCCGAAATATATTGTATAATTGCCATTCAGTAACAACAATCCTAATGCATCTTTTAAGCCACTTGCTTGAATTTGTTTTAATAGTTAAACTAAACTCAATGCAATGTAGCATGGCAGGTGCAATTTTACCCATTTGATCCTCCACAAAAAGCAAAGTACAGAACATACTGAGCCAAAAAAGACCATGCCAACAAAAAAATATAGGAGTAACATTCTACTCAAATATTACCATAGGTATTCCCAGTTCTTTGAGGTCATTGTCTCCCATTTGCCTGAGGGCGTACATATCAATCTGAAAATCAATCAATGAAAAATGGTCAAGTAGGAGATGCCATGAATATTCTTAAATAGATTTCTTATTGCTCATTCTGTATTTTGTGGGCACAACACGTGAGAGAATCATAGCAGAAGAATTACTACATTGAACTTGGTAAAAAGCATTTGAAGCAAAGTAAATTATAAATAGATCGCAAAATCATTAATCATAACCTTGAAACTACCACAGATGTCATCAAGATGCCCATTCCTGTGTTAGCTCTTCCATTTCTTGATGGCCAAGATGGATATTTGGCCAGAACCAATCTATCTATTTATCAACTGCTATGGTTAACAAGGAGAATTTGGCATCAAGGGGATCTGACAGGGTAGACTAAGAATTGGACTTTTTGTGTACATCTGTAAATAAGCCCAACTATTTTATGCATCCAAGACATGGTTAACTAGTATCTTAAGCTTAAGCCACAGTCATTGTACACATTCTATATGGGTCCTGGTAGAACTATTGGGTTAAAAGTGTCTTCAAAGTGTCAGACTTGCCTCTTGTCTAATAACACAGACAAGGATGTTTTAGAAACTAGATAGCTTTTATAATAAATGTGGTACTCAGGAATTTCTACTTCGTTGTCATAAATTTCTAATTTGTCTTAATAACAAATCTTTAGAGCACGATAATCACATATCTTAGTAACATATAAAAGGATTGCAGGAAATACTCTCTAAATTCTTTTCTGATTGTTCCATCATTCAACATTCTGAATTAGTACAAGAAAACTTGGCCATACTGCATATTGTCTGTGGATCATCAACATTGTGGAAATGGATGCTACTAACAGATATATAAACCTTTCAACTGCAAGAACACTGAATATAAAACAATAATATGCACCTCCTCGGCCTTGAAATGAATGGCATATTTATCCAGTCCTAGCGAATACAAGAAGCTATCAACAGATGGATGATCATCAACCTGTAGACAGATAAAATATGAGAATAAGAAATAGGAATGCAGTTTAAATGTGAAGGTAAAAGATTATTCAGGAAAAAGGTTCCTTTTCTAGTTTTCTATAGTGGGGAGACGAAGACCTTTTTGAGCTTTCTATTTATTTTTACTGGTTTTGCATCCTTGGATAAGGTGGAATCAAATAATCATTCATTTATCTAAGATGCAAACCAACGAAGCTCCATTAGAAATCGCTAAAAACACCAGCACAGCTTCTTACTGGAACAAAAATCTTGTAATGTTAGACCTTGTTTCAGTTGGTGCTAACTGTTCCGGAAACTCGCAATACACGACCCGATTATTTTCTTTAATAGTTTACCCTAGTTTATAAGATGAAAGGTTGAAAACGAGTCATTTCTTTGTTTTCAAAGAAAATAGTGAGGAATACGTGAAAATTTATTTCTAAAGTTATGAATACCAATAACCATCTAGAAAAGACTACATTCTATTGTCTCTTAACATACTTGAATTGGAAACAGTCTGAAGAAATAACTTCTCATTTCAACAAGATGTTTTGCTTAACAACCCACAAGAAATGTTTTGATACTGCTAAAAAGGACCAAAAAATGTTCAATTCCAGTGCTACCTCCTTATCGTACAAATGTTTCTCAGACGGCAAGCATAACTAGTTTTACCCCAGAATATCAGCTGAAGTATTTTTATCGTTCCAAAAGATAATTTCAAACGTATCATATACTTCAATAAGCTAGAAGATTGGAAATATTTAAAATGACATGCAAAGTACCAAAGGACTTCAGTAAGCCAATTAGATAATAGCAGAGAAAACTGGGGGAGAGGAAAAAAGAGTGGCTCACAGTATTTGAACTTCTCTGCACAAGACCAACTGGAGGAGGCTGTGGAGCACGCACTGGCACCAAAAATTTTGCAGGCTCAGCAGTTTGTGCAGGTTTGACACCATAAGATGCAGAGGTCATGGGGCGTGAATGCTCAAGAGCATCCTTTCTTTTAGATGAAGTTGCTCTGGATTCATCGTATTCCCTGAGGAGAGGTCTTCTCTCCCGTTCTTCATTCCTTCTAGGGGGAGATAGACCCCTAGAAGGGGCGGGGGATCTTCTCCTTAAGCTATCCAAAGTCCAGGGAGAATGAGAACTTCTTAATGAGTCCATGTGGGGCAGCACGTCACTTCTTCTTGAGGGAATTTGTCCAAAAATGCTTGGAACATTTGATTCGGGCCTAAAATTTCTGCTTTCTTTAGTTTGCACATGGTTTCTATCATCGGTTAGCTCAGGCAGGTACTGTCTCCCATTCCGGGGCTCTGTAAGAAGCTGTTTAGCAGGCCTAGGCTCCGGCATCTGCTGTCTACCATCCCTGGGTCCTGAAAATCCCCGTCTGGTGTCCTCAGGCTCAGGCAAGCGCTTTTGTATACCTAGGGTTGTTGTTGATGAGTGAGCTGGCCTCGACAATATGTCACGAAGGTCGACATCATTCTGCTTGCTACTATTTAGATTCTTCTTCAGCATATTTTTACGCAAGAGTTTGAATCGGAGGTCTTCTTCACCAAGTGATAAGTCTTCATCAAAAGCAGAGGCAACAGGATTTTGAGTTCATTCACAATATAAAACTGTAATGCAATAAATCCTTAAAACTTGAAATTGAAATGTATTACCATCCATCACACTAGAGGCACTTAACCTACTACCATCCTGTCGCTGACTGCAAGAATACAACAATTGACCATTAAATTATGATTCTAGAATTCATAATAGCACTTGTCTGACTCTTTTACGGACGAACTCTAAATTTACCCTGTTTGACATACTCTCATACTAATATTACAGTCAAATGAGCGCAAGAAAGCATTTTCCATAAAAGTTTCTAATCTTTTCTCCACTATCATGAAATCAACAATCTTAAATCAGATATAGGCACACAATCAGAAAAGTGCCAAAAGAGAACTTGGTAAGCACCGTTTACTGTTAGACTGTGCCCCTGAATCAAATTTGCTTCCCAGCCTATCCCTTACTGATCGTTTACTCCCAACTGACGGATATGAATTGGGAAAAAGCCTATCATCCTCTGAATGTCCAGCCCTCTTTACCACCTGAAAATGTCATTTCTAAAGTAAGTGCACATTAAACATGCATACTAAAACAAAGTTTTCTCCATCAAATAGCTTTCATTACATATTAGCACTTATATCATCCAAAGTTAAACAATTTCCTTAACATAATCAAAAAAGGGAAAAAAAAAGATTAAAACTTGAATATATAATGAGTAAGATCCTTTAGTTCAATGCTTCAAGTAAACAATCGTTCTAAAATTCACTATCAGGAAAAAACAACACAGAAATAAACCAAAAGACAACATAAAATCTCCATCTCATTCACTATTTCCTATGTCTAACCTGACCATCCCTTCCGAGGGTTATCGTAACTCGGGACCTTGAAGTTTCTGACATTGAGAACCTAAAAAACGTTTGTTTATCCGATTATTCACCAGATAATTGGATTCATATGATTTTTGTTCAATCGTCGTAACCCTAAACCTAAAAAGCAAGTTAGAATCAGCGAAGATTCCTCTCTATACTCTCTCCTTAGCTAATGGCCCGTCTGTCTTCTGGCGTAAGAAGGGGGGCGGTGGGATTGCTGCGAGGCCTTGTCGGTCTTTTGACCTGTTTGGCCTTGTTTTGACAGGGAGACCTCAACTAGTCTTAACGCATTATAGTGTGACCAATATGGTTATACGAACAAAGCATAGCTGGTGATAAATGAGCTGAGCCACTCGCGAGCTCTTCGATCAAAATTCTACCCGAATTTTACCCGGGTTCGAGCTGGTTCATTAAAAAATGAACCGAATTCAAGCCTTTTTAATATTGTTTTGATGACTCATCAAATTTACCGAGTCAGTATATATAAATATTAATATTATATGGATAATATAAATTAAAAAAATTTAAATTCGAATTCGCTAAAGCTATCAATTTTGAATTTAATACAAAGAATTGAATTTGAGCTCAGGTCGTAATTAATGAGCTCAACCATGTTCAAATTTAAATTCAAACTCATTATAAAAGAATCGTGTCAGGATAAATTCAGATTCGACTCAGTTTTATTTATGCTCTTACTGCATCACTTAAAAGCAAACTCCTTGCAATGCATTAGTGTTTATAAGAGAATTGATAATTACCACGAAAAGATTTCATTATTCTCCTAACTCTCTCTTTCTCTCAACGCTTTCTCTCTCACATATCTCTAGAAAATTTTGAATATTTTAAAACTAAAAATAGATAATCTTGAAAATTACGCCTATGAGTGTCGTGCCAAGATTTTACCTTGTCTTTTTATTTTTTGATGAAAAATGTAAACAAATGAGTGCAGTATCCACTCATCCACAAACCATCTCTACCTGTTTGACTGCTGTTTGATTAGAGATCCAGGTGGGGATGGAGTTGAATTTTGTACCCAAAATTTGGGATGGGTTGGGAGTGAGGATTAGATTCTCCCATCCTCATCCATCCCCACTCATCTAATTATATATATATAATATTTTTAGTAAACTATTAATTTAAATAGTAAGAAAAAGACAAAAAAAAATTACTCAACTAATTTCCGATTGCCAAATAAAATACGAAACTAATTACTCATATGACATTCCGTCAATCTCTCTATTACTCTAATCTCAGTCTTGACATTTCTCCTCCATTCCAACTTTCGATTGTTATACTTTTTTAAATGAATTTTGTATTATTTTTAAGTTTTAATCATTTGATTTTGTAGCAACTCATATAATTATTTTGTATTTTAATATTTTGTTAAATATAATATATGTAATTCTTGCTTGGTCTCTAATTTCTCAATAAATTTGACGGAATAGGTTGGGAATGAGTCTTAATTATAGAAAATTGAGTTGAAAATAAAAATAAATTTTATATTTAAAAACAAAAATTAATTGGAAATAAAAACAAAGTAGAGAGGTGGGATCGAACAGGAACCGGGGATGGGTGCCTTGGAGCCCACCGCTATTGCCATCCCCCAATCAATAGCCGTTTATAACAGGCCTTCTTATAACGAGAGATTGGGCTGTGATTGTGAAGGCAAGTAAATCAAAGAGTTTGGACTCATATTTGACTGATCCAACAATATTTGGTATCATAATTTTTTTCTTTTTTCTTTTTATTTTGTTTTGAATTTCCCGGCGGATTTTATTGATGTTTCCTTTTAAGAAGTTGTGATAATATGGAAGATCTGAGTTTGAGATCATTACCATATTAGATATTCAAGAGAAGAGAACTGCCTAAACCCTTATAAGGAATGTAATTCTCAACACTAAGGTACAGTTTAAAAATGTTATTTTAAAATTTAAACAAATCGTTTATTTTATTTCAGATCATTACTCTAAATACCGAGTAAGTTTGCACATATGATTGAACTCACTCATAAAGAATTTTCAATAAGAGGATTCACAAAGAACTCAATCTCAAATACACGAATTAATATTAGATTCCTCTCTTTAACTTTTACGAATGTTAAAGAGTAGATCTAAAATTCATGCAATTGAGATTGAACTCATTCTTTGTGAATCTCTCTTAGAATTATTTGTGAGTTCTTGTGTGAAAACTTACCCGATGTTTGTAGTTTAAGATAATATATCGGGCTGTTTAAATCTTTAAAATAGTGTATAAAGGTCCATTTAATAGCATTTTAGTTTGAAACAAAATTAATAAAGTTTTTTTTTTTGGAAAAAGAAATCCAACTTCCGACCTTGATCCATTGAAAAGAATTATTCTGTTTATATAAATTAACAAAATTCCAGTATCTCTTATTACTATTATATTTTCAATCAATCATAAAAGACCTCTAATCTTATAATAAGTATTGTTATTTAGATATACATAGTAATAGATTTTTTATCACTGAAATAGCTTACTACTTGTTACTAAAATTCAATATCTACATAAAAAGAATTTAAATAAAACCAAGATAATTAAGCTTCTTTTTTTTAAATTTCCTAAGGTATGAATAATTGATTCATTTGTAAATCGTGACTGAAGAATACATATATACATACATATATATATATATATAGAGCGAGAGAGAGAGAGAGAGAGAGAGAGAGAGAGAGAGAGAGAGAGAGAGAGAGAGAGAGAGAGAGAGAGAGAGAGAGAGAGAGAGAGAGAGGCGTGTATGTATAATAAGGTAGCAAACAAAGTTGTTAATGTAGAAAAAATCATTACTATAATATTATTCCAAAGACAAAAATTATCTTACATATATATATCTTTTGTATGCTAATTAACAGTTCATGAAGAAGTACGAACCATGTGCATGATCTATCAAGTCAAAGAGAGACATGTAAATCATTTTCTTACATAAGAAAAAATGCAATATTGATGGTTCAAATATTTGAATAACAGAAAATGATTTATTTATGGTTCACACATATAGGAATAATGAAAAATAGAAATTATAGAATGAATAGTGAGTTTCCCAAAATTTATGAAAAAAAAGAGTTTCCCAATTAGTGTAGAAAAACAAAGAATGTTCGGAGATAAAGACAAGTAGGGGAAATTAATATTGGACATATTAATGAATGATGATTTTGTTTGAAGGAATTAATTAATAGACATAATGATTTTATTCAGAAATTTAAGTGTGATGGAAGGGACAACCCATTATTTGTTTTGCCCATGAAACAAACGACAATTGTAATAGTCCCATCATTTCATTCTCTAAGCCCCCCCAAAAAAAAACCAAAGCATCCACATTCAAAATTTCCAAATTCTCTTAAGAGTTTCAATGAATAATAATGCTTTAAATATTAATTAATTACGTGTTACTATAAATTGCTCCCTCCAGTAAAAAATATAAGAGGTATTGAACTTATGAATAAGGATTAAAGGCGTAAAATATAAAAATTTAAAATAAAATACCCTCTATATTCTTAATAAATAAGAAGAGATAGATAGGAATGAATGAAATAAATGATAAACGGACAAGTAAAAATGAAAAAAATGCAATAAATACTTATTGAAGAGTGTAAAAAAATTTATATTTTTATCATTCTCAAATACTCTAAAAATCCTTATATATATTTTTTACCGAAAAGAATATTTCTAGACATAAAAGTTTGATCAGTGAAATGAATCAGTAAAAAGTTGGAGCTTGCAGTTGGGTGATCGGATGATAAGAAACATAGATAATCATGAGTCTTTAATTTTTCTTTTAATACATGAAAAAATTAAAAAAACAATTTCTCAAATGGAATTATAAGAGCAAATATATAGTTCATGAATTATTTGTTTTTCCCAATTATATGAAACATGACAATCCTAAAGATATATATTAGGTCAATATAAGTGATCCATTTGGGAAGAAGATCTATTTTATTTATTTTTGATAAAAAGGAAAGGAGATATATGACAAATTAGTTTAAATCATTTAAAGCACTATATATTTTCTGAAAACTTATAATTTTTTAGGGGATGAAAAACTTATAATTTTAAAAAATAAAATAAAATCTCTAGATAATAATTCAAATTGCAAAGACCTTATGTAATTAAAGATCAAACCCTACTGATCAAATAATGATACCATGTATGTACAAATGATGAGATCATAGTATGTCTTGGAAATTCATTTCAAAAACTAAGAACAAAAAAAAAGTGCAGAGAAATATTATATAGAAATAGAAATATATATATATATCTAAATAGATATATTTCAACACACTGCAAATTCAATTATATATCTTCATGACAAACAACATTTATTCTTTTACAAACTTATATATATATATATATATATGCTTTGCTTGAAGTAACCAAACAAAAAACAAAGCTGGACAACAAATTAATACACAAAACTATTTATCAAAAAAAAAACAAAAACACAAAAAAATTACCAGCAAACTGACAGGCTATAATATCATGATGAGGCTTGCATCTTCTTATTCATCATCATAGTTGTAATAGAAAGAACCCTTTAATGAAACAACATAGAAAAAAAAACCCACAAACTTTTTGTAGAGAGAGAGATCTGGAAAATAATAATCGGACCATTTTGCTTCCATTCCCCAAAGTGAAGCTAAGAAAGTCAAGATCAAGAAGAACATCATCAAGAAGAAGAAATATAAATAATATCCTTTATGATATGGATATTATTCATAATAAAATATATATTATAAATATGGAAAGTAGGGTTTCTTTTTCTTCTTCTTGAATGAAAAACATGAGATCTTGATCATCATCTTGGATTAACAACAGCGTCCTCCTTCTGATCTCTGATGATAAGTTTCTTTCTCTTTCTTCTTCTTCTGATATATTTCTTGGGTGAAGAAGAAGAAGAAGAAGAAGATGCTGATGATGGGGAGGTGTTGAGGTGATGATGAAAGTGAGGGAAGGTTAATGATGAGATGAAGAGGGTATTAGAAGACAACATGATTATGATGATTGGTGTTTTTGCTTGGAATATTAATAGAGAAGAGAAGCTCTAAATACTCTCCCAGCTAGATCTTCTCTGCTTATCCTAATTTTGATCAATCAAGTTTCATGAGAGAGAGAGAGAGAGAGAGAGAGAGAGAGAGAGAGAGAGAGAGAGAGAGAGAGAGAGAGAGAAGAAGAAGAAGAAGAAGAAAGGGTTGGGGAGAATTCTCTTTCCTTTCATTCAAGTTTTCCCTTTCCTTGAACTTAAATAAAAATATCTTTTTCTTTTGCTTTTGGCCCTTCCTCTTTTACCTTTTTCTTTTCCTTGGTTCATCCAAACCAACAATTTTAATAAAAATTAAATTTACCATATGGAGTTTCTTAGTAAGTACATATAGTTATTATTATGAATTGATTCAATTTCTTCCATAAGACTTCCTATTTATGATGTTGTAAAATTAGTTATTATTGTTTTTAGATATTCAGAAAATAACATTTTATATATAATTTCATAATTTAATTTTTTCTGAAATTCTTTTATATGTTTTGCTCTAAAAATAATAGCGCGAAAATGGAAGTAATCATTTTTTATTGGAGATTGAGTCAAACCGTAGTCATGTATGAAAACGTGCTACTCCTATTGAGATAGTTGCGGATTCAATAGGTTAAATGCTCTCATTCTTAGTTAAAGGAAAGGCCGTTCATAAGTTAATAACACTTGAAGCAAAATGGTGATTAACGCAACATTCATGTCTTCTAATCATTCTTAGAACAATCTCCAAAAAGACTTAACATCAATTAAACAAGAATTAAATCATAACTTTATAGTTATCTTTTCAAAACATGTAGCATTCAAACAAAGTATTGAATTATATATACATAATAAAAAGATTAAATATTAATAACCAAAAAAACTTACAAAATTAACAAAATACGATACCCTAAGTTTTAACTTTAATAAGAACTCTAAAAGCTGAAAAATAACTTGCAAAGTCGATAGGATAACAAAAATGATCATATATATGATTATATATCTTATATGTAGAATAATGTCCAAGACTTAGAAACAAGAATGACATTAGGCCAACGTCATTAACTCTACTAACTAAGCAGCTAATTAAGGATTACGGTTAATGACCACCACATGTATACCAATAAATTAATTATTTTCTCTTTTTTTTTTTTTTTTACTTGACATATCCTATTAGTTCTTGTATTTTTTTTACTTGTCCTATTGTAATAAACTTTCTTCCAATATATCCTTTCATTAAAAACAAATTAATTTCAACATTTTTTACATTTTCAACCTAGAAATTTGTATAAATAATATTGAAAAGGTAGAAGAATTAGAAGGACATTTTAATACACACAAACAAAAAGACATCTAAATTTTTATATTTCCTTAAATAATACTCATCTAATAAAAAATAATGAGAGTATATAATACATGGATTAAGGTTTGACATAAAGCTTGGTAAGTATTCCAAGACAAATATAACATCATTAAACCCATAACTCATAATTTTAACTCAAATAAAAAAATTAATTAGTTTAAATTAGCACACAAATTGAAAAAGTAAATCGATAGACAACATTTTAAAAGTTAAAAAGGCAAATAAAAAGGGATGATGAAAGAGCTTAAGAAGTTGGAGTCTATATATATATATAGCTGAGGAGAAGGTCAAAGGATAAAGCGGGTTTGGAGCCTCTCTCATCTCTTTTATGTTTAACTAACTGGCTAGCTATAGAGTGAAAAGAAAAAAGAAGGAAATAATGTGGTCTGTATAGGTGAAACGGGCTCATAATATATTATATATATATATATATATGTTAAGAGATTAAATTCGATTAAACGAAAATAATTGTGATAAATCATGATTTTCTGCTTATATATAAAAAGGAACAGTTTGTATCTTGATAGGGTTTAGGTTTAGTCTAATGAATTTTGATGAATTGAACATTTTATTCAGAAAAAGAAAATTTTTTTATTTTTTGGGAAGAAAAAGTTAACTTTATTAATATCCCACGATGAATATATATGAATCCAAGAAAATCCTTTTATACAAACCTTTGATTTTGCTTTCTTTGCTTATTTTATGGTTGACTCTTAACAAAAGTTACCACTTAGGATTGTCTGTTTTTTCCTCTTTTCTTTTCTCTTAATTCATGTGTGTGTGCTTAAAAGTCATTGTGAGAGGTTAACTTTTCATTTCCTTCCAAAAGCCTTTATCATAAGTAAATTTATTTTCTCAATGTCTTGTTTAATTTACCCCATTTTGATTTTCCTCTCTCTTCATAAAGTATACACTACTAGGGTTTAGTTTCCCTTTTTTCCAAGAATTTCATTCTTAATATCTTTAAATATATGATATTCTTTTACGCTATCAAATATTAATATTAGAATCTCCCGAATCCTGTAAAACTCTTAAATTAAGATAATCATATAAAATATGTTTTTATTTAAACTTAATTCATCAGCACACTTCTCCAATAACAAGAAAAAATCAAAATAAGAGAGAACATAATTTTACTTGCATAAACGTAATTTAACTAGTTTTAGAGCTGCAAAAGTTAGTACCAAGAAAGAACATAATTTCTTTAACAGCAAATTAACATAATTATAGAAACCCTATTCAAGAAAATATTAAAAAAGACACAGAAACCCTATTCAAGAAAAAAAAGTGAAACCCTATTCAATTCAAGAAAAATTTGAACTTCACATCAAAGGGGTTGACTATAGGGGAATGTATATGGAAGACATATAGGATCATCATGAAGAAAAAGAAAGTAAAATGTGATTAGGTCCTTTCATTTTCATTCCCTCTGGTGAAATTTTTTTTTTCAAGTAATAATAATATTTCCAATATATTCCAATTAAGCCAAGCTGTTTGGTGGGGTGGTGTGTGTCTATATTCATGATTTTACATTTTTTGCAATGATTGTAGTTTCATAAAAACGTTGGAATATTTTTTTGCTTTTTAGCTGATTTGGGAGGCACAAGGACCAACTGCCCACTCCCATTTTCTACCCTACCCCAACCCCAACCCCAACCCTCTGCCTCTGCACATTAACTTCTCCAGTACTTGTTGCCATTGCCCTCTTCACCTCATCACCTCAATGCATGTAAAATCACAGCTATAAATGATTAGCTAGAGAGTCGGTGAGGCTCTATACTTGTAAGTTTAAGAACGCGATTCATGAATTTGATAATACTCAAAATTTCTTTATAGTATGACCGGAGGTATATATTTTTTTATTATTTTTATAATGAAACATTAGTAAAATCGGCCATTTTACAAAATTTTGTCATACTTACTTACTTGAGGGTGAGAAATATAATTTGTTTGACTTCTTTAAATATTATATATATATATATATAAAGACCTATCTACAACAAATGTTCCTAAATATTCCAGTTGTTTTTGCATTATCTTGTTTAATTATTGAAATATTAATTCAAATATATGTAAATTCTACCTTAAATGTATATATTTTTTTAAATATTTTTTAATATTTAATATTCAATAATATTCAACGTGAATCAATACTTAAGCCAATAGTTATATGCACATCACATCTACCCCTCTATATATATATATATATATATTTATAGAACATGCAGTCGAGTCTCGATTTGATAAAAAAGGATTGATCCAAAATTGTTGAGAAACTCGTAAAAATAAAAGAAATTTGAAAGGATTAAGATGATGAGTTTTCTTTATATATATGGAGGAAGAGTATATGGACCATAATGTTGGTGAAAGTATGGCAGGTTTTGTGTTCTTTTTTTATGCATTATGATTTCTTCTGCTCATGAAAGACCAACATCTTTAAACGCATGAGGAAACTCACTGTATAAAGAGCTCCATTTCACTATATTTGATATGACTCTTGGAAATATTTATGAGAATAACCCCTTTATGTGAATTAATTACATTGGTTGTATGTAAATTAATATGATATATTGCCTTTGAAAATTTCCTCATAAATATTGAGATAACAACTTCCTCTATTTTATTTTTACTTGTCACATTCTTACTAATATCTATTTTTTATTTATCGTTTGTAAGAGTAATACAACATTTAATCAAAATTTTATCATTATACCCTTACATAAAAATATATTTCAACTTATTTTAACATTTATATTCGTCTAGTACATGTTTAATAAACTTTCTAGTGTATTTCCTTCAAAATAACTTTTCCCTTAGGATTTATTTTAAATTTCGCCTCGTATCGTCTGTATTACTTTGTTCACCATTCTTCGTAGTACTTTCTAATTAGTATATTTTATTAGTAAAATATAGTTAATAAAAGATAAACTCTAAGAGAAAAAAATAAATCATATGTGAAAAATATATTATAAAAGGAAAGTGATACAGAGAGTGGTACAGACGTTCTTGTGTATTATATTTTAGAGTTTAGAGTTTATCTTTTATTTTATAAAATTATATTAATAAAATTACCATAAAATGAGTGTATTAGAGAGTATAGCGTATTAAATGTACTAGAAAGAAACAAATTTAATGCTTCTTAATTAATTGAATGATCTCTCCATTTTTACCGAAAAAAAAAAAAGAAACTTTTAGAAGTATAATAAAAGGAGAGATTAATGTGGAGGGAAATTTAGTTCACATAAGAATAAAATATTTAAATTTTGTATTTTTTTTTATAGAATGTGATATTAAAATGTAACAAGTAAAAAAGAAATAGGAGAATAACTTGATATAATTTTTGCCACTTTCTCTTTATCTAGATGTACCAATGATTTAATTCCAAAAAATTAAGCTTTGAATAGCAGACAATGAGAAAAACTTAATAAGGGAGTTTTTAACACTCATTACTTGTTAATAATAGGAATAATAAGATTTACTTGTTAATAATGGGAATAGTGAGATTCTAAATGTAAGTGTTAAGTATACTTATATTTTTGTTTTTTATTTCCCAAGGGGTGTTATTTTCACAATTGATTTTATATGAGACCATTTATAATAAAATACTTTCCTTGAGGAGTTATAATTAATTTAAAATCTTTGTTTCATTTTTTTTTGGGGTGCAAATCGAAACAATAGAAAGAAGAAGGACGCCTTTAAGAAAAAGGAAAAGAAGAAGGGTGAAAACATTATAAGATGGGCTACTAAAGAAGAAGTTGCAGGCTTGTAATGGGTCTTCTTTAAAATGGGCCAAAGTAAAAGCCCAAAAACTCTCAAATAATCAATTCTTGGTCCAGTCCAACTACTGACTGAATCCACAATTTGCCATCTTGGCATTTGCATATGTTCATGGCGTTCAAGATAGCAAGGAAAAAAAATCTGCAAAATTTGCTAGCAAAGGAGGCAACGACTATGGAGAATTCAAACTTGCATGCTTCATCAGGTGCAGTTGAAAATGAAAATCCATCATTGATTCACTTTTTTACAGCTTCAATTGCTATAAAGATTCAATCTTTTCTCTTCTAATTTTGGCCTTGTATGGTTTTGATTCAAGAACTGATCAATCTTGGTTCTTTTCTCTCATTTTTTTCTGTCTGATACAATTTATTAATTTAAGAAGTAGAAATAGATAGAATATATTGCCTTAGACATGTTAAAAGTATTATCTTTATGATATGATTTTTCATTATGCAAATGCAATTTTCACTTTTGATGAGCCACTGATTGTTCTTCTCATGCATTAACTGTTATATATTATTGAAAAGAAGAGGATTTGTCTAAGGCGTGTCCTGATGAAATAACTCTCCAATTTAAGATACTTCAACAATTTCTATTAGATTTTAGGATTTTATAAGTTTTAACTATCATATGATATGTTTTATTCCTATATGGTATATTTTATACGTATTAACATTTGCTCCAGGAGCATCTGGAGCACATGTTAGGCAGACCTAAAGATGAAACTGATAAAAATAGTAGCATAGATAGATAGCTTATTAATAGTTAAGCCATCAATCTCAATGCTTATGTTATTTAGAAATTTTGTATAGTAGAGATATGACTTGGCTCAGTCTATGTTGAAGTTTTCAGATATTTGATTGCATCATTTTAACTGCCAAATATTTACCTTACATTTGGATTTGAATCTTTCCCATCAGATTTTTACACTTGGAGATCGATAAATGGCAGCAGTGATGAAAATCATCTGCAGTAGCGTTTGTGGTACTTTTGTTAGGTATGTTGTGGCATAATTTCTTGTTTCAAGTTTATGGAAGGTGTAAAACTAGTCTCTATATACATCTTTATCTCAAGTCAAAACTAGTGATGCAACTGTGAACTTTTTGTTTTTCTACTTAAGTCTGTATGAGTGAGGCAATATGATTTTACTTTTTGTTACTTTAATTATCCTTCATTTGGTATAAAGTAACTTTTGTTAATCGTGTTTATCTACGTGGTTACTTGGTTTGTTAACACGAAGGCGGTGTTAGGAGCAGGTAGGTTATTCTAGATTACAACATAGTTGGCTTTCTGAAGCTATGAGATCATTTTTCTGGCTTAATCTTGTTGTCCCCTAAGTTCCATCCTAGTAATCTCCTTGTAGTATAAAAAATTGGGGTACTTAAAAAGTGGCACTTAATAATCTGCCTTTTCTGCCTAACTCTAAAGCCACTTAGAATTAATTATTCAGAACAAATCTTTGATGCCTTTAAGATACATTAATTAAATTAAGAACTATTAGACACAGTAAGGTAACTCAAATTAACATATTGTAGACAGATTCAAATCCCAAAGAGTCCATCTTTTCATTTTCTTTCTTGTTTTCTTAGGCTGAAAGTGGAAAGTAGTAGTTCTTTTCTCTGTCAAGGAATGACTCAATATATATACTTCTATCCTTCCTTGCAATAAAGATCTTATAGTCCTATCCTTTCGAAAAGCACTTGCAGAAGATTTTCCCTTGTGAGAAAGCTTAAATTAACGTATTGCAGCTAGATTCAAATCCCAAAGAGAAGACATAGAACTTCATGTTCCCTTTTTCCTTTTATTCCTTGGTTTTCTTAGGCTGAAAGTTGAAATTAGTTCTTCCTTCCTTGTAAAATACCATTTGTATTTCGATCTGATTTCATTTTGAGAATGGAAAAAGTTTTTGGACTGTGAGAGGAGAAGTGAGTTCCAATGTATAAAAAGTTGAAAAATGTGCCTCATTTCGCGTTTAGAAAACCAATCCAAACACAAAGTATTGACAAAAGAATTTTTAGTGTATCTGTTGAATTAGATACTGAGGTCTGCCTCTCTAGAATAGTGAGTTATTCTTTGTTTAGTTTTATAATTGTAGTTAGATAAAGAAACAAAAATTAACATGTGATCAAAATGCAAAATTAATGTCAAATGTGCCATAGTATTCTTCTCTCCAAAAAATTTGCAACAATTTATAATAGAAAAACGATGCAAATTCACTGCTAGATTTCCTCAGCTATGTACAGAAGAGAAGTGATAATGAGATGATCTAAACTGAGGGAACCCAAATTTTCCAGATTTTGACATCACAATCCAAACTACCACTATAAACCAAATAAGAACTCCCGGAAGAACTATCCCTTGATTCACTTTTATCTGCAGCTGCAGTTAAACACTTGACTGGACCTTTATGTCCTTCAAACACAGCCAAACAAGAATAACTTCTTCCAATTCCTCTCCTCCAAACTCTAACTGTTTTATCTGCTGATCCACTGAACACCAAATCCGATACAACGGCTAAACACAGAATAGCCCTAGTATGCCCCCTAAGGGCACCGGAAACCACCATATGATTAGTACCGCCATCTTTTTCCCACACAATTATGGAACGATCACAAGCTCCAGAGTACAAAATCGATCCATCCATGTTTAAAGCCAACGCGTTCACAGCAGACTTATGTTTCTCTAATGTTGCCACTAAGGTATGTTTCTTATCCCCTTCGTGCTTTTTCCATACTTTGATCTTCTTATCTGCTGAGCCGGTGTAGACTAGGCCATCGTTGGATATTTCTATTGCATTTATTGCATCATCATGTGCATTCCTAACGGATTCCAAACATTTGAAGTCTGAGGTTCTCCATACTTTGAATGTTCTGTCCCATGAAACAGAGTAAATCAAAGAGCCATCTTTTGATAAGGCTAATGCTGATACAGTGTCAACATGATGAACCCAGGTACTCTTTTTATGTCTTCTAACTTCTACATAATTCTTAGCAAAGAATAACTTCATGCATCTATCATTAAAAGTAGGCAAAGTAGCAATACATTTGTACTTTTGATGAGGCAAATTAGTATCCATATCGATCTTCCATACGCGAATTTTATGATCATGATGTGCAGTGAAGAGTTTATCTCCTAACACAACCATGGACTTAACTCCACTATGAGTTTCTGCTACAATATTACTTGTTACTAACTTTTCTTGTTTTGAAGGATCACGGCTCCATCTTCGAATTTCGCCATTTGAAGAGCCACTATAGAGGTGTTTACCACCTATAGTGAGAGAGAATACATATGAGGAATGGCCTTTGAGGCTGGCTAAGAGGTGATGGTATGCATTGGAGGAGTGTTCTACATTTTGTGATGGTGGTGTTAAAGAAGGAACTGAAGGTAAACTTGGCTGTGAGGATAGTGATGAAGAGTTTGATGATGCATCTGAATGAAGATGATGATTAGATTGAGAACCATCCCATTCTCTCTCTTTCTTGGATTGGCATGGCAATGGACATGGAAGAAGTCCCATTTTCCTTGAAGCTGAAAAAGGAAGAGGAAGAAAGAAACAAAGGCAGAGAGAGGAATTGATTTCAAACTTTCAAGTAGAAAGGTTTTGGATAGGAAATTGGAGGAAAAGGAGAGCAGGTTTTTATAAAGAAATGGAAAGGTTGACGCCTATAAAGCTTTATTTTTATGTTTTTTTTTGTTAATAATGCTTCTGTTGAAGGTTTTTTATTTTTATTTTATTTTTTTCAGGATTAAGACATAAAGGTTAAATTTAACTTGTATTTTTTTAATTCCATTCCTCGAAATGACTTTTCAACTTGTATTCAGCGTGGGCTCCTTTTAAGTTTTTATGTCTCCTCGAAGCAATTTTTGTTAATACGTTGGATTTTGGTTTTTTATTTTTTTATTTTGGGCCTTAACTTTTGTAAATTATTGCCTTGTAAGGAAGATGAAAATCATGTTTTTCTCTAACCAATGTGGTTCAAAAATTGTAGAAAAGACTTAGCGATGTTAATATATTTTGTCGATCAAATGTGTTGTCTCAATTTCTAAACTTCTCTTTCAGTAGTATAGAAAATAAGTTTAAAAATTATTTTGATTGTAATAGTTTTGACTCGTTTTATATCAATGAATAACCTTCTTATTCATTAAAAAAAAAAAAAAAAATGATGTGTATGATAGTAAATATGAAGCTTATTATTCATTAAAAAAAAAAAGGGAGAAATAGACCAGAAGTGTATCGTTTGATAGCGTCACGTTATCCATCTAAATACATCCATCTAATATTTAAGTGAAAGATTTTAAGTTCAAGTCATTTAAAAAACGATTTAATGCATCATGTTAGTCTTGTGCCTTCCGATCTTTTTTGAATTATCCGGATGTACGTGGTGGCTGGATGGTGGGGAGGGCCCATTGGGACTGTAGAAGATGAAGCGTGGAGTAAGGTTGGTTAAATAGGATTAGAGTATTGCATCATTCAATAGAAATATACATATAAATTTACATTATCTCTTTGTAATTTTATTTTTTTTTTGGTAGAATCTGTTTCCTCTTTAAAGGACCACTTGTTCATTTAAGGCTAATCCCAGATCATTCCAAAAGGGCAAAAAGAGCTCAATTTTTTGTTTTTGTATGTAAGAAAATGATGAAGAAATTGAAGGTTTAGAAGATAGCAGACATATCTTTTGCTTTTTTGTTTGTGCTAAGAAATAAGGAAAAAGGGACCTACCATTATTATTATTATTATTATTATTATTTCAAGAACTCTAAGGTTAAAATTAGGCAATTTGATTACTCAATCAATTAGATTCCTTCTCACTTTAGAAGATGTTTGGAGAATTAAGGTGAAAAATCTAGATGAATGTTAATCAAATAGTAGTTTTTACTTAAAGGTTAAAAAAGCTTTTGTTTAATCTATATATTTATACACACAAATAATTATAATGGTTACAATTGTAATATTTTTATTATAATATTTTCGTTATCAAATATTAAAGAAATAAAAGATAAATCACAAGTTCTAATAAAATATTATGACTTGTTTTCAATAGTTTAAGTACAAGCCACTTTTCACTTATTTTAAATTATGAAACAAATTCTAAGAGAAAAAATACATTTAATATCGTTCGTAACATTATATTTAACACTTCTTGCAAGATTTTCTTATAAATATTATATCATAAAAATATCATTTGATTTAGAAAAAAATATTGTATAACATTTCATGTGATACAAAATGAATGTTATAGAAGATGTTATGAGTGCTCATATATATTGTAATAAGATGTTGAGAATTAAACTAAACAATGGGATATCTTTTCAAAAAAAAAAAAAAAACTTATAAAGATTAGATAAATTAAAAATAATATTTTGTGCTCATAGATAAGAAAAGCTACCATAAAAGAAGAGATGAATAGTAAAGTCAAAAGAAAAAAATATTTTTCATTGCATTATTGTTTATGATGTGAGGATTAATATTTGTCATTTATTTAGAACTATATGAATGTCCCTTAGCATAACAATAATACTCCAACAATTGGAAAGCATTTTCTTTTCTTGACAATCAATTTTTGGGCCCCATTCTTATTATTATTATTATTACAATTCTTAAAATAAGAAAAAAGAAATATCTCTAATAATTTATGGAACTTTCTAGGAACCAAAACAATCCTTTTAATTACTGAGACAAAAAGAAAAACTAAATTATCTGTGGGAGGATATTTTATGTAATTTTTTTTATGTAACAATTTTAGGATAATTAATCCCATCATTTATCATTGAATATTGTTTTTAGTTGCATTTTGTGCTTTATTTATAGGTTGGTTCAAGGGTCACTCCTGGCTTTTATTATTACAGCAAATTAAGGTTGGATTTGTATGAAAAATGTCCCATCTGAATATCCATGAAAACATTACACGGTTTGAAGACAAATCTTTTGACCTCCAACCAGGCCAAGTTGGAGGCTGCCTTTCTAGTGTTATATTCAATTCAAACAACCTTATAAATATATTTGTATTTTCTCTAATTAATTCTACTCTAAACTTAAGACTTTGTTATGGTATATCAAGAACTTTATTAAAATTTAGATAACATTCATTTCAATCAAACATATCGAAGATTTCAAACAAAGATGATATTTATCAAATTATCAAAGTATCAAAGAGTTAGACTTTGAAAGATAACTTAGAAATGAAAATAAATTATATTTTCCTTCTTGAGGTTTGTTCAAATTACAATTTTATTTTTCTATTTTATATAAATTACAAATACATCCTTATTGTTTATATTTTCATAACTTATTAATTCATACTACTAATTTCAATGAAAATTTTTTATCAGAAATAATGCGGTAAAAATGTTTAAGATCTTCTTACAATATCATTTTGCAAGTTTACTTCTTGTTTATCATCATATAAAGACAATAATACCTTTACTAGATTTTTTTAATTAATCTAATTTCCGTAATGAATAATATTATTGTCTTAATATACGATAATAAATAAGAAGTAAACTTGCAAACTAATATTTAAGAAGATTTTAAAATTTTTACCATATAATTATTGGTTTCTGATAAAAAATTTCATTGAGATTAATAGTAGAGACTAATAAGTTATAAAAATAAAAATAGTAAGGATATATTTATAATTTATATAAAATAAAAGAATGAAATTATAATTTAGACAAATCTCAAAAAAGAAAATATAATTAATCCAAATAGTAAATACTCTAAGCAAACATGCACTATTATACTAAATGCCCCATCTCGTCAACTACTGAGAATGTAATTAATTATCTTACTTGAAGGATATGAATAGATTAAATTGTTCTTATTTAAGAATTTGAGTTTATTTGAATTATGTCTAAATATTTATATATATATATATATATCGATGGTATCATCACATACAATAATATTAAATGGGATATATAAAAAAAAAAATTTATCAAAATAACAAATATTTTAAAAGAAAAAACATATTCAAGCTACAAATAAATTGAAACCAAGTACATGATATCTCTAGTGAGGATACTTAGTGTATAATATATAATATCTTGGAATAGTGAAGACACCTTATGCCCGAATTTTCGAAGCAAATATGCATGCAAGTATATACTAATATATAATACTTATAAAGATTTGGAAAAATTTCCTCATTTCTAAAGCATTGTGAAGAGAATATTTGTTAATTCTATGGTAATTTACTTTACATATTTGTATAAGAAGTCAATATATATAAATCCAGACTCTATCGTTTTCTATCACTCAAAAAACAAGAAATCCATCCATCCCTTTTCCCCCCACAAGACAAATTTTATGCTTTGAAGACTCTTAAAATGTTCTTATCAATCAAAGAAAAAAAGGAAACCACTCGGAAAACAACTGTAAAGTTCATCTGCTCTACTCATGTCAATTTATTGATAGCTATATTCAATTTTCATGTTTGGATTGGTTCTCTTCATCAATACCCAGTTCATTTTGTAGGATCAAGAGTCAAGAAAATCCATACAATTTTATTATTATTATTATTATTATTATTATTATTATTATTATTATTATTATTATTATTATTATTATTATTATTATTATTAGTTTTTGGTACCATAGAGGATCTTGGGTTTGCATAGGTCCTTTAAATTATACCAAACACAAATTAATCATATCATTTGAACAGATAGGATTATAAAAGATAGTAAAGCATGACATGGTAGATAATTAAATTACCTTTTAAAATTAATTAGTTAAAAGTTTATGTAGTTAAGTGTATTTGATAATATGCATTATTAAGTGTTTAATATTTAAGTGTATTTGATATCAATTTGTTGCAAATCACTTCATTGTTTAAGATGTGCTTAATTGTAATTATAAAATTTTAATAAAAATTTTGAAGTCTATATATATAATATATTGTTAAACTATTATACTTTTTGTATATAATTATTACTTATTAATTAATTGAGCATTCATATTAAAAATTCATTCAGAATTCAAAACTTAAACAATTCACACTCTTATTAGCTTAATTTCCATTTTATCAAACGAAATATAAGTCATACCACACCCAAATTAATCACTATTTTGAGTCGGATACAAGATTACAAGAGCGTTAAAACTCTTTCATAAAATATAAATATATTCTCAATATTCAAACTCGAAACCTCAAACTAAATTAACAAAAAACTCCAACTATTTTTCATATATATATATATATAAATATCTTATCTTCTTATAAGTCTATACAAATTTGGGTTTTCCCCTTTACTTCCATTCTCCTTATTAATCCGTACAAAGATAAAAACCAATGGGATTTGCAACTTGCTACCCCTGGTTTTCTTTGCTGTTCTTCCCGTGTGGACCTAATTTCTGAAAATGATAATTCCATCAACTTTTTTTTTTTTCTTTTCTTTTCTTTTTCTTTCTTTTTTTAATATCAAGGATGGGACTTGGATTTTTCCCAAAAACACGAATAAGGAAGGATTGCTTGCTTGAGTCAATAATTTGAAACTCAAAGTATAATATATTAAACTACAAAATAAACCCTCAATTATTTTTCCTATAACAAATTGGTCCCCTTTTCTTCATTTTCAATATTTATAATCACCAAACTATTTTTTTAAGGCAATTAATTTTTAGTATTTATAGTCCCTTATTATAATTCTCTTATTTGATTCATTTTCATAAATAGATTGTCTAATAAATTTCTAATGTACTCTTTAATATACTTTTTTATAATGTTTTTATTAATACAAATATTATAAAAAATAAACGATAAATCTTAATTTTTAAAAAATAAATCTTAAGAAAAAAGTTATTATTAAAGATGCACTAGATAGTATATTAGAATGATTCGAATCTTCTGTAACATTTCTTGGCATATTTGGTATATTAATAAAACTAACCAAATAAAAGATAAACCCTAAGAGAAAAGGATAAACTTTAAAGAGAAAAATATATTATAAAAAAAAATGTTACGGAAAATATTACAGATAATTTTAGATAATATTAGAAAATGTATGGGACCATCAAAGTGATGGGTTATGAATATTCCCTCGGTGGCAAGCCTTTTGAAGTTAGAAAAATGAATGAAACTTGGGTTGGGTTGGGATATGCTACTAAAGTAATACTGGAAAGGTAACATGAACTTTTAGAGCATTGGGTTAATAGAATTGTTGGGCCTAATAAGCTTTAACTCAATCTTGAATCAAATTAATTGGCCCATATGTTTATATTTAGAAAAAACTCTATTATCAAATAGGGTCTATAAATTTAACTTGAGAATATTTCTTACGTCTAAATTGATATTTCTTCTACAAATTCTTTATAATGATCTATATCTACATCCAATATAAGTTCATGTTAAAGATTTTTGTTTTAGAGTGGAGAAGGAGTAAAGAGAAGTTAGAGAGAAAGAGTAAGGAAGAGGAGAGAAAATAATGATTTTTTTTACGCTATACAATTATATTTTCGAGTTAGATTTATTAAGCCCTTGATCAAATTGATGTAAATAATATATATATATATATATGAAGTCTTCATTGCATGCTCTCATAGATTGCTAGGTTGTTGTTCTCATTTGGAAGGCTTTTCTCCCTTGAAGAGTTTCTCAACTGTTCTTCTCTAGTTTTGATTTGGTGAGCCAGCAAATGGAAGAGCTCATTTCAAGATTTTAGTTGATATTATTGTAAAATTTTTATGAATTAATATAAGGATTCATTCTACACCAAAATAAGAAAAGCTTTTCTTATTAAGGAAATATAATAACAAATGGATGTATCAATCAACTAAGTCATACTGAACAGTTGTGATTGTCTAATACATATTTTAATATACTCTCTAACATATATAATTTATAGTAATTTTATTAATAAAAATTTTGTACTAAAGAATGTATTTAACGATTCATAGTGAATTATGAACATATGTAGTTGTATAAAAGATAATAATATTGGTTGTATTGATCTAACTCAACTAAAATATAAAGAACAATAATACTAAATATTTTTAAAAATAATAATAATCATTCATTTAGTCACAAGTAATAAAAACACAAAAAGACTAAATAAATAATAACAAATTTTACAAAATATTTACTAGCAAAAATAATAATCCAAAAACATGAAATAATAATCTGTAAATACCAAAATGTGTCATCATCTTCCCATCGGACCCACCCGTGTCCCTCTCGTTTCTGGGCGTCAATGGCGGCAGAGTCCCATTGTAATTCGGGTTAGACCCGTATAACTCTTGGATCCCCAAAATATCATCGGCCGCCAGTTCAACTTTCCTCGACGACGACGTAAGGCTCGGATACATAATCGCATCTTCAACTGAAGAATGACCCAAACCCAACAAATGCCCGATTTCATGAACCGCTACAGATTCCAAATCGACCGCCGTCAAAGACGAAGGCGCATTTAAGAAGTTTCCGTCGAGTACCCAATTCTCCTCGCCGTCTAAATGGAACAGTCCAACCGGCGGCGAAAACGCGTGGGCTAAAACGCCCATTACTCCGTCAAACGGTTCTCCGTCGCTGTGATCTCCGCTGAAGAAACCGATCTTGATGTCCGCTCTGGAATAAGCTGAAATCTCCGTGAAATTCAACGGCGTCACTTCCGACCATCTCTCGAAAGCTTTTGCAAATACCGCTTTCGTCGCGTCGTTTAATTGATTACCTGGTTCGAAAGCGTAGGTCAAGTCCGTCTTACTTGCCGGCCACCGAGGATTACCTGGAAAAAACGAGTAATGGGCAACGGTATGTATTAGATCTGAGCTCGTTTGTTTGCGGGAGTTCATCCAAGTAGTACCGTTGACTATATCTGGATTTCCACATCTGGGTTTTATAACATGTTGCAGAGTAAAGCCATCGAGTTTGCCTGTTTCGTTGAGATTGAAATTTTTTTGGTAAGTCTTTAAAGCAGATTCTAAAAAGTCATCGAAATCATCAGTGAAGTTTGAGAAAGATGAATTAATGTATCCGAATCGTTGGAAATACTGTTTAATTTTAGCTAAACCATCCACTTTTTGGCCGAATTCGCAATCTTTGAGCTTCAAGAATGAATCCCATGAAGTATTTTTTGGGATTAATGAAGATGGGATTGAAGTGAAATTTGGAAAGAAATGTGCAGAGGATTGAGCTGGAAATTCAACTAGTAAAAGAGCTAATGCTAAGAAGATGAACAAAACAGGGATTTTCATGTCTCATAAAGAATTGAATTGAATTGAGTTTGATGATGATGATTTCTTGGATTTTAGATGGGTTTTATGTGGTTTTTTTTTTTCTGCAAGTAGTTTCCAGGAAAGGTAGGGAGCAAAGCGCGGTATGATTTTTATGGTTTAAAAAATTACTCCAAGTTGAGATTTAATTTGGTGATGGCTTGACTTTTATAATGATTGTGGTTTTAGGGAAGTATTTGTTAATTTGGGGAATCAAAGTCGTGTTAAGTTGTTTTGTATAAAATATTTGTTTAAGTTTGAATGGTTTTGTGGATTGAATTATTCATCTTATTCATATACTATTTTTTTTTTTCAAATCTACATCATCTCTTTAGAGAAGATAAAAGTCTTTGTAATTATACAATTTAATTACAAATGATGATTTATATTTCCATCCAAATCCGAAAGTTCAATATAGTAAACTTGAAAGAACACGATTAAAATCTAACAATATATGCAAATGATGCTCTTGTTAAGTAAGTGCATGTGAAAATCAATATGAAATAGAAGAAGTATAAAAGAATGTTATACAGAATTTGAATCATATTTTTTTCAATTAGAGGAAGAATTACCTTTATTTATTGATAAAAATGTAAATAAAAACTTTAATAGCACAAATTAGAGAAGAGTTACAATAAATTAGATTGTTTAAGCAAAATAATGGTTTTCCCCCTAATGTCTTCACTTTATAAACACAAATACTAATATAACTCAATACTATTTCTTACTAATATTAAGATATAAAAAGATGTTGTTTACCAATCAATTTTTTTACATAGTTTAATAATGACTTTTATTAATTCCAAATAGCAATGTAGTAGTTAGTTGTATTATATTTCTTGTAAGAAAGATTTGAGACTTTGGGATGAAAGTCAAGAATAGGGGGTTGAACTACATAGTACAAACAATTGCCTTCCTCAAAAGTGACATTCTCCAATGGCTATTGGCCATCCAAGTGGAAGTATATTAGACCTCATATGGGCTTTTATTTGGACATGTGAGATTGCTTAGGTGCTTGGATATTTCCCTTGCTTCCCAATCTCCTCTTAGGAAGGAGGAAAAACTAGATATTAAAAGATTTTTTTTAGGGAAAAAGTGTAAATTATGTTTTAATTTGATAATGTATGTGACTCGGTATATTGAGTTGTGAGTCATATAATATATGATAATAAATGATAAGCTAGATATAAGGTTTCAAATATATTTAAAATTTTTGATGTGCTCAGTGAAAGAGGAGACGAAATTTTTTTTATGAAAGTTAAAATAATTTCAATAATGTAATAATAATAGAGATATAAAAGTCATATTTTCTTCGTAAACAGTTACCATACATAAAAGAAAAAAAGTAGTTTACTAACCTATGGACAATTTTGTTAATATTTTACTTGAAGAAATCTTTATACCAATAGTCATTAGCTTAGTAGAGTTTTCTTTTGGTAGGGATAATTTAATATATCTTTTACTACACTCTTTAGTATATTTCTTTTTATAATAATTTTATTAGACGATCTTGATTTGTTTTTTTACTTCTTTCTCTCTCGCCTTCCTCCTTCTCCCTGCGTGCACACCGCTGCCGTCTTCTCCTCTTGGCCAAGATAGAGCTGTAGTCACCGGAGCTCCAAATTGGAGCTTCATCTTGGCCAAATTCTCTCTTTTATCTGTTCTCTTTTGCTTTTCCACACCTTTTTTGTCTATAAACTATGAAAATCTTTCTTTTTGGAGTTTATTTTCTACATCTAAGAATTTTTTGTATTTAATCCTTCCGATCTAATTAGATTGGAGTTTATTTTTTCTTTTTAAAAAAGATGTCTTGTTACCCGAGCTAGATTTATGCCCTTTCTTAGATTTCCTTCGCTCTCTTTGACTATCTTCAGGTATATTCATATTTTCAGAGACTTGTAGATAGCTGTTTTTCAAAAATCGAAATGAAGCTGAGTTCTTTGTGCTAAAAATTTTAGGAGACGGATTGATAGTTTTGAGAGGATTCTTTTGTATGTTTGATTTATATTTTACTTTATATCTGAGTACTTAGTTTTCTAAGGTGTGATTGTATTTATGTTATAAACTCATTACCTACTTGTGTAATTTGTTCTTATTTCTTTAATAAAATTTGCTTACTGATTAAAAAAAAAAAAAAGATTTGTTTTCTTTGGCTATTTCTGGTTTGCAAATAAACGAAAGAGAAAAAAAAAAAAGTAGGGGCGAAAATTATCTATTAGCCCATAGTAGTTTCTTCCCTTAACAAATGAGTCCTATTTTGACCATTCAAGATTGTTGAGTGTTAATTGGCAACCAATTCAAAGATGGAGGGCCTGGTTTGAAATGGATTTACAATTGCAGGGACTCTTTATGGATATATCAAAGTTTAAGCCCTTATTCAAAAAGAATTTGACATTTTGAGGGAATAATTTGAAATTCAAAAGTCATCAGAAGAAATTATTTTTAGCCATATTTCAAAGTCCTATATATTCAAAAACTTCTCGAATATTTGAGTGACATAAGTCTAAACCTTTGATTCTCATCCAATGGAAACATTTTTTTTAAATGAGAAATATGAGATGGGAATATTATCAAACTTTAAAAAGAGATCCACTATATATAAGGCCTTATATATATAGTTGATTTTCTATAATAAAATTACAAAAACATTAACCGAAAAGAACATGCAAGAACTTGAATCATGTTTCAAACTCAATTACACAAAATTTATTTAATTGTAAAATCAATAAGTTAATAAATAATCTAGCTAAGTTTTATTTAATTATGTCGAATTGTAAGTTTGAATGAAAATATACTCCATCATTTGTATACAAAATTTTATATTTCTAAATTACATAATATACTAAGCTTTTTTGGTCAAAATATAATAAACTTCAAAAACTTTCAATAAACAAACTACTGTTCTTTGTAATTATCCTAACTTTTTATTCCTTACACACGTGCATACCTCAAATATTCATGATTTTAGATATATATATATATATATATATTCCCATAATTATTTTTTCAAAAAAAAAAAAAAATTGACCTTCAATTCAAAGATGTATCAAAATAGTCGCCAACCCGTTTTGACAAATACTATATGGATATGCCAACCGTGCATGAAAATAATTTTAAAAATTAAAAATAAAATCCTCGAACCTTCCAAATTTATCTTTATATATAAAACCCAATCAAGAATCAGCAATTGTCGCCCTCTCATTCATAAACCATTTTTTGCACAGAAAATAACCTGTCACCCACCCCGTCCCTCTTTTCATTTGCCTCTCTCTTTGAATAATTTCTTGAGCCTTAAGCAAAAGAAATGGAAAAACATGCAGTATTTAATTCACACGAGACATCATGGGCAGATCAATGGGATCCTCAGCCTTCTTCAGCACCTTATTATGGTAATAATTATCATAGGAAAGAAACAAATTCTTCATCTAATTCCAAGTTTTCTGGAAAGGTTATAGGTGATAAAACAAAAGCTGTGGCTTCAAATGGTGCTAAGAAGGTTAAAGAAGGAGCTCGTGCTGGCTTTCATTGGATTAAAGATAAGTACCAAAAGACTACCAATAAACACTAGGGGCATAATTGGTATTTCATGTATAATTATATAGTTTCCGATACTATGTAAAAATTTAAATTTTGATGATCGTATATATTGTTAAGTTCTAGAATATTTTTTATTATTATATTGTTATTTTTTCATTGTTATCGTACACGAGTAGAATTAAATTGTTTGTCATATTTTAATTTGATTTTTGTGAGAGAAAATTTTTAATCTATTCGATATTTATATGCATATGTTGTTGAATAATATTCTATTTTACATATTTCTTTAGTCTATTTAAATACTTTGAGTAAATTATCTTTCTTAATTGAATTATTTAAATTTTTTTTCTTTTCTTATGAGTTCAAGAGTATTTATCACTAAATTACGAATTTTTCATAGTAATGTACACAATAGTAATATATTATTTTACAATAAGAAAAAAAATTAGTAAAAGAATATTTTCATCTTCTATAAATTAATATTACTCATTTTCTACCTTAACGAAAAATCATTACTCATTTTCTGGCAATTCCTAATTTAATTTTCACACAGCAGAGACACTTAGTTGTTTGGCATTTACAATTGTTTATACCATTTTTCTATATCACCTTTCGTTTTATTTTTTATATAAAAAATATATTATAAAAAAACGTAAAAGAAAAGTTTAAAATATACTAATGCCGACTTCTCGAAGGTGAGTGGATATTGATGATATCCACATATCATCATCTACTCGTCAAATGGATTTTTTTTTCCTTTTGTTTTTTTTTTTTTTGTTCAAGTTCGTTATTGCCTTGGCAGTTACTTTAGTTCTTTTTTCTTCGTCAAAGCTGGGTAGCCATAGTTGACCAGTGCCCCATATTCTTATTAATATAAGCAGTACAGAATAAAAAATAAATTTAGAAAAGTTAGTAATAAAAAAATTATACTAAATCGTGTATTAGATGATATATTGAAGAATGTAGGCGTTTATAAGTGGTTGAGCAGCCATCGGAATTTTTTCTTTTCTTTTTATTTTTCCCTTTAAAGCATTAAAATTTGAAATTTTTTTATGAAAAGATTTGAAACTTCAGAGCTTACAAAATAAATTTTTATGATTTTAAATAATAAATTACATACTCATTTATTATGATCAATGGCGATTACAAACATACTACCATTTTTAGCATGATGATTTTTTAATTGAATCAATTTTATTAAGTTGGATTCTTTTTCTAAATAAACAATAATAATATAACATTACACCTCACTTCAAATAAATGAATATAAATTAAAATTATACGTCTCTTACTATCTAAAAATGTACAACCAAAAATAATTTTACAAATTTTGACTTGTTCTAATTCAGCATCTATATCTAATAATTTTTATGATAATAATATAACATGACCATGGATAATACATAAATTCGATTCATGGATTCATCTTCAATTCATTATAAAATAAAGAAATCCAATAAATGGACTTTCTTGTTTGTTTTTTCTTTGATACATCCGGATTGATAGACTAGTTTAGTAAAAAATGTTTTTTACAAAATAAAAAAAATGTTTCTACAACTTGATTTTTTTTCATACGTTACCATCAATAAATTTAAATTCCTTATTAGATTAAAATTACTCAAAGAACCCTAAGTACTTTAAGGCAGTTGGTTAGCAAGATGACACTGCTGTTACAGATCGTCTATTACAATTTCTAATATACTATTTATTACATATATTTTATAATAATTTTATTAATATAAATTCTGTAAAATAAAAGATAAACTCTAAACTTTAAAAGATTAACACTAAAAGAAAGTTACTACTAAAAATGATAAAAGTGTATTAGAGCGTGTACTAAAGATGTACTAGACCATTCTGAGTATGCCAATGCCAAAAAGGCTTTTTAGTTCAACTTTTCATGTGGTCTTATATTGAAAAAGTTTTAGATCAAAACTTAACCTCGAAAGATTTTGCCATAGTTTGGTTCGTGGAGGGGAAAGGGGTATGAGAATGACACCGTTTATTTTTACTATTGGAAGTATATTCATTTACTTCAAAATTGCTTGGTAAAGGTGAGAGGGAAGTGAATCACAATTACTTCCCTCTGTTTGGTTGGTAAATAGTTTCTATTATATATAACTTACTATCATATTCATTTCATAAAGGTAAGAATATTATATATATGTGGGTAAGATAAATTTGTAATTAACTAACTTGTAAGAGGTTAAACTAGACTTTTTAACATCATTTACGTCTCAATCTGTCCGTTTTGTGAGGGACTAATTAATTTAGTGATATAAAGGGAGAGAATCTTATTTACATCCCCTATACTTTTACGTTGCTACCTTCTCAATTTCGCCTTAATTAACTAAAACTTAATCAGAATTGAACACCTTTGAGATAAAAAAGCAAAAATAAAATAAAACAAAATCACCGTCAATGACACATGCATAGATGTACACGCTTTTAGTTTTAGAAAAAGAATCGGACACACACGCCATCAGTGGGGAATATTAATAAGAGAACTCGCCCAAGAAACTTCCTTCTTTATAATCTTCCTCTCTCTATATATAAACCCCCCAAACAGCCCCTTTCTTCTATTCATTCATTCCATCAACCAAAAAGAAAATTCAACACTAGTCATTCGTTGAACAAATCAAAATCTCCGATTATTCTCTTCTCTGAGCATTCAACAATGGCGGCCAACAGTTCGTTCGAGAATTCATGGGCAGATCAATGGGATCCAGAGCCTCTTACTTACGAGCATCACAAAATTAAGAACGCCGGTCACGGTACCAATTCTTCTTCAAAATTCTCAAACAAAGTCGGCGATACTTTTGATAAAACTAAATCTGCGGCTTCTACTGGTGTTAAAAAAGTCAAGGATGGAGCTTCCGTTGGATTTAATTGGATCAAAGATAAGTGTAATCGGAAAAATCACAAGTAAATCCGCCATGGCGGCGCCGGATCTTCTCTTCCCCGGAGAAAGTTAGTTACGATTATTGTATACAACTCTTTATTATTATATTCTTTTTTTTTTTCTTTTCTTTTTTCATTGAGTGATTATTTATTCATGTAAATATAATCTTTGCAGTAGTCTTGTTTTGGATATGAATATAATGAATTATGATCGAGTTTTTTTTTTTTTTTTTCTTGGAAAAGATGAGTATCATATATAGAACAGCTTGATCTTATATTAATTAGGTGTTGAAAAATCTTCAATTGGTTTAAATTTGATCTTTCTTGGCTTTTAAGTTGTAGCCTTCCCCTGTTTCTTAGTACTTGTTATGCTAAAGGATTGTTATTGCGATTTTTAGAGAGTAAAAAATATATTAGAAGATTTATTAGATGATTTAATTGAATATTTGTATTATAATAATCTGTAATTCTTTAAAATATCTAATAAAAGATAGAAAAATTTATGAATCGATTTTAGGAACTGCGGGTAGTTTGAGAGTTTAGGAGAAAAGAGAAAAGAAGAGAAATTTTAAATTAAAGGAGAAAAGAAGTGAGATGATTTACTCTAAATATTGTTTGTAAGTTTTGATTAAAAAGAAAAAGAAAGTTATTTTTCATATTTGAATGTTTGAACGAAAATAACCTTTAAATTAAAATAAGATAACATTTGATAAGGTGTAATTTTATTATTACATTGAGGGGTAAAATGGATATTTCAAAATATATTAGTACCACGTTAATTAATATATTTTTAAAAAATTAAGCATAGTTAACAATTCTAGCAATTTGGTGTGCAGATGATTCTTTTTAAATAGAAATTTTCTATTTAGTTATCAAACAATTAGTGTCGTATTAATTAATATATTTAAAAAAATTAAGAAAGTGTATTAAACAATTTGCAATTCTTTTGGAGCAATAATCATATTCGGACTTGTATCTTTTTCACGTTGAGGATTCGATTCCTCTTAACGATGAATTTTGCCAAGAATTTCTAATTAATTGATTAATTTTGATTTGTAACAAAATAAGAACAAATTAATTAGGCTGAGACTCAGATTTTGGATCCGTTTTAAGATGATAATCCAATTAATGCATGAAAATTTGAAAATTCATTTACATATTTAGTTGTATTTATATATATGGAATCAATATTTAAAACAATAATATGTTTAAATAATTGAGATCTATTTACATAATATAATATTTGTGAATACATAAAATTTTTCTTTTCTTGAGGGAATGTTAAATTTGTATATACACATGACGTAGAATGTTTTTTAACTTAATATTCGACAGACATCAATTAATTCAGAGAATCAGAAGATATAAAACTTCCAAATAATAATTAACACAAAACTGACAAATAATATTAAATCACTTTTTAAATAACTCGAATTCAAAATTTCTCGCTTGACATGATGAAAGATTTTCATATCTCCCATATTTAATTGAGATTATCCATTAGTCGTCAACATTCACAAACTATTTCCTCTAGAAAAACTTGACCATGTAAAACATGACTTTTTTTTTTTCTAAGCTAGAAGAAGAACAGAAGATATTTGTCCCCCAAAAAAGGAAAAAAAAAAAAAAGAAGAACACACACACACGCAAGAAACTTCTTTACCAGTCAATTCTAAATTCTATGAGGAAGAACGTTCTTCCAACATCGTTTTTAAAAAATAAAAATATGACACAATTTGTAGAGATAAGAGATTAATTTTATACAATATAAAATTTTAATACTCCCTCCATTTTTTATTTATTTATCAAATTTTTATCACTATCTTTGATGTTTTATTCACTTGTCAAAAATAATGTGAAAATAATATAATATTTCTTGAAAATGTTTTTCATTAGGTCCTTTTATAAGAAAACAAAATTTAAATCTTCTGCCATAGACACTTATAGAAACAATATGAGATAATATATAGTAATCTAAAAAATATTCTACTCTATGTAAGAAAAAATATTTAAAATTTTATATTTTTTAAAAAGTGTATATAGTATCTGAAATGTAACAAGTAAGAAAAATAAAATTGAATGTTAAATAAGAATAGAGAGAAATTAGTTATATATAACCATAAACTATTATCATTTTTCTAATCATACCTAAATTATTTTTTCAAACTTATATACTTATAAAATATTTACATTTTTTGCTGGTATAATAAATTATATTTAACATAAACTCTTTATGAAAAACATTTCAACTCTTAAAGTTGTGAATCGTAAAAAAAGAAGAATTTTTAAGTGGTTTGTATGAGAAGACAATGAAGATACGTATTTGTTTAAACATAGCTTTTCAGTTTTAATTATGTAGCTATGATTTATGAATGAGCATGTCTAAAATATGTTGAAAATCAATGTATTAAATATGATTTGTCATATAAGTAAAAAAAGAATTTTAATTATGAATAAAAGGAAGGAAAGAATTTATGAGTGTATAATTAATTTCCATGATAAGCAAACCCTCTTGTATATATTTAGTTGAGAAAGACGAATTTGATTGGCATATATATCATAAGATCGTTGGAAGCACGAACACGAATTTTATAATCCATCCATTAATTCATTTATATAAATGAATAGTTAGTTCTAACTTCTCTAACGCGTAAAAACAAAGGCAAAAAAAAGCTAGATTGAGGCCTAATAACCATCCTTGTTTCTCTCTCATATTTTTCTCTCTTTCCTCCTCTCTCTTCTCTCTCTCTCTCAAGAAATTTTCATCAATGGCAAACTGGAACGAGAACCCATGGGGTCCTTCCTCCGGTGAAACAAAGCCGGCAAAGGAGCGGAAACGCCTGGGCGATCCGTCGCCGAAATTGTCAAGGAGAGTTAGTGAAAAATTTGAGAGAACAAAGGAAAAAGCTTCTGTTGGAATGAAGAAGATGAAAGAAGGAGCTTCTACAAGTGTTAATTGGATTAAACTCAAATGCAACAAAAGTTTTTCCAAGAAATGAGAAGAAGAAGAAGAAAATTCTGTTATGAATTTGATTCAGAAGCAAGATATAATTTTTTTGTTTTATATTAAAACACGTTATTATCTATACGTGATTATTATCTTTTCTTTTTTCCTTTTTTACAAAAAGTTTATGTTCTTGTTTATAAATTGGTTTCATAAGAGGATTTTCTGAGAGGAAGACACATTTGAAGTTGGCTTTGATTTGCCTTAGTTTACACCTCTAATAATATGTATGATTTTATGTATTCTTCATGATCAATATATAATTGTTTTCTATAATTCCTTTGTGATCATACTTTATAATTTAATTATTTAATTAGTTGTTCAATTGATACATTCATCCGTTTAATATTTTTTTTTTTTGAGAAACGTTTATTTTATTGGCATTTATTATTGATTTGTTTGCATTATTTATTTTCTTGCTATTAATTTCAGATTTGCTTTCCTCAAAAAAAAAAAAAATTTGCAGATTTGATTTATAGATTCCAGAATATTTTGACTTGAATAATGTCCTATTGAAGATGGATGAACTTTTTTTTCCTCGTCTTTTTCAATATTTCTTGTCAAATAAATACAAAAAAGTCATAAGTGCTATTATAATTTTATATTAGAACCTTCTATTGAAATATCTGAAGATTATTTCAAAAGTATTCAGTATTAAAAGAATAAATACATAAATAAATAAGGCTATGTGTGTAGTCTTGCTAAAATTAATTTTAAAAATATCATTCATTTCCATGATATATTCTTATTAAATATTATTTTCTTATTTGAAAGAAAAATATCTTCTGTATTACATTTCTTCAAAAAATTCATTTATTGTTTTAACTTGAAAGAACAGAAATCAAGAAGAATTGTCATTCCTTTTAATTTTTTTTTTATTTAAAAAAGCAGCACTTTAAAGGTCCATAATATTCGGCCTAATAGTAAATAGGGTTAATTGCAAAATACTTACACATAGTGGGAGACTAAATGTACTTTATTCCAAATTCAATAAATATACCGTTTATCCCTCAAAATCAATTAATTTATTTAAAATGCTTAAAATACCATTAATGTAAGTTATGATTTGTTGCAAAATAACCCCTAAAATTTAATATAACTTCATTTTAGTCTGAAACATAATTTATATTTATAGTTCATTACAAAATACTTCTTTATACTTTGTAATAATATTCTTTTAGTGTATATGCTTCAAAGATTGATTATTTAAAGAAAAATAGCATGCATGTTCTAAACTTAATTCATTGAAAAATAAAATATTCATTTATAACTAGAATATTTTTTAACTTTAAATCTTTATTTTGAATTTTTTTAATAAAAAAGTTAACATGTTAGGATTTGTAAGAATTTCTTGTAACAAGGATTAAATAATATCTTTAAGTAAAATATTAAAATAGTTGACGAAAATCTAAATTTTTTTCTTTAAAGAAAATAATATTAATTTTTCGTAGTTATTACAATAAGTTAATGAAAAATCCTAATCGGTTAACTATTTTTAAAAAATAAAATATATTTTTTTGAGTTAACTAATTAGTCTTTTAATAATATAGACTAAAAAAGATATTATTGCAAAATTTATGGAAGCATTTTATAATAAATTATAACTATAAATTAGGATATGGACTAAAATATTTTTATATCAAACTTTAGAGGTTTTTTTTTTTGTAATGAATCATAACTTACATGAACAACATTTCAGGTATTTTCAATAAATTGATTGACTTTAGAAGATAAACTGCCTATTTATTGAGTTTGAGGGTAGAGTGCATTTTGCACTCCGCTTCAGGTAGGTATTTTGCAATTAATCCTAGTAAATAAGTAAAACTCCTTATCCAGCATGAGATACAAATCTTTCCTATGACATGACTCTTGCGTGAATGCTTACCTAATACGACTTATTTTCTCGTGTGATTCACAAGTTTTTTTTTATTAGTGTGTGATTCACAAGTTATTGCATGAATATAACTTTAGAACCTCTTGAACAATAGATTACTTAAATATAAAATTAGAAAAAAAACCAGGAAAATATTAGGTAAACCATAATAGTCGGAGGATGTAACAAACAAATTAATACATAACCATCTTCTCCATACTCTATTCTTCTTTCCTCCTTCCTTTTTCTCATTTCTAGCTCTTGCGTTTTTGTTTCTTTTACAAAAATATTAGTGCAAAATACAATGCAAAAGGTAGAATAAGAAGGAAGGAGATAATCACTTACTAGTTCATGAGTTAGTGATTCTCCTCCCACCTCAAGGCTACATTTGTATATAGATCTAAGCTAATTCATTTGTCAAATTCCCACCTAGAAAATCACACAATGAATTCCCCTTTTGATGCAATATTCGTGTGGATTGTCTATCTCATTCTGATAGCTTTATTGTTACTCTTTTTCTTTAGTTTGCTTTATCTTTTTGTTCGTTTAATTCTTGGTATATTTGACATAATTCTAGATGATTGGCTCGGAATGGAGCCAAGGAGAACAACTCAACATTTTCCAGGAAGAATAGGTTCGTATTAATACATTTAGAATCATCTGTAATATCTTTTTTAATTATAAAATATTATATTAGAAATGTTCTAAGGAAAGCATTACGTATGATGTGCAAAAAAAAAAAAAAATTCATTAATAAAGGTGTAGAAATCACAACATTTTCAAGAAAAAAATAACAATAAGCATATTTCTTAATTAGGTAGCTAAACAAGAAAGAAAAAGATTGTGAAAAAAAATATTAATTAATTTTGATTTTGATTTTCTTGAACTAAAAATTTCTTCCTACATTAATTAACTTTGTGTGGATCTTTGTTGTAGGTGGATAAAAAGCATCATCTCTATAGCTAGGTGAAGGAGGGGAAACCCAAAAAAAAAAAAAATTTAGGCTTGCAAAGGGGGAAAAAAAAAAAAAAAAAGAAAAGAAGAATTAGATGGTCAATATATATAGTTTAGTCAGAACCATCTATTCTTTTCTTCCCATTTGATTAATTTGATTTTAATTCATTAAACTTTGTTTGTTCATAATGTATTGATCAAATGTAATATATATCAGCTGCAAATTGATCTTTTTTGTTCATGAGATTTTACAATTTTTCCCTTTACTGGCAAAATAAGCCGAAACTATTCAAGTATTAGAGGAACTTAACTGCAATATACATTTGAGATTAATTAGAAAAATACGCAATGATAGACAAAGATTCTAAAAAAACCTTTCAATTGTGTAAATATTTTTAAAAAATTAAAAATAAGAAATATTTAAAATATTTTAGAATAAATAATACAGTAATTAAATGCCCTTCCAATAACTAAACACACAGGAAGAAGAACCAAGACAGGTGATTGGTAATGAAAGGTTTCTATCATACCAAAATAATACAATATTTAAACGCCTAATTTTTTTAAAGAAAAAAAGAAAATGTTTTATATTTGCTTGAACAATAAGAAAAATTATATGTAAAATCACCTGCATCCAATTATTGAAAAAAAAAGTTGAAACTTCCTGCATAACTTATCGTGATAGCAAGATTTTCTAGCTAACTCTTTTGCTTTTTTTTTTTCCCAGTAAAACAAACCTTTTTTAAAAAATAAAAAAATATTAAAAAACTTTTTTGCTTCCTGGTTGTAAAGCTGACATAATTGTACAATGTATATTTATACAGTCTTTAATGAGGGATTGACCATCCTATTTATTATATAAGGAAAGATTTTGGTGCATTAAACTTTCACTATTATTAGCAAAATAATTAATAACAAAGAACAAAACATCACGATTTTTAAAAGATTTATGTCCGAAAAAGAGTTCTTCAAAAAATTACTCAAAACGATTATGAATATATTTCATGTTGTACAAAAACAGAGAACGAAATGTGACTTTCTTTTTAAAGTCCGAATTTATGTCCTAATCATCACTTTTTTTACAAAATTTATGTTAAAAAAAATTCTCCAAAAAATTACTCAAAACGATTCTGAATGTTTTTCATGTTGTATAAATAAACCAAACGAAATATCACTTTCTCATGAAAGCTTGAATTCGTATGCTAATCATCACGATTTTTATAAATTTATCTCCGAAAAAAAGTTCTCTTAAAAATTGCTCAAAACGACTCTGAATGTTTTTCATGTTGTATAAATACACCAAAAGAAGTACCACTTTCCCATTAAAGTCCGTATTTGTGTGCTAGTCATCACGTTTTTTTTAAGAAATATAGGTCCAAAAAAATTTCTCCACAAAATTGCTCAAAACAATTTTTCATGTTGTATAAATAAACCAAACGAAGTGTCACTTTTCCATAAAACTGCTAATCATCACGTTTTTTACAATATTTAGGTCTGAAAAAAAGTTCTTCAAAAATTGCACAAAACGATTCTAAATATTTTTGTGTTGTATAAATACACAAAACGAAATATCCAATTCCCCATAAAACCCGAATTCGTGTGCTAATCATCACGTTTTTTACAAAATTTAGGTTCGAAAAAAAGTTTTCCCAAAAATTGCTCAAAAAAGATTCTGAATGTTTTTCATGTTGTACAAATACACAAAACAAAGTATCACTTTCCTTTTAAAGCCCGACCTCGTGTGCTAATAATCATATTTTTTACAAAATTTAGGAAAAAAAAAATTCTCCAAAAAATTGCTCAAAACAATTCTGATTATTTTTCATATTATATAAATATACCAAATGAAGTATCACTTTCCCATTAAAGATCGAATTCGTGTGCTAATCATCATGTTTATTACAATATTTAAGTCAAAAAAAAGTTCTCCAAAAAATTGCTCAAAACAATTCTAAATGTTTTTTATATTGTAAAAATAGACCAAAAGAAGTACCACTTTTCCATTAAAGCCCGAATTCGTGTGTTAATCATCACGTTTTTTACTAAATTTAAGTTCGAAAAAAAATTTTCCACAAAATTACTCAAAGTGATTCTAATTGTTTTTCATGTTTTATAAATACACCAAACGAAATATCACTTTACAATTAAAGCTCGAATTCTTGTGCTGATCATCACTTTTTATAATGTTTAGGTCTGAAAAAAAATTCTTAAAAAAATTTCTAAAAACGATTTTAAATGTTTTTCATGTTGTATAAAATATACAAAATGAAGTATCACATTCCCGTTAAAGCCGAATTCGTGTGCTAATCATCACGTTTTTTACAAAATTTATATTCGAAAAAAATTTCTCCAAAAAATTGCTAAAAGCATTTCTGAATGTCTTTCATGCTGTACAAATACAAACAATGAAGTATCACTTCCTTTTAAAACCCGAAGTCGTACATCACGTTTTTTACAAAATTTAGGTCCGAAAAAAGGTTCTCCCTGAAATTGCTTAAAACAATTCAGAATGTTTTTCATGTTGTATAAATACACCAAATGAAGTATTATTTCCCATTAAAGCTCGAATTCGTTTGCTAATCATCCCTTTTTTCAATATTTATTTCCGAAAAGTTCTTCAAAAAATTGCCAGAAGTCGTGTGTTAATCATCACATTTTTTACAAAATTTATGTCAATCTCTAAGAAATTGTACAAAATGATTATGAATTTTATTTTAATGTTGCATAAATACACAAAACAAAGTATCACTTTCCCATTAAAACTCGAATTCATGTACTGATTATCACGTTTTTTTATAATATTTAGGTCTGAATAAAAGTTCTTCAAAAAATTGAACAAAACAATTCTAAATATTTTCCATATTGTATAAATACACAAAACGAAGTATCACATTTCCAGTAAAGCCCGAACTCGTGTGCTAATCATCACGCTTTTTACAAAAATTTATGTACGAAAAAAAGTTCTTCAAAAAATTGCTCAAAACGATCTTAATGTTTTTCATGTTGTATAAATACACAAAACAAAGTATCACTTTCCCATTAAAGCTCGAATTCGTGTGCTGGTCATCACGTTTTTTTACAATATTTAGGTCCAAAAAAAATTCTTCAAAAAATTGCTCAAAATGATTCAAAATATTTTTCATATTGTTTAAATACACAAAACGAAGTATCACATTCCCGTTAAAACCTGAATTCATGATTTATGTCCGAAAAAAATTTCTCCAAAAAATTACTAAAAACGGTTTTTCATGTTGTACAAACATAGAAAATGAAGTATCACTTTCCTTTTAAAGCTCGAATTCGTGTGCTAATCATTACATTTTTTACTAAATTTACATCCGAAAAAAAGTTCTCCACAAAATTACTCAAAACAATTATGATTTTTTTTTTTCATGTTGCATAAATACACCAAACAAAGTATCACTTTACCATTAAAGCCTGAATTCGTGTGTTAATCATTACGTTTTTTTAATATTTATCTCCGAAAAAAAGTTCTCCAAAAAATTTCTCAAAACAATTTTGAATGTTTTTCATGTTGTACAAATACACAAAACGAAGTATCCCTTTCCTTTAAAAGCTTGAATTCGTGTGCTAATCAACACATTTTTTACAAAATTTATGTCCGAAAAAATGTCTCCAAAAAATTGCTCAAAACGATTCTGAATTTTTTTCATGTTGTACAAATACACAAAACGAAGTATTACTTTCCTTTAAAGCACGAATTCATATGCTAATCATCACGTTTTTTAAGAAATTTAGGTATAAAAAAAAATTCTCAAAAAAATTGCTCAAAACTATTCTAAAAGCTTTTCATTTTGTATAGATACACCAAATAAAGCAGCATTACTTTCCCATTAAAACTCGAATTCATGTGCTAATCATCACGTTTTTTACAATATTTATTTCCGAAAAAAAGTTCTTCAAAAAATTGCTCAAAACGATTATGAATGTTTTCCATGTTGTATAAATACAAAAAACAAAATATCACATTCCCGTTGGAGCTCAAATTCGTGTGCTAATCAACACATTTTTTACAAAATTTATATCCAAAAAAAAAGTTCACCAAAAAATTGCTCAAAACAATTATGAATGTTTTTCATGTTGTATAAATAAATCAAACGAAGTATCACTTTTCCATTAAAGCTTGAGTGTGTTACTCATCACGTTTTTTACAAAATTTATATCTGAAAAAAAGTTATCAAAAAAATTGCTCAAAACGATTTTGAAATTTTTCATATTGTACAAATGTACACAAAACGAAGTATCGTATTCCTTTTAAAGCCCGAATTCATATGCTAATCATCACGTTTTTTCCAAAATTTATGTCCAAAAAAAGTTCTTCAAAAAATTGATTAAAACAATTCTGATTGTTTTTAATCTTGTGTAAATAAACCAAACAAAGTATCACTTTCCTATTAAAGCCTGAATTAGTGTGCTAGTCATCACGTTTTTTACAAAATTTATATCCGAAAAAAAGTTCTCCAAAAAATTGCACGAAACGATTCTTAATGTTTTCATTATGTATAAATACATAAAACAAAGTATCACATTCTCATTAAAGACTGAATTCGTGTGTTAATCATCACGGTTTTTACATAATTTTGGTCCGAAAAAATTTCTCCAAAAAATTGCTCAAAACGATTATGAATGTTTTTTATGTTCTAAAATAGACCAAAAGAAGTACCATTTTCCCATTAAAGCACGAATTCATATGCATTACGTTTTTTACTAAATTTAAGTCCCAAAAAAAATTTCTCCACAAAATTACTCAAAATGATTCTAATTGTTTTACATGTTGTATAAATACACCAAACGAAGTATCACTTTCTCTTTTAAAGCCCGAATTCGTACTACGTTTTTATAAAATTTAGGTCCGAAAAAAAGTTTTCCCTGAAATTACTCAAAACGATTTAGAATGTTTTTCATATTGTATAAGTACACCGAATGAAGTATCATTTCCAATTAAAGCTCGAATTCATTTGCTAATCATCACGTTTTTTACTATATTTATTTCCGAAAAAAAGTTTTCTTCAAAAAATTACTCAAAATGATTCTGAATGTTTTTTACATTATATAAATACACAAAACGAAGTACCACATTCCAGTTAAAGCCCGAATTCGTGTACTAATTATCACGTCTTTTAAAAAATTTATGTCCGAAAAAAAGTTCTCCAAAAAATTTCTCAAAACGATTCTGAATGTTTTTCATATTGTACAAATACACAAAACAAAATATCACTTTCCGTTTAAAGCCTGAATTTGTGTATTAATCATCAAGTTTTTTACAAAATTTATGTCCGAAAAAAGTTCTCCAAAAAATTGCTCAAAACAATTCTGAATGTTTTTCATGTTGCATAAATAAACCAAACGAAGTATCACTTTTCCAATAAACCTTGAATTCATGTACGAATCATCAAGTTTTTTTCAAAATGTAAGTCCAAAAAAAGTTCTCTAAAAAATTTTCTCAAAACGATTTTGAATGTTGTATAAATACACCAAAAGAAGTACCACTTTCCCATTAAAGCCTGAATTCGTGTGCTAATCATAATGTTTTTTACAAAATTTAGGCCCGAAAAAAAAGTTCTCCAAAAAATTCCTCAAAACGATTCTAATTGTTTTTTATATTGTATAAATAAACCAAACAAAGTATCATTTTCCCATTAAAGCACGAATCTGTGTGTTAATCATCAAGTCTTTTTACAAAATTTAGGTACAAAAAAAATTTTTAAAAAAATTGTTCAAAGCGATTCTTAATGTTTTCATTATAAATACATAAAACGAAATATCACATTCTCATTAAAGCTCGAATTCTTGTGCTAATCATCATGTTTTTTTACAAAATTTATGTCCGAAAAAAAGTTCTCCCAAAAATTGCTCAAAACGATTCTTAATGTTTTCCATGTTGTATAAATACATCAAACAAAGTATCACTTTCCCATTAAAGCTCGAATTCGTGTGCTAATCCTCACGTTTGTTATAATATTTAGGTCCATAAAAAAGTTATTCAAAAAATTGCTCAAAACGATTCTAAAAATTTTTCATGTTGTATAAATACATAAAAAGAAGTATCACATTCTCGTTAAAGCCTGAATTCATGTGCTCATCACTTTTTTTTACAAAATTTACGTTCGAAAAAAAGTTCTCCAAAAAATTGCTCAAAACAATTCTGAATGTTTTTCATTTTGTATAAATACACCAAAAGAAGAACCACTCTCCCATTAAAGAACGAATTCGTTTTCTAATCATTATTTTTTACAAAATTTATGTACAAAAAAAAGTTCTCCAAAAAATTGCTCAAAACAATTCTGACTGTTTTTCATGTTGTACAAATACACAAAAAAAAAAAGTACAACTTTCCTTTTAAAGCCCGAATTCGTGTGTTAATCATCACGTTTTTTACAAAATTTATGTCCCAAAAAAAGTCCTCCAAAAAATTTCTCAAAACGATTCTGAATGTTTTTCATGTTGTTCAAATACAAAAAATGAAGTATCACTTTCTCATTAAAGTCTGAATTCGTGTGTTAATCATCACGTTTTTATAAAATTTATGTTCGGAGAAAAGTTCTCTTAAAAATTGCTCAAAATGATTCTGAATGTTTTTCATGTTTTACGAATACACAAAATGAAGTATCTCTTTCCTTTTAAAGCCGAATTCGTGTGTTAATCATCACGTTTTCACAAAATTTATGTAAAAAAAAAGTTCTCCAAAAAATTGTTCAAAACGATTTTGATTTTTTTCTTATGTTGCAAAAATATACCAAACGAAGTATCACTTTCCCATTAAAGTCTGAATTCGTGTATTAATCATCATGTTTTTTACAAAATTTATCTTCAAAAAAAAGTTTTCCAAAAAATTTCTCAAAACGATTCTGAATATTTTTCATGTTGTAAACATACACAAAACAAAGTATCACTTTCCTTTTAAATTCCAAATTCACGTGCTCATCATCAATTTTTTACAAAATATATGTCCGAAAAATAGCACGGCCTTTTCCCATTGAAGCCCGAATTCATTTGCTAATCATCACATTTTTAATAAAATTTATGCGCGAAAAAAAGTTCTCCAAAAAATTGCTCAGAACGATTATGAATCTTTTTCATGTTATTCAAATACACAAAATAAAGTATCACTTTCCGTTTAAAGGCCGAATTCATGTGTTAATCATCACGTCTTTTACAAAATTTATGTCCGAAAAAAAATTCTCTCAAAAATTGCTTAAAACGATTTTGAATATTTTTATGTTGTATAAATAAACCAAATGAAGTATCACTTTCCCATTAAAGCCTGAATTCGTGTGTTAATCATCACGTTTTTTATAAAATTTCTCTCCAAAAAAAAGTTTTCCAAAAATTTTCTCAAAAAAGATTCTGAATGTTTTTAATGTTGTACAAATACACAAAACGAAGTATCACTTTCCTTTAAAAGCCTGAATTCGTGTGCTAATCATCACGTTTTTAACAAAATTTATGTAAAAAAAAAAAAAAAAGTTCTCCAAAAAATTGCTCAAAACAATTCTGATTTTTTTTCATGTTGCATAAATACACCAAACGAAGTATCACTTTCCCATTAAAGTTCGAATTCGTGTGCTAATTATCATGTTTTTTACAATATTTAGGTTTGAATAAAAGTCTTCAAAAAATTGCTCAAAACGATTGTGAATATTTTTCATGTTGTATAAATACACAAAACGATGTATCACATTCCCGTTAAAACTTGAATTTCTGTGCTAATCATCACAATTTTTTACAAAATTTATGTTCAAAAAAAAGTTCTCGAAAAAATTGTTCAAAACGATTCTGATAGTTTTTCATATTCTATATAAATAAACCAAAAGAAGTATCACTTTCCCTTTAAAACCCAAATTGTGTTTGCTAATCATCACATTTTTTACAAAATTTATGTCCGAAAAAAATATTCTTCAATAAAAAATTGTTCAAAATGATTTTGAATTTTTTTCATGCTTTATAAATACACAAAACGGAGTATCACATGCTTGTTAAAGCCCGAATTTGAGTGCTAATCATCACATTTTTTACAAAATTTATGTCCGAAAAAAATGTTCTTAAAAAAAAATTGCTCAAAACGATTCTGAATGCTTTTCATGTTGTAAAAATATACAAAACAAAGTAGCACTTTCCTTTTAAAGCCCGAATTCATGTGCTATAATCATTACTTTTTTACGAAATTTATGTCCAAAAAAAAGTTCTTCCAAAAATTGCTTAAAATGATTCTGAATTTTTTTCATATTGTAAAAGTAAACCAAACGAAGTATCACTTTCCCATTAAAGCCGGAATTCGTGTGCTTATCATTACATTTTTTACAAAATTTAGGTCCGAAAAAAGGTTCTATAAAAAATTCCTCAAAACGATTCTGAATGTTTTCCATGTCGTATAAATACACCAAAAGAAGTACCACTTTCACATTAAAGCCCGAATTCGTGTACTAAATTATGGTCGTGTACTAATCATCACATTTTTGTGTCATGTACTAATCATCACATTTTTTACAAAATTTTGGTCTGAAAAAAATTTCTCTACGAAATTATTTAAAAAATTCTGATTGTTTTTCATGCAATATAAATAAACCAAACGAAATAAACCTTTCTCATTACAGATCGAATTCGTGTACTAATCATCACGTTTCTTACAATATTTAGGTCCGAAAAAAATTTCACTAAAAAATTGCTCAAAAAGATTTTGAATGTTTTTCATGTTTTACAAATACACAAAACGAAGTGTCACTTTCCTTTAAGGCCCGAATTCGTGTGCTAATCATTATGTTTTTTACAAAATTTGGGTCCGAAAAAAATTTCTCCACAAAATTACTCAAAACGATTCTGATTATTTGTAATGTTGTGTAAATACACCAAACGAAGTATCACTTTCCCATTAAACCTCAAATTTGTGTGCTAATAATCACGTTTTTTATAATATTTATTTCCAAAAAATGTTTTTCAAAAACTTGCTCAAAACGATTCTGAATATTTTTCATATTATATATATACCCAAAACGAAGTATCACATTCCCGTTAAAGCCTGAATTCGTATGCTAGTCATCATGTTTTTTACAAAAAATTTTTTATGTCGTATAAGTAAACCAAACGAAATACCAGTTTCCCATTAAAGCATTAATTCATGTGTACATCACGTTTTTTACAAAATTTAGGTCCGAAAAAAAAAAGTTCTCCAAAAAATTGCTCAAAACAATTCTTAATGTTTTTCATGTTGTATAAATATACCAAAAGAGTACCACTTTCCCATTGAAGCCTGAATTCATTTGCTAATCATCACGTTTTTAACCAAATTTATGTCCCAAAAAAAGTTCTCCAAAAAATTGCTCAAAATGATTCTGAATGTTTTTCATGTAGTACAAATACACAAAACAAAGTATCAATTTCCGTTTAAAGCCCGAATTCGTGTGTTGATCATCACGTCTTTTACAATATTTATGTCCGAAACAAAGTTCTCCAAAAAATTATTCAGAACGATATTATTGTTTTTATGTTGTATAAATAAACCAAACGAAGTATCACTTTCCCACTAAAGTCTGGATTTGTGTGTTAATCATCACGTTATTTATAAAATTTATCCCCGAAAAAAAGTTCTCCAACAAATTTTTCAAAACGATTCTGAATGTTTTTCATTTTGTACAAATACACAAAGCGAAGTATCACTTTCCTTTAAAAGCCTGAATTCCTGTGTTAATCATCACGTTTTTTACAAAATTTATGTAAAAAAAAAAAAAAAGTTCTCAAAAAAATTGCTAAAAACCATTCTGATTTTTTTTCATTGTTGCATAAATACACCAAATGAAGTATCACTTTCCCGTTAAAGCTCGAATTCGTGTGCTAAACATCACGTTTTTTACAATATTTATGTCTGAATAAAAGTCTTCAAAAAATTGCTCAAAACGCTTCTAAATATTTTTCATGTTGTATAAATACACAAAAAGATGTATCACATTCTCGTTAAAGTCCGAAAACGTGTTCTGATCATTATGTTTTTTACAAAATTTATATCCGAAAAATAGTTCTCGAAAAAATTGCTCAAAACGATTCTAAAAGTTTTTCATGTTGTATAAATACACCAAAAGAAGTACCACTTTCCCATCAATGCCCAAATTCGCTTGCTAAGCATCACATTTTTTACAAAATTTATGTCCAAAAAAAGTTCTCCAAAAAATTGCTCAAAACGATTGTGAATATTTTTCATGTCGAATAAATACACAAAACAAAGTATCACTTTCCTTTTAAAGCCCGAAGTGTGTTAATTCATCACGTTCTTTACAAAATTTATATTCGAAAAAAAGTTCTCCAGAAAATTGCTCAAACGATTCTGAATGTTTTTCATGTTGTATAAATACATCAATAGAAGTACCACTTTCCCATTAGAGCTCGAATTCGTGTGCTCATCATCACATTTTTTACAAAATTTATGTTCGAAAAAAGTTCTCCAAAAAATTGCTTGAAACGGTTCCGAATGTTTTTTATTTTGTACAAATTCACAAACGAAGTATCACTTTCTTTTAAAAGCCCGAATTCGTGTGCTAATCATCATGCTTCTTACAAAATTTATGTCCAAAAAAAAATTCTCCAAAAAATCGCTCAAAAAGATTCTGAATATTTTTCGTGTGGTATAAATACACAAAAAGAATTATCACATTCCCGCTAAAGTCCAAATTCGTGTGCTAATCAACATTTTTTTACAAAATTTATGTCTGAAAAAATTTCTCCAAAAACTTGCTCAACAGGATTTGAAACATTTTTCATGTTTTACAAATACACAAAACAAAATATCACTTTCCTTTTAAACCTCGAATTCGTGTGCTAATCAACACATTTTTTTAACAAAATTTGGGTAAAAAAAAGTTTTCTAAAAAATTGCTCAAAATGATTCTGAATGTTTTTCATACTGTACAAATATACAAAACAAAGTATCACATTCCTTTTAAAGCCCGAATTCGTGTGTTAATCATCACGTTTTTTACGAAATTTCTGTCCAAAAAAAGTCCTCTAAAAAATTGCTCAAAACGATTCTGAATGTTTTTCATGTTGTACAAATGCACAAAACAAAGTATCACTTTCCGTTTAAAGCCCGAATTCATGTGTTAATCATCATGTTTTTTACAAAATTTATGTCCGAAAAAAAGTTTTCCAAAAATTCCTCAAAACGATTCTGAATGTTTTTCATATTGTACAAATACACAAAACGAAGCATTACATTCCTTTTAAAGCCCGAATTCGTGTGCTAATCATCACATATTTTACAAAATTTTTGTCCTGAAAAAATTTCCCCAAAAAATTGCTCAAAACGAATCTGAATGTTTTCCATGTTGTACAAATAAACAAAACGAAGTATCACATTCTTTTTAATGCCCGAATTTGTTTGCTAATTATTACGGTTTTTACAAAATTTATATCCAAATAAAAGTTCTCTAAAAAATTGCTCAAAACGATTATGAATATTTTTCATGTTGTTAAAATAAACCAAATGAAGTGTCACTTTCACATTAAAGCCTAAAGGCGTGTGCTTTTATTTTCACGTTTTTTACCGAATTGCTCAAAACGATTCTGAATGTTTTTCATGTTGTATAAATGCACCCAAAAAAGTACTACTTTCCTATTAAAACCCAAATTCCTATCACATTTTTTACAAAATTTATATTTGAAAAAAATTTCTCCAAAAAATTGCACAAAACGATTCTAAATGTTTTTCATGTTGTACAAATACACAAATGAAGTATCACATTCCTTTTAAAGCCCGAATTCGTGTGCTAATCATCACGTTTTCTACAAAATTTAGGTAAAAAAAAAAGTTCTTCCTTGAAATTGCTCAAAACGATTCAGAATGTTTTTCATATTGTATAAATACACTGAATGAAGTATTACCTTCCCATTAAAACTCAAATTCGTATACTAATCATCACGTTTTTTACAAGATTTATTTCCGAGAAAAAATTCTTCAAAAAATTACTCAAAACGATTCTGAATATCTTTTATGTTATATAAATACACAAAACGAAGTATCACATTCTCGTTAAAGCCCGAATTCATATGCTAAACATCACGTTTTTTACAAAACATATGTCTGAAAAAAATTTCTCCAAAAAATTGCTCAAAACAATTCTTAATATTTTTCATGTTGTACAAATACACAAAACAAAGTATCACAATTCTTTTAAAGCCCGAATTCGTGCGCGAATCATCACGGTTTTACAAAATTTATGTCCGAAAAAAATGTTCTCTAAAAAATTGCTTAAAATGATTCTAAATGTTTTTCATAATGTATAAATACACCAAAAGAAATACCACTTTCCCATTAAAGCCCGAATTCGTGTGTTAATCATTACATATTTCACAAAATTTATGTCCGAAAAGAAGTTCTACAAAAAATTGTTCAAAACAATTCTGAATATTTTTCATGTTATACAAATACACAAAATGAAGCATCACATTCCTTTCAAAGCCCGAATTCGTATGCATTATCATCACGTTTTTTACAAAATTTATGTCCAAAAAAAAGTTCTCTAAACAATTGCTCAAAACGATTCTGAAGGTTTTTCATGTTGTATAAATACAACAAAAGAAGTACCATTTTCCCATTAAAGCCCGAATTCGTTTGCTAATCATCACGTTTTTTACAAAATTTATGTCGGAAAAAAATTGCTCAAAATGATTCTGAATGTTTTTCATGTTGTACAAATACACAAAAAAATGTATCACTTTCCTTTTAAAGCCCGAATTCGTATGCTAATCATCACGTTTTTTACAAAATTTAGGTCCGAAAAAAATTTATCCACAAAATTATTCAAAACCAATCTGATTGTTTTTCATGTTGTATAAATATACCAAACGAAGTATCACTTTTCCATTAAAGCTCGAATTCGTTTGTTAATTATCACATTTTTTAAAATATTTAGGTCCGAAAAAAATTTCTCCAAAAAATTGCTGAAAACGGTACTGAATGTTTTTCATGTTGTACAAATACACAAAACAATGTATCACTTTCCTTTTAAAGCCCAAATTCGTATGCTAATCATCACGTTTTTTACAAAATTTAGGTCCCAAAAAAATTTATCCACAAAATTATTCAAAACCTATCTGATTGTTTTTCATGTTTTATAAATATACCAAACGAAGTATCACTTTCCCATTAAAGCTCGAATTCGTTTGCTAATTGTCACGTTTTTTACAATATTTAGGTTCAAAAAAAATTTCTCAAAAAAATTGCTGAAGACGATACTGAATGTTTTTCATGTTGTACAAATACAAAACACAAAGTATCAAATTCCTTTCAAATCCCAAATTTGTGTGCTAATCATCACGTTTTTTACACAATTTAGGTCTGAAAAAAAGTTCTCCAAAAAATTGCACAAAATGATTCAGAATTTTTTCATGTTATATAAATAAACACACGAAGTATAACTTACCCAATAAAGCGTGTGCTAATCATCACATTTTTTACAAAATTTAGGTTCGAACAAAAGTTCACCAAAAAAATTACTCAAAACAATTCCTAATATTTTTCATGTTATATAAATAAACCAAACAAAGTATCACTTTCCCGTTAAAGCCTTAATTCGTGGGTTAATCATCACGTTTTTTAAAAAAATTATTTCAAAAAATAAATTCACCAAAAAATTACTCAAAACGATTATGAATGTTTTTCATATTGTATAAATACACCAAAAGAAGTACCACTTTCCCATTAAAGCCCTTATTCACGTGCTAATCGTCACGTTTTTTACAAAATTTATGTCCAGAAAAAAATTCTCTAAACAATGCTCAAAACAATTAGGAAAGTTTTTTCATGTTGTACAAATACTCAAAATGAAGTATCACATTCCTTTTAAAACCCGAATTCATGTGCTAATCATCATGTTTTCACAAAATTTATGTTCGAAAAAAAATTCTCTAAAAAAATGCTCAAAACGATTCTGAATATTTTTCTTATTGTAAAAATACACAAAACGAAGTATCATCACGTTTATTTTAAAGCCCAAATTCCTGTGCTGATCATCACATTCTTTACAAAACTTATGTCTGAAAACAAGTTCTCCAAAAAATTCTCAAACGATTCGGAATTTTTTTCATGTTGTACAAATACACAAAAAGATGTATCTCATTCCTTTCTAAGTACGAATTCGTGTGCTAATCATCTCGTATTTTTCAAAATTTGTCTAAAAAAAAGTTCTCCAAAAAATTATTCTAAATAATTCTGAATGTTTTTCATGTTGTACAAATGCACAAAATAAAGTATCACATTCCTTTTAAAGCCCGAATTCATGTGCTAATCATCACGTTTTTTACAAAATTTATGTTCGAAAAAAAGTTCTCCAAAAAATTGTTCAAAACGATTCTGAATGTCTTTCATGTTGTATAAATACACCAAAAGTAGTACCACTTTCCCATTAAAAACCCAAATTCGTGTGCTAATCATCATTTTTTTACAAAATGTATGTCCGAAAAAAAGTTCTCCAAAAAATTGCTCAAAATTATTCCGTATGTCTTTTTCATGCTGTACAAATACACAAAACATTCCTTTTAAAGCCGGAATATGTGTGCTAATCATCAAGTTTTTTACAAATTTTATGTCCGAAAAAAAAAATACTCCAAAAACTTGCTCAAAACGACTCAGAATATTTTTCATGTTGTACAAATACACTAAAAGAAATATCACATTCCTTTTAAAGCCCGAATTCTCCACAAAATTTATTTCCAAAAAAAAGTTCTCCAAAAAATTGCTCAAATAATTCTGAATGTTTTTCATGTTATACAAATACACAAAACGAAGTATCACATTCCTTTTAAAGCCCCAAGTCGTGTGCTAATCATCACGTTTTTAAAAAAATTATGTCCGGAAAAAGGTTCTTAAAAAAATTCCTCAAAAAGATTCTGAATATTTTTCATTTTGTATAAAAATACAAAACGAAGTATCACATTCCTTTTAAAACCCTAATTCGCGTGCTAATCATCACGTGTTTTACAAAATTTATATCGAGAAAAAAGTTCTCCAAAAATTTATTCAAAACTATTCTGAATATTCTTCATTCTGTATAAACACACAAAACGAAACATCACACTCCTTTTAAAGCCCGAATTCGTGTTCTAATCTTCACGATTTTTACAAAATTTATTTTCGAAAAAAAGTTCTCCAAAAAATTGCTCAAAACGATTCTGAATGTTTTTCATATTGTACAAATACACAAAGCAAAGTATCAAATTCCTTTTAAAACTGAATTCCTGTGCTACTCATCACCGTTTTTAAAAAATTTATGTCAGAAAAAAAGTTCTCAAAAAATTGCTCAAAACGATTCTGAATGTTTTTCATGTTGTATAAATACCCCAAAAGAAGTACCACATTCCATTTAAAGCCTGAATTAATGTGCTAATCATCACATATTTTACAAAATTTATGTCCCAAAAAAAATTCTCAAAAAATTTGCTCAAAACGATTTTGAATCTTTTCATGTTGTACACATACACAAAACAAATTATCACATTTCATTTAAAATCCGAATTCGTGTGCTAATCATCACGTTTTTTTACAAGATTTATGTCCAAAAAATGTTCTCCAAAAAAATGTCAAAACGATTCTGAATGTTTTTCATGTTGTACGAATACACAAAACGAAGTATCACATTCCTTTTAAAGACCGAATTCGTGTGCTAATCATCACGTTTTTTAAAAAATTTATGTCCAAAAAGAAAGTTTACAAAAAATCGCTCAAAAAGATTCTAAATATTTTTCATGTTGTATAAATACACAAAACAAATTATCACATTCCTGTTAAAGTCCGAATTCGTGTGCTAATCATCACGTTTTTTACAAAATTTATGTCTTAAAAAAATTTATCCAAAATATTGCTAAAATGATTCTGAATGTTTTTTATGTTTCACGTATACACAAAACAAAATATCACTTTCCTTTTAAAGCCCGAATTCTTGTGCTAATCATTATTTTTTTTTACGAAATTTAGGTCTGAAAGAAAGTTCTCCAAAAAATTGCTCAAAATGATTCAGAATGTTTTTCATTTTGTATAAATACACCAAATGATGTATCATTTTCTCATTAAAACCCTAATTCGTATGCAAATCATCACGTATATTGCAAAATTTATGTCAAAAAAAAAAGTTCACCAAAAAATTGCAAAAAAAGATTCTGAATGTTTTTCAGTTGTATAAATACAAAAAAAGAAGCACCACTTTCTCATTAAAGCCCGAATTCATGTGATAATTATCACGTATTTTACAAAACTTATGTCCGAAAAAAGTTCTCCAGAAAATTCCTCAAAACGATTCTACATGTTTTTCATTTGTACAAATACACACAACAAAGTATCACATTCCCTTTAAAGCTCGAATTCATGTGCTAATCATCACGTTTTTTACAAAATTCATGTCCAAAAAAAAGTTCTTCAAAAAATTGCTCAAAACGATTCTGAATGTTTTACATGTACAAATACAAAAAACGAAAGTATCACATTCCTTTTAAAGCCCGAATTCGTGTACTAATCATCACATTTTTTACCAAATTTATGTCCAAAAAATCGCTCAAAAAGATTCTGAATATTTTTAATTTGTATAAATACACAAAACGAATTATTACATTCCCGTTAAAGCCCAAATTCGTGTGCATTCATCATGTTTTTTACAAAATTTATGTTCGAAAAAAAGTTCTTCAAAAATTTGATCAAAACGATTCTGAATTTTTTCATGTTGTACAAATACAAAAAAGGAAGTATCACATTGCTTTAAAACCCGAATTCATGTGCTAATCATCATGTTTTTTACAAAATATATGTCCAAAAAAAAATTATCCAAGAAATTGCTCAAAAGAATTCTGAATATTTTTCATGTTATACAAATACACAAAACTAAGTATCCCATTCTATCTAAAGCCCGAATTCGTGAGCGAATCATCACAGTTTTTACAAAATTTATGTCCGAAAAAAAGTTTTCCAAAAAATTCCTCAAAACAATTCTAAATATTTTTCATATTGTATAAATACACAAAAAGTAGTACCACTTTTCTATTAAAGCCCGAATTCGTGTGCTAATCATTACATATTTTACAATATTTATGTCCGAAAAAAGTTATCCAAAAAATTACTCAAAACAATTCTGAATGTTTTTCATATTGTATAAATACACCAAAAGTAGTATCACTTTCTATTAAAGCCCCACGTTTTTTAAAAAATTTATATCCGAAAAAAAGTTCGCCAAAAAATTGCTCAAAACGATTATGAATGTTTTTCATGTTGTACAAATACACAAAAAGAAGTATCATATTCTTTTTAAAACCCGAATTCGTGTGCTAATCTCATCACTTTTTTTCAAAAATTTATGTTAAAAAAAAAGTTCTCCAAAAAATTGCTCAAAATTATTCTGAATGTTTTATTTGTTGTATAAATATACAAAACGAAGTATCACATTCCTTTTAAAGCCCGAATTCGTATGTTAATCATCACATTTTTTAAAAATTATTTCCGAAAAAAAGTTCTCCAAAAAATTGCTCAAAACGATTTTGAATGTTTTATTTGTTGTAAAAATTCACCAAAAGAAGTACCACTTTTCCATTAAAGCCCGAATTCGTGTGCTAATCATCACATTTTTTACAAAATTTATGTTGGAAAAAAAGTGCTCCCAAAAATTGCTCAAAACGATTCTAAATATTTTTCATGTTGTACAAATACACAAACGAAGTATCACTTTCCTTTTAAAGTCCGAATCCATGGGCTAATATTCGCGTTTTTTACAATATTTATGTCTCACAAAAGTTCTCCAAAAAATTACTCAAAACGATTCTAAATGTTTTTCAGTTATACAAATACACAAAACGAATTATCATATTCCTTTTAAAACCCGAATTCGTGTGCTAATCATCACGTTTTTTACAAAATTTATGTCAAAAAAAAAGTTCTCCAAAAAATCGCTCAAAAAGATTCTGAATATTTTTCATGTTTTATAAATATACAAAACGAATTATCACATTCCCGCTAAAGCTAGAATTTGGGTGCTAATCATCATGTTTTTTACAAAATTTATATCCAAAAAAAGTTCTCCAAAAAATTACTCAAAATGATTCTGAATGTTTAAATTTTGTACAAATACACAAAATGAAATACACTTTCTTTTTAAAGCCCGAATTCGTGTGCTAATCAACACGTTTTTTACAAAATTTATGATAAAAAAAAAAGTCCTTCAAAAAATCGCTCAAAATGATTCTGAATATTTTTCATGTTGAAGAAAAACTCAAAGTGAAGTATCACATATTTTTTAAAGCCTGAATTCGTGTGCTAATCTTCACGTTTTTTACAAAATTTATCTCCAAAAACAAGTTCTCCAAAAAATTGCTCAAAACGATTTTGAATGTTTTTCATGTCGTACAAATACACAAAATAAAGTATCACTTTCCTTTTAAAGCCTGAATTCGTGTGCTGATCATCACATTTTTTACAAAATTTAAGTCTGAAAAAAAGAACTCAAAAAAATTGCTCAAAATGATTCTAAATTTTTTCATGTTGTACAAATACACAAAACGAAGTATCACTTTCCTTTTACAGCCTGAATTCGTGTGCTAATCATAACGTTTTTTATATAATTTATGTCAAAGAAAAAGTTCTTCAAAAAATCGCTCAAAAAGATTCTGAATATGTTTCATATGGTATAAATAACAAAACGAATTATAACATTCCCGTTAAAGCCCGATTGCGTGTGCTAATCATCACGTTTTTTACAAAATTTATGTTTGGAAAAAATTTCACCAAAAAATTGCTCAAAACGATTCTGAATGTTTTTCATGTTCTACAAATACACAAAATGAAATATCACTTTCGTTTTAAAGCCCGAATTCGTGTGCTAATCAACATGTTTTATAAAAAATTTAGGTTCGAAAAAATGTTCTCCAAAAAATTGCTCAAAATGATTCAGAATGTTTTTCATGTTGTATAAGTAAACCAAATGAAGTATCACTTTCCCAATAAAGCTCGAATTCGTTGCTAATCATCACATTTTTTACAAAACTTGGGTCCGAAAAAGGGTTCTCAAAAAAATTGCTCAAAACGATTATGAATGTTTTTCATGTTGCACACATACACAAAACGAAGTATCAGGTTCCTTTTAAATCCCGAATTCGTGTCCTAATCATCACGTTATTTACAATATTTATTTCTGAAAAAAGTTCTTTAAAAAATTTCGCAAAATGATTATTAATGTTTTTCATGTTGTATAAATACACAAAACGAAGTATCACATTCCCGTTAAAGCCCGAATTCATGTGCTAATCATCATGTTTTTTACAAAATTCGAAAAAAATTTCCAAAAAATTTCTCAAAACGATTATACATGTTTTTCATGTTGTACAAATACACAAAACGAAGTATCACCTTCCTTTTAAAGCCTGAATTCGTGTGCTAATCATCACGATTTTTACAAAATTTACGTCCGAAAAAAAGTTATCTAAAAAATTGCTCGAAACGATTCTAAATGTTTTTCATGTTGTATGAATAATCCAAACAAAGTATCACTTTCCCACTGAATTCGTGTGTTAACCTTCACGTTTTTTACAAAATTTATCTCCGAGAAAAAGTTCTCAAAAAAATCCTCAGAACTATTCTGAATGTTTTTGATGTTGTACAAATAAACAAAACGAAGTATCACATTCTTTTTAAAGCCCGAATTCGTGTGCTAATCATTACATTTTTTACAAAATTTATGTCCGAATAAAAATTCTCCAAAAAATTGCTCAAAACGATTCTGAATGTTTTTCATGTTGTAAAAATAAACCAAATGAAGTATCACTTTCCCATTAAAACCTAAATTCTATGCTTATTGTCACGTTTTTTACAAAATTTAGGTTCGAATAAAAGTTCTCCAAAAAATTGTTCAAAACGATTCTGAATATTTTTCATGTTGTATAAATACACCAGAAAAAGTACCACTTTTCCATTAAAGCCCGAATTTGTATGCTAATCATCATGTTTTTTACAAAATTTATGTCAAAAAAAAATTCTCAAAAAAATTGCTCAAAACGATTCTGAATGATTTTCTTGTTGTACAAGTACACAAAACGAATTATCACTCTCCTTTTAAAGCCCGAATTCGTGTGCTAATCATCACTTTTTTTATAAAATTTAGGTCCGTAAAAATTTTCTCCACAAGATTACTCAAAACGATTCTAATTGTTTTTCATGTTGTATAAATACACCAAACGAAGTATCGAATTTGTGTTCTAATCATCACGTTTTTTACAATATTTAGGTCCGAAAAGAAGTTTTTCAAAAAATTGCTCAAAGCGATTCCGAATATTTTTCATATTGTGTAAATACACAAAACGAAGAATCACATTCCCGTTAAAGCCCGAATTCGTGTACTAATCATCACCTTTTTTATAAAAATTATGTCCGAAAAAAATTTCTCCAAAAAATTACTCAAAACGATTATGAATTTTTTTCATGTTGTACAGATACAGAAAACGAAGTATCACATTTCTTTTAAAGTTTGAATTCATATGCTAATCATCACGTTTTCTACAAAATTTAGGTCCGATAAAAAGTTCTATAGAAAATTGCTCAAAACGATTCAGAATATTTTTCATGTTGTATAAATACACTGAATGAAGTATCACATTCCATTAAAGCTTAAATTCGTGTGCTAATCATCACGTTTTTTACAATATTTATTTCCGAAAAGAAATTCTTTAAAAGATTAATCAAAACGATTTTGAATATTTTTCATGTTATATGAATACACAAAACGAAGTATCACCTTCCCATTAAAGCTCGAATTCGTGTGCTAATTATCACGTGTTTTACAATATTTATTTTCGAAAAAAGTTCTTCTAAAAATTGCTCATAACGATTATGAATGTTTTTTATGTTACATAAGTACACAATACGAAGTATCACATTTTCGTTAAAGCCCGAATTTTTGTGCTAATCATCATGTTTTTTACAAAATTTATGTCTGAAAAAAAGTTCTCCAAAAAATTGCTCAAAAAGATTGTAAATGTTTTTCATGTTGTACAAATACGTAGAACGAAATATCACGTTTCTTTTAAAGCTCGAATTTGTGTGCATATCATCACGTTTTTTACAAAATTTAGGTCCCAAAAAATTGTTCAAAATGATTCTTAATATTTTTCATGTTGAAGAAATACATCAAACAAAGTATCACTTTCCTATTAAAGTCCGCATTCGTGTGCTAATCATCATTTTTTTTACAAAATTTAGATCCCAAAAACAATTCTCCAAAAAATTGGTCAAAACGATTTTGAATATTTTTCATGATGTATAAAATGCACAAAACGAAGTATCACATTCCCGTTAAAACCTGAATCCGTGTGCCAATCATCACGTTTTTTACAAAATTTATGTCCCAAAAAAATTTTCCCTATAAAATTGCTCAAAACGATTCTAAATGTTTTTCATGTGTTACAAATACACAAAACGAAGTATCACTTTTCTTTTAAAGTCCGAATTTGTGTGTTAATCATCACGTTTTTTACAAAATTTAAGTCCGAAAAAAAGTTCTCCAAAAAATTGCTCAAAACAATTCTGAATGTTTTTCATGTTATATAAATACATCAAATGAAGTACCACTTTCTCATTAAAGTCCGAATTCATGTGCTAATCATAACGTTTTTTACAAAATTTAAGTCCGAAAAAAATTTCTCTACAAAATTGCTCAAAACGATTCTAATTGTTTTTCATGTTGTATAAATAAACCAAACGAAGTATCACTTTCCCATTAAAGCCCGAATTAGTGTGCTAATCATCACGTTTTTTTACAAAATTTAGGTCCAAAAAAAAATTCTCTAAAGAATTGGTCAAAGCGATTCTTAATGTTTTCATGTTGTATAAATACATAAAACGAAATATCACATTCCCATTAAAGCCCGAATTCGTGTGCTAATCATCACGTTTTTTACAAAATTTAGTTCCGAAAAAAGGTTCTCCAAAAAATTACTTAATACGACTTTGAATGTTTTTCATGTTGTATAAATACACCAAACAAAGTATCACTTTCCCATTAAAACTCGAATTCGTGTGCTAATCATTACGTTTTTCACAATATTTAGATTCGAAAAAAGTTTTTCAAAAAATTGCTCAAAACAATTCTGAATGTTTTTCATGTTTTATAAATACCCAAAAAGAAGTATCACATTCCCGTTAAAGCCGGAATTCGTATGCTACGGAGACTCAACAATTTTAAAATTGTTTTTAAAAATTAATTATTTCTTTAGATTTTTAGATATATTTTCTTTAGATTCACATCTTTTACATTTTAAATTCTTTTTATACAAATTCTGTTTGTTCTCAAAGTATAATATTACTATGATTCTATGTACGATTTTTTTTTATGACGTATGATTCAATAGTTGTATAGATTTTTATGTTTGTGTATAATATTAAGAAATTTTACGAAGTCTTGAATAATCTTCCCCAAAATATGTAATTAAAACTTTATTTTAAAAAAATGAAAAAGAAAAGAGAGAAAAATTCCTTGGTCAAATAATGATTTGAGATTTGTCACCATTTTAGCCGGAATATTGTCTAACAAACCCTTGCTTTGTTCTTACATTCTAATTAATTTTGAATCTAGTATTAGTTAATCCTAATTCCTTCTTCTCTTTCTTTTCTCTTCTCTTCTCTTCTTCTTCTTCTTTTGCTTCCTCTTTTTTTCTTTTTCTTACATTCATATTATATATATATATATATACAAATCAAAAAAATAAATAAGAAAAACTAAGGGAAAAAGGAAGGAGTAATTGATCACTAATTAGTGATATAATCTCCTTCCTTTCATCTTTCACCGACCGCCGCCTGTCCTCCTCATCGGAAACCCATCAATATGGTTCGGCCGCCGCCTCTCCTGCTGAGAGTGATGGCTGCAAAGCTAGCAGTGGCAGTAATAATATTATTGGCACTTGTTGTAGGATTTACTTTCTTGTATCTATTTGTTCTATTGGTTGGAAAGTTTATAAGAGCAATTAGAAAAGATTGCTATGGTGGACGCAGCAAACTTGACAATAATAGACAAGCAAGGGCCACTGGATTAGGTAAGAACGAATTTAATTAATTTCCTTTATAATGTACTCTTTTTATTTTATTTTTGTTTTGTTTGTTTGATTTAATTGTCTCAATTCATGCAATTTCTTTATAAATCAATATTTTTACGATTTTTTATATAAGAAAAGTTATGGAAGAACTTTTCTTTTTAATGGCGAGCATACATACTATATTATTTTCATATTGTGAAAAAAAAATTATAGATAATGGTGAAATGTGACAAGTAAAAAGACAGAAGAAGTAATATTGTTTTGTTTTTTTTTTACTTATCATATTTATCGTTATTTGAGTTTTTTACTTATTACGTTGAAAAAAACACACAACATTTAATAAATTTTTCTCATTTGTATTTTTGTAAAAAAATTAATTTTAACCCATTTTAATTAATTATTTTGTTATAGAAACTAGATAGAAGTAATAATGATGTGAAAAATTAATATAAAGGGTATTCTAGTCTATATAATTAAAAAATATAAAAAAATTTTATTTCTTAAAAAGTGTGATGTTTGAAATGCAAAGAAAAAAACTAATCCATCATTACATTGATAATAAGTTAATAACTCGACCTCTTGATGAAAAGTATATAAAAAGACTTATTTGTTAATATTTGTACAATCTTATGGAAAGAATAATTAAAACAAGAATTGAATTCTAAGTTTTAAAAAGCTAATATGAATATATTAAATTGTATTATTTTCATGATATATAAAAAATACGAATAATTAATTATGAAATATAATAACTAAAAAATGGAAATAGTACTAACAAATAAATCCAACTTTACAGGTGTATGAAAGCATTCAGATGAAGAAGACCAAAACAACCAAAAAAGAATTCAAAAAATTTCACAAATGCTTTAGGTATAGGAGAAAGCCAAAAACAATGAGCCTGGTTCGGACATTTTTGCCCTTGTAGTACTTTATCTGACCAGGTAAATATGAAATGGTATAATAGGAAAAAATTATTAAATGTTATATTATTTTCACAATATAACAAGTAAAATAAACATAAATGTTGTTAAAATATGATAAGTAAAAAAATAAAAAAGAATTATATATTGATGAAAGAAAAAGCATTCAATTTATTTACTTTAGTGAATAATGAATTTATTTCAGGTGTCTAAGTAGTTTGGAGAAGAAGATTTGAACAAACAAAGAGTAATTTGCCGAGAGAGGCAAATGAACGATGAGATAGCCTTTTATTTTTTTTCCTTTTCTTTTTTACTTTTTTTTTAGCAGGGGTATATTAGTCATGTACAAGTTACTTCTAAGCAAGAAATTAAATTCGTACAATTACATATATGCAAAAATCAAAGTGACGATCTTGCAATAGCATTAGACGTATATTGTCCTAAGCTTCTGAATTAGAATTTCTTTCAATTTGTATATAATGTTAGAAGTCCACAGAATTGATGTAAAAGAATTGGAAGAAATTGGTTTTTATATATTACTCCAATTGAAATATTTGTTTTTTGGTAAATAATACTCTCATAAAAATTTGCTTAGTTATTGTTGATGAAAATTCCACATCAGCTAATTAAAAATAATAATTACAACTTATAAAGATTTGGGCAGTCCTCCCCTCTTGAGGTACCTTTTAGGTTGAGTTAGGCCAAGTCCAAAAATTCTAACATTGTATCAAAAAGTGTAAATCAAGAGATTAGCATTAGTGTATTATGTTTAATTTTAAGAGTTCAAGAGCAATTAGAATCCTTTAATATATTTTTAATACACTTTTCTAGTAATATCTTTTCATATTAATTTACTGTTTAATTTTCATTTTCTCACATTTAAAGTCTAAGCTCTATTTATATGTTAATGATGTGAATTTCTTCTTCATAGCGTTAGCAGAGGACTTAATCTACATCTTTCTCCCTAATATATTTTCGTTTAGTTATATTTCTCCTTAGCGAATTATTTTAACTTTTTTTTTGAATAATTATTTTAATTTTTTAACTCCGTTAGATATCTTTTGATTAAAATGTTTCAAAGAAAAAAGATCTTTCGATTAAATGATAAGCTTCTTCTAGTAATAAAAACAATAAAATTTGGCTAAGAAATTAGTTGGTATTTGAAAATTTATAGAAGGAATATGTTTAAAATCTCTTTATTTCACTTAACCAATGCTTTCCCCGTGAATTTCTTTGCTAAAATTCTATTGTATCTAGATGCAAAAAGACCTCATCATCTAATCGATTATTAATTAAATATATTTTAAGAAGTTAAAATATTAAAGTAATTCATCAAATAAAAGTGGCCAAGTGGAAATATTTTAAAGGGAGAAAAATGTAGATATGTAAGGGTTAATACTAAATTAGTACCCTTATGTTTGAGCAGTTATCGATTAAGGAACTTTTCCTTTTTAATGTCAATTAAGGGTCAATTTGAGTAAATGTATAAATTTTAAAACTCATGATTTAATTTTTATATCAATTTCTCCCCAATTTTTCTAAATCTTTTTATATTTCATAATCTATTTTATCCTCCAACTTTTTATCTTTCTTCATTATATTTCACATCAACTCAAACCATATATGTTTATATTGTTTTGTTTCTATGGATACATTAAACTTGTGAGGAAAAAAAAATTGTGATTGAAATGCAGCCTCTCGATTATCGCTCATTACGGTTGCTTCCTCTCATTTTTATCGTCTATTTAATATTATCTCAAATCTTGATATTCTCTCTTTTTTCCATCTCACTTCCTTTTTTCTTGTTATTTTAATTTGAGTAAAAAAAAGATCGGAAGAAGAGAGAAGAAATAGTGGCAGTTAAAATAATAGTTAAAAGACTGTAACAAAGAAAAATGAAAATAAATATAAAAACATAAAGACTTTTTTTTAAGAAAAATAAATAAAGGGTTAAAAAGTGATTGTTGAACAACAATATTAAAGTAAAATGAAATGATAGAAAAATATACTGATGGATTAGTGTGAATATAATAAAGAAAAATAAAAAAGTTTGAGAGTAAAATAGATTAGAAAATTTTTAAAAAAGAATAGAAGGAAAATTTTATATGAAAATTAAATATTGAGTTTTAAAAATTATATTTACTCCCATTAATCCTCAATTGATCATTAGAAAAGAACTCTATTTTAATTCATGATTCTTCAGACTCCCGAGTGCTTGAATTCTTATTTCATAAAATAATAATAATAACAATAAAAAAGTGCTTGAATTCTTATGATTCAATTTTGTTGAGATTTTCAATTCAAACCGAACACTTTCGTGTTCTGTTCGAATTTCTCAGTCTGTTTCATCACTCACTTTTCATTTCTCCAGAAAATCTGGCTCATGTTTTTCCCTAATTGAACTGTTCTTCAAACATCCTTTAAAAATCCCCAAACTACCTTTATTCAATCTCCAAAACAAACCCAAAAACTTCATTAAATCACATCAATTTTCCCCAAAATGGCGATTTCCATTTCAGAATCGAACAAAAATCCAAGAATTTTCAGCATACCAGAGATCAAATTCCAGTCGGGATGCAGCAGGGGAATGCCAGTTCTTGGATTTGGAACAGCTGCTGATCCACCGGTGGATTCAGAAACCACCAAAGAGGCGGTGCTCCGGGCAATTGAGCTAGGTTATCGTCATTTCGACACGGCGGCTTTGTATTACTCAGAGCAACCTTTAGGTGAAGCTATAATTGAAGCAATCAAAAGGGGTTTAATCAAGAACAGAGAGGAGCTTTTTATTACCTCTAAATTGTGGTGTAGTGATGCTCATGGAGATCTTGTACTTCCTGCCATCAAGAAGACTCTTGAGTAATTCTTTACTCCCTCCATCTTTTTAAGTTTTCATATTAATACTCTTGTCTTTTTTATCAGTCACATTTAATAATAAGTTGGCCTATTAGTCAATGCTCAATAAAGAGTGTTCATGTGTCCATGCATGTATAGACAAATCTGATTCTGCCGTGAAATATAATGGTGGAATATTTTTAAATATCCGAATATTATCTATAAATATAATTAAATAAAAGACAAATTCATATGTATATAGTTCGTCTATATCCATAGCCTATTATTTCTCGTAACTTTTTCATGTTTGCATTTTAGCCACTCACACATGTGTATGGTTGCAGGAATCTCAAAATGGATTACATTGATCTTTACCTAATACACTGGCCAGTTAGTTCCAAACCTGGAATTTATGAGTATCCAATTAAGAAACAAGATTTTCTTCCAATGGATTTCAAGTCTGTTTGGGCTGCCATGGAAGAATGTCAAAATCTTGGCTTCACAAAATCCATTGGAGTCAGCAATTTCTCTTGCAAGAAACTTGAATATGTCCTTGCCATTGCTAGGATTCCCCCAGCCATCAACCAAGTGAGTTCTTTACTCCTTTCAGTGTCGTTTTTTTCATTAATTGTGCTTGCTAAAAGTAGACATGATAATCAGTCGAGAACAGCTTCAAAACAGTTATAGTTTAAAATAAGTTAAAATTAACTACTTTAAGCAATGGAGATCAGAACCGAGATTCTTGATGATGAAAAGATGGGATTAATAACAAGGGATTTTTCTGAATTTGCCAGGTTGAAGTAAACCCATGTTGGCAACAAAAGAAACTGAGAGAATTCTGCAAGGCTAATGGAATCATTGTAACTGCTTATTCTCCATTAGGAGCTGTGGGTACCTTTTATGGAACCAACAGGGTTATGGAGTCTGAGGTACTTAAAGAAATAGCTCAAACCAAGGGAAAAACAGTTGCTCAGGTTGGTTGTTCTTAACTTTCTTGTCCATATAAGTAATCATCATCAACTCATTTGTCTTGTGTTTGACCATTTTACCCTCGTTTAATCTACTCAATTGCATCAATTTTGATCCCACAAACTTTTTTTGTACTGAGTACTACTATACAGATCAATGTTGATCCAATTAATTAGATAGAAAAAGGATAAAAGTGTCATTTATTGTGAAAAGTACGGATACAAATAGAGAAACAGAAAGTAGTTGACATTTATCCGTATTTAATCTCATTAATTGCATCAATCTTGATCTAACAAGCTTTTTTGTACTAAGTAATGCTATACGGATCAATGTTTTCCAATTTAATTGTATCGAATAAGGGTAAAAATATCATTTATTGTGAAAAGTACTTATACAAGTAGAGAGAGAGAGAAAATATATTTTCTTTTAAGTTGACAATTTTACCCTCATTAAATCTAATCAATTGCATCAACTTTGAACAGACGGGCTTTTTTTCTTGATTTTTGGGTTGCAAAATGCAGGTTTCACTAAGATGGGCATATGAACAAGGGATTGGGGTTGTGGTGAAAAGTTTCAGCAAAGAGAGAATGGAAAAGAACCTTGAGATATTCAACTGGGAATTAAGTGAAATTGATTCCAAGAAGATCAGTGAAATGCCACAAGGTAGAGCTTGTCTTGGTAAAGATTATACTTCAGAATATGGTCCTTTTAAGACAATTGAACAGCTATGGGATGGAGAAATATGATTATTTTATTTCACGATCATTTATATATATAGCTTCTTTATCCTCATTATACCCAGAAAGAGTGATTTAATAATTCGGGACGAATATTGAACAGATTATTAATGTTAATACAAGATCATGAGTTCAACTCTTATATGTGACGTCTCGTTTGAAATAGTTCAAAACTTGACAATTATCATTGAATGCTCGTATGTTAACTGATAAGCAGATACAAGATCATGAATTCAACTCTTGTATGTGATGTCTCATTTGAAATAGTTCAAAATAAATCCTTATATGAGAGTCAAACTTAAACTAGACATTTGTCGAAAGCTTGATGTTAATCTAAACAGTTGACTTCGAACTCAATACTAACTGATAGACGAATTATTAATGTCAATACAAGATCACGAGTTTAACTCTTATTAATAGAATACAAACCGAACATATTACTAAACAGTTGACTTCGTACTCAATGTAGCCAAACATAAGCGAACATATATTATCAAACGAATCGAGCTCAAACTTAACGAAATTCTAATTCGAAGTTCGTTTAAACAAGCAAAAGATCCATTTCTTAAAACTTACAATTAAGCTTTTCACGTAAGATACATTTGACAGCAAAAGCAAGGAATAGTGGGAAATTTAGACACATTCTCAGATTGATGCCTTCTCCAGAAATGGTGACTCCAAATTATTCGGAACATTTGTACAATACCATCCTCCTTATGTTATGAAAGTCTTACAATAACATATTGCTATTTACAGAGGCTCATCATCATCTTTTAAAAGCAACCGATGCAACGCCAAAGAGCGTATGTATGTATGCCCACGATCTCCATGAAAAGCTCGGCAACATCAGCGGAAGGCAGCTTTCTGCATATATAAGCATTAAGATCTAGCAATGAGAAGGCCTCATATAAGTAGGAGGTAAAGAAGGACAATTCTCATTCATGTTGGCATATGGCTCCAAAGTGTTATAGCCTGGTAGTTCCATCCTATACTCGCCAAGAATCTGGCAGAAAGGTAGTTTATCCCCGCCATTGTTGCACCATTTTGGTAGGCGCGTCTGGTTATTCTCGAAAATTTTGAGCATGTATGCATCTTTAATCTGGAATAAGAGAAAACGAAGTGGTGATTGTAATCGTTAACATCAGAAGAGATTCATTCTGAAGACGAGATATTCAGGCATGCCATAAGTACTCACTGTGAATTCCGTCACTTGGATAGAGTCAGAAATAGGATCAAACACCCCGGCTTCCTTATACATTGCTAAAATAAAAGCAACGCACGTAGTTGACTTCCCATCACTGTATACCCATTCATCTTGCTCTGGAATAGTTAGCAACTGATCAAAGGTTATCCCACGACGTTCAGTCTCAGCAAGAATACCATACAAGTCTAGATCCTGCAAAAGAAATTAAGACGGAAAAGAAAATTCATGATTTTCTATAGTATCCTGAAGAACAAAACATGTCCCAAACACTTAACTATCAGTTTCAGAACCAGAGGAACTAAAGGAAATCAATTATTCTGAAAAGAATCACTATGTTCACCTCAGTTCCTAGCCGCTTATTCAGAGCTTCATTCCACATATTAGCAGCATATGTTGGCTGCACTCTGGTCCACATAGACATGACAGAAATCACCTGCATGCAACATCCTTGTGAGGTGCAAAGTTCTACAAACATTTCAGATAATTTAGAGAAATATAAAGGATATAAATTGATGACATATGAGAGAAGAAATGAACAAAAGTTAGGATAAGAAAAACTCCACAGTTCATCAGTCAATCAACACTGGAAACAAAATGGGGAAGCAAGACGCTAGAGTCCGTCATTCTCAAAGTGTAGATGTAGGCAAAGATACTCATAGACACATTTGTGGGACAAAATCAGAGATTTGACACCAATAACTCCATCATTTCTGCATAAAAAGTTTGCAAAAAGAAAAGAAAAAAGAGTAGTGTATACCAAGTGAGCATCAAGAGGTGGCGGAAAGTTATCAGCAACAGTATCAATCCAACTGAAAATCATGTTATGGTAACCGTATGGCTTCCCGGTCATGCTCCTTGCATATTCCCAAGCAGCAGTAGAATTAAACCTTGCACGTATATCAGGATGTAAGGGTAGCAATGCTATCTGTGGATTAGAATCATCCTTCAGTGCTAATTCCCACCATTCATCCCAAGGGATTATAACAATTATCTCTTCTCCCTGCAACATGATAGGTATGATATATAAGACACTTTACTGGTGATAATTTATATAGAAATTACCGGGAGGGACAAGTATAATGATGCAGATGCATTTAATTTTCAAAATGCTAAATGGTTAACGCACCAATGCTCTAGAATGGGAGAAAGAAAACTATAAAGAAGTTATCTTGTAACAAAAAAAATAATAAAAATAAAAAATAAGCTCCGGGAAGTATATTTAACTTATAACTGAAAAGCTAAATCTTGAAAGCAGAAAGCCTCAAGTAACTAATGATCCCAATGCAATTTTCTGTCTTCATTTGCAGCAAAACAATATTAACTGCAAGAATAAAGCAAATTTTGAAGAGAGGTTGTATCTACCAATCTAACTAAAATTCACTACTACCGTCCTATGTTCAAAAGTATCCAAATTGATAATATGGTGCGAAGCATCAGAATTAACATCCATGGAATGAGAGCCCATGAAGACTGTATGCTGTTAAGTGACAAATAATTGAGCATCACCCAGTAAAACTTAAAATCTCTCATGAAGGCTCAATGCTGTTAAGTGACAAATAATTGAGCATCAACCTGTAAAACTTAAAATCTCCTAACAGTTTAAAGACGACTTTTACCTAAAATGCTGAAATTTGGGTAAAAACTAAGGACAGAAAAAAAAAAAGGGGAAAGTTTTGAAATGGTAGCATGGTTCTTCCATAACTCTCAAATGGTTGCTTCTAATCTATATAGTTGGATCACAATAGTGCTTTGGTATACCTTTTCATTCTCATGTCCTGATTCACCAACCCATAGCTTTCCAGATTCATCCTTCAAACAAACTGCTGTATGACCAGCAAATGCACCAGTTACCCACTTCTCAAGCGTTTCAAATCCACCCCATCGACCACGGATCTTTGACACAGCTAGAAAATCACCAGTTTGAACATCATCTGGATTAATTGTTGTAAGCCATGGCTTAGGACGCTTTTCAAATAATGCACCCATGTGATTCGTCAGAAAAGCAAGATTAGCATTCTGCCCCCAAGCCGTATTAGAGAAGAGAGGCAATACATCAACTAAGGAAAGCATGGTCCCCAGCATTCCTGATGGCATGAGAAACACTGAAATCCCATGCTGCTTAACCTGCTCAGTGTTCAAAATGTGAACCTCTGCTTCTGGAAAGCCATGTGAATATTACACAGAGAAAGGAAAAGATGGAAAAGTACAAATCAGAAGCATACATATTCCTCTTCTGCAGGTTCCTCCCAAGAATCTAACTTCAAGGTGTGTTCTCGAGCTGAAAAGTAGTAATCCCAGGTAACCCTGTAAGGTGTGGCAAATACATATAGATCCATACATGTCCAGCTATGAGCTGCAGCTGTCTGTGGATGGGGAAGAGTTGAAAAATAAGGCAAAATAACCTATGACATAAAAATAAATGCATAGGCAGCAGAACATTAAAGAATAGAAGTTCGTTTAGTTTACCAGCATGGATGATTAAACATCATTTAGCCATCACTTCCACAAAATATTTCCCATTCATGAAAGTTTACTGACAATGAAGTATAAATAAAACAAGTGATGCGAAAGCACTGCCAGCCAACAACACTTCCAACCTCATAGCTTCCATTGTTTCAATCTCAATGGTATTAAACCTACCCCGAAAATTGGATTATAATCCAAATACCTATTAGAAGCTATGAACTTATACAAAAACCATGGGAACTATCTGAATAGTTACATTCTCCCTATCTAGGCAATCACCTCACATGCTACCGTACCCAAAAACTGCTTATATCTATATAACTCAAATTCCAAGCCTACTATTCCAGCTAAGGAAATATCTAAATCATCAATCACTTTGATACATTGGCTAATTTTCTCATTTTTTTTCACCAAACATATACTGAACCCATTACTCAATTTCTTTCCATTAACCTAAATTACTAACTACCGACCTTTCAAATACATACCAAGAACTAAATACCGTAGCAAAAACAATAAATTTTTGCAATAAAAAAGAGCTGAAAAAGCAACAAACCGAGAGATAAACAACGGCACCACCAATTCCACGGTCGCCGGAGCTGGTGAACTCAACCCGTGCACTGTTCTCAAAGAAGCAAGCTCCTTTCCACTGAATCGTCCCATTATGTGGAGCCAATGATCCCACATAAGACGGCAACAAATCCACAGCACTATGGATATTATTAAGCACAGGCCAAGAAATTTCACGAGGTAACACCGGAAGAACATCTTTAACTCTAAAGGGCATCTTAAATGCATCCCCAAAACCTAACCCTATCCCTAAAATACATATTAATCTCAATAACCATAGCTTCTGGGAGTAGAACATAACTGAAACACTGAATTAATTATGAATATCAAGAATTTGGATACAAGATTTTTGTCAGAATTTCAAGATTTAATTGGGAGAAGCCTGTTATTGAGTCATCATGCGTGGAAATTTAGGGACTAGGATTAGAAGGGGTTTGATTGAATTGGATTTGGGATTTTCTATTATAGCGGTTGATCCGGTTGATGAAGAGCGAGGGTGTTTTTGACCTGTTTGTGTTTGGCCCTATTTTGTAAATTGGGAAAAATAAATAAATCCAAAAGAAATGAATTAATTGTTAGGTATCTGCATAGAACGCATGTCCGAATGCGTTATTTACTTTGTTCTTTTTCTACTCTTTTTTTATTTACTTTTTGAGCCCTCTATTCATTAAAACTATGATTTCTAGAAGTTAATTGGTTTTCTTTTTAAAAGAATAATAATAATCGTTTGATATATATTTATATATATATGAGTTTTGTGACTTTTTTATTGTTTTATAATTATCACATTACTTTCATAAACATAATAATAATAATCACATTACTAACAAACTTCGTAGCTCAAATATAATTATTAAAAAATAAAAAATTTACTTCACGTAATAAGATAGTATTCATATAATCGATTTAGCAATTTCCCTCACCATTCCATTTAACATATTTGCAAAATTAGAATAGACACATTCCAATTCTTACAACTCATAAATGTCAAATTGCATGCTTATAAGCAAATTCCTTTATGATAATTTTATCTATTTGGATGCATATATATATATATATATACAAATTTATCAATGTTTTTTTAATGTTCTTTAATCATTCAAAATTCTCCATAATATCTTTAATAATATTTTTTTGTTAACATTTTCTTGCATAAATTTTTTATTTTAAATTTATTGTTAAAATAAATATTACAAAAAATGCGTTACATATGATGTTTCAAACAATTCTGATCAATTTTTAACTATTATCATAGTTTGCCGCCTCTGATGATAATCCACTAGCATGTTTTTGAGTAGGTGATGCCTTTGGTGAGGAACTAGGAGCGTGCTTAGGAGTACTCTTTTGGTCCTTTTGCTGCTTTGGGAGATAATGAATTGCTTGCTTTGTTTGGAATTGGATTAGGTGCAGCCTTTGGTGCCTCCTTTGGTGAATGAGCCAAATTTTTGTTAGTTCCCTTTGTAGGCGCTGCCTTAGGAGAGCCAAAGCCATTGGCATTGTTTGGGGAATGCATTTTTTGTTTCGGTTTTAATTTTGAACTACAACCTTCTTTCTTATGTCTTGGTTTAGTTGAATTCTCATGCATTGGTTGTTTCGTTTCACTCTTAGGAGCCAATTTTGAGTGGTTTTTTTCCTCCGGTGCGGCGGCCTTAGGAGCTGAGGAGGGGGAATGGTTCTTCTCTTTTGGTTCTGCCTTAGGAGCCAATAGATTTTGTTTTGGTGATGGTTTAGGAGCCAAGTGAGTTTGATTCTTAGGCTCTAGTGAAAGGTGAGGAGGAGACAAAGAAAGGGTAGGTTGGTAGAAAATGGCACTAGCAAGAACGCATGATAATGTAAGGATGAAGCCACTTAATGGATTTTCCATTTTGCTTAAATATTCAAATGGCTTATACTGAAGGAAAAATTGATTTGTAGATTTATTGATTTATAGCTATGACTAGACAAATATAAGAAGCTTACAAAACTAAAATGAATGCACTTTCAGTTACTATTGTAGTAATTAAGTATGTATTAATATGCTTAATCTATTTAAAAATTAAATTATCTTATCTTCTGCTTCATTATTGTTACTAAAACGTGAAATTCCTTTCTTAAAACCTCCATCAGACTATCAACGCTCAGATAAAGGATGTAATCTTCTACTCCATTATTAATCTCATAATAAGAGGTTAGTATTAAGAGTCTGTCTAACGTGTGCGTTGAAAGACACATTAATATAGATAAAATATATATAATCGATTTAACTCTAACGGGTTGTATACTAAAACACACATTAATACAGATAAAATATATATAGTCTGCACTATAACTATAATGTATGTGTTAAAGTACATGTTAATACGTGTGTTATGAAACAGACAACAGAAACACCATAGTCGAACAAACGACATTATCCATTGAGCTATCGCATAATCATACTTAAAAGATTTCGACGATAGCATAAACATTCATTTTCTTTAATTATTTATAAACTATTTATAAAAGTTGTTTGAAAATCACACATATGGGTGAACGATATTTCATAAATTAATACATGTTTTTTAGTTACGGATACAAAATATAAAAATGAATAATGTAAATAAATAATTAGACTCGTATAAATTATTTAATGATAAAGGGAACTTTCCCAAAAACTTACCTTTAGTTATGTAATTCCACTAGACAATATGTTTAATTTCTTTTGAATATATTTTTACTTTTAAAATGAACTTTTATTTATTTATTTATTTTCATTAAAGTCCTCTATCTTTTCTTTTACCAGAAATTCATTTTTTTTTACCAATATTAAGATTAAAAAATTATTATTTTAAACAGAAAACTAATGGAAATAAGCACAATAATAAGCCAGCTAAGTTGGGCTTGGAGGGGTCGTTCATGACAAGCACGACGAAAGCGCTGTGAGATTAGCTCTCCCACGCAGAGAACATGGCCATGCCATTTTGTTTGGGAGAATTTTTTGTTTTTTTAAATCGATTAAGAATTTGAGTACACAGAGTTCTCAAAGGTATTATAAAGTATAAAATGGTTTTTTAATGACTCAAATTTATAATTTCTCACCTAAGATAATAACAGAAATATTTAAGTGAGAAGATCGCGCAATCATACCGCACAATTCTTTGTGTTGTTGGGAAAATTGATAAACAAATCAATCTTGGAAAAAGAAAAACAAAATACTTTCTCCTTTTTTCTTTTGAACCACCAAACAAAGCCGATCTCATGAGATTTTAATTTGTTTTTTCTCGGGGATACTGTAAATTTCACTCCGAGATATTGAAATCGCAGCAAAAGTCTAACTTAAAAAATACACTTATTTCAGTGGCCCCCCCTCAAGATTTCATTGGGGCTCACCGAATCTCTTCCTTCTTTGTCCCCTGTTTGGCTCTTTCCATCATATGGAAAATGAAAATTCTACCTGCGAATCTTGAGGGAGATATTCACCTTTCTTTCCTTCCGTATTTTGTTCAGTATTTAAAGATATACACATTTAAGTAATTTGAATCATAAAATCTATGAGGTATACAAAAATTTAACCCGGACTCACTTTACACTAATATGTATAGTTTGAGATTAAGAAATAATATTTTACCGCACTTTAAAATCAAATATTAACTTTTAACCTCTTAAATATGTCGAAAAATTTCTTTTTCACATTTTTTTAGCATATGGAAATGAGAAACTAGTTCTGCTGTGAGGCCACTGTGTGTCTGCATGCTCCCGACCGGGACCGCTACGTAACTGGGAATGACTGCAATTGCTTTTTTCCTTTTGCAATTTAATCGAAGTTCTATGTTGACCAATTCTCGATAACATAATGCGAAATCTTTGCTTACAATCAATATTAAACTATCCAACGCTTAAATAAAATATGTAAATTATTATGACTCAATAACTTTATAAACTGGAAAACAGATCTAGTGTTGTCCATACGAGCCTTTGTTGAAAAATTCTCTAAAACTAAACATATATATATATATTCAATTCTTGTATAATATAAGACTTTATTATCCTTCATAGAAAGTCAATTTTCTTTTTGTAATAGTAAAAATATCTGAAAAGGAGCATCTAGAAGAATATTTTTGTTTATTAGATCAAAGATAGCTGCTATCTTTGGCAAAAACATTTCTCAATTTAAAGAAAACAGAAAAAAAATCCATAACTTCAACATAAATCACACAGTCCAATTTACAATTGAAGCATAAATGTAAGCTTTAAAATGCCATTCTTCAATGCCTTCATAAGGTCATCTCAGTCCATACAAATGGCCTGTAAAGTTGGTGTATGTTCTAATGGCGCGATTACTTTCACTTAAGTGAAAAGTTTTGAATTCGAATCACCCTAGGAAGTGGTTCAATGCCGCATACTAGCCTTGTGCTGTTGTTTAAAGGCATTGTACCTTCCGATCCCTTCTGGATTGGCTGATAAATCAAAGTTGGTTCTCACTCTCTTATATTTCAGGAAAACAATGTTTATAAGAGAGCCAAAGTTATGTTTGGAAGATTCCAAAGGTATATAGTATAGAATAGAGGCTAATGGACCCTTTCAAGGACAAAATGAAAGCCTTGAAAGCCTTCAAGGAAAACTAAATATAAGTTGAGCATCTCCTCCTCTATGGCAGTTGAAGAAATAATGTAGGCCTACATCATTACAATAGAGACACTTTAACTTTGCTGAAGTGCAACTAAACATATTCAGAAATCCAAATTGCATATCAATCAATTTATAAGCAGCTTATCAAACGGAAAACTTTGACAAAATTATGACGATGATCTCCTCTTGAATTAACCGATGTAAAGTACTACACACTAAAGTATCTCTAGCTAGCCAATATTAGCTCTAATAGAAGAAGAGCATGCCAACGGTAAATGCTTATTATATGGGAGCAGGAAGACTTACATGGTTTAGGAAACCAGCATGTCTTCGTCATTAGGAAGGTTAAGCAGAAACAGCCTCAAAACATACACGAGAGGTCCAGAGCAACAGCTGGATGTAATACCTCGCAAGCGTCAAGATGATTGTCCAATCAAGCCCAAGCATCCTATAAACTCCATAAGTAAAACAAAAGTTGGTTATTAGATAATGGAAAAACAGGGCAAAACACGGAAAAGGTGTCCTGGAATCAGCCAACCAAAATTTGAAGACGGTACCCTCCATAAAACAAAACTTAACTGTGGTAGGAAAGGCATATAGACATACATTTCAATACAAGGTACAGGGACTTTATGGTCAACTAACTTGGATTCTGGTGCTTGTGGTATCTATAAGCTTCTATTAGTTGTTAATAAAAATATTATATAACCTAGGATTAACTTGGCTAAGAAGGGCCTTAACAAGATATTTATAACAGTCAAAACAGAAGAGCTCACTCAGGAGAGAAGGGTAATATTATAAATAGAATTTACATAACCCAAGAAGACCAACGCCGCCTTGGACTAGACATGGTTTAAAAGCTCATGAAAAAGGAGAGTAGAAACGCAACAAACAACTAACCAGTTGTATAAGTTTACCTTATTTCCCTGTTCAGCCTTCTACAATTCCAGGAGGGCCAGTGCAGATAGATGTTTGTCAGACAGTAAATTCGACTTGAGTGCAAGGACAATCTGCCATACAGGAGCACCAAAATGCCATGTCAAGAAGAGTAGCCAACTGCACAAGAAAGTACACAGAGCAACTAAACTTACAGAAACCAACTCTGGGACTTTAGATACACCAGGAGAAGTGCCTTTCCGTCCACAGAAAGAAAGTTGTGACACCATTAATTGGCTAGTAATGCAAATCTGCACATTGCAACAACTATACACGCACGTAAGTCACCATCTTATGGACCAACTACCACAATATTGAATTAATTTGACTCTATTCATTAAGAAACAGAATTAAATTGACTTTCAGGTAACAAGAATTTAAATATAAAAGAGAACAAACAGATATTGTGCACCTCTGAAGAATCATGGAAAAAGTAACTAATATCAACACCAGAACGGAGGTAACAAAAAAAAAGTTTAGTTAATCACACTAATCTTGTGACTTTGCAATGCAGAAAAAGGAAGAATAAAATGAGCTCATTCTGCCATCCATTCATCATTTACAGATCACATTTGCAAATAATAAGCAACGAACAAGAAGAATAATGTAAGAATCATATAGTACTAACACAGAGTATGAGTAATTGGCTGAAGGAAAGCATTATAGTAACCTAGTTCTGCGATTTGTGGAATGAGGGGATTGGAAAAATTTTCGGTAAATATTGTAATTTCAGAAGGACCAAACCTGTTTTCTGCTTATTAAATCCAAAGGACAGAAGATATTCAAAAAATATATATCACATGGATCTAACAAACCTCGATGAAGATGGCAATTCAGGTGGCATAACAAGTCCGTATTTGCAGAGCCAGAAAGTTTCCACATTCGTGACAGAAAGTAGTTTCAAACTAGAGGTTGTCATCATTTGTCTCTCATTAACCACTGCTCATAAAGTTTATATGCCTTATCTAGCTCCTTCATCTTGCAATACTTTTTCATGAGTATTTGGAATGGAACATGATCAATGATTAAGCCCAAACCTTGTATCTTTACAAGGAGATCTTCTGCTTCGCTGATTTTGCCTAGTAGGCAATAACATTTAAGTAGTTCAGTATAAGTAATTATATCTGGGTAAAGGCCCGCTTTAAGCATTTCATTGTATAGCTGGAAGGCTAAATGAATTTTACCAAGATAACAAGCGGCACCCAATAAGAGATTGTAAGTGACCAGATCAGGAGAAAGACCATTTAAAAGCATCTCCTCCTTCAAGGAATGAGCCTCAATTATGTTTCCACTTTGTATTTGAGCATGAATAAGAGCATTGTATGTGAATACATTTGGCAGCACTCCGACACCAATCATTTCATCTCTGATAGACAAAGCCTTTTGCATGTTACCACATCTAGCGTAGTGATCAATTATGGTATTCCAAATTACAGGTTTGGGGACAATTGAGCTCTCCAACATTAGATGAAGGAAATAATTAGCTTTTATTACATCTCCGTGAGTGCACAGACCTTGAACAAGAATTTTATATGTCACCTTATCAGGAGTAACACCCATCTTTGACATGACACCATGGACATAACAAGCCTCGCTGGTCCGTCCGTCCTTACAAAGCATACTAATGAGTGTATTGTATGAGAAGATGTCAGGCAGAATACCGTTTTTAAACATTTCACACACATACTTGTATGCGATAGCAATATCTCTGCTCAAACCAAAACCATGAATGACAACATTATAAGCAACAACATCAACAGGGAGATTCCTTCTGGATATTTCCCCCCAATACGTGAGAGCCTGTGTCATATGTCCAGTCTTAAAGAAACCATCCATAAGTATTGTTGAGGAGATCAAATGTGACTTGTCCTGATCCTGATCTTCACATAATATTTTATCAAATAGCTTTCTAGCATCCTCCACAAGGCCCTTCTTACAAAGTGCATGTACAAGAATGTTATAAGTAACTATATTTGGTGTAACACCATTATAGGCCATTGTAGAGAAAATATTTAGGGCGCTATCCAGGTTATTCAAACCGCAATAAGCCTTTACTAAAATATTATACGTAGCACAACTAGGAAAAGGACCCCTGCAGAACATCTCTTCCAAAAGCCACTCAGCCTTCTCCAGGTGACCAATTTTGCATAGTCCATTTATCAGGTAATTATGTGTAATAATATCGGGAACAACACATTTTTTCATCATCTTGGCCCAGAGAGAAAGGGCTGCCCCCAACTTACCTTCCGAGCACAACACTCGAATCGTAGTAATGTCCTGATTGTAATTCGCTTCCATGGAAAAGCTTTTATTACTAATATGATCCCAGGATATGCTTTCCCTACAAAATTCATTAAAACTAATGAAAGATGTATTCTAAGTAAAAAACTAAAATATCAAATTCATAATGCATGAAAAAGGCCTCAATACTGCTTGATTTCTTGTCTAATTTCACTTGAAATTATCCTGAGTTATAACTAGAGACTACATTGAAATCTATGGTTTACTAAACCACATATACAATGATCTAGAAAATGAAACAACAAGTTATTCAAAGAAAACTCATATGAGAAGAGAAATTTTTAGAAAAAAAATATGTCTACTAATACTTTGTGATCATAACAGACCTAACAATTACTGTATTCAAAAGAGACCTATACTAACTTGTTTGTTTAGGCTGACTTATTAATTCAGGCGCAAAGTTTTTTAGCTACGGAAACTGGAAGGGAATGCATTGAAAAACCACTCTAGCATTGCTTTATGGAAACGAGTTTTCCTTATGAATTCCTTTTGACAGATTAAAAGTTGATATATTCACTTCCAACTAGCTTTCATTAGCTGTAGAAAGATGATTGCACTACTCCACCTAAAACTTTCATAGGAACAGTTTACCTATGTTGCATGTTCTAGAAAAGCTAAAGCAAGAAGAACCCATAACAAAACAAAGAGACAGAGATAGGTTGCAGAAACTACTGAGACATGTCATGCAATACAATCACATGGCATAAAAATTGCAGATAATGCAACGGCTGATTATGCATTTACCTTCAGATAATACAAAGACAAATCCATAAAGAAAAAAGCATCCTTTTGAAACTCTAGCATAGTATCACTTCAATAACAGTATGAGCTAAATTACTGCCTTCAATCTGACAAGATAGTTCCTTTACTCCCTCCCTCAATCCTCTGCCACACAGAACACCCAGTGCCACTCACTACAAACAAGAAAATAAAGGAGATATGGAACCAACTGACCTCATTGATTTCAAGCGATCCAAACTTCCCTTCAACATTGCATCTAAAGCACTAAAAACTGCACCCTCAGGCTCTTGTTTATCACCATCAGAGAATTCACTAAATCTCTCCTCTCCTCTTAGCTTAAATTGGTTTTCACTATCACTTGTCACTGTATCATGTTGGCCAGAAAAACTATGCCCACATTGAAATCTCCTGTTCAAAAAAGAATGCAATTTATACATAGAAAAAATATAAAGGGCTAGCCTATAACATTTTTTTTTTAAATTGATTAATGGGTTCGCCTAAAACGTTACCTTGCATCAATCAGGTTATCGTTAGCCTTCGAGCAGAACAAATCAATAGTATGGGAAATCCGGTTCTTGATGGAATCTAAAGTCTGAAAGCTATTATTAATTATTCGAATAAGAATCTGAGATTCCTCGGAAGCTATTAACACCTGACAATTTCCCCCCAAAACAATGAAAAATAAATCAATTCTAACATTAGGAAATGTTTTTTACATCGTTATGTCAATTTATGCAATACTATTTCTAGACATCAAACTTACAGACTGCATTATTGACAAATGACAATGGGTAAAGAGATGACTTCTGTGGCCGCCGGCGGTGTCACTGGTAACTGCTTCGTGTCTCCTGCGGCGACCAAAGTTCAGGGCCGGCGGTAGTCTTGGGGGTTGTCCTGGTGGCTGGGTACTTGTTGTATACCGGCGCAGCTGTTTTTAGGGGGAAGTGAGACTCCCAATGGAAGGGAACGAAGGTGGTGTCAAAAAATAGCCTAAACGCTTGCATCTCATGCGTAACTCATTTGTCCTGCAAAATTGTCAGCAGCCTCTGACGCACTAATGCGTCAAGTTGGGAATTTTATTTTATTTTTTGTAGAATCTTCTATGGAAAATGAGGAAGAGAATTTATAAAATAAATAAAAATAAAATTGTTCATAAAAAAGTAAAATGGAAATTAATAAATAGATGAAAGATAATATAGTAGTGTGAATTTTCATGCATAGTGGATATTTTATTATATTTCAAAAAAACATTTATAATTCCCTTCAAAAACATAAAACATTCATAATTCTTTTAAAATAAGTATCCTGCTATTTATTAGGTTAAATAAACTTTAAAATTCTTTAAAATATTCTAAATTACAAAAAACCTACAATATTAGGTTAACTCCAAAAACTCTACTCTTTTAGGGGACTATAAATTCTATTGTTTTTAATATAAAAGCATATAATTATTTCAGGCATATTATATATGTTTTCATATGACTTTAAAGAAAATACTAATTTATTGTTATAAATTCAAAAGGTCATTTGGTGTGAGGAACACAGTGAAGATTTTTTTAAAAACAAAAAGGAAAAAAAAAAAAAGTTCATAGTGTATTTTCATTCTAAGTTGTCTATAACATTCTATAAAAGTTTGTAACATTTTTATTATAAAAATCAATAGTTAGTGTTAATTTTTTAGAATTTATTATTCATGAACAAAAGTACTATATATTTAAAAATGTTATAGACAAATTAATAAAAGAAAAATGTTATATAGAATTTAAATATATTATTTTAACTGTTAATTTAGTTTCTTATGGGAAAATTCACATATATATATATATGAGAACGAGGTCCATGTCTCAAAACAAAAAATTTAAGACTGTTGTAAAATTAAATAATGTCTCAATTTGAAATTCTTACTTTGAGTTTAGTAAAAAATAAAAGTATAAAATATTTATGAAAAAAATATAATAAAATTATTTATTATGTAAATATTTTCTTTATTTTTTGGATAGTAAAAATGTCATAATGTAACATCATTATATGCATGTTACAAATATATTAGAAGATGGAAGGAAAATAAGGGCTAACAAAATAGTCACACTCTTTTTATGATAAGGTTGATTCTTAGTGAAAAATATAATGTAAGGGCTAAAATGATTTTCTTATTATTACTTTAGAGTTAAGCCATGTATAATATATACATATATATATTCAAATAATTACAAAAATTTAATTTAACGAACATATTAAATAGACTTCAATTCCAAATATATACAAAGTGGAAAACAGAAAGCAGTTAAAGATGAATGTATTTATATGAATTGATAAACCTCTTTTAAGGATAAATTGTTTGATTTGGTTACACACAGATGTAAAGATAAAAAATTACTTTACAATGTAATTGCTAAAGTAATTCATTTTTTATGATTTAAGTTTTTGAATAATAAATTTACTTGTAAAATTATCAAATGTTGGTCAGTCATTTAATAGAATAACGCTTGATATGTGACTACATACGTATGCATTATTAATGTATTCTCATATTTGTTTTATGGATTGAAAACTAAAATTATTTGAAGAGCGTTTGGCATTTGGAAGATTAGATTGTGGATTTTTTAGTTGAGGAATCCTCAAGATCTCATCTTTTGAAAAAATAGTAAACTTGTGACAAGGCGATTATTTGCATTGTTTTCATCCTTTTTAAATTATGTAAAACATAATTTATAACAATTTATAGCTTTCATGTCATATCAATTTTTATTTGTTTTTATATTTTATAATTTTTGCACAAAAAATTTTATATACTATAGATAATTTGTTAAAAAAAATGATTGAATGTATTACTTTAGCATCACATTATTATTTTCTTCTGCACTATTGTACCTTTTCTTCATTTTAAAATACACTTAATTTTAAGTGAAAATTTATTTAATAATATAAATTATTTTATATATCTTAAAAAGAACTTATTGTATTTTTGAATTATATAGTCCTCTGTGTCATGTTTTTTATTTATATCTTCCTTCTTTCTCTTTATTTATCCATATTTTCTATGAAGGATATAAAAGTAAATTATTAAAATATTAATTATTTTATAAATACTAAGCATTCAAATTTTGAATTAGTTTTAATATCACCCATCCAAATCCTCTAATAATATCTAGTTTTGAAAAAGTATAACATTCATGCATAATCAACCACAATTACCATAAATAAGGCAAGGTGAGGTGTTGATTTAGATATTGTATCAATTTAAAATCTTTACTTATAAATAGTTTAGTAAAAAAACTATAAAAATTTTTAAGGTAAAATTTTTGGAGTTAAATAAAACTCTTCATTATCCAAATGATAAACATGTCATAATGTAACATCATTGTGTGCATGTTCTAACCACAAATTTTTTTCTAACACAAGATTTTCGGTCTTGGCATGATTTGCTAACCAATTTCTCACGAAACTTCACCATCAAAATCTCAAAATCTCACAAGGGATATGGAAAATCAAATCATATCAAAGACCCCCAAAGTGGATATCAGAATCTGAGCCGTATGGTTTACTAAATATTAAAAGTAGATTTTCCCAGATTTGATTTTGAACTGTCCTTCCTATATACACATACTCGGATAGAGACCCGTATCATTTCTTGATACAGAGACCCTTTTACATTTACAGCCCATCAAAATTTGGTTCATGTATATATGAGCTCTTCTTGACAGTTTTTGCAAGAAAAACAGAATCAGAAGAAACTCCTTTTCTTCTTTCATTTTAAATTCTAAATTACTGTTGTTCTTTAGGTTAATTGATCAAAATTTGATCTGGGTTTTGTAAGATATGGCTAGAAATGGGGTTTTTTCTAGGCGGATGAGGCCGGAATGGGTAGATGAAGTTGAAGATTTGAGGGCTTCTTCATCTGAATCTCATGAAGTTCATGTTCTTGCCGTTGATGATAGTCTTGTTGATAGAAAAGTCATTGAAAAATTACTCAAAATTACATCTTGCAAAGGTAAAAAATCTTTGTTTTCCCTCCTTTCTTGTTTAGGTTTTTGAATCAATTTGGGGATAGTTTTAGTTAATGGGGTTTGTTTGATATACTTTTTTAACAGTCACAGCTGTGGATAGTGGAAGAAGAGCTTTGCAATTTCTTGGATTGGATGAAGAGAAAACATCTGTTGGATTTGATGTAAGCAAAAGATAATTTGATTAAAATTCTGAAAATCTTGAATGTTTGTTCATCAAATTTAAGATAAAATTTATTGTAATATTGATTTTGGCTTATCTTGCTTGTTTTAAGGGGTTGAACTTGAAGGTTGATCTCATAATAACAGATTATTGTATGCCTGGAATGACTGGTTATGAACTGCTTAAGAAAATCAAGGTTGGTCCTCATTTCTTGTTGAAAGTATCCACATAGTATGAGATTCTCCTTGATTGCATATCTTATTAGGATTAGCTTATAATGAACTGGAGCAAGATTTCTATGGATTTTTCTTCCAACTTTATCAGTTTTAACCTCTCTAATGAAAATTTGTACCAAGTTTCGATTTTGCTAATATTTTATGATCTTGCTTAACAGGGTTCATCTGCTTTTAGAGAAGTTCCTGTAGTGATCATGTCATCAGAAAATGTTTTGGCGCGTATCGATAGGTAATTTCCTGCTTAGTTCTCTGCAAATTTTGATTGAGACTAATGTGAATAGATTATACAAAGGCCCTAATAAAAGGCTAGCTATACAATCAAAACAATCACATAATATATGAGATATCTTGAACAAAACTATGTATTCGTAGCATACAAAAGGTAAAGGTAGATGCCAAGAACAAGAATTTCCGATCCTGTTGAAATTAAAAAATAAAAAATTAAAATCTGGTATTAGGACTTGGACAGTTCATGGCTGGAATTGAAAAGAATTAACAAAAGAATCAAATCTCAAGAAATCTATCTCTTGAAGATTTTCTTTGTGTTTTTAAATCCGAGTGGTATAAAATATAGTTGGACTTTTGAGGGATTATAGTTTTTTTGGTTAAACAGTCTTTTCTTGTTGTGACTAAGGTCAATGTATAGACAACCACTTTTTCATTAATTAAATCATAAATCTAAAGAAATCTTTCTGTCGGAAATAGAAAAATAATTTCTCAATGGGATAGTTATGGAAGCAAAGAGACATCATTCATTGTGTTGCTAACTTGAAATAAAGAAAGCCTTTACTACGGTTAGTTTTATCAACATATTTGATTCTTTTTATAGGAGTTTGGCTTTAACAACGTTGGATTTGGTCGTTTTTCTACTTAATCATCGCTAGTTCTGTCTGTATTAGTCTTCTCAGTTATTGATTTCTTTTTCCTTCCGGGCTGAATTTCTAAACATTGGATCTGGTCATTTTGCTACTTAATCATCGATAGTTCTGAGTCTTCTTTTTTCCCTTTCGGGACTGAATTTCTAAATGTTGAATTGGTTGTTACGGGATGACAGATGTTTGGAAGAAGGTGCCGAGGATTTTATAGTGAAACCAGTAAAATTATCAGATGTGAAACGTTTGAAGGATTATATGTTTGGCGAGGATCGAACTGTTAAACAAGAAAGAGGGATATGCAAGAGAAAATTGCAGGAGACTTGTGAAGTTTCATCATCTGATCTCTCATCATCAACTCCATCGCCACCCTTCTCTTCATCAACACCGTCCTCTCCAAAATCATTCTCATCTTCAGCAGACTTATCGCCACCTAATTCACCGACCACAATACTAGGTTCTCCGACAAGAAGGCTGAGAATGAGCAATGAAAATGAGCTCTGCTATGACGAACATTATGAAGATTGATTGGAGTTTAATTTTCTTGGTTGTTACAGAAGGGGGAAGGCAAAGCCAAATGATTCAGACAGTTTGCAAGTTTTTCTGTTGGCTTGCCAATTTTGGCCTAATAGGCAAGCTTATACTGCTGCTTGTAGAATATCTTTGTTTTGGCTTGCTATTTTCTTAGGCCAAAATCTTTGATGATTTTCTGAAGAAAAACATCTTAAAAATCATGTTCATACTTTTAATTGGTTAACCTTGTGATTAAAATCTTGATTTTGTAAAAGTCTTGAAATTATGACATGTATTGAAATTGATGAAAAAGAGAAGATCTATTACTTATTATTATGTAATATTTCTTTTTATAATATTTTTTTTTAAAAAAAACCTACTATGAACGATTCAAACTATGAAAGATTCAAATAAAAAAGAAGTTGGTCATAATTGACAAACACAGAGATGAGTATTTTAGATGATTTGATTCCGATACGATTTTATTTGATGTAAATTCTTGTCTCCTAAGAAAGGATATTGGATTTGGATATGAATTGGACATGTTTGGTAAAGAAGGGTGGGCTGGGTTTTTGGGATTTATGAATTTACCGTTATGTTATAAATTATACAAAAAGATGTTGGTATGTTATAAATTATACAAAAAGATACAAATTAACAATTTATAATACTTATTTTTTATAAGGAGCGATACACAAAAATGATACAAATCTATATTTTTTCATTTATTTATATGAAATTTTTTTTATTGAAAACTAAATTATTATGATACTTAGAGAATTAATAATTTTTATGACAATTTTATTTTTCTTTCAATTCTCTTTCTTTAAATACTTTTTTTAAAATTAAAAAAAAACTCATAAAATTTAAAATAATTGATGCACCAATCCACTTAATGCTCTATTCAATAAGTGGCACATCAAGATCTTACCGAGTTTTTTTTAACATTTTATAAAATAAATCTTTGCTTAAAATCCTTAGAAGATAGAGAGAAGTGAGAGAGTTTAGAGGGAGAAGGATGGGAGAACATTTTATAAAATAAATCTTTGCTTAAAATCCTTAGAAGATAGAGAGAAGTGAGAGAGTTTAGAGGGAGAAGGATGGGAGAGAATGAAAATTTCATAATTTTGTGATAATTATCAATATCCGATACTTATATGTTTTGTTAGTTTCATTTACAATTGTAGATGAAGGCTTGTGCTATTTCATTATAGTTGAAGATTAAGTTATTTAAATATAAGTATATTACTAATTTAAACGCATCCATGGCCTAATGGATAAGGCGCTTGACTTCTAAGGATGTGTGTTAATTTTGATTAATTCTCTTTCTTTCCATGAAATACTAATAAAGGGCTCTCATTTATCTATCTAGAAATTGTCTCTTCTTATTATAAGTTGATTACAATATTCAAAACAATTTTAATTACTATTATTTTTCTCAATGTAGAGGTTGTTGGTTTGTTAAGATTGGTTTCTACTTGGTAGGAATGGCTTTGGTGGTTGGTTAAAAAAACTTAAAACTTAGAGATTTGGGAATGTATTGCAAAGGTTACTCAAAAGATTTGGTACTTTTTGTCTCATCACACAAATTCTTTCTACGGGGAAAAAGTGGGATTTGATGAGAAATTTGCTTCCAAAAGCATGAGACTTTTTGGTTCATGAAAATTATATTTTTGAGTTAGTGGGAATAATAGATTTATTTCCTCTCAATTTGATGGCATTCTACAATAGGACACCAACATGATAGAATAAATTACAACAATTTTAGATAAAAAAGTTCACTTTCTTGTAAAAGTATATATTTTGATTATCCTCTTATTAAATTTTATATTTGAATCGTAAATAATAAATAAAATTATTTATAAGTGACATAAAATTTGTAATTTTGTAAAAGTATTCCAAAGGTTTAACCAATCTCTTTTTGGATGACTTTTTTGCCCTTTTTTAATTTATTTTTATTACTGGACTGTTTTTCTTATACCTTTGAATGACTTTTTTTTGGTAATGGTTAAAATTTATGATTGCCTATCTCTTGACTAAAGCTAGAAAAGAAATTGATTTGGGTCTTGTGTAGGCCCTGGTAAGTTAGGTGTCTCTCTTTTAAGGGCCACTTAATTGGTCTATGGGCCTTATGGCACAAAATCAACCCATCGTATGGAAGAAACAATAATAAAGAAAACCCTTTCTTAGGTTTTTATTTAATTTCATAAAAAGTAATTTTTTAATCATATATTTGCAAAGAGAAGGAAAAATTCAAAGTAAAATTTTAAATTTTTTACTAAAGAAATTCGTCGTCACTATCCATAAATACATACTGAATAAATGTTATTTTGTATAATCAATTAGAATAATAATTCTTTATTTTTTTTAATATTTGCATAAAAAAAGATGCAACTGCTCATGTTTTAGCGCAAAATATTTTCTTAACTTGGTTTTCTAATTTTTAAATGAAAATAATTCTTTTTTAATGTTTTCTGTAACCCACAATAATGTAATATAATTTTTCATATTTTTAGATAAAAATGACTCTTTTTGTAATTTCTTTCGTGATTTGCATTAATTTAATATAATTTTTTATATTTTTTAGATGAAAATGATTATTTTTGTAATTTCTTCTGCGATCTGTATTAATTTAATATAATTTTTCATGTTTCTTCTAAATAGGAAATGCAACTTATGATAGTCATTATGATAGTCACTATAGAAGTCAAAATATTTTGATAAACCATTTGGGACCTCCAAAAGATCAAGAATAAAAGGAATGATATATATTATTGGTCTACAATTTTCATAGCTTTAATGGTGATTGACTTGCCGGCATAATTTTATTACCATTTTTTTTTAGTCATCCACAATTATACAACACATGAATTGTGTCCATTATCCTAAAGGGAATTTGCCATTGCTGTCTAAATAAATAAAAAAAACTTACTATCCAAAAGGAATTTGGCATTGCTGTCTAAATATTTCCTTTCTATTACCTTCTAGGAACTAACATCTAGACTTAGCATGTTAAATATATTTGCGTCGTTTTTCTTATGTCTTTTCTTTTTTGAGTAATTTTTTTCTGATTGTCTGTTTAGATTGATTAACTACGTATTTTTTACCTTTTTTCACAGATAATACATTTTGTAAAACTGAGTCCATTCAATCGCATAAATAATGAGATGTGCATTTATTTTATATTTTGAGATTAAAATATTATCTTGATCAATTTCAGATACTTCCTTAACAGATAACAAGTTGGACTTAACTCTGTTGGCTGCTTCTCTAAAAGAATATGCAAAGGACATAGTTGAAAGGAGGGACATTTTCGAGGACATTCTTTCTTTCGCTTTTGATATATACTATAAGGGCGAAAGGAAATTTTTATTCTATCAGCATGTATTTATTTTAACATTTGTCTGAACGGCAAACTTAAAAAATTAAGAAACCTTATTTTTATGCACTCCAAACTTTATATTAATATTATATTAATATAACTATATATCTTTTATTATCCATTTTTTTGTTTTTTGTTTTTTTTTTGGGGGGGGGGGAGGGTTTTAAAAATGCATATTCAAGGAGGAAAAAAATGGTAGAAAATGCAAATATGATAATTCAATGGTGTCATCATGAACTTGACTCTTTGCAAAAGAAAACTACATAATGTGAACTCATGGGCATGGCCACCTAATACAAACAAGTCAATGCTTGGAGAACTTTAATGGCTTCTTCTTGTGGCTCTGCTGAATTTGAATTCATTCATTACCAGATTTGCAATTTTAGCTTCCCTTCCTTCCAACCACTTCACACAAAAGTGGACTCAATTTCATATTTCTATACCTAAGATTAGTATGGATTTGTTTTCAACCACTTCCTACTCTCTTAAAGTGAAATGGAAATTACCACAAATTATATTTCAAAAGAATGCACGTTATCCAAAAAGATATTTTAAGAGTGAAGTTTACAAGTTTGGACATATACGGCTCTGATACCAAGTTAAAATTTCGATTTGGGTTTAACTCACTCCAGAAAAGGTACATCATGAGGGATGGATTGTCCAAACCTTATAAAGAAAGAGTAATTCTTATTCATAAACTAGCCATATGAGATTTTCAACAATAAATTATTATCTTGATATATGGTATTAATAAGAAAATATATATAAAATGATATTTTAAAAAAAATTGAAAACTTTTGGTACAAAATTATTATTTTATGATAATTTTTTTGTACTGAAAATAAAGGAAAAATAAATTAGTAATGAATATATAAACAATAAAAGTATATTTATAATTTATATAGAATAAAATGATAAAATTATAATTTGGATACATATCAAGCGAAGAATGTAAGTAATATTAAAAAAATAATAGAAAATCTATCTTGAAAAACTAAAAGTGGCGAAACATTTTTCTTAGCAAACTGCAGGAAATCTTTGGCTCAAATCAAAAGCTGCCTACCCCAAAATTAGTAGTTTAATCTATTTTCTTCTGGATGAAATTACTATTTAGGTGAACCACTTCTCAATTAAGGTGTCAACATTTATTGCTTATGGTATTTCATACACTTTTATTTAATATATCTCATTTTCAATTTATCTGTTATTTATCATATTTTTTCTATCTCAAAATGTCCGTCATTTAGTAAATTAAAAAATATTAAATAATTTTTTTAACATATATACTATTTACTGTTATTAATAAGATAGTATAATCTAATACTTAAATATTTACACAATAATTCAAATAATAAGAATTTAATCTATTCAATAGTCAATTAATATAATCTAATTATTTTTTGGATTTATCTTTTCAATTTAATATATAAATATTTTTAGAGTTTTTTTTTTTAGAGTTCAACTTTTAAGTTTTTAAATTTTTATAAGATTTAATAATTATATGTGTTACGTTTTATTTATTCGTAGAAGGTTTGTTTTATCTATATTAATGTATGCTGAAGCACACGTTAGATAATCTTTATTTTTTCAATAGTTTTATCATGTACAAAAATGACAGATAAATCGAATAAGAAAAAGTGAATAATAGAATAATGCTGTAGAGATCAGTATCGATACAATCAAATATTAATTTGATCATATAGAGGTAAAAGTGTCACTGATTGTAGGGGAGTATTTGTACAAATAAAAAGACAAAATATATATTTACAATTTTACTTTCATTTAGTTCAATCAATTGTATGAACTTTGATCATCTATACATATGTTTATTTATTTATTTATTGTAGAGAATAAACAAAAAGAAAGTTACACCTTTTCTAAACAATGATTATGAGACAAACATGTATGGATTAAGGATCCCTTTTTAAGGTTTACAGCTCATTTAATTGTCTTAAACAGATGTTCAGAGAATTGGGGAACTTTCTTGTCATCTTCTTTTTAAAGGGAACAAAGGAAATGGGAATAATTTTCCAGAAATTGTTGAAAATTATTGACATTGTCTTTGTTCTGACTTTGTTGTATTACGTGTAAGTAATAATTAATAATAATATTAATAATCACACCACCATTCCTTGTTATTAAATATTTTATTGAATTGTTAAAATATAAAAATATTGAAGCCCTACTAATTCAAACACTTCTATAAAATGACTAATGAAAAAAACTAATTAAGTAATGAATTTGACAAAGTACCACCAACACATCTACCCCCCTCTCAGCCGTACTAACCAAACTTAAAACAATTTTTTAATCCATTTAATAAGATGTTTGAGAGCGACAAAAGTAAGATAGTAGTTCAATGATAAAAATATTATAGATATAAATATGATGAAAAATGTGCTTTGTAATTTTTTTAATTTTAAAAATATTATGCTATTAATGAATATTACATGAGTAATAAATCAAATATCAAATAGTTATGAGTTTTATAAAAGTGCGATATATGCAGCATATTCAAATAAAAAGAGCATACAACATAACTCGCAGTGAATTTACATATTTATATTAAAAAGAATTAAGACAAATTATAAAATTAAATATTTAATTGATAAAATATAAAGTCTATTTATTTAATTGACAATAACTTCAAACTTTGGAAGTATTAATATTAACAAATTATTAATTATCTTTATTAAAATTAATTAACCCAAAATTTTTTAGTGACTCTTGATGTGGTTGGGAGGGCTTATTAGTCATTTAGAAGCCAAAAAAAAAAAGAGAGCCCGGGAAGTCTTAAAATGCCAGAAGTGTCATCAACTGCTCTCCTTTGAAACTGTCATTTAACTAAAACAAGAAAAAGGCCAAATCAAGAAACTCAGCAATGCTCAAAATCAAGAAAAACAAACTTCAAACTTGTTTAATCCTTCTTTTATTTCATCAAAAAATCTCTCCAAGAAATGATTTCCTCCATTGATCTTCATCTTCATCATCTCTTCTTTCTTATTCTGATCATTTCTTCTATTATACCTCAATCTTCATCTCAATTTGGTTCCCCTCAAAACATTCAAACTTTCTATCCATTTCCCCTTACACCGCCAGCTCCATCACCGCCTAATTCCACCCCCAACCCTCTAGAACCACCGCCACCACCACCGCCATCGCAGCCGCCGTCGCCTAATGCCACAACAGGCTCAAAATCAACAAGAAAATCGGTTGGTACTGCCATTGGAGTAACAGCTGCAACAACTCTGGTTGTGTCAGGGCTTTTCTTCTTCTTCCTGCATAAAAGATCAAGTAGAAAAAGGAATACAAGAGTTGCTGAAAATCCATATACTGATCCTTATGGTACTGGTGGTGGTGCCGGAAATAATCCTGTGGTTTCATTTCCACAGAATGAATTCATGAGGTTTAATGGTAACCTTAAAGGAGTTATAGTTGATGAAGATGGTTTAGATGTTCTTTATTGGAGAAAATTACAAGGAGAAGAAGATGATCATGAAGGAGGAAAAAAGGGCTTTGAAAAAAAACAAGTTTTCAAGAATAATATTAAGAATCAAGAAGAGAAAGAAGAAGAAAAGCAAATGATCAGAGGGGAAAGTCCTTTGCTTAGAGGAAAATCTTCAACTTCCCAGAGTTCTATTTGGAATGACATTCCAAATCAAAATCAAGATCAAGCAATAAGACCTCCTTATGGAGGAAAAAATTCTTTCAAGGCAATGGAAAAACAGAGTTCCTCTGTTCAAACCGGGAGACGATCATCACTGCCTTCTCCTTCTCCTCCACCACCACCAGCCCCGGCGCAATCTTTGACTATTGGGGCAGTTCCGAAGGAGTCCAGTCCACCACCTCCTCCTCCTCCTCCGACACCACCAGCGGTTCAATCTTTGGCTGTTGGGGCAGTTGCAAAGGGGCCAAGTCCACCACCTCCTCCACCTCCACCTACTAAAGGTCCTCCACCACCTCCCCTGCCAAAGGCTTCATCATCAAGGCCACCAACATTACCGAAAGGAATGGCAAGTACAAGTAAAAAAGACCAGCCTTTGGCAGAAGATATTAACGAAAATGGAGATGGGCAAGTGAAATTGAAGCCTTTACATTGGGATAAAGTGAATCCTAATGTTGTTGATCATTCCATGGTTTGGGACAAAATTGATGGGGGCTCCTTCAAGTAAGAATCATGAGAAATCCCAACAAATTATAATTGGTTTTTTGGTACATTTTCTTATGATTTTCTTATGCAATTTCAGGTTTGATGATGATCTTATGGAAGCCCTTTTTGGATCTGTGGCAACCAACAGAAAATCTCCCAAGAAAAATGCTGAAAATCTCAGAGGAGATAAATCAGGTCCACCTTCTCAGATTTTTCTTCTTGACACAAGAAAATCACAGAACATAGCTATTGTGCTCAAATCTCTTGGCCTTTCCAGAAAAGAAATTATTGATTGTTTAATTCAAGGAAGAGGATTAAATGCAGATATTTTAGAAAAACTCACAAAAATAGCTCCAACAAAAGAGGAAGAATCAGACATTCTTGGATTTGATGGAGATCCCACAAGACTAGCTGATGCTGAATCATTCCTTTACCATCTACTTAAATCAGTTCCATCTGCTTTTTCTCGATTCGATTCGATGCTATTTAGGTACAATTATGATCATGAAATTATTCTCATTAAGGAATTTTATCAAACACTCGAAATGGGATGTAAAGAACTTCGAGCTAGAGGGCTTCTTTTGAAACTTTTGGAAGCAATTTTAAAAGCAGGTAATAGAATGAATGCTGGAACATCAAGAGGAAATGCACAAGCTTTTAATCTAGCTGCTTTGAGAAAACTTTCTGATGTTAAAAGTACAGATGGAAAAACTACTTTACTTCATTTTGTTGTTGAAGAAGTTGTTAGAGCAGAAGGAAAACGTTGTGTTCTTAGCCGAAATCGAAGTTTAAGCAGGAACAGAAGCAGCCATGGAAGTTCATCAAATCTTGAAAATTCTCAATTTGATAGAGAAAAAGAATATATAATGCTTGGATTACCAATTGTTGGTGGGCTTAGTTCTGAATTCTCCAATGTGAAAAGGGCAGCCGGAATCGACTACGAATCCATTGAAAAAACTACCAAAGATCTGGCAATTCAAATAGCAGAAGTTAGAAAACTTGTGGCGAAATCCGATAATGGAGAAAGTGGATTTGCAACAGAGATGAAAATATTTCTGGGATCAGCTGAAAAAGAAACAAGAATGCTAAAAGAAGAAGAGAAAAGAGTAATGGAAATTGTTAAAAGAACAACAGATTATTATCAAGCAGGAGCATCAAATGATAAGAATTGGAAAGCCCTTCAGTTATTTGTTATTGTTAAGGATTTTCTTGAAATGGTTGATAAAGCTTGTGTTGATATTGCAAGAAATGTGCAGAAGAGAAAACCTTCTTCTTCTTCTTCTTCATCAACTGGTAATAATGCTGCTGCTGAAGAATCTTCTTCTTCTAATGGTGGATCACCAAAGAGTAGACCTTCTGTTAAGTTCCCAAAATTGCCACCAAATTTCTTGTCTGATCAAACCAAGACTAGTTTTCTTGATTCTTGAATATGCCTTTGTATATATAAACAGGAGACCAAGAACAGAGGTATGAAGTTCTTGAGGAATTTTTTTCTTTTTTTTACAAAATTGAGATTTTTTTTTTTTTTTTTACAATGTCTGATTTGAATAGATGATGAGTTCCATTTGTTTGGATACAAAGTCACTGTTTTAATTTTTTTATTTTTAGTTATAGATACATCTTCTTTTGTTATATTTTCTCTTAATTTTTCATTGTAAAATATTTTTTAATTTTAAGATTTATTAATTAGAATTTATCTTGAATCTTGGAAATAATAGTTCTATTTTGTATCATAACAGTGATGTTAAAAAGGGTGTTGCAAAATATTCAAACATTTTAGGAGAAGTCTTCGATCACATTAGAAAAACCGGTATAATTGATAAATCTAATAACTAAGTAATTATAGTTAAAGTTTGAAAGATAGGGGTTCAACATATGTCCTTTGTTTGCGAACTTCTTTAGTAGGGCGATTTGAAAATTCATTCCTCACATTTACTGTTGTTCCCAGACTTCACTCTTCCAACACTTGTATACTTTTTAAAAAGTCAAGTCTTCAAGTGTGTGATCTACCGATTCACTAAGTAACTTGTCTTATTGCTGAAGTCCCTCTTTTTTAAAGCTTGATAGAACTTCCCTCTTGTTTTCCGATTGAAAATGAAGAAAGTCTTATATGATCTTGAATAAAAAGCGCTCATTCTCTCATATGAAAGGTTAAGGAAAACAAAAACGTTTAAGTTAGAATATTCTGATTCTCTGCATATCGAAGGAACATTAGTCCTCGACATCTTAATAAAGTAATAATCTCGACATCTTAATAAAGTAATAATGATCAAATTAAGTTTAGTTCCAACAGGTTTGTCACAAACATTCGCAGAAATATATCTCATCTCATATCCACTGAACTGCAATGTCTACAACATTTTAACTTTAAAATGGATACTGCAAATACAATCCTATTTTGAACAGAAAAGTCCAATTTGTATTCTATTTCTGTACACTTCCTAAAGCTACAAATACATGAGAGATCTTTCATACTAATACATTACGTTTCGAAAAAGGCTAGACATTTTTCCACATTAAAGAACTTGACAAAGAGATACAATTCAAAGAAAAAACTCTTCATTCTGAACTTCACAGATCAGCTTGTTTATCAGCAGCAAAGGATGTACCAGAGAGAATGTATTTGCCATGCTGAATAACCCCGTTTTCACTCTTCAAAACTTCAGTCATTGGCCGTTAAGCATTGGGAATACGGCTGCATTTACTCGATCTTTCACCTTTTTGACGTGAGTTGATTATGCGTCTTACTCTTGTCTTCCTGGGAAGTTCAGATGTCAAGGGAGACGAAGCCCAGAAAGTATAAGTATCTTAACATATGATTCTAAAGCTAAACAAAACAAAGATTAGCCTTTTATTTGAACTACAAAAATGAATACAAAGAAAATTGGTGGCCAAAAGGGGCAGGGGGATATAAAATGAAGCACAATGCACAATGAAGATGAACCTTACTAATAGACAAGCAAAAAGGAACTTCATAAGAACAGATAGATTGCTCGCATTGTCCTTGCAGAGAAGAGAAACAATGATATTAATCTAATATACATTCCTTCTAGTGGATCAACTCAAGGGAGCAAATGTGGAGGAGGCAGATGATATTCAGATGCTGAAAGCCTACTTGAAGAGAGCTCTATGGCTTCATCCAAGGGCTTACTTCCCAGAAAATTGACGATATCATAATTACCAAAGGCAAGAAAAAATATGCAGACAGATCAAGAATGATAAAGCATAGCATCCTTGCACCAGGATGAATGATTATTGTTGCATCGAAGATGACTATAACTAAAGAAACTACAGCTATATTGTAGCAGTTGCAGGAAAAGGTCAGTGCACTTCTGTGAACAAAAGGAGAGAGCTCTGTAAGGGCAAACCTCACGGAATTTAGTGAATTTTATCATCGTTTACCATATGCTTATCCTGCCGTAAAAGGCATAAAAGTAGAAATCAATTTCAGCATACCTTTTCTAAGGGATTCTTGGAGATCAGTTTTCCCCGGTTAAACGCTGGCAATGAACTGGACGTGGAGTTGATCGCTCTCCTAACATTTTTCATCTCAGCTTCTTTCTCTTCCTGATTCAGGATCAAGTTCTATGTCCATGATCTGTAATTACTTGAGCAACGTAACCAGGATCTAATGAACAAACGAACAAAAAGAATGATGTTGAATAGTTTAAGTGTACCTTTTTCTTGGCACCAAGTTCTGTTCTTCCTGCCCCTCTCATATTGGCCTTCTCCTATAGTTAAACGGGTAGACAAATATAAATATTTTTCTCAATCTAAGGTAAAAGAGAAGAAAACACATTACATAAGGAGGAGAGGTTATGGGTTTTAATGAAATAAGAGTACCTCTTTCGGCTTTTCAGCTCTGGCATCATTTCTCAGACTGGCAGAAGGTGCAATGGTAGACTTTTTATCTGCCACCAGACCTTTATGCAACCTGCTCAATTTTACAAAATTTAGCAAGCAAGAAAATTCCAACTAAAGGCAAATATTCTTCAGTGGATTTCAGAAGCAGGAATATCAGAGAACTATCCTTTTACAGAATATGTAATTATTACAAGGAAAAGGAGTAATAAAAAGTTAACTGCACAAGGTGCTTACCCCATTGATACAGTGTGTGATCTATTTCCTGGGTGACTTCTTTGGTTAATCTTCTCTGCGGTCTTCCTACGTCTGAAATCAACCAGTTTTTTAGATCAAAATTAAAGCTTGAGTAGCCAAAAAGCCTCCTTGTGAATAGAAAATAATTCATGTAAAAGATGATATATCATTGATTGAGCTCCAAGATTCAAGATGTGCATATAAACATCGCAGTACCAAAAAAGTTCAAGTTATCTGCAGTTATCCACCCAAAGTTATGAGGTCAAGAGAACTATAAATATGATATCTTATTCCCTTGCACAAGGCTCAAACATATGACACATAAGAGAGATAATTCGTATTATAGAAATCCCTCCCCTTGTAAAGAAATATTAAAGACACATTTTCAGTTAGAAATGAGGTTTCTTCGTATCCATTTGCTAATGCCATGCAGTAAACCACAAGATCAAGGATTACCCTTCATTCTCTTTTTGAGGAGTTGAAGCATTAGTAACCTTCTGCTCAGACCCTTTGTAAGAGACCTGCCATATAATATTGGAACCTTTGTGAATCAATAAATTTAAAATACAGAATATACAATATAGATACATATATACAAGTCAAAAGCTGAAGGACAACACATGCCCTGCATAATTTATCGTGGACAAACTAGAGACAAGCATGAACAATTTAATCAACGTTCTATTTTTCACTTTTTCGATGAACAAAACCAGAACTATGAAATGATTATATAGTGACAAACCTGCTGTTGTCCACCAAATAATCCATCAGTTGATGATCTTAATCCATTGATCCTGTTTTGAAATGTTTTAAATGCTCGCCGAACTATGTCCTTATCCCCCATTTGCTCCATAATCAAAGATTTCCTAGTTGTAGTAAAAGAAGCCCCAGAGTTTCCAGGATCCAAACTGAGAGACATATGAAGCGATGTAGGACCTGATTTCCTATAACCTCCAGAAGTAATCTTGCTTTTGGCCGATGATGACCCATTGACCTTCTTCACTGATGATTGAGAAACAGGAGTCATTGTTGACTTTGATAATCTTGGAGTAGAAAGGTGAGATAATTTGGCAGCTGAAGATGATGATTTAGTTGCAGGTGAAGCAGCCAGTGACGATCTAATTGCAGGTGATGTTACTTTCTTTCTTTCTGCAGCCAAGGTCGTCTGCTCCTTTTTACGCGGAGTCATCTACAGGAAAACATGAATTGAACTTAAGAAAACAGATTAAACCACAAACTCTAAACTACCAAAAAGGGGGAACAGGTCTTTTCTCTTCCTCTTTTAGAATCTGACACAAAATTACTGAACCTCTTTAACTTCACCTTCTTAGTGCTATATCGAGCAGATAGCTTTTGACTCTTGCTCCTATCTGCAACAGCTTTTTTGGCCTCATCCACCTTAGGAGATTGTTCAGTCCTCTGTGGAGGATTATCCTTAGCAGACTCTTCAAGAACTTCTATGGATCCCTCTCTGACACTTGAATCAGGGTCAGCTTGGATACTAATCAAATCTTCCTCAGTTTCTTCCTTGTCGATGCCTGATTCAAGGTTCGCAGAAGTACCATCTAACTCTTCCTTAGTTTCCTCAATTGTCGAACCTTGAGAATTTACAGCAATTTCATTATCCTGGTCCAATTTCCCATTTTCAGAAGTTGTAATCTGGATTTCATCGGCCCTACTCAATTCTGAATTAACATCTTGTGAAGGTTTCTCATGGATGGTTAAGTGAAGATCACCATTAGTTGCAGGTTCATTTTTTACCAGATCCTTCTGCTCTTGTTCATCTGAGCTTGATGATGGCACAGATACCGCCATTGACTTTTCCTGCTCGGATTGCTGCTCAGCTTTACGAGCAGCAATCTTCTTGTAATGGGCTTCAAAATAGGCCTTCTTCTGGGCAACTGATCCAGGGGTAGAACACTTCCCAACTTCTTCCAAATACTTATTTGGAGAAAAAGAAGACCATTTTTCCCAAGAAAGTGAATCATTTTCAAATCTACCAAAGGAAACCGATACTTCAAGAGTAGCAGCGGAGTGAACTGATTCACCCATCTGTCAATATATTACAAAATCACAAAGCAAATCCAAATACAAAAAATTAAATAAATAAGAGAAATCCCAACAAAAAACAAATAATAACTCATAACAGCATAGAGGAGAGAGAGGGAGAGAGAACATGTAAAATCTTGCAATTATGCAGATGAATCATTAAAGTGATAGAATATGCTCAATGAAGGGCCACCTTCAATTGGATCACAGGACAATGATGTACCTTATTCTCAATTGTTGGTCTTTCCACCACTGATTCACCCATGGATTCTTTAAAATCAATGAAGATTAATCACAATTCTGGAGAAAATAATTCAAGGGATCTGCAAAAAGCTTGTCCTGAGAGAAGAAAAGGCATTGATGGGCAATGCATGAATGAATACTCTAAATTGAACCATACCAACTGACCAAGAATTAAGCAGATCACAATGAAGACAAAAAGAAGACTTGAAAAATTGCAGCCAATTAAGACATGTCATGTGCTGTGTTTCCACTGACTTATTTTTCTAGTTTTTTACTAACAATTATCCTCAATCCAAACTTTTTACAGTTACCCAAAACCCTTGTCTGTCTGGTCCTTCTAGATAACTCTAACTAAATGATAACCTTAATCATCAGCACCAAAAGAAATGCTTGGAATAGAAAAGGAAAGAAACCCAAGAAAAAAAAAAAAAAAAGCTGCTTTATTATCCAATCCAAATGAGTACAAAAGTAGTTCCCCTTTTCCCAATTTTCCTCTTTTCACTACCCCAAGAGAAGAACAAAGAAAAAAAGTTGTAAAGTCGCAATCTTTCTGGTTGTATCACATCGTAAAAGCCAAAAAAAGGCAAAATTTTTAAAAAATATCAAATGGGTTTTTCATTTTTCATAGTAATCCTTGGAAAGACGCTAATGGAGATGAAACTTGGAACTTTTACATTAACATTGATAGACTCAAAATTAAGAGGAAAATTAAATTAGAAGCAAGTAGAAACTGAATTCTTACCTAAAAAATTATTTAGAGAAAACTTGAATTGAAAGAAAGGGAGAGAGGAAATGAAATGATCAGATTATTAAGGGCATTGGATTGGATTGGGAGGAGTTTTGATGATGGGGATGGTGAAGAAAAGGCCCACTGAGGAGGAGGAAGCCAGTTAAGTGTAGTCTAGTACAAGAGAGCGAAGGAGAAACAGTAAGGGTTGACACGTGACAGATCTGTTTATCAATAATTGTAGGTGTAGTGGGACACGTGTGGACCAAACCCAATTTAATTTGGTTGAACAAATCAATTTTCTATAAAGTAAAATAAACATTTTATTTAAAAATAAAATTAGTTATGACAATTAAAGTTTTTTAAGTACAAAATATAAAATCTTTTGTCCTCACAAATTTTATCAAATTATTCAACGAATTAATTTTTTTCTTTATATCATGAAAAAAGTAATGTGATTCAAATTAAAAATTATTTAATAATTAATATCTTTATCATAGACATAACAATTCATTGAATGCATATATTAATCTAAAAAATATTTCAAAATCTAAGTTATATATTTTTCTAAACTATAAGTCAAAGTTTGATTGACTGGTATTATAGTGAAACAATGAAAGTACTCTTTTTTAATTGACTTTGAATCTAGGTTGGCCTAATATTTTTATTGAGTCAATTTCATATTAAGAGAAAAAAAGTGTGATTGCAATTAATACATTGTTGTAAATGTTCATGATAATTTTTTTATTTGGAAAATTATGAGTGTTTGCATATAAATGCTTAAAAAAAAGAATGAATAATAATTTTATAGTATTATTTAAATATAAGTAGTTTCATGCTAATAGATTGATCCCAAAGTTATAAATAAATAAGTAAAATAAAACAAATATGAACCTCTTAGTCATAGGATTTTCTTTCGTAAGATGTTTAGGACTAAATACAATGATAATTGTTTTGAAATTACTAATTTGATATTGAGTTTTTAATATTCTAAAATAGAAATATATATATATATATGGAGTATTCGTTTTGACAATGATTCTAGAAACTAATTTTGATTTGTTTTTTGGAAAAAATAACTAGTTAATATACTTCTGAAAGTTTGAATAAGTACCTTTAAATTATGAAAAAAGCTTTTTACCATTAATATGATGCTCAAATAATTTATATTAAAGTAACTTTATTCTCATTTTTTTAATAAATTTTGGTGAAAAGAATACATAAATATTACATAATATTTTTATGAGACATATATACTTTAATTAAAATAGCACATATTATTGGCGTAGTATTTTCTTTCAAATACACAAAAAAATATAATAAACTCACTTTAGCAACTCGTAAAACGTTTTAGAACCGTACTACTGAAAATAACTTTTAAAATAGTCTTAAGATTTGAAGTAATAACTCTGACAAGAGTTGTGATATGATTCTCCTTATTTAGGTTTTTTCGCTTGACATGACAAGTGTAAGGTCATAAGTTTTAGTTACTATGGTTTAATACCATCAATCTTATACTATTATTTGAGGATCTTATATCCTGTGATTCTTCTCAAATTAATCGATAAGTCCTGAACATCTATTAAAAGAAAAAGAAGTTTAAGTGTAACTCACTCAAAGAACAAAAATCACAAATGTTAAATAAGGACTCGAATTTTGTGTATCATTTTATATATCACTTTCCGTATTATTTTTTAATTTTAATATATTTTATTAATAAAATTTAATAAATAAAAATTAAATTTTAAATAAAAAAATAATATATAAAATAATACACAAAATAATACTGAACATCCTATACCGTCAAATGAGTGTTTGAGCGGTGAACAGCAGCAATTGATGAATTAAGTATGTAATGCTCCGTGGACCAAAGCTATTCAATACGTTTAATTACCTCAATGGGCCAACGATTAACTTATATAAGTCCAGATAACAACAATGTGGGCTTTGGACCCAATAACCCAGCAATCACTAGTTCAAACTTGTCAAGTTTTTCTCCTTTTTAGCTATGCACTAAACATCAAACGCTTCAAAAAAAATGATTTGATGACTCGATTTTCTTATTTAATATATTAAATGAAAAGTTTTTATTATTTAGAAAGTGATTTAATATTATATATTAATTTTATACTATTATTTGTAGTCTTGTATACTTTAATTCTATCTAAATTAAGTCAACAACTCCTCATTATAAATAATCAATCAAAATGTTGTAAAAGTCATTGTTCTTTCTATTATCTATTTTGGGTGATTTTCTCATTATGATATTTGTTATATAAATTTGAGAAATTAGTTATGATTATTCATAAATAATTTTACTTTTCTTATTAGATTTATAAACTTTAATTTAAATTGATTCTATCATAAAGATTTTTCGCGCTATTCATATTGACAAATTAAATATTTATTGCTGGAATCTGACAAATTTTATTATGTGATATTATTTTCGGACTATTTATTCATCTTCAAACATTGTATTCGCATTACAAGTAGTCTGCAGATAATGTTGCATGATGAAATTTGACGAATTCCGACAATAAATTATAAATTTATCAAAATGAGTAGAGAAAAAAATTATGGATAAATCCAACTCAAATTAAAATTTATGAGTATAATAAGAAAAGTAAATTTATGGGTAATTATAACTAATTTCTTTATAAATTTTTATTATTGATCAAAGATAATTGTGGGGTTCCTTAAAAAAAATAAAAACATTTGTGAGGTTCTTTCTGTCGCTCTTAAAGCGGTTCTTCTTTTTTTAAAACCTCCTCTTCAATGCGTTCTAAGGGAGGAGAACGCATAACAACGCACCCTTGTCTAGTCATACTGATTTTTGTGAAACAATTTTCTGTTTTGTGGCAAAAACCCTTGACATGGCTTCCCCCTTCAGTCTCCGATCCTGCAGCTTAAGCAAATAGCAAGAAGTATATATCAGGTTCTCCAATGGCTTACTGCATGAATTCTTGAAATCCAAGTACAGTTTCACTCATACAAGCACTGACTCTGTTTATTTTGCATATTTTTATTCAATTCAGTTTAGAGACGGGAGATATGGGTAGAGTGGTAGTGGCATTGATTGTCAGCTCATGGGTTATTCCCATCTCCATTCTTGTGAATCACATTGTTCCTGACCCTTACATGGTAACACAAGATCCTTTCACAAGTCCTATTTCTAAGGGGGATTCTATGAATATTGCTTGTTAAGATAAGCTGATGGTTAGAATGATGTATATTGATGGCTGCAGGATGAGATATTTCATGTGCCACAAACACAACAGTACTGCAAAGGCAATTTCAGAAGTTGGGATCCCATGATCACCACCCCTCCTGGCTTGTGAGTATTTGTTTCATCTGCTCTTTCTGGGTTGTCAGTCTTGAGTGACAATTTATCTGGAATTGTTTGAAATTATAGATAATTGACAAACTCTTTATGCATCCCAAGATTGGTTTCTTATCTGATTAGGTTTGGGGATTTATCAGCTTATTTGTGCTAATTTTTCTGTTAATTTAGTGTTACAAATTCAATTATTCTTCAACTATGGTTTCACTGGCTAACTTCAGTTTAAATGTTAGTAACAGTATTCCACTTGGAAAGACGAATGTTTGTTATTGTTAAGACCTCATTTGTGTTATTTTATACCGTAGTTAAAGAGACATGGAGGCAGTTATTCACAATTTATCAAACTAAGCAAGCACTTCTTAGTCTTATGAAGGAAAATGAATAAAATTAGGAACAAGTTATGAGCTTATGGTAGGTAATTGTTATTAATAGAAGTTGATGTTTACAATCGATTACCTTTTGCAGGTACTTTGTTTCACTTGCCCATGTTGCTTGTTTGTTTCCAGGATTGATATTTATGAATGCAGCCCCGTCATTTTCTAAGACTTGCACCACTTCAATCCTTCGGTCCACCAATGGGGTACTGGCTATTTTTTGCAGCATTTTGATATACGAGTTAATCACCCATTTGAGGCCAGCTCTTGAGAACAAAAGAGCAACTCTTTATACAGTTGTACTTACCCTCTATCCCCTTCACTGGTTCTTCACTTACCTTTACTATACTGATGTTCTATCATTAACGGCAGTTCTTGCCACATATCTTTTGAGCTTGAAAGAGAAATATTGGACTAGTGCGTTGGTAAGTGGACTAGCTTTGGCTTTTCTTTTTTTTTTTTTTTTTGTCCATGTGGGTTGATCATCTCTTCTTTGATTCTCTTGCTAGTAACTTTTATATGCTCAGAAAAATGAAAATCCCTTTTTTAGGGGGCCAAAAGCACTGATTTTTGTACTTATTGATGGCCAGCTTGGAGGTTTTGCTGTATTGGTACGACAAACCAATATTATATGGATTATGTTTATTGTGTGCACTGGGGTTATAAATCTGACCCTCGCTCAGCAGAAAGAAAATCCAGAATTAGATAAATCAAGTGTGTCAGAGGTTAAAGATGCTCGGTCTCCCTCCAGAAAAATTGTTACAACAGGGTCTAACTTGAGAAAGAGAAGACCCAATAATCATGTCAATATTCCTGAGCATTTACCTTACAAGGCAACTATCCCTACCCTTCCTCATTCAGCAGGTTTAGTCTTACCTACTTCCTTCTATATTTATTATGCAGTAGAATCCTTGTTTTGAATTTGATAAGTTGTTTAATACCTCATTCCCTGTTTGTTTTGTGGTTTTGAAAAACTAGACGATAGTACATTAAATTTGCTTTATCTTGCCATCTTTCTTTTTCTTTGATTTTCTTTTTTAGTGATTTTCTCCAAAAGTTTATCTGTTTTCGGGCCTCTAACCAAGATCTTCTGATATTATGGATAAGATGTGAATGTCTTCATCAGAAATAATAACATATGCTGATTAGTTACTATGTTTCTGACTTCTTTCATCCTAACTGTTCAAACACTCCTCCCCCCGGCTGTGGGCGTGAGAAATGACAGATATGGTCCTATAATTACCCCAATAAATACAGGCCCTGTGCTAGTAATCTAGGGTGTGGAATCCTAAGGGATGAGAGGGAGGGTATAAGTGTCATGTAAAACCACTCATAGAACATCCTATTGGTTTATAATGGGCCACCCAAGGTGAGGATTGAGGATTGGAGGAGAAGAATATGATAGATCATTCTCCAAGTTGCTTATGAGCATCTCCATCTCTCAATTGTTTGTTAAGATAAGGACTAAGGTCATCTTCAAAATACGATATTCACCTGCCTCACCTAATTTATTTAACAGCCAGAATACAGTGGGCCACCCAAGGTGAGCTTTAAGAGCAGGAGGAGGAAGATGTAATACTTCTTCGTTCAAGTTGCCTCATACGTACCTCCACCACTCCGGTTGTTAGTCAAGGAATAATGTCATCTTCTATAGGTAGAACTACTGTGAGTGGTCTAAGCTTCGATCCTTCTTCCAATTATGTTCTCGTAATCACCTGCCTCACCTAATTTATGGAATAGCCAGAATGCGGATAGTGATTTTGGACAAAAGCGATAACGTGATAGACCCTATAAGAAAATGTTTGCTTTAGTTAGGAAGTTTCCTTGCCCTTCATGCGCTATGAATGGGATCTATGTACAGTTGTAGTACATTTTCGCAACTAGCATTTGCTGGAACCTTCTATCGACTTTCTTCATGGTTACCTTTCTTGTTGGTCATATAGTCAACAAAACCTGGAGTTTTATACAACATCAACTTGAATGCTGAACACATACTTAACAGGAAAAGAGAGCATGAAATACATGATTATGGAGTTAAAATTGTGTCTCGGTTTATTCTTATTCCTAATTTTGATATTTGTCACATGGTACTAGTTTGCAATAATTATATACATCCTGAAGCAATTCTGGTTTTAGTTCATTGTTTGTTACTTCTCATGTGCTTCAGATGTGCTGACACTTAGTATATTTATGACCTCGTTTGTTGCAGGATTGTTCAAGGAAATTCATATAATGTTTCTGAGGTTATGGCAGCTTAAGTGGGAATTGTTTACTTCCTTCAGCCCTTTCTTCGTAATTTTGGTGGCCTTTTTGGCTTTTGTTTACTGGAACGGGAGTATCGTTCTCGGTAGCATTTGAGTTCTTTTTCCTTCTGTTGCCTTTTCTTTCTTTTCTGTTTTTTCCCAATTTCAGATTCCTTCAAAGCTAACTCTGGTTCTGTCTCCTATGTTCTAGGTGCAAAAGATGCTCATACAATATCTCCTCATCTTGCACAATTGCTCTACTTTAGCCTGGTATCAGCCCTGTTCTTGGCTCCTGCACACTTCTCTTTAGATCAAGTAGCAGCTGTAGCCCAATCATTTTGGAAGAACAAGCCTTTTAGTATCTTGGAGTGGTGCATTGCCTTAATTGCCGGATGCCTCTCAGTGCGCTTCTTCAGGTAGATAATTAAACACTCAAAAGAGAAATAAGTAAATAAATGATATCTTTTCCTGTGTTGATTCCTTTCGTGACATTTTCTAATAAGATATTTTTCTTTTCCCAATATCCTTCAATTTTGCAGCATAGCTCACCCATACCTTCTTGCTGATAATCGACACTATACCTTTTATCTCTGGCGAAAAGTCATAAACACTCATTCATTAATGAAGTATCTCTTAGTCCCTCTTTACGTCTACTCATGGTTTTCCATCTCCAAGATCCTAGGTCAGTAAAAAACTACAACCTATAACCGTCTATTTCTTTGTGGATTACTCTCCCTGAATAGTCTACTCTTTGAACTATGGCAGCTAAAAGTCGGCCAAAGATATGGGTTTTGGCATACTTCTTGGCTTCAGCGGCAACACTAGTCCCTGCTCCATTAATAGAGTTGAGATATTACACAACTCCATTCTTTTTCTTAGTTTTGCACTCTGATATTGATAACAAATATAGTTGGTTTCTGATGGGGATGCTTTATATTGCCATCAATGTCTTCACAATGTTTATGTTCTTATTCCGGCCATTCTCTTGGAACCATGAGCTTGGAATACAAAGGTTTTTATGGTAGCTATGTGTATATTTACAGGGCTCTAGATTTTGCCTACTAACCAAAGTGCTAGAGATAGGGGGACTATGGAGATCCTCTACTCATTCAAGGTGGGGCTGTGAATTCCCTTATGGTCTCATATTTGAAATTAGTCTCTCGTAGAGATTTAAATATGAATTTCTATTTTTTTTGGGGGCAAATTAGAAGGAGATGGATAGATTTTCATGTTTAATGCTCTATAAATAGTAAAAAAAATTGTACATGACAGTGTAAAATCGATATGATCATAATCCTAATTTATTCACTTAATTATTAATCAACGAATATGTTAGTACTAAATTATCAAAGGACTAAATAAAAGAGTACTAAACTAGAATTAATCTTAAAAAATATAGGGACTAACTAGACTATGTGAGTAAGTTATATGTCACATTAAATTTATTATTATTCGTAAATGGCTTGGATGGCATACAAGACTTGCTATACACCTATGGGTTGTTTGCTTCTATTGTAAAAAATGTGAGATCAAAGAGTTATGACCGTTTGTTTGTGCTTCCATAATAAGTAAACTGTAAATTGAAGCGGACGGATACGGTAATTTTTGTACAAATTTAAATTCTTACAATGAAATATGGATCAAGATTCAAGTCTAAATTTATTGGGTATAAAATTTACGTATCCATACCTTATCCTATAGGGTTTCGAGTAGGGTTCGGATATATCTATATTTGTCTGTTATTTTTTTATTTTTTTCTTGTTAAATAAAAGTGTATATAAAATAATTTATAATTTTAAAATGAAAATTATAATTTGACTAATGTAATTTCTTTAACATCTATTTTAAAAAATATAATTTTTAAACATCTTTAAAATTTTTAATTCAAATGATCAAAAGTTCAAGTACACGTAAAACCTCACAAATATATTAATTCAATAAAAACAAATCTCCTAACTCAATACACTATAAATTATATATTGCATAAAAATATATAAAAATAATATAATATATATAAATATATATTATTATTTTATTATATCGAGTATACAGGTCTGAGTATCTTAATATCCTGTCCATACTCATTTAGTAGAGGTTATACGAGTCCAAGTCTGAATCTGCAAAAATAAATTTTGAACCTAACTCGCTATAAACGGGTACAAACCTGTTCGAATGCGAGTAAGACCCGTTCCGTTTACAGCCTTAATAATAAAAAATAAAAAGACATAATAATAGAGGTTGGGCTAAAGTTATTTTTTATTACACCTTAATTATCTTGAATAATAATCCTAATACATGTATTGTTTTGAGAGATTGATGAATTAACATTTATCCTGAATTAACCTGGTTGGATTAACAAAATTGTTTCGAGATCATATTAACTAAATTAAAATTTAGAATTTGAGTATAAATAACTTCGAACTTTTTTACTTTTTTTTTATTTTTTAAATTAATGGTTGTTGGACTTGGAAATAATCTTTTTCATTGATTTACTTGTCCAAACAGGAATCACAAATGTCAAATAATGTTTGGGTTTGGAACACCACGATTTGATCAATTAACTAACTGCCTTGCCTACTGCTATCACTCCATGAAACCAAACTCTTCAATACCTTTAATTACCTCAATGCCCCAACCATTACTTTTTTTTTTTTTTAACTTTTTTTAACTTAATATTCGAGAGTTATCGACTAATCCGAAAAGATAAAAAATTACAAGACTCCAAAAACTGCACTAGACAAATATACAATATACAATATAGAGGTCAAGTTATTGGATCACGCTCCTCTGATCATATCTTTCTCTTTTAACTATGTAGTGAACATCAATGCCACTAAGGTAAAAATAACAAGTGGAAATAAATGTTATAAAAGTCACTTTTCTTACTCTCATATATATTTTTATAAATAAAAGAAATCGATTTATTTTTACAGTTCAAATCCTCCACAATATCTTGTATAACGTATCTTCTGTAATATTTTAATATAAAAACTACATATAATCTTGTTAAGGACGCTACAGAAAAAAATACGTTACAAAGAATGTTAAGATCACGACCTTTGATGTATTTCTGATAAAGTATGAATTAGTTGTTATTAAAAAAAATACTGGACTCAATATTGATTTTATGAATCGAGTATCGTCTAAGTTAAATTTTTAACGAATTTCGAGTTGAGTTTAATTAAATTTAGGCTTGACTTATGCAATAGATATCCAGTTCGAGCTCAATTCGTGTTTGATCAACTTTGAGTTTGAAGTGAACTCTTTTTTAATACGACACAAGGAAGAAATATAGTTTGAATAAGAATTTTTGATTCGTTAAAGAGTGCTAATGTCATCCCATTACGATATTATCATATCCTGAATTGAACTTTAATCAAACTTTTTACAAATTATTTGTAAAAAGCTTCATTCTTTGTTTGCAGCTATGTTCCCTCTATACCGACAAGAGGTGTTGTCTTATATGGCATAATCTCCCTCACTTAGAATCCTTCACCTATCATACTAAGTGAGAGATCCTAAGTTAAGTCTCTTATCGCATGACAATTTAGTGATGTTGTTGAATAGAGTCTTGTATTTTGCTATCCCTTCCGAATTAATCGATAAATCTCGAATACCGAATTAAACAGCTAGTCAAAATCAGAAAGACAAATATGCTTGCTTTAACCACCTAGAATGCTCCATAGCTACTCAATGTGCATTATAAATATACTAACTCACAAACTACAAATACCTAATTCAAAAATCAACAAACAAACCATGAACACCATCATCTTCACTTCCATTCTTCTCCAATTATTTCTGGGCCTAATTTTCATCATAATGGGCTTTACAGAATCCGACCCAGATCCTCTTCAAGACTACTGCATTTCCTCATCACATAATTCTCAACCCGACTTCTTCTTTAACGGAGCCCCATGTATCAACCCATCACAAGCAATGGCTTCCCATTTCGCTACCTCCGCCTTATCAAAACCCGGAAATACCCAAAACCAATTCGGGTTCAACGCCACTCTCACAAACCTAGTAAATTTACCCGGGTTAAACACACTCGGGTTAGCCATGGCTCGGGTCGATATAGGACCGGACGGTTTAGTCCCTCCCCATTCTCACCCTAGGGCTTCTGAACTTACAATTCTACTAAAAGGTTCCCTTCGGGTCGGATTTATCGATACCTCGAACCGATTATTTATCGCCGAAATAAAATCAGGAGATTGTTTTGTTTTTCCGAAAGGGTTAATTCATTATCTTTATAATACCGATAAAGATAATACGGCTGTGATTATTGCCGGACTCAGTAGCCAAAATCCAGGAGTACAAATGCCGTCCGCGACGGCCGCAAAACCGGAACTGTTGATCGAAGTTTCGAAGAAAATATTTTGGACTAACGTCGAGGAGATTAAGAAAAATATTCTTGGTGGATAATTTTTTTTTTTTTTGGGATGGGAAATTAGTAATTTAATTGATGAATTTTATTTTTATTGTTGAGTGGTGGTTGTCCACTCTTTGGAGTTTTTTTTTTTTTTTTTTGTTGAGGTAAAGTGACATTGCAACGGTAGGAGGAGTTGAGGCGTGCTGGAGTTAGTTGTCATTTTGCCAACTTTGTATTATAGGAAGAATATTTTCATGGAAGCAATGTATATAGTCCAATTGGTCCCATTCTATTGGCCAGCTTTTGAAATTTTAAGTGTATAAAATCAAATAAAGTATTTACACATATATTATATATTTTTTGAATAATCTGCAATATTATATTACATCTGGAACTACTAAATTATACGTTACAGATTTAATATTTCGACTAGCATAATTTAAAGAGACTAAATTTATTTGACTGTCTCATTTTCCTATCTATTCTCTCTTCCATGTCCGTTTTTGTTGCGAAGGATGTGAGACGAAAGAGTTACGATTGATCCACTTATGCTTCCAATAGGAAGAAACAGAAGAATAGAATGGTAATAGTTGAGCTAAAGTTTTTTCTGATCACACCTTAATTATCTTGAATAACAATCCTGATACATATATTGTTTTGTTTATCTTAAATTGATCCTGTCGGAGAGGTTTTCATTTTATTTTCAATGATCGGACCTCCACTAATACTAGAGAACTTGTTACCATGCCCGCCCGAATATGGATGGTATTTTGAAAACTCTGAAACAAGAAAATGTTCGACATTATGATATTTACCATAATTTCCACTAAACCATCGCCAATGAAAATTTGTGGATATTTATCTTTGTGAAGGAAAAGGAATTCCAAATGAGGAATTTATAAAACTTTCATTCTAGTAAAAATTAATTCTATTATTAAATTATTATCTTGATACGTTACAATTTAAACAGTGAAGAATATGCTTAGGAAAGAAAGGAGAAAAAAAAAAGCCTTGGATTCGGGCACTTTTCTGCCAAAAAAAAAAAAAAAAGAGTTACAAGTGAACTAAATAAATTTTTAACGGATATATATACTTTTTTTTTTAAAGGATATTAAAGCTTGTTTGGGGGCTGGAAACAGAAAATGCGACAAGAAAAGTTTTCTCCTAATATAGAGGCCAAAAGAAATTATAAATATTTTTGTACTTTTCTTTTTATTTAATTTTCAACATCGAGGAATAAATCTTTAATTAATGAAATTGTACAAAAAAAGAGAACCGTGAAAAAGTAGTAAAGTATATTTGTTGCGGACAAATTCATGAACCTCTTTTCTTTCTTTGTAAAGTTGAAAATGTCGCCGTTTCTCCTTCCTTTCCTTGAAATAATCCAACTTCTCATTTCTTGTATTTTGGACCTCTTTTTAAAAAAAGAAATTTAAGGAAAAAATTGGGTTAAGTTAAAAAAATATCCGAAGAATTTGATCCTCTAAGATTCTAAACTTTTTTCCGGAACAATTAATTCCATCTACTCTTATAATTAAAAAATTAATATAAATAAGCATATAATTTTTAAAATACCCGAGTGAAAATTTTTAGAAATTTAAATATGAATTATTAATCAAAGTCATAATTATTCAAGAATTTTGATAATTATGGTCTTGATTGATAAATTTGAAGGGTTTCAAACTTAAATCACTAAAGTTTTTTCTCTGTTAAAGAATATTTAGGAATTATAAATTTACTTGCATTATGTTTTTTAATTGTAGGAGAAGATGGGGTTGCTAGTAGAAAAAAAAAATAGGACTTTAAGTTACTAAATTTCTTAACTTTAAGGGGATTTTTTAGACTTAATGCAAATATATATATATATATAACTCCAATTATTATTATTATTATTATTATTTGGGTATTCTATTGTTATACCGATTTGGTAGCATGTGCATAAGGTTAAAAATTCATCACAAAAATGACTTAAAAAAGAAAAACGCAAACACCAAAGCTGGCAAGTTGTGACATGTGAATTAATATTTTCACGTCTCAAAGTCCTCAAAATTAATTTTCTTTTCCCCCTCACCTCACATGAACGTTGGATCAATTTCAAGGCTTCATGGAACATATTTTGCATCATCATCAATATTATTATTATTATTATTATGGGGAAATATATTTTTATAAAAAAGAGAAATATTTTTATTTACTTAAATTATATTTTTTGTTTTTACTTATGTATAATCACAAGTTTTGATTTGATGTCTTTTAAAGTATGAATTACATTTAAAATTATCAGTATAACAAATTATTGATTCTCGACAAAATCTTACGCATTTTGAGTAACCATGGTAGTGGCAGAGTTGTGAAGGAATCAACGAAAAGGCCCTAGCCCCTTCAAAATTGTTTTTATACTTTATAGGTGATATAAACTTATATTAATTTTGTGTAAAAATTAATATACTTTTTAATCATTAAGCCCCAAATAAATTAAAAAATTAAATTATTAAATAAAAATATATTAATTTATTGCTATAAATGATAAAGTAAATTTTTATATTTAAATTTTGATATTCTTAGTAGTCCACTTCTGACTTCACTTAAGATGCCTAATCATTCGTAAAATATAATTCTGGTTAATTCTGGCATAACATGACAATTGTCAAGTAAGAATATTGTGGGTGTTGCTAAGTAATAAATCGCACTATCGAACCTACGAATCCAGAACATGACATTAATTATACTTCTCGTACTATGTGTTAAATAGGAATCACGTCTAAAATCCTGCACCCTTAGTGTGTAGTTCAAAATTAAATTTAAGTGTACATTGTAAATATATATACATGAATTTAAATATGTATAGTCATTTTTTATTATCTAATTTAAATTAACAAAAATAATTGTAAAATATAAATGATGAATGCTAACTTAACTTATTATAAGTCACTCTCTCTAATCCGCAAATATTGGAATGTAAAAAGACAATTTTGCCCATTCATATTTAAATGTTTTGAACTTATTTCAAATGGACTTTTTCTTTTAAAAAAAATGGTAAGAATATGAAGATATTATTTGAGAATGGAACGTGTTTATTAATTATAAGGCATTTAGAAGCTCCATTGGAACACGAAACATATACAAGGAAAAGGTAATAAAACTTACGAAAACAAGAAGGTTTTTGAAGGGAAGGGAAGGGAGGGCCCTCTAAAGTGATTGAACACTACTTTGAAGCCAAGAAATTAAGTGTAGAACAAAAAAGCCCTTAGAATATATTAAGCTTTGGATCCTTCTTTACACCCTTTCTTTTCTTATCAATTATCAATCAATTCATATACATATATATATATATATATACATAAGTTATCTTGGCTTCAAATCATTGTCAAACTTTGCCAATCATAACGTGCCATACTGTAAACAACCATAACTTATTAGACTATTCTAACAATCTCTCTCACTCTCTCTCTCTACCAATAACACATACACACCTAATGTTCACATTTTTTTCATTTGTATACTTTTCGAAAACATATTTCTCAAGTATTGAATTTTTATCTTAGTCCAAAAGGTTCTCGAAGAACTCAGTAATTTTACAAAGATAAATAGTACATAATAAGTATTTAGTTCCGTTAATTTAAGTATACGTTCATTCGAATAGTCTTTTGTATATATTTTAATGTAAGATTACAAATTCAAATGATATATAATGATCTTATAATATAAGATCAGAAGTTCGAGTTTTCACCTAACAAGTATAAGAAAGAAGGATGAAAGAAAAATAACAAGAAGACCAATAAAAGAACAAGAAGAACAATATATTGTTATTCTTCATAAGAATCCAATGGTACATACATATCAAAAGTTACCCAAAATTGTTCCCAAACAAGGAACCTCCCACCACCATCATCAACAACAATATCAAGAAATGTAATTAATGACAAAAAAATTGTTAAAAAAAAAAAAATTTCACTAATTTTTTACTCTATCAACCACAATCTCTCTAATCATTCAATCTGTACACAGCTATCAAAGAATCTCTGAATCACCATGTGAAAAAAAAAAAAAAAGAAAAAAGAATAATCAGATGAAATAATTGGAATATCCAATCAAATTCGGACTACCGTTGGATAAATCAATTCGATGCTGCTGCTGATGATGATGATACAACTTCAATCTGGTCTGTTGAAGAGGCTTGTACAAATCGTACGGTTCCCAAAGATAATCCAACGGACAGGGTCTCTTCTCATCAAGTCTTACCCATGGCTTCCCTTTACCACTCCAGTGTAACAGGCTTACTGGACCTGGATGCAGTGATCTACATGAACCTTTCACATTATCTCCACCTAGCCCATGCTGATTCCATCTGTGATCGATGGGCTCCACGTGTCCACCGAATACTAGCAGGAACGGTGGTAATGAACCCAGCTCATATATCCTCCTTTTTCTCTGTACTTCCATCCAGCTTTCAATTTTTGCCCTGTAATTTCCTTCTCTCCATTTACCAAGGTCCATGACCATTACACCCGTGTTGAAATAACACGGGTTTCTTGACTCGAATACCCCGGGTAAAACCGGGTCCGACCAGAAAGATTCAGTGAAGTACTTTGTGAAGTTGGCATGGCAATATTCGGGTGCTCCGATAACCCGTGACCCGCTAAGTTGAACATCCCAAAGCTTCTTTATATCATCCACAAGAACCACATCCGAATCAAGATAAATGACCCGGTTCACACACGGGTCAAGTATGTCACCCAAATAGTTCCGGGCGTAATTTAACGGGTTTTCCAATGCTTGCCGGATCGAAGAAGATATCAGATTGATAACAGTGTCTTCTCTAAAAATGTAGACCTTGAAGTTAAGAGAAGGGAATATGGACCGAACCAGTCGGGTCAAAACCCGTGGACTAGCCGGGTCAAACTCAGCGGCGATAAAATGGAAGAATACGTGCTCTGGACAGGACGCGTGGCGGAGAACCGAGTGAACAGCCGCCATAGATCCTCGAAGGTATTCTGAGTCAATAGTCATGGCTACATGAACCAAAGATGAATCACAAGAAGATAAAGCTTCATCAGCAACAGGACAACCGACGCCGTTTCGATATTCCGGCGCTTCAGTAAATCCAAATTCTCTCCCCCCATTCCCGCCGCCGCCGGGAAAAGAACGAATCCCGATAGACATTAAAGGTGCATGAAGGATCATTAAGAAAAGAATTACTGAAATCGATTTCATACTCGAAGGAAAGCGGAAATGATAACAACCCATCTTCCCTTCTTTCTACAAATTTGGGGTTTTTTTTCAGTTCTTGAAAAAAATTCAAGAAATGTAAACCCTCTCTTTGTTGGGTTTTTCAATTTCTGGTTCGATTATTGGAATTGAAATCGCATTTTGGAAGAAGAAAGAGGAAAGAGAAGAGGGTTCTAGAGGAAGAGGAGGAGGAGAAATGGGGAAGAAGGACCGGTCAGTGGGCATATGTGTGTGTATGGACACATATATACAAACAGAGGAAATAAAAATCAAATAAAAAAGTACAACTGTAGAAAGGTATTTATGTTGGTAAAATTCAATTAATAAAACGCGGATTTTCTGTTGTAAATATTATTATTAACAGTAAGGAAATAAATAACGGAAAAAAGGAAAAGGGAGTTAGGAAAAGATATGGATAAATAAGAAAAAAGAATTTTTTATCATTGAGGATTATGTTGACAAATCTTTTTTTTCTTAAAATTCTCTTTTTTTGAAATATTTGAAATAATATTATATCACTGCTTGTAATTTAGTCATGGACGTTTGTTTTTGAATTACAAAAGATTATCAATATTTAACAAAATATTTTTATTTTTATTTGATATCTTTTCTTACAAAAAGTTTATGATTATGTAATATGATAAACATTACTACTTTTGACTAAACTATTACATTGTCACGTGTCATCTTTTTATTGGCAATTAATTTATATTTAAAGGTAATAAGTCGTACTTGATTGAACTTTAATAATGACATGAAAATACTGTAAGACAAGTAGGTGAGATGATTGACTCTCTCCTATTCTAACCAAAAGTCACGTGTTCAAATCTTGATCATGTAAATATATTTTCTCTTTGTGTTTTCTTTACTCGAATCGAATGAGAATTAATTTGAACTTAGTATAACTTAAAAGTGTTTTATGTATATCGACCTTGATGATATGACTTAAAAATGTTTCTCATATGTATATGATGAGAATTTCATTTGTTCGTCCGTGGGCTTAGGCCAACTAATCTTGTGGACACTAACATGTCCTCTTATGTTTATATGTTAACAAGTAATAATAGGTCATATGGTAAAAAAAAAATTCCAGATCGTCTAGTATATCTAATCAAATTACGCTACATATAGATATACTATAAGTAAATCAGAAAACTCGATTTTAAACTAATCACATAATTTCATGTGTTATAATTTAATTGGTGTACAAATAATGTAGTGTATTTGAATTAGTTAGTAGTAGTGAACACATAATTAAGTTTTCAAAAATAAATTATATATTTTTAATGCTTTTAAAAAATCAATCTTGTAATATTGGTAAGTTTGATTTCCAGAGTATTAAGAAAAGAATCTGCTGTTTTTCTTGCAAAATCAGAAATCAATCTACTTTATGAATGCCCTAGGATTTTGCCATGGTATATGAACAACTTCATCTAAGATTTTGCCATTGATTTTGTCATAAGAAGATATTCTCAATTTATTACTACTTATAATAAGAAAGGGGGAAATGAATTCATGATTTAATTTACTTTTAATTTTTCACCAATGGTTACCTTAAATAAATGGCTTCCTTAAAAAAAAAAAAAAAAAGGACAAATAAATGAATGGTCCTTGTATTGGAAGAGGGGAAAAAAAAAGGAAAGAGCCTTTGTAGAACTACAAAATGTAAGTAAGAAAAATCCTTTCATTATTAAAAAAATAAAAAAAAAAGATTCATCCTTTAACAAGGAATCTTTTTAACTTGTGACATGTTTATAGTATGTATATTTTTTTTTAAAGAATTTATAGTATGTATTAAGATTTTTAATTTTAATTTTCAATTTCATTAAGCCTTCTCTTATATATATTATATGGTGGTAGATTTTATATATTTATTAGATTTAAATCGTCAATTATATTAATATGTACTCTTGAAATATAGATTAAAAAAAACTCAAAGCTAAAGCAAAAAATAAGTGTTCTTTTTAAGTAAAACTTAGATAAAACTTTCATAATAGTTACATAAAAAACATAATTAAGTTTTTCTTTTTAAAAAAATCGTAATTAAGTTTTTCTAAAAAAATTAAAATAAACGTTCTATTTTTGTCTCAAAATAGTAATTGTATTTAATTTTTTTCCGTAAATAGTTTTTTTCTGTGAATAGCAATTGTATTTATTAATCCCAAGAAAAATATTATTAAAAATATCCCATAAGAAAAGAACCCATCAACTAATTTTACACGTTTTTTTTATTTTATCAATGTAATAATTTGTGACACTTCCATTCAACGAGTTTAAATTATGTAGAAATTATTGGTGGAGTAAAATAGGTTGTCACAAGAAAATATTTTTTTTTTAACACCACAAGAAAAGCATAGTGGAATTGGATGTTGTCATATTATCTTTTTACTCTCATATTAATATATCTTCCTTTTTTTGCATAAAATAAAATAAAAATTACAACGTGGAATTGTTTTTTCCTCTTTGAAGCTTACATGGAAGGTTACAAATAAAAGAGACATGTGTAGTTGGTAAATGGTGATTCTACGGAAAAAAAAAAAAACCTTCTTTAAAGAAGAAAAAAATTAGTTGAATATTTTTTATTCGTTTGGTTGTTAGTTGGTAAGTTGGTTACTTTTCATTTTCTACTTTTTTTTAATACATAATATTTGGCGAACTCTTCTGCCCAATGGAAAAGTGCCGGGATATGATCAAGCACATATGAAAAGACTTCAAGTGTAAAATATTTTTTTTAAAAAAAAAAAGAAAAATTAACTATTTTTTTTATCAAAAAGAAAAAGAAAACTATTAACTTTATAGTAGTACTATGATAGAAAATTCTTTTAGTCCTCAAATTAGTACTTTTGCTCCCTCCATTTTTTATTTGTTCTATTGTGTTCATTTTATATTTTTTTTTGCTTGTTATATTAGAGTTACAAAATATTACTATCTTCGATTATTCGAAAATATAAGTTCTTTTAAAGGTATTGAAAATGGTATAATATATAAGTCTTTTTATATTTTTCTATGAACAATTAATGCTTTTTTTTTTTTAAATATACCCTAATTTATTTCATTATAATTGAAGGAAGCGAGGAGAAAGAGAAAAAGATAATTTGGGTATTCACAATTAAAAAAACATCTTGATTTTAGGACTATTAATCTGCGTGCATGAGTTCAAAATGACTTATATTTCTGAACGGATGTAGTAATATTTTATGAATTTTTTCCTGTTTCTCCCTTCTATTAACAACAAATTCCAACATCTTTTTATGCTTTTAACATAAAAACTAGAAGAAATATTAATGAGAGGAGAGAAATCTTAGAAGAGCATTCTAGTATACTCAAAGAAAAAATATCTAAAATTTCAAATTTTCTTAATTTGTGTGATATATAAAATGTAACAATTAAAAGTAAAAAAAAAAAAAAATCAAGAGAGTATAACTTAAATATCTTTTTTCCTAAAAAAAAATCAATATACCTTTTTAATTACTTCGTTTCAAACAAAAGTAAAATATATATTTAATTGTAGTGTATAATAGAATTTAAATACAAAAATTTGATATATTATTTAACCATTGATTATTATTTTTTAACTTACTAATAACTTAATTTTGATGATTTTAAAAGTTAGAATAATAAAATAGTACTACTACTAAATCACAGCTAATTTTTATACAAAATTAAGTAATTTTATACCGCATAAAAATCATAAAATCATAAATCATTGGAGAAATACATGTCGAAAGTGTTGACTTTGGTAAATTTATGCAACATTAAATCTTGCGACAGATTGTTTATGTCCAAATGCAAACCCCAATCATAATGTGTAGTAGCATTAATGCTTTTACAAGTTTTAATTTCTTACTTTTTTTTAGACTTTTATTTAAATTTTTTTTTTTAAAGATTTGTAGCTTGCATAATTTCTTTCTTTTTTTAAAACTTTTATTTATTTTTTTTTTAAAGATTTTTAGCTTATTTTTAGACTTTTGGTAAAGTCCAATCCATAGATAATAACATAACCATTATCGTTAAAGAAAAAAAAAAAACCTTCCATTCGTTTTAATTTATTATTTCTTGGCCACATTTGTTCTATTTTAAAACATTTTTTACTTTAACAAATAAAAAAAGTATTAAATGATAATTTTTTACATATATATTCATTTGATATTATTGATGAGACAGTCTCATTAATATTTATGTATAATTTAAATAAACGTATATTCTCAATATGTGTTTATTAATGAAGCTCTCTTCCTCTTTCTCTTTCTGTACCTGCTCTTCTTTCTCTTCTTTTCTGTCGAGACATTCGTCTATATGCTATTCCGCTATAACCGAGCTTCGATTTTGACTGGAGCTCCAATTATGGCTGAATTTTCTTTCTTTCTTTTTTTTTTTCATTTTGATTTTATACTCTTTTTATTATCTTCAAACATTAATAATTCTCTCGTTGAAAGTTTGCAAATTTTATATTTTATTGGCGGGTTTTGTTCTTGACCTTTTTAGTTCTAGGAATTTTCTTCTTTTTCAAGAAAAATCCTTTCATACTCAGGCCAGATTTGGGTCATTTTGCAAAGTTTTATCTTTATATTAGGATATCTTCAAGACAAATAATACGCTCAAAGTCTTCTAGATGGTTGTTCACAAATCGAGACGGCATTGTACTTGTCATGCCGATAAAGTTTAAGAGGAACTACACTAACGAAGATGAAGAAGTTATTATTTGTTTGTTTTATTCTTTGTCTTTGTACTAAACCCACTTAATGTACTTAAGTACGATTTATTTTCTATTACTGTAGAAAATAAAGTTCACTCACTCAGAAAAAAAAAAAAGCCTTTTCTCAAAGAATTTTCAATTAATACAACATAATCATTTTTAAAAATTAGAAAATAGGATAAAATGTGAAAAAAAAAAAGAAGGGGGGAGAAATGAAAAAAAGAAAAAAGTGGGGGCTGACGAGGTGAGATATTATATAGTACTAGTTGTATGAGGTATGAGTTCCCATAGGGGCAAGGAATATTCATTTCCTCCACTAATGGAAAGACAGCTGTAGAAAAGGAAAAGGAGCAGCGCCAGCTGGACTTAGTAATTTGAGTTGTGAGTGATGTTGACGGCTGCGATTAGCCTGGAACACAACACTCATTCCCACATGATCACGTGCCCAAAATGCTTATATATTCCTTCACTCTCCTTCCTTGTTCTTTTTTTTTTCTTGGTAAAAAAAAAAAGAAATTTTTCGAAAAAATGTAGTTTTGTAAATAAGGTTTGAACAATTGTTTCTCTTTTTCTTCCAAAGAAATTAAAAAATAAAAAAGATTTCCTTCTTTATACAACTTCCATTTCATATTAAGTGTTGTTTAGAACATGATACAAAAATTAAAAAATAATTAAATTGTTTATACTAAAGAAGAAATAGATTAAATTATCATTTGACTGTTGTTAATAGTGCTAATAAAAACATTTTGATAATTCTGTAATTCTAATAAGATAAGGTATATAAAGAAAAGTTTCATATATAAAATAATAGATAATTTAAAACGGAAAAAATATATTTATTCAACACTTAATATGAAATGAAAATAGTATCTAATAATAAATATTTTTATTCTTTTACTAGTTTAGTTCAAATTACTATTTTTTATTTGCTTTTGAGAAATTTACCTAACTAATCTCAACTATTCACTTTATCTTAATTTTGAACCAAACATTTTCAATAATTTAATCATGAAACTTTACATAAAAAAATATTGGTCTCAACTAGTCTTTTTCTTTTTTTATATATAGAATTTAACAAATTCTTATACGTGCCACTTAAATAAACTATCGATGAATAGTACAATCATCATTTTTTGACTTTTTAAAATACCTACATAAGCCAATTGGATGCATTTATGAAGAAAATATTAGAGATGGGTGATTTAACTCCACGTTGATAACTTATGTAAACTTGGCACACGTAGAATTTTATTACATTTTTTTTTTTTTTACTGAATAAGAATTTATTAGATCTCACCCAAAAGAATGGTGGAGTTGTGAAGATCGTATTTTTAAAGTAAAATAGTTTTATAAGTTAAAAAAAAAATATGAATAATTTTGAAACTATATTTGGGGTTAGATCTTCTTAAGTAAGGTAGGAGCATGATTCATAAAATAGATGATATAATTTTTAATATGGCTTAAAAATATATATCTATCTATAAACTGAGTTCGTAACAAGTTTTTTTAATTCTAAAGAATTAATTAAAATATTAGTGTTATCTTATGAATTTCTTGTTTGGATGGAAGAGGTTTCAGATTTTGTAAATCCAATCATTTTAATAGGTAAAATTACTATTTAATAAATTGCAACTTTTTTTCTTAAAAATACAAAAAAGGAACAAATTAAAATGAATTTTTTTAAGACATAAAATAATGAGAGGGAAGAAGAAAAAGAGACAGGTATGCACTCCACATGATTCTTCTCCAAACATTCATTTTCTGATAATTATCGGCCACCCAATTATCTCCATTTAAATTTCCAATCATTTCACAATTTTTATTATTTATGTGGTTCACCAAATATTACTTTTAGATTTATTAAATTAATTCAATACATTATATTTTAATTTTTTTTTATACACAGCATAATTTTAACTTAATCATGAAATTATTATTTTTTTAACCAAAACAAAAAATAATAATAATAAGGAGAAACCCCTAATTTGTACTTTTAGAATTTTTTTAATTTTGTTTGGTCAGAAGGTTCTGCATTTCTCAAGTGGATTCTGGCAGCCAACTTGGCCAAACAAAGTATAATAAAATACACAAATAGTTAGTTGCTTATTCAGGGCATTTATCTCCTCATTCTTTCTCCTAAAATAGTATACAAATTGAGTTACATCCTATTCCATTTGTTCTGTATTTGCCAAATAGTTTGGATCGCCTATAATATTTTCTGTAATATTCTCTGTAACATTTTTAATTTGATAAACTCTAAGAGATAAAATATATTATAAAAAGAAATATTACAATACATGTTACAGAAAATGTTACACACGATTCTTTGAGTATTTGCCATATCGGATTTTAGAAGTTTTGAAAGTAGTCACACTTTTCAGACATCTGGTTCAGATAATTGTATCATCATCTGTAATATTTATAATATATCAAATTATAATTTTTAAGAGAAAAAATATTATAAAAAAAATATAATAGAAAATTATGAAATGGAGTGAGGCTAAGACTAATGCATTTTTAGATTTGGAAATATTTTATAATTGATTTCGATAAATTGTTTTTTAAAAAGAATTAATGACTCAACCAAACAAATTTTTTAATTAATTTTATGCTTAGGAGCATAAAGAGAGAAAGAGAAATTTCTTATAAATACACCTTAATAGATGAATTTTTATCTATAATTTATCTTTTATCTTTTATAATTATGATTTTTTTTAATTTTGTGTACTCATGAAACATCAAATCTTTCCATTTACAATGAAATCTAGTAACTTGACTTGCTCAGATTGATGTATTTCTCTTTATTTAAGATATTTCTACTCATTTATATTAATTTGTCACAAATAACTGTGCGAGTTAAATTGTCAAATGTTAATGTAAATAAAGAGAAAATACATCATCGTTATATATAATAAATTTCTCAACAGAGAAAGATCATTTTCTTTGTTATGCAAACTTCATATAATAGAGTAATACTTTATTTTTTCTCTGAAAAAAGTAATTAAAATTTTTTTTTATTTATCACATTTTACCGATACTCATATTTCTTATTATTTATTCTATTATAAAAACAATACATTGCTTTTCTCTTTAAAACTTTTCACAATTCATATAAAAAAATACATAAAATTTCATAAAAATATAATATTTAAAATGTAAAAAATTAAAAAATAAACGAAATAATTGATTTTTTTATAATAAAAGAAAAAACTTAAAAGCAGTGGAAATAGGCATGTGAGGACAAAATCCACCGTCTGACAGGTAACAGGTTTTTTTGTAGTAATATTATTGTCATCTGATCAATCAAGAAACTGTGGGCGTTTATTAATTATCATACACCCTCGTGTACGGTATAGTGCTGATGACCAATACCATATACAAATATCCAAGAGAGTCCCAAAGAGGAATCCAATGCTCTGCATGCATCCCCACTTCTCTGAATCTGCTCTGCTCAACTCCCCACCTTCTGATTTGATTTTATTTACTACTGATTGATACCAATTTTCAATGATGCCTCTTGAGGGCTTCTTTAAGCTTCATCAATTAATATCTCTAATATTCCAAACAAATTAATATCTCTATAACGTCAAAATGTGGTGGCTCAATTAATGTAACTCCTTTAGTTTAGATTTTATTGTTTATTAAGAGATCTCGAATTTTTAAGAGACAAATATCGTTTATCATCTTAGAAGATTTTAGAAACATCACCAGAGTTTCCATCAAACTGTCCGACGCTCAGGTGGAGGATATAAATCCTGCAGGTTGGTGCACACCTAAAGCGAAATGAAAATGATAAGAGGTGAAGGGGTTGATTGTGTGACCTCCCTTCCCTTACGTAAGTATATTCGTCTACTATATTAAATGATGTTATGAGTTCGAGTCTTTTAAAAAAGAGAAAGAGGTTCAATGTTACATGTCAACCTTATACTCTTCCATCCCTTTTAAATTAGTCAATGACTCTCGAAAATCGAATTGCTAGAGTGAAATGGAAATGAGAAAGGTTACATGATGGTTTAAAAAGTAAAATTTAAAAACATTTTAAGCCGCTTATAAATAATATTGAATATTTATATATAATCTTTTACCCAAGTAATTATTCTAATACAGTTTTATTTAACTGTTTATTCTAATACGATTTGTTGTAAAACATTCTATATATAGTTAGAAAGTTTTTAAATTCAATACACATTAAATGCATACCATCCATTTTTTTTGGGTAACTTTTCCAATTAGAGTAACAAAAACAGCTTATAAATTGCTAATTCTACTTATGGTATTAAAGGAATAAAATGTAAAAAAATAATATAAAAAATTAGCTCTTCTGGATTTGTCGGCCAACCAAATCCAACTTACTATTAGACAACATTTTTTGTTCTTTGTTTAAAAGAAATTGAGACAAGTTTAAAAAGATTCTTTTTTGGGACAGTGGATTAACAATTATTCTTAGGACACTGATAAAAATGTACAGACTTTACGATAATGTTACAATTTTTTCTGTTACTCAGTGCACAGTTATCACTCTGTTATTCGTGGCTTATGTTTTTAAGTAATTAAAAATAAATATTTATAAAAAATTATTAAATTAATTAATATAATAATTTTATTATCAATAAAAAGAAATAGATAATAACTTTTTCAACATAACTTTTTCAGTTTTTTTAAACTAAAAACAGATATAATAAGTAGTCGGAAATATTTCTAAACAGTTTATAACTTAAAATAGCGAGAAAAGTTTTGGACACAAATTTAGAAGTGCAAAAGATTCTTCTAATTGAACCACATAAATATACTCCATTTGTTTCTATTTTTTTGACTTGTCACAATATAAAATCAAATGAGTATTTAACAATTTTTTTCCAGTTATATCCTTACATAAAAACAAAATTCATTAAAAATTATACAAAATATTAATGATGTGAATATTGTTAAGAGTTACGAGTTACATCTGTTTCAATTATTTTTTTTGTGTAAAATTGGTAAAGCATATGTCAATATTCTCTGTTTTTATTACTCGTCATGCTTTAGACCTTACATATATTAAAAAAATATAGAACTTTAGAATTTTTTTCTTATGCGGATTAAAATACCTTTCAAATTAACCTCTCGCCTTATTATTATTTGTACAAGTTTCAATATTGAAAAAGTTAAAAGAGGTTAAAATTTATTTTTTATAGAAGGGTATTAATAGAAAACGTTCATTACATGTTACATTATTTTTATGATGAGATAGTAAAAAAAAAAAAAAAATATACGAAAATTGACATAATGTACCCACCATACCTAGTTGGATAGTAAATTGTATGAATGCCATTTTGGTGTTATTGTAAATAGTTTGTCATTGTAACTACTTCAACAAGCAAAACAGTCCATCCACAAAACTATTAAAGAAAAGAATCATTATCTTAAGATCTTTATTGAGCCAATTATAATAATTCAACGAGAACAAAATAGAAAAAAACAAAAGATATACTTTTGCCCCTTGCTAGTATAAGCACTCCCGCACAAAAATGATTTTTCCACCTTTATTAAGCTACTATAATTGGCTCAATGTTGATCACTTTATCACCACTATGAAAGAAAAGCATACATAGAATAGATCAATCATCTGCCCATATTCTAGTTTTGCAGGTCCCTCATAATTTCATAATACAGGCAAAAACCCCACAGTTAGTACAAGATTTCAAAGCCAACCAACTTGTCTGCAGGTGTTAAAGAGACATTGACTAGCATTTAACATCAATATACAGCAACTAATTAAAGCATTCAAAGAACTTCAATGACAGAAAAACAAATGTGATCCTATTACCAAGGCGGCCATAGTAGAAGAATATGCCAATGGCAAAGAGCAGCAATTAAAGTCACAAAATAAACAGGAAAAGAAAAAAATGAAAAATGAACAACCAGCTGATGATTCCAGTTCAGGGTTTCAATTCAACAATTGAAGCACTGATAAGTGAGAATATATTGCTTTATAGACAGCAATCATCTATGAAGAGAAACTGGAGAAGCAAAAAAGATATCCAAAGTTTATATCTGTTAGTTGTTTTCAAAAAAATGAGAATCACTCAAAAACTGCTAAAAGAAGCCAAAGGAAAAAAGACGCTTGTTTCTATACGAGCAAAACACATTTCGTAAAAAAAATTAGCAAACACCCGACTGAGGATGGAGAGACTTGGTTCCAGTGTATTATTGTTGTTGTTGTCTAGAATTGTATTTCTTCTCTTTCGGCTTTCGTTCTGGAGGAAATTTATTTGTAGGTTACCCTGAGTTATTGCCTCATGGAAGTACAGCTCTAACTTCTTTCCTATCTGCTCCAAAAGACTGCCAATAAATAGCCAAAATTTCAGTTAATGGTCTATGCATTCCAATTGCAACATTCAAGGCAAATAGTTCATGTCTAGTATTCCAATTGTTGATCCGACAAATTCTAAATATTTAAGGAATGAAGATTCATATACACACGCACACTCCCGTTCTGTCTCTCTACTTGAAGATTCATAGTGACAAGTGCAAACACATGGCTATGAACCAAAATAAACATATTTCGTGTTAACCTGACAAATTTACATCCATATCATGTCAAGCAAATAAAAGATGAAAGACACATCCAAACATGATATTGCTTGCGAGAATATCTTTCTGCCCTATAGTATCTGTTACTAGGGTGCATTTGGATTGAATTTTAATTTGACAAAAATGAACTTTTTTACTTGGGATGCGTAAAAGGTGAATGGTTTGTGAGAGGGATTGTGGGCCCTAAAGAGAAAACTAAAAGAATTTTTGTTTTTATTTCCAATCCAAATGCGCCCGGCCCTCGTAGCTTTTCTTAGGTCACTGGAGCCCACCTCAAAGATTTGCACGATAATTATCTACTGCATATGTCAAACATGTATGCTAGCAATACTGCAGATACAATTTAAAATCATAGAACACATACTGATATAGCTGAGTACAGTGAATCCTATGAAAGATGTAATTTAATTCTGCATGCGTTTGATGGTTGATAAGATTGCCAACAAATTGAACATATTCAATTAATCCCTTATCATCCACTTCTGATTATCAAGGATTATAGCCTTTTGGAATTCCTTAATATTACATAAGACTGCCAATGTGATACTCTGAATTGCTACTACATCTAAGAGCTAAGTTGTTAAAAAATAGCATAATAGCATATCTAAAAGTAAAAAACAAATACTCCCTCTGTTGAAAATTCAATATTTACATTTATATTTTAATTTGTGTAAAAATGAACGTCCATTTTTCTAATATTTACATATTTTTAACCTCCCATAACTATTCTTCTTCATTTAAGGAACCAAGACTTTACTTGGATTGTAACTAAACTGAAAAAGGTGAGTTACTTTGTGGGGTATATGTCTGACTTTCGTGAGAGAACAAGTGAAAATCATAGTGAAAGAAGTGGAAAAAATTTTGGGTTAGAGTAACAATTCAAATAGACCCTAAAGCTCTACTAACAGGAATTCTAACACTAACCTTTTTAATTAATGAGGATATCATGGTAACCTACTTATTGTCAAACTTTCCCTTTAATTCATGTGCTAAGTCAAAATAAGACATCCAAATTTTGTAGGGAGGAGTATTAAGTTTTCCATTTGATTCAAACACAAAAAAAAAAAAAGGATTAAGAGTATAATAGTGAGAACAATATTTTATGAAAATTCTAAAGAAAAATAAAAGATTAGTGCCATAATAAAGTTCATATTTGAGCAAATGTCAATGCATGCGCTGAAGAGATCAGGAGTTCCAAATATGCTTAAGTGACTAAAATGGAAAAAGAAAGCATACCTCAGTTCCAAAACCTTTCACATATACATTGGTAAACAGTTCTGAAGGATCAGGCATGGGACACTCCTGCAGAAAACCACCATACGTAAGTACCTACCACTATAATGCTTCAAGGTAAAAGCTAGCCTATGAAGGTCAAAACTCCCTCAGTTTAAGTTAGCACCTTTGCTTTAGCAATGGCTTCGTCCACTTCTTTTCTCACTTCTTTTTCAATGTCCTGGGTAGAAGTTGGCAGGCAAAAAGCAAATATTAAAATACAAAACTGAGATCATGTTGTTCTATTTTTTCAAGCACATGACATTTTCTATTATAACTAAAAGGCCCACAAACAGATAGCAGAGGTAGAAGAATAATAAGGTTAAAAAGGACACAAATCATAAAAATCTTCAGGGCTCAATAGCAATTAAATAACCATACCTTTAGCTCCTTTTCTTGTGCAATATCATGTGATAATAGAAGCTTCCTGACTCTTTCAATTGGATCACGCTCCTGAATTAAAAATGTAGATACACTAAGATGTTAGAATGATGATAAGATATTCAATATTTTTCAAAAGGATAAAAGAAAACCCCATGCTGACCTGTCTCATGGCAGATATCTCATCACGTGTTCGGTATGTGCTCCCGGGATCAGACATAGAGTGTCCATGGTATCTATAGGTATCCATTTCAAGAATCTGAACAAGAACAAGAAGACATATCAATGAGGCAAGCCAAACTTCGCCCTGCTGTTCTGCAGTTATGTTTGTATTAATTTGCCTCTGCATCTCATAGCCATTCATGTTAGGTTACAAATCGGCACAAGCATTATAAGTGAAAGAAGACAATAAAAATTCTCTATGTAAATTTGTTCAGAAGAAGGCTCAAGTCTTCATTATGTCTTGACAAGGATCGTTACTCTGATTCTAATGCAAGCAACTCGTCCTAGTAATACCAATCTGGAACACAATTTTCTGCTCATTTGTCAAACCCACGTATTGTGAACTTGCAATATGTATAAATATCTTTGCCTCCCCCCACCACCTCCGAGAACCATAAAGTAGCAGCGTTGAAATACCAGATATTTAATATTAAGAGAATTACACAGTAAAAAACTTCAAACTGATAACAAAAGATGATGGATATCAGACCAGAACATCTTCCTTAAATAATGGTTAAGATGTTAAAATAATAGTACCCTGTCAAACGAGTTTCAGTAGTTAGGTCTGCAAGTTTACTCTCAATCAAAAGCTCTGGTGTTAACAAGAAACAGATAGTACTTTATGTTTTTTCCTTTATATCCTGCACTAACGGTCCATTTGGATTAGAAATAAGAATGAAAAAGGTGGAGATTTTTTACTCGAGATGCGTAAAAAGTAAATTATTTGTGAGAGAAGAAGTGGGATTAGAGTAAAAAAGTAAAGAATTTCACTTCTAAAATCTAATCCAAATGCAATTGATTCTTCTGCGTGTCCATCAGACAGCATGCTAGTTTTACAGACCACTTTTGCATCAATGAGGCGTCAGATCAATAAGTTACAGAGAAATTTTTTTAATTATACACAGCACGTTCTTACAGCAAAAAATCTTAACTTTGGTACATGAAACACAAAAGTCCTCTATGTCTAGTATTAATCATCAAACATTCCTCCTGTGCAATGTTCTATACTCCTGGTAAAGGGGTTCTCAATCATGAGCTTCTCCTGATTACTGAATACTGATAGACCTACCTAAACTCAAAAACGAATGCCAACAAAGTCCAGCTGTAGGAACGTCATAGAGTGACCACAAGTAAATAAAGAAGCAAACACAATTGGGTAAAGACACATTCAAGAAAAGGGCTCTTAAACCAGCAATCTTAATACCTTCTATTCCATTTCCCCAAGCACACACAATGCATGATACTATCTTCACTAATGATACACCATAGCCCATAAAATATTTCCATTATCACCTTAGAAGAACAGTTAAATAGAAATAGAGGACAGACAAGAATTTAGGGAAAGAATTTTTTTATACAAAAGGTGACCATTTTTTACTCACGATTGGTCCATTCTTCAGGGCATGCTCCTTGGCAAATTTGCAGGCCTGTTTTACAGCAAGGACATCCATACCATCTACCTGTATTACAACAAAGAAAGCTAACTTTAACAATATGATGGGCACAAATATTTGGAAGGAGAAATAACCACATAAGGGTATGAAAACCCAGATCTTTGGAAGGGCATATAACCACAAAAGATATGATATCAACCATTGATTTTCCTTCAACCATTCTTTTATCTTTCATCTCTTCTCTTTTTATAATATCAAGTTATCCAGTTCTCAAACCCGCATGTTCAATCCAGGATTCTAGTTGTTTTAAATGAACCACAGGAAGGAGACCAGATTCTTTGGGAACAATATGTAGTGTTGCAGACTAGTAGATAGCTCTTTTCAACATAATTCTCACCCAGCACACATGATAAGGCCAGAACTACAGATGTAAAAGTACCACCAAAGCTATCATCCCCACATCTCATCAAGAGGAAGCTCCATGAAGATGAAAAATTAACATACAGAAGAAATGCATCGCTTGATCAAAGAAAGTACTCTTCCTGGATAGACCTCAAAATTCTTTTTCAATGAGATTTTATACAATGCAAGTGGAACACCAAAGCATGGAGCTTCCTACTCTCAGTCATCAGCAATATACATAGGAGTCAAAGTACTCTTCCTGGATAGACCTCAAAATTCTTTTTCAATGAGATTTTATACGATGCAAGTGGAACACAAAAGCATGGAGCTTCCTACTCTCAGTCATCAGCAATATACATAGGAGTCCATTCAGCAGGAATTGAAAGGAAATGAAACACAATGCTTTCATTCACAATATAATAATAGAAATAATAAAGAACAATATTCTATTCAATCAATGACATTAAGTCCAAACTGAAGGTTAAATCTACCAATCAAGGGTAGAGGTTTATATTAGAAGCTTGGTAAGTGGTTACTCTTCTCCTCTTAATTAGTGGTGGTACCCATAGAGTACTTGCTATGTATTACAGCTTATAAATCATTCAATGCTTCATTACTGTTACATCCTCAGGAACATTATGCTGCCAAATGGCAATAATTACCAGTGTCTCATCTGATATAAAGTCAAATATGCACGTGATCAACTGAAAACCAATCCTTTTATTGTTATACATTCCACTACTCACGTGAGGCCATTGAAATGAAGAGCATCAATATGAAATTCGAATAGGATTCTTCTGTTTCAATTCTACTGAGACCAAATGAAAAATTATGATAAATATTTAAACACTAATCATGAGAATAACGATTTTAATTCACCTTCAGTCCAGGAACATAATCCCCTCTCTTGTAATAAGCAGGACTCTTTGCTGACCTCCATTCAGCTGTCCCCATTCCATCTGCAAATGAGTAGACCAATTAGAGAGATAAACAAAATCTCAGATGCTCATATGCATAATTGACTGAAATTCAATACAATTTTAGCAATAAGAAACAAAAGCACGAAAAAAGATTGAATTTTTAGTTCTTACAGTGATTATTTTCACAAACCAAAATTGCAGGAAGATCCCAAAGAGCAGCCATATTCAGAGCCTCAAAAAGCTGTCCTTGATTGGCAGCTCCATCACCATACAAAGTAAATGTTACATTCTCATCTTTATTATACTTCTGAGCAAAAGCCAATCCACAACCTAATGGAATCTGAGCTCCCACAATCCCATGACCTCCAAAAAAACCAGACTCTTTCTTATAAAAATGCATAGAGCCACCTTTACCCTTGGAACAACCATCTTTTCTCCCCATCAATTCAGCAAATGTTTCATACAAAGAACCTCCACGGCCAAGGAAGGTACAGTGATCTCTATAAGCAGTAATAATACAATCCTTCTTATTAATAGCAGCCTCCATTCCAACAGCAACCGCTTCCTGACCGTCGTACAGATGGCAAAAACCACGGATAAGCTTCGCTTTATAAAGAGAATCGGCAGCGATTTCCATTCGGCGCATCAACGCCATATCACGGAAAAATGTCATTAGCTCTTGAGAATTTGTTTCCACCGAACGAGTCGGCGGATCGATCTTGTGACCGGTAAAAGGAACACTAGTCTCGATCGTGAGGGGGTTGGCGGAGTCGGTGGAGAGATTACGTAAGGAAGGTATGGTAGCGGTGGCGGCGGAGAGGTGGCGGAGAAGAGTAGTAGCGGTGCTCCGGTGAGCTGATAGAGCCATCTCGACCGTCGATTTGGTTGACTTGATTATTTTTTCTGACTCCCCTGATGATCTGACGGTGGAGAAACGGTGGTAGCAGCTGGGGAGGGTTTGGTGGGAAGTAAAAAAGAGACGCAAAAGACGAGTTCTGGTGAAATTGTACTCTCTCTGCTGCTCAAAGGCCGCTGCCTTTCTTCTTGGAGGCTCTGGCTGGAGGAGGCCCAAATATTTATGTATGTATATATATTTTTTTTATTCATTTTGACATTTTAATATTTATTTATTTTTGGGAAAAAGACATCTCTCTCTCTCTCTCTCTCTCTCTCTCTCTCTCTCTCTCTCTCTCTCTCTCTCTCTCTCTCTCTCTCTCTCTCTTCATGTTCTTGCCTTTCTTTAATTAAAAAAAATAACTAAAAAATGGACTATCATAAAAGGAAAAAAAAAAAAAGAAAAATACCCCTATGTTTATTCTTTACAATAACTAAAATTTATTAAAACTATAAAATAAGTTCTTAAAATTTTGTTAGATTGTATTTCTTCTTTTTAATTAATAAATTTGTAATAAATTAATCATCATTATTTCAATATTAATTTCAAAATGTTTTTAATTTATAAAAATAATTAATACAATGTTTTACTTAATATCAAATACAAAAAAATTAAAAAGATTTACGCGTGATTATCTATTAAAAATAATTAAATTTTTCTTTATGAAAAGGAATAATCCTACTATTAATTAAAGTAACTTTATCAAAATATTAATTAAAATACCTCTTACTTTATATTTTTTTGTTTTAAAATAAGTATTCTTAATACAACTATTAAGGGTTTTAAAATTAATAAAATATTTACTTATATACCCTTCATAAATATGGGAAGAGAAATATAAAGAAAGAGAGAATAGAAAAATAAATAAGAAGAGATATGAGAATAATATTAAAAAAGGTATAAAAAATGCTATTTTTGACAACATATATATGTGTTTAAAAAAAAAACAAACTAAAGATAATATTGAACACCCTTCAATATATATATATATATATATATATAGAACTAGGATTAATAAATAGAAAGGAAATTCCATATTATTAGAAAAAAAAAGAAATTCCACAAAAGAAAAAGAAAAGAAAAAAGGGACTATTTACTGCGAATGCGTTTTTGTGTATCCATACAAATATCTGAAATTATCTCTTCTACCCAAACGTATTCGTCTCCCGCCATGTCCACACTCTCCGTCTTCTCTACTCCGGCGAGCTCCTCCACTCTAAACTCCAAATCATTTCCACTTCTTCTCTCTAAACATCTACTCCAAATCCAAACCCTAACTTTCTGCAACTTCAAATCTCTTCGCACTTCAAAATCTTTTTCAAATTTTCGTACTTTCTATAAATTTCCAAAATCAATTTTTCCAGTTGAATCTCAAATCTCCGATGATGACGAGGAAGAAGGAGAAGAAGAAGAGGAGTTGGAAGACGATGATGATAACGACGATGACATTGCAGCTGAAGAATACGATGTAGTTCTCGGCGAGGTGAGTGAAGAAGAAGAGGAAATTGAGGCTTCTATTGACAATGTATCGGAGGATAAGGGAGAAATGTATGAGGAGTTTAAGTGGCAGAGAGTTGAGAGACTATGTAATGAAGTCAGGGAGTTCGGAGAACAGATTCTGGATGCTAATGAGCTCGCATCTATTTACACTTTCCGGATTGATAAATTCCAGGTTTTTTTCCTCCAGTTTATTGTAAATTTCGCCGCTTTTGTGATTTGCAGTGTTAAGCATATATCGTACTGATTTTTTTATTCTTTTTTTTTATTTTTATTTTTATCAATTTCATGGTTTGAGTATGATGTCCGGAGATTTCTGTATGTAATACTTTCTCTTATTAATTATGACTTAATCACTTGGCCTTGGACAATTCTCTGTATAGTTCATTGAGTGTGAGGTCGATATGTTTATCATCACCAGTATCAAATACTTCTACCTTTTTACATGTTGCTGTTTGTCAAATGTTTATAAATGTTAGCATTGTTGCTCTGTTTTTTTGCCTATATTTTTATTGTAACCTCTGGTGTGCAGCGATTGGCTATT